>JARDYH010000010.1:17000833-18471666 GCA_029215795.1 Anniella stebbinsi
TATGACAAAATGAGAAAAAAAATATGATTAACTTGGGAGAATTTTTCAGCCCACAGTCCATCCGAAATGCCCTTTGATATGTCCTCGTGACTCATATATCTTGCTAAATATAACCATGGCACCCATCCTCAGACTCAGGCCAGCGGGTCACTCTCTGCACCTGTGAAGCAACTTAAGCCATGAACCATGATCGGCTTCTCGTTTTATACAACCGCCCGTTGCAGTCTCTATTTTGGTAAAGCAGTGGTACAGAGCACGGCTGATGGGAGTTAAAGGCGGACAGATAAATCCTAGGAATTGATCAAAGGAGCAGATAGCCCGGTAGTGGATTCATAACTCATCTTTGCCAAGTGCTTAGAGAGAAAAATGGAAAAGGTAAGTTTCATTGTTTCGCTGTTCGAAAGGAATCCCACGGGAAGAGGCAGGAACAAACCACAAATTGATCAGTCAAAGCAGGATAATTAATGGGTATGTATTTTTGAACTGTCAGTGACAAATAGTTCAGCCAACGCATCTTGAGTTTTGATTTGGGGATAAGTTAAAAAAAGAAGAAAAAAACCCTTCTGAACTACATAAACAAAATTTGAGTTCAATGTGCAACTTGATATCAAAGTGATTACTCCAGGGTTTGATGCAATGTAACCTTACCACCACAGCAACCTTAACCCCCTTGGGCAGCAATTAATCCTATGTTCACTTACCTAGGGGTAAGTCCCATTGAGCCAGTGTGGTGTAGTGACTAAAGTGTTGGACTGGGAGTTGGGAGATCCGGATTCTAGTCCCCACTCGGCCATGGAAACCTACTGGGTGTCTTTGGGCCAGTCACAGACTCTCAGCCCAACCTACCTCACAGGGTTGTTGTGAGGATAAAATGGAGAGGAGGGTTATGTACGCCGCCTTGGGTTCCTTGGAGGAAGAAAGATGGGATATAAATGCAATAAGTAAAAAAAAAAAAAAACCTCAGCGGTGCTTACTTCTAAGTAGGCTGGTATAACACACTTTTCATCTGTTTCCCTCCCTGCTAAAATGAAATCAAAGGGAATATTTTAAAGAATGTAAAAGGAAAGGAGGGTGGATCACCTTTGAGCTACTGCAAATGGTATCCCTTGTTCTTCTCTTTAGTTGCCCTTTGTTTCTCTTTTCATCCCAGTCAAAATTCAGATTATAAACTTTTTGGGGCAGGGACCTAGCCTTTTTTATTTATATTTACTGTCTTTAAATTACTTTGTACGTTGATGGCACTTTGCCAATGGAGCATGGGCAAACTTTTTTGAGTTGGGGGGCGTGAGTGGGGCTGTGGCTGGTGGGGCCAGGACCCCCTTCTCCTTTCCATGTGTTTATTCCCTCACATCCTTCCCCTTCAGCAATCTTTCCCTTTTATTTTGCCTCACAGCTCTCAAAGAGGGGAGAGGAAGGGGCAAAATCCTGCATTGCTATGCCTTACTCTGCAATCTATTTACCAGCCTCTAATCTATCTTTATACGTTGCCCATTTTATTTTAACTTGTGAAAGTTACTCAGATATTAGGAAAATTTATATTCTCCCATTGTTGACACAAGTGATTGGAAGAACAATTGCTGAAAAGTTGTGTTTTTTATTGCGTGATTTTAGTAAATATGTAACTTTTAGAACTTTTAGGCCATGCGTGTGAGAGTAAATAGTGTTGACTCTAGGGATGTAATTTCATGTATATGAGAAGTGTATAAATGGCTGGTGGCTATATACAATAAAATTTACTGACTGACTATCTTTATATGAATTTTCAAAATGCCAGTCTTCATGGCGGTTTGTGTATGAAGTGTACATTCTGGGGAAGGAAGGAACAACAGAGAGATTGCAAAGGGCGGAAGGTGAATTTTGCTCCGGCTACAAACGGCTTTCGCTTGCCATTCAGTTTTGTGGAGAAATAATGCATCTACGCGAGAGAAAGTAGAGGTGTGCTTGCAGGAATGCCCATCGAGCGAGGCTCTACCCAAGTCACTGAGAATCCATCCTGCTCTTATACGTCCAACCTGTTTTCTGTCCTTGCATCACGTTAGAGGATGTTACGGTAGCGGTGGCTGTGTGTCTTATTTTAGAGAGAGCAGACAGAATGGCTGTGTGCTTTGTTTTAGAGAGTGCGGTCCTTCATTCAAAGGCATCCTCTAGGGTCTTTTGTATTGTATTTCTAATTAAATGATAGTCATTATGTCTAATTTTGCATCTATATCCACATACCTCACCTGAAATAAAAAATAACGGTCGGGTGAATACTGACCGTTTTTTACACCTGAGGTAAAAAATAATGGCCGGGTGAATACTGACCATACTGATACCGGACCTGAGGTAAAAATAATGACCAGGAGAATACTGATCCTGCCAAAAGTGAACCTGAGGTTATTGAATTCGGACCTGAGTTAAAAAATAAAATAAATGGTCAGATGAAATATCTGTCGCTCTCACACACAGCACCCATGTCTGAACAGAAGCCAGCATATAGAACCATCACACACAACAACAACAACAACAACAACAACAACAGCTACAACAACAAATTGTTCCCCAAAGCCACCTCGTGCTGAGGTGGTTGTGAATGGGTCCCTTATTCATGCAAAGCAGACTTCCAAGAATATATAGAGTTGCTGCTGAATTTAGCGTAAAGTGAATTGGTCGATTCTGGTAGCTCAGGAGAATTTTGTCTGTCGCTTTGCCTTTTCGTCTGTTTCTAGGCCAAAACCAGGACCAGTTCTAAATCAGGGTCAGAACTAGCCCCAACAGGTCAGGTTCAGTGGACACAACCCAGTTGGTTCAGACCCAAACCAGCTCCAGAACAGTTCTGTGGCAAAGTCCCTCTGAACATCCACAGGTTTTGGCCAAGAGACTAGGCCCAGCCTAAGAGTAGTATCAAAACAATTATCTGACAATGTAAATGGGTATGTGTCTTAAAACAGAGATTTTAAAAAAATATTTTTAGTATTTATTTATTTTAGCCCCAGATATAAAAAACAACCGATAAAACCATGCCATGTAGGCAACCATTGACATTGTATCTCGGCCTGCTGCGGTTGGATGCACGAAACTATGTCATACACACAATAGGATTATTCTTTAAGGAAAGATGGACATCCACAGAGATCAGAGCATAGCCCAAGCGTAAACGCTTAAGCAATTCTGCAGAAAGCACAATGTTTCTGTAAATTCCCACCCACGCAGCCAAGAAGGATCTTCACAACTTTCAGAATAACTCCCAGTGGGGCAGGAATTCCTCACTGGGGAAAGAGATACTTAGGTTGGAAATGCATTTTTCATGGTGTGAGTAAAACGGCAGTAAGGAAGGAGAAAAATGGCAGGCATTTGATGAACATTTTTGGGGAATCCGTGGCCTTCCAAATGGCATTGGACTCTAACTCCCATCAGCCCCAGCCAGCATGGCCAATGGTCAGAGATGCTGGAAATAAAAATCCCAAACATCTGTTGTAAGGAAAAAGGCATAATATTCATTTTTTAAAAATAATATCTTTAATACTTTAGTACATCCTTCCTCAACCTAGTGCCCTCCAGGTGGCTTGGACTTCAGCTCCCAACAGCCCCAGCCAGTATGGCCAATCAGGAATGCTGGGAGTTGTAGTCCAATGTAGTCATCGAATTGGGGAAGGCTGTTTTAGTACAACCTAGTTAGTCCAATTATGCTACAAGGAAATCTAGTTCTTTGACCAATGGGGTTGCACTCCCCCTAAAGGGGTGGGTTCATAGCTTCAGGGTGCTCCTGGAGCCATCTTTGCCCCTTGAGACTCAGATGGCCTCAGTGGTACAGAGTGCCATCTACAAACTTTAGTTGATGGCCTAGCTAAACCCCTATCTGGGCAGAGATAACCTGACTTCAGTCATCTATGCTCTAATAACCTCCAAGCTAGATTACTGCAATGTCCCTTATGTGGGACTGCCTTTGAAGATGGTTCAGAAGCTTGTGCAGAATGTGGCAGCCAGGCTGAGAACAGGATCAAGAAGCCCAAACTGATAACACTGGTTCTGGCTCACTTCTACTGCCTGCCTCTACATTTCTGTCCGATTCAAGGTGCTTTTATCTATAACGCCTTACAGGCTCGGGACCTCAATACCTTACAGAATGCCTCTCCTGGCATGAACCTTCAGCTATTGGGTGCTATAGAAATGTAATCAATTAATAATAAAATAAACCTACCTGTGTGCCACCCTTACCATCTAAGTTCCTTCTCTCATGTGCCTCTTCCACTGGAGGCTTGGAAAATGGCAAGAAGGAGAAGGCCTTCTCGGTGTTGGCCCCCCAATTGCCTGGCACCAGCATTATCTTTTTTTGGCACCAGGTTAAGACCTTCCTGTACTCTCAGGCATTTGGCAGCATATGATAAGGTTTTTGATCGCTTCCTGGGATTTATTATTGTTGATTGTTAAAATTATTTAGATTGTGTGTGTATGTTGTATGTTTATATGTTTGAATGTAAATATTTTTATATTATGCATAATATTGTAGTTTTACAGTGTTTTTTTTTTTAAAAAAAATTGTAAAATGCCCAGAGAGCTTTGAGTATTGGGTGGTATGAAATGGACTGAATGAATTCCGTGATCTGTATAAATTCTGCAAATTTGAAGGATTCTCTTGTTGTGGGTGTAAGAAAACAAACCGTAAGCTTCTAGGAGTTTTTATAGAGGCAGGAATTCATAAGTAGGCACTGGTTGTTGTTGTTTTCATTATTGTTTTCCTGAAGCTGTCCTGATAGGAAGTCACTATTTATGTTCCACAGCCTAAAACACAGAACAGAGGAATAAAAGGAACTTTGATACCAAAGGACAAAGCCCGTAAAGGCGGAGTAAGAACTGTTGAGAAGTCAAGAACCTCTGTGAACCTGAAGAAGAAAAGCAAGGTGATGCTTGAAAACTCAGATGTGTATTATGATTTCTTATATTCCAGATAGAATTCAGTTTTTCTCAATCTTTTTCCATCAAAATCAGAGATCTGATCATGGATCTTCCAGGACATTTCTTTTGCTCTTGAGGGCACAGTCCTATGCCGGTTGAGACCAAAGAAAGTCCTACAACTTCCAGCATGCCTCCAGCTTCCACAGCTGGCTAGAGGGATGCTAGGAGTTGTAGGACTTCTTTTTGGTCTAACTCTGCATAGGATTGTGCTGGCTGGGGGATTCTAGAAGTTGTAGTCCAACACATCAGGAGGGCACCAACTTGGGGAATGCTGTCCTACCATGATGTCATGGAGATCTGGCCAATGAAGACATCTCATACTAGGGTCATGTCTGCATCTAGATCGGGGAACCTTTTTCCTATGAAGGGCCGTTGACCTATGGGAAAAGCTAATGAGGGTGAGGGCTGCAGCTGAGGGTGGGTGGAGCCAGAGCCAATGGTGAGGGCTTTGCATAGCTCTTTCTCTCTCTGTGGCAGACCATTCCTTTTTTATCTCTTGTATGCAGACACACAAAGAGGAAGAGGATGGAATTCCCAGGGAGGAGAGTGGGTGTTCAGTGTCCAGAAAACCGAGGGCCATGTGAAATTGGGCTGAACTTCAATTAGTTCAAAATATGGCAGCCAGGTTGGTCACTGGTACACCTAGGGGTGACCATATTACATTAAAATCACTTCACTGGCTGCCAATTAGTTTCCGGGCAAAGTACAAAGTGTTGGTTATTCCCTTTAAAGCCCTACATGGTTTGGGTCCAGGTTACCTGTGGAATCGCCTTCTCCCATACAATCTGCCCCACACACTCAGGTCTTCTGGGAAGAATTTACTTCAGTCAGCCAAAACTTGGCTGACAACTGTTACCCAGAGGACCTTTTCTTCTGTTGCCCCCAGACTCTGGAATGGCCTGCTGGAGGAGATTCGTCAATTTAACACTCTCTCTGAGTTTAAGGCAGCTATAAAAACTAGCCTCTTCCGGCAGGCCTACCCAGATGAACTTTAAGAATTTTCAAATGTGTTGTTTTATATGCACTTTTAATTAATTTTTGTATTTGATCTATATTGTTATTGTATTAATGTTGTTCCCCGCCTCGATCCAAAGGGAGAGGTGGGTAAGAAATAAAATTATTCTTATTATTCTTATTCCTATTCTTATTCTTAATTTGATATTTGATCTATATTGTTGTTGAATTAATGTTGTTCCCTGCCTTGCTCCAAAGGGAGAGGCGGGTAAGAAATTTATTATTATTATTATTATTATTATTATTATTTCTAGCTCATGGACCAGGAAGCTCAATAACCACTTCCGACCAGAATTTCAAATGGAATGTTTCCTATTCATAGCTTCTTTTGTCACACACCCATTACGGGCGCAAGCATTCATTATATATACTATTTTAAAAATCAATAAATATCTAAGCAGTTGGCAATGCCTACCCTCTTTTACGTTGCCATTTACTCAACATGTTAATGCTTAATAGGAGCCTCGCCTGTTAAATATTCATTGGTAGAGCTATCAGCGGGTAAAGCATCATTGCAATTTGATTCAATTTCCCCAACTCCATTCATTCACGGCAAAAGGGACTGTTTTGAGAAAATGAAAATTGCATTTGCTGAAGGGGTAACAACTGACTTACTTACTTTGAGGTCAGTGTCATGGCCTGCTTGTATGAACCTGCTAATAGTCCAGTGCCCAAGTGGTGTAAGCATTAGCATTTCAACTGGGGACTTGTTTTGTACTTACAGAAATGCAGGTTCAGTGGAGGGAGTCGGAAATAAGCCATGCCAGACTGTTTATAACAGGCAGGGTGGTCATTTGAAAAGGAGGACAGGGCTCCTGTGTCTTTTCTGTATAGAAAACAGAATTTCAGCAGGTGTCATTTGTTTGCATACAGCACCTGGTGAAGTTAGCCTCTTCATCACAACAGTTAAAGCTGCAGGAGCCCTGCCTTCTTGACCAGATACAAAGGAGGGTGGGGCCAACACTACCAGCATATTTTATCTTTAAATTCTTCCTGCCAGTAATGAAGCCTTAAAGGAGGCATTTTAACTTTTAGAATGGAGAAAAAATTGCACAAGAGCTGGGAATTCACCAAATGATCAGGAGGTGAGTCAGGGGAAGGAGGTGGGGCCTGCTAAAGGGGTGGGGCCATCTCAGGGTCAGGGTGTGTGGTCAGGGGAAGGGGCAGGGCTATCTAGGGACTCCCAGAGGGCCAGATTTACCCTCCAGGCCTAAGGTTCTGCACCCCTGATTTATAATAGTTTCTTCCAGCTTACTCGAGATGTTGTTGGACTAGAATTCCCCTTATGCCAGGCAATTGGTTCTATTGGCTGGGGGTGATGGGAGTTGTAGTCCAACAACATCTTGGTTGAGAAAGGCTGGTTGTTTTTGTTGAGCATTTGCAAACAAAGGGATGGTTCACCAACATTTGTTACATACTACTGGTTCGGTGATGATCAGAAAGAAGTCCCTGATTTATTCTGGGCAAAGACAGATATAGCATTTTAGTGTGGTAGAAGTGGTTTGAAAAGCTCTTTGGGCCTCAACCTAGATGTGAGATGAATCATGACATCAGCTGCTGCATTAATTTAAAAAAGCAAATCAGCAGCAGCTGCTGGAGGTGGGGGCAACAAACCAAATTGGGACCAGGCTGTAGGGAGAGGATGGTTTTAACTCTTAAACACCCCCCAAATATTGATCTGAATAGAGAGCCCTACGTCTGTTTTTTGCCCAGGAAGAAAGCTTCTTTTGGCAGCAAGGGAAGCTGGTCTCAGAGTGAAGAGCAGCTTTGCACCATCCCCACCACCCAATTTGTTTAAGGACGACGTTCCCTTGAGGTCCCTCAGTTCTAGGTCACTCTAAGGCCTCGACCGCCAGGAGCTTTAAATGCCTTTGCTTATTCAGCCGCTCCATTTTGCCGCGTCAGTTTTTTCGTCTTGAGATTCTGATTTGGCCTCCTTTGACCCGACTGTTCAAACTTGTTTGTCCTCTCTCTCGTTTTTTAAGTTGGAAGGAGCCTGCTGGCTGCACGGAACATATGTTGCCAGCAGAGGGCAGCTGCTAGCTATGAAGGGGTGTTTCTTTGAAGGGTGTTTGGAGAGGTGCTAAGAAGTTACCTTATTTATTCTGACGGTGGACGGGGTGGTGGTGATGATGATGATGATGATAGTGGTGGTGGTGGTGGTGGTGGTAGCAATGGCCATCCTGTTCTACATCAAACAGCCCATGGGGTGAGCTTTGCTGGTTCTTGCTCTGAAATTTCGAGCAAAGCTTGAAGAATTTTGATAACAAAAGTGACAATTTTCTAAAGAAGTGGGGTGGGAATATGGTGGTGGAGGTGTATATGTGTGTGGGGTTCCCCCCCACACACACATTTGGTTAGCCATGTTGAACTGTGCTGGGAGGGCCTAACTTGCAGTATGTGGACAGGATCTGACCCATGAGCATCTCCAATTGGGCTCACTTGTGATTCTGTCAACATTTAGAAAGTATGAGGAAGGGAGAAGATGACAACTGCAGGGGGTTAATCTGAGCATGAGATTAAGTCCCATGAACTGGTTTATAAGGCCAGGCCTAGCTGTGGGGCATGTGTAACACTGATAGGGGCCTCTGAGTATGTGCAGAGTGGGCTTTTCCCTCACCAAGGAGTCAACTTGCTCCTATGCATCTAAGCTTATTTATTTTATTGTTTTGGACTGGATGATCTCCAAGGTCCCTTTCAACTCTAAAATTCGATCTTGTAATTGGAGGGTGGGGGAACTCAGGCAATGATCCTTGGCGTGAGGAAGGCAGAGTTACAAGCATGAACAAGTGCCCCAATTAGGGTTGTACAGATTTGTAAAATCTTCTCTATCTGTGTTTTGCAGACTGTCAGGAATTGTTCATTCTGTCATCTGCTCATTGATGGTATTGGATTTCCCCCCGATTTCCTGAATTCGCGCAAATTCACATTTGTGAAAGCTATAATGTTTGGTTTTGTACATTAGAATTTTTAAGTTTTTTTTTTTTTTAAAAAATGCTATGTTATATTATTGAAACTCTCTGTTTCTATTGTTTATCGCCTTGGATGGATTTCTTTTACCAGAAAAACACTTAATCAAAATCAATCCCATAGTAGTAACTGTGACTTTCCTGTTTTTAGCAGGCTAGCAACCCATCATCTACATCCTCTTCTTCCTCAATCATGCAAACGTCAAAAGCAACAGTAACAAAAATTCTGCTCGGGAAGAAAACGGACCTGGTCAAGGTTCAGGGCCTGAATATTCAGGACATTAGCAGCCACCCCCCTCCTGCCTTTAAGGACTTAGAGATTCATCTGCTTCAAGCTGAGTGTGAGGAGCTTCGGAATCGACTTGGGTGTCTGAGGGTAAAATTTGAAACTTCTTTTGGAACAGTGCTGCATAGAGAGCTTGTATCTCTTTTGTATCTGGTCACGAGGGCAGGGCTCCTGCAACTTTAACTGTTGTGATGAAGAGGGAATTTCACCAGGTGCTGCATGCGTACAAATGACATCTATTGAAATTCCCTTTTCTCTATAACTGTTAAAGATACAGGAGCCCTGTCCTCCTTTCCATATGGTCAGCCTACTAGTCCAGAGAGATTACTGAACAACAACCCAACACTACAAAACATTCATTTACCAGATACAAAAGAGGGCAGGGCTCCTGCAGCTTTAACTATTGTGATGAAAAGGGGATATCTCCAAGTTCTGCATGCGTACAAATGATACTTGCTGAAATTCCCTTTTCTCTACAACAAAGATACAGGAGCCCTGTCCTCCTTTCTATAAGGTCACTCTACTTCAGGGGGAATGCAACCTCATCTGGTAGAGGCTGTACACCAGTTTCTTGAACCCAGGAACCACCTACCCACAGTGCCTTCGTCTTGCCAGGATTCAGCTTCAGTTTATTCACCTTTATTAGTCGCTGGCAGTAAAAGCTTTAGGCTCAAATATGCTGGAAGATTTGGTGTTTTGGCCCCACCCCTTTTGCCCTAGCTCCACCCACCACTGGAACTCAGCTTCCCAGAGCTTCTCTAAAATGAAATTCAGCCCTCAGGCTGATAGAGGCTGAACGACCCTGGGCTAGATGGACCAATGGTCTGGTTCGGTATGTACATCTATAATGAAAAGAAGTGAGCAACTGATGGAGAACCCTTTGGCATTGCAGGAAGGATTGGTGGGTCGAAAGCCACGTGACGTGGAAGAGCTGATGAAGCAGTCCCAGAAAGAGCTCCTGTGGCTGCAGAGGCAGCTATCTTTCATCTCCACCAGGGTACCCCCATGCATTTTGCTGGCAAGCAAGGTACGTTCTCACATCCTGAGAGTCAATGTTGTGTAGTGGTGAGAGTGTTGAACTGGGACTAAGGAGATCTGGGTTCTAGTCCCCACTTTGCCGTGAATGCACTGGAGGACTTTGGGCCAGTCCGTGACTCTCAGCCTAACCAACCTCACAGGACTGTGGGGGAGTATAAAATGGAGAGGAGGAGGAGGAGGAACATGTCCTTGCAAGAGGGGAAAAAAGGGGATATAAATGCAGCAACAACAACAACAACAATAATACACATACCTCATTGACATAGCAATACCTACTGACAAAAACGTAGAAAAGGAAGGGGAAAGGAGAGAAAAATATATATGGAAGTCAAAAAACTATGGCAACAGGAAAAGGTCACAGTTATTCCAGTAGTCACATCAGCCACCGGCATCACATCAAAAAACTATACAGAAAACGCTCAGAAACTGGGCCTACCAAAATACATCCCCACCAACGTCCAGAAAACAGTCATAATTAAAACACGCTCAATTGTCAGGAAATCCCTGAATCTGTAAATGACAACATGGTTTGTGGCTGTGCTAGAGGCCAGAGGCAGAGGGGGGTGGGTTTCAGAATAGGCAAACAGCTCAGAGAGGGGCTGGGAGCTGGTGCCGAGGCAGCAATCAGGGTTGTGTGTACAGGGGCCCTCACTCTGGAACAAGCTTGGACGCTGGGGCTTGGTGGATCAGGATTTGTCCCAGGAGGAGTCAGCGGACTGAATGTTCAGGCAGGCTGGTCTTGGCAATTGCTTATTTGCATTTTGGAAATGGAAACACGATGTTGACTTAAATAAATATGATAGGCATGTTCCGTTTATTTATTTTAATTATTTAATTATTTATTTATTTCATAAAGCAACATTATATTGCTTTCTCCACTACTTGCTTATGTGTGAATGGGAAAATAATTTAATGATGTAAAATCATTCTTTTTATTAAAGTTGTAGAACTTTTAGTAATATTAAAGCAAAGCCAGTGAAATTCTAGCCCGTCGTGCTCTCTCTCTCTCTCTCTCTCTCTCTCTCTCTCTCACCTACCTCACAGGGTTGTTGTGAGGATTAAAGCAGTGGCAGGGAAAAGAACCATATGTACTGCCTTGAACTCCTTAATGAATAATAATACAGAGGGATATGTCCATATGTCTTTTTTTTGCCTCAGGACGAACAGAGGCTGCTGTGTAGTGAAAGACAGAAAACACTTCAGTGCCTGAGATTGGCAAAACTTGGGCCCTTGGTGAGGGAGGTCAAGCTGACATTCAGCATGTGCCCCACACAATGTAGTACAAAAAGGAGTTGGGAGGAGACAATCCAGACCTGCTGGAGCTATCTAGGCCCCAGATGGAGCAGATGATGTGATGCTGGGATGGCATCACCCCGCACAAGGCCGGCTCTGTCATAAAAGGACTGCAATTTGTCAGTTGTTTAATTTAAAATAATACCAGGGAGGGGAAGATATGCTTGTGAAGTTTTCTGTCTCAGGTGTCAAAATAATTTTGCTGGCTGTTGGTCAAAGGGTGTGTACCATTTACTTCTCTGTCTCAGGCAGCAAAATGTGTTGGGCCGGCCCTGACTCAGCCATACCTGCATTGAAGTTTGATCTCCTTGTTTTGCAATCATCATCATCATCATCATCATCCAAGTGGGGGAGGGGTTTGCATTATGAATGCTCTCTCATTTCAAAATTTCCCCACATGTAGATAGCTAGCACCTCAGCAGAGTGGTCTAGGCTAGATACGTTCTTCCTGATGTGCTAGGCGTTTGCATGCAGGGATTTATTCAAACCATAGGATTCCCCTACTACCAACCACCACCTGCAGTCTCAAATGGTACAGTCCAGGAAGGACTTTACCGCATGATTATACGCAAAGCACTTTTAATTATCATCAAATTTCAAGTATTTATTTTACAATATATACCAAAGCCCTTTTTAAAAAGCTGTTTTTCTTAGAAGAAGAACCAAACCTATAATAACGAGTATAACATTATAACAAACACTCACTGTTAAAAACAGCTTCCACTCCTATAAAGGAGCAAGAAGGTCTAGAATATACATGCTTTTAATAGCGCTCCCGTCACATTCCCTCCTGCCGCCCAACACAACCACGTTATAGCTGTCTTTGGCTTGTATGCATTATGGAATGGTTGCCTTCAAAAAGGAGAGGTTTAGCTTCCGTCCCCAAGATTCAGTTATTCATTAGTATTTTTATATATCCAAATCCATCCATCACTTCCAGTTGCTAGGCAGCTGCCTGATCACGCAGTGAGAGGCCAAAGTTGTGTGTGTGTGTGTGTATTTGTATTTGTGTGTGTGTGTGTTGGCTGCAGCTGTCTTTTGTAAAAGGAGAGAGAGAGAAAATGGTTAGTTAGGACAGCCTGGCTAATCTTCTTTTAATAACCTTCTGCATTTGAGCCCCACAAGCTTCCATTCCGTGCGCACACGGACACACTAACTACAACCTCTCGCATCCACGCATAATGCAAACCCCGTCGCGAGTGACTGTGTTTACATCTCAGCGCCTGGACTCTCTCCTGGGCCTCGGCTGACCTGCTGAGAGTGTCCTGTGGTAGCCTTTCTGTGGAGGCAAAAGAAAACCCACAGCCGCCTTTCCTCCCCACCCCCTCCCTCCCTCCTCCTCCTCCTCCTCCTCCTCCTCCTCCTCCTCCTCCTCCATCATCTTCGTGCCCTGTAGCCCAGCCTTCATGGCCTCTTCGTCCACCTCCTGTCAGTTCCCATCAAGGCTGCCTGCTCTGGGTGTCAGGGCTCATGCTACGTGAAAGAGCAACTGGCGAAGGAGAGGAAAGCCATCTTTGTGGGCGAGTGTGTGCGGCGGGCGCGCGTGGGTCTGTTTTCCGTGTGCGGCATGCGCGCGCCAAAGCACTGCTGTTTCATAGGCTCTGGCAGCTGCTGCATGGCCGATGATGCGCTCCCCACTGCCTGCCTCCCTGCAGGCAGCCACAGAACCATTCTGAGCCTGGACCGCAAGCGGAGCTAACGTGCGCGTTGCTGCTGATGTTCCCTCCTCCTCCTCCTCCTCCTCCTCTCAGGACCAGCCGGTAGTCCTAACCCAGAGACTGCGGTCTCCCTTTTTTATTTATTTATTTATTTATTTGTGTGTGTGTGTGTGTGTTTTTCTCCTTGCTCTGACTCCAGCGGCAAAACCGACTCTGGCTTACCGCAAGCGCTAAATTCTAAGGTAAGGCAAAGGAGGCTTTGCTTGCTTCTTCTAACCCCCCCCCCCCTCTCCACCTTCTCTTTCCTAAAAATAGCTTTCTCTGCTTAACTGGCTTAGAGTCTAACCCACCCTTGGCTTTCCTCTGTCTCCCTCTGTCTCTCTTTCATTTTCTCTCCCCAACCCCCTCCTCCATCTCTCTCTTTCCCTCTCCACTGATTAGCAACGTTGCTGCAGGAAATCATTCCCTGTAGGCGGACAAACTTTATTATTATGCCGGAATGCGAGAGGGGCCTTTGATGTCCTTCAGGGGGAGATTGCTTAGGAAATAAGAGAGTTTGTCTCATCTCACATCCTGTGTGCATAAAATATAAAAAGGATTAAACCCTTTTACTAGATTATTCTATTATTTTCTCTCTCTCTCTCTCTCTTTTCCACTGCTGTCTCTGCAGTCTGTTTGTTGTTTGTGGGTTATTTGCAGAGGAAGGGGATTTGTTTTTTAAGACCCTATGTCATTTCCTCAAGCAGGATCTTGGCCTTCTCGGAAAGATAAGACAAACGCCTGGCGATTGCTGATGATGTTTTCCTGGGTTTCCAGGCTTCTCTGTGGGGCAAACTTAGTAACCATACCAGCCAGTGTTTCCCTCCCTCCTCTCTTTTTCCACTAACACAGTTCTGCTATACACAGTATCCGATTGCTTCTCAGATCAGCACCCGAGTGTCATGGCAAAGCCGGCACTGTCATTACGCTTCCCTCTGAGATATTGTTAATGAAATTAGCGGAGGCGTTTCCACTGGTATCTCTATCCGATGCATCCAATAGTGTGTGTGTGTGTGTGTGTGTGTGTGAGAGAGAGAGAGAGAGAGAGAGAGAGAGAGAGAGAAAACATGTTTTGGGTGGGATGCAATTTGAAACTCTTCACGTTCCGGATTGAAATAGCTAGACTGTCACACGCTCTGTGTTTTTGTAAGGGAGGTTATACACAGTTGTGGCCTTGTGGATAAGTTTCTGACTGGCATGCCTATCTAACATGGCAAGACTTGTGCTGGGTTTGTGTAGATGTGTATGTATATAGTGAGTTGAATGGCAAATGCTTGTTAACACCAGTGATTGCATATACGTATTTATTACTTGCACAGTGTTATCGATGTACAGTCCGCCTTCCCAATTTCTCTTCCTTCCCTTTCCCTAGATTGTAAGATGTTAGCAGGGTGTTGTATCCACTTGGCGCAACATTAGGCATGTTATAAACAACAACAGATGCTGCTTTAGACATTAACATTAAAAAATAGCGTAATGGCAACAACAACAACAACAACAATAATAATAGATTATAATTTAACATGGTGTATTTCTATCCATGTTTATGCCTTGTGGATAAGTGTATTCCTATCCAGTGGGGCCTACTTCTTGGTAATTTTTATAGGATTGTAGCCATAGAGCTCAACTTTTCTTCTCTTTTTGAGGAGAGAGGTCTCTGTCCCTAGAAGCCTACATTTTGGCAGCATAGAGGAGAGTATGGAGGGAAGGGGTAGGAGCGAAGAAACAAAATAAAGGCAGCTTGCTTTGTTGCACAAGGAGAATTGAGGACTCAGCAAGGAGGCAGAGGTGTCGTGAACAAATGGATGGCATAAAACGGGGATGTTGTGCCTTGGCCTGCAGGGCCAGGTGCACATTCAAGTGATGTCAGAGAAGGTGCACCAATTGGCAGCATGAGCTGGATATTTCATTCATTGCTTAGCCTTTGTCAGTGCTGAGGTGGGATGTGTTGACCGTGCAGCTGACAAAAATCCTTCCATCTGCGATGCCCATTTAGGCTCCTTCTCAATAATGTCTTCGCACATAAATTGCTCTAGTCATGGGCTGCATGGCTCTGATGCCTTCAAAACAATAAATTATGGAAAAGGTAAGGGGGGGCCTTTATAAAATCTGCAATCCCTGACTCTTTCCAATTGCAATGAAATCATGCCCCCCTCCCGATCCTTAGAAAAAACAGTAGCTAAGGGGTCCACTCCTCGCCCTGTAATTTGAGCAGGGTTGCAAGGGACTAGTCCCCCTGGGATATTCTACCTTTTCTTGATGTGTTCGTCTTTCATGGTGGTGGTTGTTTTAAAGCAAGACTCTGGTTTGTGTGTTACAAGTGTTGGGGGGGATTGTAGGCACAACATCTACCTGATTGCTCATTAAGAAGCAAACATACTATTCTAGCATCCCAGTGGGTGCAATGGCTCTGGGAAATATCTCTCTGTGTGTGTTATTGACATTGGACTGCATATTAATAATGATATTAATATTATTTAACATGCTGAATTTCAGTAGGTTGGGTATTTATTTATTTATTTTGCTTTCTTTCTCTCTTTATTAAAAAATTTGTATCCCACCCTATATTACTAGAGTCTCAGGATGGTGTACAGATAAAATTATACAAACTATATAGAACAATAAATATGCACAGCTAAAAACAAATTAGACCATTAATCAAGCTAAAACCAGTATAAAATTTAAAAGCAGTAAAAAACAACAACCCCCAATTAAAACAGTTAAAACAACGTGCACTCTTGGTGAATTTAGCCATCAAAGGCTTTCTTAAATAGCCTTGTCTTTAATTGGCGCCAGTCGGGCCCCCAAGGGGAGGGTGTTCCACAGTCGGGGTGCCACAACAGAGAAGGCCCTCTCCCATGTCCCACCATAGTGTATGTGTCGTGTTTTTTTTTTTTTTTTTTCATTAGGTTGGATTTTTTTGGGCGGTAGCAGTACACTGGACTGGACAGGCCATTGTAAGCCAGTGCAAACCAGCAAAAATCTTCATACATCAATAGGTTGGGTCTGCGGTATAAAGATTTTTGCTGGCTTGCTCTGGCTTACGACGGCCTCTCTAGCATACTGTTACCATCCTAGTCCCATGCTTGAATTACGGTTATGAGGAGGGAAAGGGCCTTACCCTTTTGTGATTTGGCTAGAAGTGACGGGAGTCAGGAAGTGGGGTTTGTGAATTTCATTAAGGAGTCCTAATTCAATTCAAGCCCCCCCCCCACCCCAAATGGTGCTCAAGCATTCCCTAACCTTTCTACTAGCATTAAACAGAACATATGCACACATCTGTAATGGGTTCTAATTCAAGTACTCTCCGGGGCACTGGTTGGCTGGGATCGCCAAAGGGACAGTTGGCACTGTTGGTTTGGCAGTATGTTTTGGCCTCGATCCAAGAAGAGTTGCCCTGGCAACTAGATGCAGAACGATCCCCCCTGCCCAGGGCTGGCCCTGCCATGCAGCAGGCTGAAGCCACCTGCTTCAGGTGGCATTGTGTCTAGGAGATAGATGAAAGCAGGAATTGGTGCTTCATGCAGCAAACTGCCTTCGGCTGAAACTGGATACTTCACCCCTAGCTGAGCACATTTTTTATTTGTACGATGACCAATTCAGAATACCGTCACGTGTGGGTGGGACTCTTGTTTCTTTCTACATGCTCTAGTTATGGATTATCATCACATCTGGGGAAGAGAGGGCTGATCCTTAGAGAATCTTCGCAATTTTTTTTAAAAAAATAAAGCTATTCATCTTAATGTTTTACTCAAAGCATCAAGTGGCCACAGAAAGGAAGAGTTAAGGCTATGATCGATAATACGGAAGGCTAAATAAGGACTAAGTAGCAGAGGGGATAAAAGATCCACCTTAAGAAACAAGCCTGGAATATAGATGGACTGAGCAAGCTGGAGAGCAGAGTGGAATGGAGGGCTTCTTAATAAATAAACGGGCTAGAATGCTGCATATTAATAAAATCATGGCAGCTGCAGCCCTTGGAGGTGCACTTGAGTCTGTTTCACACCTACGCGTAGGTCTCTCGATTTCTCATTGCTCAGTTATTTGCGATGACTTTGGCTGAATGAATGTGTGAATGCGAAGAAGCTTTAGGTTTAGGGTCATCATGCAAGTTCTGTCTACGGTGTTGGATCCGTGATGCCTCGTTCCAGTCTTCCCTGACCAGGTGCCCTCCAGATGTGTTGGGCTACATGCTGCCTGGGCATGGTGGGAGTTGTAATCCAGCACATCTGGAGAGCATCAGGTTGGGGAAAGCTGCTTCGTTCAAACCTATAGATCTCCACTAGAAGCCACATGACATCAACATGTTAATGTGTGCCGTTGCTCTGTGGGTCACGATGTAAGGTGATTATGCATGATCCGTATGTGGATTCTGATATGTGGCTCATTTACACATTCAAATCACCATGTGATGCTGCAGTGGCTGAATGATAAACATGGATGTGTGGATATTGTTATCATTTATTAGTATTAGTATTATTTATTTCAATTACATACCGCCCCATAGCCGAAGCTCTTTGGGCGGTTTACAAAATAGTGCTTGGTGTCTCATGATGCTCATCTCTCAACAACTCTCAGTTGAGCGTATGGCCATTTTGTGAACCACCCAGAGAGCTGGTATAGGTGAATGAGGTGAATGACAATGACATTTTTTAAATACTGCATTTCAGTACTTGAACTGGTTTGATAATAAAAGATACACAAAACTGCCTAGCTATTTTAGGGTTAACATGGAAGCCAAATCAATAGTCTTCCATTGTGGTGTAAGACTAGTAGGGTGGCCTTGGACCAGTCTCTGCTTCTCAACGGGGTTTTGTAGAGAACTGACCTGATCCATACCATAACGTTGTTATTCCGCGGCTTTTGCACTTACCAAGTGTCCTGACACAGTTTTTTGCTCTAAAGAGCATCGAAATGCCTTTGCATTTAAAATAATGCAAATTTAAACGTGTACTCTTAAAATGTATTTTCTCTAGAATCTTTTGTGGGCGACATTCTGATATGTCCATTAGGTGTGGATCAGGCCAGTTCATAAAAGAAGTTTAAAAGTTCAAATCCCTCAAGCATCCTTATTCAAAATAGTGAATTTGAAAGGGGATGGTGGTGATGGTGGTTGCGTTCAGCAGTATCTCGAGCCAAAGGAACTGTTCCCTCCATAGATTGTCGTGGGTAACCTTCTTCAATCGACACCTGCCCTGGTGCCCGCTTGCTTTGCCTAGTTCCGTGTGTGCTGTATTGTGTCGATAACTCCTGAGTGGGAAGGAAAACAAACACACGTTACTGTTGGCATACGGTAGAAATAGCTTGAGAACAGCACCGGAAAACAGAGATGGTATGATGAACCAGGTCAGAGTATTTTGAAAATATCCTGGTCATTTTGTTCTTATATATATATATATATATATATATATATTTACAAATTCAACCTTGCGAGGACCTTTTCAGATGGTGGGGGGATAGAACTCGGTGACCTGTAATGATGTGGATCAGTAGTGAGAACCCAAAGCTTTCAACCTGGATGGGAAGAGCTAACACTTGACACCTCAATTAAACAGATAAGCCGTAATACCTCTGTTTCTAGCTGTGGCTTCCGTGCACTACACTTGGTGGCTTGCGAAGGCTATGTATTGGTAGTGCTGGCCAAGTGGAAGACTTACCGTGCCTTGAATCCAGAATGATGAGGGAGACATTTTTGATCCCTTCTACTAGCTCGTAAATCCTTTTTGGAATATGAAGCAAACTATTGCTGTCTGTCTGTCTGTCTGTCTGTCTCTCTCCTTCAGGCCTGAAGGCCAAATCTGGCCTGCTAGGGTCCCAATCCAGCCCTTCGTGTTTTCCCAGACGACCATACCCCTGTTCTCCTGAGCCACCAATCACCTGGTGATTCCCTGGTGTTTTGCTCAGTACCACCCCTCACATCCTAAAAGGTTGAAATGTCTTTGCTGTGGCTTTAGTGACTGGCAGTAAGAGCTTTAAGCTAAAACATGCTGGTATTTTTGTCCCCGCCCCTTTTCTCTTTGGCCCGCCCCGCCACTGGAACACAGCTCCCGAGAGCTTCTCCGAAATGGAATTTGTCCCTCAGATTGACAAAGCTTCAACAGCTCTGATATACAAGTATATTTCCATTAAATGAGGGGAGGGTGTCTTGTATATCACACAGAGAGTTGCCCTTTTCACTGCGGGTGTTTCCAAAGTCAGGAATGAATGAGGGGGAACAGCTTTGTTCCCTTTGTCCAAATTCTAGGGCGGAATTGTGGAATCCACAACTTGCTCTGGCCATGCATGAGTAGAATGCCCCAAAACCTCTGATGCCAGAGGCAGACAGTATTTTTACCTCCTCGTTGCTTTGTCAAAAAAGTCTTGAGCGTGTGAGATGAAGTCACAGAATTGTCCGAGGTCTCCTTCTTAATTAGCATTATTATCCGCTCCCCAAAGAATATTAGAGAAATACATTCCTTCCTATATTTATTGTTGTTATTATTATTATTATTATTATTATTATTATTATTATTTACATTTATATACCGCCCCATAGCCGAAGCTCTCTGGGCGGTTTGCAAAAAATTAAAAGATTGAACATTAAAAAGTCAATATACAAAATTTTAAACTTTTAAGCCTGGCCACAAAGTCAGTTAAAACCTCAACTTAAGCTGTTAAAATGCCTGGGAGAAAAGAAAAGTTTTGATCTGGCGCCAAAAAGATAACAGTGTTGGCGCCAGGTGGGCCTCATCGGGGAGATCATAATTGGGGGGGGGGGCCACCACAGAGAAGGCCCTCTCCCTTGTTGTCGTCCTCCGAGCTTCCCTCGGAGCAGGCACCCTGAGGAGGACCTTTGATGTTGTAACTTCACCATTTATGTTCCATTAAGGAGGGTCCGCTTTGATTTACAATATCAAGCATAGACTTTTTTTTAGCAGCCAGAAGGCCTGGAAAGATCTGGCACAAAGTATTGGGAGTCTTCTAAAGCAAGGACTGGAAGACAAATGGACCTTCCCAGTGCTGGTTTAAGGTTTTGAAGGCTCGTGGGCAAGACACCCTCCATGGACCCTCTCCCTTAGTGAGTTACCTGCTGCTACTGCTCCTCATCCTCACTTTCACCATAGCTACTACTTCCTTACTTGACAGGCAGAGGAGCAATGTGCATGTAGGCAGTGACATCTCTGTTCTTCCTTCTCAACACCACTGTCGTCTGGACCAGAGCAAGATGCGGGTGAGCAAGCAGAGTGCAACAGTGGAGAGGAGGAACAAATCCAGGAGGGTCCTGGCAGCGGACCTTGCTGGGGTGTGTGCCCTCAGCAGGCTCCGATTTTGGTGGGTGTAAATCCATTTTTGGGTTTTAGTCAGAACCAGCCAGAACTCTGAAGAAGCTATCTGAGATACTAAGCCTATTTTGGGTGATATAATTCAGCACCTTGGATAGCTCCTTTAGAGATATGGCTCCTTTAGAGTTCTGGCTCTGTCCTCCCCCCTCCCCCCCGCCAAAAGTGTGCGTGTGAGGGAAACCAGTTCTAAATAAAACCGAGAATGGATACACAGCCCCACCGAAATTGGAAGCCACCATCCTCCACTGCCTGGTCCTAACTGGAAATGTCGGGGATTGAACCTGGGGCCTTCTGCTGGTTCTCTACCAGTCCTTGAGAAGAGAAGCAAAAGAGGGGGGAAGAAAACACAGCGATGAGTCCGTACCTGAACAATCGTCTCCTTCCATATATACCTGTCCTAAGATCTGGCGTTTACTCTGATTTTTACTTACTTATTTATTTATTTATTACATTTGCATACCGCCCCATAGTCGAAGCTCTCTGGGCGGTTTACATAGGATTAAAACAATTAAAAACAATATACAAAAATGAAAACCGCAAAGACATACAACATACACACAATATACACATACATTTAAAACCACTACAACAGTCCAAAAAAGCTACAAAAACAAACCCAGGCTCCTCAGATATTGCCAAATGCCTGAGAGAAGAGGAAAGTCTTGACCTGGCGCCGAAAATATAACAATGTTGGCGCCAGGCGGGCCTTGTCAGGGAGATCGTTCCACAATTGGGGGGCCACCACAGAGAAGGCCCTCTCTCTTGTTGCCGACCTCCAAGCTTCCCTCAGAGTAGGCACTCGGAGAAGGGCCTTAGATGTTGAACATAGTGTTCGGGTAGATTCATGTCGGGAAAGGCGTTCCGTCAGATATTGTGGTCCCAAGCCGTATAAGGCTTTATAGGTTAAAACCAGCACCTTGAATCGGGCTCGGAAACATACAGGCAGCCAATGCAAGTGGGTTTTATTCTGTTTTGACTTGGTTTTATTCTGTTTTTTAACTTAACTTTTTCATATTATGTTTTCCTATGTTACTGTATTTTATGGTTTTAAAGTTTTGTTTTATGAACTGCCTGGTGCAATGTAGTAACTGAAATATATTAAGAAAATAATGACCAGAATTTATACCCATTTGGGGTTCAGGCTGATTTTCCCTCACTGGTGATCCAGTTACCCACTGGTCCTTGGTTCTCTGGTTCGATGTCTTGGGGATAGACTGGCCTTTCCATCACCATTATAGTGAAATGTAATGAATTAGTTAAAATCAATAATTCAGTTTAAAAGGAGCTGTTTAATCGGTTGACAGCCCTAATTTTTTACGAATAAGTTGTATTCAGATTATCATTTCTCTGTTGCGTTGCTGCTATCTTTAGTTCTGATCCTGTTAACCTGTTTTACCCTCCACTGCAATTCAACCCACCCATGTGTAAATATGCTACCACCTTCGCAGTTTTCTTCACTGCATCTGATGAAAACTCACACCGCAAATTAACTGGTTTGTTTCCCAAGGCTCCTATTGGAGCGTTTTCCTTTATTTTATATCAGAACCCTAAAGGCTGTATAAAAGGGGGGGATGGTTAAAACAAACTAAATAAACCAAGTTTATAGGTCTGTTGCATTATAATACATGTTAAACGTCTGTTACATGTATTTCTTAAAGTTTTTGTTTGTATGGTTATTTTTTAGTTTGGGACTTATCATCTGCTCTGTCCCAAGTGCTACCACATGTTAATTAATTAATTGAACCTTTCCTTAAAACTGCCCACCAAAAGCTAGTTTGAATTTTAAAAAAGTCTAATGCTGGTTCTGGAAGATGCATATACTTTTGGCAAGTCTCCTGGGGAAGAGAGGGTTTCTAATGCTGAGTGGCAGCTACTGAGGCCATTTCTCTGTCGCCCTAATTTGACATGTGGAGGGCACACTTAAGACAGTGTTCCTTGCTGACCCTAAAGGACACGGTGAAATACTGCGGCAGAGCTGGTCTTTTAAGCAGGCTGGATCTAGAGTCTTTAGGGGCCTTTATAACTGATTGGTGGCTTATTTAGGTGGCTATGTATCCTCCTTTACAGAGGACTGTCCTCAGTTTGAAGGGCTGTCCTGTCTAATTCCAGTTTCAAGATAAAGAATAAGAACTATTAGTCATCAACAGTCAGCACCTGGACAGTCAGCAGATCACCTGTCTATACGCGGAGAAAGACCCACAGTGGCTGCAGACGTACGCTGCGTCAGTTATATGACACAGACAGCTTCGCAGCCACTGCGGGGCTTTCCCACGAAGCTTCAGATTGAAAATTTGGGGGATTTATCCGGCTTTTTCTATCGGAGCAACGTCAGTATGGTTCTTCTGCTCTCTGATGTCACTCTGGGGTTAATCCAGGGGTGGTCCCTGGTGGAAGGTGATGGTGATTGGTCACCTTCCACCAGGAAGAGGGCAAGCTCCAGTACCCAGATGGCCCTGGAAACCCCATGCTCCCTGCTCAGCGTTGGGATTACCCGACGCCACCCCAGGAGAGGAACAGTACAGGGTTTCAGAAGGAGGTGGCGCCAATCTGGCATTGTGAAGACAGCCCCCTGGTCACAAGCCTTCTGCACAATAGAAAAATGTACTGTGTTTCTGTTTAAATTGTAGTAATTATTTCTAATAGTGAACCTGTACATATAAATTAGCCCATGCAAAGGTTATGCAAATTGATATCTTCTTTTGTCCTCTTCTTTTGAAGGTTCTTACGTGGCCACCCTTCTGTTGTGAGGCTTTGCGCATGGAAGGCATGTGGCTCTTCCCCACAGTTCAGTGGTTGAGCACACACTTTTCATGTATGCGTCCTTGGGTTCAATGCCTGGCACCTCCAGTTAACAAGCTCTCTCATAGCAGTGCTGGGAAAGAACCGGAGAGCTACTTCTGGTCGGTGTAGGCAATACTGGGCCAAGTGAACCAATGGCCTGATGTAATACATGCTCACATTTTGTGGTGGGGCCATAGCTCTATGATGGAGCGCATGCTTTGCATGCCAAAGGCCCTGCCCCAGGCTCCATCCTCGGTGATGCAAAACAAGAAGTTAGCATTGTTATTTAGAAAGGCTGCAAAGTTTAGGATTTGTTGTAAAATTTGGATTATCTTTGAGCAGAATCATTATGGGGGGTTCTTTAGTGCTCTCTACACACCACATTGTTTTCAAGATGGAACCACATTTTATGTCTTTATCCCAATGCACAGAGTCTACGTGGGGGTAGGCAACCTAGTGCCCTCCCAATGTTTTGGACTTCAACTCCCATAAGTCACAGCCAGCATGACCGATGGTTGGAAGGATTACAGGAGTTGTAGTCTACAATATGTGGTGGGCACAAATTTATCTATCCTGCCTACAGAATAACGCCTCTGACTCTCTTGCAAATCACAAAGATATGAAATAGCTTTGGTCTCCAAGTCCATCAAGCCCAGTATTTTTCATTCCTCATTGGTTTATTTATTTAAAGCATTTTTATCCACCTCCTCGTACCAAAAAAAAAAAAAAAGGCTCCTGGAGTGGCTGATTTATGGTCCAGAGAATAAAACAGTCCCAGCTGCAGGTTTACAATCTAAAAAGACACAACACAAAAGGGGAAAAGGGAGGGGGAAGGAAGGGGGGGGAAAGGAAGTGATCTTTCAGCAGGGCTGCTGGGATGGCCCTGATTATCATCCTGTCTCCCTGTGCTGCAGTGGCGCAATTTTGAGAGGCAGCAGTGCAAATCAAGGTCTAGAGGCAGAGATTTGACCCAGCCTTTCTACCCGAGAAGCTGAAAATACGAGGGATTGAACTTGACCCCTATGCTTTTTCTTGGTCGCCGGCGTTTGTGGATGCGTTGTGTCAATTTCGCAGAGGGGTTCTGATAACCTGCCATAAGGGGACAATTGCAAGTTAACTGGACTACTGTTCAGCATGTAGAAAGCCTCAGATTCAATACATTTTCAC
Organism: Anniella stebbinsi; assembly: GCA_029215795.1. Classification (NCBI taxonomy): domain Eukaryota; kingdom Metazoa; phylum Chordata; class Lepidosauria; order Squamata; family Anniellidae; genus Anniella; species Anniella stebbinsi. The sequence continues at coordinate 17,025,336 of JARDYH010000010.1, forward strand.
AACCTCAGGTAGGGGATATATCACCTGGGGGAGATGCTGCCGCAAGTCAAGACAGAGAGCATGTTCCAATGGCCTGACGTGGTATAAGTCAGCTTTTTCTCTGTAGCAGCTACTTAACGAACCTTTCCCCAGTTGGCTGTGCATCTGCGCTGGTTGTAGATTTATCTACACGTCAAATTCTCTTCCTCTTGTGTGTGTGGTTTGTTTGTTTTTTAAATAAAAACGAATGATAAAATCCCTATGAATTTTGTTTATAGTATTAAGGAGCACCTTATCTCTTGATCCTATGAGTGTTTCTACCTCCCCCCCCTCTCTTGTTTACCGCCTGCTAATTACATTTTGTAGGTGGCGGTTTGAAATCTTACTGGGTTGTGTCATGTGATTGCTAATGCCCCGGCAGATCTGTATTACATAACCTCTAAGTAGTGGCTGGGTTTGTTGAGTGGGGGGAGAATGGACGAGTGTCAGACTGAACATAGCAGAAGGCTCCATCTCCAGCTAGCAGCCTAAGTGTTCTTTGTGCAGAGACTGGCTGCAGAAATCTTCTGGATGTTTTGCAAAGGCATTTTATCGCCCTCCATCCTTTTGTGTCTGATGGCTTTCTCATTATGTCCTTCCAGTGCTTTGGCACTCTGCGTGGCTGCTCATCCTCAGATAGCCTTTACTTTAAGAAATATTCCTTATTTCATCATTCCCCTCCCCTTCGTTTATTTATTTGAAAGGCATTGTGTAAAGCGTCGGTTGCACGCAGAGAAAGAGAATCGCTGTATGGTATCAAATGTGTTGCTGTTTACGATTGTGGAACTCCATACACAACTCTTACGTTCTGGTATTGCATCGGTGATCTTTAATAAGCAGTAAACTTAACCCACAGAAACAGATCCCTTCATTTCCTTTGCTGTTCTCTCCGCCCCCTCCCCTCCCCCTCCCCGCCCCCTCCCCGCCCCCCAGTTGTGGAAAGATTGCTCTCCTAATGTTTCGAAACTACTGGTTTCAGTATGCAACCAGAGATATGGAATTGGATCATGTGATTATGTTAAAGAAACCATTCTTACATAGTTTAAAGAGGTGCGGGGTGGTGGTGGGTCTAAATGGTAAATGAACATTCAGGTTGGAGATGATGTCCTCTGTCAGGGTTGGCATCAAGGGTAGGCATGGTTGGGCACTTGCCAAGGGCTACAACCCAGCAGGGACCCACTGATAAGAGCCTCCCTGGACTTGAGCCTCTTCTTGCAACCTGCTTGTTCGCCTGCATCTCGCTCCGGCCCAGAAAATGGTGGTGGTGGTGGTGAGGAGGAGCAGTTGATGCGACGGCCTACCGGCTCCCTGGCTCTCTGCCTGCCAAGCAAGCAAACGGGAGCAATGTTGGGAAGAGGATGAGGGATAATAGCAGCTGGTGACTACGGTGGTAAGAAGGTTGACTCAGTGAGGGAGGGGGGTTCATTGAGGGTGTCTTGCCCAAGCTCTCTCCGAAACCTGGAGCCGGCACTGTCCTCTGATACTATTTCCCCAAAAGGTTCTAGTTTTTGATCCTAGAAGAGTGTTCATACCACCTCCCTCTACCATTGGGCAAAACAGATGTACATCCAAAAGAACACCATGAATACAAATTGAGCTCTCTTAATGTTTGTGTGTCTGGAGCATCTGAGCAAGTCCAGCGCTGGTATACTATAGTCCAAGAGTGGGGAACTGTGGCCTTCCAGATGTTGTTGGACGCCAGCTCCAACCAGCAGGGCTGTTTGAAGAAGTACTTCCTTTGGTCTGGAGTGTTCGATATTCCCTGCTGACGATACCAACCGGCTGCTCTGTGTTTCCCATTAGGAGGAAGGGGAGATAGTGCCAAGTTCCTCCTAGCACGGAACAAGGAGCTCCATAGCTTCTTCACTGAAATAGAAGGCGGTTGTAGCTCTGGGGCACTTTAATATAGGAGGTTGCCTTATACCAGCTCCAACTATTTGTCCATCTAGCTCGCTATTGTTTACTCTGACTGGCAGCAGCTGTCCAGGGTCTGAGGCAGACAAGAGGCTTTTCACATCACCTGCAACCTGATCGTTTTAAATGGAGATGCCAGGGATTGAACCAGGAACTCTCTGCATGCAAAGCTGGCATTCTGTCACTGAGCTATAGCCCCTCTTGCTCTTTTTCTGAGCAAGAGGAGGCGGTATCCAGGGCAGTAGCCGTAAGGAAATAGGTGAGCAATCCTCCTTATTCTCTCCTCTTACATGCAGGGAATTCACTTACCTGTCTTTGGCTACCACTGTACAAGCTTGCCCCAGGCTGTTTTTACCAGTGTGTGTGTGTGTGTGTGTGTGTGTGTGTGTGTGTGGAGAGAGAGAGGGGGGGGGGGGTTAAAGCATCAACCAGCACTTCAGACAAGGATCTTCTAGGTCCTGGAAAGAGGCAGTTAAAAACAAAAAACAAAAAACAAACCCATACATTTATTAAAGTGTCCAACGTAATGCAAATGTTAAGTTTTAGAGCAAAACATTTTAGCGTCCACCTTTTTCCGTTGCTCTGATCTGAATCGAAGGCTATTGTACCCATAGTTCCCTTTGATTCACATCAGAGCAGCTTAAGAAAGCAGAAACCAACATGTTTTGCTCTAAGACTTAAATATTCCTGTTAGGTTTTACACACACACAATCTCTGTAACTTGGTTGCAGTGCTTACATTTGCTAGAAATGTACACGCTGTTGAAAAATAAATAACACTTTGCCTTGTATGTTGCAATTATCCCCTGAGAAGAGTGCGATATTGTGTCCTAAATAGAGTAAAGCAGCCTTCCCCAACCTGATGCCCTCAAGATGTATTTGATTGCAACTCCCATAATTCCCATCCAATGTCCATGCTGGCTGGGAGTTATGGGATTTAACTCATCCAGAGGGCACCAAGTTGGGGAAGACAGGACTAAAGTTTGTATCACCCATAGAAATGCTTTCCATTCCCCCCCCTCCACCGCCCCTTGAACAACCTCACTGATTCAGACTGACTGTGAGGTTCTCCCATCCCCCTTGAAGGCCCTTGCAAATTGCTGTGTGGGATTTTGGGGGGACTTTGGCAGGGTGACCATATGGAAAAGAGGACAGGGCTCCGGTATCTTTAACAGTTGCATAGAAAAGGGGAGTTTCAGCCACACCTGTAGAATGTATGCATGCCACACCCGGTAAAATTCCCTCTTTATCACAACAGTTAAAGCTGCGGGAGCCTTGCCCTCTTTTGTATCTTGTCACTCTAGTATAGCTCCTGCGGCTTCAACTGCTCAGTTTCCATTTTCTATGCAACTGTTAAAGGAGCCCTGTCCTCCTTTTCAAATGGTCATCCTAGCTTTGGATTTCCAGCTTGTTGGCTTCTCTCTCTCTCGCTCTCTCTCTCTCTCCTCCCCCCCCAATTATTATTCTAATGGCTTCTAAATAATTACAGCTAAGTGGCTCATCCACCCTGTTGTCAGCATTTGTCAGCATACTGCGGCCATGGGACGGATGCTTCCATTGTTGGCAGGCATTCCTGTTTCCAGGCAATCTTAGATAATGTGTATAATTAAAGCCTGTGTAGACTGACTCAGCTACATGCGACCACAATTTCCCTCGTTTTGACATCAGTGGAGTTAGGCCAGTGGGCAAGAAATCCTGCCTGATACCTATGTGTGCAGCATTCACATACATTCCCTATGGATTTGGGGTGTGTGTGTGTTTAAGGAGAGCTGGCCCAAACCATCATTGTCAGTTGTACCCCATGTGTGCAATAAGAATGTTAAGAAGTCCACAAGTGGAATAAATCCTTATCCAGTGCCAGCAGAGAATACCATTTTTATACAATTGTTAAAAATGTAAATATTGTTTGTACATTGCAAGTGAGTGTTTGTGATGACTCACAGTCTTGCATTGCCTTGGCAAATGCTCAAATGTTTAGAGCTAGAACCAAGCATGTGGCAATCAAGTATTTAAATGTTAAACAATATGTAGAAGATAGTTTAATTAAATTAATATATTGTGAGTCTAGCGAGAATGTAGCAGATATATTTACAAAACCATTAATGAGAAATCAGCATGCCAAGATAACAAAAATGTTAGAGTTTGAAATGCTGAGTGAAGAAAAAAAACTTTAGACCACTTAGATCTTCAAATTTTGAAGAAGTGTTGAGGAAAATTCCATATCTAAGTGGATTGGTTGAAAGTTTTAGAGGCCTGAAGGACAGTTCAGCCAGCTGCAGGCAATAAGGTTGAGAGAGAGTTTTTTCTGTATAGAACTGGAAAGGTCAACCTGATTATTGCTAAGTGTCTAATATGATAAGATGATTAAGATGGGCTGGGCTGATGTCTAAATGTATAAAAGTGAGCCTTACTTTAATGGCTACTGTGGGTGTCAGGTGTGGTGTATTTGGACGTGGAGAGATTTGATGAAAGACTGTACATATAGAAACTGTTGTGCTGCTGTATATATTGGACCACGAGTAAACAATCTGTATTATACTCAAGATTTGGTGTGTGAGTATTTCTTCAGCTCCTGGAGTGTTACTGGACTTATTACTAATACAAACGCTTGCAGCGTTTGCCCTCTTTGGCTTCCCCTCCCTCAACCCTTCTAGCATAGTTTCCAAATGACAGCCAGCCAGATGCCTCTGGGAAATGTGCAGGCAGAGTAGTACTATTAGCGTTTCACCCTGGCATCTGTGTGTCATCCAGAGTTCATTTCAGGATCCATACCGGCCCCAAATGAATTAACTGGGTATCTCTGACAGAATGTGGATATGATTCGGCCAGTGTGGTCCATTGGGTGGAAGTGCTGGCTGGGCTGGTGTCAGGAGTGGGCATCATGTGGCATCAGACGAGGCCCTCGCCCCATGGGGGGGGGGCAGTGCCAGCACCCAGAGGCTCTTGGCCCCTCTCTTCCTCCTCTTTGCTGTTGCTGCCTGTTCACCTTTTCTTTCTGAGTGAGCAAACATTGATAGGAGTGAGGAGAAGGCCCATCAGCCTCCAGTCGCCTTGCTTTCTCTGTGGTAGGCCCAGAGGGACAGGGAGAGTAACAACAGAGATGAGGACGGTCCCTGAGGGAAAGGGGGCCCTGAGGGCATCTTGCTCAAGCCCCCACCACCCTCAAGGGCAGCTGGTTTGTAGAATGGCCATATGAAAAGGAGGACAGGGCCCCTGTATCTTTAACAGTTGTATAGAAAGGGGAATTTCAGCAGGTAAGATTTTCATGCATGCAGCACCTGGTGGAATCCCCTCTTCATCATAACAGTTAAAGCTGCAGGAGCCCTGCCCTCTCGACCCGATTCAAAAGAGGGCAGGGCTCCTGCAGCTTTAACTCTTGTGATAAAGAGGGAATTTCACCAGCTGCTGTATGCATACAAATGACACCCGCTGAAATTCCCTTTTCTATACAGCTGTTAAATGATACAGGAGCCCTGTCCTCCTTTTCATAGGGTCAACCTACTAGTTGGGCATTGTGGGAACAGAATGCTGGACTAGATGGGCCCTTGGTCTGATCCAGCAGGAGGAAGGCTAGGTTGGCTCCCACTGTTTTTCCACCAGCAATCAAAGACATTGGCTGAATTCTGACAACACGATAGTCAATGGTGGGCTAATAATCAACTTTACAGTTGTTCATCTAGGGGGTACTCCCCACACAACATGGTAACAAATAATCAACTGTGGTGTGGATTAGGATCAGCGCTGAGTTGACTATGGCAGCATTCGGACGGCACGATAGTCAATACAACTGACGATTGTTCCCCCCCCCCCAGTTGCTTATTGTATCGTCCGAATTCAGCCATTTTGTTTCAGCAAGCCTTTGGCATGTAAGCTTGTGTTTCGGGCTGGAGTGCTGCTTTTATTCCGTTAACTGTTGTGTTTTTAACAATATTTTAATTATATTTTAATCAAGTTTTTGTTTAAATTTAAATTTGTTTATTTAGTTCCTATGGTGACAGGCTGCCTTGAATGCCATTTTCTCATAGAAAGGTGGGGTGCAAATCAAGTAAATAAACAAGGGGTGTAGCCAGACTGTGCATAAGTGTTTGTGCTTGGACCTCCTACTTGGTCTTTAGCTTGCGTGTGTGTGTGTGTGTTTTGTCTGTGGAAGATTTAAGCTGGCTGTGTGGGATCACAGTTGGAGTCAATTAACCTGAGAGAGAACAGGTGCAGGCTATTAAATAAAAGTCTAGGTAGACAAAAAAGGGGGGGGAATAGGAGCCAGGAGCATGGAAAGAAATTGCCACTTCTTGCATTGTTCAGAAGAACATAAGACATTGCCTTCTATTATGTCCGATCGTCGTTTCATCTAGCCCAGTATTGTCTGTTCTGATTGGCAGTGGCTTTTCAGGGTTTCCAATCTCCTTTTGCCTGATTCTCTCCCCACCCCCCACCCTTCAGCTTCTTCTGAGGAATATGACGCACCGGAGGAACGATTGGGAACAGCAAAGGGAAGGGAAAAAACTGGAATGCCAGCTTCTGTGGAAAGGGGGGCTGATTTTTCCCTTGGGGAACATCCCACTCCTGCAACTAGGCTCAAGACGTAGCAGCCTCATGGTGGTGGGGTGGCTTTTGAGATGGTAGCTTGTATTGCTGCCCTTGCTTCAAAAGGAGGGGTGCTAGCCCTGCTGTGTTTGGAGGGCCCCTCTTGTTCATTCTGCAGAGTGGAACCCTGCATCTCTGCCCTGAAGTCCGAACCCTAATCCTGACAGCACTACTGAAGCTGTTGATGTTGTTGTTGTTGATGATGATGATGATTCTATTGACTAGCTACAGTGGTGTGCTGCTGACTTATGCTGCTTATCTTTTTAAAAAGGGGGGTTTGGAAACAATGGATGAATAGACACACGCTTTCCTTGCTCATCCTCTCTTCTCTCTCTTTGCACACAACTTCCTTGGGTGTTTCGTTCTTTCCCACTAGCCATTTCCAGAAGCCTGTAGACACTGCCCATGAAACCTCCCGCAACCCATCATGAACAGCTGGCACAGTGCCATGGCTGAGGGGCCCGAGCAACAAATCCAAAACTTGCCTGTGCTGTCACCTACTAGACGCCTTAGGCAAGCGCTTCTTTCTCAGCTTCCTTATCTGCAATATGGGGATAACAAGCTGGCCTAACTTACAGGGTTGTGAGGATTAACAGCAACATAAACACATATGCGAAGTGTCCGTCCTTGTTTTACTTGATGTCCTTTGGATGGCATTTTGGACTAGTTGTTGATGCTGTGGTATGGGTATTTTTTTTTATTCTCTTTATTTCTGATGCACAAGCTTAGATTGCCATAGCCTAGGCAGCCAAAACAGCTCCACCCATGCACAAGATGGAGGTTCTGGTTGGCTTGGGGGAAACTGTAAAGTTTGCATAAGTTCAGAAATCTGTAGAGAAAATAAAATCAAGAGGGCTCCCAAATAACAGCCCAACCAGGATTGAACATATTGTTGACAGACTGGTGGAGTGGAAAAACACTGGAAACTGGGATGGGGGACACCCTGAACATCAGCATTCTACACTGCAACATTTTGTTGCAGGTCCCACTTGTAGATTTTTTTTTTGTCTATAATGTCCTTTGGTTTTCATTTGGCTTCTTTTATCTCCCAAACCATTCAGCTGTCTTAGACTGTGATCCCCTAAGGGACAAAACTATTAACATTTAGAAAAACGGCTATAAGTTGTTCTGAGCCCCTGGGATCAAACAAACACAAGCCCAAAGCAGCTAACAATAACATCCAAAACAAATGCAATGTCCAGAAACAAACAAAATAATTTAAATGATTATCTAACAATACTATTATTGCAAAGGCCTATGAATAAGACCTACGGGGGAAATAACAGCCCAGTTAATAAACGTAATGCAAAATTCATAAACATTAAAGCAATAGCTTCCTGCAGTACAAACGTTTCAATAACTAAGTAGCTCCCAATAAGCAGTTGAGGTGGTTTGCAAGATCGTCTAGCCAGGCATACACACTCATTTAAGAGAATAAGAGTGCAGGAAGCTGAGCGCCAGTTTTATCATTATTGGTGTGATGGGGAATTGTGTGTAATATAGATAGATAGATAGATAGATGTTCCTTCTAATAGCAAGCTCAGATGACAAGTAATGACAGACCAGAACAGGGCTATTGAGAAACAAGAGGGAGATGTCATATTAGCATGTTTGGGAGAAACTTGAGGTTTGCAAAAGTAAGGAACCCATCCCCCACCAGTCAATTGAAGAGTGCTGTGTGCGAACTGGAAAAAAAATGGGTGGTTGTGAAATGAAATATTCTGAAGGAAAACGTGGCTGGCTGGCGCCCCGAACACGAGCACTCCTGTTTGGAGATGAGGATAAGCAGTTGCAAAATGTAGCTGCAGGTCTCCCCCATGTCTATTAATAACTAAAATGTAGAACCGCTGTGATACTTATGCCTCCAACGAACTCATATTTCTCAATGTCCTTATGGCTCAGGCCTGCTTTCCCTAACTTGGTGTTGGAAGGCTGGCTAGGAATTGCATTCAACCCATCTGGAGGGCAGCAGGTCCAAGAAGCCTGGCCCAGTCTGTGGGAAATGCCTGAATGTGTGTGTCATCTCCCAACCTTTGACAGGCCAGTTGTGTGTATTGGCAGTCAACTTAGCATTGCTGGTGAAACATGTGTGGAAACATGTCAAAAACGGGCCCTTGTACACGATGGCAGGGATGGAGCCCAATTGGCTTGCTATGGGGTTGTGAGCTCACATACGCAGCTTTTCCCCATCCTCTCGTGGCATCCTTCAGGTTCCTTGTGGTTAGGCAAACGAGCCTTTTGTAACCATGAATCAAATAGCGTGGACAACTCCCCCCCCCCCCCCCGGTGCATTTAACACCTTCCCTGGAGGCTGAAGTACAGGTGGAGCATTTCAGAGCATTGGGCGTACGGTGATGAAGATAGTTGCACCTATTGGATTTCTGCCTCTCAAGGCAGCTATTAAAGAGGAGAAGCCCTTCCAGAAAAGCTGGCAAAGCTGGTACAGGGATGTGCATAGCAGGTTGTGCACACTCTGTGGAGACCCTTGCAAGCGCATACTCTGTCTAGCTTTCTCTGATGGGATGGGTTGCCTTGAGAATTGGAGCCCAGCAACATCTGGTGGCTGTCCAGATGCTGATGGACTCCAAGTCCCGTCAGCGCCAGCCATCATGGCTCGTTAGGATGGCCACTTACACTTGCCAAAACACGAGGAATTGCATTAGCAAAAAAGAGGTCAAAAATGGCATCAATGTGCATAATATTTGCATGAGCGAATTTATATGTACAGGTGCCAGTTTAGAAATAATAACTATAATTTAAATAGGGGGAAAAATACATGTCACCCTAGTGGAGGAGACTGTTGAGATGATCTGTATGCCTGATCAGTCCAGGTGCTTAACTCCTGAGGAGTAACTTCAAGGCTGCTATTCTCCACTCCAGGCAGTTCTTTGACTTTAAGCCAGACTTGAACAATCCATCCCTTTCTCTACTTTCCAAACTAGAGGTCTGTTTTCTGCAAAACAGGACATTTGGCTACCCTATGGCCAAAGGCCAGAGCTTATGGGAGTTGGAGCCCAACAATATCGGAAGAGCCACATGTTCCCCCCCCCTGCTAATTTGTGAGGGAACATCTGGGTGTATTTCCCCCATTTGCTGTTTTCCATTGCCCCCCAAGGTGTTTTCAGGGAGCGTTCTCTAAGGGGCCCTTGATTCCTCCTCTTATCAATTGCTATTCCTAGATATATAAGGCAACGGTATAAATAATACAAATATTGCATAAAGTATCTCATAGTGCCAAGTATCTCTGAGCTACCTTATTGTTTTGTTGTAAGCTTGGGGGATTGGATGGGGGGATGTTAATGGGGCAGGGGAGAATAATAGGAAAAAGCTTCTTCCTAGTCAAATGCATCGGGCAGTCCTAGCTCTGCCTTTCATATATTGTTAGGGATGTTGCTGGCTAAATGGCCGCTGGGTGTTTTCTAAATGGCTGGGAAACACCTAGATGGTTCTGAAATGGAGGCATCAAAGGAAGAGCAACCTCAGGTGGTTAGAGAAGTGGGGAGGCAGGAAGTGAAGAGAGGGCTTGTTTTGAACTTCGGAGGGTGTCTTTTCGGGGTGCCACTTGCTACGGATCTGATGTGGGGCAGCCACTTCTGCTGTTTGCAGCTCTAAGCTGCCTATCTCCAGCCAGATGTCCAACCTTGAACATTTTGTACCATTACCTCTAATATTACAAATCCTTTAAAGGAGCTTCCAGACGCAAGGCTCGAAGCTCTAACCATCAGATACTGTCAGAGCTCTTGCATCTTTATTTCATAAATGGATTTTCTGAGGTAAGGGAAGAAGCAGTAAGAAAACGTGAGAGGGTCACAACGAAAAGACTAGCAATGAGGCAAGGTGAAGGTGTCATAAAAGCTTCATCTTGAAAGCACCCTAAATCTTCTTCCAAAGGAAACCAAAACAAGCTAAGCACTGTGCCCCTGGAACCTGTGCACCATGCAAAGGAAGTAGGGAATATGTACCAATAGCAGCTCACCCTCCTTGGGGGTGTTGGGTTTTCTTCCCCTCCTTAAACAAGGCTGCTTTTAATCTTTGATTTTGATGGTGGACATAATAATAATAATAATAATAATAATAATAATAATAATAATATATCTATTTATTACCCGCCTCTCCCAACGGATCAAGGCGGGGAACAGCATTAAACACAAAATACAAAACTGATTAAAAGCACATAAAACCAATACATCATTAAAATACCAATAAAACATCAATAAAACACTTTAAAATTCATCTGGGTAGGCCTGCTGGAAGAGATCAGTCTTTATAGATCTTTTAAATTCCTGAAGACTGGTGAGTTGACGAATCTTTCCCGGCAGGTCATTCCACAATCTGGGAGCAGCAGAAGAGAAGGTCCTCTGGGTAACAGTTGTCAGTCTAGTTCTCGTTGACTGTAATAAATTCTTCCCAGAGGACCTGAGCGTGTGGGGTGGATTGTATGGGAGAAGGCGATCCCGTAGGAACCTGGACCCAAACCATGTCGGGCTTTAAAGGTAATAACCAACACTTTTTACTTCGCCCGGAAACTGATTGGCAGCCAGTGAAGAGATTTTAAAACTGGTGTAATGTGGTCACCCCTAGATGTACAGGTGACCAACCTGGCTGCCATATTTTGAACTAGTTGAAGTTTCCAGACTAGGCACAGAGGTAGCCCTATGTACAGCGCGTTGCAGAAGTCGAGCCTCGAAGTTACCAGCGCGTGCACTACTGATTTTAGGTCTTCCAACTCTAGGAAGGGGTGCAGCTGGCGTATCAGCTGAAGCACTCCTGGCAGTCGCATCAATCTGAGCTGTCATTTGGAGCGACGGATCCAGGAGCACCCCCAAGCTGCGAACACAGTCTTTCAGGGGGAGTGTAACCCCATCCAGAACTGGTTGACACACCTCCAACCCCAGGTTGTGGCCCTTGACAGTAAGCACCTCCGCCTTGTCTGGATTCAGCTTCAGTCTCCAAGCATTCATTCGGAGGAGACACACTATCCTTAGCTGACGCTGTTGTCAAAGGCATAGAGAAATATATTTGGGTGTCATCAGCGTATTGATAGCACCCTGCCCCATGCCTCCGGATGATCTCTCCCAGCGGTTTCATGTAGATGTTAAACAGCATTGGGGATAGGATGGCACCTTTTGGTACTGTCATGAGGCAGTCTGAAGAATCTTCCTCTGAGGAGGAAGAAGGGGCAGAAACTGCAGCTTTACCCATTCCCCAGGACTTACCGGAGGAGGAGGAACAGCAGGGAGGTTCCTCAGAAGAGCCCCAGGAAAGCCACCCTCTCCCACCCCCTGTTTCTAATGAGGAAGACTCGGGGCCTGAAGGGGTTTGTCCAGTAACTCCCCAGCAAAGGCGGCAGCTCAAACGGGCGGAGAAAGCTAAGCCCACAAGGTGAAGCATGAGACTGAGAAAACAGAGCACAGCTGACGCAAGCCTTAAGTAAGATAACGAAGAAATTGCACGCAGCTGTGAACAAGGCTCAAACAAAGTATATAAGGGGAGGTGGCAGAAGCTAAGATTCATTGAGAACAACCGACGTATTCGGCTCTTGACATCCTACGTGATCTCGGATCAGAACCTGTGGACTGAACACCCAGCTGACTGTTGCTTTGGACCCTGGACCCTGGAAACCTGGTTTGACCTTCGGCTTCGACAACTGGACTGACGGAACTACTGGCGTGACCCTGGCGATTGGTAATTGGATTTTCGAACTGCAAATAAAACCCTTTAAACAATTTTCCCCAGACATTCTTAGATAAGGGAGTTGGCAGGCTTCCTCGATCAAGCGTAATAAATACGACAGGTACACCACATAGCTGCTCCTTCTCTGAAGAACAACTATCCCCAAGCATCACCATCTGGAACCTGCCTGCCCGAGGGGTAGGACCAGAACCACTGAAGCACAGTGCCCCCGAGTTCCAATTCCCTCAGGCGTTCCAGAAGGATACCATGGTCGATGTTATCGAAAGCCGCTGAGAGGTCCACAGTCAGCAGACACACTCCCCCTGTCAATACCTAAGCGTAGATCATCCACTAAGGTGACCATAGCAGTCTCAACTCCATATCCTGCTCTGAAGCCAGTTTGAAATGGGTCTAGAAAATCTGTATCATCCAAAACTGCTTGCAGTTGGAAGGCAACTGCCCTCTCGATCACCTTGCCCAAAAATGGAAGATTTGATACTGGCCTGTAGATATTAAAGTCCAGGGGATCTAGGGAGGGCTTTTTTAGAAGCAGCCATACTACCGCTTCTTTTAAACAGACTTCCCCCATATATCACTTTCTGACGTTGATTGGCGTCTTGGATCCAAATGAGACTTTGGAAGCGTGTTCTTGGGTGCTGGTGCAAAGTGGCCGTGCCAACTTCCACCGGCTAGATAAGAAAAAAAAAAGAACAATGAACCGTTGGGAGCCAAATGGACAGATTACTCACCTGTAGCTTTTTAAGCGGTGGACTGCAGCTTGGCTTGGAAGCTGGGAGATGCCTGCAGTGAGCCGCTACTCCTGCTGTTGGGCTAGGCTGCTTAGCTAAACCTTTTGGCTGCAGGTGGTGGCTCAGATCCTGTCATCTTGATGCCAAGATTTAGCATTCCAGTAACATAGGAGGGAGGCCAAAAATGTAGCCTTTCTTTCAGGGCTTAGGATGCAAGCCGCCTATGCCTACTTACCTTTGAATTTGGTAAGGCACTTGCATTTGAGCACAGGGGTGTGTGATAAGGCTGCAGGTTTCCTATCATCTATCTACCCTGCACAGAAACAGTTTCCATTATGGGGTGTGGGTGTGCATCGTCCTCCCACTCCCTCCCAGTTAAGCAGTGAGAACTGCAGGGAAAGTCTTTAGCAGGCTTGTACCTCAATCCTCAACTCATTTACCTGGAGGCAAGTCACAATGATTTCAGTGAAGTATACTGCCAAGTCGATGTGTTTAGGCTGAGATCTCGGTTTCCTCGGGGACGGGGGCAGAGAGAACAGCGATGCATATAGTACAGTGAAAAAGGGGAAACCTCTAAAGCAGATCCATTTTGGAGAAGTCTCGGGGGCTGCATTTCAGTGGGGGATGGGGGTAAAAATTCAAAATATGCCAGGGTATTGTAACTTAAAGCTCTTACTGCCAGTAGTAACTAAGCCTCAGGAGAAGCGATAGGGGGAAACTGCACAACCACCCAAGGGTCATTGTTATGGGGGGGATGGGTTGAGGCCAGGGTGAAGGGGGTGGCCTTCTGGGGAACCTAGAGGGCCAGATTGGGACCCCTGAAGAGCTGGATTGGGACCCCAGAAGGGCTGGATTGGGACCCCCGAAGGGCTGGATTGGGAACCCACCCCTGCTCTCATAACGAGCAGCATTAATCACCAAAAGCTCGGGAAAACAGTACGTTTTTTCCCAGCCATCTAAAGACCAAAAGCGAGGGTGCCAAACTCACCTCCTATGCCAGCAGGTCCACTACCGAAAAGGCCCTGTGTCCAGTCCCCACCAACCTTGAGTGCCATTTTTGGCAGAAGTGCAGGTTACAAATTTAATGACTAAACAAACCTCGCCTCTCTAGGAGGAAGGACATGCAAGAGGGCCTTGGATGATGAATGCAAAGTCTGGCCAGGTTCATCTGGGAGGAGGTGATCTTTCAGGTACCCCGGCTCCAAGATATGTAGGGCTCCATTCAAAGCCATCCACAGAACTCACCCACCTACCCAAAGCTACCCACAATGGGTTCCTTCCCTTCCATTTTTTTTTCTGTTTACTTGGCGGAGGGGTGGCAGTTCCTCCTCCTCCTTCTGCTTCTCACCTGGCTAGGCTAACAAAGCGCTGTGGCATACAGCTGGCTGAGCTTGCAGCCCCTGGGGCACTTTTAAAATAATGTTTGAGAGCATTGCTGCTCAAAATGTTGGGGTTCCCCCCCTTTTAAAATGGGGTGTCACGGGACCTGCACGTTTGGGCATGACACTTCCGGCTGGCAAGCTGAGGAGGAGGACAGCAGTAGAAGCAGCAGGAATGAGCCCCTCTGACCCATGGACCCTTGGCAGCCGCCTGCTCATCCTGCCTGCTGATGCCGGGCCTGATTCTACCCCTTCCTGAGCTAGGGAGCTGGTGGAAGGATAGGCCTCTTCCACTGATGTTCTAGCCAGGCCAACAGCCCCCCCTGCTGCTCTCACAGTGCCAGACGTCCCACCGTTCTGTTACCTTTGCTGCAGGTTGACTGCCCAACATTTTCCAGTCTCGCGATGTACCTGTAAGACGTATATGCGCTGAACCCATGCTTGTAAACATGCATATTTTATATAGCTTTGCTCATTCTCCTCTTATCTATCAGGAACACCTTCCACTTGAACTAAAGTCCTTTCACAGCAGCACTTCTGTTCAAGTGCAGAGCCGCCCGTTCTGCTGATCTCTCTTGGGCTTTTAGGGACTTTTTGCCCTGATTTGTCCTTCTAATTGATAAGCGTTGCATAAGAAGCTGAACCAGCTGCTGCTACTGAAGATGAGAGAGATCTATGACCACTCCCTGTACCTCCTCCACCCTGTGCTCCATTACGGCTTGTGCAGCCATCTTTTGGAGCTGACAGGCTGATTTGTGACTAGGTGGAGAGTACAGCGGCAAATATGTCTGGCGAAAATCCGGAGGCAGTTGGGCTATGCAAAATATTAGAATACCTTAAAAACCTCCTCAATCACCGGTGTGTTCTTCATGAGTCTTGCAGTGTCTGATGTTCTATGGACCATGAAGTTTCAATTTCTTACTGTAAGGAGCAAAGGGGTGGTAGTTGTGGCTATATTTTGCTTGGCTCTTTAATAAATGACATGTCTCTAGCAAGCAGCCTATAAGGCTGTTGACCTGAGTGAGCTACAAAGCATCCATCCATCCTTCCATTAAATTTATATCACCCAACAGCAATAAAATACAGATTAAAATCAAAAGGTCGACTTAAAACATAACATGAAAACATTTAAATTTGAAAATACAAGGTTAAAATAAATAAATTAAAAGCAACAATAATTACAGTTCTATTAGCATTTGTATGTTGAGCAAGTGTAGTTTACTGGTAAGAGGAAGTTTCTGGTTCATACAACATTTCCTCCCTCCCTCTCTTTACAGAGCAGAGATCTCTGCCTTTCAACAACCTTTTTTAAATGCTCCCAAAAGGTTCATGGTCAATAAAACAGTGTTTTACATTAAAAGCAACAACAACAACCAAGACAAAAATATGGCAATCATCATTTTTAAAAGTCCCTATTGCTTTCAGGTCAAGCTAGATAATATAAGGGACTTGCTGCTGCTGCTGCTGCTGCTGAATAAACACCAAAGCCAAAATGTGATTCTTACCCATTTGAAATCTGCTCAGGACAGAAACAAGCAGGGCGGCTGAAAATTGTGTCTTTAGGGTTTGCCAAACCAGCCTGGTACAGCTTCTTAGGTTTTGATTGGGTATGTGGGTGTGTAGATAGAGGGGTCGTTTATATTTGTAGGCAGTGTTGGATGATGGGGAATCCTGACCCTTCTGGTTTCCTTTCTTCCAATGCTGTTTGTGTGAATAAGGGTTCCTGTAATATCTTTCACCTTGTGGCTGCAGAGCTTCCCCGTAAATATTTAAAATCACAGCTCAGCTTTCAGCCTGACTTATACCAATGACAAGGGATCAAACATTTTTGACCTTTTGTTCGTCTTCATTGTGAAACCTGATGATGCCCTTGCTCTCCTTTGATGCTTAAAGAAAAAACGTGGCGTGTTAGGGGCAGAGAGGGTAGCCTTTACTGGGTCGAAGGCTGATTTCACACCAACAAATGCACAGAGAGCCTTAGGTATTCCAGAAGCCAACATGCCTAGCTTCTATAACCCAAGAAATGTCCTTCTCGCAAAGCAGCACCAGAAACCCCTCCTTAAGAAAATGCTGCTACATTTCATCTCTCATCTTGGGGCCAGACAAGATGAGGCGAGAAATATGTGAATGCCTATCAAGGGTGGTGGTGGTGGTTGTTTTAAATGAAATAACAATTATTATTATTATTATTATTATTATTATTATTATTATTGTTATTTCTTACCCGCCTCTCCGTCTGGATCGAGGCGGGGAACAACAACATGATAAAATACATAAAACTGATTAAAACATGACACATATTATTAAAACTGCATTAAAACATCCTAAAACAGGGTGTATTGGCTGATGGCAGTTCACTATTCCGGCCTGTGCTGCAGTCCTGATGAAAATCATCCCCTTGGCATGGGGAAGGTGATTCTTATTTGGACTGTGGCACATGGCAGAGTGGTTAATTCCCCACCCCACCTCACCCCATTGCCAATTTCTTTAAAAAAAGACAGAAAAGAAAAGGATTTGGGTACGTTGTTTGTATCTTTGTTTGGTCTTACATTCAAAATCATTTTTATCCCACATTTCAGCCAAGGCTCTCCAGAGCAGCTTACAAAGGTTGGAAATAAGACAGTCCCTGCCTGCAGGCTTACAATCTTAGAGACATGACACAAAACGAAAGGGGATTGTGGGAGCAAGGGGGTGGGTGGGAAAGCAAATTCAGGTAGTAGAATCTTAGTCGCAAAGTTCAAAGTTATGTAATTCTGCTTCGGATGTAAATCCTCCTCCCCCCCCCCTTCCCCTTGTCTAGGATCTGAGTCGAAAGCAAGGGTGTGTATTTATATGGTTCCATTCTAGGCACAGGTTTGTTTTTTTTAAACCTAGGTGCTAGAAATACTTAAGAAAGATCTAAGTATATTTGACCCAGCTGAATTTCATGGTGCGGGATTACAATCAAGCAGAGTGAACTGGAGAAGGGGCAACTCTAGTGAATGGAGTGACGCCATCCGTTGAGATCACCGGAGCCTTGTGCAACTGTGTGGGATGTGTGTGCATTTGATAGCGGCACTTTAAGGCTATCCTTGCTTAGCCCTTCTCTTAAGAAGATGCTAGAGGCCCATTGATACCAATGGAGCTTAAGCGTATTGTTAAAATAGGTGTGTAAAGAGCTTTGCTCAATTGGGGATGATTGCTGTATTGCTATCCCTGGAGCTAAATTTCGACATTCATCACTACGTAATATTCCTTTTTACACTTCTAGTGTAATGTAAATGCTAGTGTTTTATAGTTATGGATGGCCAGTTCTAGCACGTTTTGAATTTGTGGTGAAACCTTAACCTTTTATGTCTAAAGTGATCACAAATAAGGTTAAGACCTTGTCCTGAAGCACAGGAGATAATAAGACTGACCTACCTTCCAGGGTTGGTGTGAGGATTACTGAGGTCATGTACTTGAAGAGCTCTGAATACTTTAAAGTGCTTTATAGATGCTAAATATTATTGTTCAGTGATAGGCTTACTAAATGCAGGTTCAAATGTAATTAATGCAACCATCTCCTATTCCTTTGTGTGTGATTCTCATTTGGTGTTTATCATTTCTAGGATGAAAAGTCTGGTCCTGGTTTTAGAGCCCAAACATTTACACCAGGGATGCACAACACACAGCTCAGGGGTCACATGCGCCCCCCCCCCCATGGCCTTGATTGTGGCTCCTTCTGCTGCCCCTGCACTGCTGAAATTCAGCAACGCATCAGCAAAAGGATTTGCACATTGCTGCTACTCAACAGTGGCAAATTTAGCTTGTTTTCAAGCTGAATGTAGCCTGTTTGAGTCTCTCTCCGTAGTGGTTTGCTGCTCCCCATTCCACAGTTCCCAAGAATTGTTACCTGCCCTGTGCTATAGTGTAAGGTGGATTCATACATCGTGGCTGGTACCAGTTTCATGGGTCTGATTCAGTAACTGGAGGATGTGAAAACAACACTCCGAATGATTCATTTTCACGTTCTCCCTTGTACATTTCATTAAAAGTGGAAGAACTTGCCCTGTCATTGACAAACTAATGCTGCTTTTTTTTGTCTTTCAAAGCCCAGGAACTTTCTTATCAGCCAACAGGAATGTACACATTGCAATGCAAGTTCTGCCTATGTGTTTTTGGTCAGAGCATGAAGACATTTGTTGAGTTCATTCAGAGGGATTTTTGTTTTGTTTTGACCGCAAAAATGCTGCCTGAAATCTCTTATCTATATGCCTCCCAGGGATACTGAGCTCTTTCATCCATCACTAGTGGATTCTTACTTGCCTCTTTTTATTTTTATTTTTTAAAGAAAGAGGGGGGAAATGATCTAGATCTAATGTGAAACGTGTAAACAATTGCTTTGTCTGAAAACGGCTTTTTTCTCTCGGCTCTTCCTTTTTTTGGTACTTAATATTTTGATACTTTTTTGCTTAGGGGGGAAGGAAAATAGGCATTGGATAAGTGGCATTGCTGATCTGGGGGTCTGCAAAGGATGAGATTAAATTTGGGCTTTTCTAGCCAAAGGATTGAGGTCAGGATTTATACCCAAGAAATGTGATTTTTTGTTTTGTTTTTAGGAAGGCATCCATAATAGGTTTGAAACGTGCCAAGAACCAGGAGCAATGCCCAATGCATTCTAGCATATGTACAGAATGGTAACCAACAGACTGGACCATAAGAACATCTGGGCAAGCTGGCGCCGCTTGGGACCCACCAAATCAGCCCTCAGCAGGATTCAGGATTGAGGCATTGGGTTTTGGGGATTAAGAGGACCAAGCTCTCAATCCAAGTGGACTGGAAACAGTTGAGTGCTCCAACACCGGCAGGGGAATAATTGACGGAAGGTGAACAGAGCCTAGGCAGCGCCTTCATGTCAGAGACTATCTCCGAGACATGGGGCTTTTTTATAGAGGCTGGTGGGCAAGGATTGGCCCTTGGGGGCATCACCTGATGGAAAGCTGGAACTGCATTCCCCTTGAAGCATCAAGCTCAGTCTGCCGGGCATGCAGTGGTAGTGGGGTGCTGATGGCCCAGGAGTTAACACACTTCAATGGGTTACAAAGAGGACCAAGCAATGAAGTGTTGCACTACCACCCCCACAAACCTGCTCAATCCCCACTGAGCTGTATTTCTCCCCACTCATGGTCACGTGATTGGCACAGGCGGGGCTGGGAAAAGAAGCCACGGCTGCTTCTTTTACCCCTCTGGTCACTGGCACTGAGTCTGAGGACCTTTCTGCGTTTGGCCTGTTTGCCACATCACATGCCACTTTGTGGGTGATATTTGGGGTGATGGGGAGGAGGAGGAGGAGGAGGGGCTGTACAGCCCTGGACTTCCACCCTGCAGTCCAGCCCTGACAATGCCATTGCGTCTGCGTGTTTGTTTCAGTTACAGAGATTTCTAGCCATGTCCTGACCTGAACTAGGGGTCTGGTCAGCCCCAGGGTTTGAGCCCAGGATTCAAACCCATATGGTGACAAAGACACCCTGTGCTGGTTGGTAGACGTCAGTGCCGGCTCCAAGTTTTGAGGGCACCCTCAGTGGCCCCTACTTACCACCATTGATGCCATCTGCTCTTCCTCCTCCTCCTCCTCCTCCTCATGGCTACCACTTCTTGCTCGACAGGCAAAGAGCCCGTGAGCAAGCAGGGAATGGCATCTCCCGCTCCTCCTGCTCACCACCAGCATTGTCTGGGCCAGAAGGAGAGGCAGGTGGAGAAGCAGGTTGCCATGGTGAAGAGGAGAAGCAAGTCCAGGGTGGCTGTTGGCCCCTGCTGGGTTGTGGGCCTTTGGCAGGTGCCTGACCATGCCTACCCTTGATGTACTAGACAGTTCACTATGTAAAACTGAGCTTCAAGACAGCTGTGAATAGCAGAAGGATTTGTCAGGTGGAAAGCTTTGACTTCCAGGCACATTTAAAGGCCATCAGCTCTCTCTCTTGAACTGAAGCACTGCTCCCAGGGAAGGGGATTCGGATAGCATCGTTTCCACGCAGTATGCATTCATTTCCCTTATGGCTGCTATGGTCCAAGGACTAATGCAATAAATGTTATTGATTGATTGATTGATTTCCCTTACGTTTCCACCTTTTCTCAATGTAATCAATTTCTGCCAGTAGCCGCAGCTGTTTGAGCTGTGAGCTTTAACTTGTGGCTGAGAGGCATATCCCAAGGAGCGTGCAGGAGCAGAAAAGACACTGTTTAGTGTTGGGCATGTTCGGGTGGGAATGAAATCACCTGTCTCGGATTAGTCATCTCTTCCCTGGGTGGCTGGCAGGACTTTAGTCGAATATGTGTGAACATGAATCTGTTCCTGCTCCTCTCCCCTTAAGGCTTTCAGGAAAGGTCAATGGCTTGCCCCTGTAGCTTTGGTTGTGCATTTGTAATTGCCAATCATGGTGGATTTTGCACAGATGGACAGCAGAAGCCCACGGGTGTTGGAATGTACAGCCCTCCCAGGTAGAATAAAGACATAGATGGCAAAATCCAACAGGTGCGGACAGATATTCCTTGGGGTGGCAAGAGAGAATTAAAGCAACCTTAGGTTTAAACTTTTGTCCGGGCTTGTAGGAAGCAGCTTCTGTGTAAACAGCAATGAGGAGGGGAATTATGTCCTTGAATTTAAGCCACCCTCTATCAAATCACTTTATCTACTTGGTGGAATTTGGTAAACAGTAAAATCCACCTGAGTAGGTCCTCTACAGTAAGGTTGGGGAATGGCTGGCCCTCCAGATGTTGCTGGACTACAACTACAACTCATTGGCTATGTAGGCTAGGTTTAATGGGAGTTGCAGTCCAACGGCATCTTGAAGGCCACATGTTCCCATCCCTGCCCTACAACCAGGGAACCAGAATTACCTTCTCTTCTGTGAACCTGCCTGAGTATTACATTCAATTTCCTCTGTGCCTGGTCACTGTCAATTGTTTGGCAAAGATTCATGATGGGCAAGCAACCTTTTGATATTAACATTCAAAGCCCCAAGTTATCTGAAGGAACGCCTCTTCACATATGTGCCTGCCTGGACCCCAAGATCATCATCAGGGGCCCTTCTCCATGAGCCCCTGCCAAAGGAAGTGAGGCAGGTGGCTACCAGGAAGAGGGCCTTCTCTGCTGTGGCACTCCGGCTGTGGAATGAGCTCCCTAGAGAGGTTTGCCTGGCACTTACGTTATACTCTTTTTGATGCCAGGTGAAGACCTTTTTATTCTCCCAGTATTTTAACAGTTTATCATCTTAGTCTTTTAACTTTGTTGTTTTAAATCTGTATTTTAAAACTGTATAGGTCACTGCATTGCTGCTCAGTTTTACCCTGGTTGTGCTTTTTATATTGTATTTTTATATTGTGGTGTATGCTGTTGTTTGTTTTATACTTTGATTTGTGTCTGATAGTTTTAACTTTTGTGAACTGCCCAGATAGCTTCGGCAATAAATAAATAAACAAATAAATAAATCCTGGAGCTCCCCTTCCCCACAAAAATCCACCAGGCTCTTTGAGGGGTCCTCTGTGGAAAACCCTTGAGGGTGTTATTGACGATTCACAAGACATACTTGAAGTCTTAGCCCGATACCTGCTACCCCAGCCCTCTCCCCCACCCTCAAAGAGGAAAATGAACTCAGCTTGGCAGAGAGGGGCAAAGTAGCAAGTGATAGAGAACAGAACCTGGATAGTACCTCTCTCCTGCAGTTAAAAGATCTTGCAAGCTTTTTTTCCTTTGTGGATCTTGCAGTTGAACTACACATCCCATGATTCATAACAAGGAGTGATGCTGTCAGATCCCAAGAATTCGAGCAGGAGCGCATCCCTGTTTGTCTGTCTGTTTTACATTTTAATGACTAAATATGGAGTCAGCAATGCTATTTTTATATTGTTTATTTGCGACATTTCTACGCTGCTGAAATGATAAAATTCCCTCAGCGGTTCACAGTGGACGGGATGAGACAGAGTCCTGTTTCTATTTGGTTGCTACAGCCCCTTCTTGCGGCATGTTCTTTACTCCACTGTTGCGAGGAATGGCTGGACGGTAGCCAGGTTTAATGGTGACCACACCGTTTCAGTGTCTGATCTCATTAGAAAGAAGGCTGCCGCTGGGAAGATGCCGATCCTTTTGCCTTGCCCCAGAGACCCCACCAGTACATGGCATCTGGTTGCTCTTGGATTTTGGCCGATACGAATGCCGTGAGCTCTGATGTTCCAAAATAGGCACTGGAGCTCACAGAAGTTGTACTGAGAGAGATCTGTGGCTCGCTGTCTTACCTGTTGCATCGCTAGCCTGAATAGATGCTGACTTTCCATTGAAAGATATGGTAGCATAAGGTAAAGGAGGAATTACTTCTTCTCAGTTTCTACTTTCACAATTCAAATCATTGTGGGAGCATAAGTGTGCGCAGCACATTTTGTTAGGGTGTGCATCCAGGGAATTGTATTAATTAATTCATATTTTTAAACGACAAACATGCATTGAATATTCACCATTTTTATTCATTTATTTATTAAATGCTGTTCCATTGATGCCTTCTTCTACATTCAGATTCCCTGACCACAGGAGGGCCATTGCAGGTGAGGGGGGGGAGAGGAATGAGGAGACATTCCTCAAGCCCCAACATGAGTGGGGCTTTGTGGTGACAATGGTCGGTGGAGGATCCTACGAGGCGACATTAGCCTTTGGGAACCCTCCTCCTGGGCTCTTTGAAATGTGGCTCCCAGCAGAGAGACATTATTGCTTGGGATATTAGGGTGTGCCTGGGAACACCCGGCACACCCCTTGCCCACACCTATGTGTGGGGGTGATGGGTGGAGCCCAAAATGTGTGCAAGTTATATTTTTGTTGTTGTTGTTGTTGTTGAACATTGCAATATCAGTTGGGTTTTATTTGTGTGTGACATCTTGAAAAAGCAGGGTTTTGTTATTTGTCGAATGGCACGTTGTTGGAAAACAGTGATTACGAAGTGCTTCATTTCGTGAAGAGCTCCAAAAAAAACGAATGAATCGCTTTTAAGTTCAATTTAACTTCCCCTTTTGATGTGTTCCTCAGTTGAGACCTGTGCTTCGGTCTTTCCTTTTTTTCTTTAACCCCCTCAACAGCAGTATGTTGGTTCAGAAGTTTATTATTGTGTAACATTCCTTTTGGTTTTTGGGATCGGACAGGAACCCAGCATCATGGTGAAGGGTAGTACAAATGTCACCCCCCCCTCTGAAACTCATACCGTAATCCCATTCCATATATGGAATCTCATGATTTGTACTTTAATTTGAACGTATGGTTTTTTTTAGCTGATTGAAGAGTTGTTTGCGTTAATACCGCAGTTTTAATGTATTTATCTGTATATATATATATATATATATATATATATATTTAACAAGAGTTCTATTGGAGGACTGTACACAATAAATAACAATAATCCACACAGGAGATAAAACAAAATATAAAATACAAAGCAGGCAATCCAACAGTTTGCAGGCACATTAAAAAGTTCTTTAAAATCTAACTTCTAAAATGGCTGACGTCCTTAGTTTGTTTGATAGTTCTGAGGTTTTAAATTTTGTATGTTGCTTTAGGAAGGTCTATCCAAAAGGCAGCTTAAACATCTTTTGAATAAATAAAATACACATTATGATGCCGTTGCTGTTTAATTTTATGCTTGTACACTTCCCTGGTATAAGCTTTTGCGGGTAAAGAGTGGCCTAGAAGGTTTGAAAATAAATAATATATATTTATAGCAAGACCCAGCAGTATGGTGTGTGTGAACTAGACATTTACTTACATATTTTCGGCCTGCAAATCCTGCCGGAAGCAGTGACTCCCATTTACCCTGGATCAAAGTCCCTGATTTTTATGCTGCTTTGAAGCCCCTTCCAGGTTCCCCTCCCGTCAGCTTATACACAAGGAACCTTAGGACAAGCAGTTCCTGAGCGAGAGGATGTCACATAGGGAATCACAAATCTCTCTGCCTCTCAAACTACAAATCCTAGTCTGCTTCTAATTGGCTCCAGGCAGCAAATCTCATATGATCTGGGCAGTAGATATATAGATATAGGGAATTTTAGTCATGGTAATAGGGTAGCCGCCTATTGAGGCACCAAAAATGAGGAAATACATCACACACTCACACACACCCAAAAAAGAAAAGAGGACATTTGCATGAAATGTGCATATGTTAACATACAGATATAGATATATAGTGATGCAAATGTAGAAGTAATTATTACATTATTAAAAATATGAATTTAAGGGAAAAATACGCTTAGTCCAGTGTATATAGATATGTGAAGGGCTTGTTCAGTAGTGTGTTTTACCACATGATTTCCCAGTTCTTGATTATTGTACACATAAGCTGTAATCCTACATACACTCACTTGGAAGTAAGCCCTACTGAATGTAATGGGGCTTACTTCTGTGGTAAGATAATTCAAAATTCCCTTATACGTGCCTCTGAAATAAGAGTTAATAAAGTGTGTCTCATGAAGACCTCAGGTTAACTTGGCAAGAGGAAAACACGTAGGGGAATTAATGGTAGCTACATTCCTAAGCCGAGGACAGAAGGTTAAAGAAAGAACTGATACAGCAATAAACTTTGCCTTCTCAGGAGACAGGCTATGTAAACATTACATCTGGCAAAGATTGCAATGTTTGTGGATTCCATCTCTTAGTCAAAGATAGAGTTAACTGAATCCACATCAGAAGATTCTTTGAAACTTATGTGTATTCTAGATAATTCAGGATTGTTAGAATGAATCACTGTTTAACTGAACAAGATCCATGTATCCCTGTATGATCTTTTCTATTTAAGGTTGTTCAAAATATGTAGCCAGTACCATTTTCTAGGTTTTGATTCCTAGTTGGTCACTTCTTGCAAGAAGGAAAATTAAAGAGCTGCAGCCAGTTTTCGATCTTACACGTGTCTTTCGTCTGATTGGGATAGTGACGGTTGAGACACGAAACTACATGAGTCTAATTTCAAGACTCTTACCACACTTCTGAGTAGACACACATAGAATTGCATTGCTAATTATTGCAGTCATTCCATAAAACTGATTGGCGGGCGATTCAGGGCAGATAAAAGGAAGTACTTCTTCACACAGTGCAAAGTTCAATTATGGAATTCGCTACCACAAGAGGTATTGATGGCCACCAACTTGGATGGCTGCAAAAGGGGATTAGCCATCTTCATGGAGAATAAGGCTATGAATGGCTGTCATGATAGTTATATATTAATTCCAATATTGGAGTTGGTATGCTGGACAAGATAGGACTTTGGTCTCATTCAGCATGGCTCTTCTTATGTTCTTATTGGAACCTAAACTTGTGAGTGAACTCCACTTAAGAGTGCTTTTTTTAAAACTATATAAATGGCCTGATCTGCAGTGTTATATCTGTGATTAGCCTGTTTACACATGCAAGTTATTGCTGGATACTCCTCCTTGCCAGAGTCAGAGCGTCATGACAAATGCATTGCTTCCTGCACAGCTGAGGGTTTAGTAATGAGTAACCTCTTAATTGCCCCTTGAACAACCTCTCTTAATTGTCCAAGAGTCCATTTCTGTTCTCTTGGAGGAGATGGCAAATCTTTAGTTATGATTTCCTGTTGTTATTTTTTTCTTTTTTCATTTTTTTAACGTAACACTGTTTCATGGCAACAAAGGTTGGGGGATGAATTAAGATTCTTAGGGCAATTATATATTCTTTCACTGTTCCCAATAGTGCTGAATTCCTTCTCACATTTTAACATGTATAGTGGTATCCCACACATTGTATTTTGTATAGCTTGCACTTTGAATGTTGACAGAACGTTGTGGAAATTAATTTGAGCTTGCAAAGTAGATCTCTTGAAATAACAATGCGTCTAATCCCCCCCATTCCCCTTCCAAAATATAAATCTGATTTTAATTTTGTGTTAATCTTCTTGAAATGGATTATGCAAATAGTCAGTGACATGTCCATAGTTCATGTCCCATTGTGTCTTTAATTTTCCCTGTGCATCAACTTAAGAACTTTGGAAGTGTTCTTCTATGATTGTTTATTATTTTTTTGAAAACATATTGTTGTTACCAGCATCAACAGTATCACTTCTTGTATTTGTCTCTGGCCCTTACTCTAGGGAATACAGAGCCATACTTTTAACCTCACTACAACCCTCCGAGGTAAGTTAGTTCTGAGAAGTGTCAAATTGTCAGGGATCTATGTAGCATGGCCGAGTGGGGGTTGAACCTGGGTCTCTCTCTCTGGGCTTGCCTTAGGATTTGCAGGGGGCAGCAAATAAGGCAATCAATGTAGTCCCTTAACTGGCAAGGCATGGAGTGGTGGTGGGGAAAGAAGAAAAATGAAGGTTGTGTAGTGGTTAGAGTGTCAAATGAGAGAGTCAAGGGTTTAGTTCCCTACTCAGCCATAATGCTCACTGGGTAAAACAGTCACACACACTGTCAGTCCAATCTACCTCACGGGGTTGTTATGAGAATAAAATGGCGGGAACAAGAACTTTGCATGCCATCATGAGCCCCTCTCCCCAAAAAAGGGAGAGACAAAAATGTAGTGAATAAATAAACTGATGGAGAGCCTTAATGTGCTCTCCCCCGCCGCCATTCACCTGGACTTAGTTCCAACAGGATGTGAGAGATCCATGCTCTTTTCTAAACCACAGAGGAATTGGAGGAAGGAGTGGATGGGAAGTCCTTAAAGCACAAAGGAACAATATCCTGCCTCTTCCCTCTCTGCCAGACTCTCAGAAGACCAGAGCAACATGAGAGAATTTTATTCTGTCTCTGACATCTGAGGAGACTTAGTAAAAATGGCCAGCTCGGTGAGACCCCTGCAAGCCTTTGGGCCTTGGCTAACTTCTGGCTTTAGCACGGTACTCTGGCCCAGACCTTCCTAACATGGTGCCCTCCAGATGTGTCATCTAGAAATGATAGGAGTTGCAGTCCATCACATCTGGAGGGCACTATGTTGGGCTATGCCACTCTAACCAATGAACCATAATTATTCCCTCTAGTGTGGCTCTCCCACACTAGAGGCCTTCAAGAGGCAGCTGGACAGCCATCTGTCAGGGATGCTTTAAGGTGGATTCCTGCATTGAGCAGGGGGGTGGACTCAATGGCCTTATAGGCTCCTTCCAACTCTTACTAGTCTATGATTCTATGAGTGTATATTTCTTCTAGGAACTTGAAGCACATGGGTGTTCCGAGGTGCAGACCTGCTTATCTACAAACAGGTGGTGATGGACAGGTAGACACAGGCAGTTGGGTCAAATGCCTTTGTTTGTTGTCCTGTCTCAGCCACCCAAGCCAAGCAAGGGAGCTGTCCAGCAGTTTCAGGAAACGAAGCTTTCCTACTTCGGAGCAGAGGAGGAGCTGTGCGGAAGGTAGCTAGAATAGAAGCAAGCCAGTGAAGGTTGTTGCATCATCAGCTTGCAGGCAGCAAATGTGGGGTCAAGTACATAGCCTGCCTGCCCTACCCTTCGTATTAGTGAGTGGGGCCCTGTTCCTGACCATATTTAAAGTCATGGGTCTCTTCCCAAATAGGACACTGTTGGGACCAAGCTTCAGCTCAAGCTAATTAATATCCCTTTTCTTGAGGACTTGGTGGTAAGGACCGTGGAGGATTCAGAGTCGGGGGAGTTCAGTTAGTGTACATTAGGTCCCCCTTTCTGCAGGTTCCTGGGTGGGTTATTGTCTTGTGGTCGGGTCTCAGAGGTTTCCTCTGGATGCTCCATCTCTCCTGGTCCTGATTCATAACAGAGTTTATGGTGGTGTCTTCCTGTGATGAGAAAGTCTTCTCTGATTCCAACTGTGAGAGCTGGGAGGAAGTAACCCATATTTGCCCTGGAGCTTCCTGTTGACAGAACTATTTGTGAGAGTAATATTTTGCCCAAAGAGGTGGTAACTTACAGAGGTGTGACTGGAGCTGGTGCATTGCAACTGTGGGATTGACGTTGTCTAACTTATATCTTGGAATTTTGGGATGATTCCAGCTGGCAAGAGCCAGATAGGGATTATTGTGTTTATTTTGAACTTATCATTTATCTGGAACAATGAAAGAGATCAATAAAATGAGTGGCCTTTTGTTGAAGTTGCTGCTAAAATCCTGAAGTTTTGTTTTTGAACAGGGCTTTAAACATGAGCTGAAAGATTTATTATATGTCATATTGCGCTGTAAGCCTCTCGTACATGAAGGAGGTGGACCTGGCTCACAAATGCATGTTCACCACCGCTAATGATGTGAATGGCCTAATCACACATATAATACCACATATAGGCTATCCATATTGTCATGCACACAGTGTGTTTCAGTGAAGTGAGCTGCAGCAAATGCTTTCAGATGTCGGGGCTTAGCCTGCAGGTTGAAACTGTAGATCAGAGTAATGCCGAGTATGAATTTCTCTGACCACTGAGAAGTGGTAGCCCACTCCAATTTCCATCTTTTTCTCCTTTTCCAGACAGGGGGTCTTACACCTTTACAAAACTGTATGAAATGTATATTTTCCATATCACTGTACCTCCCAGTCTGCAGAAAGCTGCATTTGTTGAATATCTGCCTGGTGTGTGACTGTTGGAAAGCACAGGAAGGAATCCCACCAGAAAAAGGTGGAAACCCTCTGCAGATAACACAGTTCCTTTTCATAATTGTGTGATTGGCTTTAGGCCGGATGTGCGGTTCTCTCCCCCCACCCTTCACACACACTGATTTCTTTCTTTAATATACATCCATAATGAGTTGGTTATAGCCTGTAAAACAGATTAGAGATAAGAATTAATTAAGAGTTACAACAGAATCGGGGGGAGAATTTGTGTTGGAACAGGGATTGTGATTTGAAAACGAGTCTTCGTGATGTTAATGGTGTTTAGAGAATTATCTGGATATCCAAATTAGAATCTCCAGGCTAAAGAAACCTTTCCCTTTACGCTCTGAATTGGGTGTTCTAATTTTGACGTTTTGTGCCATTGTGGGCTCCAATCCAAATCTTTTGGAAACGCCTAAAGCATGCCACAGTTGTGCCTCCCAAATGCTAACGGAGAGGGCAGTCCACTCCTGCATTGTCACCAGATGGCAATCTGCAACACCTCCTCCAATGATTTTGGCAATCCCAAAGTTCATAGTGCTTCCAGTAGCAACAAAGGCATAGCTGGCATCATTGGTTCATTTTAAGTGTGTGATCGAGGTGAACTTTGTCTGTGCTTTGCAAACCTCAAGAGAGGTGATAACCAGCAAGATCCAGTCCAATGTCATGTTTTCCTGCAGACACAATGTTTCCAGAAGTGCATGGCGGATTGATAGCTTTGCAATTGCTGACATTTTTTGCTTGCTTGGTTGAGCATCGTTCTCTGTCTTGTTCTCTGGCTACCGATTTCCTCGGCTGCAGTGCATTTGTCACCGCAGGTACTAAAGAGGAAATGGAAACCAAAAAAAAAGGCAAAGTGCTCCCAATAAAATTATATTAGAAATTGCCCAATATGCAGCAAGATGGCAGCACCCTTCTACTAATTCCTAGAACACTGTGCGTAATGCAGCCTCCTTTGAGAATGACCGCAATTAAGGTTTTTGTTGTTGTTGTTGGGGGGGGGAGCTATATTATTTTGTCTTCAGAGCTGCCAGAAATATTCCATTGGCGAGTTCATAATTCAGCATGCCAGAGAGAGAGAGAGAGAGAGAGAGAGAGAGAGAGAGAGAAGCAACATATTCCTGAAAAGAAAGTACCAGACATACCATAATCTGCATGGCAGTGGTGGCCACTTCATGAAGTGAGGTGAGGTGGCTGCCTCAAAGCAGTTTTTGAGTGTCATTAAGGTGCTAGAGTGAGAGATGGACGCATCGTGTAGAACCATGGCAGAACTTGTGTGTACTGATGGCAATGGCACAGGGCCGGCATCAAGGGTAGGCATGGCTGGGGACCTGCTAAGAATTCACAACCCGGCTGCAGCCCACTGACTAGAGACTCCTGGGAGTTGCTCACAGTGCAGCCTGCTTGTCCACCTGCCCCTCGCTCTGGCCCAGGCGACGGAGGTGGTGGGACGGAAGGAGTGGGAGATGCCACTGCCTACCTGCTCCCTGGCCTTCTGCCTATCAAGCAAGCAAGTGTTAACGATGATGAGGAAGAGGACAGGGGGCAAGAGCATCTAGTGACAATGGCAATGAGAAGGTAGAGTCTCCTAGAGACAGGACTCGTTATGGGTGTCTTGCTCATTCGTCCTCCAAAACCTGGAGTCAAAGCTGCCCATCCACCATAGCTGTCTCATTTCAATAGGTGAAGATCTCGGCTCATTGTGCCCCATATTTGCAATCCACCCAGAGAACATTTGCCATCAGGTGGATTATTTATGTATTTATTTTCTTGCATTTACATCCCGCCTTTTTTCTCTCCAAGGAACCCAAGGCGGCGTACATAATCCTCCTCCTCCTCCTCTCCATTGCTGTCCTCACAATGGCAACCCTGTGCGGTAGTTGGCCCTGAGGGTTTGCGGCTGGCTCAAAGTCACCCCGTGGGTTTCCATGGCCGAGTGGGGACTAGAACCCGGATCTCCTGACACTTAGTCCAACACTTTAGCCACAACACCACACTGACTCTCAGTCAATCAATCAATAAGTGTGCTTATGTGTGTGTAGGGAAGGATATCTCCGGGTTCCACAATATCTTGGACATGATGTATAAGCTAAGAAACATGCATTGAACTGAGCAGCCAGATATTTGCTTATAGATGTCTAATTTTAGAATATTTAACGTCAGCAGCTCCTGAGACATCAGAGATTCTTTGGTGATGCAAAGCTTTACCTGCTGCCTTCTCCTCCCCTTCTGTTTCAGGTAAAAGGACCCTGTGATAGTTATGAAAGTAGTGTCTCTTTATCTGAATGTTTCATTAGGCCTGAATGGATCCTGGAGCTTGAATTACGATCTTTATTCAGATTATACAAAAGCAGCCAGTGGTATGCCGATGAATAAATGAACAACCTCGCCATCCCATGCCTGCCATGCAGATGGAGCAATATGACTTGGCAGGGTCATCCAAACTAAGCTGGCACCAGGGAAGCTTGGGTGCCGGGCTGTAAAATAACCACAGAGATGGGGCAGGGATGGTGGTGCTTCTGCTACGAGATACGATTTATGGACGTAGCTATCGGACGCATGTGTTTTTTCCTTTGATGCTACTAAACCTCCAAAGGTTCCCAAGTTTTCAAGTTTTTATATTGAATGTTGGCGGTTGGTACACTCTGGACTTGTAAAATCAAATCCTGTCCTCTTTTGTCCTCTCCATTATTGGTCACTTGGGATCCATCCAGACCAGCGTTTTTATTTATGCTTCTGCTCCGCCTGGCAACTCTCTTTTAACAGGGGCCATCTTTTGAACCGAGCAAGGGCTGAAGGGTCAACAGCGTGGGCTCCACGCACTTACTTGTTTATCAGGACCCAAGTAGATATTCCTCTTCACTTGTGTGTGCATACGCAACCATGCGCCTGCACACACATGCATACACACACCTTCCTGGCAAAAGAAACGTTTAATGTGACATCGTCACGTTCAGCATTTTCCCGTCCCCCATTCCAAATATAGGGCAGAGAAATTTCAAGCATGATGTGTCACGAGTTTTCTTTACTAGATGTTACCAGGGAGACGTGAGCAGGGTAGATGTGGGTTGGCAGCAGCCACATGACCCCCTTCCCCAGCACATGCAGTTTAAGCTCTCAGTTCTAGACATTCCCACCAATGCTTTCCTCTCCCCCAAACCACTTCCCCCCTTCTTTTTCTCCCAACGAGACATAGGTAGCATAAGAAGCGGCCATTGGGTCCAGTATTGTTTACTCTGATTGGGAGTGGCTCTCCTGAGTCTCCAGTGGGCAGGGATAGAAGCATAGAATCCGAGACTTGGTAGGTGTATCAGAGATCATCTAGTCCACCCCCTGCTCAATGCAGGCTTTGCGCTACAGGGTGCAGCTACAACAGCTCTTTGCCATCACCTGCCACCTGCCACTTTTAACTGGAGATGCCCAGAAATTGAACTTGGGACTCTCTGCAAGCAAAGCATGCACTCTAGCACTGAACTAGGCTCCCTCCCTGAAGGTACAACCACCCTGTCACCGCTCCGCTAGCAGTTTCATGGGGAATTGAGCCAGCAGTTGTTAGAGAACATAAATGACCTGATCATATGCCACCGGGGATATCCCATAAAGAAAAATCTGTTGGAGATGAGCATTTTGGGGGGAAGGGAAGCACGAGCAAGCAGAGGCATATTCTCCCCACCCATCCTGTTCTTTTAAAGCCCCCCCCCCCCATTCTCTTTTATGGTATATTAGCATAACTTGCATGCATAACGCACGGGCTGAGCCGTCATAACATCTATCTTGGCTTCCAAGTTGCTTGTTGTTTGGCCAGAAACTAAAAACGAAGCGCTCGCTCTGTGATCCCAGAACTCAGCCGCTCTACCGGATGCGGCCTGAAAAATATCCATCTAGGCTTCCCTGACTTGTACGTTGTCCCTCACCCTTTCTCTGGTCTCTCTCCTTCATCTTTGGGGTGGACACGCACGTGGGTGCAGTGAGGCAAATTTGGCATCTTTTTTTGTAAGGGGGGAGGGGGGAATAGAAAACTGAGGCTTGCAATTCTGAGCGGGGGAAATAGGTAAGAGTAGCTAATTCAAGAAGATTTCAGAAAGGTGAAGGATAGCGGGGGGGGGGGGAATGCAATGTGACAGGAAAGCTGGCTGGGACCTGTGACTGTTCAAATGCATTTCTAGAGTCAGTTTTTTGTTTTTAGGGCAGATAATTGCTAGGTCTCCCAAATACCAAGGCGATGACCTAGATTGCTTGGGCTTGCTTGCCTAGGGGGCTGTGAAGTCCACGCCAAGCCATGAGTGACTGGTTGCTAGGGATGCTTGAGGACATATCCATTGGAGTTTGCACTCCCTCAAATCTTGCAATGCAGTTCTCTGCTCAAAGAAGTGATTGAAATCTATTTAAAATCTGTATTTTGAGTTGAATTGTGTTTAAAATATGCATATATTTAACTTTGCATTTGCGAAGATCAAAACAAAAATACAAAATAATGAAGGGCTGGAATGGATTTAGGATTGGACACAAAGGAAAGTAACACAGGATGGAAATAGATCGGTTTATCATTACCAGGAATTGGGAGCTGGGATTTGAAGTGGAACAGGAGCTTGAGCTGGAGACTGGAGGTCATCTAGAAAGAGCATACACTTCGATGTCCCAGTTCACCAGGGATCATCCCTTTTTCTGGTCCACATCCTGGTAAATCACTGCCCCTATTTTTGCCTTTTGGAGGGTGAGGAGATGCCTTATGCAGTCATAGAATGTAGAGTCAGAAGGTGTTTCAAAGAACATCTTCTCATCTGCAGGTAGGCAACCTGTGTTCTGCACTTTCCCCCGCTGCCCAGCTGATCAGCCAAGCTGGGCAGTGCAGGACTGATCACTGTTCTTGCTCTACTGCTATTAGCCATGGGGAAACAGCAAAAAACAGAGATTTTGATCAGGATTGCTGGGAGGGGGTGTCTTTAACCTCCCCTCCCCCTTTGAATGTCTCTGTGTGTGTTTTCCACTGTCAAATGACTTGTACCTTGAGGAAGCTCTTCTTAATGTTCATCAAAATCTCTTTTCTTATCATTCAAACCTGCTAGTGTAGGTCTTTCCCTCTGGAGCAAAAGAAAACAAATTTGCTCCATCGGCTATGTGACAGCCCTTCAAATATTGAAGGTGGCTATCATATGACCTCCTAATCATCTCTTCTCCGAATGTGAGTTGCTAGTGTTGTTCTTTAGGTTTACACGTCCTTGCACCCCACCCGGTCCCTAGAAATTAAATGTCTGCGTATGGATGCATCTTGTCTCTAATGTGCAACTACATAAATGCACGCAAGGAAGGACACGAACGTACTATGCATTGTATCTCTTTCCATCTTACGCTGTCATACATGGATGGTGGTAGGTTGTATTCAGCTGGAGCTGAAAGAACGACATCTCTGCATACTTTCAATCTTGGTGCGTAATCCTTGCTGACTGAGGAAGGAAATCTGTCTTGTATTACTTAACAATATTATGGCTTAGTCGGCTAATTAAAAAGGCTTACCATTTGCGCTGCACTGTAGCTGTCCTCTCTTGTATGAGATAATTACAGTACATAGCTGGTTGTGTTGTACATTTGTTCTTAATTTGTTGGGGATTCCTTCCAAGTAGTCATATATGTCATCAGAGTCTACTCTGCCTTCCTTAAGAAAGGCATCTTACAGTTGGGAGAAATCCTATCGAAAAAGTGGATACATTTGGAGACACACATGAATGTAAAGTCTCTTTGATCACCAACACTTATTCAGGTTCACTAGACTTGTCCGCCTAGCCTAGAATTGTCTACTCCAGCCTTCCCCAATCTGGTGCCATACAGATATGTTGGACTACAACTCCCAGCAACCACCTGGCTGGGACTGATGCAAATTGTAGTTTAAGGATGTACAGATTTTGTAAAATCCATTGCTTCTGCATTTTGCAGATTGTTATGTGCCTTTTTTCCCATGGTCCGCTTATTGACAAAATGGGATTTTTTTCCCAATTTCTGAAAGTTGCATAAATTCGCATTTACGCAAATTCATACTTAAGAAAGTGTGCAAATCCACCCTCCCACGCACAAATACCCCCCAAATGCACATTTCCATGCTCTAGCCTAAGAGAGCATGCACATTTTTGGCCTGTGTTGTTTTATTTTACATATTTTTCTATGATGAAATTTGTGTAAACTTCTGGAAAGTAAAAGAAAAAAACAGTCCGCAACTGTGCAGAACCTGTGCGATTTGGGAAAAGCTGGTCTGCAGCGGAATGCATGGTTGAATGCATAGAAATTCAAATTCATTTGATTCCATTGTGGAATTCTCTGACATCCCTGTTCTAGTCCAACATATCTTGAGGTTTTAGGTTGGTTAAGAGTGATCTATTCTGATTGGCAACAGATCTGTTCAGTCTATGGTGGAGGTCTTTCCCATCACCTGCAGCCGGATATATTTTTATCCAGAGATGTCAGGGACTGGACCTGGGACTTTCTCTGTGCAAAACTACAATCCTTCCTTGTTGTTATTAAGTTATGGTCATATTCTGCCTATAGCAATACTCAAAACCAGTTTCTTGGATGAAAGAACATGAATCTTGTGGGGGGGGGGGACAAACCAGTTGTACCATTTCTCTAGGGAAGGGGGCACGTCTCATGTGTCACTATCGGAAATGCTGCCCAGCTGCTATCACGTGCATCGGTATCTGTGAATTCAATAGATATTGTGTGCACGCCCTCAAACCTGTCTTTGCAAGCTTGAGGGATAGAAACTTGCAATTTTTACTGGTGGGTGGTGAACTGCTAAGTGGATTTTCAGAAACGGAATATGAATCAGGTTTTGTTTTGTTTTGTTCTGTTTGCCTAAATAAGTCTCTAACGTAAAGTGTAACTCTTAGATTGGCTAGGAAGTATATTTGATATCCACCTAGAAATTCTAGAATGTATATTTGATACCTTCACTTCTGGTCCCAGATGAACAATATTTACCAATGGCAGAAAACATTCTGTCCGAGTGTAGCAGCCTTGTAAACAAGTCTTCCAAAATTGCTAGCAGGCAAAATTTACTAGCTTGCTGGAGAATAGCAGTTGAAGGATAGAGAGTTGCATTTCTATGCTTGATGTGGAGTAGAAGCTCCCTCTTCTTGCAGCCCACTTGAGTGCAGGAAAGGGGTATAGCATTCTATCCCTCCACCACCAGCCTGCTCATGCGGCTGTATACAACTCTTAGTTGCCTATGGCTACCAGGCTAGTGCCCTATACAAAGTTGATCTACAGTAGGTGTGGCCATTTGTGGCCCTCCAAATATGTTGTCCTACAACTCCCATCAGCCCTAGCCAGCATCATCAACAGTGGGGGATGATGGGAGGTGCAGGCCAAGTAAATTGGATGGCCGCAAGTTTGTCCTACAGATGCTTAGTCCTACAACTCCCTTCAGCCCTAGCCGACTTCAC
Organism: Anniella stebbinsi; assembly: GCA_029215795.1. Classification (NCBI taxonomy): domain Eukaryota; kingdom Metazoa; phylum Chordata; class Lepidosauria; order Squamata; family Anniellidae; genus Anniella; species Anniella stebbinsi. The sequence continues at coordinate 17,061,637 of JARDYH010000010.1, forward strand.
CAATAGTGAGAGATGATGGGTGGTGTAGGCCAAGAAATTTGAGTGGCCACAAGTTGCCCACCCCATATCTGTAGGATTTCACTGTCAGGTTCGCAGTGTAAATGGAACAATGGAGGATTCTTAATGCATGGGATGCATTTCAGAAATAAGTTCAAAAATCTCTAAAACATGGGGAGGAATTGTGTATGAGGAAATTGTGTGTGAGGGTAACTTGTCTTTTCATGCACAGCTGATGAAGAGAACATTCCCCACCCCACCCCCATTGCTTGTAAACTGTTTACAGAAGCACATGGTATTTAAAAGCATTCTGTTACTATACCGTTGTTGAACCCTGTTGTCCAGTGTTCAGGGTTATTACAATTTCTTAAATTGAAAGTGTGATTCTTATTTCCCCGCCCTCTTCTTCTCTTCTCTCTTTCTGTCCCTCGCAGTTTGGAAATGAGCTACCGCACTTACAACCTGCAGCGCCGCAGAAAACATTTGGTCGGATCCGTTTTTTAGAGGAGAAAACTCAGGCTTTTCGGTCTAATGTCACCGCACTAAGCCAAGAAAATCATCAGTGGAGTTTTTTAGTAAGTCATCAGTTTTAAATGTTCTTTTCCCGATTTTGTTGGCATGCTTAGAGGCAAATATGATTTTCCAGTTCAGGAGTAAACTGTCAGAAATCTTTCTTCGCTTACACCTTTCTCCCCGCACCGGATGTGTGCAGTCTTTTGATTCCTTGCATTTCTACTCGAGGGCATATAAAATGGAAAAGTTTTAAAGCTGAAATATTGTTTTATTGTGTGAAAGGGCGCCTCGTACGCTGAACTGCATCCATTAATCTTGTTCCAAGTTTCAAACAAGCTTTCCTATAACCTCCAATTCAAAATATTACATCTGAATTTGGGATATAATTCAAGCCAGTGGAGTCTTCCAGCTGAACGTTCAGTTTGCCACTCAATTTATGCTGCATGAAATCTGAGCATTAATATGATTCTACCCATGGGAGAGAGCAAGTGAGAGAGGATCAATAGCCATTTAGGATCATGTGTGTAAATTGTCTAAAAATGCTTCCACGCCAGTCTTTTTCAGCTGGAAGACTCCCATTTGACTATGATGATTTTGAGCATAGCATATAAGTTCTGCCCCTGAGGGATCTTGTCCCGGATCTGCCAGAGGATTTTGCCACTTTCAAATGTGTTGGCTTCTTGTCGTTTGAATATCCATGCTGTGATTTGACTTCTTTGCGAATCTCAAGGCTAGTTAAGGGTAGTTAAGCGTACTGGCGGGTTACTGTTCAGCTATGGAATTGGTGAGAAACCCCATTGATTTTGGCACGGGCAGGATTCCTCATATCTACAGTGCAGTTTCATGGGGTTCAAGAGCTTGGGAGAGGAAGTGCCTCCCTCCACCACACTCCCAATCAGAGTAAGCAGAAATGTTGGACAAACAGAAGTGATATTTACAAAGGCACAGGTTGCTACAATTGGAGAGATGATGTTGGGTAGGATGGACAAGTGTCCCACTAAGATTTCTGTTGGTTTACTCATTGGATGAGTTTTGCTTTATGTTTTTGTTTGGGGGTGGGAGGCGAAGTAAACTATCATATGTGGAGTCAGGAAGATACTTTCCTCCACCTCTGATCGGGCAGTGGCTTTAAAGTGAGACGGTACCCTTGTCTTGTGTATGTGGCTTGGCCCATTTGCTTGGGGTGATGTGCAAGGATCTTGATGGGGTACTCCTTGTTCAGTCCAGCTTTCTGTTTGTGGTGTGCTGTAGTTTGACAGGTCAGTCTGCGGATATTAGTATGTGAGATGTCGGACTGGTTGATGAGAATCTCTTCTAGTTCCATTCTAGTTCCATGGACTCATTACAGGAAGCCAGATTGTAGCTGGACATCAGGAAAAAACTTCTTGACTGTTAGAGCAGTATGACAATGGAACCAATGACCTAGGGAGATAGTGGGCTCTCCCACACTAGAGGCATTCAAGATGCAGCTGGACAACCATCTGTCAGGGATGCTTTAAGGTGGATTCCTGCATTGAGCAGGGGGCTGAACTCAATGGCCTTATAGGCCCCTTCCAACTCTGCTATTCTATGATTCTATGATTCTAAAGGGTCTAACAAAATCCCCAACAACTGGTTATAATATACCTGTGTCGATCACTGACCCTTTCTCTATGCCAATGTTGGTTCTTGACTCTTTACTTGCAAATCTGTGCAAGATTACCATATTAGCCTCTAGGTGTGAAGTGTGTTGAGTGGCAGACAAACAAATAGATCTGAGATAAGGCTGGGCATTGGTTATTCTGCTGATTAATTACTTATTTATAAAGGACATTTTTAACCTGCCTTTCTCAAGGCAGCCAACACAGATAGTAAAATTTGTAAACATCATGCAATAAGCATTTGCAATAAAAGCAGAATAAAAAAGCAGAATAATCAAAACAAATAAACAGCAGCAATAAAACTTTCATTTCAAAAAGCAGCGTCTAAAAAGCAGACTGGAAGACAGAAGGCGTGGAGTGATGCGGCAAGGCTAACTTCCCTGGTGCCACCACAGAGAAGGCCCTATGTTTCATGCATATCTGCTACACTTCCAGTGGTGGGGTACCTCAGGGAATCATCCGAAGGCTCTGGACTTCATAGTCTTATGACCCCCCTGGCCAAACTTTAGATGATAATGGGCGTGTTCACTTCATACAACACTTCAGGCTCTTTAGTTAGCGAAACTGTGGTTCTCTGGGGTTAGCATTAACCACAAACCATACTGTTACACACAACACTTTAAGCCATGGTTAGAGCCGCTAAACGTGCTGCAGACAGTCTGACTGTGGTTATTGAGTGACCAATGTTTAGCAAAATGCATCGCACAAGACACCTTAAAACCTGCTGTTTAACCAAAAGCCTTAACCAGCAGGGTTTAAGGTGTCTTCTGAACAGGCCCAGTCTTACTTCACTTACGTCAAGATGTGGTAGGCTAGCATTGCTGCATTTGGGATCCTCCTGCTCATTGTGCTGAATGGGAGCCTGGACTTCGGTCCCACCCTGACAGCCAAGTATTGCGATGTGCACCGCTGCAACTGAGGCTGCAGCAGGCCACAAGACGCATGCTGAGCATTTCTTTTCCCCTCCCCCACCTGCTTCTGTCCAAGTAGAGAATCAAGCTGAATGAACGCATATTAAATAAGCTAACGAGCCAGCCTTGAAATCCAAATCAGCAGTTTCCCAAGCTCCAGATGCAGCCCTGTGATCTGCTGGATATGAACAGCTCCTCTCTTTTTCTATCAGCTTTTGCATTTTCTCTGCAGAAAGTGCTACCTCTGCTTCTGAACTGTGTGTGTGTGTGTGCGTGTAAGGACCTTGGCAAATAATGCCTCTTGGCTTGATGTTTGAGGAGAGGAATACGATTTAAGTTTGGGGAAATTATACTGCAGCTCCAACCCTAATTGAACAAGTTGACTTAGCTGAAATTTTACATGGTCAATTTTCCAGTAGTCAATACAGCCCAATGCCTGGGGAATTGGGTTTTCCATGCTCAATAATAACCCTTAAAATGTTGCCACTTGCTGGAGATAATGGAGGTCTGTGATCTTGTAGGTAGGCGTGTTTCAATAGGGCCATCACATTACATGGGTCTGATTGCAGTTTGGGCGAGAACAAATAAGCACACGTCGTACAGGAACCTCGCTCCCAGTACCTTGCAGGGCTGTTTGGCTATTTTGAGGGACAGATGGAGGAAAGCGGAGCAGAAGCCTGAGAAATGAGGATGAATGCTTTATATTTCTTGGAGAAATCTGAAAGGCTTTGAAGAGAGCTGCTACTGCTGTGGGCATAATTTGTTGTCAAATATCATTATATGCTTTCTGCAACTTTCTGTAATGCATGTATCTTTGCTGAAGCATAAGGCAGCTTTGCACATCAGTCTTCACAAATGAAAGTTGGGATTCTCTCTCTCTCTCTCTCTCTCTCTCTCTCCCCCCAATGTCTCTCTGTCCCTCTCTGTCTCTATCTCTGTCTCTCTCTGTCTCTCTCTCTCTGTCTCTCTCTCTGTCTCTCTCTCTCTCTCTCTCTCTCACACACACACACACACTTCCTGCCTGTTATATAGTACAATAAGGCTGCAATCTTATACACACTCCCTGGAGAGTAAGCTCTACTGAAATATAAATATGTAGATATATGCATGCATACCTTTGGTATGTATGGCACTTACGAAAATATAAAAGGCCAGGCTATATGTTCCTCGCTTGAGGATCTTACTATCTACATTTTGATGCAGGACAAACCACAGGGTAGAGAGACGTGAAGAATATGCTCTTTGCCCAGTTACACCTAGTTAGCCTAAGTTATAGGGCAGCCTTCTCCAACCTGATGCTCTCCAAATGTGTTGGCCTACAACTCCTATCAGCCCCAGCCAGCAATGTGGCCAATGGTAAAAGATTATGGGAGTTGCTTACCTCGGCTGTAGGAGTAAGTTGCCTGTGTATGGCCAAGGGTGGCGTGCCTTCTGCAGATAGCACTTCAAGCTCTTAGGGTGTTTATACCCTCCAGTTCTAGCAACTGGCCTCTCTTGGGGATTCCTGCCCTGGAGAATGTGGCTTCCCAGTTCAGATTCTGAGTACAGATTTGCTTATGCTCCCCCATGTGGCCCCAACAATTGGGGTATCTCCCTGTATGGGCAAGTCAACTCCCCTGCCTTGGCTGTTGGGCTCTTAGGTTGCAGTGGAGGTGCACTGAGGTGCAGTGGAGGTGCACTGAGGGGCACTGAGCCACTGGCTTGTGCTGTACTGAGGGAAGAAACATGCCGCTTCCTCTCCACCTATAGTGTTGTGGGGGAAAGTAAAGTGAGGAGGGCGGTTTGGTTAGAGTTCTGTTAACCAGCCACCCCTTCAGAAGACTCTAGCATTACAGCTTCATAGCAGCTAGGAGAAAAAGCCTTACAAATCTATATTGTGGCACAGTGAACAATTGAATAGTGACAGTGGAACCGCTGGCAGTGATTGGCCGAGCTACTCTAACATCACAGAGAGGTGGAGAGGTCTCCTGCTGCCTATTGATGGAGCTATTCAGATGCTAGAGAGAAGCAAGAGAGACCTAAGGCAGGAAGTGACGGGGGCATAAGGAGGCAGGAGTGAAAGGGTTGGTTAGAGTTCCATGAACCAGCCACCCCTTCAGAAGACTCTAGCGTGACAATTGACTCAAGAATGAGCTGCAAGACTTTCCCCACCCCTCTCTTGTAGCATTGCCCAGCCCTGTCCTTTGGTCACGCTGGAATGTGACCAAGAGATGCTTCGGCTCCAAGGACACAATAATAATAATAATAATAATAATAATAATAATAATAATAATATTTCCAGCGGGGAACAACAATATGATAAAATACATAAAACAGATTAAAACATAACACACATTAATAAAACTGCATTAAAACATCCTAAAACTTCCTAAAAACATCCTAAAAACATTCTAAAATTCCACTGGATATGCCCGCTGGAAGAGAGCAGTCATTATGGCTTTCTTAAATTCTAAAAGACTGTTAAGTTGATGAGTCTCCTCCGGCAGGTCATTCCACAGTCTGGGAGTGGCAGAAGAGAAGGTCCTCTGGGTAACGGTTGTCAGCCTAGTCTTGGCTGACCGTAGTAAGTTCTTCCCAGAGGACCTGAGCATGCGGGGCGGATTGTATGGGAGAAGGCGATCCCGCAGGTAATCTGAACCCAAACCATGTAGGGTTTAAAGGTAATGACCAACACTTTGTACTTCACCCGGAAACTAATTGGCAGCCAGTGGAGATATTTTAAAGCTGGTGTGATATGGTCACCCCTAGGTGTACAAGTGACCAACCTGGCTGCCATATTTTGAACTAGTTGAAGTTTCCGGACTAGGCACAAAGGTAGCCCTATGTACAGCGCATTGCAGAAGTCAAGCCTCGAAGTTACCAGCGCGTGCACTACCGTCTTTAGGTCTTCCAACTCTAGGAAGGGGCGCAGCTGGCGTATCAGCCGAAGCTGATAGTAGGCACTCCTGGCCGTCACATCTATCTGGGCTGTCATTTGGAGCGACGGATCCAGGAGCACCCCCAAGCTGCGAACACAGTCTTTCAGGGGGAGTGTAACCCCATCCAGAACCGGTTGACACACCTCCAAACCCAATGAAAACAATAATGAAAATGTATTGTTAATATTAACGTTAGATTCCACTCCCAAATATGTGTACTTGTCCGCATGACCTATTGATTCTAATTACTTACAAGGAAATGGGTCTAGAGTTACATCCTTACTCACTCTTGCTCTGATGGCTAAAGATATCTTATGTAACCTAAAGCAGACTAAACAAGTACTGTTTTCAACAGTGAAAACAGGGTGTGGAGAGAAGAGTCATCTCCAGCTTTCCGTGTAGGATGACCTTCTTCTGTTTTGGTCTTAGGGATTCTCTTTTCTTTCAATGGTCTGGAAAGATTCTCTAATGCCGGAGTTAGGCATACGCTGTTACAGAACATTTGCCCTGTCTCTAGAGAGGATACTGTTTCAGTGGTGTCTGGCTGAAAGGAGGTGGTTGTATTTGTAGACAAGGCTGCCAATCCTTGCTTACTCGTTGCCGAATCCCCGAAGGCCTTCTGCGTTTGCAAAACAGCAGTCCAGGTCCATTTCCTTTATAGAAGTGCATTGTATTTTATTCTTTTAAATATTTGCATCGTTTTTATTTGTATGGCATTTTAGTTTCTTTAACCTTTTTTTAAAAAAATTGATCAGAAAACATTGTTTTTTTTGGGGGGGGTAAATAAATAAATAAATAATAAGGGAATTCTGCCATTGGGCATAAGACAGATCCTACTGGATCAGACCAAAGGTTCATATAGTCCAGCATTCTGTCTCTGATCCAAAAGCAGCAGGGTGGGGGTGGGGAGAAGAAGCAACTCCCACATTCAGACAGGGCCCTTTCCAATGAGACGAGCTGCCCACGCTGGAGATCATGCTGGGCTTTTATAAGGCTCGGTAGAACCAGGCTGGGCTCTCGGGAGCTGGTTGTTGCAAGCCGAGTGGTATCCTTCAGGAACATAGTTCTGCCTGCAAAGCTTGTGGAAGGAACGGGGCCCTAATGGCACAGGGAATAAAAGCACAAGGGCCCTCACCGCTGGGAGCTTCCACGCAGGGCTGGCCCAAGGCATTTTGCTGCCCAAGGTGAAGTACAATCTGGCCCTCTCCCACCCCAGTTCCGTGAACAGTGCCTGAAGGGGCTGGCAGTTGGATCTTAGTTCAGCACTGGCAATGGGTCAGCATCCGCAGTTCTGTCCTCCAACACCTTGCTGTCGCTCCCTGCCACCCTGCCTACCCTCTGCCCCCAGAGGCAGCAGTCTTGCATTGTCTAATGGTAGAGCCAGCCCTACTCAGAGAGGTCCATCAGATGAGTGTTTGATTGCACGCTCATTCCTAGGCACTCATGGATTTCTGTGGGTCCCTCTCACAATGTAGTCTGCCTCTCATGCACCTCTCGCTCCTTCTAGTGCTGGTTATGACCTATAAATCCCTATACAGCCCAGGTCCAGGTTATCTGAAAGACCGTATTCTCCCTTATGAGCCTGCCCGTGCTTTAAGATCTTCAGGGGAAGCCCTTCTCTCAGACCCACCACCATCACAGGCATGCCTGGTGGGAACGTGGGAGAGGGCCTTCTCGGTGGCTGCTCCAGTGCTCTGGAACTTCCCTTCCCAGGGAAGCTAGACTGGCTCCCTCCCTGATGTGTTTCCGGAGGCACACAAAAACGTTCTTATTCCGACAGGCCTTTGGAGAATAATGTGGAGCCCCATCTATGTTTAAGACTTTTAATTTTAATATGTATTTTAAATGTTGAAATGTTTTAATATTGAAACCTATTTAATTATATTTTTAACTTTTGTGTATCTCTTATTTATAGCTTTTAAGTGTATATGTTTGATTCTGTAAAGCCACCTTGAGGCCCAGCATTGGGCAAAAGGCAGAATATTATTATTATTAATAATAATAATACAACAATAATAACAACAACAATAATAATAGTATTTTTTGCGCCACAAAAAAATCCTCCCCAGTAAGTCCGACATATTTTTAAAGATGGAAGTTGCCGCTATCTTCTGCTGTGTGAAGGAGAAGCAGCGCGATCAAAATTGCCCACTGAATGGGCCACGTGCGCATTATTTACTTCCTCTTTCAAAAGAGGAAGTAATGAGGGACTAATGCTCAGGCAGAGAAGCGATGGCAAGCAAACACGATTTCTCCCCGTGTAATGATGCTCAGAGACACCTTCCAGGCCCGTAGTATCACTCACTTACATCTTCTCAAGCAAAGCCATTTATCTAACCTCTAGTTTCAGTGAAACGCAAAAAGCTATTGCTCTGAAGGCTGGTTTGTTCTCCGACTGGCAGGTCAGAAGGTTTGAGTACAGCATGTCCCTCTTTCCCATGGCGTTTTATTGAGACACCTGTTCGGCGCACAGCAACGGTGCTATATCATGATAAGGAACGTTGCCGCGCTCACTCTGAAGGCAAACATCCTCTTTGTCCTCGGCCATTAAGCATGCAACGTGCACAGATCTGTTCCTCGCTTCTGCAGCCCTTACCTGTTAGTTACTAGGCAACGGTGGCATTTACCACTGGCTGCAGCTGTCGGTAAATGGCACGTAAGTCTAAGTGTAAACCAAATTGCTCTGGGTTTGCAACAGATGCTGATAAAAGGACCTGTTAATGTGTGCGTAAATGTTCCTCTCATAACCAGGAGCAATTGGGAGCAGCAATTATGTCATTGAGGGGACTGGACAGAGACCATGAGCACCCTGCACCTTCCTCCTAAAGTTCTCTACCTCACAGCCATTCTATCTTCTGCCCTCTGGCTTCTGTGGGCTTGGTGAACCACTGCACCTCTGTCCAGCAATGTTTTCCAGCCTGTCCCTTTACTGTTTCATGGGTTTAGCTCTGCCATGCGTTCCATTCCTCACAAATTCCTGTTCAATTGGAATTCCAGAAATTCCAGAGGGAATTTCTAAACGTAATTCTACAGCTGGAGCATGCACAGTTTTCAGGTCTTCTTTACTTCATTTGTATCTCCTCCCTCCCTCTAAATTACCACAAGAAACATATTATGTAGCCATAGGTATGCGCAAGGGGTGTGCCGGGTGTGCCCAGGCATAGCCTAATAGCTCAAGCAATAAGCGCCAGATTGAGGTGGCCATTGAGGAGGGATGCAGTGGGAACTGTCCCCCAGCTGCCCTCTGGCTGCTTCGCCATCGCACCAAAGAACCGTTGCTACCAGCAGCAGGAGTGAAAAGGAATCACTCTGCTGGGAGCCTCTCTGACAGGAGCGGTGCTTCAAAGAGGCTAGAAGGAGGACCCCCGAAGGCTAATATTGCCTCATAAGCCCCCCCTCCAACCACCACAAAGCCCCACCAATGCTGGGGCTTAAGGAGCATCTCCTCATTCCCCACCACCACCTGCAACGGCCTTCCCATGGTCAGGCAAGCCGAATGCAGAGTAGAGCAGCAGCGTCTACAGTGTTTAACAAAGAAATGAATAATAACGATATCCTTTATGACTTCAGTATTCAAAAAATGTTCACCTTTAAATATAAATAAATCCCTGGGTGCACACCCTAAATGAAATCTGCTGCACACGCCTACAATTATACACGATGCTTATGAAACCATAATCGTTATGGCTTAATAGATGCTGTTATCGGTTTTAACTTGGACTGTTTTAGATGTAGTAGGTTTTGTTAAGCCACCTTGGGTGAAAATGCAGGATAAACATGAATTGAATAAATGTACACTAGGTCTGCAAAGAAACAGTGATTTGACCAAAAATTCATGGAACTGGCCCAGTAATTCGAGTTGAAATTGTATCCACCCCCACCTCAAGCTTTGCCTTGCTGAATCGTTTTCAATGATTCATCTGCACATTTACTTTCGAATAGGTCCCATTCCACTCAATAGGGCTCGCTTCTAATTAAACATGCAGAGGACTTCGCCGTTAATCTCTGATTCCCTCTCATCTCTCTGCTGCTAAAAAAAAAAAAAAAAAAAAGCTAACATGGGACATCTTTTAAAAACCTTTGGGTGTGCTTTCAAATAGAACATCACGAGGTTTTGAAAAAATCTTTATTTTTACATCTAAATGTTAAAGAAGAGAAGCTTTTCCCTCAGAGTTCAGGTTTCAAAACAGGGTTGCCTGGAATGACACTGTGATTTTTAAATTTTTAACAAGCCTGCTTCAATCACCCGCTCTTCCTTCGGAGGGGTATTTAACGCGTGAAAAAAGGAGCTCATGGAGGTACCATCTATCCACTCCATTTTTCTATCCACAGTATTTTTCTCTTTATGTTTAACTAAACTCCACTATGACGGTGACCCTCAGTGAGTAGGAAAGCAGGTTTCCCTTTCCAAGCAAGCTATCAAGTCTCAAAGTCCATGCACACTTACATCTGCGTTTATTCAAGACCGTCCTTGGCTTCTGTGAAGTATGGTACAATAGCAGATGCGTTCTGTGTTTACTCTAGCACCTACAGTAAATATTTGGTCCATTCAGTTGGATGTATTGAAGCAGACCCAAAATAGAGTCAACTTGTAAACACGTCTTTGGAAATTGTTTACGCACGCATCCCTTTGCCAGATTTTCAGAAAACAGGACTTAAACATCCCTGTATAATTTCAAGAAGACGAGCATTTTGGACTGGCGCTGCTTCAGAACTCTGGGAAGTGTGCGTAGCCGTTAAGGTGATCACAGATCCTGTGGATCGCCCAGCAGTTCATGTCCCTCATAAAGGATAGGGGGGAAATCACCTATCTGGGACCTCCATATGATCAGCTGTTTGCACAGAGGCCCCATCTCACATAGGGCATTAGAATTTTGTGGCCTTCTGCCCTTCCACCATAGAATTTGAGCACCACGCCCAGCAGAATGTGTGAACCGGGGCACTGTGTTGCAGGCACACCCACCTCACAATAGTGCAGCGCCTCTGAGTTTTTTCTACTTGAGCCATGCCTGTGTGATTGTGACTTGCTTTGCTGTTCTGCCTCTCTGCTCGGGGAGGGAACATAACTCAAGGGTAAATCATATGCTCTGCATGCAGAAACTCACAGGTTTAGTCCCTGGCATTGCTAAAGAAGGGATCAGGGAGTGGATGATGGAAATGACCCTTCTCTATATGAGTTAGATGGATGAATAATCTGAACTGGTGACCTGCTCTGGTGATTCCTGTGTTGGAATGGGCCAGCCCTACCATTAGGCAGAGTGAAGGGGTTGGCTCAGGTGACAGATGCTGGGGTGGTGGTGACTGGCAGCAGCTCACCGCCCAACCCACTTGACTGCCTACCCCAGTTCTTCACATCCATCTGACCTGCCCAAACAGCGGCAGAGCTTGCTTACTGTTGGCCTTCTTCCCAGCCACATGGCCTGTAAACTATTCTGCTGCCATCAGGTGTGGCAGAATATGCTGTTCTAGTTCCAGTGTTGAAGCAAAGTTCAACTACCAGTCGTGGAATGGGGATGGCCACCATTTTGTCCTTTGTCTCAGGCAACAAAATGTCTTGAGCCAGTCCTGGAACTGGGCAAGTTTTAGCCATGAATGAGAGCTGATTCGCTTAGGTCTGTACATGATTCCCCATCACAACCACCACAAACGATCTCCATCAGAAATGTTGCGTATACGAAGATGCCTGGTTGGTACAAAAGCCCTGTCAGTGATGTTTGGATCTGGGATGACTGTTGATAGAGGTTGAGCCTTACTTCAGTGGTGGCACTCCATGAGTCCCAAGAAGGTCATGGATCTTGCGTGGCATGTGATATTTGGCCCGTATGCTACTGATCTCAACTTTGGATCCTTGCTTATGTGGAAGACAAGGATGTAGAGCAGGGGTGGGGAATGTGTGGCTCTCCAGATGTTGGGATGTGACTCCCATCATGGCCAGCCAGCATTGCCAACAGTGAGGGATTGTGGGAGTTGTAGTCCAACAACATCTCTGAAGTAGTGGAAGAGGAAGCTGAGGGGAGGCCACTGAGGTAGTCACAATAGCTGGGAGCACTGTGGTATGTTGTGGAGCATGGTCCTATCTGTCTTCCCACCCACCAACACGTTTTCTTGCATTAATTTCTCAGCTAGTGCACATGTATCCTACTTGCTTTATTTAGAATTTAGTCTCCCTTGACAGGCCTTGGAATAAACTTGGCTTCCACCGCCGGTTCTTCAGGGAGTCAGCCTCTTTGATGAAACACTTCCCCCCCTTTTTTTTTAGTGTTGCTACGCTGGAGAACTGTGAGGAACAGATTATTTTTGAGCTCATTTGCTAAATCTGGAATAAGAGAAAACATGTCCAGGCAACTGGATAAAATCCTCACAAATGGTTGTAATTTGGATGATGGAGATGGTGGTTGGAAACAATGCCCCCCCCCCCCCGGTACTTTGAATATTTTTAGAAATGTATTTCTGAAGAGCGTTATGCCTCTTCTCTTCAGGCCCCCCATCATCGCCCCACCATGGATTGGGACAGGCCCTGAAAACCCACTGCTGTACTCTGCTCTTCCCTTTCTTATATTTTATCACGCCGCAGTTCTTATATGGTAGCTTTTGTTTTTTCTGCTGGTGTGTGCTGTATTTTTACAATGTTTGCTGCTGTTGCGATGTTATCGCCACACCAGTTTTTCTTATGAGCATGTTATTGTTGTACTGTTCTTACTGTTTTTATTACCCTGTCGGTTTTTACTGTATGAGTTTTATTCTTGTACACTGCCTTGGGAGGGCTCCTTGCTCCGGAAGGTGGCCAATAAAGAAACAAATCAGAGCTCAGACTCATCAGCCAACTCTGATCTGCCTGGGGTCCCAATCCATTCCTCCATGATTCTCCTGGCCCCGGTCTGTTCCCCCCAATTGCCAAACCTTTGATGGTTTCCTGAGTTTTGCACAGCCTATCCCTCCTCTAAAAGGTTGAAACGCCTCTCCTAGGGCATAGGTGCTGGTAATGAGGGGTCTAAGCTACAGTGTGTTGGTATTTTTGGCGCCGCCCCTTTGGCCTTCAACTTCACCCATCACTGGAGCCCACAGGAGTTTCTCTGAAATTGCATCTGGATCTCAGGCTGAAAGAGGTTCACCACCTCTGGATTAGGGTAATGATTCAGAGGCCAATTACTGTACGTTTCTTTGGGGGAAACAAACATACAAACCCAGGACTTCTTTATCCAGGTTTTGCAGGCATTGCTCTCCAGCCTATGTTCTTAAGCCTTCATAACTAAAACTGGAACCTTCATGTTCAGATGCAGTATATCCTGAACCTCGTTCATATGGGTTATGCATGGTTCTGAGGATGTGAAGAGAGGAAGGACTTTGCCCACTACACCTAGCCCCATGACAGGTGCACAGAACTCCCTGAGTGAGTACTGCTGGGAATGCACTGTCCAGCAGTGCCGTATTCACCATCATCAACTCAGTGGTTTAATACAAAATGAATATTTGTAATGCGATACATATATTGGCGAGTTGAACACAAGACTTCATGAGGACCATTCAGCTTCATAGCAACTAGGAGAAAGAGCCTTACAAATAAATATTGTGGTGCGGTAAAGAATGGAATAGTGACGGTGAAACTGTGGGCAGTGATTGGCCGAGCTACTCTAACATCACAGAGAGGTGGAGAGGTCTCCTGCTGCCTATTGGTTGGAGCTATTCAGGTGCCAGAGAGAAGCAAGAGAGACCTAAGACAGGAAGCGGCAGGAGCAAAAGGAAGCGGAGTGCAGGTTGGACGGCAGAGTGGACCAGAGGTATTTTTGAAAGAGAAAAGAAATCTGGACTACAGAATGAGCAGAGAAGAGGGCCAGAGAAGTGAAGAGCCAAACAACCAGCTGAATCATTTCAGTGCAAGTTGTATATATAATGGCCTAACATTAGTATTTGCACAATTGCTATCCCTTTCTATCTCTACATGAATAGTATTTCATATAAGAAATAACCCACCCACCCCAAATAGCATTATGAGAGTGATCACTGCTGATCAATCCTATTATCCTGAGGTTTATTAAGCTGTTTTACTGATAATACAGGATGTGTGTGTGTGATGTATAACGTTGCTTAAGTTCCATTCATTCTGCTTAAATAATCAACACTCATCCATGCCTGTTATTAAATTTGCTCCTTGCATAAACCAGGTCAAAACACATCCTGCTCTGCCTCGAGCGGGAGAGAATCAGATTAAATTATTACAGAACGTAATTGTATATATATTTTTCGCAGTATGCACATTTAACAGGACGTAAGGACTTGCATCTGCAGTTTTGGCTGTTTGCTGAGTTGCAAAACAACAATTCATTCAAGGGTTAGCAGCATTAGTTTGTAAGGGGTAGCTCTTACCTAGATTTTCTTTTCTTTTTTTAAAGTGGCTCTTACATTCGTTTTATTTATAGCAGAAACAAGAGGGAATAGAATGGTGTTTGGCCCTGCTGGGAAGAACATCCGCATCTCCTGCATGCCCATCTTATATGGGTCTGGATAATTTAATTCCAGCATTTAAACTCTGAGACACCCTCTTGCTTACCAGCTAAGTCATAGACAATACCTACACTAGGGGTGTTGAATCTCTGGCCGAATCCAGTTACGTATTTTTATTTTTATTTTATTTTATTTTATTAAAATACGAGGCTGGATTTATTGCTAGATTGTGGGGAAGTGACAAGATAATCAGTTTAATGTCATCGGAGTCAGGTAGTGGTAGAGTTCTCAATAACCCTCCTGTATATACACCCATTTGCCCAATGGATGGGCCAAGCCATGCACGCAATGCCTGTGTGAATTGGTGCTTGGGGATGGGACCATTGCTAAGTGGTTGGAGCACATACTTTGCAGACAGGAAGTCCTGGGTGCAATCCCAATAATAATAATAATAATAATAATAATAATAATAATTATTATTTATCACCCGCCTCTCCCTCCAGATCGAGGCGGGGAACAACATCAACATAAAATACACAAAAGTGACCAAAAGCACACAAAACCAATACATCATTAAAATACCAATAAAACATCAATAAAAACACTTAAAATTCATCTGGGTAGGCCTGCCGGAAGAGCTCAGTCTTTATAGATCTTTTAAATTCCTGAAGACTGGTGAGTTGGCGGATCTCTCCTGGCAGGTCGTTCCACAATCTGGGAGCGGCAGAAGAAAAGGTCCTCTGGGCCACGGTTGTCAATCTAGTTTTTGTTGACTGAAGTAAATTCTTCCCAGAGGACCTGAGCGTGCGGGGCGGATTGTATGGGAGAAGGCGATCCCGCAGGTAACTTGGACCCAAACCATGTAGGGCTTTAAAGGTAATGACCAACACTTTATACTTTGCCTGGAAACTAATTGGCAGCCAGTGGAGAGATTTAACCTGGTGTAATATGGTCACCCCTAGGTGTACAAGTGACCAACCTGGCAGCCATATTTTGAACTAGTTGAAGTTTCCGGACTAGGCACAGAGGTAGCCCTATGTACAGCGCATTGCAGAAGTCGAGCCTCGAAGTTACCAGCGCGTGCACCACCAACTTTAGGTCTTCCAACTCTAGGAAGAGGCGCAGCTGGCGTATCAGCCGAAGCTGATAGTAGGCACTCCTGGCCGTCGCATCTATCTGAGCTGTCATTTGGAGTGACGGATCCAGGAGCACCCCCAAGCTGCGAACACAGCCTTTCAGGGGGGATGTAACCCCATCCAGAACTGGTTGACACACCTCCAACCCCAGGTTGTGGCCCTTGACAGTAAGCACCTCCGTCTTGTCTGGATTCAGCTTCAGTTTGTTTTTCCTCATCCAGCCCATTACCGCCTCCAAGCATTCATTCAGAGGAGACACACTATCCTTAGCTGATGCTGTTGTCGAAGGCATAGAGAAATATATTTGGGTGTCATCAGCATATTGATAGCACCCCGCCCCATGCCTCCGGATGATCTCTCCCAGCTGCTTCATGTAGATGTTAAACAGATGTTAAACAGCATTGGGATGGCGCCTTGTGGTACACCACATAGCAGCTCCTTCTTTGAGGAGCAATTATCCCCAAGCATCACCATCTGGAACCTGCCCAAGAGGTAGGACTGGAACCACTGAAGCACAATGCCTCCGAGTCCCAATCCCCTCAGGCGTTCCAGAAAGATACCATGGATTAGGTAGTAGGTAATGAGAAAGACCTTGATTTGCCTGAATCCCAATCCAGCCCTCCAGCATTCCCCTCACCACACATTTAGTGCATGCATGGAGGGAAACACCGGTAAGTGCTCAGGAATGAGCCTGTGGCTCAATTCAGATGACACAATAGTCAATGGTGGGTTGACTAACCCTAGCCCTCACACTAACCCTAGGGGGCACTCCCCACACAACATGGTAATAAATAATCAACTGTGGTGTGGATGAGGATCAGTGCTGAGTTGACTATGGCAGCATTCAGATGACACAATAGTCAAAACAACAGACTATTGTTTCCCCCACACCAGTTGGTTATTGTGTCATCCGAATTGAGCCTGTGTGTCTAGAGGATGACCGCCTTATCCTCCAGGTATAAAGACAGATCCTGTTGTGCATTGATAACACCACTAATCATTCTCATTCCTAGCATTTCTGTCTGTGCAACCCCT
Source organism: Anniella stebbinsi (assembly GCA_029215795.1). Taxonomy (NCBI): domain Eukaryota; kingdom Metazoa; phylum Chordata; class Lepidosauria; order Squamata; family Anniellidae; genus Anniella; species Anniella stebbinsi. The sequence goes on from JARDYH010000010.1 coordinate 17,078,229, forward strand.
CCCTTATCACAAGCTAAGGTCTGTCTTTTCATTCACCATAAGCTGTGTTCGTTTCCCCTGTGACATGCCTGTTCTGTGCTTCTTTTCAAAGCAAGGAGGGTGTTTCTCCATTGGCTTCAAAATTCCAGGCTTAGTCCAACATGCTCCCAGAGGCAGAGGAACACAGGAAGCTGTCACGTATTAGGTCAGACTGTTTGTCTACATAGCCTGGTATTGTCTGCCGTGATGGGCCATGGCCCTCCTTCATCACAGACAAATCAAGGTCTTTCTCATTACCTACTACCTAATACATTTAACTGGAGATTTAACACCCGGGACCCTCTGCCTGTAAAACATGTGCTCCACCACTTAGCAATGGTCATAAGAACATAAGAACATCAGAAGAGCCCTGCTGCATCAGACCAAGGGTTCATCCAGTCCAGCACTCTGCTCACACAGTGGCCATCCAGCTGTCGACCAGGGACTCAGAAGCAGGACACAGTGCAACAGCACCCTCCCACCCATGTTCCCCAGCAACTAGTGTATACAGGCTTATGGCCTCGGATACTGGAGGTAGCACATAGCCATCAGGACTCGTAGCCATGGATGGCCTTCCCCTTCAGGTATTTACCCAACTGCCTTTTAAAGCCATCCCAATTGGTGGTCATCCCCAATTTGGTCTCCTTCCCCAGTGATCATTGTATGCATAGGTTGGCCCATCCCTTGGGCAAATGGTTGTTTGGGCGCTCTGTGTGTGTATATACAGGAGAGTTATTGAGTACCACTTCCTGACTTCCAATGACATTAAACTAATTATCCTGCCACTGCCCCTCAGTTCTGGCAGTAAATCCCACCTTATTGTGTTTTTTTAATACGCTGCTGCAGTAAAACAATAGCTGCAATATATTTGTTTAATCTGTACAGTCCACAGCCTCAGGAAATGTGCATGGCAGGGCTGGGTGCTTCACACAGTGGAAAGACTAGACATAAAAGTCAAAACAGAGCCCTATAGCTGGACGCTTTCAATCAATGGGAAAATGAAGTCCATCTAGCCTAAGGATTGGATTAGTTCTTTCCAGTGACCCATTAAACAATTTCCAGTGAAATATTGGCCCATAACTTCCTTGAATGCTTTAGAAAAATCTTGCGAACCATTCTCTCTATAAATACTAATAGCTACCTCAATTGCTCATATGGTGGTCTTTATAAACAGCACCATCCACGCGCAAGAGGGAGATATCAACAGGCTTGGAGAATCCTCCTTCTTTAAAGTACAAAAAAACAACAACACAAATCCTTTAGGGTGAAAAACTGAAGGGATGGTGATGGAACCATTGTAAAAACAGCTCAGTAAGAACTGAGTATAGAATGCTGGCTGGCTGTTGGGGGTGAGGAGAATACCAGGGGGAGGGGGAGAAAGCCAGGGCCAGGGAGGGATAGTGGAATTGTGTATTGGATATTGTGGCTGCAAGAGTGAACACTGCAATATTTTGTTGCAGGCCCCACTTGTAGCCTTTTGGTTTTATTCCATTGCTTTTATCCCGACAGATCACTTAAAATGAAATCTTCTGGAAGAGCCACGTGCAACATGGGTTTATTTATTTATTTATTACATTTGTATACCGCCCCATAGCCGAAGCTCTCTGGGCGGTTTACATAGGATTAAAAACAATTAAAAACAATATACAAAAATTAAAACAGCAAAAATATACAACATACACACAATCTGTACATTTAAAAACCACTTTAACACTTCAAAAAACTACAAAAACAAAACAAACCCAGGCTCCTCAAGAGATGGGCAGAGTTGTTGGGTTCCCCTTTGGAAGGGAGCTTCTACATGGAGGGTTCCTAGCAGTACTAGCCCAAAAGCATCGCGTGGCTATTCTGTCTTTTCCTCCATTTTAGAGGTGGTTGGAAAACACGGTATGGTTGCAAATGGAAGATGTCGCCATCTGGACCTCTCATAAAATCCCATAAGTGTAGCCAGGCGATGGCACAATCAAAGCCTCATTTGGAAGCACCAGAGGGGTTCCACAGGCATTAGCTTTTTGCATCTGGATGTGCAAAAATCTGGGGTGGCCTTGATTCTGGGATGGATCTACTGAGCTCACAGAGTGAGCATGAAGCCTCTCTATGTATGTGTGAAACACAGTTCGACAACCCTATTTGGGGTCACTGGTAACTAAGGAAGATCACACAGCTCTCTAAAGCAGGCTGGGGGAAACGTTTTCTGCTTGAGGGCCTCTCAGGGGCTGCATGATAGTTGTGGAGACCTCTCATACAGACACCATTCACACACAAACAACCCTTTTTATCCCCTTCCTCAACTGCTCTATGCAGATCTGCTGGTGTGTGTGTGTGTGTGTGGGGAAGACATATTCCCATCCCCATTGAGGCACACTGGGTAGGAATGTTTAAAACTCCCTATGCAGCATGTCATGATGGGGTGCCATGATCATGCTGAGGGGTGGGACATGGTTGGGGGGGTGACCTAGGAGAGGGCTTCAGGCACTTTGTGGACTGCATCAAGCCCGCAGACCAGACATTCCCCATCCCTGCTCTAAAGAAGCCCTACATACATTCCTGTCCCACTGCAGGTATTTCTACCCCCTCTCAGCACCTGATGCAATGGGAGGATGGGATGAGAAAATGGCGTCCAGACCAAAGGGAATGAGTGTGCAATCCCAGACACACCTTCCTTATGCAGACTAGACAGTTCCACACTCTGCACCTTTTTCTCCAGAGCCATCTAACTGTTGAATTTCATCAGCATAGCAACTACTTTATTTTTTTAGTGCACGATTATCAGTTGCCCTCACATCTGACGTGAGAATTTTTTACTTGATGAGCCCATCTGCCACCTAACCCCTTCTTCTATGGATCATGCCACTAGTCTGTGACACGTTGCCATCACCAGTGGGATGCCAGAGACTACTGAGCCCCCCCACAAAAGCCGTGATTAACAAATTTAAAAGTTTTTTCGGTGCTTGACTGCTTAAATAAATTTGCATTAATGAAAAGATCAAACTCTTCACACAATCCTCGCTGGGTAAGCCAAGGCTAAAAATATATTGCTTAGACTTTTGGCTGTGGTTTTTTTTTAGAAAAAAAAATGAAATCTGACATTTTTGAAGGGAATGGCAGTGGAAGTGAGATACTATGTTAGTTAATGAGTATAATTTTAATTTTTTAAAAGCCATATGGACTCAGCTGACGTATTCTAACCAGGATGCCTGTATGTGTTCTAGTCAGGGAGAGAGAGGGGGATATTTACTATACATGATCCAGTGGCTGCGATGGAAGTGGACTCATGAATCCACTCCGGGTTTCAGTCAGAACTCTAAAGGAGCTATCCAAGGTGCTTTGCATGTAGCCATTCAAGCAACTGCAAGAGTAGAGCCTTCCAGTGACTCATGCGGATGAGCGTGTCTGACCTTTCTTTTTATAGTGACTCATTCGTGCACAACCTTCTCTGGCCTATTGCTGTCAATGATGCTTCTTTGCTCATGTGACCGGTTGCCCTGTAGTCCCCTGCTTTGGTCCCGATGTGACCATAACCTGAATCTGCCTCCCATTCTGCGTACTCCATGTTTGCAAGACCTACTTGGGGGCTTGATTCTCGGTACCTTGATCCTCGGTTCATGCCAGCACCGGAATGTGGAAAAAAAGGCTTCATCTTTTTCTGACATTTTTCACTCGCGTTCCTTTCATCAGCTAAGCTGTTCTTGCGCCCTTAGCTTGGAGTGCAGGAGAAGGAAATACTGACAGAGGTGTCTATTACGGAAATGGTGCATCAGGATTCTAACAGAAGCTACAAAGGCAAGGAAAATGGCAATTAAACCAGCCACTTACATGAATGGATGTTACTTCCCTCTAGAACCAAAGGCTTGATGAATTCAGTTTAGAGGAGATCAGGCTTGATTTATTAAATCCCAGATCTGTACAGTAATTTTTCTGCATATCTTCCTCCTTTCCAAAGGAATTTCTTTCATGGGGGCACCTAATGAGAATTCTGGGCATCTGAATCTGTGGTGCAGGATCATAGCTATGTTTATTTAAAAGATTTACCTTCCATCTAGATTAGGAGACTTATTCATTCAATAAATTCCATATGGGTGCTACCTGCATTTTGCAGGGGTCTTTGATGTTTGTGTTGTTTGCTGTTAGAACATAATGTGTATGTTTGCACAGAGGTAGGACTCAATGCTCTTCTTTGGGTCATCTTTGGAGTACCCCCATTGAAAGTCATTTGGCAGGTAGAAAGAAAGCCATCTCAGTTGTAGCACCCCAGTTGAATGCCCTCCCCAAGGAAACTCATGTGGTTCCTACCTGGGTATCATTTTGGTACAGGCCAAAGACATTCCTGTTCTCCCAGGCATTTTAGAGTTTAGTTTTTTAAAAATTTATGACTGGTTTTATATACTTTACATTATTCATTCCTGCGCTGTTTCTTGTTTTGGATTCTTTTTGTTGTTGTAATCCGTCGAGAGAACATCTGTTAAAGGGCGGATTAAAAACAAGCAAACAAATCCCTCCATACAGAAAACTAGCTTTCCAATGGCATGCTGGTGCAAGGATTTGCAGGGCAGGGTGAGGGGAGCATATGGAAAGGCATCCAATCATGTGAGTGTATACCCTGGCAGAAAGTTGACCATCTCCATGAGAACTAGTCTTAAACCAGCTGCTTTTGTGGCCTTTGCCGATACCCCTGGTCCACAACTAGTTTTAGACCAGGCCACTTTGAGGAGAGAATGGAAGGTGGGAGGGGGCCCCCTTTTCTGCTACTTCTCCAAAGTGGACAGCTGGGAAGACCTCTTGCCCCTGATTCCCTCCCCACACCTCTCCTGCCTCTGACTTGACCACTGGTAGAAGGAGGGCAGGTGCTCTCCAAGGAGCTGGATTTAGTGCAGGTTGCCCTCAGCTGTTGCTCTATACTATACACATTAACCAGCTCAGGGTGCCTCTACAAGAGCAATTTAAAACTCTTTCAAAGCACATTACAGATTTTACCTCTCCAAGAGTGGAGCGCAAATCGGGGGTTGAGGCGCTTTTTATCTCCGATTATTCGCATTATCGATTGCGCGTTAAATAGCGACTTAAAATTTACCGCGGGAGTTAAAGCGCCTTATGGCCATGTAAACATGTGATTCTCTGCATGTAAACAACTTTAAAACGCGTTTCATACAGCCCGTAATGCGCTTCACCGCCTCTCGTAAATAGGTATTAGGAGTAGATGCGCATAATCGGACAACCGGGCATCAAAGTGAAATCTTGTAGAGGGGACCTAAGTTTATTTGCAAATGCGGGGTGGGTGGGGTAGCCTATGTGTGTAAAATCACTATGGAATACATTAGGCAAACACACACTCTTGGGACAGTAATGGCTGCTATTTTTATTAGTATTGTTAACTACAGAGGTGGGCGCAGACTTCATGTTTGTGGGATCTAATTTGTTTTATGATCAAAACCCTGAGGACCACAAACCGGATGCAAAAGAATGATTCAGCCAGGCAGACACGTTCAAGAGCAGGGTTCTTCTGAGCACCTGTCAGCCCAGCATTTTGTGATTGATACCAGGACCAAGCTCACCAACCCTTTCATGCAAAAAATCCATTCCTTGTTTGTCTGCCCAAGTATTCTTTTCTAGCAACCGGATTGAGGTGTGGGGCAGAGGAGAATTAGGTATTGCTATGGTTAGACACACTAAAAGTCAGGAACATTTGCTGATCTGCTGCAAATCGTCCAGCGTTCCACCAGTTGATCTAGATCTACTTTCTGCCCACTGCTGGTTAACAACAGCAGCAAAGTGTTTTGGGAGGAAGACATGATTAATCCTCCTTCTCCGCACCCTGCCTTAAACAGGGGTAAAAAATTCCATGACACACACAACAGTCTCTCTCTCTCTCTCTCTCTCTCTTTTCCTTTCCTAAGCTGGGTTTCAGCATGGATAGCAGCTTTAGCAAACAGCAAGGTATCCATTTCTTGGCTGTTTTCCTCTTGTCGCTAAACAGTGTAACAGCTGAGCAACTATTAGCAACATCCTGGCTCATTAACAACACTTTGGTTAATGTTCCAAGCATGGCAGTCTTCTAAGAGCGGCAGTTGGGAGCCCTGACAGTGCGAATGCCCCATTACCTTGGTCTAAAATGAGCAGTCAGCTATTGGCGTCGGAACATAATATTGGACCATTTTGGAATGCAGGTGGTAGATCTCATGATCAAGTGTTTTCCCCCATGCCCTAATAAATTAAATTAAAATGTGCCAAGCACATAGAAAATGAACATATCAAGGAGAAGGGCTATAGCTTTCCATATGCAGGGAGCCTTTGATGCCATGGGACGTTTCCCCCCCTCCCCCCCGGGCCGCCTTTTGTATTCTGACATGGTATGTTCTCAGTGGGGCTGTGCCACATAATTTTTATGAACGGCAGATCAGTCCTCATTCCATCAAGAAGGAAACAATGAAAGGTTAAAAAAAAACAACCCTTTGAGAAAGGTTAAGCTGAGTGTCAGTGGCTCAATTCGGATGACACGATAGTCAGTGGTGGGTTGACTAACCCTAACCCTCACGCTAACCCTAGGGGGCACTCCCCACACAACATGGTAATAAATAATCAACTGTGGTGTGGATGAGGATCAGCGCTGAGTTGACTATGGCAGCTTTCGGATGACACAATAGTCAAAACAACTGACGATTGTTTCCCCCACACCAGTTGGTTATTGTGTCATCTGAATTGAGCCAGTGACTAGCCCCAAATCACCCAATGAGCTTTATGACTGAGTGGGGACTAGAACCCAAGACTCCAGAGTCCCAGTAGAGCACTCTAACCACCACACTCTTTGTGGCAGAAGGAATATTGAGTCAGATCGACACTAGTACTTTATATCGGCATTGAACTGTTGAGACACAATAGGCATTCCATGTACGGCTTTCCTAGCATGAATGCTGCAACAGATACCACTGTGTGTGCTACAAGGTATAAAGGCACAAGAGGGGTAGAGCATTACCTTGATAGAATCGCATCGATATGGTGTGAGGTGCAAAACTGGCCTTGTGGACTCAGCTTTCCTGACTCAATCTGAGGCAGATTCCTAAGCAGGAAAGAAGCATGATGCGCAAGCGACTTCAGGGCCTCGTGAACATTTTGCCTCATGAAATGCTGTCTGAGTTTCCCAACTGGTGCCTCATCTGCATTGAGTTGCCTTCCCCCCCCCCCCCAAGTGTCATTAAAAATTCAGCTGCCTCTCCTCCAACTGAGGCACTTGTCATTTTGAAAGCCATGGTAGCTGTTAATAATTGAAGCCAATTAAAACAGTGTGTTAAAAGTCATGTAACTTTGAGAGACTGGTTTTGACGGAATAACGCACGCTCCCTAGGTTGTCTTTGGGCGCACCAGGAGGTTACTGAGCAAAGCTTTCTGTGCTCTTTGCAGATTTTATTTATTTATTTGCAATATTTATATACCGCTCCCTATTCAGAATTTTGGAGCGGTGGACAAAATAAAATAGAATAAAAACAGAAAAAGGGGGCGTGGGTATCTGGGGAATCTCAGGAGGTTTGACTTGGCCCCCACAATGGTCAGATTTGGTGTGTGTGTGTGTGTGTGTGTTTGTAAATAAACAACACACATTGAGAAGGCAAAGTATGGCTGAATTCGGACGACACAATAAGCAACTGGGGGGGGGGGGGAACAATCGTCAGTTGTATTGACTATCGTGTGTCGTCCAAATGCTGCCATAGCCAACTCAGTGCTGATCCTAATCCACACTACAGTTGATTATTTATTACCCTGTTGTGTGGGGAGTACCCCCTAGATGAACAACTGTAAAGTTGATTATTACCCCACCATTGACTATCGTGTTGTCCTAATTCAGCCTAAATGTGAGCAGGTCAGTTTTTCTTCTAGATGTTTTTGAGCTTGTGGGATTTGATACAAGCAAACTTGTCTCATATGCATGGATGCCTTATGTTGTCTTACCTGTAATCTGCTTGCATTCCCTCCTTCTCTCCGACTGTGTGTCAAACAGATGTTTCAAATCCTTCTTTATTTTGTAAAACTGCAGCAATACACAAAAGCTGGGAGTTTATTGTGTTGAAGACCATTTTAGAGGGATGCCTACCTTGCACAACTCCCATGCTTTTTATATAGTGTCATATCAGCTTTCCTTCCTGAGCAGATGGCTCTCTTGCGACCTTGAGACCACTGGAGAACAGCAATAACCTTATTACTTCCCCTAAATTCTACTTGAGTGGTCTCCCCTTTTCAAATCTAAGCAATGTCAACCTGTAACTCTGAGACTAGAGGTAATGAGCGATTGTAGGCCACTTTGTGTGGTTGTGGTTGGGCAAGTGCTATGAAGTACAAAAGAAATCAAGTCTCGTCGAACTGCAGTCGGGGCATCTCCATCATTTGCTTCCCTCCCTTCTCTCTCTCTTTAAAGTGCAATAGAGATGGAAAGATAAGTAGAAGACCAGAGAGGGGGACGGAGAGATACCTATAAGGGAATAAGGAATATGTTATAGACTAAGGCACCCCACCTAACCTTTTTGGACTCATGGACACATTTGGGAATTTGAGATAATGCTGTGGGCACCAACACAAAATGGCTCCCATGGAGGATGTGGCTAGTCACATAATGGCTATCATGGGGGCCTGGCTAGTCAAAAGTGAGCTAAAGAGGTACTGAGGGGTGGGGAAGAGAAATAGCAAAGCTAGAGGCTTGGAAGGAGAGGAACAGCGAGGTTGAGGGGAGAGGAACAGCAAGGATAGAGGCTAGAAAGGGAGAGGAGGGATGTGGGGAGACGTGAGGGATGGGGAAGGGAGAGAAATAGCAAGAGTAGGGGATATGGGGAGAGAAACAGCAACGGTAGAGATGGGAGTGGGAGGGGGGAAGAGGCCCAAAGGATGTATGGGTAGAAAAATATTGGGCAGGACCAGGAAGCAACTCTTTCCTTCTCTGTTTGCTCACCAACAGCTGATCTGCAGCGGGTGCAGGAACAGGAAGGAAAACCTGACACCCTAATCTTTTTCAAGGTTTTCATTTAAAACACTCATTTGAAGAGGGCGGGGAGTGGAGAGTTTCATGTGCACGGTTGGAGGTCCCCATGGGCGCTGCGTTAGGGACCCCTTGATCAAGGGTTAAAAAGAGGGTCCTGCAACTAAAAAGATAAGCAGCTATTGTTTATGATCAGTTGTGTGCAGGTAGATAATTTTAGACTCTGGAATTAATGATCTTATGGGTCTTTAGTTGGCACTGCGTCTTTCTTCACTTCCTTCGAAATGTAAGCCATCCTGCTGCATTTGGGGGGCCTCCTGATCCTTTGAGAGCCCAGCACATCTGCCCCAAAATCTGCCCTGAAAGCACCACAGTTTCTCGCAGATATTTCAGTCACCCTGAGAGCCTCATTCCAGCCCCAGCCTTGTCACCACCCCCACCTTCTCCTCGGCTCGCTCCTTCACCCTCCAGCGGTGCGGGAATTCTTTTTGCTACAGCAACTGCCTAGAGCATGGCGCATAACACATGCAGGAGTGGAGCAAGGCTCCTCAGCAGCCTCTAGCACATGTCAAAGCCAACAGGTATTTATTACATTCCCCAGGAGGCTTCGGACCATGACGAGGCTCTGTTTGGGCCCTCCTGTGAGCTGGGCCTTTAAAAGCAGCCCTCCAGTTAGAGAGCAAGGATAGAGAGGGTGTGTTTGCCTGGCCAGGATGTTTCTGGAAAGAAACTCCGAACTCTTCAAGGCACCATATTTGTCTTTGTTTGTTTGGTTTGCTGGTTGTTGTTTAAATATACACCAGCCTCCCCCTTCCATGTGTGTTGCACTGCAATTCCCATAATTCCCAGCCACCATTGGGCCATGCTGGGCACCAAGTTGGGGAACACCTATTGCAAGTCAGAGTGTGCTCTGTTTTGGCATTCCATTTGTGACAGCATTTTATTTATTTATTTTGTTGCTGGGCCAAAATTTGGACATGGGCCACATGCCAAATTGGGCCTTAGACACTCTCTCTCTCTCTCTCTCTCTCTCTCTCTCTCTGGCTGAATTCGGACAACACAATAAGCAACTGGGGGGGGGGGACAATCGTCAGTTGTATTGACTATTGTGTCGTCCAAATGCTGCCATAGTCAACTCAGCGCTGATCCTAATCCACACACACAATTGATTATTGATTACCACGTTGTGTGGGGAGTACCCCCTAGATGAACAACTGTAAAGTTGATTATTACCCCACCATTGACTATCGTGTTGTCTGAATTCAGCCTCTCTCTCTCTCTCTCTCTCTCTCTCTCTCTCTCACACACACACACACACAGCAGGTTGCCTCTCCATCTCTGAGCCTTTTCTCCCAAACCTTTCAGACACTTTGCATCTGCCCTGCTTCCTTAATGGCCCTCGATTCAGAAGAGAGCTGAGCAGGGTGGCAGGATGGAATATATTACCCAGTGAGGGTTCTTTGACAGCCACTTAATCCCAGCCTTTCCATAATGTAAGCAGTGCCCCCGGACAACCTCATTTCAGAACATTGCCTTGTAAACTGTCACAGTTGAGGACTGATTCATGCAACCGCCGTTCCTTGTGCATAACCGTGGTTCCCAAGTGGCAGAAGGGATCCTCCCTACCTGTCAACGAGAGAGACTTGGCCTCCTTCCTCTGACCTCAAGAGTCTCACAGGACCTCTTGGGTATTCCCCCCCCCCCACCGGTCCTTGGTGGCTTCTCTTTTTCATTAACTGCAGAGAGAGAATAAAGAACTTTAAAAAAAGTGCACAGTGGAAATGGAATTAGTTTATTCACAATTTTACTAAAAAATGGGGAAGTAAACAACAACCATCCACAGTGCAAAAAGTCTTAGGGTGCATGTTGAGAGAGCAAAAAAGTCCTACAATTCCTAGCCTGCCCCATGCGTAGGATTGTACTCTAAGTATCCTGTTTTGAAAACTTTTAGGGCTTTAAAGGCAACAACCAGCATTTTAAACTTCGGCTGGAAGTGAAGTGGCGCCTTGTGAAGTCAATATAAAGGAGGCTTGCATGCTCCAAGAAAGCTGAAACCATATGAATATGCATTCTATGAATATTTGTTTTCTGGAACCAATAGATAGACACTTTGCGTTTGTGTTGAGGTTTGGAATAAAGAGAAATCATTATGGTGGTGAGAAGTCATGACTTAGTGTAGCTACAGGTGTACTTCTTCTAGACAAGAGTTGTACTCCTTTTTTAAAAAAAGTGCAGGACAATAGCTGCTTCCTTTTAAAAAAGAATAAAACTCCTTAAGGAAGTTTAGCCAGGCTCGTGGAATAAGTCACCATAGTGTAGAGTAGTTGCGAAAGAGCCTTCTGCAATATGTAACGGTATGGCAGGGGGAGAGAGTTTTAGGCACTGATTGTCGGTATGAAAATAGAGATGGTGGAAAGGGGCATAGCTCGGGGGTGGAGCACATGCTTTGCATGAAGGGGGGTCTCAAGTTCAATCCCCAGGTAGGGTTGGGAGATCCTGCCTGAAACCCTGGAGAACTGCTGCCAATACTTGATAAGGCAGCTTCCAGTGTCCCTATGCATGCAAGTGTCTCCATATTTTACTCTACGAAATGTTGGGTTGATTGGAGATGGTGCATATTCGAAAGAAGGAGTACGTCCATTTGAAACCGCTGCAGTGCAGTAACACTTTTTGAGTCACACACATCCACATGCTTTGCAACGAAACAGAATTGCCGGTCGATGGAGATTCCAGTTCTGCTTTGTCGATGTTCCCATTGCCTGCGCAGATGGTGACTTGACCACAAGATATCTCTCGTGGCCGCTGTTCAATGAAGTGTTGTTTTGTCATGAGCTAGATGTCAGCATGGGGCTCCTCCTTTGGTCACAGAGAGATTGTTTTGGTATTCTAGTTGGTGCTTGGATTCAGAGGGTGGTAAATTTGCCCAGTGGAATTCCCCAGGAGTTTTACTGAGCCATGCTGCTGGATTATTTCTACAATTCTCTTTCAGCCATCTTTCCCAGCCCCCCACCCAGGTCCACTGTCTTCAAAAATCCCTCCCTCCTCCTTTCTTAGGCCCTGATTCTGCTGTTCCTTCTCTCCATTGGTCTTTCCAAGAGCCCTGCCTCTCTGTAAGATTAGAGCAACTCAACCAATCACAGGCTGCATTCGGACAACACATTAGTCAATGGTGGGTTGAGTAGCCAACTCACAGTTGGTTATTTTGTGGGCTGGCATTGAGTGGACTAATAGTCAACCTGGCATTTGACTGACACAGCCCCCGCCCCTCTCCCCACCCTCCCTCCTCCCTCAGTCCTCCCAGTTCTATCCCAGCAGCCTCTGCAAGTTGCACCAGTTGTAGTAGAGTGGCAGCCGCCGCTTTGGTCACTCTTGCAGCCTGCCTCTATGGGCTTGTGTTTTAACCCACTCACCACACACCATTAACACACTCACCCCTCCACATAACACTTTAAACAACTGGCTTCGAGCTAAACAACTTGCAAGCCAGTTGTTTCTCTCAGTTGCTTATTCAGGTGGAATAGCATACCGTCAGTAGTTTGTGAGCGGCGTGTTACCCTCCACACAACACAATAAGCAACACAACTGACGATTCCCCCCCCCATTGCTTAATGTGTTGTCCGAATTCAGCCACAGTCTCTTCTGCTCCTTATCCCACTTTTGTCATGTCCTCTGGCCTCAATTCCCCTCAGGATTGGAAGAAGACTCAGAAGGGGAGGAGGCATCATCTGGTGAGCCATCGCCCACTACTCTAGGACCTTCCAGGCCAGAGGATGTGGCTTTCCCCAACTCCTCAGACTTGAACCCCCCCCTGCAGTTCTCACTGTTCCCATTCCATAGGAAGCATCAGCTCAGCATTAAGAAATTGTCCTTTAAGGAACACAAACAGCTCCTCAGAAGTGGTGGACTTAACAGCAGGTCCAAGCCAGCCAGCCTTCAGAAGGCCTCTCTGTATGTTGCTGAGACAACAGCTCTCTTTTGGTGAGTACCACCCACCACAGTGATCTGTCAAAGGTCCTGAGCGTTACTACCTGGCCTAGCCTTACTATGCCTCTTGTGATCCCTCATAGCCTGACAGGACTTTGCTCTATCGGTCATGACCCTGTCCTTCCAGTAAGTGCTATGGCTAGGATGGGACAACTTTCTGTGACTTCAGGGCACCTCTGCCAGCCACCACCTCCATCTCCATCTCTGCCACCAGCTCAGAATCTCTCGCTACTACACAACAGAGATTCCCAATCACTGTGTAATTTCTCATTAGTTCAGGTACATGGCTAATAATCTCTCCTCCTCACTCCCCATCCACCTTTCCCCCTCACAGTTTACAAGTAATGAAGTGTTATCTGATTGTTTCATTGATCGCTGCTTCTGAGTATTTTAAAGAGGCATACAGCAAATTCTAAATGTGCTCTCCTGTTTGAGTCTAGCATATTTTTTGTACTTGGGCAGGCAAAAAAGAATATGTACAAAGATTAAACGAGTCTGTGCGTGTGTGTAAATGCCTTTTCCACATACAATCCTCTAAGCTGAGCAAGATTCTTTTGAAAATATGTTGTTTGCCTCTTGTACTGACATTCTTTTTGTTTTCTTTCTGAGCAAGCAGACATCTTTTCTGCTGTTCTACATCCATGTGGGATTCTAAATAGATTTGCTAATCTTGAACCCCTTTCATTATCTGCAAATTGGATTTTGTGTTACGAGAAACGCAGTAGCAGCAGCAAAACCGGAGATGGATGGTTGGTGGTGATTGTGCCAGAATTTCTTCTGTGTGACCCATGCTGGTAGTCTGTTTTAGTTTTAACCTCTGAGCTTAATCCTGTTGTCAGGGACAGGGAGTTGCTTTTTGTTAATGAAAGCATTGAAGCCTAAAGCAATGGTTTTCTGTGTTTTTACTGCAACAGAACCCTTTTTTCCTTCCCTGTTGGGAAAGTCGCTGCACATCCAGTGTGGTATAGTGGTTTAGAACAGCTTTCCCCTGTCTGGCATCTTCCAGATGTGTTGGACCACTACTTCCATCATCCCCAGCCAGCATGGTCATTGGAATGAGGGGAATTGTAGTCCAACACATCTGGAGGGCATCAGGTTGGGGAAGGCTGCTTCAGGGTGTTGTATCAGGAGTCAAGAAGTTCAAATCCACCCCCCCCCCAGCCTTCAAACTCCTTGGGCCTCTCACCATCTTTCCATCTAACCTACATCACAGGGTGGTTGTGAGGGTAAAATGGGGAGGGGAAGAGAACCTTGCATAGGTCTTTCCACTGAGGCATGGCATGGCAGAGCATTCTGGGATTTATTCTAGGACGCCACAAGCCATGCAGGACTCTGGTCATCCTTGCTGGTCCTCTAGATTGCTCACGCCAATTGAAAGTGCTCCTGGGAAAGAGCAATATTGGTGGGTGAGGAGTCTTGCAAAGATTCTTTGTGTCAGAAGCTGCTGGATCTGTGGACAGCTGCCCCTTGTGGTGAACCACCAAACTTCAGGGGTAGCTTCTCAGCGAAGTACATTTAGGCCCCGGACTGACTCTGCCCACCCAAGGTGGCCATTGGAACCTCCTGGACAGGAAGAAGAAAGCTTCCTGTTGCAACTGAGCCTGGGTTGTTATTCATTCCTGACTTCTCACTTGCTCCTTGCTCTTGACTTGCCCTTGAGTCCCAGTGTCTGGCTTGTGTCTTGGTTCCTGGCTCCCGACTCACCTCAAACTGCTGCCCACAGGCCATCCTTGATGGTTTTCCTTTGCTGATCTCTAAATTGAAGAAGACCCAAAAGTTGGAGGTGCAACAATTGTTTTGATCTAACCAGCCCAAGGCCCATCTGATCCAACGTTTCCTCTGTGGATGGAAGAATGTGCCAAAGAATGTGCAGAACCTCCCCTGAGAAATCCTGTAAGACTTTTCAGTTTCCCTCAAAAAAAATCATGCATGTTTTCCTCAAGCCACCACTTTTACCATGAAATTTTATGATTAGCTAAATTTGGTGGCAACTCTGCAGTTGTCACCAGATAGATATAGTACAGGGGTAGGCAACTATCCAGATGGGTTGGACAATAACTCCTATCAGACTGCCAATGGTAAGGGATTATAGGAGTTGTAGTCCAAAACATCTACATGGCACTAGGTTGCCTACCGTAAAATCTGAACCAGGGTGTCAACACTGCAAATATTTATACTTTCACGATTGTATGCATTGATTTTATCCTCTTTTTTTTAAAGAAGATGTATTACCACCTACATATGATTTTATAGATCTAATCCTTTTGCTGAAGGCAGCATTGGCCAATGTCATCAGTTCGAGAGAGCCAGATTCTCTTCTTTTGAGCTTCCTCAACCTTCCAGAAATATTGGACTGCAATTCCCATAATTCCCAGCCAGCATAGCCATTGGGAAATACAGGAGTTGCAACAGGGTTGGAGCTGCAGCGCTGGAATTAATTGTATTTCGAGGGGCTGCTGTTGTGTTTCTGCTTTAGGAGGATAATTGTGTTTGGCTGTGATTACTGTGGATAACAAGATTGCAATTTTAATGTTACTATTGGCTCTATGGCAGGAAATGAGAATATTGATTTTTCAATTACCAGCCAGGGAGTCCGTCCTGGATGAGTAGAATTTTGAAGCATTTGTTCTGACAAATTGGCTAAAATTTGTTCCTCCCAATTCTCTCTCTCTCTCTCTCTCTCCCCTGGTTTTGAGCTTTTGTTCTGGGAATAGCAACAAGAGGCTCCTGAGGAGTCATTTGAAGAAAAATGGTTATAAGCTGTACACAGGGAGTGGCGTGGGGGGTGACCAGTCCTTTTCTAACTTCTAAATGTGGGTAGGAGATAGACAGGATGGATTTTCTGTGTCTTAGCGTCTCAGCTCCAGGAAAGACGGGTGTGGGAAAGAGGATGAGGTTGCTTTTATAGGCTGCAAGTGTATCAAGCCAAAAGGATTATATATGGGAAAACTCATTTCATTTAGCTCACACTAAAAACAGTTTACTGTTACCTGCCTAAAAGAGCTGTCTGGACACGTTATTTCAAAATAAGCTCAACCCCCCTGATTGGTTTGCAGCAACCCATGTGCCACAAATGCAATGTTCATCCGGTACAAGAATTAATGAGTAAATAACCCTGAAGCCCGGTGGGACCTATCCACAGGGAAGGTTCCCCGCTGTATCTCTGCATGATTAACTGTTCCAGCCTTGCCTCCTTCCAATCAGCCTTTGTTGACAGCAGCTAATTCATTGTGTGTGTGTGTGTGTGTGTGTGTGTGTGTGTATGTGTGTGTGTGTGTTTGGGCTTTTAATGAAAGGGGTTCGAAATAAGCAGACAATGAATCCATTTGAAGTTTTGAAATTTCTTGAAATGGTTGGCGGGCATGTGTATTTGCCTGGTGCTATGAGCTCTTGATAAGCTATACTGGCAATGGTGTGGAAAGAGCGGATGCGCACAGGGCGCTCTGCCTTCACCTGGCCGTTTCAGGATGTGGCACCTGCCACTAAGATTCAGTGGCCATTGTGCCAGTACTTGCTTATGGAACATGGGCCCTCAATAGCACGCTTCACTGCTCCACATGGTAGAGCTGGAACAGTTCACCTAAAGAGCATTTCATTAAATGGGCATTTCACATATACCTAGTTCTTGAGCTGTTCTTATCTCCGGTTCTGCATAAATCCATTTGTGTCACTGAAACTGGACGATGAGGAGTCTGATTTAGGGATGTAGGAGAACGTTGTTTCTGTTCAAAAATCATGTGAACATGTCCCATTCCCAATCCCAAATGCAAACACAAATAGGGAGTGCTTCCCCCCTCCCTACACAAGAAATGCTCACAAATTCCTGAACTTTTACTTGCTTTTGAAAAATATGGATTTTTAATGCACCCTTTTAATTGCACATTTCTCAAAAAATATATATTTTCAGACTTTAGTCCATGGTGGGGGAGTGCACACTTTTGAAAAAATATGCACACAAATGCAGTTGCCCCTGTTCAAATGAGCTGAAAAACAGGTCAAAATGAAAACAGGAGCAAGCCGAAATGAGATTTGAAGAATTTTTGGAGAATTTAGGCAGGCTTGAAATAACTTTTTCTGTATTTTCCATATCTATCAGCCATCTGCATTTTAAAGTGAGAAGGGCAAAGATCACAGACAGAAAGCCGTTCCTGGTTGTCAGTTGTTTCAGCAGCCTGATTTTTAAATTGCTTTGTGGTTGAAAGACCCTGAGAATGGCTGAGTTGTCAATGTCCTCTGGGAATAAATCTGTGATTGTTTTCTACACAGAGAGAAATGTTATATGCAAGACTGGGATGGCTGACACCTTTTTTAATCTGTTCAGTTTCGTATAGCATGTTTTTTTGCTCAGACATGACATCTTATATTCGTGGGGTTTTTTTCCAGGCTTACTAAAAAGAAACAGACTTATCATTTATGATGGAGCTTAATTTAATCTGTTTTATGGATTTCTTTTCTCAATTTTGATAATTTGCCTCTTTCTGTCCATCATGATTAGCTGTGATGGAAGTGAAGGGAAGACCCAACTGGAATGAATGACCTCTTTATATTGCCATAGTGTAAAGCTCTGTTTACATACAAAACTGTGCTGTTTTTGTTTCTTCCCAAATCACTGGTAATAAGAACACACTGTTCACACACAAATTGCCCCAGTTTCAATCCTGGGCATAACCTGTTAAAGGCTATCAAATAACAGGGTTTGGGGTGAAATCAAGGAAGGGACCTGGCATCATCCCTGAGGCAGCCATGTGATGCACAGGCATCAGCGCCATATAGGGTGGCCACGTGTCCTCTTTCACTGTGGACAGTCCTCTATTTGAAGGTTGCTAGGCAACTGTGCTCTATTTGAATGGCTGCCCAGTCCAAGTCCAGTTAAAGGAAAGAAGACATCATACATTTGACACTTTCCATGGACAGATTCTTCAGAAATATTGGTTTCATTTCAAATGGGAAGAGCTGCCAGTAACAGAGCAATTCTCTCCCTCCCACACAGGCACACACATCCCCACCCACCCCCGCCAGCAATTCAGCTTTGAAATTATTAACAACTATTAGGAATTGGAAGTGATTGAGCCAAGAGGATCTTCCAAGGAGGCTACTTTCTCTTTGTGTTTATTTCTCTGGCTTGTATAGTGATTATTTCCCTAAATTTAGAAGCCATCTCTTACGCGATCATCATTGTGGCAGCTCTTAGACAAGCTGTATTTGGCCTTTTGAGCTACTCCTGTAGGTTCTTTCTTCTAGTCCCAAATACAGGTGTTGAACTAACGTAGAAACATAAGAAGAGCCATGCTGGCTCAGACCAAGTGTCCAAAGTGGTTCACAGCCATGATCTAGTTGTAACTCTTACAACAATCCTAAAATATAAGCAAAGTATTGTTATTCCCTGTATTGCAGACAGGGAGATCAGGTCTGAGAGTGGCTTGCCTAATGCCAGCTAGTTGAGTACATAACAGAGGTTAGGCTGACCACATAAAATCCAGGTCAGGGCTCATGTAACTTTAACAGTCGTAGAGAAAAGGGAATTTCAGCCAGTGTCATTTGAATGCAATTAGTTCCTGGCGAAATTCCCTCTTCATCACAACTGTTAAAGTTGCAGGGGCCCTGCCTTCTTTTGTATATGGTCACTCTAGTATAGTGCCTGCAACTTTAACTGTTGTGATGAAGAGGGAATTTCACCAGGAACTAATTGCATACAAATGACACTGGCTGAAATTCCCTTTTCTCTACGACTGTTAAAGTTACATGAGCCCTGATCTGGATTTTATCTGGTCAGCCTAACAGAGGTGAACTTTGAACTGAGCACTTCCTGACTCATAGTATCTTAGCTGCTACACTCTACCAGCTCTTTCAAAGCTCCATTGAAATCCCAGGGATTTTTTTTTCTTCTTCTCTCTGTTCTTCTGAGAAATCCACTGCTTGTTTCTTTGTACTGTTTTGTTTAAGTTGAACAAAGTTTTGCATAGCTTGATGGATCCAGAAACGCATGGGTGATAAGGAATGGGTTGAGGAGACAGTTTCTTCCTTCTTCCACTTCAGAACGATCAGACACATGGGAAGCCTTGCTGAAATGAAACAACAGCACAGCAGCAGCTTTGTGCTGGAGAATGTCAAAGCAAGCAGAGGATAACTTCCCTCCTACTTGTTTGGGCTTACAATGGCAATTCATTTTCAATTAACACATCTTGCTAGAATTTCTAGGTTAAGACAGACATGGCACTTTAAGAGCATTCAGTTCGAAAACATTCTTGCTAAGTTCCATGCACATGTCTTTTTTCCTGACCCAGGGCAAACTCTGAAAACCTGGCTTTGCAAGAATTCAGCATTGTTTGATTTGAGCCAGGGGGAAAAACAAACAAACAGCTGTGCAGGGCACTGATTGTCCAGTGCCTGTGATGTTCCCCTCCCCTCGGTCAAACTACACTTGATGTTAAATGCAATTTTGCGGTTTTTCTTTTATAAATCCAAATTGCATCATCTCAAGAAAAGGAGCTGATTTTAATGTTATCAGTACAGGTAAGGAGAGGGAATTTAAGCCTTTCCTCTCCTGCTGCAGCCCTGAGGAAAATTAGTCCTCTAAAGTTGATATATGCAATTTTCTAGTGTGTGTTTGAGGTGAATCCTCTATTAGTGCCAGCTGATGCAATTTGCCATGGAAAGAAAACCCTGCACATTTGGGAGACTGAACTAGACATGATGTTAAAAGCAAAGAAGCATTTAATGTCATGTCTAGTTTGCTTTCCCCACTCATAAACACACACGTGAATGTACATTTTTCACAGCTAGCTGCCAAAAGTTTCTCTATTTCAATTGCTGTTGTACATCTCCCAGTGTGCTATCAGATCCAGAAGAATTTAGGATGTGTTAGTGAAGCTGTGTCTAGGGCCTCCTCCACACGAGACGTTTAATGAGCCTTGAAGGCTCATTATAAATTTTACCTACACACGAGCGGAGCGCAAAACGGGCGTACAGGCGCGTTATCTCCCCGATAATGCGCATTTTCGAACGCGCGTTAAATAGCGACTTTTATTTTGCTCCGGCCGTTAAAGCGCATTTTCGCTGTGTGAACAAGCGATTATGCACATTAACTACCTGTAAAGTGCTTTTTGGGCATCTTTTAATGCGCTTCGCCGCTTCTCGCCGCCTCCCGTGCAGAGGGATTAGGCGTAAATGCGCCTCCGCGAAAATGCGCATAATCCCCGAACCGGGCGCAAAAGCGCATCCTTGTGGAGGGGGCCTAGGTCAACATTCTCCAACACAGTCCTCTCCAGATGTATTGGGCCACACCTCCTATCACAGTTGCCAGCATGGCCAATAGTTGGGGATGATGGGAGTTTGAGTTTGAAGCTTCCTGGGGATGCCAGGTTGAGGAAGGGTGGTGTAGATATTCCAGTAAGCAGGATCACTATGTTTTTGTAGCCATTGTCTGCAACTGAGTAGGAAGTGATGGGCCATGCCTGTCAGCAAGTCTTCTTCCTGATCCATATTCTTCCCTCTTACCTGAAATGGCCGGCCATTTGGGGAAGAGAGAGTGTTTGCTACCCACCCCTCACCTATAGCCATCTGGTTGTCAGCCCCTTTTTTTCAAAGTGGAGAAGAGAGGAAAAAAACATCATGATGCAGATGCGGAAAGAGAGAGCAGCTGTGGGGTTGGTTAAAAAAACCTGTTCTTATTTTTAATAAATTCTTCTTCAATTAGCTTTTTTTAAAAAAGACAAACGTCACTTCTCATTCTTACCTTTCTAAATCTGTTAGAAGAATAAACAGTTAAAAGAAAATAGAGAATTCCCCAAAGGAAGATCAATCACCCAAAGAAGACAACAATAAACAGAAACAGAGCCTGTTCTCCCCACGAAATGCTGCAGTAGTCAAAGATTACATAAGAGAGAGGCCAAAGGGGGACCTCTAATGCTGTTTTCTATCCAATTCAATTTCATATCCATTTAGGAGGAGCTGGCATTAGGGAGGGGAAAGGATGCTGTAGATTCCCTCAGGGTGCGGGGGGGGGGAAACAATTGGGGTGAATGTGAAGGTAGTACCTGAACAGTTAGTGGTTTACATGTTGTGCCGGAACTCCCATAGATATATTAGTCCTCCTAAGCTTAGTAAAATGTTTTCTGGTCCCCCTTATTTGCCCCTTTCTGTCTGCTCTTGCCACTGGGAGCAAAGCTCATTGATCAGGAATGTAACATATCTGGTGCTGGACTCTATCACATCAGACTGCATATAAATCAATGGCTGAATGTTAGAATTGCCAAACGGATCAGCAAGACTGAAGAGGGACGTGTGGTGGCTGATGGTTTAAGGCAGCCTAACCCCCCAACCTGGTGCCCTCCAGATGTGTTGCACCCCAACTCCCATAATTCCCCGGCAATATGGCCAATTGTGCTTCAGTCGTCCAATGTTTTTAATCTTTGTAAACCGCCCAGAGAGCTTCGGCCATAGGGCGGTAAATAATATAATAATAATAATAATAATAATAATAAGAAGAAGAAGAAGAAGAAGAAGAAGAAGAAGAAGAAGAAGAAGAATTCAACACATCTGGGGAGTGCCAGGAAGCAGAAGGCTGGTTTTAGGCAAGCAATGTGCCTTATTATTTTTTAAAGAAAGAGAAATCTAATGTCTTGCAATACCGGAGTGCTTATTTATGATGCTAATCAGTCAACTGACAGAGAAAAACCCATGAACAGTTTGGAAATGTGAATTGTGGATGAACAGAAGAAGGTCTTTGATGGATCAGACCAAAAGTCCATTTTATTGCGCTGTTTCTGCCCACTTCTTGGGTTACCACCAGGACCATCTGCAAGGCCAAGGAGCTGCCCAGCAGGGTAAAGAAGCAGATCCCTGGCAGTGCAGTGGGAGCAGTGGAGCAGGATCTGTCCAGCCAGGAAACCAGGACTTGCACACAAAAAGCTAGGGCAGTTTTCCCCAAACTGGTGCCCTCCAGATGTTTTGCCCTACAACTCCCAGGATTCCTGAACACTGGCCATCTTTGGCGGGGGCGATGGGAGTCCACCTCCGAGACATCTGTAGGGCACAAGGACGGGGAAAGCTGCACTAGGGCAGAATAAGGCATTGCAGAAGTGACTGCAAGAGAAGGGTTTTACAGCTGGCCTTATCGTTCCACCACTTCCCAGAACATCAGCAAGACCCTGTTCCAAAATACACTTCAATCTGTGATACCCCCTCTGGGGTAGGACTCAGAAACAAGACTTTGGGCTGCCAGCTGTGGACTGCGCTTTCTGGATTTGGCCCCACTCAGGAAACTGTCTCCACCTCTGGGATCTTGGGATGATTGTGGAAGACCAAAAGTGATGCGCCAGGCATGTTGGGTCCTGAACTTCATGGTCTCCCCTAGTTGGGGCATCTTTAAGGGTAGTGGTTTCAGGGTGCTTGTTAGGGTCTGCTGCCTCCTTTTGGTCCACAGACATGCGGAGTTCGCATTCAGTTCAGGTTCCGGGCTGGTCCAGACTAGGAGGGGCTGGAACTTGATTTTTCTAGCATTCTCTACCAAACAGTTAATTGAGTGTTGTGCTTCCTTTTATTAGCACTGAACTGAGTTTTCACATTTGAGAGAGGGAGAGAAAAATCTCTCTCTCTCTCCCTCTCCTCCTCCCTCCCTCCCTTTTTAATAATATAAACCCTTCCTCTGTCATCTATTAGTCTTTCCCCCCCTCTTTTCTTTAGCCTTTCCTTGTAAGAATGGCACTCTACTCCCTTGATCAATTTGCTTGTACCTCTTCTCAATCTTTCCCCAGCTCTATATCTTTTCTGAGATGGGACAACCAGAACTGTAGGCTCCATTCCACTGGCTTTGTGATGAACTGCCAACTCAGGCCCTGGCAAGTTTTTAATACTTTCCATTTGCTTTACCAAGGTCATGAATCTATCCTCCTTTCTTCCTCTCTTTTTAAATGCATGTATTCATGCTAGAAGCAGAGTTTGCTGAGAAGCTGCGTTTTGCCCGGCACTCCTTCTCTCTCGCTCTCTCCTGCTCGCGCATGGATATCATTTACTGCAAGGACCTTCAAAACTCTTCTCATAAAAGTGCATTCTTGTCAAAACATTTATATCAGAGGCAGAAGCCTGTTCAGCACTGGAGGGAATGAAAATGCCTTAAATAGCAGCCCAGCATCAGGAAAGGTCTGGAGAAAAATTTGCATGGTAAGAGTAAGCGTGCCGATAAGAGTGACAGATATTTTGATTGCCAGTAGAGGAGTGGGATCTGTGCACAAGGGTGGGAGAGAGATTAAAGAAGCTTCTTACTTTTTCATTTACATGTCAGTCCTCATTTGAAATGAGGCTCTCACTTGAAACTCCTACTCATGAGTAAAGCCTATGGCATCTAGTACAGGCTTTATGAGATAGGAGAAGTCATTTCAAATTAAACATTCCTCAGTCCATAATAAATACATAAAGAATTGGAAACTGGAGACTAGGTCAGATGTTACCGGCCCTCCTAGTACCGGCCTCCCACTAGTATTTGGCACTTTCCTTTTTAGAATGTGCATTCATAGTCCACAACTACCATTTTTCCCTTTGAGATTCATCTCATAGCTGGATTAGTAATTTGGGGTATATTGAATAAATATTGTCCTGTGTTCTGGCCAGAGCCATGCCATCATTTAGCTAAGTTGACCAGTCTTGGTAGATTTGAGCATGAGTTAAATTCTGAGCTGGCCATTTGGGCTCTGCTGCTACCAGGTGGGGAAGGCCCACTGGAGTTTTGCCAACTACAAATGGGTAGAAGTCAAATGGCACCAGCTGTTCGTGACCAGCAGCAGAAATAAGTAACACACTTCAGTAAGACACATCCTTCCGCATAGTCTTTGGTCAGACGTAGGATCTTCCAGGACCATGGACAGCTCCAAGGTGCAGCCAGCCCACAATTTGCTGCTATGAATCAAAGGTCCTGGCTTAGCAAGACATTTTGCATATTACTTTGCTACCAACCCAATTTTCCCCTTGAGTGTACGCTCTAAAGAGGAGCAGCAGTCAATCCCAGCTCTCCAATTCCATTATTATTAGCATTAGCATTAGCATTAGCATTTATATACCACCCCAAAGCTCTCCAGGCAGTTTACAAAGATTAAAAACACTGAACATTAAAAACTGATATACAAAATTTAAAAAGCATAAAAAGCATAAAAACAGTACAAATATAACATCCATTTAAAACAACTATTCTGGGTCAAAAGGAGAATAAACAAACAAAAAACTCAACATGTGCTGTTAAATGCTTGGGAGAAGAAAAAAGTCTTGACCTGGCGCCAAAAAGATAACAATGTTGGCACCAGGTGAGCCTCATCGGGGAGATTGTTCCATAGTTGGGGGGGCACCACTGAAAAGGCCCTATCTCTTGTTGCCATCCTCCAAGCTTCCCTTGGAGTAGGTACCTGGAGGAGGACTTTAGATGTTGAGCGTAATGTACGGGTAGGTTCATGTAAGGAGAGGCGTACTATCAGGTATTGTGGTCCCAAGCCGTGCAAGGTTTTATAGGTTTAAACCAGCACCTTGAATCGGGCTCAGAAACGTACAACCAACCGATGCAAGCGGGCCAAAGTTGGTGTTATATGTTCGAACCTTTCACAATTGATTTGTTAAATTCATTACTACAAGTTTGTGGCGATGGTTGTGGGCTTAGATGGCTTTAAAGAGGCATTATTCAGACACATGGAGGAGGAGGAGGAGGAGGAGGAGGAGGAGGAGGAGGAGGAGGAGGAGGAGGAGTCTATGAATAGATATTAGACATCTGCCACTCTAATGCCAAACTTGGATGGTGAGTGCTGACAGAAAGGGGTCCGAACCCAGGCCACTAAGAAGGTGTTGGCGGCATGCTTGTGTGAACGGTCTGTAGAATGAAAATACAGTAACAAGCTCAGAGAATGCTCAGTAACTGGTTAAGCCATGGATTCCTGAAACGAGAGCGAGGGAAATGGTCTCACTTAAGTTTTCATTGCTTTTGGTGATGTTATTAGATTAGGATGCTGTGAAAATAAGTTATTTGATCAGTCTTTTCACTCCGAGTTCTTAATTCTTTCAGGTTGATGGTTTCATTTTATTTTTAAACAAGTCAAACTTGACAGTCTTTTCCTCTGGGCATTTCTCATTACCCATTTGTTTCTGTTCTTGCTATTAAACTGGAGAAGATAGTTAGAGAATTTCAAGGGGGCTCCAGTTGGGGAACCGACTTGACAGTCTCCGTGATGCAAGCAAGGAATGCAACCAAAGACTGAATTTTTGTAATGCCTCTCTAAAACCAGATGGGATTAACCCCAGATTCCATTTATTTTCACTTTGAGCTGTAGCTCACTCTGAACAACGGCAAAAAAAATCTTATTGGTAAAGCAAAGACTGGAAGGCTACTGAATACGACTAGCGCCTGTCACCCAATTAAAAACTGATTAGTTGATTAATAGTAAGAGTTTAATTGATTCATTGGTTAGTTCACCTCTTAGATCTGCACAAACTTGCACAAGAGACAAATAGTTCAAAGGGGAAAGGAAGCATTCTTTGTTTTCAGATGATGCACACATGTGCTGTACCCAACAAGAACTATCAATGGCTAGTAGTCATGATATAGCTATGTGCAACCTTCGAATTCGGAGGCAGCACCCTTCGGCGTAGGGATGGATGACTCTGCCCATTTCGCAGCATCTCAGGAGGTGGTTGCGCTCTCTGTGGGTCCCCACCTCTCCTTTCAGCCCTCAGGGGAGTGATGTTCTGTTTCCAGGCACTCGCCGGAAAGGTCAGCATCAGCCAGCAAGGGAGATTAATTTTAATTGAACAGCATGCACACAGCTCAGCAAGAGGAGGAGGAAGGGAGGGGGACTCTGACACTTGGGTGCCTTTTTAAATGGGGCCAACCAAGTGGGCCGCTGTGCTGCAATGAATGTGGGGCTGCTTTCAGGACAAGTCAGCGCTCTGGGTGTGATTTCAGTTAGACGTGATTTCATGCCATGAACTTCAGGAGCTGCTCATCTGACATTTGGTGCCATCTAAGTTTGGTTGGGGATTCATCTTAAGCATATCATTTGGGGGTTGGATCCAGGGTCTTCCTTCCATGAGAGCAGAAGGTCTCTCTGCCCAATTTTGGGGAATTTTCCCCTCCAATCCATACCACAGCTCAGCAAGGTCTCCAAACTCCCTGTGTAGCATTTTCAGCTGGCTGGAGGAGAGAGCATGGGAAGGAGGAGGCAGGGAAGTCCACTTCCACCAGTGCCATTGATCTAGCTTAAATCTGGATCCAGCCCTTGAAAATTTGCTGATAGGTCAGTTGGTAAGTCTGCATCATATTTCTTTATCCATGTATATAACTACCTGTACATTAAGCTAATCGTCTGAGGTCATCTTCCAGGTGTCCCCACCAAATGAGGTGAGACGGGTGGCTACAAGAGAGAGGGCCTTTTCAGTGGTAGCTCCCCATTTGTGGAATGGTCTCCCCAGAGAGGCTCACCTGGTTGTCTACATTATGGTCTTTCCAGCAACAGGTGAAGACTTTTTTATTCTCCCAGGCGTTTGAAGAACTGTTTTTACTGCCTTTAGTATGCTATTCTGCTGCTGGCTTTGATGTGGTTTTGTGAGAATAGTTTTATATCTTCGTTTTATTTTACACTGTTTTTTTATTGTTTTGATGTTTGTACTGTGTGTTTTTGATTGTACACTGCCCAGAGAACTTCAGTGATTGGGGAGTTTAAAAGTGTAGTAAGAAAATACATAAATAAATATTACATTTAGAGCCACTGCCCTGACCTGCTTAGCTTCCGTACAGTTGCTGTGTTGTGTGTCTTCAGACCATGCCCTAACGAGTTCTCCAACCTGTTGATCATGTGAATAGTGTTTTCCTTCTTGGATTCCTAGCCCTCTCCATTTTATAGATAGGGGAGAGCTCAATATGTTTTCTCGACTGCATTGTGGATAAGCTTGTCTTCTACCACCACTTGACCTCAATGCTCTAAGGAGCCATTTAGATGATGTTCTCCACTCTTCCTCCCTCTCCCCACCCCTCCCTGCAATAGATACACATACAATAGGTCATTTATTTTGACCACAACAACAGACTCTCTGTGGATCTGCTTTGAAAGAAAAGTGTAATGCACTTACTTAATGCTCTGTTGTATTTCCCTGCACCGTGGAACTGTGACATATGGACAGTGCCGATAGATAAGACGAGGGCCAGGATCTCTTCTCGATCATCCCAGAGTGCAGGATGCAGAATAATGGGCTCAAGTTAGAGGAAGCCAGATTCCAGCTGGACATCAAGAAAAACATCCTGGCTGTTAGAGCAGTACAACAATGGAACCAACAACCTAGGGAGGTCATGGGCTCTCCCACACTAGAGCCTTCAAGATGCAGCTGGACAGCCATCTGTCAGGGATGTTTTAAGGTGGATTCCTGCATTGAGCAGGGGGCTGGACTCAATGACCTTATAGGCCCCTTCCAACTCTACTATCCTATGATTCTATGAATAGGCTCTAGGAAGCGATGGTCCTGCAGATAAACTTTTGGGGAGTTGGACCAGGTTTTATTTTTCATTCACTTGAAAGACATGGGCAAGTCTCTCAGCTAGGGATAGGGCAGAGTTTTATACTGAACAGAATCTAGGCTGGATCAGGCAGAAGCATTTTCAAAGTGGGGCCAAAGTTCTGGAGGGCTCCAGAGTGTTCCACAAACACACACGAGGTGGGTGTAGTATGGCCCAGGATGTTCCAATCCCTCACTATGGCCATCTCCCATATCTGGAGGTCTCCAGTGTGCTGAAGGATAGCTATTTTATGTCTCCTAAGCCCTTTCCTAGAGTTGGAAGACCTAAAGACGGTAGTCACCAAACTTCGAGGCTCGACTTCTGCAATGCACTGTACATAGGGCTACCATTGTATCTAGTTCAGAAACTTCAATTAGTTCAAAATATGGCAGCCAGGTTGGTCACTGGTACACCTAGGGGTGACCATATTACACCAATTTTAAAATCACTCCACTGGCTGCCAATTCATTTCCGGGTGAAGTACAAAGTGTTGGTTATTCCCTTTAAAGCCCTACATGGTTTTGGGTCCAGGTTACCTGAAGGATCGCCTTCTCCTGTACAATCCGCCCCGCACACTCAGGTCCTTTGGGGAGAATTTACTTCAGTCAGCCAAAACTAGGCTAACAACCAGGCTGACAATTAGGACCTTTTCTTCTGTCACCCCCGGACTGTGGAATGGCCTGCCGGAGGAGATTCGTCAATTTAACCCTCTCTCTGAGTTTCAGGCAGCTCTAAAAAATAGCCTCTTCCAGCAGGTCTATCCAGATGAACTTTAAATCAAGAATTTTAAAATGTGGTGTTTTTTATATGCTCTTTTAATTAATTTATGTATTTGATCTATATTATTATAGTATAAATGTTGTTCCCCACCTTGATCCAAAGGGAGAGGTGGGTAAGAAATAAATTTATTATTATTATTATTGTAGGCCTCCACATCCACTTTGATGCCTCCCACACACCAAGGCACACACCCTCTTGGTGCATTGGAGGCCTCAGGGGAGATGAGGAGGGGCCGCAAATGGATGTCCCTAAGACTCCTCTTGTCCGCTTTGAGAGATTGCCCATTCTGTATCCTGGATCTCCCTGGGCAGGCACAGAACTGCCTAGCTGTGCTAAATCTCCCTGGGCATGCCCGGAGTGGGTGCAGGCTCTGTTCCACATGCGGTCATCTACTCCCTTGGTCAGGTTCTCTGCCAAAACATTTGGGAATGAACTTAGCAGTTCACCACATCCAGGCAGTCAACCCTCAGTGTGCCATCAGTAACGTTGAAAATAATTTTTGAATGTTTCTCCATATATATTTAAAAAGTCCATGCATAAAAAACTAGCTGTTAGGGAGAACTAGCCTAGCCATCTCCTTTTGGCTATGCCGTTGGAATATGAAACCCTCTGCCTGCCATCTAAAGTGAAGGTTTTACCACGTCCTTTGGTGTTCCCATGAACTAGGAGTCAAACTATATGGAACTTTAGCAATATAAATTTGCCCCTGACTTGTCAGTACAGGAGACAGCCATATTTACAAAGAAAAGCTGTAACTTGCAGAGAGAGTGGCCTTTAATTTAATGTAATAGGTTTCCTTCAGAAACATCTTTAATTTAAATCAAAATGGAGGCGTTAGTGGTATTTATGGAAGGAGATAATATTATTTTGAAGAAAAGGAAAGTGATTCAGTTGTTCTGTCTCTCTTTCACTCCATGTGCCTGTGTTTTAAAGTATCTTTATATCTTGAGGCTTTAAGACATCTTTGATTAATAAAATATTAGCCTGGATCCTCACAGCTTGCTCATTAAGTAAAGGCCAAGCTGCAAGGTTTTATCCCTAGGTGTGGGGTTGTTGAACATAGCAATGAGGAAAAACCACACAGCAGCACTCATATTTTGACAGAACTAAGCCGAGAACATTTAGCTGTCATATATCTGAATTCAGATTTTTAAAGGTCTATATGAAAATCCATATGTATTTTTATGTGCATTTCAACTAATAGATGCTATTTTGTATGCAATTTTCCTAGTGTGTGCACTTTTTTACAGCAATTTTAACCCCCCTTCCCCAAAAAGGTGTCTTTGCACGTACTTTTTCTCAATTTGCAGATTTTTGTGCACACTTTCCCTGAATAAAGTGGCTATAGTAATAAAGTACAACCAGAGAAACAACAGAGCCAGGGATTAAGGTGGCCACTTATACAGGGCCAAAGACGAGGAAGCCCATCACCAAAAAAGAGGACAAAGGTCGGCATAAAATTTGTCTATGCTGATTTATATGCATATTGCAAATTTAGCAAACATTACTATAATTTAAAATAGAAATTCAATACGTCCCACCATTGTGGGGAAGAAGACTCTAACCAGGTTTCCTGCGTGCCCACTCAGTCTGCTGTCCAGGTTATGCTAATTCTTCAAAGCCCTTGCTCACACACTCTTCCTCTGGTTCTTTACCTGTAAAACCAGACAACCCTTCAAATAAAAGGATACTCTTAAGTAAAGGACTATCCTCTGGCAGCCTTTCAAAGAGAGGACTGTCGTCTGTGAAGTAGGACACTGGACTATCCTACCAGGAATGGGAGCTACGGTATCATCTGAGGAGCTTTGCAGGAGAGGCCTAAGTAGACTGCTCTTCCCCCCTCCCCCAGGGCATCATGGGAAGGCCACTGTGTCCAGTGATGATTCCAGCCCTATAAGAACAGAGCTTGTCACCCTTATTATGGTCCTACCGAATAACCAAGACATTTTTACTTTAGTTTTTTGCTCCTTGAGTATGTGCGGCAGGACAGATATTCCTCACCTGCTGGGCCATGTTGCCATGACAACTGCTGAACTTCCCCGTTTGCTCTCACCCCCCCCTCCCCTCCTTCGTGTATTGCAGCAAGGCGGACTTGTCGGGAAATATTCGTGGATGCTGATTCTCTTAATTAAAACGTTCGCTCTCTGCAAGAAGAAAAGACGTGGGGATGGAGTATTTAATCTTGGCTGATACGACTCTAGCTCTCATGCCAGCCTCCGCGTTTTTAGCAGGTGGGATTTTGAATGCTCATTGCCATGTAGACGCGTTGTGAACTTATTTTTAGAGTGAAGGAAGTCCCCCGACATGCTCACCCTCTTTGGTTGGCTGCTTCATCAGAACAGTGGCTTCTAGTTAACACCCAGCTCCAACATTTGTCACTTGAGCATGAGATACGTATTTCTATCCAACACCTCCCCACACACACCTCCCGATGATGTGAGGGAACGGCTCCTCATAATGGGGCAGAAGGCAAATAGCAAGACTGGAACATGGACTTCCACGGTTGTTGACTTGCACTAAAGATGTTCGGGAAACCAAATGTCCAAACATGCATTTTCTGCATTCCATTTAGCACATCATTTTAATATGTTTGAGAAGACTTAAATCTATGGTTGCACGACGGAAGATCCGAAGTTAGCCCTCTCCCACACACACCGCAAATGCAGATACATGTAGAGGATTGCAGTACAACTGTTAGATTCAGAGCCAAAACAAGAAAGGTGGCACTCTTTCAGCCAAATAGGTGGGGTTGGATGGAGTGCAGCAGACATGTGTGGCATGGGAGCAAGAAGTGGTGAAGTCTGTGGCATTGGAGGGAGAGGTCCTGGTTCCCCTCTATTTGGCACTGGTTAGGCCTCACCGTGGGTACTGCATCCAGTTCTGGGCACCACACTTCAAGAAGGATGCAGACAAGCTGGAGGGGGTTCAGAGAAGGGCAACGAAGATAATCAGGGGTCTGGAAACAAAGCCCTATGAGGAGAGACTGAAAGAACTGGCCATGTTTAGCCTAGAGAAGAGAAGATTGAGGGGAGACATGATAGCACTCTTCAAGGACTGGAAAGGTTGTCACACAGAGGACAAAGGTTGTCCATGTCCTGCTCTCGATTATCCCAGAGAGCAGGACATGGAATAATGGGCTTAAGTTACAGGAAGCCAGATTTCTGCTGGTCATCAGGAAAAACTTCCTGACTGTTAGAGCAGTACGACAATGGAACCAATGACCTAGGGAGGTCGTGGGCTCTCCCACACTAGAGGCCTTCAAGAGGCAGCTGGACAACCATCTGTCCGGGATGCTTTAAGGTGGATTCCTGCATTGAGCAGGGGGTTGGACTCGATGGCCTTAGAGGCCCCTTCCAACTCTACTATTCTATGATTCTATGCATAAGCACCATAGTTGGTGACTATGGACATGTTTCATTGCAAATTAAAGGTGTACACCAATCCCAGTTTCAACTGGGACCTTGATTCAGCTCTGACTGATTTGGAGTCTGTCCTCTTTGTCATTTTTTTTGGATGAAAAAATGGATGTACATCCATAGTGTGAATTAGAGTTTAACCCCTACACTGATCTCAGATTCAGTAAGGGTGCAATGGAAATTAGTGATCATTTGTTGTTGTGGCTGTTACCATTTCCCATCAATGGTAAATACAATAATATAAATGGTAATACAATTATTATTGTTGTTGTTATTATAATTATTATTATACTTATTTATATCCTGCCTTTACCCCAATACTGGGAAATGTAGTCAAGCGGTGGCTG
This sequence comes from Anniella stebbinsi, assembly GCA_029215795.1. Lineage (NCBI taxonomy): Eukaryota > Metazoa > Chordata > Lepidosauria > Squamata > Anniellidae > Anniella > Anniella stebbinsi. Next base: position 17,110,254 of record JARDYH010000010.1, read on the forward strand.
TTGGAACGAGATGGACAGATATGGAATTGGTCTCTCAGTAGGAAAAACAGCAACAATGTTCCTAGGAATGGACAAACCTGCCGGGAGAGATTCACCAACTTACTAGTCTTCAGGAATTTAAAAGATCTATAAAGACTGATCTCTTCCGGCAGGCCTACCTAGATGAATTTTAAAGTGTTTTATTGGTGTTTTATTGGTGTTTTAATGATGTACTGGTTTTATCTGCTTTTAATCAGTTTTTGTATTTTGTGTTTGGTGTTGCTCCCCGCCTCAATCCGTTGGGAGAGGCGGGTGATAAATAAATATATTATTATTATTATTATTATTATTATTATTATTATTATCTGTATCCCATATCATTTCTGCATGTAGCTTTTTTTTTTAATCCAAGATATTCTCTTTTTCTGCATTGATCAAAATGCTTATTTCAATCTACTTTTGCTATTTTTAACTTTTTTAATCTGCCAAGAGCTGCATCACATCATTCATAAAAGTGTGAAATCCAGTTGATACCTGGTTTCCAATATGCATATTAGTCAAAATGTTGCAGATCAGTTTCTTCTGTAGAGGAATCCATAAAGATCGGATTTTTCTAGCAACCCCAAATGTAAAACGATTGCTTCTGTTTTGCATGTAAGGAAATTGCTTGCCTTTTTAAGATTGCCCCGGGGGAGTGTCATCTAGTCTCACATTTTCTAACATTTGAGTTCTCTGTTTAGCAGCAACCCCCATTTCACTTACAAGACCTACATAGAGGGCGGTGGGGCAGGATCCCAGTTTTGTTATTTCTCTCGGCTTCCTACATGCAGCCGCATGGAAGCCCACACGAATGGAGTCACTTTAAAATGTAACAATTCCATTAAATGCATTTCCAATTGGATTAGGGGCTGAAGGAGCCCCTGAGAAGGTATTTTAACAGCAAGAAAAGTTAACGCTTTTGTTCTCTTTAAAATACTGCCCTCTCCCTACCAATCTGCAGGCAATTTTCATGAAATTGTTGATAGATAGATAGATAGATAGATAGATAGATAGATAGATAGATAGATAGATTATTTTAAATGGGCCAGTTGGTTCTCATTTGAAAGGAACTTCATGGCAGTTGAATTTGAAAGACCCATGCTCTGAGGATGGTTCACACATGCATGTACGTCACTTGGTTTCTTTGTCAGGGCTGACAGTTTTCAGGCAAGCAAGGATGTGTCTGAACAATGTGATGCTTAGACTAAGGAGACAGGAACAGAGTTGGGAAATTTATAGAACCAAATGTAACCCTATTGGCTCCCTGTGTCAGCTGCCCCCTGCTCAGCGGTTAGATGCAATGCCACCCACTGGCCATCACTGCTGACAGCTCTTCCTGAAATCTGTCTTGCTGGGTTCATGTTCTAATAATTAAATAAATATTCCAGGCTTGGCTAGAGCAACTACCAGTTGGTGTGTGTGTGTGTGTGTTCTCTGTTTAGCTTTCTGCCTGTGACATTCTTTTGTCCTTAAAATAATCATAATAAAATAGATCCCCCCTACTCCTAAACACACATACAATTGGAATCATCTCTGATTGTACTAAAAGCCAGCCAGCTAGATGGCCAGCACGCTGCAGGTAGGAAGGCTACAGCAGCCCCTAGCTCTGTCTCTCTGGAACGGTTGTGAGACTGTGCTGCGAATGTTGTAGGGGTGAGTAGATGGTTGGATTGTGGGTAACACCTCTGCCTGTTTCACTCTTTGGCTGCCTGCCATTCCCCACGACGGCTACGATCCTCTTCTTAAGAATAGGCAGCCATTTAGATTTCTGGGCTGTTGTGCCTCCTTGAACCTTACCGGAGCCAATTTATATGCTGTTATTTTGGCCGGAGCTATTCCCTGGGTGCATCATTTAAGGACCTTCTGTTGGTGGAAAACTCCTCCAGGCAAAGTTTCTCATCGTCTTTCCCCCCCCCCCCTTTTTGAAATCAGCCTAGGATCAAATTGATTGAATACCATATTTTGGATTCGGAAGCAAGGAAACAGCTTGAGTGCTTTGCTTGGGGCTCACACCCCATGGCTGTATTCTGCCCCCATTCCCAGTTCCTGCTGGCTGTCCTTCTCTGAGCCAGCCTTCCCCAACCTTGGGTAGCACCTGAGAGTAAGTCCTATTGCATTACTTCGAAGTAGACATGCACCTGACTGGGGGAGGCTGCAAACTGTAAGTCCCAGTGAGACTTACTAGTAGATATGCAGTGTTAACATTTTATATCTATTTTATTTACCCAGTTTTTATCCCATTTCCCAGACAATTATTATCTCCCAAAGAGGCTCCCAATTAAAAAAGAGAGAGAGAGAGAGCGACAGGCCCTGCCATTGGGCATACAAACTAAAATGTCAAGACACACAAGAGAAGGGGAGCGGAGGGGAAAGGAAGAGGAGGGAGATCAGTTTTTCGAGGCCGGAACAAGGTGGTGAGTTATATGGGTGAACTCAACAAGCTACTGCTGCAACCTGCCCCTGCAACCATTGTGAGCCACCATTGTTGTGCAAAACGGTGGCTTGGGAATTTCCAGGAAGGTCGTCTTGCCCAAAAGGGTGACTGTGGCATTTCCTCCAACGTCATGTTGCATAAATGGAAGCTGTAAAGTGGCCATTTACGCAACATGACCTTACAGGAAATGCTCCAGCCGCCATTTTGCACAACAATGGCGGCTCGGCAAGGGCCAGGCTGCTCTGTCAGGCACTCTCCAAGCTGCAAAGTGCTTGATGAGCATTACCCTTGAGCGCCCCACAGCTTGACAAGCTGGAAGCCTGGGAGTCCATCAGATTCCCAGGCCCAATCGGACGCTCGCGACACCCCTAGTTATAGGCAGGCATTGAAATGCTCTTTCAGCCAGGCTGAACTTCCTTTGCTGGTGTCCTTGCTTGAAGAGCAACAGCCGGCTCTTGTTCCTTAGGTCAATGGATGGGGCTGGAGCATTCCTTTCCCCATCTTTCTGCAATCCCAACGCAACTGTGTTCTTTCTGGCAGGAAGGAGGAAATGGGCTCCTTGCGACTAATCCTTCTCTGGCCAGTGGATGACCCAGAATGGTCCTCCCCCTTGGCATGAAGTTATTCCCAGGAAGCAGGGCATATAGCCTCCCAATGGTCCTCTGCCCTCCCCCTTCCGCTCTCCAGTCCCAGGGCAACTCAATGCCATTCAATGTATGTTTTGTTTTTGGTTAAGAGAATGACTTCAAAAGGACAGGGGGTTGCAGAAGAAATCAATGCCATGCTCAGCAGGCAGAGAGGAGACTTCAGCAGCGTTGAATTGAGGCGGGATGTGCATGACGCAAGATAATGCTCAGGATGAGGACGGGGGTGTTGCCAGGTAGACAAGAATTAGCCCTATTTTAATTCATGAGGAATTAATGGAGGGTCTGCAGACACCCATCGCAAGATGTACTTTTTGAAAAAGTGTCACTGTTAATGGTCCTGGACTTTCTGTTGCCCACCCAATTTAATGGAGAAAAGGGGAAAAAAGGGGGGGGACAAGGTACGTGAGATGAAGAGGCTCCCAAGACACCAAGGAGCATATGGTGTTTAGCAATTTAAATATAAAAGCAAGGGAGCTTTTGAGCTGTATTTGTTTAATAGCCTGCACAAATTTAATCTTCTGCTACTGTACTTTAATTACCTGGAAGTGAATTCCCCCTGGTCTCTGCTGCTCAGAGTTCCTTTTCATGCTGCAAAGGTACGACATGTTAAGTTTATCGCTGCAATTTTATGTGCCTCCACCGAGATTGCCACTAAATGCGGGAAGACTCTTGGCTGGAAGGGTGTTTGTTATCCTGAAAAATCTAACCTTTCATATCTAATTATATAAAAAAAACTCTGGCTGAATTCGGACAACACAATAGTCAACGGTGGGGTAATATTCAACTTTACAGTTGTTCATCTAGGGGGCGCTCCCCACACAACATGGTAATAAATAATCAACTGCGGTGTGGATGAGGATCAGCGCTGAGTTGACTATGGCAGCATTCAGATGACACAATAGTCAATACAACTGACGATTGTTCCCCCCCCCAGTTGCTTATTGTGTCATCTGAATTCAGCCTCTATGTGTGTGTGTGTCCATCAGCACCATAGCACTGAGCCCATGAAACCCAGAGATCTGGAACTTGGCATGCATCTGGAGTTGCTCCAGATTGTTTTGTTTATAAAATGCATTCATTCTTTTTAATTAAATTAATTTCAATTTAATTTAGGTGGTGGACGCCTGCAGTAACATCTTCAGCCACAAGGGGCTGACTTCCCTAACCACTGCATAGCTTTGCAGTCTGTACAGTTTGAAGCCTGGGGAGAGTAGTAAGCCAAGGGATACGGTTATACTCCTGTCTCCTCTAGCCTCCTGTGGTAACCCCCCCCCCCCCCCGTAGAATGAAGTGGAGAGACCTCTCCCTTAGAGGGCTATAAAGGCATGCCATAGTAGGGGCCATCCCTAGGGTTCCCAGCAAGCATGACTTCAACTTAGATGGAGCAACCATAATGTGTCCAGCTCTGACAGCTGCATATGCTTGCTTGTAGGCTTTGCTAAGGGCTATTCCAACCTGTACGAAGCCAGGGAACCACCAGCAGTACCAGCAGCAGCAGCAGTAGCAGCAGCAACAAGTTTCTTGCCCTCATGAATGTGGAGAAAAGGATGAATGGAAAAAATGTGTTGGGGATGTCTGAAGAAATTATACTGTGGACATTTATGGTCTATAGAGGTGCAATTTCTTGTCCAAGATGGAAAGTTGTACTAAAAGAGAGAGAGAGAGAGAGAGAGAGATTTCAATATCCCCTGATAACCACTGTAGCTCAATTTGTGTTAGGATTTAATATATGGCATTAAGTCTTGATAGCTACTTTTTGAAATAAAATGGTTGTTGTTTGATAACGTGAGAGGTACTCTTCGTGCTTATCTTACTTGCCATTACAAGCCACTCATTCCAAATTACCTATGTGGTTGTTTCCAGACCACTACTGATAACAAGAATATCATCTACCCATGTGGTCCAGGTGAATCCCAAAGTTTTGGAATGAGGAAATCCTGAAAGACACTCAACAATCCCAGTGTGTTTTCACACCCAATTCAAGGTGCTGGCAGTTACTTACCCAGTTCTAAATGGCTCGGGACCAGGATATTTGAAGGGCTGCCTCCTCTCACGTGAACCTGCCAATCAATTGTAGCCCTCTTTGGAGGCCCTTGGCATTCCACCACCAAGGCAGGTGTGACTGGGAGGAACGGGGCACAGGGCACAGGGTCTTTTCAGTAGTGATGCCCCACTTATGAAATCCCCTCCCTGATTAGACTGGCCTCATCTCTGATGCACTTCAGGTGGGTGGATAAGACATTTCTATTCCGCCGGGCTTTGAGTATATTTTAATCTTTCCAGCAAATTGTTTTGTTTTATTTGCTTTTAATCTGGCTTTCCCCCTAATGCTCTATGTTTTTAATTGCTGTGAAGCACCTGGATTTCAGAAAGCCATTCCTGTTTACTCAGAAGAAGCCCCATGCCTTGGGTGGGCGCTTTCTTTCTTTCTTCCTTTCTTTCTTTTCACGGCTGCTATTTTTATGTCCTATATTATCAGATGATGCTCTATCATTAAGGAAGGAGCTCCAATTGTGTCGTGTTGATCCTCTTTCATTAGGTTATGTTTTAATTTGCATCTTAAAAAGGAACCCTAATTGTGGAACTGAGCTTATTTAAAAATGCAGATGGTTTCTAATAATAATAATAATAATAATAATAATAGCAACAAGAATAACAACTTGCTGTGTGGTATAGCTGATTCTCAGTTGGTTTTTAACAGCGAAGGCATTTAAATGTCACTTCCTCAACCCACTCCCAATTCAAATTCGTCAGCCCTGAAGTCAGTGCTGGATCCCAGGTCATGAGGGCCAGTGTGCAAGGCACTCTCATTCAACCTCCTTCCTCGGGGAGTCTACCATTTTCACCAGCTGCTCTTCCTCTTCCTCATCATGGCTACCACTTGCTCGCTTGAAAGACAGAGAGTAAGTTGGCAGTGAGTAACTAGGCAGTGGCGTCTCCTCCTCCTCCTCCTCATCACCACCACCATTGTCTGGGCCAGAGCAACGGGCAGGTGAATAAGCAGGTTATAATAGTGAAGAGGAAGAGCAACTCCAGGGACCTCTTGTAGGCCTTCTCCAGGTCCCCAACCACTCCTGCTCTCGAACATGCCCTGCAGTTCAAATCCAAAAAGCATCATGAACCAGGGCATAGTTCTCACGGCAGAGGTAAACATGTGCCTGGGCTGTAGGCTGACCATCTGAAAAGGAGGACAGGGCTCATATAACTTTAACAGTTGTAGAGAAAAGGGAATTTCAGCCAGTGTCATTTGTATGCAATTAGTTCCTGGTGAAATTCCCTCTTCATCACAACAGTTAAAGGTGCAGGCACTATACTAGAGTGACCATATACAAAAGAAGGCAGGGCTCTGCAACTTTAACTGTTGTGATGAAGAGGGAACTAATTGCATACAAATGACACTGGTTGAAATTCCCTTTTCTCTACAATTGTTAAAGTTATATGAGCCCTGTCCTCCTTTTCAGATGGTCAGCTTATGTAACTACTTCAGAGTCAGGCTGCAGGTGAGGCCTCATGTGACTAAATGCTCCTCCATTTAAGGCATATTGAACATCCCTGCACTTAAGAAACTAGTATGGCAGGGTGGGAGGTTGCAGTCTTTTGAAGGAAAGCAAGGAAGACGCCAGGCCAATCTCCAGGGAGAAGTTCATGGCCAAGCTTCACACCTGCTATTATTATTTGCATGGCTTCCTGGATTCTCATTGCTCCTAACTTCTCATGCTCCATCCTACCCTTGGGTTTGCTTGCTTTTAATTTGCTCCCTGCATGACAAACAAAACTAAAACACACACACACACACACACACACAACAAGTGGTAGTGGAGGTTGTCAAGCATCCAATGTCCCATAATATGTGGCCAGTGGACTGTGTGGAACCTGGCAGGTCACCAGTCATTCCTGCCTTCCTTGAGGAATCGCAGGAACACCACTCTGAGAAATCTGATTGCAAAGCAGGGTATGAATCCCTAGCCGGCATGTTCAGTGCAGAGAATTTAGTATGTCAGGGAAAAGACAATAGCTCCCCAAAAGGTCCGTGCCTCTCCATCTTCCACCACCCCCCGCCCACTTCGTTGCACACTGAATAATTTTACATTCCAGCCGCGCACAGATTTTGTTTTCAAATACACAAATTGATGCATGAGCTAGCTAAAACACAGGACAACAGATGCATAACTCCGGGCGATGTAGAACCTTGCTTCACAGACAGTGGTGTCAGATTGCGTTAAATCTATCGAAGCCATTGCCCTGCTGTGATTTTTTCGGAGTTGGCCGGCCTCGTACCCATTGAAAGATCGTTACCATTTTTTTTTATTTTTTTTTTAATGTCACGTTTATTTTGAACCTCAGAGGACAGTCTGGCTTTCTTCCTGCAACGATGCAACTGATCTACAAGGTAACTTTTAAAAAACAAAGAAGCGTTTGTTCATTAATGAGCTTGCATTTCTCCTGCAGGGTATTACTGAGTGCAAGCCGGTTAAAGCCATTCAGTGGCCTGACTTCCTATTAAACTGGAACACTGGAAGCCAGAAGAGGCAGGTGGACACTTTTTTGATGAATCGCTGTATTTCATGGATGCCAAAAGGTTATTAGAAATATGCAGCTATGAGGGGGGAACCTGAACTTGACCTCTAGTATTTTCAGAACAGTCTTTATCCAACATTGTTTGTATATGTTTGGGGAAACTGATTTTTTTTAAAGGATTTTGCTCAAGGAACTGTGATTTAGAGGTTAGCTTTGGGACATATTCCAAAAATATCCTGGATATGGAACAACAAGCGTTTCTATACTATGCTTTGCCTGTAGGTTTTGTGTTTCATTCCAGCCCTGATAGAATCCATGTCTTAAGGTGGCAATAAAAGAAATGTTCAGCTCTGAATTTCATTAGGAAAAGTTACTGAGCCGGTCAGGTTCCCTTGCATATTTTAATCTTGTTGATGCTAATGAACTCACCAATGTTATGGCACTTGATTTCATTTTCTGTGCAGAATTTTGTTTTTAAATTAATCCTCCCTTGTTTCATGCATTCATCTCTGTTTATAAAAACTAGGGGTTTGGGAAGCAGGTTTCGAGCATGTACGTGATGATGATGATGATGATGATGATGATGATTGTGTATTTGCTTAAAGAAGAGCTCACAATGTCACATCATCTGGGGATAAGTGAAACCTTATTGAAGTTTGGAAGACTGCTTGCGTGTTTATGGGTTAATTTTTATGAATGCCAGCGTGGGAAAGTTTAAGCAGTATTACCCTTCACAAAGGAGTTGTGTCTTGTAGCTTGTAGTGTGTGTGTGTTGTCTTTTTCCACATCAGCTGGGGCAGAAAAGTGATTGGTTTTGAATAGGCTAAACTAGCCTTCCCCAGCACAGTGTCCGCTTTGACTCATCAGCCTCGGCCACCATGGCCACTGGTCAGGAATGCATGCTCAGAGCCATAGAGCTCCTTCACATGAGCATTTTATTGCATGCTTGTTACTGGGGCACTCGTGGATTTTTTCGGGTCCCTCTCATGACGTCGTCTGTCTCCCTTGCGCCTCCCGCCTCCTCTAGCCTTCTTCGCGCCACCAAAAAACACCCCAGTAAGTCCGACTGGAGAATCAGCGCGATCAAAACAGCCCACTGAATGAGCCACAAGCACATTGTTTACTTCCTCTTTCCAAAGAGGGACAAAGGCAGGGGCGGAGAAGCGACAATAAGCGAATGCGATTTCCCTCTGTGTGGTGATACCAAAACATCTGGGGAAGGCTGCGTTCAAAAGGGTAAACCTTATTTGACTCCATAACTGCATGCAGATACACTGAGGGATAATTAATATCTTGGAAATAAAATGGACCGCCACTGATTATATGCATTTAGGAACAGACAAGACCAACATCCCCTTCTTTTGAAATATGCCCCACCATGAGGAAAGAACAAGCGCTGCTGACACAGTATCCATTTTGGGTCCAGATCAAGATGCTTGTATTCACCCCAGCATAGATTGTATGGGTTTAGCCAGATGAATAGTTTTCTTCTTCTTTTTATCATCTCTTAGTTTCATTGTCTTATGACGTTTAATGTATATTGTGGTTTTAATATTACATTGACGATTGACGTTTTATGGACACCGCACTGGAATCCAACATTTTGGATGAAAACATGGTACAGAAGGTTTTAAAAAATAAATAAACAAAAATAAACCAACAAGTGCTCACTAAACTACAGTCCCCACAATGCCCTGGCACTGGTTACTAGGGGTGTGCATCGGATCGGATCCGATCCACGATCCGAATCCGATCCGCCCCAAAATCGGGAAAATCCGATCCGATCCAACCATCCTCCGATCCGATCCGACCCCCCAGGTCCGATTCCGATCCGCTATCCGATCCGATCCGGGGGGGTCAGTGCACATCCCTACTGGTTACTTGAGGTCATGTAATAAGATGTGCTTTAGTACTTTTTCTCTTTCATTTTAGGAAAATGAACTGAAGGATGCTGTGCATGAAAAGAATCGCCTGAGCCTCCAATATGCGAGCATATCCCACAAGGCACTGCAGTATGACCAGGTAATATCTCAGGAGGCAGATAAGGAACCCATCCTTGTGCTTTATTTACCTCTGTGATTCGGATCTGGTAAAACAAAAAAAAAGATGGGAAATAATCATCTGGCTGTGCTCAGGACTTTATCGATTTTAAGTATTCCTACGCTGGTATCCAGTATGGCAGGTTGCTATTCTTCGCCAAGGCAATGGGAGAACCAGGAGGAGAGTGTGTGTATCATAACATGGTGTGTGTGTGTGTGTGTGTGTGTGTTTACCACCAATGGGTGTGTGTGTCAGATTTGCGCTGGGTGGCTGGGGAATGCTGGGAGTTGTAGGACTTTTTTTCTGTCTAAACATGCATAGGATCGCACCCTAAGAAAGGATCTTTGCTTAGAACAAAAAGTCATTGGAGCCTTCTTGGGGGGAGCAACCCATAGGTGGATGGCCCTCTTCCCCCATCACTAGCTGCCTCATTCCAGATGGCTGGGGCACCTAGACGAAGGTTTTCCGAAGATGACCACACCATACAAACTTGTGTTGGTGAAAGTACTCCAATGACTCAGAAATGTTTAGAAATCCCATGCTCTGCAGAATGCCCAACGGCAATTGGCATGGCCTTCATTGTGAAAACTGCATAGCCTTCAGCGACAACTACAATGGGAAGTATGGTGGTTGTTTTTTTGGATCCAATCAGAGGGAGCCTGGAATAAACGGATACGTCTGCTAGTTCAGGTTCACGTTAACATTTCTGAGCCATGTTTCACAATCTGCTTGCTGGTCGCTGTGATTGAGAGAGGGAAATTAATGATCAGGTCTCTTAATTACAGAAATTGTGCGTGTGTGTGCGTGTTAAACTCTCTCTCGTCCGTACGCCTGTCTGAAACTAATTGGTATTCCGATAGAGGCAGGGGCAGTGTCTTCCGTTTGGTGACTTATGTACACCCTACCAATCAGGGTTTCGATCAGCATAATTTGAGGGTGGGGTAAGGTGGAGATCTTTTTTCTTCTTCTGGTGCTGTTAAACAGTTGGGAGTCAGAAATCCTTGCCAATCTACTGCAAATCACCCAATGATCTGGCAGTAAATCCTAGGCTAATTTCTGCCCACGCCTGGAGTAGCTTATAATTTGACAAGAGCACTGTGATTGTTCTCGTAAAAAAATCCCTGGACATTCCCATACAGAGCTACAATTCCCAGGATTTCTAGAGGAAAACACCTGACTATGAAACTATAGAATCATACAGCCGTAAGGGGCCTCAGAGGCCAACTAGTCCAATTTTTGCTCGTTGGAGGGGACCCCAAGCTAGAATATTTCCGACAGATGGCTCTGCAGCCTCTGCCTCAAGACCCCAGTAAAGGAGAGCCCTCTGGCCCTCTATGTCACTGGCTCAATTCGGACGACACAATAAACAACTGGTGTGGGGGAAACAATCGTCAGTTGTTTTGACTATTGTGTCATCCGAATGCTGCCATAGTCAACTCAGCGCGGATCCTCATCCACACCACAGTTGATTATTTATTACCATGTTGTGTGGGGAGTGCCCCCTAGGGTTAGCGTGAGGGTTAGGGTTAGTCAACCCACCATTGACTATCGTGTCGTCCGAATTGAGCCATTGTTTCCATTGTTGAACACACACACCCTTGCCATCAAGATGTTTCTCTTAATGTTCCACCAAAATCAACCCTCATGTAACTTGAGCCCAGTTTGGGAAATCTATGATGGGGTGGAGAGCTCCAGACCTAATGTGGCCTGCCTCGGATCCCAGTTCAGCCTTCTCATGTTCCCTAGTTTCACCCCTTTTCCCTGAATCACCAAATTATTTGGAGGTTACCAGATCTTGTACAATTTCACTCCTATCCTAAAAGGCTGAAATGCCTTTCCTAAGTCTTAGTACTAGCAATCTAAAAATGCTGCTATTTTAGACCCACCTCTTTCGCTTTCGGTTCTGCCCAACACTGGGATGCGGCCCCCGAGATTTTCCCCAAACTGGAATTTGGCACTTGGAGTGAAAAAGTCGACACCCTTGCTCTAGGGTGTAATTCTGCTATTAGGCAAGCCGTGTGGAATTGCGCAACTGTGTTCCTGTGCATCTTGTTCTGGAATCCCTGGGTGAAGTATCAACCCAGAGCAACTACAAAACAATCCCATGTCACCTTAAGAGCTAACAGATGTATTGGGGCTTATGCCATAATAAATCTGGTACTCTTTATGTTGCCAGAGGACTCTGTGTGTGTGTATGTGCGTGTAACTCAGGTGTAACAGACAAGGCCACCCTTTTGCAGTTCATCCCAGAGCAAAGCATCATCCAAAAAGCAGGACTGAATCTCCTGCTAGTCCTTCAAACTAGGTCAGCCGTCCCTTTCTGCCACTGGGAAGCCTTTGGCGTTCTAAAATGATTCCTCCGCCCCCCCCCCCCCATTTCATGTATGGCCCATATGTTCCTAAGAGAGCAGCTTGCTGAACCGATCATTAGATCCTCTTGTACAAACACAAATAAAGCAAATTGACAGGCTCCACAAACATATTGGGTATGCAAAAAACTGAATAGGTTGCAGATGTGCACCTAATTCAAGGCCAACTTTAGAGGGGAGGAGAAAATAATAAGGTTCTATTGACTGTGTGCTGTGTTTAAGTGCCAACCAGCACCGGGGGTGTGTAGCCCACTGTGTCAAATAAATTAATTAAACATTCCAGATTCTGCATGAAAGGAAACTAAATCCTGAGCTCGGACGCTGGAACCACAATTGCATATGTTCCAAGTACCCCTGCTGAATGGGTGGTGGTCCTATTTTGCTGCCCCCTGCATAAACCCTGTTCTGTCCCTGTTGTTTTGCTTTTGAGGGCATGTCTTTTTCAGATATGTAGTGTGAGTTGCAAGAACTGTCATCCTTCAGAGCTCAGCGCACTAGAAACTTAAGTGCTGGAGTGGATACCAGATGCATAGTCTCCAGTACCAATTCACATGCACGATCGCTAAGGCAGGTCCTTCTGACCACTGGAAAACTTATTCAGCAATTCCTCTGGTTTCCTAGAATTTCCAAGTCTTGGCCCAGAAATGTTTGAGGGCATCTTTTCTTCAGCCCTTAAGGGCTAGAAAGCTGTTGAATTTAATTTAACTGAGGTTATCGGGAAGCTGTATTTTACACCCACATTTGCCCCCTCCCCCAGTAGTGCTGGCTCCAGGTGTTTCAGGGCCCTTGGGTCAGACACCGCCAATGGGCCTCCTCCCTCAATGAGTCCACCTTCTCACCATCGTTATCACCATTGCTCCTCCTCATCTTTCTTATCATAGCTACCACTTGCCCTGCTTAACAGGCAAAAAGCCAGTGAGCAAGTCAGCGTTGGCATCCCGATCCTTCTCATTGCCACCACCACCTGGGGCCAGAGCAAGAGGCAGGTGAACAAGCAGGTAGCAATGGTGAGAAGGAGCGACATCAGGAGGCTCTTATCAGTGGCCCCCTGCTGGGTTGAGGGCCCTTGGCAGGTGCTCGACCATGTCTACCCTTGATACTGGCCTGAATCCTGAGAGAATATGGCATTAATACATCAGTGATGTCACGACCACTCTTCAATAGGTGCCCGTGTTGCTCACTCAACCACATTCCAAGCTGCGCCCATGTAACGCATTTCTTCCAGGCTATGTACACCTCCCTCCTAGGGAAGCTTGGAGGATGGCAACAAGGGAGAGGGCCTTTTCAGTGGTGGCCCCTCAACTGTGGAACAATCTCCACGATGAGACCCGCCTGATGCCAACATTGTTATCTTTTCGCCGCCAGGTCAAGACTTTTCTCTGCTCCCAGGCAATTAATGGCATATGTTGAGTTTTTTAGCTGACCCCTGGATAGTTGATATGTAGTTTGTTTTTTATGCTTTTAAATTTTGTATATTGGTTTTGAAATGAGAGCTTCAGCTATGGGGCGGTTTATTAATGTAAATAATAATAATAATAATAATAATAATAATAATAACAATAATAATAATAATAATAATATAATAGAAAAATAATATAATAATACAAAAATAATATAAAAATATAAAAAATAATAATAATATAATAATATAATATAATGCCTTGGGATACTCCTCCACCACATACATGGGATCCTCAACTGGGTGGGTGAGTGAACTAGCCCCAAGATCATTGGGTAATAATTGCAGCCTTCTTTTATTTTATTTTCATGTCGGTGGGGTCTGTTGAATTGCTGTTTTGTGCTCTCATAGTTCCCCCTCTTTTTTTTAATTTATTGCAATTTTGTGCTCCCGATTTTTTTCCTTTGTTGCTTTATAGGTGAAAACAGACTATGATCAGCTTAGAGAAACCCTCGCCGCAGTGACCAAAGAACGGAATTTGGCTGGGAAGGAGAAACACCAGCTCCAAGCCAAACTGGAGAACCTAGAGCAAGTCCTAAAGGTATACAGAGAGAGAATTGTGGGTGGGTGGTGGGAGGAGTGTTTGTGAAGTAATTTGGCTGCTACACTATGCTATGTAAGTGCCTGTTGTTATTGTTAGCAAGATGCTCAGTAGTAGGGTGACCAGATAAAATCCAGGTCAGGGCTCATGTAACTTTAACAGTTGTAGAGAAAAGGGAATTTCAGCCAGTGTTATTTGTATGCAATTAGTTCCTGGTGATATTCCCTCTTCATCACAACAGTTAAAGTTGCAGGGGCCCTGCCTTCTTTTGTATATGGTCACTCTAGTATAGTGCCTGCACCTTTAACTGTTGTGATGAAGAGGGAATATCACCAGGAACTAATTGCATACCAATGACACTGACTGAAATTCCCTTTACTCTACGACTGTTAAAGTTACATGAGCCCTGACCTGGATTTTATCTGGTCAGCCTACTCAGTAGGAATATTTGAAACCACACAAAAGGCCCAGCTTAACATTGTGAGTGCAGAATCTTGAAACGTTCAAATAGAAGGGAGGGCAGGGCAGGGCCCAATCACTGGGTGGTGGTGTGGTGTGGGGGGGACCGGCCTGCTATGCGCTGAACCCCACGACCTGTGTCACTTATGGGACTCTGTGCCACAGGTTAGCCACCCACACTTTACAAACCCTTGTCCAGAAGAGGGATAATCGTTTAGCTATGCTATTCCTCCATCTTTGAGATTCAAAGAAAACAAAATAACAACTACAACAAACCCAGCGAAAAACAAACAAACAAAACAGCAACCCAGCTGCTACACAGAGAAGGAGTGGTTTTAATTCAATCTTTCGTCATATCGGGACCTATTAACTTGGCAGAAGAGCCAGGCCTGAAATGTGCTGAAACAACTAATACCCTGAAAACTTAAATATAACATCTCAGTGGAAACAGCTCTCTCTCTCTCTCTCTCTCTCTCTCTCTCTCTCTCTCTCTCTCTCTCAGTTCCCTTTCCCTTTTGCCTGACGTGCGCCAGCACCCGGTCCTCCCGTCACTGTTGCGGCATTGGAGTCATGTCTGCTGAGCAGGCGGCAATCCCCTTTGATCGCCGCGTTTTAGCTTGGAATTAAATTTGAGTCACTTTTTTTGCCTTGTCCCAGTTACGTTCCTGAGGAATAAAAAGGCAATGACATTCAAAAAGCCATTTGAATCATATATATATATATATATATATATATATGTGGGAACTTTTAAAAATAAGTCTTTTCCTGGGGCATTTAACAAAAATAAAATAAATCGCATTGTTCCCCTTGGAAATTGTTACTGGGGTCAATCTTTTCCCTTGGAGCATGCACACCCTTTGGAGGGAAAAGGGACAGAGTAGTGTGAAAAGAGAGACGAATGCCCTGCCCCACTTTCCAAACGATGCGCAAACCCTCCCCCCCTGCCAATCCCCAGCTGATCTTGAAAACCTCCTGGATTATGTGAATATTCCTGTCGAAGGTTCAGAAGAACATAAGGTCCCCTCTACAAGGATTCGCTTTTGTGCCTGGTTAGCCGATTATGCGCATAATCGCAGAAGCGCATTTACACCTAATCCCTCTGCACGAGAGGCGGCGAGAGGCGGCGAAGCGCATTACCGGATGTCCAAAATGCGGTTTACAAGTAGTTAATGCACATAAGTGCATATTCACACAGTCAAAATGCACTTTAACAGACGGAGCAAAATAAAACTCGCGATTTAACGCGCATTCGATAATGCGCATAATCGGAGAGATAACCCGCCTCTACGCCCCATTTGCGCTCCGCTGGTGTGGAGGTAAATTTTTAAATGAGACTTCAAAGAGCATTAAACCTCTCGTGAAGAGGCACCCTAAGAAGAACCATACTGGACAAGGCCCATCTGCTTGTGTCCGAGGTACTCTTGGGCAAACATGGGCTGCCTCTACAAGAGAGGTTTAATGCTCTTTGAAGTCTCATTAAAAAATTTACCTCTACACCAGCGGAGCGCAAATGGGGCGTAGAGGCGCATTATCTCCCCGATTGTGCGCATTATCAAATGCGCGTTAAATAGTGAGGTTTTTTTGCTCCGTCCATTAAAGCGCATTGAACTGAAGCTGGGGAGACACGTGGGGAAGGCGGGCGACTACCCTTCGCCCGCCGGCTGTCCCTTCCGCTCGCCGGAACAGCATGAGGAGGGGGCTGCCTGGCCGCGGCGAAGGAGGGAAGAGAGCCTGCCCGTCCGCCCACGGGGGGGGGCCCGGCGGGAGGAGGAGGAGGAAGAAGAGGGGGTAAAGGAAGGCGAGGAGGAGGAGGAGCGCTCGCCTGCTGCCCACAGCCTGCCAGCCAGCCAGAGGGGAGGGGAAGCGCCTTTTGTCGCCGCCTCTCGTGCAGAGGTATTAGGCGTAAATGCGCTTCAGCGATAGTGCGCATAATAGCCTAACCGGGCGCAACAGCGAATCCTTGTAGAGGGGACCATGCATAGGATTGCACTGAGAATTGTTGATGCAGGTCTATACAATTAACAAATAAATCATGTAGGACCGTCTGGCTTCCCCTCCGCTCCCTCGCCCCTGCCAATTTTGTCAGCTCATTGAACTGGCTCCTGTGGCCTCTTTGAGAGCAAAGCAGTGAGGTTGAAATGCTGCTTTTACAATCTTAACTTTGTTGCACAAGCAAAAAAGGAGGCCAGGCCAGGCACAGCGTGTATATTTCAGGGGGAACAAAGGCAGACAAAGCAACTCTGCCTTTGGATTTTAAGCAAAGAAAGAAAGAAAACTCCGTTCTCCAAAATATGTCCCATGCCCTTTACAAAAAAGAAAGAAAAGCTTTGCCAAGCAAGCTTGGATGCTTCTCATTCCTATTTTAGCCCTTCAAAAAATAGGCAGAATCATCGTGATAAAAGCTTCTTGCTGCTTTTGCTAGCTAATTCTGGACTATTCCAAGATGGAAAGTCGGCCTCTGTGCAGTGGGGATGAAGATTCATTGCTTCTTTTGCCCACGTTGAAGTCCTAGGGCGGACACCACTTCCGGTCAGCATATTTGATGGGAATAGTTGGCAACAGATGTGAGGATTTGTAGAGAGAGGATGGCCTGATCAAACCATTTCCTGGGATGCTAGCAAAGGCCATGTACTTAGAGGTCGCATTGGGATCTGCAACAAAATCCCAGCCTCTCCCTTCCAGTCTTTCCCGCTGGTCGTCTGCCTGCCTGCCTTTTTTTTTCTTTTTCGGTCATTCAGCATTCCATATCCGCTGAACACACTCAGTCCTCAGTGGGCTCTTTTGGGAGGTTTCCCTACACAATCTTTCCTCTTCTGCAAACCTTGGGTTTCTCCTGAGCCTAGTGCCGTCTCCCTCTTGTGCATGGATGGTGTTGCTTTGGCTACGAAAGCAACAGCATACAAAAGAAATATAGGGCGATCAAGGGCTGTTGGCCATAATATGCTAAATGAAACTTCCAGCACTTTATCCCTGGGTTTCTGATCACAGAGGCACATTTTTATACACTGATGATTTATACCAAGCCATCCGTTTAGAAATGGTGCTTTGCAGAGTTTGATAGGCAATGTGAACAGGTCTCTGCTGTCAAGGAGCTTACAATCTAAAATAGGCAGTGGTGAAAGCAAGACGAGGGAGGGAGGGAGGGAGGGAGAGAAAGAGAGGGGCAAGTGTATGAAGGGCTGACTATGGGTCAAATACCTCTGCCCATAGTTAAAGTTTGGGCAAATCTCTTTCCAGTCTGTGTCACTTCCCCGCCTCGATCCGGAGGGAGAAGCGGGTGATAAATAAATATATTATTATTATTATTATTATTATTACCCATGGTTCCCTGTCCTTCCATTTCCCCCATTAATCTGCAACATAGCAAGACAGACACTTTGTCCATCTGGCCCGGTATTGTTTACTCTGAGTGGCGGCAGTTTCCCAGGGTCTCCGGAATCTTTCCCATCACCTGCTACTTTCAACTGGAGATGCCAGGGATTGGATCTGGGCTTTCTGGATGTGCCCTGCTGCTATCACACTATAGCCCCTCGTTTGAGGAGCCTGCTTTGGCTCCTTGTTTGTGGTCTTTCGACTCACTCTTGATGGCCCTTACCTGTCAGATATCATACTTAATGTGTTGCTTGTTCAAAGGTTTTGACATTTGTCAGGAGTCTGAGCAATCCCAAGGCAAAATAAGCTCCCATTAAACAAAATGATTTATTCAGGAATGTATCGGGGGCAGGATCTGCATTACTGCTTTATAATGGTTTATAACAGTATCAACAACTGTACAGGCCCAGGACCCATTTTCAACCCGTTTTCAAAGTGTTATATCCTGCTTGGTATAGGTCTGGCCTGGGTATCTCCAAGCATTTCAAAAAGAAACATTAAAACATCAAGCTAATGATATAATTCTGGATAGGTATTAAATGGCAGGAATTAGAGGTCACCTCTTAACAGTTACCAAGGAGCTATTATAATTTGGGGGCCAGGATCGGCCAGGAAGTGGGGTGCAAATCTAATAAATCCTCTTGGCCTTTACAAAAAGCTATGGGTAATGGGATGAAATTCCTCTATGGAACTCTTGCTGCATTCATGTGATTTGCTGCTGGGAAGCTATGATTGGGAACAGCATGTACATGCAATGAGTTGTGGGATGGTTAAATTTCCCACCTTCCTCGGATGCCTGTTCCATTCGCTTGGCATTGCTCCAAAGGTTCCCCCTGCCTTTTAGAGATTAGCATTGCACGCCTAAGCATTCGCATCCTCACGGAAGGAAGCATGCAACAGTTGCTTATCCCGCTTCATGAGCTGCTTTCCTTTCCCTACTCAACAGCATATGCGAGAGGCTGCTGAACGGCGGCAACAGCTGGAACTGGAGCATGAGCAAGCCTTGGCTGTTCTCAACGCAAAACAGAAGGAAATTGAACTCCTGCAGAAGGTACGTTTTGGGATCAGGCTTGTTCTCCTAGTGTGTGGGGGGGACTGGGTTTTGGGGGCTGAATCGGAGGCTGAAGAAGCAGAAGTACACCTTCCAAGACAGGGAGTCGGAGAGGAGATTCTCCAAGGCTCTTCAGGAGCCAAGGATGAATCTTCCCAGGAGCTTATCAGACAGGACGCCCAGGCCGAGAGATCATCCTCTCACCACCACTTTGGGAACTCAGCCTCTGTTGGAGGGGGAAGGAGCGTCGGAGTTGACAGATTCCCCCAGAATCTGCCGAGGGTCAGGCAGGAGGACTTAAGAGGTGTTGGGAGGTGATTCGCCAGGGTAGCCACTCGCCTGAGGTTTCAACTCAAAGAATCTCCCTGAAGGAGGAATTCAGTAAAAGCCAGTTGGCACTGCGGGGAAACTGTCCATTTTAGTTGATAGGCCTCTGCCTTGCTTTGTTGGGTTAATTAAGCTTAGAGGATGGCTCCTAGCATAGTAGAGGGCTGTTTACAGACAAGTCTGTGACTGTTAAGAGTCACCTTTATCTTAGCTCTTACTATGTTTAGCGGTGGTGACGGGAACTGAGAACTGAAAGCCATATAAAGAGAGCCAGTGTGGTGTAGTGGCTAGAGTGTTGGACTGGGAGTCAGGAGATCCGGGTTCTAATCCCCACTCGGCCGTGGAAGCTCACTGGGTGACTTTGGGCCAGTCAGAGACTCTCAGCCTACCTCACAGGGTTGTTGTTGTTGTGAGGGAAAACGGAGGGGAGGAGGATTATGTATGCCACCCTGGGTTCTTTGGAGGAAAAAAGGTGGGATGTAAATGTAATAAAATAAATAAATATAAATGGTGCAGGAATAGATGTTTGCAGCCTTAGAGCAGGGATGGGCAACGCTCAGGTGACATGTGCCCCCCACAGCCCTCTAGTGCAGCTTTCGCCATCCAACCTGCATCAACGTGCAGCATTCGTTTAATAAAATGGTGGTAAACTGCTCCGGAGGGTTGAAAAGGACATTTTTTTGCTTGAAACCAAACTATATTTGGCCTTTTTAATCCTCCACAGTGGTTTGCTGCTGAAATTTGGCAGCAGAGTGCCAATTTTATTTTGCTGCCAACACAGCAGGATTGTGACCTGTGGTGAGTCTGCCGGGGGTGGGGGAAGCAAAAATGGGCCCCGGACCCACTCACCCACCCCACAGAGTTGCTCACCCAACTTAAAGCCAAACTGCACATTACACCAAATGTGGTGTTAGGAGTTTGAACGGCGCCAATTCAATTTGCGGGTGCAACTCCCCCATGTTAAAAAGCAAAATAAAAGGATAGAGGAGGCAGCCATATCAACATGTAAAGCTGGTGTAGACTTTGACGCTGCAGCCACCACTGATTTGATGAGTTTCCAATGCTGTGTTTCCTGCAAACAAAGCTAATAACCGCTGTTTCCACCTTAGCCCCCTGATAGTGTAATCAGGAGCAGTTGTATTTCAGAATATATGAAACATCTCTCCCCGCTCAGGCTGTCCTACCTAGCCTCCCAATCACAGAACGAAGAAAGTAATATTGTCCTCACGGACTCTATGCTGATAAGGAGATCTAATAAGATAACCAAGTTTGCCACGAACCTAGCTTTACAGCGCATATGTGTGTAGCTTTCTGCGTCTTTGTAACGGGCTTGATTTCTGGGAAGATAGATGTTATTATTAAGCCCACAAAGATAGATAAGACAAAGGTTTCTTATTACCTGCCAAGGTATTCTTTGCACTCCAGAGACCAATTTAGTTTGGTGTATTTTTTTTATTATTATTAATATTATCAGATGCTAGTAGAAAAGGGATATTAGTCCAATACAAAAAGCGATTGCACTCTTTTTTAAAAAAGAAAGAAAGAAAGAAAGAAAAGAAAATGATATTTTTTGCACACTCCATTTCTCCAAGTAGTCAGAGGTTCTCAAGGAAGGACAGGTTTCTTTAGAAGGCAAAAGCATGCAGGAGGTGTGTGTAGTTGGCCAGAAATTGATGAGGCATCATCCCAGCTCCTTTGGTCTATGCATGGGGCCTCTTTGAGCTGCAGACTGGAGAAAAAAATGGGGCATTCTTGACTTTCTAGCTTTCTAAGCCCAATACAAGGTGCTGGTTTTAACCTATAAACCCTTATACAGCTTGGGAGTACAATACCTGATGGAGCACCTTTCCTGGTGTACACCTGCCCGTACACTGCGATCTTCATCTGAGTGTTCCTGCAAGGCCCTCCTCCCAAGAGATGTTCGGAGGATGGCAACAAAGGGGAGGGACTTCTTGGTGGTGGCACCCTGATTGAAACACTCTCCTCAGTGAGGTCCACTGGGCACCAGCACTGCCATCTTCCCGGCACCAGATTAAGGCTTCCTTCTACTCCCAGGCATTCGGCAACATATGATAAGATTTTTAATGGGTTTCTGGGATTTTTATTGTTGATTGTGCAAAATTGTTCTATGTTTTTGTATGTAAACTGTTTTCTATAACATCTTGTATTGTATTTATATAGGGTTTAAATATTTGTAAACTGCCCAGAGAGTTGTGGTTGTTGGGTGGTATAGAAATGTAATAGCATGACATGGCAAGACTCCAGAGCTGCCACCCCATGCGCACGACGGTGCAGCTAGGAAGTTTTAGGTCCTGGACTTAATAGTCTGATGTGGGAAGGCTTTTAGATAGCCAAAAAGAAAGGTTTGGTGGCTGATAAAAAGAGAGAGAGAGAGAGAGAGAGAGTTTCTGAAAGTGTGCCGAATGTCATCTTTTAAACTCACTTCACTCACCACGGCATCATCGTGACTACAGGAATAAAACGGTGTTTGCTTCTGTCATCCTGATGCTAAAAACATTCACTTGGGACTAAGCGACCTTTTTGTTTCTGGTAGAAAGTGACCATTTTGGCGAACAGCCCAGAGAGCTTTGGCTATTCGGCAGTAAAGAAACGTAATCAATAAATAAGATCTTTAAGGTAAAAGTCGTAAAATGGACATCTAGAATCCATGTACCTGCTCATTCGTCCGCTCACTATAAAATGTTTTTGGAAGCAAGAAGAAAGGAAGGATGCTGTTGCAGCCAGCACCAGCCCTATTGGGCCCTGGCATGACCATGCTGGTCCAGGCACTGACACCTGGCCTGTTTGCTATTGTCTCCATAACCAGCCACTCTCTGGGCAATCATTTGCCCCTCCACCCTGGGCTTGCACGGCCCTGAACGTCAATCCCAAGGGCCAGTCCTAGCTGTATCACACAGGGGAGCCATGCACAGATCCAAGTCCTGATACTAAGTCTTTGTTCAGCTGACAGACCAGTTCTTCTACTCCCTCGGTGTGTCTCCAATAGACAGCCTTGATCCTCTGCTTGGCTCCCTATCTACCTGCTTTCCTCTCAGTCCTCCAGCTTCCTTGCCCATCAGTTGGCTTCCTCTGTTTGCTTGTTGCTGCCCTCAGCAGAGAACTGCCCCAGCATCCCATCTCAACTGCAATCCCAATCCCGCTGGGGTTTTGCGGACTCCTGTGGGTTCAACTAACCCAGAGCTGAAAAGAGCCTTAACAAACAAACGGACCTTTGTAAGGTTAAGAAAAGAGGTAGGGGAAAAATTACAGATATATAGAAAATTAAAACATTCCTGGTTTGGTAGAATAGCGGTTATTAAAATGAAGATTTTACCTAAGGTTAATTTTTTGTTTAGAATGATACCGATTAGAATTTCAGTAGCAGAGATTAAAAGTTGGCAAAATATGATTAATGCTTATTGTAATGGGGATAAAAGAGCTAGGATAAATAAAGGGTTGTTGGTATAAGGCTCAAAAGAAAGGAGGTTTAGGACTTCCGAATATTAAGAATTATTATATTGCTAATCAGTTAAGATATATTATTAATGGTATTTTAGGGGAGGAAGATTTGGAATGGTTGGAACCGCAAACAGCAGAGGTAGATTGTAAATTGGGAAATATATTCTTTACTAAAATGCAAAAGAAAGAATTGAAGGTACTGGACAACCCATTGTTGGAAAATATATTAGAGATCTGGGAGAAGTTTAGAGGGAAGTTGATACCAGGAGACTCTCCACTCGCCCCAGTTGTAGTAGTGGGAAACTTCCCAAGGGTATTAAAAGCAGAGATAGAAGCGAGACTGAAAGATCAAGATATAATTAAGCTAAGGAATTGGATGGAAAAGATGAAGGATAGTGAGCATATTAAAGAGTTGTTTAAAGGACAAAAGATAGCATGGTTCAAATGTTTACAATTGGGAAAATGGACTCAGGAATGGAGGTTGAAAAATAAGAAATGTAGAAATAATACTAAATTTGAAGATTTAATTGAACTAAAAGGAAAAAAAGAAGAAGCTGGAGCTAAGAAAGGGCTGATTAGTGAGATATATAAAATATTGATAGAGGAGGAATTTCAGGACTCACTTAATGTTATAAAAGAGATTTGGGAAGAAGACGTAAAGGGTAAAATTAATGATGATAACTGGGAGAGGATATGGAAAGTAAGAATGTTAAAGTTGCTGTCGATTAGAATTAAGGAGAATTACTATAAGACAGTTTGGAGATGGTATCTAACACCTGTAAGATTTCACCAGATTGATAAAAAAGTGTCTAAGAATTGTTGGAGGGGATGTCAGGAGGTTGGGACCTATTTTCATATGTGGTGGAGCTGTGAACATGTACAAAAATTTTGGGAAAGGGTTTTTAAAGAAATAAGTGATATAATTGGAAGTAAATTGGAATTAAACCCAAAGTTAGCGCTACTAGCAATATGGGATAGTGAGAATGAGCATATAACTAACAGAGAATTGGTAAACAACCTCCTGGCACCGGTTAGAATAATCATTGCTAAAAATTGGAAAGGGCAAGAAAGCTACACAATAGAAGTTTGGTATAAAGAAATTTGGGATATGGCCTTGAATGATATGTTGACATGTAAAATGAAAATAAAGAGGGGAATGTCCAGTAAGAGTGATTTTGGAGAAATATGGAGTCCCTT
This sequence comes from Anniella stebbinsi, assembly GCA_029215795.1. Lineage (NCBI taxonomy): Eukaryota > Metazoa > Chordata > Lepidosauria > Squamata > Anniellidae > Anniella > Anniella stebbinsi. The sequence goes on from JARDYH010000010.1 coordinate 17,134,145, forward strand.
TTTGGAATATGTTTTAAGATCGGGAAAGGAACAAACACCTTCAAAAGAATCGTTAAAATTTTGGAGGGAGGAAGAATGATCATGAGAAGGTCTCGGGGGGGGGGTGCACGGGGGGATTGTTGAGGGATGTAGTTTGTTTTATATTGTGTATGTTTTATATTGTGTATGTTTACTGTGTTGAAATTAATAAAAATTATTAAAAACAAACAAACAAACAAACGGACATTTATTCACACACGTGCAAAACCGCAGGCACCATCTCAGCAGCTGCATCCCCTTGCTTCACTGCAAGGCATTCTGGAGTATATGCCTCTAAGATCCCGTAGTGCAGCCTCTTAGGGCAGGGAAGTATATTAAAGGCCCAGAGCATGTTGAAAACCAACCAACCATGATGTTCGTAAAGGTCTGTTGGGTTGGATTTGTTCTTGGGCAACAGGAATGTGGCATAATTTTCTACCTCTATTTCTCTGTGTCTTTTCAGGCTCAGGTTGAAGCTAAGAAAGAACATGAGGGTGCAGTTCAGCTGCTAGAGGTAAGCAAGGCCCTTCTCACCTCTTCATGATAGGGCTGCTAGCTGAAGTCAGTTGAACTGGTAGTTTAATCAACTAGTAGATTAATCAGTTTATAGATTGATGGGCGAGGGTGGGATTTTTTTTAATTGATCAGGTTATGAGCATGCTGGCTTCTGTTTTGAGGCTGTTCTGGTGTGTTACTGTAACAAGGAATTTTAGCATACAATAATTAGCTATGCCTCTTCCTTCCAATGACGAGAGTGGTAGGTTTGGCTTACAACTCCAAATTACAACTCCTCACACTTTCTTCCTTGGATCCAGCCCAGAACATAGGAGAAGAGTTTAACTTGGGAGAGAGAGGCGGAGGGGAGTGATGGGAATGAGCTTGAGAAGAGCCCAAGTGGGCAATAAAATGCTAGAACTCAAGCTTTGCATGCCGAAGGTCCCAGAGTCAATCCCTGGCAACTCCAGCTAAAGGATCTTGGGGTGTTCGTGGGTAGCAGAATTGGGAAAGACACTCTAGGTTGCTGCTGACAAGTCAGACCAAACAATACTGGGTTAGATGAACAAATGGGATCAGCATGGAAAGGCAGGTCTGTATGTGAACATCAGGGATTGGAGGAAGGAAGTCCAAGAGAGCAAAGGGGCAGCCTGAACATATAAAACAGAAAAGGGTAATGAAGGCCGGGCCAACAAGGGAATTGAGCAGGTGGAAAGGGGAAGTAGAGGTGAGCTTGGGAAGGAGGAGAGGCACAAGCGAGGTGTCCCCATGCAGTAAATGGTGTTAACGGTCATCCCCTGTCCCTGGAGAATGGTAGTTCTGTGCCATGGGGCTAGGGAACTCTCAACACCGTCACCACACTCCAATCCCCCGGTATTCCTTGTGGGAAGCCAAGAAGGTTAAACTGAAGGTTAAACTGTTGTACAAAGCAGATCGTAGTGCAGATGTTCCCAAATGCAAAGGGACGGATATGCAGCGCCCTGCGTCTGACACGTTGGTGACTTTGAGGCGTGTAATTGGGGGAAGAGAAGGGCAGTGTAGAAGCTCATTTAGATTTATTGCAATGGATGCCCAGGAATGGCCGTTTTTGCAGGAGGATCCCTGGATTCCTACCCCCCCACCTTAAGATGGTATTGAGAGCCTCCTAAACTTTGCCATAAATGAGGTTGTCACAACGAACAGAATATTGAGGGCTGAATCCAGTAATCTTTCTGGCTCAATCAAAACCCAACTGCCCTGTACGTACATCCAGCATCCAGAGAAGTAACCACCCTCTATATGCCTCCATTAGCTTCATTGACAACATCAGCAGTGGGGGGTGGGTTGGAGAGACCTCAAACAGACATGGAAGTCAACTACTGCAGTATGTAATGAGGAGAACTCTGCCAAAGTAGATACCGGAGGAGAAGAAGGATTGAGAAACCATTGCTTATGTTTTGGCCCAAATGGGCAGAACTAAAATCATTGCCCCTACTTCCTGACCAAGGGTTAAGGTTTTTCTTCCTTCCTTTAAATGTTTTCATGCCTTCATGGCAAAGTGTTATCTGGGAAATTTCATTGTTACCACCAAATATATTAAAATTGATTTTTTTTTGTTAAACCCCCACCCTCCTTCATATAAGATAACAAACTCCAAGTGCACTCTAGAGGAAATTAGTTTGGCCAAAGTGGAAGGGTTTATAAGCGGGAAAGAGGACATGTAACCTTCTTCAAATTCCAATTTTACCTAAATGTTCTGCCCTTTCTCACCTTTGTGATTCGCTTATTGATCTTCCATTGCCTTTGAGACTATTACTTTTCCCACCGTATGTGTTTGTTTAATTGGCCTGTTGAGATTGCAAATCAGCGGCAGTATTGATTTTTTTAAAAAATGTATGCCGATGTGGTTGCTATTAATGCATGAGTTGTTTTCCTTTCCCTTTTTTTAAAGTGTGTTAAGTGTATCTGTAGGCATATCTACGTTACTCACTTAAAACCAGTTTCAACCTTGTGTCCAACCCTCACATCTCCTTATCAAGGAATTGATATGGAGTAATTGCAAGTTCTGTGTAGCTAGGGTAGCCCTGTGTACACTTTTACAGAGGAGAATCCTCTATTTGAAGGACCGAACTCTATTTGCTGGCCTGTACTGCCCAATTCTGGTTTAAAGGTGAAGAACAATAAAAACTGTTGCCCATCAACACTTAGCACTCATACTATAATGCACGGATGGAGGCAACGTCTGGCCTTCCAGATGTTTTGGCCTTCAACTCCCATCATCCTTTACCATTGGCTATGATGGCTAGGGCTGATGGGAGTTGTAGTGGAAAACAATTATTATTATTATTATTATTATTATTATTATTATTATTATTTATTAGATTTGTATACTGCCTCATAGCCGAAGCTCTCTGGGCAGTTTACATAAGATTAAAACATTTAAAAACAATATACAAAATGAAAACTGCAAAAATGTACAATATGCACATACATTTAAAATCACTATAAAGCCTAAAAACAAGAACAGACCCAGGCTCATCAGATATTGATAAATGCCTGAGAGAAGAGGAACGAGCCACAAGCTGCCCACCCCTGTAATAGTGAGATGTACCTGCATTTCTATTTAAATTAGAATAATGATCGCTAAATTTGCAACTCTACCTCTAAATTCATGTGTGCAATTTGATGCCAATTGGTGCCCTCTTTTGTCCTCTTTGTTGGCGATTCAATAATAATAATAATAATAATAATAATTAATAATAATAATAATAATACATGTATTTCTTACCCGCCTCTCCCTCTGGATCAAGGCGGGGAACAACATTAAATACAAAATAGTATAAAATACATAAAACTGATTAAAAACATATAAAAACGAATACATTATTAAAATACCAATAAAACTCTTAAAATTCGACTGGGTAGGCCTGCCGGAAGAGATCAGTCTTCATGGCTTTCTTAAATTCCGGAAGACTGTTAAGCTGGTGGATCTCTCCCAGCAGGCCATTCCACAGTCTGGGAGCGGCAGAAGAGAAGGTCCTCTGGGTAATGGTTGTCAACCTAGTTTTGGCTGACTGTAGGAAATTCTTCCCAGAGGACCTGAGTGTGCGGGGCGGATTGTACGGGAGGAGGCGATCTCGCAGGTAACCTGGACCCAAACCATGTAGGGCTTTAAAGGTAATGATCAACACTTTGTATTTCACCCGGAAACTAATTGGCAGCCACACTAGTAGCTAGCTACACTTTCTGCAGGCTGTGAAAATAGAAGAGCTTTGGGACAATTTTATTGGTGGGAGGGGGAGGCAGGAGAAAGTTGCACATTTTGGAGGGCAAGGGTCTCATCGTACAAGCAGCAGAAACAGCGTCTTTCTCCCCTCCCTGCCCCAATTCATGCATGAAAACAAACTTTCCCCATGGGTTCAAGCTGCATGAATCTGCTTCAATGTGAGGCCAGGCAAGCTGCCGTGTTCCGCCCAAATGCTTCTGCCTGAGAAAGGCTACATCATGGCTGGGAGGAGGGAGGGGGGAGATGGTGGCTCCCACTGGCTAGTGGGAGGCTGCCATCATGCTATTCTAACGGTGGTGTAGCGTCCTTTGGATCAAGGCATTCTGGGGAACCTGGCAGCCCATCTGAGCATTGATTGCAACAGCTCTGCAACGCTTGAACCTTTGGGACCATTACTGGTTCCGTGGAGGTTCTGGAGGCTTTGAACAAAGGCTCCCCCAATGCCCTTACCAAACTGCAATTCCCCGGATCCGTTGCAGCGAGCCGCAATATTTAAACTGGATCTGAAACAGGTTTTGCACACGTAGATATGCGCGACAAATGTATCAGTTGAAATGTGCAAAAGGGGGGGGGGAAAGAAGAAGTGTTTTCTAATCTGTTGTTGTACGGCGCTTTTTTGGTTTTGTTGTTTTACAAATCTTTCTTTTATTCCACATCTTTCCCCCCTGTGTCTTCGTGTTTGTGTATATTGCTTTGCTCTTCATCCAGACCACCTTGGACAGCATGCAGGTATTTCAGACCGGGGCGGGTGGATACCTCCCCTATCCTTCACCCCCCGCACCAATTGCTGATGCTAAATGAACGTGGCCTACCTTTGCATGAAATGCACACAGTAGAATCATTGTTACAAAAGCATGCTTAGTTACTGATATGGATACCCCTGGGAGGAGCGGGGGGAAATCAAAGTCAACCGTATATCCTTCCAGCCGTGAAACCTGGGCACAAAATTCATGAATGGCAAACTCTCAAGGTGCACGTTTTGATGCCAACTACCAATCTTACCAGCATGCCCAGTAAGAATGGTTCACAACTTTCATGCAAAGCCGTAACTTGCAGGTTGCATGTCAGTTTCATCCGATTACTTGGATGGATGGATGGATGGATGGATGGATGGATGGATGATGGATGGATGGCTGATTAACCGGAAGACAAAGTCTGGTACTCTGCAACTCCACAATTCTTCCTTTGTGAAGAGAGGAATCTGGAGGCTTTGTTTTGTTTGTTACACACCCTGCAAATTGAGCATGTCGCAGTGGGCAAGTCCTCCAACAGAATAGTGTTCATCCATTAGCAACAACCACACACACACACCCTCTTTTGCCAGCTTGCTGGAAAACGCTACCATCTTTCCCCTTCAGTGGTCATGTTCAAAACTGCCACGGTGTTCCTCCCCACCCTCCACCCAAACAAGTGGAGCGTGTTCAGTAACCAACAGCCAATGCAGTAATCAAAGCTTATTTAGGCAAGCACAGTAATGTGGGGCAACATTTGCGGGAATGGAAGGCGGAAAAAAGGAGATGACACATGAAAGTTGGATTTAAATAGGGCTACATTTATTAGCTTTTCTGCGAGGGCAGATGGAGGCCTAAGCGGGCATCCTATCTTGGCCAACGTCTTGGCCATAATTGGGATCGGGCGAGCTATTCCTCTCCTGTTAGGTGTCGCATGTATGTCGACACCCCCCAGGATTTCCCTTTTGGGGTAGGTAGGCCTTCCGATGTCACCCCCCCCCCCAGGTTGCAAATCTCTGAGTAAGGTTGGCCTCATAGGTAACCCCTATCCCGTCATCTGGTGCTGCAAGACTCCCAGGTGAGGGCCTCGTAGGTCACCAATCACCACAATGGTGCCTACGAATGCTCACCAACCCTATCCTTGCTCCCGATGCCCGCACGCCTGCCCCCAATTCAATGTGACCAAATTCAACCAATTAGGCTACTTAATACTCCCTCATTGTCTTATAGTGTGAAGCAGCCGAAACCCACCAATTATAACTGATTGGAGGCAAAAATAATCCTACTTGGCCCCCCTAGAGGCAACCAGCAAGCCCACACTGTTTACAGGGAAGGAGGGAGGGAGCTGTGGAGCGAAGAGGTGGGAAAGAGGGGCTGACGACCCCTCCCACTCCCGGCGGCATCATCCAGGAGGCCGCCTATGGCGAGCCTCCGTGTGTCTCCTCTGCCTATTGTCCAAAAATAATGTTTTTCCACTGCTTGGTTTTTTCTGGCCAGAATTTTCCATTTCATAAGTAACAAAAGGGATATCAAATGCAAATATACAATATTAGACAGGCTTGGCAGTTTAATAGTTGTAATTAATTTTTTCTTCAGGTGATTATCCCTAGCCAGTATGTGAGATAATACATAGATGTCATTGAAATACATGTGTGTCTCAGTGTGAAATGAAACTGACAGTGACAGCAAAATTAAAGGTGCTCCGACGGTGGAAACTCTGTTGAATTCTGTAGAAATAAACGAGTGGTTGTTAATGAATCATGCATAGCTTTGGGTTGCTAAAATTTATTAGTGCGTCAACGGGTTTCAGAACCTCCCCCCTCCTTAATTTTAAACAACGTAAAGGAATTACATGCTATTGAGTGTAAGTTTTTACAAGTATTCCAATAATAATCTCTCCATTATATCACATTTAAATTGCATTAAGTATGCTTTAATTTGTGGTGTATTGAGAGTAAAAAAACCCAAAAATATAAGAATCCTTTTTTTTTTAGCTTTGTTTACCAAATCCATGTAAAGTAAACATGGTATATTAGACATGCTACACTCAGAATGTTGGTTTTTTTTTTTTATGCACACTGTAAAATTTTCCTATGCAAATTAACCCATGCAAGTTAATCTTATTTCCAGAGGACGATTGTTAAGGAAATGTTCCAGAAGGTTATCTGGAACATTTTCTCACTCAAAATTTACTGTAAACCCCACGTCAGTGGGCAAGCAGCTTCTAGCCATCAGTGGTAATACAAAAAGTGTCTCTACTTTTTAGACAGGCGATTTCATCCATCTAGTGGAGGCTTTGGGGAAGGAAGGAGGTTGGGACGGCCGTAGGATTCCTCGCGTGGCCGATGCGCCTGTTTCCTGCCCTCTCTGAACCCAGGAATGCCCCCTTTCCCATCTCTGGGCTCCATTTCTGAGTCCAGAGACATAGCCAGTGCAGAAAGAACCACACTGACCAAGCGAGGGCAGGGAGTGCAGTTTCTGAGTTCCAAGTTTGGAACCCTGTTTCCAACCTCGGAGCCCTTAAACCAAACAATCCTAAGCGTTCCTGCCCCCAGATGCTGTCTGGGGGACATAGGATTGCTTTCTAAGTCTATCGTAACCTATGACAATGTTGGGGGGGGAGCATGTGGAATATTCTGGAACCCGCTTGGTAGTTTCACCAATGGCCCAGGATAACTTGGAGAAGAATCTGTTGGATCAACTAGTCAGCGGAGAATGCTTGATTCGTAAAGGAGGGATTAAAAAAAACAGGATTTTTTTTTTACCCTATGAGTGTTTTTGCATCTGCGAAAGATATTAAACTAGGTGACATCTACATGGTGATGGCCTGTGATCTGGGGTAAATCACACACACACCCCCACACGGCCCAGGTTCAGAAAGTACTCCGATACCTGAGTTCTGCTCAGAGACCCCCCCCCCCTAAAAGTTTGGCTCTCTTTTCTGAGTCTGGAAACAAAAAAGCAGGCCTTGAATTCTTGGCATGATCCAAAGCCTTTCTGCTTTAATGTCATGCCTCTCTCGTTCCAGCTGGAAGAATAGAACAAACTGATTTGACAGTGTCTGGAAGTTATTCATGTTGTGAGTGGTGGTGGTATTTTTTTTAAAAAGTGAGCCGCTGAATATTTTCAGTAATGCAGAGTTTTGAATATATGTTAGGGCCAATTCACAGGTATGTTTTACCATAGGTCAATCACTGGGCAAGTGGTGATTATAAGAATCACCATGCAGGATCAGGCCAAAGGTTCATCTAGTTCAGCTCTCCAGCTGTGGTCTACAAAGCAAGTGATAGTGATGAGACTTTGGTCCCTTCTCATTTGACCCAACATCTGGAAATCAGTTCTGTATTCTCTCTGAGCATGGAGAGTCCATTCATAGCAAGCATGGCTAATAAACACTGATAGCCCTAATCTCCATGAAGTCATGATAATAAATTCTACCAGGCATTGATTTCACAGTGAAACGGTCATTTGGTTGCTTCACTGCACACCCAGATCACAGCTTGTAGGCTCTGCCTTTTCTTTTTGCGTGTGTGGTGGCATGGTGAGCTGCAATCTAGGAGCTTAATGGCGTGATCAGATTGCTTCTTCGCCATGGGTTCAGGGTTCGGTAAACAGCATTGCTGGTAGAGCGGCAGCTCAAAAGCAGAACCAACAATATCCTTTGCATTTGTGAGATCCCAGTTTCTGTACTTGGCATCTCCAATGGGGGACCTCACTTCACAGAGCTGGGGAAGACCACTTCTGGACTGCCAATCCAGAGTGCTTGGCCAAATGGACCCTTGGCCTCACTTACTTGGAAAACCAGTTTCTTATAACTCGGGCTCCGTGAGCTAAAATCAACATCCCAAAATTCTGCACCTATGCAAAACTGAAAATACCACCCAAAAAAAAGAAAAAAGAAAAGCTGAATTCTATAACCTGCCTAAATCATGTGTTCCTTCGTTTATTCACTGAGGTTGCAATCCTATATACACTTAACTGGGAGTAAGTCCCATTGAACTCAATGGGACGTACTTCTGAGTAGGCAATCTATAGGATTGCACTGTTAACTTCCCACTGTTTGTACCCAAATATGTTCTTAATGTGCATGATTTCTTCTTTTTTTTTTCATAATTTTTATTTTGCATTTTAAAAACTATTTTGCACAATTTATGGTAATTGAAAAGCCCTGCTGGATCGGACCAAGGGTTCATCTAGTCCAGCATTCTGTTTACAAAGTGGCCAACCAGCTGCCCATGGGAAACACCCAAACAGGACTTGAGCACCCTCCCACCCATGTTCCCCAGGAACTAGGGATGTTTTCCATCTTTTCTGTCTACGTTCCACAGAACATCAGGCATCATTCATTCTATCATCCGCTCATTGATGGCAGCAGATTTTTTAGGGATGTACAAGGATTTTGTTCCATTTACGCTAATGTGCGTTAGTGCAAGGGTGAATTTGTACAAACCCCCTCAAAATAAAAACTGGTCTACAAGTCTGCGGAATCAACTCAGAAAAGGGTGATCTGCTGTGGAATCGGCAGTTCAGGGTCATAGAAATCCAAACCCATTTCAATCTGTTGTGGATTTCTACGACATCCCTACTAGGAAGGCAGATAGTATTGCAGCCCCACCTTCTGTTCCTTGAAAACCTTATTCAGCTATTCCCAAAATAGGTGAGATTTCACTAGGCACCGCCAATGCTATTGCGTGTTCATTGAGTCATTCATTCAATCTATGTCCCATCTTTCCTCCACGGAGTTCAAGGCAGTATTCATAGCTATCCCCACTCCCTAGTGTTAACCTCACAACATCTCTGTGACTTAAGTTGTGCTCAGAGATGGTAACCCAAGGACCAGGGTCTCCTAGTGAGCACCAGGGCTAAATGGGGATTTGAGCTGAACTCTCCAAGTCCTAGTACTCTGATATTTACATCGCCCTGGCTCTCACTAAGCCATGCTGGCTCTGCCTTCCCAACCTTTAAAAAGAGGGAGAGTTTTTTGGGAAGTCGAATTATGTAACCAACAACTCAGCCTGCAACCTCCTGATGCTCCTGTTGAAACACACCAGGCACACAACTCTTGCTTATATGCTTTCATGTTGTCGTGCTAAGATAATTATGTGAAGGGGAAACAGGTGCTCGGAGTTTGTGCTTTGCGGTTTTGTCTTGGCACTCTTTATGGACACAGTTTCCACAATACCTTTTGGTGCCCATGGGTATAGGCTCAACTGATCCTGGGCATGCGCTAATGTGAAAAATTGTAATATGCCAACCAGGTGATAGTGTGTCCAGCAGTTACTGTGCTTTCACCAGGCATTTTATTCCAGGAGCCGTGTTTCACTAAGGCCCAGTTCAGATTCTCAGTGCCACCCCATACAAATGCCCCTTTCATCCAGCTGAGACTGGAGACAAGTACAGTTTCTATTAACATGAGAGCGGCATCCCCTTTCAAGCCAAAGAGTTGATCCCGCGCATCACAATGGTTCATACCACCGTGGCACCTTAGTGCATCCTTTCCCAACTTGGCATCCTCCAGACATGTCCCTCCACATCCCATTCACCCTCCAGCCAGCATGGGGGTCATGCTGCCCTCATTGAATTCTGGCTGGGTTTCCCTGGGTGAGTGCCTACAGGCAGCTGAGCATTTCAGCTGGACCAATAGACAGAGATTTACACATTCCATTTGATCCTGTGGGGAGGTAAACCTAGGAATGGCCACGTGGGCAGGGAAAAGGTTCAGGAACCCTAATGCACACGTGCAGCATGCCTCCACATCCTGCCCACCCCTGCATCTCTTTTCTGTTCTCGATTTGCCCAGGCCAAGGTTCGCGAGCTAGAGGAGAAATGCCGGACGCAGAGCGAGCAGTTTAACCTCTTGTCCAAGGAACTGGAAAGGTTTCGGCAGCAAGCTGGGAAGATTGACCTCCTGAGTAGTAATGTGCTGGCATCCGCGGATATCCCTGTCTCCCCTAGCAAATCCTTGTCCCAATTAATGAATGGAATTGCCACCTCCTTAGGGAAAGGTAAGAGTGAGCGCTTTGGTTCAAAGCTGTCCGTAGAATGTCTAGAAAGTTCTGCTCCGGTCTAGAAAATCCTAGAAGCTGGATTCAGTCAAGTGCATTCATTATGTTGATTAGCATATTCATGAGTCACAGCTCTGTTTGGAATGTACCACTTCAGACTGTAGGGAGAGGGTATATATATATATATATTTCTTTCCCGCCTCTCCCTTTGGATCGAGGTGGGGGGCAACATTAGTACAATACAATATAGATCAAATACATAAAATGAATTAAAAGAGCATATAAAACAGTCAAGACATCTTAAAATTCTTGGGTTAATATTCATCTGGGTAGGCCTGCCGGAAGAAGCTAGTCTTTATAGCTGCCTTAAACTCAGAGAGAATGTTAAGTTGACGAACCTCCTCTGGCAGGCCATTCCAGAGTTTGGGGGTGACAGAAGAAAAGGTCCTCTGGGTAACAGTTGTCAGCCAGCCTAGTTTTGGCTGACTGAAGTAAGTACTCCCCAGAAGACCTGAGGGTGTGGGGTGGATTGCATGGAAGAAGACGATCCTGCAGGTAACCTGGACCCAAACAATGTAGGGCTTAAAAGGGAATAACCAACTTTCTTTGTGTGAAGCCTGCCTGCCCTAGGTAGATGGAAGTGGAGGGGAGGGGAAATTAGGAAATCTGTATATCAGGGAGAGGACTAGGTTCAAATTTGTCTCTTTGAATTTTGAGAGAATGTCTTTACATTAGAGAATATTTAGGCCAAACATTCAACCCAGGTCTGAATTTCGAGAGAATGTCTTTACATTAGAGAATATTTAGGCCAAACATTCAACCCAGGTCCTTCCAAATAATTTGACCTGCAACTCGTCATCCCTGACCGTCGGCTATACTGGATGGAAGTTGTCGGCCAACATGTCAGAAGGCATCCAGCTTGGGGAAGGCTACTTTGAATATTTGTATTCCCCAGCAGGCTGAAGTGGTGCAGTCCCAACAGGAATGTAACACAGTTATTCTGAATGCGTAGATTGGCTCTCAGATGCGCTGGAGGAAAAGGGAGTTGTTGATTTAACGTTTGCTTTTGTATAACCAATGGCGCTTGCATAAGAGAACGTCCTAGTGGATTGATCCCTGTATCATCCCCCCCCCTGCAATCCCTGCCTTAATAAGAAAAACTTAACAAGCTCACTGAAGCACATCCCAGAAGTCCTGAGCCCTTCGCTGTGAAAAACAAAACAAAATCCCATGAAATGTCTTTTCACTTTGCTTTTTAAGGCATCAGAGGAAGTAAAAATCTAGAAATGCAGGAAGATGGTTGCGGAATAATTTCGGACCAAATTCCTCTTGCCTTTCTGATCCTAATGTTCCTTTGGGCTGCGTGTTTCCCAAACCAACACGTAAAACTCCCCCAATGGGGGTGGGAGGTGGCCGGGATGGTATGGATGGGTCTTTTCTATTTTGCCTGTAACAGCTACCACTAATGAGCTGAGCCTGGGCTTGCTCGTTTGCTTCCAGTGCATAAATAATTTGCAAAGGTCACAGCAGCAGCATTGATGGGAGGTTACCCGAGGACGCTTGGAATAGCTCCGGCATGTCGATTTGTGCGCACGGTTCTGCCTAACTTCGCTGACGATCCTCTGTTGGGGTTTTGCGTCGGCAAGTTGAGCCAATCCAGATGTTGACATAGGACTAAACCAGACACATGGAGTGAGGCATTAGCTTTGAACACTAAAAAGATTGCAGAGGGGGTGACCGTGAAACTTGCCCTCGCTTCTGCTCTTTCTCCCCTGACATAAACACTTCTTCTTTGGCTCTTCCATGCCTGTGTAGGAGGGAATCCCATTTTAAGTGGATATGAGGAAAGCGAACTGGATTCAGTCCAAAGCCCAGCAGACATGGAGTTCTGAGCCATCAAGATTCAAGTTGAATAGAACGTTACCCAGCCCTTCAAATAAAATTTACTGGGCTGGCTTCCACACTATAAAAATACAATATAAGAATGATATAATAGACAAAAAGACACCAGTTGAAAGCAGCATGAACACCCACCTGCTTTATGGTGAGAAGTTCAGTATTATTAACACAAGCATTGGCTTGTTGGATCAGAACATGGGTCCAGCTAGCCAAGTGTCCTTTTTTCATCAGAAACCAGCCAGATGCCCTGGAAAGCGGAACATGCCAATAAAATTCATTTCCTGTTCCTTGTTCCCAGCATCTGGTGCTCAAGGGCATTTGGATAGGAGGTGGATGATTCCCCCCCCCCCCCAGGTAGTTGAAGACAATTTGGAATAGGGATTGTTGCTCAAGGTTTATTTGCTCATTCTGCCTTTACCTCTGCTTAAACAGATTTTGTAGGGTTTTATATGATTTTAAAAGCCTGCACAACCAGTTTGACCAGAAGCAACAGTGAAAGGAAATGTGTGTGAGGGAGAGGGAAAGGGAGAGAGAGAGAGAGATTACACACTATGGGTGCCTCTACAAGAGCCATTTAAAGCTCTTTCAAGGTGCATTAAAAATTTGACCTCTACAAGAGCGGAGCGCAAATCGGGGGTCGAGGCACTTTTTCTATGCAATTATGCGCATTATCGAACGCGCGTTAAATAGCGAGTTTTAATTTACCGCGGTCGTTAAAGCGCCTCATGACCATGTAAACAAGCGATTATCTGCATTAAACACCTCTAAAGCTCATTTCATATAACCGGTAAGGCAACCTGTTATGCGTTTAACCTCCTCCCACATATAGTGATTTGCCGTAAAAACGATTGCAAGAAGATGTGCATAATCGGACAACCAGGCGTCAAACCGAATTCTTGTAGAGGGGACCTATGACATGAGTGGACAGCCCAGGGCTCTCCAACTTTTGGCCTCCAGCTCCCATGATCCCTCACCATTGGCTATGCTGGCTAGGGCTGATGGGAATTGTAGGTCCAAACAGCTGGAGGGCCATTGGTTGCTCACCCCTGCACTATATGGGAAATGATGCCTCTCTCAAACAGTTTTCAACTCTCTTGAAGCTATTGACGGTATCCAAATTTCTGCACCAGAAAACGGACGTTCTGTTTTCATAGCCATCAGTAAACTAAAATTATATTGGGGAGTGCGGGAGAGAATTGTGAGGGAAACATACGCAGGGCTATCCCCAGGGAGAAGCGCTTCAGCGCACTGTGAGAGATACTGCTTGATTTGGGCATTTTCGGAAAATAAGGTGAAAAGGGATGAGGAGCGAAGTAGCTACTTAGCATTACTGCTTTAGGTATAAGTGAGGAGAGTGAACATTTAAGTTGTTGTAGTTCTTAAAACCATCGCTCTAAAGAAAGATCGGAAACAACATTTCCAAGGGCCCAAAGTTCTTAAAGGTGAATTCTGTAGCGTTGTCATGTTTCAAATTTGTATGCGATTTACACTTGTACACACCTTAAAGTGTTTTGATGGTTGTAAAGATACGGAGAATTTAAAAACAAACAAACAAACCTAGTCAAATTGGATTGTACAACTCAAATCCACTTGGAAAAAAAAAAGATGTGTCTTTTAACCGCAGCCAATTGAAATCTGTTCTGGAAAAAAGCATCACTATCTTCCCCGGGAAGCCAATCAGTAAGATTTGCTGTTCATCAGATATGGAGGACAACCTAATGCGCTCTCTCAGGCATTCCGAATTGTCCATAATGGATCAATCAATTGTATGAATTGTCTCGTGCAAAGGCTCTTCGAGCGCCAGCGGCTAATTTGCGCTCCGAGACGTTTAAATTAAGAAGTCTGTCACATTGTAGTGTGTTCTTCTGGTGCACACTTTCGTTCTCCACAGGGCTCTTGCCAACTAGGGTGAGCAGGGTTTGTGCCATCAACTGAAGCAGAACGAGGCTCGTGGAGCGAGCAAGATTGCCTGGATCTTAAGGCCATAATACGCTTTACATGGCACTAACCCCAGGTTGGCCATTGGTAGGGCTGGCCTTGCCATTAAGCAGAGTAAGGCAACCACCTCAGACACTGGTTGGCAGCCCACTCAGTCGTTCCTCCCGAGCCCCTCAGCCATTCCCATTTCCTGGAGGACAGACCTGTGTCTGCCACACAGCCTGTCCTGGACCCTCGAACTTACCTGCTGCCCTCGGCTGAGTTGGTGGACCATGTCCCATTGTCAGGCTTGAAATAAGATCCATCTACCAGTTGGGTTAGCTGCTGTAAGTGGACTGGAGGGGGCGCCATCTTGTCCTTTGCCTCACGCAGCGAAATGACTTCGGCTGGTTGCGTACACTACAGCCCTATTCAAGAGCACGTTGATCATACACTTGCATTTGTATGAGGGCAAGAGCGGAGTGGGGCAATGCCCGCTATCACAACCCAACCTCCATGCGGAAGGTTCTGGAAGCCTGAGGAGATGGACTGAGCAGGCTTGAGGGAAGTTGTGTGTGTGTGTGTGTTGTAGCCTTTGCGAAACAGCCGCCGCCGTGTGTTTCTTCCTCGGGCATACTTTGCGAGAACAGAGAAGGAGTTATTGGGGATCAGAGTCCCAGGCAGACGAACCGGAACGCCACACATTGATCATTTCAGCTCTCAACCTCCATGATTCTCTTCCACTAAAGCAGCTACAGGTGGATTCAGACTGAGCAGAAGGACCAACAGGTGTAGAATGGGCTGTTTAACCCTTTCCTCCCCGGGCATTTGTCCACTCAGCTTACCTCCCCAGGTGCTTTTCTCTGCAAGAGATCAAAAGCTACAGAGAGGATTGGAATCTATCAATTCTCGGCCCTTTGGGCAAGACAGGATGTCCAAACCAAGGGAGAGGCAAAGCGTTCAGCCCTTGCATTACAGAAAGGAGCTTTAGTTCTCCCAGAGCTAGAGCCAGGGGGCAGTGCCTTTGTCTATACCCGAGAGGTTGTACTGCTCTAACTTCCTGACTGTTACAGCAGTATGACAATGGGACCCATGACCTAGGGAGGTCGGGGGCTCTCCCACCCTAGAGGCCTTCAAGAGGCAGCTGGACAACCATCTGTCAGAGATGCTTTAAGGTGGATTCCTGCATT
Source organism: Anniella stebbinsi (assembly GCA_029215795.1). Lineage (NCBI taxonomy): Eukaryota > Metazoa > Chordata > Lepidosauria > Squamata > Anniellidae > Anniella > Anniella stebbinsi. The sequence continues at coordinate 17,149,665 of JARDYH010000010.1, forward strand.
GAGCAGGGGGTTGGACTCGATGGCCTTAGAGGCCCCTTCCAACTCTACTATTCTATGATTCTATATCATTATCCGACACAGCGGTCCTTTAATCAGCAGCTGTGGCTGTTCAGCATGCACAGGACGAGACCCTCGGCTCTTAGCAGAGATCAATATATGCTGCACCAGCCTGCCTCTGCAAGATGGCATTTTGGAAAAGTAGATGGGGTGGGGGGAGTGGGGAGATGCGATGCATGATGTTTTCCCCCACACTGCGCTGCTGTTCCTGTGGAAGCCGCAAATACGGAAGCAGGAAATAGCAAGCAGCACTTAATTTTATCGGTGGCAGCTGAAGCAAAGCTGGAGAGTTTTGATATCTGCCATCCTCAGATATCAGAGCCACTGTGCCATCCTCTTTGTCACCCCGTAATTCAAGAATTCTGTGGCCTTACTTTTCAAAATCTGCATGCGGTTTAGGGAAATCTGGTTTATCATCAGTTCCCAGAGCTACTTTGCTATTAATCAATCTGCACCACCCCTGTGATATTTTCTACCATTTGATGCCCTGTCCACCACTGGAATGTAGGCCCCAAGAGTTTCTACAATGTTGAAATTGGCCCTCTGGCTGAAAAACAAATCCTAGATTAGAAGGAAACAATGGAGGATACATCCACTCCCTGCTTTAGAAGTGTGAGTGAATGCTATATTATCCCCTCCCACTTTCTGGGGAGGGGCACGTTCACTGCAAATCCAATAACAGCTGGAAATCTGCCATATCTTTCTCTGTTGGAAAATGGCTGCCAGGCAGCAGGTGCCATCATACAGAGACTCAATTCAGACGACACAATAAACAACTGGTGTGGGGGAAACAATCGTCAGTTGTTTGACTATTGTGTCATCCGAATGCTGCCATAGTCAACTTAGCGCTGATCCTAATCCACACCACAGTTGATTATTTATTACCATGTTGTGTGGGGAGTACCCCCTAGTTGAACAACTGCAAAGTTGATTATTACCCCACCATTGACTATCGTGTCGTCCGAATTGAGCCAGAGTCTTGCTGCAGCCTGCAGACTGGGGGCCAGTTGACGTGCGGCTTTCACACCATGGTACAGTCATTCATGGCCAGGAAGAAAGATCTGCGCTGGCATGGATATCGACTTGGCCAAACTATGCTGTGAACCGTTGCATATAAAAATAGCTTACCGTCATAAAGCGATGACTAGCACGGACCTCTCCACTCATTCATCCCCCCCCCCCAGTTGTGTATCTTAAGATGTTGAAGTATAGTGGGAAAATGTAATGTACGAATGGGACAAGCATGTTAGAAAACATATATCTTAGAGGTGAACTCGAGAGAGCCAGGATTGGCTGCAGACCCCTGTCGGGTGCATATTTGGCTATCAACCTAGGTTTTTCTGTATGTCACGTGTGAAGCGGCCTGAGGTCGGGTGCATTGAAGTGACACATAACACACTAATCCGTAGCAAGTTCCTTTTCCTCCCTCTTTCTGCTCGATATCCACCAACACTTTCTTCCCCCTACCCCCTTCCCTGAAGTTCTAGCCTAGCAGCCATCGTCCATTGTGCAACTGTAAGCAAGGATAGCAGCTGGCCCTGCCAGGAAGCCTGAAGTCCACGCTCTTTATCCCAGTGGGGCGCTCTCCATCTCACTCTACAGTCGAATCAATTTCTCAGAGCAGCTGTAAAGGAAGGCTGTGTTTCAGAGATACTATATACCATACCAGTTCAGATGCTGAGAACAGGCTGCAGCTATGTCATAGACTGTTAATTTCCTGGAGGTGGTGTTCTGAAGCCAAGAGAGAAGTGTTGCCGGTGCCAGATGTCAATGGACAGAACTATTTTGCACAAAAGTGAATGCCCTCCAAAAAACCTCCCAACCCGTTTGCATGAGCAGCTGTCTCTGTTTAGAAGTTCTCCTCTTTCATATGTTCCCAGGCAACCAGGGATCACACTGAAGATGGTTACACCGGGTAGCCTGTAGTAATCCTTCTCCTTCTTATGTTCCTAGGTAATCAGGGATCATGTTGTGAACATGGTTGCATCGGGTAGCTTTTAGTAGTTCTTCTCCTTCATATGTTCCCAGGCAATCAGGGATCATGTTGTGAATATGGTTGTGTCTAGTAGGCTTTAATAATTTTTCTCCTTCTTGTGTTCCCAGACAGTCAGGGATCACATTGTGAACATTATTGCATCAGTTAGCCAATCCCATTTGGCTATGTGACAATGTTGGTACATCACCCTCATTCTGAATGGGGGGATGCAGAATGTTGGATATGGATTCTTCCAAATATTCTTCCATCTGATTCAGTTCACAGGAATTTATGTCTTTTGATTATAAACCTTGTTCCCCAGTGACAAAGTGGTTTCTGCCTTCAATGGATAAGATTTAAAGAAGAAACTTCAGTAAAGGAGCTGAATTGATTTTACCATTAAGACTTAATGATTGGGTATCTCTGTGATAACGCTAATAAAATAAAGTGGTTTTTTAAATTATTGTTATTATTATTTTAAAGCCCAGTTGGAACAATCTCAAGACATTGTTTTAATAATGGGGTTGGGGGAATCTAGGGGGTCCTTAATGAAATCCACAAGCCCTGACTCTCATCCAATCTGACCAAATCATATCTCTTTCTGCAGCGTTCTATAATCTAAGATGGGTATCACAAAGGGGGCCCAGCCCTCACTGCTTCCCCCCAACCTTGTAATTTCAGAACCTCTCTAAGATTGCCACTAAATTTGCCAGTTTAATATCCTATGATGTTCTTCCCTTTCTCCTTTCCACACAGGTCATGAAAGCTCCTCTGGAGGCCACTGTGTGATCTCCGAGTATATACGACCCCTGCAGCTATCTGGTGACAAACCTGAGCAATTGTCCATTAAGCCAACTTTCCTGTCCCGGTCACAATCTGGCAGCCCAAGATGCAGATTTGAATCAGACGTAAGTTAGAAACGAGATGGGCACGCTTGAGTCTTCCTTGACTATGGTGGAGCAACTAGTTTAGCTAAGAATAGCTGATGATGTAGATAACCTGATGGTGTGCACCAGCCCTTAGGAAAAAGGTATACTTAGGTAACAAGGAAATGCATCAGGTTGTGTACAGGCACTGTGAGGTGGTTTAAAGATAATACCAAACCAGGGTGTGTGTGTACACATGTCCACGTTACACCAGGGTTTGGTGTTATGTGAACAAGAGGTAAGGAGGTCTCCGTCTTCCTCTCCCTTAGCCCCTCATTTGCTGCAATTCCCTCCCTGCAATCCTGGTCTGCTTCAAACCATAGTTGGCTAATTTTGCCTGATCTAAGAAGCTATAATAGTTTGCATTTGCAAATGATGGCTTGTGCTTTTTCGATTTGTACAAGCAGGAAAGGTGTGAATTTTCAAAAGGTGCATTTTTAAAAGGGTGCATTTTAAAGTGTACATATTTAAAATGCACTTTTAAAAGTGTTAAAACATTTAAAATTGTTGAAATTGTGCATTCCCCCCCCCCCAAGTGCACATTTTTCAAAGCGCAGATTTTGCAAACATGAACGCAAGTTATGGAATTTGTGAACGTTTTCAGGTAACATACACTCCTGTTCGGGTTCGGGTCATTTGCAAGTGATTTACAAACTGAAAAGAAATTCTCATACATTCCTACATATACTTAAAAATGAATTGTAAACAAACCCTTAGAAAAAAATATGGTATCTCAATTGCTCCAGCATTGCAGGTAGGGAAGTATACTAGCATCCCCACTGACGTCACAGGCACTGAGCAATAGGTGCCTGTTCCTTCCGTACACACGTTGATGGACTCAGCTTCTCTCCCCTTTCTGGAAGAAGGGATATGTTTTGCTCAATATAGTTTTAAGGCTGCAATCCTATACATACTTACCTGGGAGAAAATTCCATTGCACTAAATAGGACTTACTTCTAAGTAGACAGGCGTAAGACTACACTGAAAGCATGCTGCAAAACTGGTATGTGTGTAAGTAAGGTTGGCAGAGAGGGCACTACCATATTCCCACTGCTCTGAAAATACGATGCTGATACAGAAACCCAGGATGAATTTTCATGTACTGTGCTTTATTTCCCAAGTAGAGTCCTTTTAAACCGAATTGTTCATTGTTTGTCTTTTGTATTGGTAATTATGGGGTGCATGCATACCTCCTAGGAGGATTTGGCTCCAGGCAACTTCTAAGAGGTCAGAGAATTACATTATGCTCTGGCACTTTAGGAGCAAGCTGGCTTTGAAAATCAAGCCCACAAAGCGGCACTTGACGTGGCAATTTCCGAAAATGCAAGCGGGCCTCATCCATTGGACAAAGGCGCCATCCACTTACTGCCTCGGTGATTGATAGCAAGGTGTGTGGGGGGGGAGAGGGAAATAGACTCCCAAAGTAATCATTATGGGATCCGCTACGGGTTCTGTGGCATGCCAACAAAGTGGAGAGAAAGGGCTGTGTTCTTTTCTCCACGGACTACCGGAGCATAAGACCGAAGAAAGCAACAGTTGCAGCATTTTTGTTTTATGGGGAGATGGGCGGATTGAGAGTGGGTGGCCAGAAACAATAGGCCCCAGGAGTGGGGCAGGTAGAGCTCTTTACATGAGCTGTTTTGCTGCTAACATAGGCTTGAACATCCAGATTGGGGGGAGACAGGCCAGCGGTAGAGCACAGGCGTTGTGTGTAGAAATTCCCAGGACAGCTGTCGCCCAGCTAGAATAGGCCAGGAGTGCAGCATCTCAGCCTGGAGTCCCTATCCGGCCTTCCACAAACCCCTCGGTGTGATTTCTGCCTCTTGTGCAGTATTTTCCCCATTCCGAACAGTTGAAACGCCTCCCCTAAGGCTTAGTGACTGGCAGTAACAGCTTTAAGCTAAAATATGGTAGCATTTTAAGTATGTCTGCCCTGTGGCTTTGCCTTCGGCACTGTCCCACCACTGGAGTGCAGCCCCCGAGAGCGCAGTTCAGCACCAGAGCATGCACGCTGTATGCAGAAGATTCCCTCTACGCTCCTCAGCACCTTCAATCAAGAAAAATCCTGGCTAGTAGGGATTGGAAAGGTCAGAGTGGAGTCGCAATCAGCAATTGAGGGGTCCTGGGCCATGTTCAGCCCATTGAGGGCTTCCATCGGAACTAGTTGCTGACAAGCATAGGCAATTGACAGCTAAATTAGTCTGCGGTCCGATTCAATGCTTCAATGCTTTAAGGTGGATTCCTGCGTTGAGCAGGGGGTTGGACTTGATGGCCTTATAGGCCCCTTCCAACTCTACCATTCTATGATTCTATGATATAAGGAGGCCTTCAGTCCATAATATATCCAGTTGTCTCTCTGGCCTCTGAGATTTCACCAGGCATTGAATGCCTATTTTCAACACTCATCATCTGAATCTTAATGGCTAGAACAGTGATTGGGTTTTTAACAAACCGTGTGATTTTGCACGAGGCTGGACCCTTACACCCCATACCAGTTTTTAGCACTTTCACATTTATTTGTTTATTTATTTATTTATTTAAAACCTTTATTGGCCGCCTTTCAAGGAGAAGCCCTTGCAAGGTGGCTTGCAACAATCAAATACATAGAAAGGTTAAAAATGTTAAAAAGCCATAAAGACATAAACACAATAAAATTGCAATAAAAACAATCAAAGCCAGCAATAAAGCCAGCAACAGCAATGCCAATAGCAGCAACAGCAGTAATCATATCACGAGAAGGTAAAATAATACGTTTTCAAGGCCTTCTGAAGAGCTTGCAGTGACGGAGCGTGGCGGACCTCCGATGGCAGCTTGTTCCAAAAGTCTGGGGACGCTGCCAAGAAGGCCCTCTCACATGTGATCACCCACCTAATTGCTCTCACAGCCTGGCAAATTAGAAGCGCATTATGCAGTTCCCTAAATAAATAAGACTTTATCTGGAGGGAGCGAAGTGTGCATGTCCGTGTGTGCGCAGGCAGAGACATGCAAATCTCACATGAAGCACTGTTGGGTATATTTGTGCTCTGTGGGGTTATGAGATCCTGATACGTGGAGGTGGAAAACCCATCCCATTTCCCTCTTCTCCTTGCAGATGGATAATGAACGGAATTCCAATACCTCAAAGCAGAGATACTCGGGAAAAGTCCATCTTTGCATCGCTCGATATAGGTAACTTCAACTCACCAAATAACTTTGTGCATGATGTGTATCTTTAGGCTCCCTGATACAAACCACCAGGAAAATGTGAAGGGAGAGGCTTGCTTCAATGCCAAGGTGAGGGCTTACCTGCCCACCTACCTGCCTGCCTTGCAACGACCCTTTCCCGTTCCCAAAGCTATTTCAGGGACTTGATGCCGGCCCGCCCTGTGGGAAACCTGACTGCCTCACCAAAGACCTAGCAATTTGAGGGCATATTAAAGTCCACCATATCCTCAAGGAACTGGTTTGCTAACTTCGCAGAGAATAGTCAGGATGCAGCTAAGTAGGAGCATAGAAGCAACCAGGTGACCAGGAGTAAGCAGAAATGGTCCCACTCCCTCCCTCCCCTCCCCTCCCAACTCCACCTTGCGATTCTTGGCAAATTACACATTCAGTCCCTGAAAAATGATGAGAGAGAAAAAACACCCGTCTGTGTTCTTGCTGCAGTTACAACCCGTTCGATGGACCAAATGAAAACCCCGAAGCAGAGCTCCCCCTCACAGCAGGAAAATACCTCTATGTGTATGGAGACATGGATGAAGATGGCTTCTATGAAGGTTTGTCCAGGCCTGTGTTTTGTTGTTCACCAGCTCTTATTTGTGTGTGGGGGGGGGAGGGGGAGGCATAGGAGCTTTCCAGCTTACCAATTTAGCTTTGGAATTTGACATTCAGGACAACATATGGTCCTGGGTTTTTTTTATCTTCACAACAACCTTGTGAGGTAGATCAGGCTGAAAGCAAGAGTGACTGGCCCATGGTCAGCTGATGAGATTCATGACTTAGTGAGGATTACATCCTGGGTCTTCCCAGTCCTGGTCTTCATTCTGCAAGCCACTAAGCCACACTGGTTCAACCAAGTCGTTCCAACTACAAAGTAAAGTTACTATCTTTGCCTGAATACAATAATATCCATCTAGTCTACTAGAGGACCATCTAGTTCAGCATTATGTTTCAAACAATAATCAGTCAGTTGCTTTTGGGAAGCCTACCAGCAGGGCAACAAGGCAAGATTCCTGCATTGAGCAGGTGGTTGGACTTGATGGCCTTATAGGCCCTTTCCAACTCTACTATGATTCTGTGCCCCAGTCATCTGGCATTCAGAGGTATGTATACATGGAGGTTCCATTTATCTAAGCAGACCTTTTTCATAGATCTATCTTCTTCTAGGTTCTTGCCCATCACCACTTCTTATGGTAGTGAATTCCAGTTGGTTTACTTGATACAGTGATCAACTAAGGGAGGCCACCCGGCGCCCTCCAGATACTTTGGACTTCAAATCCCATAAGTCCCAGCCATCAGAGATGATGGGAGTTACAGTCTAAAGTATCTGGAGGGCAACCAGTTGTCTATCCCTGGTGTAAGCTTTGTCTGGAGGCATACTGCTTGGCACGACACACAGAGGTGTCTTCATCGGACTTTCTCTACTGCAAACTATTTCAGGGCAAACTAGGATGGGAGATGGAGGGTGAGGTTGGCTACATTTCTCTTTGTCTGCCTTTAAGTGTGAACACAGATGAAAAGGTGTATCTTTCCTGGGCTGTGGTGACACAGAGTATATAGTTCAGCTCAGAGCATTAGTGCCATCTTCCTCCCATCTTCTATCTTTCTCTCCCAGGTGAACTTCTAGACGGGCAGAGAGGTCTGGTCCCCTCCAACTTTGTGGATTTTGTGCAGGACAGTGAATCCCGTTTGTCGAGTGGGTTGAGCAGCGAGCAGGACCAGAATTACATCAACCACATTGGTCACGCGTTGGACGGAGACGGCCTTTTGGAGATCAACCCACCGAGCCACTTAGAGTCCAGTGTTGTCAATAATGGTGCCGGGACACTGGATGTGAACATTGATGAAATTGGAGAAGACATTGTGCCTTATCCTAGAAAAATTACCCTTATCAAACAACTAGCCAAAAGTGTTATTGTGGGCTGGGAGCCTCCGGTCGTGCCACCCGGATGGGGAACCATTCATAGCTACAATGTCTTGGTAGACAAAGAAATACGGATGAGCGTATCCTTGGGGAGCAGAACTAAAGCTCTCATAGAAAAACTCAACATTGCTACTTGCACGTATCGAATATCGATTCAAAGCATAACCAGTAGGGGCAACTCTGATGGGCTCCAGTGCACTTTGTTAGTCGGGAAGGATGTCATCGTGGCGCCCTCCCACCTTAAGGTGGACAACGTGACCCAGATTTCCGCTGAGCTCACCTGGCTCCCGACCAACAGCAATTACAGTCATGTGATCTTCCTCAACGAAGAAGAGTTCGACATCGTCAAGGCTGCCAGATACAAGTACCAGTTTTTTAACCTGAAGCCCAACATGGCCTACAAGGTGAAGGTATTGGCCAAGCCTCACCAGATGCCCTGGCAGCTCCCGCTAGAGCAAAGGGAAAAAAAAGAAGCCTTCGTAGAGTTTTCGACTTTGCCAGCAGGTGTGGCTTCATTTTCGTCATTACAGTATTGCTGCCCATGGCTATTTGTTACTTATATGGCACCATCTGTCTGCAGGATGGTTCACACCAGGGGCTTTGGTTTCCACCCCTCAGCCCTTGTATGTTTTGTATTACTGGAATTTCGGCCCCACTCCGTTTCCCTTCGGTCCTTCCCACCGCTGGGCTGCAGCCACCAAGAGCTTCTCCGAAACTGAATTTGACTGTCGGGCTGAAAGAGGTTCCACATCCCTGGTTTACAGGACGATGAAAATGGTTGACCCAAAGTCACCTTAATGGCCATGTAGAATAAATGCCATAATTCAAATCAGCCTGCAAAGACAAGGGTGGCCCCATTACAACACAATTTCTCTAAGGTGGCTCTAAGTTTTATACAGTGCCTTCTGTTAGAGTGGAGCCCCATCTCCACATTTGTTCAGAGTGGAAGGCTACAATGTCATCTAAGACATCAGTGTCTCCCAAATAGCTCAGGGGCATTTTCAAAGCTCAGAGGGGTTGGCCATCCATTTGGCAGGTGTATGCACAGAGGTAGGTTCCAGCAAACCTTCCCCAACCAGATTCTCTCCAGATGTGTTAGACCAAACCTCGCAGCATCCCCAGGCAGCCATGACTTGCAGTCTGAGGCACCAGTTCAGGGATGTCTGTCTTAGGACACTTTGCATGTGTCTTTCAAAGCACACCTTAGCACAGGTACATCTCGTCCACCGAGGTGATGAAAGGCCTTGGTGGATGGGATGGTACCATTCATCTCATAGAATGGTATAGTGGACTGTGTCACTTCAGGGTGTTGGTGAGATGGTTTCCATATCTGAATGCTCCACCAGAAGCCCACGTGAGGAAGTCTGGGGAGGGGTAATTCCTGAATGCAAATCCACCCCTCCCAAGGGAAACTGAGAGGGAGCCCACTAGGAAGAAAGTATATACCTTCAACCCCCACAATGAGTTACTTTTTTCTCCATCCTTTAGAGGTTTCTGTTGTCTGGCAACGAGACTGTGGAGATTCTGTAGGCTGTCCCAGCTTTGTCATTAGAGCGAATTGATTGTGAAGATGTTGGTGGGGGTGGGAGGTGGGGTGGCCCTTTCCCCCTGAAAGCTTTTTTAGTTTGTTCTGTTTAGCCGGGATGTTGCTGACCATGTGACAGAACTCATGAAATATACATGGCCTTAATAATGGCAGGGGTATTTTTAGCCTGTAGGTTTCCATCCAGCCCGCTTCTATTTATAGCGGATGGGTTTTAATTAGAGATGTAGCAAGTGCACTATCGTGATAACAGGTTTTCAGGGCCTTCAAATAAAGAAGTTTTTTACTCAGTATTTTTTTTCCCCAGGGAGTAGGGACTTGCTGCACGAGGCCCAGGTTTTTTAATAGATCCACATTTCCCCTCCAGGATGTGGGGGAAGAGGATGAAAGCTCACACTGTGGCAATCTAGCTAAAGTCAAACAGATCTAAGTCTGTTCAATGTGTGGATATAAGACCCTATAAGGACAGTGTGGTGTAGTGGTTAGGGTGTTGGACTAGCACCCAAGAGACCCAGGTCAGCTCTCTGCTCAACTATGAAGCCCACTGGGCCGGCTATCATCTCATTGAATGGTAAAGGGTGTGGGTATCACTTCAGGGTGTGGATGAGATGAGTTCCATATCTGAATGCTCCGTGAGAAGCCCACATGAGAAACTAGCATGTCGGCAAGAAAAGTTCACCCTCCTCATTTCCTAGATGTGCTAGTTTTCTATTTACAAGGAGTTGCAGCTGGTTTATGGAATCCTAGTCATGTACGTCCGCCTTTGACTTCTCTCCCAATTGCTGCGGGCATCACAAAAGACATTATACAACCTCTTGGCCAATGTTTCCCATCCTCTTGTCCCAATGACCAATTAAGCTGGCAATTGTTGTTCTGGCACTAACTTACCACCAAGACCGCAGCGGAAAGTTGCCGATGGACCGTTGGCCTCGGTGCCATCAGGTCACTGCAGGCCTTTGAATCTGTGCTAAATCCCTCTAGTTCTCTCAGGGAAATTCTGAGACCAGGGGAGCTTGACCATCTTTCTGGATCTTCTTCCTTCGCATCTAATGGTTTCCTCCTGAAGTCGCTCTGCAACTTTGGGATGCAGAAATGTTTCTGAGAGCAATTTGCAAGGTTGGCCTCCTGTGCTAGCAAGTTTTTGTCTTTTTGAATGGCTCCTTGGCATCCCTCTCGCTTTCTTGACAGGTCGGCCTTGCATCTTGGCTTGGGCAGTGGGTTTGGAATAGGGTTAAAAGGATGCCCCCCCACTCCATTCCTTTAGTGTGCCCCCCCACTTGGGAGTTTTAGATTGTGTTTATAGTGGATTAATGGCAGCGGGTCTCCTGCATTTTGTTTGCTGGAACGCGAAATATGGATGGCTGGTTACGGGCGAAATATATTTCACCCTTATTGTCAAAACATCGAGGGAGTCAAAATTTTGTGAAATTTCATCTGATCAGAGTAGATACATTGCTTTTAAAACAGCAACATTCATTGTAGCTGCATTTGCAAAAGATTCAAAGGTTATTCATTCTAGGCAAGGCTGTATTTGTGGTGTGTAGAAGTGGTATTTATTCCCACCTCTACACACACACATGTACCCTGCACTGCTTGTACTGAATATAATTGCATTTATAACATAATACAAAGTCAATGTGATTTGTTAGTCAGATCAAATTGACCAACAACCCAATCCTATACCAGGGGACAGCCCCATCGACTTCAATGGGGATTACGCCCAGGAAAGTGTATATAGAACCACAGCTTTAAACTACAACCCTATAGCCACTTTGCTGACAGTAATCCCCACTGAACTGAATGGGACTTGCTTCTGAGCAGACATGTGTAGGATTGTGTCATTACATGCAAATCTGTCTATGTCTACTCAGAAACAAGCACTCTTGAGTTCAATATGATCTACTCTAAATGACAGAGTAGACCATACAGGCAGAGCCTGATCTGTCTACTGGATCCTTTCTTAACTGGGGATGCCGGGGGTTGGACCTGGGACCTTCTGTATAAAGCAGATGCTCTACTCGGAGCTACAGTCCCTGCTGCAGTGATAAAGCTCCTCTAGAACTTTGTTCCAGAGTCCTGGGACTATAGCAAAGAAGAACCCTCCCTCCATCTCTCCTTCCGTCCTTCTGCCATCCATATAGAACTATAGACCATTATAGCTTTATTACCAGGGGATATTCCATACATAGGGCATAAAGAAGGAACTGGCTGGTGGTAACCGAATTTTGTTTCTTACTCTAGGTCCGCCGGCTCCCCCTCAAGACATTAGAATTCAGGCTGGACCTACACCAGGAACCATCCTGGTTTCTTGGAAACCGCCAATTCTCACGGCAACAGGGACCTCTAATGGAGCCACCGTGACTGGCTATGGCGTTTATGCAAAAGGCCAACGGGTAGGTGTGACTCTCCACTGAGTGAACGACGATCTAGATTTGCGGTTGGCCAAGTCACATCATTTCATTCAGTGATGGGAGGACCTGATCCAGGACAGTACCGTGCTAGCGCTGAGGCCTCCCCAGTTTGTTTCAGGGGGTGTTGCTAAGTTCTAAAACCTCTGAGCCGGTGCTGAGAGTGGGCTTCCTTCCCCACTGGAGAGGCTGGTTATACAACGAGCAGAATCAAGCAGTCAAGCTTTCCCTGCACAGGGTTTGCAGGGGTGGGATGGGCAAAGCAGAGGGTTGGTTTACATATTTGAACCCCCATCAAAATTGAAGCCCAATAAAAAATTGAAGCCCCATAAAAAATAAACACTTCTCCACGCATGTGTGAAACTAGCGCCTCAGGCAGAAGGGTTGGGCCCAACCTCCTCCCTGATGTGCTAATTCTCCGCACACAGGGAGCTTTTATTCGTGGTGGACTATTCAAACAGGCCGCCTAAATCAACAATCCAGGGAAAGTTGATGAGTTGGGCATCGTGTCTGCATTGGTAGGCAAAAGCTTATGCCCCAGAACCTCCTGGCTTTACTCCTCCTTGGTGTCGCTAGCAGTTCTGTGCCAGTTTCAGAACCTTTTCTTCCTTCCTTCCCTTCCTGCCACATTTGACGACTTCATTTAGGCAACATGGCTCTTTCTCATCAGTCATTGTATTTGGACCTGTCTTTAGGTGGCAGAAGTGATCTTTCCTATGGCAGAGAATACCGTGGTGGAGCTACCCAGAATCCGGAACCTGGAAGCCAAGGAAGTTCTCATCCGGACGCTTTCTGCCCAAGGGGAATCGGTGGACTCGTTGAGCGCTGCCATTCCACCCAACCTACTGGTGCCTCCAACCCCTCACCCCCGGCCAGCTCCCAAATCTAAGCCATTACCAAGTGCCGGCATCCCAGATACCAAAGACGAACATTTATGTCCACATGTAAAAAGGGATGAGTCATGGGAGCAGGCCCACGTGGCGTCTCCCATCCACGGACACACCCTGGAGCCTCCCAACTTCCACAGCCCACTCCAGGGGAGGAGGTCCCCCTCTCCAAACCGGATACTCCCCCAGCCGCAAGGCACACCCATCCCCAACACAGTCGCGAAGGCCATGGCCAGAGAAGCTGCTCAGCGAGTTGCAGCAGAGAGCAACAGGGTAAGTCACATTGCTGCTGCTGGCCTGTAGATTGGCAACGAAATAGATCTCAGGCGGGTTCACATGTGCATGTTCTGCACTCGTCGGTGTAACCCGGAGTCATGATTTGCACATGGGAATGGCGGGAGAATCAGGTGGTAGTGTCGTGATGTGGCAGGATGGCCAGTATCACTTAGGAACATGAGAACCTATTTATACTGAATCAGACCATGGGTCCACCTAGTCCAGTATTGTCGACCCTGACTGGCAGCCATGGTTCTCCAGGGTTTCAGGCAGGGGTCTTTCCTAGACCTACCCGGAGACACCGGGGATTGAACCTGGGACCTTCTGCATGCAAGGCATGTGCTCTTACCACTGAGCTACGGCCCGTCCCCATAAATGTCACAATGGAACTAAAGGGGGTGTTTGGAGTAAACATTTTGTGGCTCTTGGTGAGACATGACCAAGAGCCTCTGTTGTAAAGCCTCAGGGCCAAACGGCACATGACGTTGAACGAGTCTTTGCATTTGGTGCACAATATTGTTGCTTTAAGCAATGCTAATTGCATCAGCAATCAGGCAGCTGATCATTCTCAGGATCACAGTAGGTGGGGAGAGAGAGTTTAATCCTTCACTCCCCTACTAAGATCAAAAGAAGAGCCCTGCCGGATCAGACCGAGGGTCCATCTAATCCAGCATTCTGTTCACACAGTGGCCAGACAGCTGTTGACCAGGGACCCACAAAGAGGACATTATTATTATTATTATTATTATTATTATTATTATTATTATTATTATACATTTATATACCGCCTCATAGCCGAAGCTCTCTGGGTGGTTTACAAAAATTAAAAGCATTGAACAGCTAAAAACCAATATACAACATTTAAAACCATAGAAGCCTAAAAACAAACTGCACATCATTTAAACTATCCAGGGGTCAGTTAAAAAGGCTCAACATATGCTGTTAAATGCCTGGGAGAAGAGAAAAGTCTTAACCTGGTGCCGAAAAGATAAGCGGTGATGGTGCCAGGCGAGCCTCATCGGGGAGGTCATTCTATAGTGCAGCAGCACCTTCCCGCCCATGTTCCCCAACAACCGGTGTACATAGGTTTCCTGCCTCTGATACTGGAGGAAGCACATAGCCATCAGGCCTAGTAGCCATAGATAGCCTTTTCCTCCAGGGATTTATCCAACCCCCTTTTAAAGCCATCCAAATTGGAGGTCATCACCACATCTTGTGATAGTGAATTCCATAGTTTAACTGTGTGGTTCTGAAGAAAATCTCTCTTCTAAAGATGCTATTTCTGTTAGGAGAAATCCCCCTATTGACACCTATTGGGGTTTGATTTCCTCCCAAGGCAAATAATGGCCTCAGAGGAGGAATTTCCTCAGGACTGCAGCAGTGAGGAGTCAGTTAAATTCCCTCTCCATACCTAATTGCTCTAATTAGGGATGTACAGGAATTTCATTCCTGTTCGCAAACCATGCAAATATGTCCCATCCACAGCCCTGAACACAACCCTCGGGAAAATGTTGCATTCAAAAGTGTGCTCTTGTGCAGGTCCACACTTCCAAAAACGCAGTTATGCATGTGTGCATTGATGCATAAAATACATATTTTCATGTTTTACCTTATGGGGGATATGCTCATTTTCGATCAGGAAAATTTGTATATATATATATTCTAATTGGGAAAAGTCACACTTTTTAAAATGTGCATTTTTTCCCAATTGAAAAAAGCATTCTTGTGTTTCTGGAACACGAACGAGGTGAAACAAGTTTTGAAGTACACTTTGGAGAACCTCAGCGAGCTGAAACATCACATCTTCCCCCATCCCTAGCTCTGATCCCATGAATTATCAGCCTTTCCTGAGCTGATGCTATTTGCGTTTTCAAAACCAACCAACGAAACACGTGCAACTGAAATGCAAAGGTGCAGTTGCCGGGTTTCGTCTGGCCGTCGGGCACGCAGCCCCAAAATGCAATGTCTTCCCTGTAGTGAGAGGACTTTTCTCACTCTCTTCGCCCCTCTGCAGCTGGAACGGAGGAGCATGTTTACCGAAAGAAGCAATGCTGTGCATTACGCAAACTCCGATGAAGAAGAGGACGGCTATGATTCGCCGCGCGTCAAACGGAAAGGGGCTTCAGTTGATGATTTCTTGAAAGGCTCTGAGCTCGGGAAGCAGGTAACTGGAACAACAGACTGCTGAATTGTGCATGCACCCTGGCCATAATGCAAATAATCCTATTTGTTTGTTTGTTTGTTTGTTTATTTGTTTGTTTGTTTATAAATGAGTACTAAGATTCTCAAGATGGTGCGTAACCTGCAGCTGGTATTAGGAAGTTTGTGGCGCTGAGGCTGTCGGGAGTTAGCCCACCTCAACCTTTGAGGTTGGCCTTGATTTTAATTTTGAAAGTCCGTCTTGCTTTGTCCGCCCTTCTTTCTCCCTCTCCCCCTCCCCTCCAACAGCCCCACTATTGCCATGGGGAGGAGTACCACACTGAGAGCAGCCGGGGCTCCGACCTGTCGGACATCATGGAAGAAGATGAAGAAGAGCTGTACTCAGAGATGCAGTTGGAGGATGGAGGGAGGAGACGAGTCAGTATAACGTCGCATAACACACTCAAGGTAAAAAGCAACTATGAGATGGGCAGGCCTCTGTGCAGGAGGATAAGTTAGGGAGAGATAAGCCAGTGGGTTACTTGAGTATAGACTTGGATGTTCCAGACGTCTCATGGACTAGCAGCATCTTCAGACTCCGTTGAACAACATTGGAGACTTCTATCTTCTGTGCTTTAAAAATAAACGAATAACCAGAGTCTTCCCAACAAGGACCCAATTTTCTGAACAAGGATTTCTGTGACCTCACCCAGAGATTAACCTTTGCACAATCACGCGAGTTCATAGAATGGCAGAGTTGGAAGGAACTCGCCACCCCCCCCTCACCCCCCACCCCCCCCACGCGCGGACCCCATCTAATCTGCCATGTGCCATAAAACATTTTCTTCAGGCATATTAATGTTCAAGGCAAGGCAAAAGAAAGCAAACAGGAAAATGGGATTAAAGCATCCCCAAGCTGAAGGTTAACCTTCTAACGTTGGGTGTCCTTTAAAACAAAGGAGCACAGATTTCGAAACGCAATGTCTCTCCTGGCTTGGAACTCTCCATGGTGCTGATTTTTCTTTCTTCCTAACAGTAATTTCTCTAGCATCTGGTAGGTATCTGTATAACACCCCCCCCCCCATACACACACACACACACACACACTCCTAAAACTGACTGTCAGAATTTATTTGGTGAGTCAGCTCATAGGATACCCTTCCATATAGGTTTATGTTTAGACAGGCACCAAGCTAAATAGGAAGGTGAGAATTCCCTGATTAATATCTGAGTCCTTCCCAGTCCGTTTTGCCACTTTCTGAATGGAGAAGGAGCAGTAAGGTGCCTTGCGGGAGCCGTTCTCCGCATAGAAAGACATGCTAGAGGGTTTTTCCTTTTTTTCATCTAGCTTCTTTTCATGAGTGAGGAGAGGAGATTTTGAACGGACATGATCAGTCTACTGAAAAGAGCAGTCTGCACACGGATGGAGAACAGAGGGGAGGGTTCAGCCCCACGCGAATTGCCCCATCCTCCCCATGTGCCAAGGAGACCTCTTGTGTGGCGTCCACCATGTTGTTTCAAGTGCCTGGGTGTGGTCAGAGCCCCAATGTACCAGTCTGCTGTTCCGACACCCCTGTGCTGTGTTCGACACCGGACAACTTCCTAATCATGTCTTTTATTTTCACAGATTGCCATCCAAAGCATGACATCTTTCCTCACTGAATAAAAGCTGCATGTTTTCCGTTCACCATTGCTCTAAAACTAATTCTGTCTTTATTTTTTTTCTTTCCTCTCCCCTTCCTCTCTCTCTCTCTTTTTTTTTTTTGATCGCGCACTATTTGTTCTCTTCGCCTATACTTTTCTTTCTTTCTTTTAAAACAAAAAACAAAAACACGAAAACACGAAAAGGAATGTTATAAGAATAAGACCACTGAAGCCGCATTTTTGGAACAGCCTGATTTTGCCCAGCAGATCCACCACAGTAAAAAGCTTTTCAGTATCCCCGAAGTCTGTGAAGAGGACGGAGATTATTCCGAACTTTTGCACAAGCAGGGTTTAGGGATGCCCCACAAAATGAGGCGTGCGATAGCTAGAGAGAGTAGACCGGCCAGGGCCTACAATCAAGACCCACAGCACAGCTGGTGGCACCCAGTCAAACAGCGGATTTTGGAGGACTCGGATGAGAGGGGCTACAAATTCAGCCGGTCTTCCACGAGGAGCCCAGACAGCGGCCTGGACTGCGGCAGCGAAGAGGAGGAGTCGCGCTTCAGCTTCCGCAGCGCTTACGACACAGTTTCTGCCAGCGTTGCGCCCGGCTGTTGTGCCGATGGCGGGAGCTGTTCGTGCAGGAAGACGCCACGACCACTGCTCGCACGCCGGAGGACTCTGACCAGGCAGAGCAGTGTCGAAGAAGACTTTGGGGACCCCGTTCCTCCGTTTCCGGAACCCCGAAGTGAGGAGGGCAGGCCGGATTACTATGAGAGGGCGTATGAGCCTCAGGGGAGTAGTAGAGTACATAATTTGAAGCGTGAAGATTTTCAGGGAGGCTGGAGCAGCCCCTTAAGAGGGAGTGGCATTAGGGCACCTTCCATACCACTTTCAAGGCCATCCTACCGAGAGCCCAAAGACCCTCTGGTGTGTTGAAATAAAAACTTTCTTCTCTCATCTGCTTGCCAAATCAACCTCTTTTCTTCCTTTTTGTACTTTTTCCCCTTTCTTTTTCTTAAAAAGACCATCCTCAGCATGCCTCTCTGCTGTTTTCCTTATTTCGGTTTGTTTTCTTTCCTCAGTTCTTTCCCATGTATTTAATTTTTTTCTGTTAATCTATGTTGCTTCACAGGCTTCTTAATATTTCTGTTCTCTTTCTCCACCCCCCCCCCGTGCCATACTAAAATGGGATTAATTTGCTTTACAACGACGTTATTTTTAGCCCCTTTAGGCAATAAACAAATCAGTAAATAAAAACTGGCTTTTCCCACCCCCTTCTTTCTTTAAAAGGACAACTGAAACTAAATTTTAATTAAGGGTTAGCTGAACTACCATTTTCCTAACATTTGGGGTTGTTCTTCTTTTCTTTTCTTTTTTTCTATTTTGGTTACTTAGCTTTGAATATGTTCCTTAGACGTTAACCTTAAAAGACATTATTTTTAACTTGGGATTTAAGAGCAAAACACGACCAAACAACACTTTCCCCCCCACCACCCTTTGCCCCCTGTTTGTTTAAGGTCTGCTTTAAATATTCCATCTTGTCATATTGTTTTTGCTTCCCTCGCTCCCAGATTTTCAAGGAAGAATTCTCTTTCTCTTCGGTCCTTATCTCTGGGCAAGTACCAAGAATAAATACCCTCTCCTCTTCCTGTCCTGTAGTGACAGTGACCTAGGATTTTGGAGTTACAAGATACGTTGTGTTTCCGTCATCCACCTTTTTCTTTTCTTTTTTGCTTCCCTCCCTTTTTTTTCTTTCTTTTTAAAAAAATAAAAACCATCTCTTCTTGCCTTTGAAGTTGCAAACTGCATCTCAGAATGCAGGAGAAGCCCTTAGCTTTTTACACACACACACACACACACACACACACACACACACACACACACACCAAATATGTCCGGGGACGATTAGTGTAGTTCTACAGTTAACCCGCAAGAAGGCCAGCTATGCTTAGAAAACCTGTATAGCTCGTTCCATAAACCTCCCCAATCCCAAATGCAATAGAGGATGGCTCATTCACCCTTTAGGACTGCAAACAATCCAGAGAATGGACATGCCAGGAATGTTCCATCTTACGCGATGCCAGTAGATTCTGCATTCACTACCTCTGCATTAACTAAGCCAGCAGTTTATCCTCAATGGAAACTTTCTTCTTGCTCTCTCTTTCTTTCTCTCTTAAACTAATCTTCCATGAACAAAATTGATGCCAAGTCTCTTTTCTCCACCTTTTCCATTTAACGTTGGTTGTGGCTAAACCAACCCTGAAGAGTCTTAGGATCTGGCAGCATTTCCAGGAAACTAGCAAGCAGTTCTGAAAGGGTGAGGAGGGGGGTTAAATAAATAGATAAATAAATGCATCCAAAGAAGGTCTTCAGGAGTCCTTCCCTGCAAGTCTTAATGGCTTTTTAAAAACTAGAGGCGGCTACAGACCAGAGCCAGTAGGGGGATGCTATGGCAGGAGATGAATGGTGATGCTGCAGAGGTGAACAGTGTTCTGGCTGGAGCGGAATGAGTAAATCAAATCAAATACACAGGCAAAATCCACTCTGCGCGGCTCTGGGGAAGAGCCGTGTCATTCCTCTTCAAGGAGGCCGCAAAGGGACCGGAAGCATGCTTAGTGGCAATGACAAAGGCAAAAGGATGTCTTAAACTCTCTTTTTCTGTTCCAATGTGTGACCGTTGTTTGCAAAGTATGTACCACATCGGGCTAGCAAACGTTTCTCTCTCTCTCTCTCTCTTTTCTTTATGTTATTTTTGTTTGTTTTGTTTCCTTTTCCAGGTTTAGTGGCATCCCGTCCGTCTCTTTTCAGCTAACCTTTCAGTTAAAAAACAAAGTTTAGTTGCCTTTAGAGCTTTTGACAATGATTGACTTGACTTTCTGTTAATTTCCACACGCCCTGCCCGTTCCCCGTTCCCACTACGCCTTATGGTGTGCGGCTGAGTAATTTTCAAACCTGTCTCCCCCTCCCCTTCTTTTTTCCCCATTTGTTTTGGTCTTTAGCTCTTAGGTAACCCGTCCTCCTCTGGACGACCTGACAGGGCGGACCACCGAGGGCGAAGGATATCTCATGGCGGAGCGGGGCCACAGAGGTCACGAACCACGCTGGTTCCCTCTATTGGTTAGTTGGCCTGACTGGTACATTTATGTTGCTTGCGGGGACCAGAGAGATGGAGTGGGTGGGTGGGAAGGCGAGGTCCTGAAGGAAAGCTCCTTGCCCCTGTTTAGATGCAATGGACGTGAACCATTCCGATGTCTATCGGACATAGGAATGTAGAAATGTCCTACTGGAGCAACTCAAGTAGTCGAGCCTATGAAATGTCATGATGCACAACTAGTTCATTTGTTTATTAAAAAGGCAGGTAGGAACAGCGTACCAGGGCTTGTACCCTCTTCAGTGTACTGCAGGAATGGTGTGTCTGAATGCTTCCCTATACCAGATCCACACACACACCCCGCCCAGCAAGCACATTGGGGAGAAGGCGACCAACGCATGTGCTAGCATGCACATGATCATGTGGGGGCATTCAGACATGCTGCTCTGCCCTCCCTGCTTGCTTTCCAAAGTGATATGATTCCACGAGGAGAGCATCCGAAATGGTTCTATTCGGGGTGGGTAAAGGTGTGCAGTGTCATTTCTATTGGCCATTTCTCGACCAATTAGAAGAGTGGAGCGACCTTGCTCTGCCCACCCCTTTTTAGTAAGGAAGAGTTTGTTTCGAATGTGGGAGAGCTGAAGGTCTCCGCTCCAATTGCCTAGATGGGAGGATGTCTTTCTAGTTGCCACATCATGGGTCATGAGCAATGGAATTGCAAATTCTCAGCACAGCGGACCAAATTGTTGAATTGGACTTGATCGTCCAATGCATCGCACTGGAGTTTGCCCCATATAATTTGCTCTTACCCTTTGCTTGAAGATAGCTACAGATTTTAATCTGCGCCGATGGACACTGAACTGGCTGAAAACCAGTTGCCATGACGAGGTATTGGGTGTCCCAACAGTACACGTTGGGTCGGGTCCAGATTTATGCTGGATCAACTGCTCTGATGGAAGTCAACTTCCCTGCTCCTTCCTTCCCACAAAAGCCCCTCCAGCCTCCCGAAAGTGCTACACAGAGAGTCAGGAAACCCCACTGAATGGGTGAGCGAGGAGGAGGAGGAGGAGGAGGAGGAAGAGGAGGGATCCCAAATGTTCAGGCAGAGGCACTTTGCATGAGCGGAGGCCTTCCTCACGCAGAAGGCAGATCCTGGATCCAAACTGTTAACATTAGTTTAATGGGCAGGTCTTTGTCCCCTTTCTTCCAGGAACCCTTGGAAAAAGTAGTTTTATGAGGAGGCAAGGGATCTATCTGTAAAGAAAGAATTCTCTACTTTGACACGCTGGGCAAACTATGAGCCAAACTAGATGTTATGTGCCAGAAGCATGTTAGCGCCTAATAATAATAATAATAATAATAATAATAGCAAACAAACCTCAAAGCAGTTTCAATAGGATGCAGATCTGAGTGACAGAATGAAAGGGAGAGGGGAGGGGACACTTACAAAGTTCCCCTCCGGGTGTTTGTTGACTTGAAAATCACACATATACCCAGTTGCTTTTTCGCCTCCAAGGGAAAAAGGGATGGGATGCAACAAATACACTACATATATGTTTCCCGTGGGTAAAAAAAGCAGCTTGGGAAGGTGATTTTAACCTGGGAAATAGATGGGAAGTGGCATGGCACCCTCTACCCTACCTGCCCATCTGGTGCCCTATTTGCCATAAAATAAAAAAGTCCTAAACACCCGTGTAAATTCTTGTTTGTCCTTATAATTCCTGGGGCTGTTTGGCGGAAGCAATGGCGCTTAATCCAAATGTAGGCTTGTAGTGTAGATATACCTGTTGTTGAAATGAATTGCAACTGAATTGCACTCATCCTGCTCATCGATCCATCCGTCCATCCATCCGTCTTTCCACTCATCCCTCTGAACGCATTTCATTTTCTCTACGTTTCCTTCACTTGTTTGGAAGTTTGGTCAAGGGTCCCAAAGAATATCCAACCACCTTGAGTGAGAAAAATGAAAATGTATATGGATCCCTTTGATTTCCTTTCAGTGAACCAAAGATCTTTGTTCTGCTCCCCCAAAGCATCCATCCGTTTGAGGTAGCTCCGTTCCCCCACCTGGGCAGTGCCTCCTATCTGTATGGGGAGGTGCCTTTGCTATCAAAGTGAACAATCATCCTATCATTGGAAATGTCACCCTGTCAATTTTAAAGTGAAAACTGCCCCACCCCACAAAATAAGGCAGTGGTTTCCACACACTCAGGAGACTCCTTAGGTATGCAGAAGTACAGATGTTTGCAAACTAAAAGAATTACCCATTAAAACAACAACACCAAAACGGCCTGGCAAAGACCTACGAGCTACCAGACTTAGAATGGTGGTGGAAAATTAGCCTAGAGAAGAAACATGGGAGCCTAAAGCAGAGATGAGCAACCTTGGCTCGTCCGGAGGCCAATTTGCAGCCCTGGGCCCTCCCAGGAACCGTGCTCCTGCTACCGCACTGGTCACAGCAGCAAATAAATGGTGATTTGCTGCTGAAATTTGCCAGTAAATTGCTGCAGAGATACAAAAGTGCAAAACAAGTGAAAGGTGGGCACTTCTGAGTCTCCTTAGTAGTTTGCCACCCAGTGTTGGGGATCTGGTGGCAAACAGCTGTGGGTTGATTGGTTTTGCACCACTAAATTTCAGCAGTGTAGGATCGGCAGCAGCAGCAGTAAAAAGGGGGTGACGGGGGGTGCACTGAAGCCATAAGGGGCCGCATGTTTCCCACCTCTTTGTTGTCTAACGCTTTGTCCCCATGTTTACAGAGGCCTGGTTTTGTTGTTGTTGTTGTTGTTGACTGGCTGAGCTCCATGAAGGACAGATCTATACAGTATTAAATGTCTTTCCCCCCTCTCAATTTACACAACATGAAATTGTCTTGTTCATCGTAAGACAGCAAAGTACCACATCCTGAAAAGAAAGAAGAAAAAAACTCTGCTTTTGAAGATGTGACTTTATTTATTTTGGGTTGCATTTTTTCCTAACTCTTCCTCCAAGGAGCTCAGGATGGTGTTCATGACTGCCCTCCATTTTATCTTCACAACAACCCTGTAAGATAGGGTAGGCTGAGTCAGTGACTGGCCTGAGGTCACTCAGTGAACTTCGTGGCCGAGTGGGGATTCAAACTTAAATCTCCTGTATTCTAGCCCTGTGCTCTAACCACTACACAACACTGGCTCTTTTGCTGTGTGGATTAATTCATACACACACACACACACACACACACAATTATTTCATCTCATTAAACTGATGCAAAAGTCACCTAGTGATGTGACTTTTCTACTTCAAAATAAACCCCAACGTGTGTAAATCAGGCTTTACAAAATCGGAAATGTGATGCCGTCCATGAGATTAGCATCTACTGTTCAGAAGTGAATTGACTTCCTGTTTTACACAGATCTCTTCCATGTAAATGTGTAACTGTTTTTTTCCAAATCATTCATTTGCCACTGTGAGAGTTCTACTTGTCTTTTTCTATATCTGCTGGTCTCTTCCTGGATCTCAAATTGTCCGTGAAGAAGCAAGCAAAACTTGGCCATGCGGTCCCAAACCAGGAGTTACCTGCTGTGTTGCTAACCATCCCTCTCAAGAGTTCCTTACTGCGGTGAGGGACACCCAACATTACTTCTCATGCCTGGCCTCAATGGCTTTGCAAAGTCTTGTGCACTCATGATTAAGGATGGGTGAGAATTCTGTCTGAGGCCTTATTTTTAAATAAGAGTTTACCAAAATTTTCAAATTCCTTCATAAATGGAATGGAAAGAACTTGAGATCTGGAAAAATTGCATGGGGGAGAAACCAAAGTTGCCCATCCTGGCCCAGGACGTTGAGTGCTTAGTTCTTAAAAATCTGGATTCGAATCACTGTACATTCAACCATATATGTAGTGTAGCATTGGGGTTGCCACTTTTCATTTTTTTTCTCTGATAGGTTCTTCATCTTGAACCGCTACAGGGCAGGCAGTTACAACATAGTCCTCTCCACGCTGGGATGTTGAATTTGATCAGTGCAGATGGGTGATCATTTTGATTGTTCCTCTTTCTGTTCTTTAATGCAAACTTACCAAAATTCGCACATTTCTTCACAAATCGGATGCAAAGAACTTGATTTTTTTTAAAAAAAAATGTGGGAGAAAGCAAAATAGAGAGATTTGCCATCTCGACTGATGTCTTTTTGCCCACCCTGTCAACTTGTCCGTGCCTTGAAAACTCAGGCAAAAGATGGGGTGTCCCCCTCCAGGTGTGAAACCCTTCAGACCTTCGCTGGGCAATGGTCATATTCCAACAGAAAGCAAAGTTGGGCCGAGCCCTGCCCTGTGGAAGCCTTCGCGAAGAAGAGTGCGAGTCATGCTTAATAGACCATTCCGTTTCTCTCCGTAGAGATTACAATGGACAGTAACAGTGAAGGCGCTCGGTCAGGTAGTGAGGGAAATATTTCCCCCGTAAAAGAAGAAGCTTATTATCGCAGCCTTGATGGACACAGGAAATGGTGCCGGCAACGTACCGTGACCTCTGACTATAGATACGGTATGCCAAACCCTTCTTTGCCCTTTGTGCCTCCACCCCCACCCAAAAGAGATGCTTTTTCCGAGCTGGTTGTGAAATGAGCGCCGTTACTGTATGTCAACGTTGCATGCTATGCCAACGGCCGAAGTGGCTGCCTATCGTTCCAAGGCAAGTCTTGCCCTGCTTTCCCCCACCCCACATCTCCCCTCTCGAAAAACAGGTAAGTTCTGCTCAGGCCCAGCCGTCAAGGGAGAGGAAAGCTTTTGGTCATCCACCCCAATTCCCTGCCATGCCATCAGGCTTTCCATATTGAAACGAGTCTGGGTGTAACTCATTGCATGAATTTCTGCTCCTCCTCCTCTTCCTCCTCCTCCTCCTTCCGTGGCTGCACAATCCCAATGAACTTTGGCCACATCACCGCTTTGGCACCATCATCTCTGATGCTTCTGTTGCAACTTGGCTCCAAATACAGGATCCTTACAAGTTGGGTGACCCTATGGAAAGGAGGTAAGAGAGAAAGGACCTTGATGAACGGCTAATGGTCAAAACGCTTGGAAACAAAAGATCATAGCATTTACCCAAAATGAGATGCAAAATATTTTCTCATTTTTCAATAATAATACAACACTTGGTTGCTCAAAATGAAATGCCCAATGTATTATTGTTTTTCAGTCATAATAGAACAATTGGTAATTCAATGAAATTAATAAACCAAACACAAAGATGTAGTCAAGCTGACCAAACTGACCTAGAATATGCAAATGCTGCTGTTTAGATAATACATGTGATTATACCATTGTAGATATGCATACGCTTATATTCAGCTCACAGATATGCAGTGGCTTACGTTCGACTCCTCTCTGCAGCCAGGACCATACAGCACGACTCTAAGGGAGTTTCTTTGGCTGTCAACTGACACTTCACTTAAATTCATTGGCATTCAACATTTATCTAAGGAGATCTCATTCCCATCTAGGAAGTGTGCAGTCCCCTGCATATAACAGAGTGAACATATAGCCTCATTTTCATGATCCAGTTGGGCGTTGCAAACACTGCTGATGAAGATCAATTAGAAACGGCATTCATAATTCTAGAGTTACCGTTTACTTATTGTGATCTGCATTTATGATTATTCATCATGATTTGTACATAAGCTTTTGCATCTAAAATCGGAACCTTTATAAATGCATGTTTATTTGTGAGCTGAACATAAGCAACTGCATATCTGTGAGCTGAATATAAGCGTATGCACATCTTCAATTGTATAATTACATGTATTATCTAAACAGCAGCATTTGCATATTCTAGGTCAGTTTGGTCAGCTTGACTGCATATTTGTGTTTGATTTATTAATTTCATTGAATTACCAATTGTTCTATTACTGAAAAACAAGATATATTGTGGGGGGTTTTTTGAGCAACCAATTGTTGTATTATTACTGAAAAATGAGAAAATATTTTGCATCTCATTTTGAGTAAATGCTATGATCTTTTGTTTCCAGGCTTTTTGACCATTAGCCGTTTATCAAGGTCCTTTCTGTCTTACCAGTTAAATTGTGAGGGTTCCCTCTTCCCCCCCCCCCCCCCCGTTCCTATGGAAAGGAGGACTGGGCTCCTGTATCTTTAACAGTTGTATGGAAAAGGGACTTTCAGCAGGTGCTGTTTGCATGCATGCAGCACCTGGTGAAATCCCCTCTCATTCACGATAGTTAAAGCTGCAGGAGCCCTGCCCTCTTTTGCATCTGGCCACTCTAGTATTGACACCTGCTGAAATTCTTTCTATACGACTGTTGAAGATAAAGGACCCCTGTCCTCTTTTTCATAGGGTCACCCTACTTACGAGGGAACCAATCAACAACACTAGGACAATAAACAGATTTAGACAGCCCCACACACTTGCGGGGAGGGGATTCCATGAAATTCAGTGGAGCTTGCATGCAAATAAGCATGCATAGGATTGGGCTTTCCCTCTGGGAACTAGACAATGAAGTTAATTTCTAAATCCAGCAGTAGCCTTTTTCCTACACCCCGTAGAGCAGGGATGGGCAACCCACGACCTGCAGGCTGCAGGTGCCCCATGCCCCCCCAATAGCCACCACCCTGCCACCAAATTTCTGCAGTGTTGGCAAAACAATCGCCACATTTTTTTCCCTTCAAGGCAAGGCATTTTGCATTAAAGGAAAACATGTGAGACCTTGCCTTCAAACAAAACCACAGCTTTCTTCTGCAGCGGTGATTTTGGACTGGGGGCGGGGGTTGTGGGACAGACCAGGTGAAGTCCCTCTCGTCCCCTAGACATAGGCCCAGTATTATCCACAGCAAGCATCTTACCTCTTGGTTTGGGCAAGTATTCGTGGGAAAGCACAAATGCAGGCTAATACATTTATTTATTTATTTAATGAGTGGGCCTAATGAAGACTACCTCCGTGCACCTAGAACAGCCTTTCCCAACCTGGCTCACCCCCCCCCCCCCACACGTGTTGACTGCAACTCCAATTATCCTCAGCCAGCTGGGCCAGGATGATGGTAGTCCACATCTGGAGCATGCCAGGTTGGGGGGGGGGAAACACATCTGGAGCATGCCAGGTTGGCTTCTCCCTTTTCTACTCTCTCTGAGACATGTGTGCGTGGGTGTGTATAGAGGGGGGGGGCAATTCCTATTCCCTCCTGCCCTATTTTCTCTGTGTTCCATTTGCTGTCTTCTTTGTCCATATTCCTACTGCACTTTTAAAAGATATAAATCCAGGGCTTTGGGGGCTGCCCTGCCTTCTCCATACTGTCTGGTCGCCATAGATGTTGCGTGCCACCCTTCCAGTGCTCAGAAGTGACGTTTCAATACCCTTCCCCTTAAGCGGCGGCGTGCCTCCAGATGTGGCGTTCTGATGAACTAAATGATAAATGAGGGGATTGGGGATGATCTCCAGGGTGAACTGTGACCTTGGCCAAGTCAAAGCCAGTACATGTGACTAGTAGGTAGGCTGACCATATGAAAAGGAGGACAGGGCTTATGTAGCTTTAACAGTTGTAGAGAAAAGGGGATTTCAGCCAGCGTTATTTGTATGCAATTCCTACCTGGTGAAATTCGTCTTCATTACAACAGTTAAAGCTGCAGGGGCCCTGCCCTCTTTTGTATCTGGTCATTCTAGTATAGTGCCTGCAACTTTAATTGTTGTGATGAAGAGAGGATTTCACAAGGTACTAATTGCATACAAATGATGCTGGCAGAAATTCCCTTTTCTCTGCAACTGTTAAAGTTACAGGAGCCCTGTCCTCCTTTTCATATGGTCAGCCTACTAGTAGGTGGCTGCTGCGTGTGAGTGTGAGTGGCAGATGTGGTCTGGGTCGCCATGCTCAGGGTCACCATACACCAATATTACAGCTTTTCTTTGTCCACAAGAGTTCCTATGCCAGTATCGGTAAATGTAAAGGCTTACATCAGGAGTGGGCAACTCATGGGCCCTCCAGATGTTTTGGCCTACAATATCCATGAATAGGCTGACCATATGAAAAGGAGGACAGGGCTCATGTAACTTTAACAGTGGTAGTGAAAAGGGAATTTCAGCCAGTGTCATTTGTATGAAATTAGTTCCTGGTGAAATTCCCTCTTCATCACAACAGTTAAAGTTGCAGGCACTATACTAGAGTGACCATATACAAAAGAAGGCAGGGCCCCTGCAACTTTAACTGTTGTGATGAAGAGGGAATTTCACCAGGAACTCATTGCATACAAATGACACTGGCTGAAATTCCCTTTTCTCTACAACTGTTAAAGTTACATGAGCCCTGTCCTCCTTTTCGTATGGTCAGCCTATCCATGAATCTTCATCCCTGGCTATCCTAGCTAGGACCGATGGGAGTTTTAGGCCCAAACATCTGGAGTTTGCCCGTCCCTGCTCAGCAGTCACAGCCTTCAAGCTTCCCTGAAATATCAGCTTACTGGCTAATTCTGTTCCTTTCCTTCAATCTAAAGCTAATCCAGGTGAGTGTATGTGTTGTGTGTGTGTGTGTGTGGGGGGGGGGAAGAGATGTTTTAGAATAGTGGTGATGCAAAGGCAGGATGGGCTCTAGTGGTTGATCTCTGGTGAATTTGCTATAGTAGATTGGCAAGAGTTTCTGGCTCCCAATCGTTTTAACATTAGCAAGTTTTAACATTAAAGCATAATCAGCAAGGACAGGCAATGATATTTGCGGACTAAAAGCTAGGCAGTTGTTTTTAAAAGTCATAATGAGTCACCTAAAGCTTAAAGGGGGGGGGGGAGAGAGAGACCTGCCACCTGGGTGCCACACTATAGAAAACGCTGTCTGATATGCTAAGCAGAGGCACCTCTGAAGGATGCAGAACAAGGCAAGAACAGGGCCTCTGATGTTGAATGTCGGGGTGGGCAGGATCGTAGGAGAGCCTGCAGTCCTTCAAATATTCTGGCCCCATGCCGCTGAGGGGGCCCTTATCTGCTTTCAAAATAGATGTATAGTAACCTGTTTTAATATTTGGGTTGATTCGGCAGCGGGCTTTTAATCAAGTAAAATGTAAAGAGTTTGCATACCGTCAAAACCTTTTCAGCCATAGCAATTAACACTGGCAGCTGTAACTAAAATCCTTGCACCTGAGAATATCTCCATTCACAATTTAGAATAGCGCCCACCCCCACCCCGCTCTCCTCCTTATCTGAAGGTCTTGTTATTTTGCGTCTCTGTGTGTTTTTGTTGAGGAAGTTCAGGATGGTCTTGCTACAGTGCCGCTTGCCCGGGCCAGCCCTCTCATTAGGTGGGGGTGAGTCCCCCCACCTCAGGTGGCAGAATGGGAGGGTGGTAAATTGCCCTCTCCCCCACAGGATGCACGTAACCGCCTGGCCAGCCTTACTGTGCTGGAGCAACCGCCCGCCTGATACCTTGCACTACAGCATTACTCAGAGCAAGAGATCAGGGAGATGGGCATCCTGGGAAGTTGGCCAGGCCCAAATGCCTTGTTCTGAGGTTCTCCAGAGTGCCTGCCCGCCTCAACTCTTACTGCTAAGGAGTCCCCAGAGTGAAAGCTGGAGGTGCGTGCAGACTCAGCAGCAATGGAGAGAATGGCTGTGCACATGTTTCCACCTCAGGCGGTCGGACATCTTGTGCTAGTTTGTTGACGATGCATAGCATGTAGCCACGGGTCATACAACCGGCTGGATCATGGTGGCTGTGGCTGTTATTAACTATTTTAATAATTATTATTATTATAATCTCTATCACACTTTTCATATACAACGTGCTTTACAGTTTTCAACTTGTCCATCTCGTAAAATTCAAAGCAAAACAAAACTGTTGGCTCTCCCAACAACGCTGCGTGGTAGCCGTTCTAAGATGCTCAAGGCTACCAATGGCTGGGATGGGATTTGAACCCAGATTTGAAAGCCCAATACTCTCTCTCCACAAGTCCAGCAAGCCTTTATGGGAAGTGGTTTCTGCAAAACAAAAACAAACAGAAACTCAGCACAAAAGCCAAGCTTACATCTCTTAGATTCCACTGGAAAAGAAGCATGAGGGCTTTGTCATGGGTTGCATCCATCGTGTGAAACTAGGGTGTCTATGAGCCACCCTCAAGTATGGTCTTGTGTGTGTGGATCATCCTTCCCCAACCTGGAGACCTCCAAATGTTTTGGAGAACAATGTCCAGCCTTCCTGACCATCGACCACACAAGTCAAAAACAACAACCCAGTCCAGTAAATGGTATCTGAACAGCATAGCTAGTGCATGCAGTATCAGTATCAACGATGCTTCCCTTGACCTCTGATCTCACTGTTTACCAACCCCTCACCCTGCAACCCTGTGTAGATATACCCATATCACTTAATGCACCTGATGACATGGACGCTAACCTGCAAAAGTATACGCCATAATACCTTTTGTTGATCTTTTAAGGTGCCGCAAGATTCTTTGTTGTTCAACTTATAGTTGTAATAGGGATATGTTAGTATGCATGGCACAGTCCTCTGGCTGGAGGTGATATAGTCCAGGTCCCAGGCTCTTGAGAAGTCTGGGGCAGAAGGATTCCCAGGCGGATTCAGGGTCTGGTTGATGGTAAAAATGTCAATCCATAGGAAGAGCTCTTCTGCTGATTTGCAAACTTGTCTTGCGGTTGATGACACAGACTAGGTTCCCGGCCCTTCCCTCTAGATGGAATGAGCAAAAGGAGCTGCTAACATATCGTTGGTCAGGCTGTGTAACTATAGCGTCCCTCTTTTTATGCTAAACTTGGTGATCGCAATCGGTTATGTCCAACGGAAGTGAGGAATGATATAAAAACAGTGGCCTATCCCGTGGAAATAGCAGTAGCCACTAGAAATGTTTACCAGTGTGCAGGCAGCATTAGCAGCTACCCATCTCAATTGATTATGGGAGGTGTTGTCCAAGTCCAATGTTTCTCATTACATAAAATGCAAGTCCAGCTTCATTAACGCAGGCTGGGTAACAAGACAGACTTAATTTTAAAAAAGAGAGCGAGAGAGCAACCAAATGTAGCATAGCACACCCTGAGTTCTTCAAACTGAGTCTCATCTGAATTACTCTTAATAGGACTCGATGTTCTTTCCCTCTTACACCTGAATGGGAGTGATTGCGGTTTGCCTTGAACCACTGGGCGAGTTCATTGCATGTGGCATAATGGGCAGTTGGCATGAAGATAATTGCACTGTTACCATGTAGCAGGGATGAAGTGTGTGGGGTAGGCATGGTTGGGCGTTGACAAGGACCCCCTGGACTTTCTCCTCCTCCCCGCCATAGGCCACCTGCTTGCTCACCTGCCTCTTGCTCAGGCCCGGAAAATGGTGGTGGTAAGGAGGAGCAGGTGACGTCATGGCCTGCTTGCTCATTGGCTCTCTGCGCATCAAGCAAGCAAGTGGGAGCCATAATGAGGAAGAGGATGAGAAGCAGCAGCTGGTGACTGGTGTTGAGAAGGCAGGCTCACTGAGGGAGCGGGCTCGTGGAGGGTGTCTTGCCCTCAAAACCCGGAGCTGGCACTGTGTGGTCTGAATCCGTCTGATCTATGCTCCACCCCCAAAGCCTCTTATGTTGTTCCCTAACCATGCTGTACTGGGGTGGGGAGGCAGCATTGCAGCCTAAGCCAGTGTTCCTCAAATTCTGGGGGAGAGCAGGCCGCCTGCTGATCTCCTTGTTCAAGGACTGTCTCCCGCCCTTTGCATCTGTTGTTTATAATGGCTGCCTTGCCCTGGCTCCTACACACCCACATGATCCCGAGAAGAAAAAAACCATGGTATTGACCAGCCCACAAAAAGTTTCCATGAGCAACTGAGTATAATATCGAATTGGGGGACACAGGCGTTGGCCTACGTGGATAGAAAGGGAAGGTTCTCCTCCTATATGCGGGAGGCCACCTAAGAATATCGGGTTGGATCCAGATTTAAATAGGATCCAGATTTAAGTGGCCTTTCCCATCTCCTCCTTCCCACATCCCCCTGAACATTCTACACTGAAAGTCAGGAGACCCTGCTGAATACGGTGAGCTGTGATGTGGGAGGGAGGGGGTCCCCCAAATTGGGTGGAGGGACCTTCGGTGAGCAGGTCTCTTCCTTCCACAAAAGGTCCCTTCCTTTCATGGAAATCAGATCCTCTTGTTTGGTCAGAGACTCAGGATGTGCAAAAGAAAATACTTTTACATACAAACCATAATTAACTTAAGGAATTCACTTAAATTACCGTATTTTCCGGCGTATAAGGCGACTGGGCGTATAAGACGACCCCCAACTTTTCCAGTTAAAATATAGAGTTTGGGATATACGCGCCGTATAAGACTACCCCTCTTCCAACGCCTGCTTGGATTGGTCAGCTCTCCCTGCCTGCCCAGCCCCACATGCACACAAACAGTATGCAAAACCGTCAACCAGAAGCAAACGCAGGACTTTCCCTCCGCCCCTATTGTGAAGAGAGAGAGAGAGAGAGGCTGCATGACGAGCCCCATTTAAAGCGGAGGCGCGGGAGCCTGGCCATCACATGATGCGGTTCCTGGAAAGTTCTTGGAAAGAGGCCTTTGCATTTTTACCCTTCGAGAGAGCTGTGAGCAAAGAGAAGGAGAGGAGACAGAGGAGACGGAGGGGCACCCTTGCCTGAGCAGCCACTGGCTTCGCTTCCGATGCGTCTCCTCCTTCGCTGAAATCGGGGGTGGGGGGATCGCCCTGCTCTCTTTCCGTGAAGCACGAGAACCTTCCCCACCCTCCCTCCGCTTCCTTGCCAGTGGTGAGCAGCAGCTGCCGTCCTCAATGCCCGCAGAGGCTCCGGAGCAAATAAATAAATAGTGTGAGGAGAAGCTCTCCCCACCTCCCGCACGTCCATTCCGCCTTCTTTGTCCTGCCTGCCTCGCCATTGTTGCCCCTCAGCCCCGCCCTATAAGACGACACCCGGCGTATAAGACGACCCCCGACTTTTGAGAAGATTTTCCTGGGTTAAAAAGTCGTCTTATACGCCGGAAAATACGGTAATTGTGCCGGTTACTATATGATATGGCTTTAAAAGGCAATTAGACAAATGAATGGAGAATGAGATGGAATGGTCTATTAATGGCTATCAGCCATGATGGCTAAATGGATCCACCATGTTCAGAAGCAGCGTTAGTCATGATAGCCAAGCAAAATTGCCATGTTCAGAGGAACTGTATCTCTGAATACTGGCAGTAGAGGGTTATTTTCTTCTTGACGCTGCTTGTGGGTTTGTAGGAGCATTGATCTTTTGTCTATTGATCAAAACAGGATGCTGAACACGAGATAGACCTCCGAGAGGTCTCCTATTATGTCCTCTGTCTTTGGTTTTGCGAAAGAAGTTAGCCTTCTCAGAATTAGGTTTTAGCGGTACCTGCAGGGAGAGCTTTAGAAACTCAGCTCACAGTGAGTTGAATGTCGGTGTCACTGAACGTTTCCTTGCCTCTGATGTTGATTTTCCAGATGGATACTGTAGCCGGGAACGTCTATCGCCGGAGATTTATGAAGAATCGGAAACCGATCCTGGTGCAGAGGAGGTATCCACACGGATCTTTGTTGCCCTTTTTGACTACGATCCACTGACAATGTCTCCTAATCCTGATGCAGCAGAAGAGGAGCTTCCATTTAAAGAAGGGCAGATTATCAAGGTATGATAGATTAGATAGATTAGATAGACTAGATAGACTAGATAGACTAGATAGACTAGATAGACTAGATAGACTAGATAGACTAGATAGACTAGATAGACAGATAGACAGATAGACAGATAGACAGATAGACAGATAGACAGATAGACAGATAGACAGATAGACAGATAGACAGATAGACAGATAGACAGATAGATAGATAGATAGATAGATATGGAACAGGGCCACGACTCCTGCAGGAATGGGCTTAGAACGTAGGCTCAAGATGGTGGTGTTTCGGTCTTAGCGTTGTTAAGCACTCTTTGCTTTTCTGGGTGGTGAGAAACGCCAGGGGCAGCACTACAGCTCTCGCAATTCATGATGCCTTTTGCCAAGCAAAATGCATAAACGTCCAAAACCTATACTCATGGCAGGCATGTCCCCAGGCCTCGTGTGACCTGGCCCTAGCCAGTTACGTGGGTTGAAGGCCTTTGATCCTTCAAGATCAGCAATTGGTTTTAACCTTTGGGAGTTATTACTCGGTGAGACCAAGTGACCACTTCTTACTTTCCTCTTGTCCTTGATCAATGTCAGGTTTACGGTGATAAAGATGTTGATGGGTTTTACCGGGGGGAAACTTGCGCGAGACTGGGCCTCATCCCTTGCAATATGGTCTCCGAAATCCAAGCTGACGATGAAGAGATGATGGAGCAGCTTCTGAAGCAAGGCTTTCTCCCCCTGAACACCCCTATAGAGAAAATAGGTAAGGGTCACCCACCTGTAGTCCCCACCGATGTCACACAGAGAACTACTAAATTCACCAGTCCATTTTGGCTTGCTTTGCAATGGAGGCATAAATGCTTCTCAGCAAGACAGCAGGCCTCCTATTGAGTGGGGTAAATGCCCTGTCCATAACTTGATTACAGTATCACGGAACAAAACCGAAGCTGAAATGGAAATATTTCATCCTGCCCCTAAGATCTTTGAACCATCCAAATTAGGCTTTTTGTTTGTTTGTTCAAGAAAAGATGTTGATCTTCTGAAAGCGTGTTGTATGCATACCATATCCGTGCCGGAAATTTGTCTGTCTGTTCACACGCGAGCCCTGTGCCGCTCTCAAATCACATCCTGAACTGCACGATATTCTGTGACAGGCAGGCTGCAGACACATGGGAAACTAAACTTACATCCACCTTCCGGGACATATATGTCAAGAATAGAACATTAGACGGGGCCCAACTAGACGGGGCACCAATTGCATGGGTGCAGTTAACATACATACTTTTTCTTGTGTAAATAGCAGTTCCGAGGAAGCCAGAGCATGTGAGGAGGGGGGGATTTGTTTGGGGGAATCTGTATAATCTGTTTTTATCTTAGCCCAAAGGGGAAATATCAGCACATCCTTCTTTGCAATGTGTGTGTGGAGCAGATTTAAATGTGATGCAGAGCCTCTGTGGGTGTGAATTTACCCAGCGTCACATTTACCGCCACATGGGACTGGTTCTCTGCAGCCCTGCTCTGTGAGAAAATCAGTCACACCCAGGTAGGATTATTAAAATGAATGTATTTCAAACTCTTGAGGTGCTATGCTACCATCTCTTGCTTAAAGCCCAGATTTTAGAAAAACTAGAAAGAACGAAAGAGATTTCTTGAACAGCTTCATAACTTCTCCTCTTCTTCGGTTTCTTTTCCGAAGGCAACTACAACCGTTTCAAAGAGAGTGCGCGCTCTGTACACCACAGATCCAGAAAGTCTAAAAGAGGCCTGTGCTTTAAAGAGGGGGGAAAATGAACCCCCCCCCCCCACCTCCCCAACCCAATAACCTTGATTCAAGCTGTTGACGAAGCAAAGTGCTTTTGAGCTGTCTCGTTTGATACACCTGTCATGCATTGGATCAGATACTGGCAGCAGAAGATAAGAGCAGGCAGAACCCCTGCATTGCTAGACTTCAACACCATCCGGGGCAATGCATTCACCATGGCCACGTAATCTATACCAAAAGAACAGCAATCAGAGCCGTACACCGAAAAAAAACAACAACACACAAAATCCTGCAATCTGAACACATTATTATGCCAACGTTTGCTTAATTTGCAGAGGATAATGGTTTTCAAAGTTTGCTGTGGGAAATTCCGGGGCCCCTCAGAATCTTATCAGGGGTTCTTCGGTACCAGTGGTGGGCAACTTGGATCCTCCAAGTGTGTTGGCTAAATTCCCATGATCCTTCACCATTGGCTATGTTGCCTTGAACTGATGGGAGTTTTTAGGTCTCAAGTTGCCCATCCCTGCTCAATAGGAAGATCAGTCGAGACATTCAAGCTTCCCTGAAACATAGCTTGCTACTTCAGATCCTTCAGTCCAGAGTTAATCCAGGTGAGGGGGGGGGTGTTTTAAGAAGGCAGGTTGGGATTTATTTATATATTTATTGCATTTCTATACCACCCAAAAGCTGAAGCTCTCCGGGCAGTTTACAAAAATTAAAACCATGAAAACCATCCAAAATATAAAACAAACGGCGGTATAAAAACATAATATATATAAAAAAAGACAGTATAACAGCACAACCAGGATAAAACCGAGCAGCCATGCAGAAATTAATACAGATTTAAAACACACAGTTAAACAGCAACGTTAAAATTTAAGCTGAAGAACCGTTGAAATATTTTTTTAACTTAACTTTTGTAAGCTTATATTTATATGCTTTAATTGTACATGTTTTAACTTTGTTAACCGCTTTGAGTCCCAGCCCTGGGAAGAAGGCGGGATATAAATAAATATTATAATAATACTAAGAAGAAAATAAAAAAGGTCTGCACCTGGAGTCTAAAGGAGCGTAACGTAGGTGTCAGGTGAACCTCTCTAGGGAGCTCATTCCATAGCCGGGGTGCCACAGCAGAGAAGGCCCTACTCCTGGTAGCCACCCGCCTCATTTCTTTTGGCAGAGATTTCCTGGTAGATCTCTGGGGGATTTGCAGTAGCAGATTGGCAAGAGTTTCCGATTCCTAATTGTTTAAGGCTGGCAAGTAAAATTGGTTAAAAAAAAATCTTTGCCAGGGTGCTTATGACCCGTCTCTCAACCTCAGTGTTCCTCACCTATGAAATGTGAGCCTCAGTTCATTCCCTTTGGCCAGGTCTTTGTATAGCTCTGCTGACTGATTTATCCCTGACTGGATACATGTAAATATTTGTTTATTGTCTATCGCTGCAGGGTCATCAAAAGTAAAACCAACTCTAATCAATAACATGATTGTTAGTACAATATATATGAATCAAAGTAAATTAAAAATCCTAGCCTCGCTAACGCAAACTGACAGAATTTACGTAGGCCTCAAAAATGTCTTTCGCCACCCCACAGAAAACTCCAATATCTTCTTCACTGCAAGAGTATAAGGAACTATGTGAGCATCCCTCAAAAGCAAAATCATAATATTCTGTACTGAACTGACAGGTATTCCCCAGGAGTCTCCCTACCTGGGAGATCTACATGATGGGGAGAAAAGAAGATAATGAGAATAGTCTTAAATTTGCCCTACCTGCACACATTTTCTGGTATACCCAAGGTATCCCAATGGATGGCTCATGGGTGCAACTGGTAATTGGTTCTGCCCCTGAAACATCGGTTTGTCTAGTTCTGCACCCACAATTTTGTGCCTGGCTTGAATTGATGGACCTTGGGTGTTGGAGGAAGAGAGAGAGAGAGAGAGAGAGAGAGAGAGAGATCCTGAGTCTGAGTCGCATCTTGACAGCCGGCAGGTTGATCCCATACATCCTCCCAAAGTCTTATGGTGTCAGGGGCTGCTGATCAAAAAGGGCACAAATCTTATGCACTTGTGGCCTCATGGAACTTGTTTCATGCTTCTAGCTTACATCTTCAAGGCAGATCGCTGTTTCAGACAACGGACAATGCAGTATGTGATGAGGAAAGGAGCCCTCAACATGTAAATCCTATCCTTCGCTTTGAACCTCCACACCCCCTTCCCTTTCATCTTGTGTACACCTGAGACTGGTGATTTCTCTCCATCACCTGTGAAAGTGCTAGTATCTGTACATCAGGTCAGCTGAAATACTGTTTCAGATAGATAGATAGATAGATAGATAGATAGATAGATAGATAGATAGATAGAATTAAGACATGGATTTAATTAAGGCTGAACTGAAAAGAAGGGGGTGCTTTTTGCAAACAAAGCAGCAAGGCATGCCCTCTTCGGCAACATGCCCACTCTGAGGAGCTTCTCCAAAATGGAGTGAATGTATTTGCCCATTCAGAGGGAGGGCAATGCTGATCAATGAAACATTACCCTCACTCTGAAGTGGCTTTAAAAACACTTGTATTGGATTTTAAACAAATGGTTATAGATATTATAACAGTAACATATACAACATATGTCTGTTTTTATGCTTTTATGGTTTTAAATTTTGTATATTGATTTTTAATGTCCAAAGTTTTTTAATTTTTGTAAAGTGCCCAGAGAGCTTTCGCTATGGTGCGGTATATAAATGTAATAAATAATAATAATATAATAATTAAAAAACAACTAGTTCCAGTTATACATTTATCTCCAAGATGGCAATAGAGAGATATGGTACCTTTTTCAAAGATTGTTCAAAGCTGTTTGGCTCTCTGCTTTGAAAAGGACTGGAACCAAAGTTCAGTGGCTAGTTGAGCCTGAGCCCTTCCCCAAACATGATTTCTGCCAGTCTGACATTCTGTCTATCGAAGCCAGAGTCCCTACATTGAGTTCGCAATGGTCTTCATCAACTCTGCCCCAAACACCGACCGTGAGATGTTGACACTTAACATGCATGGTTTCTCTTGCCCAACTAGCCAACTGCAAGGGCCATATTGTCCTCCTGTAGCGTGGAAGTCAAAGACCATTGCAAAATGTACTCTGTGAAATGTTTAACATTGGTGTCTAAACATTGCTGATTGTGACTTTCCCCCAAGTGGTAATTGCTCAAACCACATTTACTTTCTTCACTCATTGAGAAATATGCATATTTTTTGGTATAAATAAGGTATCTGTAAATGCAGAGAGTAGCATAAAGGTGACGAAAGGGTCTTTTTTCAAGTGGAGGGAAGTGCGACAGAATTTTAAATCTGGACATATAGATTTACACATAGACCTAAAGATTTTTTACCCCCAGTTTAATTATAGTTCGACCACCATTTGTACATCCAAGAACTACATGGGGTTCTTTCTGGGTCCTGGAGGCTCTAAGGATATGTTGCACATTGCTGATGGATATGTTAGGGTGGTCATCATAGCAGCCTTTTTGCTCAGCCCACTGTCTGAGACTGAGCTGAATTTTATGTGCCCTTGAAGTGATAGTTCACTTGGTGGCCATGATTTCCTGTTCTGTGTCTTCTAGACTGTGGCTACTGTCCTTGCCCTGGCAAGCAAAGCTTGTTGGATGAGCACTTAGCAAAACGACTTCTCCTGGCTGTGATGTGTATGTTTTCAGTTCTTAGGCAACTAGAAAGCAGCTTTCTTCCGAGACAGACCATTGTTCTATTTAACTTCACTGGTCCATTTAGGGTCTATACTGGCTGGCATGAGCTCTCCAGGGTTCCAGGTGGGATTCTTTCCCAGCTCTACCTGGAGATGTCAGGAATCAAACCTAGGAACTTCTGCACGCAAAGCAGGTGCTCTCCCATTGAGCGATGGCCCTCTTCTGGTTTAAATGTGACCACTGAAGTGGGTGGATACTTCCAGCCAATGGGAAGAGGGGGGACTGTGTGGCAATTAGGGGTGTGCATCGGATCGGATCCGATCCACGATCCGAATCCGATCCGACCCAAAATCGGGAAAATCCGATCCGATCCGATCCGATCCGACCAACCTCCGATCCGATCCGATCCGATGAGGTCCGATCCGGATCGGACGCCATTTTGAATGCTTTTTCCCATAGCCAAGTATTGTTTTACAAAAACGCCTATAACTTTTTCATTTTTAAAGATAGAAGGATGAAACTTGGGGACATTGTAGACTGGTTAGGGATAGTTATCTGTGAGAAATTTCAGAAAGATTGGTGCATGCGTTTTGTGGCAATTAATTTTTTAATAAATACCCAGGAATGCTTATAACTTTGTCATTTTTAAAGTTACAAACATGAAACTTTGCCACATTGTAGGAGGTACCTTGGGACCTATGTGTGTGAAATTTCAGAAACATAGGTGCTTGCCTTGTGTGGCAATTAATTTTAGAAAAATGGGTAGTAGTGGGGTAAATACAGTTACGCCTCCCATTTTTTTATTTTTTAAGATACAAACAGGAAACTTGGGCACATTACAGATACCACTTGCCTTGATATGTGAGTGAAATTTCAGAAACATTGGAGCTTGCCTTGTGTGGCAATTAAGTTTTGAAACAATGAGGAAAGAAACACCTATAACTTTGTCATTTTTAAAGTTACACACATGAAACTTTGCCACATTGTAGGTGGTACCTTGGGACCTATGTGTGTAAAATTTCAGAAACATAGGTGCTTGCCTTGTGTGGCAATTAATTTTAGAAAAATGGGTAGTAGTGGGGTAAATACAGTTACGCCTCCCATTTTTTTAGTTTTGAAGATACAAACAGGAAACTTGGGCACATTACAGGGAACACTTCACTTGATATGTGTGTAAAATTTCAGAAACATTGGTGCTTGCCTGGTGTGGCAATTAATTTTTGAAACAATGAGGGATTCATTGGACAGCACTTGCCCATAAGGATTCATTGGACAGTACTTTCCCATAGGGAATCATTGCATTGCACTTTCCCATAGGGAATCATTGCATTGCACTTTCCCACTGAGAAATACAGTTATGCCTCCCACATTTTTATTTTTGAAGATACAAACAGGAAACTTGGGCACATTGTAGACTGGTTAGGGATAGTTATCTGTGAGAAATTTCAGAAAGATTGGTGCATGCGTTTTGTGGCAATTAATTTTTTAATAAATACCCAGGAATGCCTATAACTTTGTCATTTTTAAAGTTACACACATGAAACTTTGCCACATTGTAGGAGGTACCTTGGGACCTATGTGTGCTAAATTTCAAAAACGTAGGTGCTTGCCTTGTATGGCAATTAATTTTAGAAAAATGGGTAGTAGTGGGGTAAATACAGTTACGCCTCCCATTTTTTTATTTTTTAAGATACAAACAGGAAACATGGGCACATTACAGGGAACACTTCACTTGATAGGTGTGTAAAATTTCCGAAAGCTGGGTCCAGGCATGTGGTGGCAATTAATTTTTGAAACAATGAGGAAAGAAACGCCTATAACTTTTTTATTTTAAAAGTTAGAAGTCTGAACATTGCTCACTTTGTAGATGGGTTAGGGGTAGATATGTGTCAGAAATTTCAGAATGATAGGTCCAGGCATTTGATGGCTATGGAATTTTTAGATTAAATGTTTCAAAAAATGTTCCACAGAGGCCAGGTCTTCCTTTCCTCCCCCTCCCGCTTCCCGCGAAGAAAAGGAAACACTGTCTCGTCTCGATCCCTTTGATCCTTGCTAGTATCCATTACAGGGCTCGTGTCTGCTTTCCTACTTTCACTTTTTTACTCAAGCAGACACGAGCCCTGTAATGGATACTAGCAAGGATCAAAGGGATCGAGACGAGACAGTGTTTCCTTTTCTTCGCGGGAAGCGGGAGGGGAAGACCTGGCCTCTGTAGAAATTTTTTTGAAACATGTAATTTAAAAATTCCATAGCCATCAAATGCCTGGACCTATCATTCTGAAATTTCTGACACATATCTACCCCTAACCCATCTACAAAGTG
Source organism: Anniella stebbinsi (assembly GCA_029215795.1). Classification (NCBI taxonomy): domain Eukaryota; kingdom Metazoa; phylum Chordata; class Lepidosauria; order Squamata; family Anniellidae; genus Anniella; species Anniella stebbinsi. The sequence continues at coordinate 17,191,099 of JARDYH010000010.1, forward strand.
AGCAATGTTCAGACTTCTAACTTTTAAAATAAAAAAGTTATAGGCGTTTCTTTCCTCATTGTTTCAAAAATTAATTGCCACCACATGCCTGGACCCAGCTGTCTGAAATTTTACACACCTATCAAGTGAAGTGTTCCCTGTAATGTGCCCATGTTTCCTGTTTGTATCTTAAAAAATAAAAAAATGGGAGGCGTAACTGTATTTACCCCACTACTACCCATTTTTCTAAAATTAATTGCCATACAAGGCAAGCACCTACGTTTTTGAAATTTCACACACATAGGTCCCAAGGTACCACCTACAATGTGGCAAAGTTTCATGTGTGTAACTTTACAAATGACAAAGTTATAGGCATTCCTGGGTATTTATTAAAAAATTAATTGCCACACAAGGCAAGCACCTACGTTTCCGAAATTTCATACACATGGGTCCCAAGGTACCACCTACAATGTGGCAAAGTTTCATGTGTGTAACTTTAAAAATGACAAAGTTATAGGTGTTTCTTTCCTCATTGTTTCAAAAATTAATTGCCACACAAGGAAAGCTCCAATGTTTCTGAAATTTCACTCACATATCAAGGCAAGTGGTACCTGTAATGTGCCCAAGTTTCCTGTTTGTATCTTAAAAAATAAAAAAATGGGAGGCGTAACTGTATTTACCCCACTACTACCTATTTTTCTAAAATTAATTGCCACACAAGGCAAGCACCTATGTTTCTGAAATTTCACACACATAGGTCCCAAGGTACCTCCTACAATGTGGCAAAGTTTCATGTTTGTAACTTTAAAAATGACAAAGTTATAAGCATTCCTGGGTATTTATTAAAAAATTAATTGCCACAAAACGCATGCACCAATCTTTCTGAAATTTCTCACAGATAACTATCCCTAACCAGTCTACAATGTCCCCAAGTTTCATCCTTCTATCTTTAAAAATGAAAAAGTTATAGGCGTTTTTGTAAAACAATACTTGGCTATGGGAAAAAGCATTCAAAATGGCGTCCGATCCGGATCGGACATCTGGTCCGATCCGATCCGACCAGCCTCCGATCCGATCCGATCCGATCCGACCCCCCAGGTCCAATTCCGATCCGCTATCCGATCCGATCCGGGGGGTCAGTGCACATCCCTAGTGGCAATCAGCCTTGAGGAAATCCCCGATGCTCCCTACACAACCTTGCCGTTTATTTTTTAGTGGCATGCATAATTTCAATTTTTTTAAATAAATAAATGTGTACGTCTAAAAATGGAACATGCGAACAAGTATGCGAAGTCAGAAGTCCCAGATTGCTGCTACTCCCTGTTGAGTAGGCATTTGATGGCAAACTAGGGTTTGCCACTATGCAATGTGTGAATCAGCCCTGCAGGAACAGCTAAACATGGGGTTGGGGCTTCCATGGCCACCTCTGATAGCAGTGTGGCTGAGGGTGCTGGTTCTTCACCCGACAGAGAACGTTAGAAGGCCAAGATTGGGCTTCCCTTCCTTCTATGCTTGCACAGTGCAATCACCCGCAGGCAGAACAATACCTGGTGCTGAGCTGATTGCGTCTTGCTCTCTGTCGCCGTTTGCAGGCTAGCAGTTATTTTCCTCAGCCGTGCTGTTTGGATGCAGCAACGTCTAACCAGCTAGCAATTTTTTGTGAGACAGACATTGAAACCCAGCAGTCCGAATATTTCTATAAAAAGGCAGGATCAACTTAAGAATTAGGAACAGGGTCTAAGGTCTGTGTTGCTTGCTGGTTTGGTTTAGAAATCAACCAAAACAGTGGCTGCGGATTGGTCTGCTGTCTTGACTCGGTTGCTCCCTTGTTTAAAGAAGCTGCACTGTTAGCGTTGATTGGAAACATTAGAGGCATTCAAGAGGCAGCTGGACAGCCATCTGTCAGGGATGCTTGAAGGTGGATCCCTGCATTGAGCAGGGGGTTGGACTCGACTGGCCTTAGAGGCCCCTTCCAATTCTACTATGCTATGATTCTATGATTCTATGAAAGTAACCGCGACGGCTTTCCCTCCTTTTGGTCGCCACAGAAAGGAACAGAAGGAGCTGCCGTCAACCTGCGGCACCAACGAGGCGAATGGTGGCGTTATACGACTACGATCCAAGGGAGAGCTCTCCTAACGTTGACGTGGAGGTATGCACAGAAACACAGCGCACTGCCTCTTTAGCACCGGAACCGTAAATAGTGGGGGAAGTTGCATCTATATTGCAGGGAGATGCAAAATTTCCAGCCCTCCAAAGGCTGCATGTGCAATCCCATTACAGTTCAGTCTTTCCAGCAAAGGAGGAACCATCTTGATGAGGATCTCTGGGGCAGTGGGGAACCTTTACTCCATCCCCTCCCTCAGCAATGCTGATGCACAGCAGTCTTTTCTTGCTGGTAGCAAAGGTGGGAAACGAGAGTAGAGAAGGCTAGCCCGTGTGTGTGTGTGTGATGCAGTTAAGGTCTTGGAGAGACACACAGCCCATGTAGCAGATTTAGGGAATGGGAAGTGCCATTTTGTGCCTAAGAACATAAGCTGGATCAGGCCAAGGGTTCGATTCTGTTCACACAGATCCAGCTCACATGGTGGCCAACCAGCTCTGTGGGAAACCCACCAGCAGGACAGGAGGGCAATAGTTCTAGGACTGTGCATTGATCCGGATCCGAAGCGGATCGGGGTGATCTGGAACTCCAGAATCTGGATTGGGGGAGGTCCGGATCTTTCCGGACTGGATCAGATCGTTCCAGATTGATCCGGGGCCCGTTGCCCTTCCAGGTCCCTGGGTGCCGGCTGCGCAGCTGGCACCCAGGGACGCCAGGCCGGCAGTGAGTCCATTGAACTCACAGCCCTCCCCCCACTCACCCTGCTTACCTGCTGCCTCCTCACCGCCGCCCTCTGCCGCTGCTTCCTCTCTACTGAGTACCAGGCCTCACAGCCTGATTCTCAGTAGAGCGACGTCGTGCCCGCTGATGTCATCACCTGGCGCGAGTGGGAAAACGGCCAGCCCACAATGAGGAAGGATGATGCGGAGGGGGCAGCAAGTAAGCAGGGAGGAGGGAGGGAGTGGGAGAGCGGGAGGGAGTGCTGTGCATGGATCCAAATAGGATCTGGATCGCGGATCCAATCCGGGAGGCCCGGATCAGCTTGATCCGCTCCGGATTTGGATCCATGCACAGCCCTAGTTAAACCCATTCTTATCAATGGCTATTACTATTGGCTGAATGGAACCCTGCGTTTGGGTGGGAACAGGCTGCTGGATATCAGTTGCTGCAGGAGGGGAAACAGGTGGGTATGGCCGTTTCTGTCTTGCCCTGCTTCTTGGAAGCATCTAATTCACTAGTTGGAATTCCAGAGGGGCGTTTTTCACATTCTGTGTCTCCCAGCATTCGGGGGTGGGGAGGTGGGATTGGGTAGCAAAAAAAAAAACCCTATTTGGAGTGGAGGAGGGACAACAGTGAAGGAATGACTGCGTTACTTCTCCCCCTCCCCCCCCACTTTCTGCCATTTTACAATTCTGTTTGCACCCTCACCCTGGTTGCTTTCTCACCTGTAGATAACAAATGTGATTTCTTATCTTTTCCCCAGGGGTGGAATCAGTGGTGTGGTTAGGTCATTTTAGACTCTGGACATGATAGTCTTATGGGTGGGGGGGAAGACTAGTCAGATGATCGTATTTATATTTTCCTTTGGTAGCCCCGTTCCACTGAGTGGGGCCACCACCCGCCTCCAAGTCCTTCTCTGACTAGTTTATATAGGATTCCGAGCAAACAACAGAAGGGGTTACAAAGCACCCTCCATTGAAACAGGGAGCCTCCACGATGGCTCACCTGTCTCCGGAATATCTAGTTGGGCCCTGAAATCTGGCCTACAAGGGATCTGGCTCGTGGTGTTTGAGAACTTTCTAACCAAGTGAAGGTCAAGCTGCGCCAGACTATTTATGAGGATGATGAACTGGTTCCATCCAAAACCATTCAAGATCAGGGCTTAAAAATAGTTTCAAGGCAGCAGTCTTCAACTGATTTCAGATCCGTTTCGCCTTCAGTTCCAAGCGTCTCCCTCCAAAAAGGCATTTCTCCTTTTGTATGCCAGCAACGAAAGATGCATTCCACTTTCCTCTCCCCCCACCCCTGGTGATGCAGGCAATGCACTCTCCCCCCTCCCAAAATAAATACAAGTGCTAGAAGAGAAACTCATGTTTGTTGTTATCCATCAGGATGGACATAAAACTGAAGGGGGAAAAAACCCTTTGTAGAGTCCAAACATGTTTATGGCTTTCTGCTTCTTCCTTTTCCTACAGGCCGAGCTAACATTTTGTACAGGAGACATTATTACTGTCGTTGGAGAAATTGACGAAGATGGTTTTTATTATGTAAGTGCCATCCCTCTTCTTGCAGTATGCAGTAGGGGTGTGCATGGACCCCCAAAATCGGATCAGGATCAGAATTGGTGCCTCGGATCAGATCCTTCCCGGTTTGGAGCTCATTCCAATCCAAAAATTGGACATCTGATTTTTGGATCGGACGCCATTTTTGGTGTTTTCACCATCGGCTTACATTGGGGGAAAGGAAGTTTTCCCCCAATGCAAGCCTATGGCGAAAACATGGGGGCGGGTGAGTGGGGACCTAACTCCCCCTCCCTCCCGCTTACTCGCACTCCTTACCTGCCGGGGTGCCCACTTCTGTCCGCTGGTCCCTTCTACTGAGAAACAGTTGTCACGGCCTGCCTCTCAGTAGCGCACCAGGTGATGACCACCTGGCGTGCTACTGAAAGGCAGGCCGCGAAGCCTGTTTCTCAGCTGAAGGGACCAGCGGACAGAAGAGGGCACCCCGGCAGGTAAGTGGGGACCTCCCTCCCCCTCCCCACACTCCTTACCTGCTGCTTCTTCGCTGCCGTCCACTGCTTCTGTACTACAATAGTGCGCCATCACTCTATTGTGGAACAGGCCGCAAGGCCTGTTTCTCAGTAGTACGGAGGCAGCAGGTAAGGAGCACGAGTGAGGGGAGGGGGGAGGTCCGACCCTCTGATCCTTTCTGATCCGGATCAGGTCCTTTCGAATCGGATGAGATTGGACCATCCAGCTGCAGGGGATCAGAATCAGATTTTATTTGATTTTGGCTGCATCGGGCCAGATCGTGGATTGGACCCGATCTGGTGCATACCCCTAGTATGCAGTATCCTTGTCTAAGGAGAAGGTCTTTTCCCATCCCATTTTCAGGGAGGAGTTTAATATTTACAACTTAGCTGCTTCTTCCAGGGTCCAACGAAAACACTAAAGGGTATTTATTATAGGCTAGGGGTTGCAGGTGCAGTATACTGGTTGGCTCTTTCATTTGGAACCACCTCTTTCAAAATCATGGGCCCATTTCCAAAACCAACCATTAAATAGCAAAGGAATTACCAATCTTTGCTTTAGGGTTTTCTAAAGCCAAGAAGTGGAAACAGCAGCCAATCTGCAACAGCAAACTCACCAAACCAATCAGGCCGTGTAAGTCTTCTAGAAGAACTCCATTTTAGCTTGGATATTACAACTAAAATGCCCTGCTCCTAATAAAGACACTCCAAACTTTGAGGTCCTGTGGATGAGCTGAGCTCACAGGAGAGAATGCAGTCCCGTATTTAGGGCACCAAGCTGATTTGATCATCTACTACAGCTTTCTGCAGCCCTCCCCTTTTCAATATGGGTCTGCTGTGTGTGACTTGGTTAGATCATTTGTGAGAAAATAGCATTATCCCCATCCCAGTAAGACTCTGAACACCTTAATTCTTTGTTGCTATATTATTACCACTACCTGATCCCCACACTATTGCAGGGTGAGCTTCTCGGCCAGAAGGGTTTGGTTCCTTCAAACTTTCTTGAAGAAGTGCCTAATGATGTAGAAGTGTATTTATCAGATGCCCCAACGCGATATGCTCAAGATACGCCAATCCGTACAAAAGCAAAAAGGGTAAGCAAGCATTGAGAAAAAGCCATTTTTCTGTTGTTTTGGTTTTCTCCCATACACCATTTCAGATTGAGTTTGAGCATTATGAGTTTGTTTCACATTTTTTAAAATCAAATGTTTTTGTTTTTAGGATATGCTGGAAAAAGGCCAATAAACACAGACATTTCTTCCAGTAGCATGTACAGTATCATGAACATTTAGCATCATGAACCGTTAATTTTTGGTTCAAGTGTAGCATCACAAACACTATCCACCTCGCACAACAATTTGCGTCTGCAGAATGTAGGCATGCTGTGGATTTAAATACAGCACAGAATAGGGCAAAAGGAAAGTGCTTTAGGCATTTTATGTAGGCCCATCAACTAAACCCTTCCAAGCTTTGTTTGGCTGCCCGCATGTGCCCCACCAAGATTCCCACTCAAGAAAATATTTCATGTGTAGTATCTCACTTGTCTTCTTTCATCACTGCCGTTTTTATATATTATATTTTATGTATTTTATTTCTTTGCTCATCTGCTTGGGAACAGAAGAAGAGTGTTCATTTCACACCTTAAAAAAAGGCAATGTAGCCTTCACGTAAGTGAGCAACTGAAGATACCAATAGATAGCAAATCAAATGCAAGCCACCTTGGCACCTAAATGTGCAACAAGAGAAATATGTCTCCAAAACCATTAGCCCTGGGTTGGTTGCAGACTTGCCTTGTACTTTTTATTTCAAATCAACTTCTAGGGGGTTATGTAGTCATAAAATGTCAACAGAATTGACTTGTGTCTCATGGTTTTCTTCCTCCTTGTATTTAGGGCTCTCATATTCATAAAGAAAAACGGTTTCATTTGGAACATATTTCTTACCAGACTCAATGTATGTTTGCATTAAGAAGTGTACCTAGTGTCTACTAATTCCAAAGAAAAGCTGCATATTGCATTGTTGGCCAATCTGGGAGGAGCGCTTGGCTTCAAAGGATTTTTTCTGCCGGGGTGGGGGGGAGAAGCACAAAACAGGCCCCACGCTTGAACGATAAAGCATAACATTGTAAGCAGATAAGTATGGTAGTTGAGAAAAAGGATGTGGCCGTTTCTGAAAATGCATTAACCTCAAATATCTGCTTAAACTGTTTGCCTTAAAAGCCTCAGTCCTAGTCAATGGTATCCCAAGTTTGCCTATGACAGGATCTACTCTATAGTCCTCATTCCAAAACATGCAAACACTCCAGTACCACACTGGTGTTTGAAAAACACTCCACAGCCCTTTGGTTTATCAATGCAATAACAGTTGACATAAAATCCATGCAGCTCCAATCCCATGAATGAATGCATTACAGCTCAATATATGGTATCTTCAGGTGTACGTTGGGGGTGGGGGTTGCTTCCACGAAGTGGTTCCCCCCCTTTTTGGTTTGTTTAGTTTTCATTAGACAACGACCTTGATTTGGGATCAAAGGAAGCTTGAGCCCCTTTGCTTTAATTTCACCTTATCTAAACTGAGCCTGATCCAAACGCAGCAGGGATCATCTAAGTATCATGGCTGCCAGAAAGAAATGCTGGCCAACTTAACAGTATTGTGGTTGCTAAGGGCCCACTATAGTTTTCACTCTTAAAATCAAATCAAATATTTATTAGTCATAAGACCAGCATAACTCTTAAAATGGCTTTCATACCTATCAATGAATCTTAGAATTTTTACAGTGAAGTACTTCTTTGTACTATCCGTTGTACAGCAATCACGTGTGTACTAAAACATATTGCCACACAAGTCATCAAAGGTCTTGAAGCTTCCTTTGATTACAATTAAGGTTCATTTTAGCTTTTTTTTTTCTTTCAACCAGTGTGCCATCTTCTCAAAATATGTATATACAGTATGCTAAAAGAAACCAAACAATTAATGGATCTCAAGAATTAAAACACTCCAATTTTCACAATTGGCAATTCCTTCTGGAAACTGGTTGGTGTATATAGAACTTGCCGTTTGTAGTACTTAGCTCAATTTCTCACATCCTCAGGGTCACCTCTAGAGTACTGAAATGTGAAGAGCAATTTGCAAAAAACAATTCTAAATCACTGTTTAAAACAAACAGTTTTAAGAGGCTATTTTAAAAAAAAACTCCTTCAGCTGTATATGCTGTTTCTAACTTACTTTAGTAAACTCAATGAATCTGTCGTGTGGCATACTTTAAAGGAAAAAAAATGGATTGTCCAAAAGAGGAAAAAAAGTGGGTAATGAAAAAAAAAATGTTACCAACTTTCTTGTTAATGGCTTTCAAACATTCAGTAAACTGTCACAATGTACCTACTAGGTTCCTCCTCAGAATACAGGTACCTCACCAAGGAGAGCACCATCCCCCACAGTCCATCTCCATTCGGGGTCACCTACGTCATCTGTGGGTTCTGGTAGTCCCGGGAGAGGCAGGGAATTATCCTCGAAAAAGAAAAAGGGGCTGCTGTCCAAAGGAAAGAAACTTCTGAAAAGGCTTGGTGCAGTGAAATGATTTCGTGTTCTTCTGGACAACCTGTAAAGCTTCAGATCTATGTATTTTTTTTTAACAACAACAAAAATAATAATTATAAAAACTTTACAAACTAGGGCTTTCATGACTATATTGAACATCTTTCTAGAGAACCTAGCCATTTCCTAGCACATTCTAACATCAGCAGAAACCTCTGACTGGTTTGGTCTTTAAGTAATCGGATGACAAGGAGGGGAAGGAATGTACAAGCGGCATCGCTACTAAAAAGTAGGTACCAGCGTGCATTAACAAAAATAAAAAGGGAAAAAAATGAAGGGATTAAGGAACATCAAAAGAACCAACCCTCTTGTGACAAAGCAACTCTCTTACTGTTATTATCTTTCAATACATTTTGGTACATTTCCCTCCCTTAAAGTGGAGAAAGAAAATCTTGTCCTTTGATCCCTCTTCTAACATTTAGCCACAACTTGACACATAAATGGTCTTGAAACTCCTAGTTTATTCTGCCTTGATGTTTGCCTTATTAATGCACAATGATTTGTACTGTCTAATCTATACAGCGTATACTTCGTATGTACTATGTATTCAACTGTCTTTCCATCCTCACTGAGACACTGGTAATTTAAAGATCAAGTAATTGGTGTTGCTGACTCCATTCAATGTCTGACGTAATTCTTCGGAGTCTGAAAGTGTTGCGCAAAGATGCATTTTACCAACATCTGTATGAGTTCTGCTAGTCAATCTCTCAAGTACATTAAAAGCCAGATTACTGCATAAAAACTATCCAGAAAATGCACACCTTCAAGCCATTTAATATATAAATATATATATATATTTCTTAAGTTCTGGCACTGGTAAAAGTTTTGGTATTCCAACAGCCAGAGACTCTAAAAAATGTACCTTGAAATGCAGATTCAAGCTGGACACCATTTTTTTTTGTATTGTTGATCTCAAAGTATGCTAGACACAAATGTGAGGAAGTACTACAATGAGGAAGTTGTGTTATTCACTGGCCATCGCCAGCAAGAAGTCACTAAAAATAAGAGTGCTAAGTTTGCCACACACTATGTCCTGTTATTGGCATTGTGATTTGGGAGGAAAAAAAATACATACAGAAAAACAACAATGTAGTTGCTGGCAGACATATTTGGCTGTTACTCTTTTGTAACCTGTCCATTTGTAAATTCTTTTTACTGTTTATACATACTTTTCAGACTGCCTTTCTTTTGTAATTGATGGAAGGTTTATAATATGAATGATCAAAGCTTTTCCCCATTGTGTCTTCAAAGAAATATAATGTAAATTCCTGTAAAATAATCTAGTGTGCTAGATTTATGAAATTAAAGAAAATACTGGCCTAAATTTGTGGTAAAGTATTGTGTGGGCGTGTGCATGTGTACAGTTCTTCATGTGTAAATTATTTTATATAAATAAATTTGATATTTTGTAGAAGGGTTTGTGTTTGTTGCCTCTTAATCCACAACATTTGGACAGTACATGCAAACATGCTATTGTTAATGTGCTAGATTATATACAAAAACTAATTTATGGAAAGGTATTTTTCCCAAAGTACATTTTCTACAGTAGACAGAGCACTCTTGGTAATACGCAAACACCCCCCCCCCACTTTGCCTATTCATCTCTCATCTTAAACCTCATGAAAATGTTTAAGTATAGATTCAAAATAAGGTATATATTAACAAAAAAATCTAACAGAACAAATTATAAACAATTTTATTCTCAAGCTTTAACTGTTCAGAAAAACAATTGCATCTTTGTCAACAAAACATTAACACACGCCAGTAAAATTTATCTGGCTGGTAACTAATTCACAAGAGAAACATTGACATAATACTAGTAGGTAAGTGAAACAGTGTGGTACTGTTGCCGCCACCTCTATGAAAGAAAAAATCTGTGGTAAAAGCCTTCTTCCCATACTGCATCCTTTTCTGTAGAATCACAGGTAATACAGCTTCTCCGAGAGTGTTAAGTTTGGTTCTCTGTGAATGCTCTGACCCACCAGGAAAGCCAGTTTATGGGCATACTGGCAGGGAGCAGGCACTCTAATAACTCCCTACAGATGAGACAAGTTACATTTACCAGTTTAAGTAGTTATCATATTAAGAAGTGTACATCAAGCTGTTTCCATCATATTAGACAGATGCCTTTTGGTGTTTAAGTGCCCCTGGAAGGCAAATGTAGTTGGCAGGCACGGGCTAAGCTAGCAGTTATCCATAAGATGTGCAATTGAAGTAATGACCTGGTTCACACGCATCGATAACCCACAGCATGGTCTTTTGAATCATGGGTTATCGTTATGTGCAAACACCGAACGATGGGATAATTATGCATTAAGCGTGAACAACCCAGAAACAAAACAAATGGGTTGTAAACTCTGGCTTGTTTAACCCATGGGCTGTCGTTACTGCTAACAAAGGTGGCAAGCAGGAGCAATTAAAAATACTCTGTTACTCTACATGCATTTGGAATATAGGGAAGGAGGGTGAAGGAGGCAACTGAGAAACTGACTAAACAACCAGCAGCTTGCTAAATTGTTTGGCAGCCAAACTGTGGATTAGCTCTGGGTAAGGCAACCCATGGGTTAATTATACTGTGGTTTGTTACACATGTGAACTGGCCCACAGTTAAGAGGCTGTTCGCACATAACAGCAGCAAACCATCAATTAATAAACCCATGATTTGCTGTGGTATATGCCACACATGTGCTGCAGCCTTTTTTAAAGTATTCAACCTCAGTCATTTTATTTACATTCAAATACATACATAAATCCTGAATCTATCTGAGTAACCAATATACACAATACTATTTATACCAAATGGCAATACACTTTTGCAACAGCTCTCAGGTAAAGTTCTGCACAGAAGCTACTATATAGAGGCAAGCATACCATTCTATTCATTCTCAATATCTGTAATTCAGACACGTGTTTTCAAACAGGCATGGTTTTGAGAGCTTGTCACCAAACCATAATTTCAAACCCATGTGCCTTGCAATTCTAGATTGACGGGCTCATTCAAGCCATAGTTTGCTGGTTCAAATATAACAGGAAGCTATAGTTTGGTTAGATAGGGGACATAACACATTATGCAAAAAGAGGAAAGGGAGTAAACTATTCAAGGGCAGCCATTCACTGAAATGGAAGTGCGCTCATTGCACAAGCAAATACTTACCGGCCAGTTGTAATACATGTGACAGAGCTTGTAGGTTAGCCGCTGCATGTAGTCTGGCTTCAGGGCACTGTTATCATAGATTACGTTGTAGTGGGTTGGGGAAACCGTGCCACTTCTCACAGACTGACTCACAATGAAGAAATCATACCTAGGGTTGGAGGACAAAATCCTGTTGAGTTCTCCTGTAGGAGGGATCCCACAGGGATTTCTACCATCATCTGCCCAGTGGGATGGATCCCTATGAGCAACTTTTCATGCTGTTTTAATGTTTTTTATTAGCGTATTGTTGTTTTACTTATAGGCCGCCTTGGTAGGATTTTATCCTGAGATGCAGCGCGTAAATAATTTAAGTAAATAAAATAAAGAGTCCTATAAAAATTCAAGCTTTACCCTACTCGAATGACAAACAGGATGGCCAAATTTCACCCAGTCTCACTACTGAATCAGTTGGGACCGTCCGATTCCATACCACTGCTGAAACTAACCGTTGTCCTGGTGAGAAGACCATGGACAGCTCACAAAGGAAGTTGATTTCCCCAGTCACTGGAGCTGTCCTTTGAATTTGTTCAAATGTAATTTCTCAAAACTAAACTGGGCAGCGTGCTGCGCTCAGCTTCCTCAAGGCCTTTGTATTCGGCTCCCGCACCTCAGTCTAAATCCGCTCCCGTATCCCCCAGGTGAATGGATCCACTTTCCAGTATCAGAGTAGTAGGTGAAACATCCCAGCTGGCACTCGTTTTGTTATGCGCTTGGTGGGCTCCGTGTTCTAAGGACATGAACACCTGCCCATGCAGTGTTTGGTGCTGGTCCAGCACAACCATCCTGCTCAGGAGGTTGGCTGCACTATCTGGGCCCTCCTTTCCATCGCTGCAAACAACGGCTCTTGAAGCAGCAGCAGCATTTGATACTTGAGGGACTGTTTGCTTTCTCCTTGCATGGCCTGGGAGCTCAGTGCCTGCTCCAGATCCATCGCATCAAGCGCCTCCTCCAAGAGAAAAGTGCTCCACTTTAAAGAACACAGTTGCAACTGAGAGTTCAAGCCCTACCCACCATGGCCAGACAGAACTGGGAAGGACAAGATTCAAAAGAAAGGGAAAAAAGGCCTGTGGGTTATGAAGGCAGGCACAGAGCTCAGTTAGCGCCGCTTGCCTCGGAGTAGTCAGGACAGGAATCACTCAGGTTGTATACGAAGCCAATTTCAATGGTCCAGCCTGCCCAACTGAGAGTTCGGAGTAAACCATGCAAGGATACCTTCCTCCACTGAAGGACAATTTGCTACTATTCATATAAGGACTACTGCAAGAATATAGCGTGATTAAAAGGGACTTAATGTAATCAATGGTTTTTTAAAAATGTTTGGACACATGCAGAATACAGCACCATCTCTATTATTCCTCATTTGCTCAAGCCACAACCCTTCCGCTAAAGTTGCATCTACTTTCTCTAGAAACTTACCACTCAGGTCTAGTCACCTCTAGATCAATAACCGTGCCAGGTGGTGGATTCTGTAGTCTTCCATCAATCTGAGCAAAGAACCTGTTATTCACACGCTTCTTGACCACTATCACTGTTAGTTTGGGGCTTGAGAAGATCACATATAATGTTTAGGGTGATATTGCTAAAACAGACAAGACTTTAGCAGACATATACTCCATCAAGGTGGGAGTTTGTTCCAACAAAAACATTTCTACTAAAGTTAATAGCCTCTGCTAGTCATGAAGAATCATGCTGGGTTAACAATTCAAAGAAAACATACTAATAAAAATATACTGATCAATGCAAATTATGCAAGAGGATGCAACCACAGCCTTGATTCACCCCTAGGGATTGCCCCTGCAAGGTAAGGAACTGTGAAGAAGCATCATGATAGGCTGTTTTAAGCTCTCTACACAAAACGTCATTGAGAAATCCCTGCAACATACAGAGATGACACAGGCACAAAGCATCCACCAATGAATTATTCGGAGCGGCCCAAGCCATTCCAAGTTTTAACAACTTCAGCATCGGCAATCACGTTCAGCCCAGAAAATTAGGCAGTGACAATTCTCCGTAAGCCCAGAACATTCTATACTGCCGTAGCCTCCAATGAGAGGCACTAAAGCAATAAGAGTCTTAATGTTAGCATCAAAAGCTATCACATCTTGATGCATTGCTGCTTTCTGTAGCAGAAAACATCTTTCTCTTCTGTCAGAAGTGAATAGCAGTTCAAGGTTTTAAAGTGCACATTCTACTTTACCAATGAAAAATAGTTCAATAAAGCTTGCTTTGGAGTATGCCGAACTACATAACCAAGCTTTCTTTTAGGGATGTGTACTGTATCGTTAAAATGTCCGATAACAATACGATATGGTCTTTATCGGACATCCGATTAACAATACAACATTCTACGATAATTATCGGATACGATAAAAATCATCCAAGAATTATCGGAATTTTATTGTATTATTGGAAGGCTCTTTTTCATTTGGGGCCACATGGACGGAGCTAGAAGGTGGGGTGTGTTTGCTGAGACTGACAGATTCAGTGACCAATCGTGCAGCAAGGGTTCTAGCAGGCTCCAATCACAATGTTGGAGGAGGGCTAAGGATACCCCCACATAAAACCCCCACGCTTGGTGTTCCAGCTCTGTTGGGAGTTAGGCGTTGAGAGAGAAGGGTGGATTTTGTTGGAGCTCTGTCCTGGGTCTTATAGTTACTTACTGCTGGATTGATTTTGGTGGCGAATTGTTGGAGATTCATTCTAGTCTTGCATCTTTCTGTTCCCTTCTGTGTCTCAGGTTCGTTTGGCTGTTCATTGCTTGTGTGTTTGAGTTATAATTTATACGTTTTCTGGTTGGTTCGATTGAAGGGTTAGGTTAGCGTGAGTGGGGGTACTGTGACTGAATGAGTGTGTTGTTGTCCCCTTCTCTGTTTAACTTTATATATATATATATATATATATATATATATATATATATCTGTGTGTGTGTGTGTGTGTGTGTGTGTGTGAATTTGCTTGATTGACTGTGAGTGTGCTGGTGTGTCCTGTAGCCTGCTACACAGGATATCACTCACTCCACAATCTGTGTGGTCATAGCAGCACACAAAATCACAAACTGGGCAAAGCATACATTGTAATTATTATAAATAATTTCAATCACTTTGCAGCAGAATGAAACATGGCTCTAAGGCACGCGTTGGGCGAGGTGGCTCTGGGTCTAGGAGATGCTGTTGCTGGGGGCAGTTCTGGGGTGGCTGTCTCTCCCCCAGTGAAATCAAGCACACGTCTTCCTTGGTGCTAGCCTGGCCTGTCAAGCCACTTCTTGCAAGATGTATTCTTAGGCTACCCCTCTGGAATCTAACCCAGATTCCATGTTAATAGGGCTGTGGAACCAGGCAACTCGTTGACTTCACCTAATTCTGGTGTAGCAGCAATGGTGAAGGACTTCAGCAGCATCCCTCACACCTACACTGCCTTTATTTTTTTTGCCACTGCTCCAGTCAATGTGCCCGGTGTGGACTGCTGTAGTGAGGGACTGCAGTGTATGCATGCATTCCAGTGACAGCGCCTTGACCGATTCCTGTATTACTATTTTTTGTCACTACGTCCCTGGTTCTGTAGTGGCAGGTAACTTTCGGGGGTCTGCTCTTCATTTCAAAGTTTCAAACGCCTCGTGGACTCCATTAGTGAGGAACTGCAAAAGCATCCCTCACGCATTTCCTTTCTTTTTCTTTTTTGAGATACTGCTCCAGCCGATGTGCCCACCTCGACCCAGAATGTGACTTCTTTATTTCCCTCTGCTCCATCCAATGTGCCCACCTCTGCCCAGAACGTGACTTTCCCCTCTGCTCCAGATACAGATGGGTGAGTTTCTAGATTCCAGGGAACCAGGGACCTCATTAACTTCACCTATTTCAGGCGTAGCTGCATTGGTGAGGGATTGCAAAAGCATCCCTCACACCTTGCCTTTTTTGTTTTTGCCACTGGTCCAGCCAATGTGCGCAGCTCTGGCATGAATGACTGCCAACCTGCCTGCACAGGGATGGCAGGCAGACTGGGTCAGTTGAAGCACGATGAGGTCAAGGAGGTGTGTGAGGGTTGTTTCGATGGCATTCGCAGTTGTCAACGGCGCATCACATGTAGGTGCTTCTGCATGGATCAACCAGGTTTCCTCACTTCCGGGGTATCTCCTGCCCCAATTGAGGCCCTGCCCGGCTACGACTGGCTGAAAAAGAACGCCCGTGCTATTCTACTACCCCCAAATATCCCTTTCCTTTGTACTTATCTCTTAATCTTGAGATAAGCCAGCAGTTATGCTACTGCTAGGAGCAACATAGTTCCTCCCAGTCCGTTCAGCTCAGTGGAGTGGGTCCACTGTGCCAGGCAGAGGAATTTCTTCATAGAGTGTAATTCCTCACTGTCTGTTCAGTGCTGCTTGTGGGATCATCCATTTTTCCTCGCTTCTGGGGTATCTCCTGCCCCAATGATGCCCTGCCTGGGTAAGGCTAGCTCTAAAATAAGTAAGGCCCGTGCTATTCCCCTACCCCAATAGCCTTTTATTTGTACTTAGACATGCAGGATGTGTGAAATGCTACTGCTAGCTGGGAGCATAGTTCCTGCTCACAGTCCGTTCATTGGGATGGGCCTCACCATCACTTGTTCCTAAGTACTACTGTGCCCGGCCCGCATTCATACTGAAGTCCTGGACCAGTTGCACACAGCACCAAAGGGATCACAGTGTCCTCCTTATGGTTTAAAAGTGTGAGTGGGTAACCCATGAGGACTGGCCGGTCAAGCTGCTTCCTGCAACAAGTGCAGTCGGTGCTGTGGTGACAAGGCTTAGGAATGGAGTAGCTACCCTTTGAATGATCCAGCTACAAAGGATATCACTACACAATGTGTGGTCAAAAAGCACACCAGCCTGACTGCCGTGTGTGCACGGGGATGGGCCTCCTCCTCCTCGTGGACTCCATTAGTGAGAGATTGCAAAAGCATCCCTCACACATTGCCTTTTTTGAGCCACTGAGCCTGCCTGGGCTGCCTTGGAGGGTCAATGTGCATCTGCGTTTCTGCCTTCAGTAACAACATGGACACAAGCTATGTCAGTCCACTCCCTACAGCCCTTTGGTAAGGTCCCCAACTTTAAGGACTAGCTGTTTCAAAATGAGGAGTTATTATTATCGCACTTCTCAGCAGCAGTGCATTACCAGAAACAGTGCATGTTGTTGAGAGCTTACTTCCGAGTAATGCCTGCAGCTGTGCATCTGAAACTGGGCACAGCTGAGTCCCCTCAAGGCCATCTGTGAGATGCCCAGCTGTAATGGACGTCTCTTGAAAAAGGACATTTCAGCCACCTGAGAAAGTGGATTTTGAAAGCTTACTTCTGAGTAACACTTGCACCGATTGTTCTAAAATTTGACACACTAGACTAGCAACACTCAGTCTGCACTGTGCCCAAGTTTCAAACCTGTAACTCAAAAAATTAAGAAGTTTTAGGCTTTTCTGACTCAAAAATCAACTCTAGAGCCTATAGGACAAAATGTAGAATCGATATAAATATCGTATTTCCGATAATTATACAATACGATATGATTAACCTATGATATTTTTTTGGTCCGACATTCCGATAACGATACGGTATTTTCGGGCGTGCACATCCCTACTATCTTTCATTGAACCAAATAACCCTACTAACATCTCACAGTGTTAAGACCACTGACTTACTTGTAGTCTTGCCCAACAGATTTCAAGCACTCCAAAAACTGAGGGACTTCGTAGCTAACCAAGGTGTTTAGCTGACCATCTCCGACGCCATCTCGATACACAATAATTCGAGAAGGCATGTGGTTGTTGTAGGTATACCAAGTCCTTAAAGCAGCTTTGGGGGACAAAAACATGCGTAGAACAGTTTAGAACTATATCTATCTATCTATCTATCTATCTATCTATCTTTGAGGACAAGACACAACCACCAGTGGCGCCGGTTATGAAAAGAGTCAGTATCTTCCTTTACTAGCACACTTTCTCTCTTGTGTTTTGAATGTGGTATACCAAGATCAAATAATTTCCACAGACACAAACTCACCTTCAATATTTAATGCGATTTCCCATAAAAGGAAGTCAGTTTTTGGAACATAGGATAAGCCATTTTCTTGTGGAAAACAGGTGATTTTAGTAGGGAAAAAGTAGGGTTATGGTGAATACGCTGCTATTATGACTCTCTCCATTGACCAAAGATTTATAACCAAACTTGTCAGAAATCAGCCTCTTGTACAACAATCTGCTCAGTTAAAAAGCATCGGATGCTTCATCTTCTCACTTAAAATGCTTAACACGCTCCAACTGTTGAATTTTTTTTAGAACAAAAGCTGAGCATGATCCAGCAGCCCAAAATCAAATCAATAAACTGCAGCACGCCGATATGCAACAACCTAGGTTAAAATGTACACAAGACAGGCGTTCTAGGTAACTAAGCACATTTCACAGCAAACACTTTCACTGGTGCTGAATTGCGATGTACACTCAATTTCAGTGACGTCAATCCTCAGAACATGTTAACGACTGTTGATATTGTCCCTCCAGCTGGGTAATGAAATGACTACATCCTAGCGTCCTCCAAATGAATAAAAAATACAGTCCAGCGATATTCTAACGTGTCTGGTTCACTACCAACACTGCCCTTGTTACTGAACAAGAGTTGCCACCCGAGATTTAGAGCGAAAAAAACCCACACAGCAAAGCTGGCATTTCACACGTCCAGTTTACCTTGCAAGCACACTTTGAGTCCATCTACAAGTTCTTGTCCACGATCTTGAAGGACACAGCGGGAATACCAACTATTGAGAGAAAGGAAAATGCTTCAGCTTGCAAAGACTGCCCCATTGTAAATAAAAACAACAAATGTCTTTATGGTACAATTGCATATTACCACAGGCCAATGAACCGAGGCAAGGGAAAGGAAAGAGGTCTCTCACGAATTGTATCATGACGAAATAGAATTTAAACAAACAGATTTAAAAAAATGTCAAATTATCTTACCGTGTCATTCCCTGATTCAAGCTAGCAACAAACCCTGCAATTGACCGCCGGCCAGCAGTAGTGTCATGGTAACAGTCAATCCCCACAATCATTAGTTGCTTCAACTTGAAGGTGTTAGAGAAATAAAGAGTTAGCTACAAACTCTAAAATGCAGACAGCAGAAAGTTCCCAGCCTGTTTACAAAATTAGAAACCACATTTTTTTATCGTTTTTTTAAAAAAATAGTAACATCTTTTAATATGGAGTATTATTCTGTCGTGTTATCTTTTATTGTTAACTGCTCAAGAGTCTGTCTTGATGCGGAATGGTATGTAAACATCGTAAATAAATAAAGAACAAGTATGACAAAACACTGAACTGGCACCAAGATTCAAGCAACGTCGATCGCAATTTGCTATCCCTAAATTTTCCAATTCCCTTTTGTTTTCATAGCAAACCAAGCAACTCTTAAGAATAAGGTGCCATAAGTCAATACTTATTCACATTCAATATTTATGAGGGGCGTTTAGCAAGGTACATGTACAAGAGAAAATTACTTGGAGGGGCGGACAACTACTTACTGGTATCTCAACACTCCAGAGCTCTCCACCCATCTTGCAATTTATCTGCAACGCTATTTTTGTGGCTATGGCCATTACTGTCTGGGGCTTGCTTAACGTGCGAGCAAGTACACACTGGCTCGGAGTGGGGCAGTCGGTACACAAGTACTTCTTGATGGCATCATACTTGTCTTTACGGTTACTAGACAGGAGGCAAACCACCTGGAAAAAATAAAAACCTTCCATATATCACTATTACTATGGAAAGCAGTTCAGACCCTCCAGCGAGCCTCCCCCTAGCCAGTTATTGAATGTTCTTTGTGGCCCAAAGTGCCCTTGACATAGCACGGTTTGCTTGCTTGTACTCGCGCAGGTGTGACGCAATGGCACAGGTAGATGGGCCAATGTTAGAGAAATTCGATATGGAGCACTGCTCTGCCTTTGTGCAGTGGATTGGACAGGAGAATCCCTGCTGTAGTCCTACACTCTTATGAGCCCAACCCAGTCGAGGACGTTCAAGCAAAGGCACATCATATCCAAGGCAATTTAGATGCCAGGCTTCGAGTGTGATGCTCTTTCCCTTCTTTAGCATCAGAAAAGAATTACCGTTTTTAAAACAACGTTAAGCATCCAGGACTCTGTAAAGGTCCTTAATGTCAACTCTTACCACCACCCCCCAAAAAAAAAAGAAATTACACCTACTCAAACTTCCACTGAACTGATAGCAGTAATCATGAGGTAGTGGTATTCTAAGAGTGGTCTCTAGCAGGTGTTTCCCAGCCCACTTATTCTGAACTGTAAAGTTTCAAAGACCATTTCCAAGGGCATTTTCTTATTTAAAAGAAAAAGCAGAATCACATCCCATGCATCGTCTTTTCAAATACATTAACCGAGACCAAAATTTGAGTTTTTCCAGCACGTATTCTTTTACGTCAAGAATGTGTCCACCACATTAAATTTCTGAATCACAACTTCCAAATAGTTCAATGCGTACCATCTGTGTATCTGAAGTGACTTTTTGCTTCAAGATTCTCAAGTACGCTTCCGTTCTGTCCTCTACTTCAACCCTATTAAAAGGAAACTATCATGTTTTACTGTTTTTATTATTCATCCCTCATCGCAATTTAAGAAATTGAAGAAATGCAGGTTGCTTACCTGTAACTGTAGTTCTTCGAGTGGTCATCTGTGCATTCACACATATGGGTTTGCGCCGGCGCCGAGCCTATCTCGGGACTCCTATAGCTTAGCTTAGGAATTTTTGGCGGGAACCCCTCCCCCACCGCCTCATCGCGCATGCTCCGGGTTCCCGCTCACCTCAGTTCCTGGAGACCGCCTGGCCTCGTGACCAAGATGATGCGTCACTAAACTAGGACTAAACAAGAGCAAGGCGAAAAACCAATTGACAGCGATGCCAAGAGGGGCGGTGGGAGGGTTGTGTGAATGCACAGATGACCACTCGAAGAACTACAGTTACAGGTAAGCAACCTGCATTTCTTCTTCGTGGTCTCTGCGCATCACACATATGGGCGATTAACAAGCCACTTACCAGGGGTGGGATGCACGCTGTCCTGGTTATTGTAGCACTGAAGACAGCACAGATCTTCCGAAGGCAGTCTTTTTGAGCTCTAACGTCAAGCTTATAGTGCTTGATAAATGTGGAGATCCTGGACCATGTAGCGGCCTTACATAGGTCAGGGATGGAGATTCCACGGTTCAGAGCAGTAGAGGTCGCTTGACCTCGCGTTGAGTGTGCAGTCAGTCGTTCTGGGATCTCTTTGCCTGCTAGCTGGTAAGCTAGTAAGATAGTTTGAACGATCCATTTGGAAAATCGCTGTGGAGAAACGGGTAGACCTTTAGTCTTGCCCCCACAGCAGACGAAAAGGTTGCGAGATTTTCGATAATGGACGGGTCTGGATTTGTAGAAGGCCAAGGCCCTGCGTACATCCAGGGAGTGTAATTTTGCTGATAATGGGTCATTTGCTGTTTGAAAGAAGGATGGCAAGACAATGTCTTGGTTGAGGTGGAAACTAGAGACTACTTTGGGTACAAACGAGGGCCCAGGACGCAAGACCACTCGGTCTCTGAAAAACTGAGTATACGGCGGGTCCAGAAGCAGGGCGCAGAGCTCGGACGCTCGTCTGGCCGACGTGATGGCTACGAGAAATGCTGTTTTGAGTGTGAGGAGCCTCACGTCGATGGTGGCCAGGGGTTCGAACGGTTTTGTAGTGAGAGCGGTAAGAACCACTGAAAGGCTCCATTGTGGGATCAGCGATCGACATGGTGGAAGGATGTTGCGTAGTCCCCTTAGGAAGCTCTTGGACAGTGGGTGCGCCATGACGGAATAGCCCTCCAGGAAATCATGGTAGGTTGATATGGCTGATAAGTAAACTTTGATCGATGAGGCTTTCAGTCCTTTGTCATGCAGAGAATAGAGGAACTGCAACACTAGTGGCATGGAAGAAGAGGTGGGATTGACGCCTTCCACCTGCGCGAACTGCAGGAAGGAGTTCCACTTTCTAGCGTATGATGCTCTCGTGGCAGGCTTTCTGGCTGCTTCCAGAATTGAACGTACCTGCGGTGGGAGAGCTAGGTTATGCCACCTGGATGGATTCTCCACGCGGTAAGCTTGAGAGAGTCTAGGTTCGGGTGTAACAACCTGCTGTCTGTTTTTGTCAACAGATCTGGACGGGCTGGGAGACGCCATGGTTGGCCCTGAGAGAGGCGGAGGAGGGGGGTGAACCAAGTTTGTCTCGGCCACCACGGAGCTATTACAATTGCCTCCACCGCATTCCGTGTTAGTCTGGCAATTACTCGATGTAGTAGGGGAAATGGAGGAAACATATACATGAAGCCCATGTCCCATGGCACCACGAAAGCATCTCCTAGGGAGTGGTGGCCTACACCCGCTCTGGAGCAGTAAGCCGGACAGACTGCATTCTTGCTTGTTGCAAATAGGTCCAGTCGGTGTGCCCCACATGTCGAAGAGCCATCTGAGGACAGTCGGTGTTAGGCCCCATTCGTGAGTGTCCAGGAACCGTCTGCTGAGGCTGTCTGCTCGGGTGTTGTCTTTTCCCGCAATGTGCACCGCTGATAATCTGATGCTGTGTTGGACGGCCCAGAGCAGTATCGTTGTGGTCAGGTGAAATAGAGTAGAGGAGCGAGTTCCCCCCTCCTTGTTGACATACCATACGACCGCGGTGTTGTCTGAGAGGATTTGGACATGGTGGCCTTGAAGGTGGTTCTGGAAGGCATGTAGAGCGCGTTGCACCGCTATCAGTTCCAAAACGTTGATATGGTAGGATCGTTCTGTTCAAGACCAGAGACCTTGGATGTTGAGGTGTCCGCTGTGAGCTCCCCAGCCCAGGAGGGACGCGTCTGTAGTTATCCTGCGTGACGGTTCTGGGTCCACGAATGGCATTCCAGCTGATAAGTTTTGGGTATCCATCCACCACCGCAGGGAATTCTTGACATCTCCGGGGATAGAAAACCTCACTTTTCGTGGGTTCAAAGTGGGGTTGAACCTCCGAAGAAGGTGTTGGAGCAGTCGCATGTGAAGGCGTGCCCATCGAATCACGAAGACGGAGGCTGCCATGAAGCCGAGAAGTTGAAGAACTTGCAGGGCCGATGTCTGATGCTGGTGGTAGAGGCGTCGTGCCACATCTACCAGCGACAATGCTCTGTCTCGTGGTAGGTAGGCACGGCGCACTGTCGAGTCTAGGCGAACTCCAATGAACTGCAGCGATTGTGTCGGGCGAAAAATGGACTTGTCTGCGTTGATTAGAAGGCCCAACGATGAGAGGAGGTTGGCGACTGTGGCGACGTCCTTCTGCGCGCTGTGGAGTGAGCGTGAGACGATCAACCAGTCGTCTAAACAGGGGTATAACTCTATACCCTGTGAGCGTAGGTGGGCACATACCGCAGCCATACACTTTGTGAAGACCCTTGGTGCCAACTTGAGGCCAAACGGTAGGACCGTAAACTGGAAGACCTGGGTTCCCACTACGAAGCGAAGGTATCTGCGATGAGAAGGGTGAATGGTTATATGGAAGTAGGCATCTTTTAAGTCTATTAAGGTAAACCAGCGATTCTTTTGTAGAAGGGGCAGAACTGCAGCCAATGTGACCATCCGGAATTTCTTTGTTGCGAAGAACTTGTTTAGATGCCTTAGATCCATAATAGGGCGAAGCTTTGTAATGGCGCCTTTGTCTAGCAAGGAGGCTGTCTCCTGCAGTAATGTGATAGATGGAGGAGTTATTTTCACGGTTCCAAGAGGAGGGAGGACTTTGAACTCTATCTTGTACCCTTGGCAGATGGTCCGCAGGACCCATTTGTCTGTTGTTATCAACTGCCATGAATGTTGGTATCGATGAAGGGTATGTCCGAATTGAAAGTGCTTTGCTGGGTGGAAGGCAAAGTCAAAGGCACCGTTTCTGCGCTGGATCAGGCCTATTGCATGGCTTGGTGAAGCGCGAGGAAGATTTCCTCTGATGGAAGGTGGCAGTGGAGCCGGGCGGCTGGTATCGTGATGCACGGTCTTGTTGTTGGCGAGGCTGGTAAGGGAGAGGCCTGTACCACTTCCAAGTACGAAAGGTGGGCTGTTGTTGTTGTACTAATCCCATCTTTCTTGCTGTAACTTTGGCCTTATGGATGGTATCCATGGCTGTGTCGGTGGTGGCGTTGAAAAGGCCCTGACCGTCAAAAGGCAGATCCTCAATCCGGTTTCGCGTTTCTTGAGGCAGGTTGGCCGAGCGCAACCACGCGTGCCTGCGTAGTGCCACTGCTCCTATCATGGCCTTTGCAGCGCAATCCGTTTGATGCTTGGAAGTCTCAAGCTGCTGTTTGGACAGGCACATTGCTTCCGTCTGAAAGACCCTGGCCAGCTCTCGCTGATCCTCCGGTAAATAAGTCATGAGTGAGGACATTTTCTCCCACAGGAAAACCTGGTAGCGGGACATCATGGCCTGATAATTGGTGACTTTGATGTTAAGGGAGGCAGACGAATAGATGCGCCTCCCAAAGGTATCGAGCTTGCGGCCTTCCTTGTCCGTCGGGGCAGAGTAGTTCTTAGAAGACTTTCCCTGCGATGCCTCCACCACGTTGGAGTTAGGTTTGGGGTGTACGAACAAGAAAGGCGCTTCTGATTCCTTGATCTTATATAGGGTGTCCAAACGTTTTGATGTGGGGCCCATTGTAGCTGGGTTAGCCCATGACTGCTGGACCGTTTTTAACAAAGTTGGGACCATAGGCAGGGCTAGCTGTGCTGAAGGTTCCACATACATCACGTCAAAGATACGGTAAGCTACAGCCTCTTCCGGTTGGTGATGTTCAATGCCAAGGGACTGAGCCATCCTGAGCATTTGTTTGGTAAAATTACTAAGCTCCATTGAAGGTGACGCACTGTCACCTCGTCCTCAGGTGATGGTAGCAATGGAGGCGGAGACGTAACTGAGGAGGAATCTGACGCTTAGTCTTCTACGGAGCAAGGAGACGAGTGAGTTGGCGAATGTGAGCGGCCTGGCACGGTAGATGTCGAAGCAGCAGTAGTGACAGTGGTCACGGGAGGGCGATTGGTAGCGTGTGAAACCGTGCGACCGATGCGCTCCCCGGTATAAGGGTCGAACTTATAACGAGGTTTAGCTATGTAAGCTTGGCGTGAGTGGTCCGAGTACCTGTCCCAGTCGGGGGCGCGGGAGTGCGATCTGGAGCGCGATCGTCTAACAGACGTGCGTCCCATCCAGGAGCGAGACGGTGACCGCGAGTGCCTGCTCACCGTGTACTGCGATGCCCTAGATGCTGGTGACGCCGAGCGGATGGAGCAGTCAGGCGACGCAGGTGCCATTCTGATTCAGCAGTCGACGGTGGCCCAGTCAACCTCCGAGATGTTGGGGACAGTTGCGCTGAAGGAAACAGCTCCTCTAGCGGCGATGGCTGTGGAGCGGAGCGAGAAGGTGACGGTAAGAAAATAGACATGTCTTCCGCCGGTGAGGACCGTGTCGGTACTGAGAGTGATTTTCGGGCGCCCGAGAGTTTTGGTACCGATGCTGTCGGTATCGACAGCGTGGATGTCCGTCGCGATGGTTGGTGACTCGACGTCGGAGAGTCCTGGCTCGGTACCGCTGTCGGTGCCGATGGGCTCGGTACCGGGTATTTTGTCGGTACCGTAAGTTGATATGGTGCCGATGGGGTCGGAGACAGCGCCGGTACCGATGTGCGTCTCGAAGACGAAAATTTCGCCGGGATCGACGACAGTGTCGGTCCCGACACTTGCGGCAGTCCTGCAGGGGCCGGAGTTGAGGAACTTTTGGCCACTTTAGCTGATTTCTCGCGCTTGTCCTTCGATTTCCGCTTCAGCCCCAAGTCTTTCGAAGGCTTGGACTTTTTTGATTGTTTAGCGGGCTTATCACTCCCCGACGGGGCCCCCGACGTTGCTGGGTCTGAGCGGCTTACAGTAACCGACCCGCGCTCCCCAGAAGTGGTGGCTGAGTGTGACCCCGGCTGAGAGGTATCTACTGCAGCCAATGCATTTTTCATAGCAAGCCCCGTAGTCGATCAGCTCGGTTTCTCCGGGCTTGCCTTGAGAAGCTCATGCAATGGGTGCATGTTTCCATTATATGGGACTCTCCCAAGCAAAGCAGGCAGAGAGAGTGTCCGTCCGTAAGGGTGATCTTCGCTCCGCAGCGGGAGCATTTTTTAAACAGGGCGGTCTGGGCCATGACTGGAGCAGGCCGAACAACTAACTAATAGATATATATATAAATATTTTTAAAAAAACAAAAACAAAAAACAGTATAACTATGGACTTAAATACCTAAGCTAACCTATCCTAACTAATTCTGTTTTACAGAAGGAGAAATACGAACGGTTGTTCGGAGGAGTCGTCCGCGAGTCTAAGCAAGGCGGCGGTCGACAAGGAACTGAGGTGAGTGGGAACCCGGAGCATGCGCAATGACGCGGTGGGGGAGGGGTTCCCGCCAAAAATATCTAAGCTAGCTATAGGAGTCCCGAGATAGGCTTGGCGCCGGCACGAGCCCATATGTGTGATGCACAGAGACCACGAAGAAGAACAATGTCATAGATAGCTACATAAATGTCTCAGCTTAATATTGCCTCATGTAATAATCCCAGAGGTATCTACAAGTATTTCATTTTGAGACGATAAGCCAAAGGCTGCTCTGGATGGTCTTGTAAATGCAATTGCCTGAATGTTGCCATACTTTTAAAGAAGTGCATTTATGGGAAAGTTGTCCATTACCACACATGTACACATTTTCTTGATTTAACCCGCCTAATAAAATTCCAGGGGGAAAATGTAATTCCTGGATAGCAACATGGTGCCAATAGTACTTACATTATTGCTTTGTTCATTTGAATGCCCATTGCTGGTGTGACTTTGAAGAGATTTTGAACTAAAACATTAGCAGTTTCATAATTTCGGCGCGTGTATATTAACAGCCAATTATCCAATGGCTTTACGCTAATGAGACGCGCTCCCCTGGTTTCTTTAGACCAGTCTGCCAACTGGGGATTGTAGTCAAACTGAAAGGAAGAAGGTTCTGAAGTAAGCATCAAGCAAGGAAATAAACCAAGTCTCACAAGCTCTTTCAAAATGCCTTTCCGTACTGGACAAGAACCACCTATTCTGTTTCACGTTTTAAAGCACGTTTAATGAATTACAATTTGCTTACCACTTTTCCTCCTTGATGGATTTTTTCTGACTGAACCACTCGTCCCGCGAAGGAAAGCAGATTAGATTCAAAGCTTAAGCCCCAGTCACGGAGTTCTTTCTGGACATTATCATCTCTGTTCGATTATATAAACAGAAGACAAGACAACGTAGTTAAGGATGTTGCCCGAGTTGAACAATATTCTTCAGGCTAGCCATTTTATTACAACTGAGTTGACTACTAAAGAGGAAAAGCTCCCCCCGCCCCCAGAAAAAACTCAGGAACATACTTGTTAATGTAATTAATGAGCTTTCCAACTTCGCGCATTCTTTGCTCTGGTGCAAGTCTTGTATGGGCAGATAAATCTTTCATCACAGTGAAATCACTTCGCATTTTATCAGTAAGCCCTACAAATATGAAAACTTCTTTTATGCCAAGAATGCATAGGACCAAATGGAAGTAATTATATTATGCTTCATTGACCCATGCAACAATTAACAAAATCTCTCTCTCTCTCTCTCACACACACACACACACACACGCACACAAATGTTTCATTATCCAACTGCTAAACACACAACAGTGGAGGACTAATATGAAAACCTTTAAAATGTACTATACCTGTAAGGTAGCAGAGCTCAGGAATAAGTATTGCTGGTCCTGCCATGGCACCTCCTGGGCCTCTCTTCCTCTTTGGCTGGCTGATCAAAACTGGTTGATTCAAGTCAGCGATTTCCTGGCTATATTGCTGTATTAAAAGTGTGGAATGTCCTTAAGCAGGGCACTTAGAATATATAAAGACACTGGTTTTGCAAAACCGTTGACTACGAAGTCAGAAGCAGCAGCATGCTATTGAAATGCAAATTGGTATCACAATTCCATAAATTCAAAAGGAAGCTGCTAACAGCTGCTGCACTTCTGAACACAGGACATGCCTGTGGGATGCCTGGTCATTTGCTGTGAAACCCATATTCTGCAAACATGCCATATACATTCAGCATATTAATTTGACTTATAGTTACCCAAAATACATTTCTATATATATGGGGAAAGATCTAACTGGTGTCAATGGAAAAGCAGCCAGTTCTACCCAGTTCAACTTACTTCATGCCCTAACATTATGCTGAGTACCCCCTGACAAGAGCAGTCCATGATGTAGAGCAGGGCAACTCGTAGCATATTAACACCAGGACAAGTGGGAAGTTGGAACATTCTAGAGGATAACAGGATCGCAATGTAAGAGCTGCCATTTTCGGTAGCAGTCCTATGGTTTTGGACCCATCCAACACCCCTTGGCTTCTGGTTAACAGACAGTGATCTAATGTTTTCATTAAGTTCTACAAATTTGCAGGCCAGGTATTCACTTTCTGCAATAGGGTTGTTTAAGAACTTTCAGGGTTCTCCAGCTCAGAGAATACATGTGCATCCCCTTTAGCTTAAATTTCTGCATTCCTATAGAAACAGCAATGCAAGGAACGTCACTGGGGTTACAGGTATTTGCCTACAGTTCAATGGGTTTGGCATAGATATTCCAATTCACTGCATTTAAAAGGCACATAAAAAAAGTCTAATATAATCCTGCCATGTGAGGTATTTAACCAAGTCCCTTAACTTAATAAACCTAAACGAAATAAAGTTCAATGCACACTTCGTTACCATTCCATACCATTTTATAGTAGTCCACAAAACTGATTTCAGATCCATCTGCTTTCTTGAAGACATCCTGGGGATTAGAATCCCAATCAATATCATCAACCCGGTATGTTTTGTTGTTATACCTGGGCCAAGTTTGGAAAGGTTCTGTTAATCTTGCATCCTTTGTAACCAAGTTTTATTTTAGTTCAGCTTAACCATTTCTGTAAGAAAAGCTGGGAACTATATGGAATGATTCCATGTTAAGAGGAAAATGAAATTAAGTTATTTGAAATCAGTGTCTTTCGTGAAGCAGGCTTTGTGCCTTCAGTTCATGGTAGAGCATGCTTAGATCAAGCCTTATTGGAAGGCTTTTGGAGTACTAGATGGTATTTC
The DNA here is from genome assembly GCA_029215795.1 of Anniella stebbinsi. Lineage (NCBI taxonomy): Eukaryota > Metazoa > Chordata > Lepidosauria > Squamata > Anniellidae > Anniella > Anniella stebbinsi. The sequence continues at coordinate 17,219,927 of JARDYH010000010.1, forward strand.
AGTTAATTTGTTGTTCTCTCATGAGAATTCCTTATTTACATTTTGCACCAGTGGTGTGCTTTAAGAACAAATAAACTTCAAAACATATAACCTTGTTTTGCCATCACTGCATGAAAACAATAAAAAAAACTGGGCCTCTTTCCAGGATAGAGGAATCTTGTACCTATCGTATATACGATTATGTATAATAGTATATTATCATATGCTAACATCGAACTGATTTTCTAAATGTCAATCTTTATGTAGCTGAAACAGCACCATCCTCACACAAGAGGAATCAACAGGCTTGCAGTACTACAAAACAGTCCAGAAAGGACTGATCATGATGACGGAATGGGAAAGGGATGAATTAACTGGAAGGGTGACAGTGGTGGTAACAGAATGGTTGGAATCCTGAACAGAGAGCACCCACACCACCATTTGGTTGGAGGTCCCATGTGTTACAACACTGAATGGCCCTGTTCAGATGACACGTTAAGCCATGGTGGTTAAGCATTTAGAGCTAAACATTACGGCTTAGCGTGTTGTCTGAACAATGGCTAAGCGTGTTATGTGAACCATTCTTAACCATGGTGGCTACATAACCGTGTTTTAGGTAGGGTCACTAACCATTTGCTGCAAAAGGGTTAGCCGCCTAACCATGGCTTAACGTATTGTCTGAACAGGCCCAGTGTCCTCCCAAGATAAAGCAGCCCTATTCGCTAAGTGCAACCATCTGCCCACGGCAACAGGTGCTGCAAACGTGAGCTCAATCACCTTCAGTAAGATAAAAGTAATCATCAAAAGATCTTGCCTTGTAAGAACGATGAGGCCAACCAGTTCTTTAGCACATATTTCCCTGAACCTCTGTTCTCCCACTTCGTCAAACATGGAGTACATAAAATCCAGAACAGTTTCACTCCTGAGAACTTTGTGGCTCACATCTGTGCACAGCATGATGCTTGTTTCGTACTGTAGAATGGAAGTTGTGAAGCCTGGCCAAATCATCAGCCTGCCCCAGAAAGATGACAGAAATTCAAACAGTAGTCCAGCCTGGGCATGAAGTCATAAATAAATGAGGCAAGCTTCTTTCAGATAGGGTCACAGTTAGCATACCAGCTCAAGCTGGTAGGCTGCACCTCTGGTCACCACAGCCACCTGAGCTTTCTCAGTTAGCACAAACTCCAGAACGTCGAGACTATGCACTTGATCTTTTAAGTAGAGTGGAACACCATCTAACAACAATTGTAACTTCCATCCAGAGTAGTTCAGTTTCCCAACACACAAAACCTCCATCTTGTCTGGATTAGGCCACCGCTTGTTCACCCACATCCGCCCCCCAAAACAGCTTCTAGGCACTGATTCTGGAGTTTCACAGCCTCCCTGGGATGTGTAAGAGATGGAAACTAGAGGCAGAGTTGAGTATTACACGGCACACCAAAAGTTCTGAGCCCAATTCATTACCTGTGTTTAGGAATATCGATTGGATCACTTGGTTTGTAATAATTTCGTCCAATTTGCTGCAGGTTCATTATTTTCAGTAGTCTGAAAAAGAGGGAATCAAAGGTTATGTTCAATGGAGAGACGTTAGAGAACACACGGTGCAACACTCCAGAGAATAGCAGATGAGTAACTGGATACACCATGGCTTGACTAAGGGTTTTCCACTACAAGTCTCCGCTGGGTCTGTCTAGGGCAGCTTTCCCCAACATGGCAACCTCCAGGAGTGTTGGACTGCACCTCCTACACCTGCCAGCCAGGATGGTCAAAGGTCATGATAGCTGGGAGTTGCAGTCCAACACATCTGGAGGAGGCCAGGCTGGGGAAACGCACAATTCAGGAAAAGTGTTCTACGACCAGACATACTGGCACGATGCCTAATTTCTTAGGCCATAGGGGAAGTGACCACATTATTGGATGCCTCCTCACACCAAACTGAGAACCTCAAGAAGCACTTGAGCAAATCAAATGTGACTCCAGAATATTTCTTCCAGTTGATTGCTCTGAATAAAGTCCACCACGACACACAAGCTATGGGCAAAGCCTTGCTTTACCCCTCCATCACCTCCTCCCAGCGCTGGGGATAGCCTCCTCAACAGAACTCTCTGCTACTGCCTTTGGTATCTTAAGTATCAGCATGTGTCTGGAATGTGGTGATGGGAGAGGTAAAACAAGCCTTTGCTGTGTGGTTGTGGTAATGGTTGTCTCAAAGATAGACTAGCATTGACTGAGCAGGAAGGAGCTCCACAAATCCCCTACAGCCATGGAGCAGGAAGGATGAGAATGGGGGGGCTCCCCTAACAGAAGGGACGAGGATGATTTAGTATTTAGTAGACGAGGAGGAGCAACTCACTCGAGATCCTCCACTGTTGGAGTCTGCAAGATTTCACGGGAATACACCTAGCGGAGTCTCAGTGCAGGTTACCTGTGGGATCGCCTTCTCCCGTATAATCCGTCCTGCACACTCAGGTCCTCTGGGAATAATTTACTTCAATCAGCCAGAACTAGGCTGACGAGTGTTACCCAGAGGACCTTTTCTTCTGCCGCTCCCAGACTATGGAATGGCCTGCCGGAGGAGATCCGACAAATTAGCAGTCTCCTTGAATTTAAGAGAGCCGTGAAGACTGATCTCTTCCAGCAGGCCTACCTAGTTGAATTTTAAGATGTTTTAATAATGTATTAGTTTGATTTGTTTTTAATTTTTTATCTTTTTTATGGTCTTTGTATTTATATTTATTGTTGTTCCCTGCCGCGATCCAGTGGGAGGCGGGTTAAAAATAAATAAATATATTATTATTAAAAACACACAAAATGTAAGACTCTTAACCACAAAGAACAGATAAAACATTAATTCTCTAATATGCTGCTCTCCCATCCTTAGTATTAACTTCTTTAACAAAAAAAATCTGTATCGAAAGCCAACCTTCTAAAAATAATGTTGTAGAACTGTAAGCATGTAGGTGAAGTAGATGGTAGCTCATTGGTTAAGGTGACGGTAATCTTCACATTCTCTCCCTGCCGGGTCCGACTGAACACTTCAGAAACCTGCGAACGGCAGTTACATTTAAACTGATTAAGCACTGTAAGATTTGATGAACTGAACAAATGTAAAGCAGCCTTTATGGGGACTGTAGTGCAACTCATCTGGAGTTCATTAGGCTGCCTTGAAGCTTCCAAGGAAACAGTCCCAATCTCTGAAAGAGACAAACAACCCACACATCTCTAGCCATAAGCCTGTAGCAATTCCCATCCTAAAGGTGAACACACAGCACTTTCTCTCAAGATTTTACTTCTAAAAGTTTGAATACGTGTGCTCTCTTATGCTCACGGACACAGGGCACAGCTTTCTGGACCAGAGTATCGCTATGTAGCCACTCGTAGTGCATCAGGCAGCATTGGCAGAATTAGATTCTGCAGCCTTAGGGAGACACTACCTTGTTTTCCAGCTTCTTTGGTAAAAACAAAATGGTCCCATCGAACGCATGTGTCCTTCCAATCAGGTCCTCGTGCTGAAAAAGCAAAGCTGAACGAAGACGCCGGGCTTCCATTTGTGGGTTATAGTCAATGTGATACTGATACAAGGCCCATTGCGGACGAGAAGTCAGACGAAAATGGTTGGTGCTTAGCCTAATTAAAGTACCCGAAGTACCTGAGGAAACACACATCCAACTGTTATCAGCCCCAACGGACAGCACGTCAACAACTTTCCAACCAGCAACATATAGGCATTCATTCGTACAAGCTAAAATTACTCATGTAAGAGATCATTGGAACTTTCCATGGAGGTGTCTTTTGGTCTGGTATGACAGAGGCATGCAACAATGGGTTAATTCTCCTACCAGGAAGTCAGGGACCATGTGACCTAGATCTTTGTTATTGTTTGGTGTTGCTTGACTCCTCCCCTGTTCCGTCCTGCGGTTCAGCTTCAGACAAAGTATAACTGGGGTCTATAAAGTAGTGGGAAAGAGAGAGGCATCCCCTTCCTGATTAGGCATGGCTCAGGAGAGGATTCAGTTCACAGAATTCCCTTTAGAGGCTGGAGCAGTTTGCATTTTTTCAGAATGTAGACCTGGGGCTTTCTTTGTAGACCCACTTTTGATGTTTGCACGCTTGGATACAGTTTTCCCATCAGAGTCATGATCAGAGAGAAAAAACAAGAGACAGCAGTAAAGAGAAAACCTTTTTTCCCCTTTTAAATAAAAAGTACAGAGAAGTTTAACATTTTAGAAATTATCAGGATTAGGAGAAGGTTAAGTGCATAAAAGCATTTAAGAACGAAAGTAAAGTCTGAGGAAAGGCTGTACAGCAGGATGCTGGACTAGGCAGGGTAAGAGCAAGAGAGCAATCTAGCACCACCAAGCCTAGTGGCAAGAATGAAGTCGTATGATCCTGCCTTCCTGGACAGCACCAGAAATTGACCCATCGTTGGGTGCCTCCTCATACCAAACAGACCAGGACACTGTAAAGAGCCCCATTATAATACCAAGACAGGGATGGTGAACCTTGGCTTTCTTTTCCTCCCCCCCCCCCCCCGCCTTCCATTTAGCGTGGCCCTCACTACCATCTTGGGAATTTGAAGTGTGGTTTTGCCATTAGCCAGGGCAGCTGCTAAATTAGGAAGGGATACAATGTTCTCACTTATTAACTAAACACATCTAGAAATTTGAAATAAGCTTAAGAAAAATCACATGCCCATTTTGGATTCTTTAACATGTTCCATCGATTGACGAGTATTTACACCAAGGTCATGGTAATCTCTGCGGCGGCCACCTCTCTCCCCCAATGTCATTTCTTGAAAGCCTGCCGAAATCTGAAGTTCTGAAATTTGAGGACAAACAGTTATGAATTGTATTTGCTGTTAATCTGGTCAAGACAAAACGAGCAGATTATCGCCCCTGCCCTGCATGGAAACAAGAAATCCTGGTCAGCTAATTGCAACTCCCATTTTTTGGCAACCCAAAGAGCTGAAGTAGCCCCAAAGTGAGATATCTAACCGTAGAACCATACGTTTTATTGCTACTGGAAGCAAAAAGGCAAATCTCACAGCAAATAAGTGCTTACGGGAGAAAGTTAGGTGGGAAGGTTACCAGCTCTATTAAAGACACAATGCTGATAACTGCAGTAAAGTTATACAAGTTCTGTAGGCAAATGAATAGTACAAAACAAGGAGTGCCAGTTTAAAATTTTGATTTCTGTTAACTCTGAATTATATTAAGATTGCAAAATGAATCAATAAAGAGCTCTGGTTCTGAATTACACAAGGACTCAAAACCTAACTTTGCCTCCATTACGACGGCAGCAAAAAGAACATGAAATATGACAGCAGAAAGTTTGTCCAGAAACCTTTCTCCTTTGGCAATGAAAGCTTTTGAAGATCAAAGGCAAATCCAAACACAGTGGCGTAACTGTAAGGATTTGGGAAAGAGTTCAGACAAACAGGCCTTTTAGAATACTGCTGTTCTACTGTGTTGTCTTACCCGATGATCTTGGTCCAACAGGCCCTCTTCTTTGCCGCCCACGACCAACCAGCTCTCCTTCTGCCGGTGGCTCTGCCTCAGGGTTCTGGGGTTTAGTTTGCCCATAGTCAGATGGTTTAACCTAGAAGGTTTTTTTAAAAAATAAACAGCAATATGAAGACTGGGATCTGGGGAAAGAGTAGAAACTTTAGGCCCCCAAAATAGGCCTAATTTAGGCCCCTGGAAAAACAGGAAAAAGTTCTTCGGATATAATTCATTTCAGAATAAGTACTTTTTGAAGCAGTGACTTAACGTGTTAAAGCCAGTTCATGCCAAAGCAAGTTTTACGCCCATGATTCAAATATACGTCGATGACAGCATCATTGTTATTGACTAGAATTTTTTTAAAGCAATGCCCTTTGGACTTGGTGCTGGAAAATACTTTTTAACATGCTGCAGAATACAGAGCATTTCCCAGTATTTGCTCTAGCTTTGGAGTCCATAAAGCATATTACTCCTACAACGCAGCGGAAAAGCTTAGTGACACAGACTCCGACTCCTTTTCATAAAATAGTAGAGTTGGAAGGGGCCTATAAGGCCATCGAGTCCAACCCCCTGCACAGTGTAGGAACCCACCTTAAAGCATCCCTGACAGATGGCTGTCCAGCTGCCTTTTGAATGCCTCTAGTGTGGGAGAGCCCACAACCTCCCTAGGTCATGGGTTCCATTGACGTGCTGCTCTAACAGTCAGGAAGTTTTTCCTGATGTCCAGCCGCAATCTAGCTTCCTGTAACTTGAGCCCATTATTCCGTGTCCTGCATTCTGGGTGGATCGAGACGTGATCCTGGTCCTCCTCTGTGTGACAACCTTTCAAGTATTTGAAGAGTGCTATCATGTCTCCCCTGAATCTTCTCTTCTCTAGGCTAAACATGCCCAGTTCTTTCAGTCTCTCCTCATAGGGCTGTTTTCTTTCTAAGCTGAAGCATCAAGCGAAAAAGGGATGTGCATAGACCCCACTCAAGAAACAAAAATTGAAATCTAAGTTTCAATTCATGCAAGGCTTCCATTTTCCGATGTCCTTAAAGCTTTAAATTCGGAATCAGAACTTATGGAAGTTTCAGACATCAGTTCTGACTGGTGAAATACAGTAGTTCTACTAATACTTTGGAAGTTATTTAGGGGGAGGGAGAATATAAATAAATTCAACCAACTACGAGCTGAGATTAGCCAATAATGACTGAATTCAGACATCATACAAAGCACGAATTTAAAAACAGTCGAGTACTATTTTTTAGCATGAGACCTGAATTAATAAACAAAGGTTTGCATTTAGCTGGCAAACCACAAGCTGATACCATGGTTTGAAATTGGTTTATGGAGTATCATATACTGTGATGTCTGAGATGACAAAGCAGTTACGGCTGCTGCTCTTCCTCCAGCCAGTGTGACTAGAAACTGAGCAGATAGAAAATAGAAGCAGATAAGCAGCTCTAATAGAAGCAATGTTTGCTTCTAGATCTGGAAACCGCCTGAGCGATAAATGGGTCAATTCAGACAGAGTGTCTAACCATGACTTGGCACTAAATGAATGAGCCTTGCACTTTTTCACTCTCCCCTTTCTTCGGATTTAGCGGCAAATGACGTTTTGCGGCTAAATCAAGGACGAGTGTGGCAATCAGAGCATGTAAAGAGAGGGAAAAGACACAAGCACAGCACCCGTTCATGTAGAGCCAAGCCATAACTTGGGCGTTACACATTTTAATCAACCCAATGTCATGGTTGGTCACTGCATCTAAAATGAGGCTTAGTCTACTATTACTATGACACTTGCATCCCAATCTCATTTATATTCCCTAGGTTCAATGATGCTCACTCCCAAGTATATGTTCAAGGGATTGCAGGCTGTTTATAATTAGAAAGATATAGAACTGTAGACCTGGGCATTGACAGCAATAGGGGAAGCAATGCTGTTCAACTAAAACTTGTGTATGTTCTTTTCTTAACCTGGTATCACTTGTATTTTTTTTCTTTTTTTAATTTTTATTTTTCAACATAAAATACAACATAATCACAACATAAATTACAATACCAAACTAACAATGCCTTCACAACGCCCCCCGTGCTCTCCTCCCCCAAGAGACCTGTCTGTATTCATTTATACATTTTTCCAAAATTGTAAAGAGTCTTTTAAAGGTGAACATCCTTTCCCCTTTATTAATACATATTCCAAAAATGGACTCCATATATTTTCAAAATCATTCTTCCTGGATAGTCCCCTCTTTACTTTAAGATTACATGTTAGTTTATCATTAAGTGCAATATCCCATATTTCTTTATACCACTCTTCTATTGTATAATTCCCTTGCATCTTCCAATTCTTAGCTATCATTAATCTAACGGGTGCCAGGAGGTTGTTAAATCAATTCCATCATGCTTAGCTTCCCAATTCCTTTATCCCATATTGAAAGTAAAGCCAGTTTTGGACTTAATTCCACATTTCTTCCCGTTATTTCACTTATTTCTTTAAACATCCTTTTCCAAAATTTTTGTACATATTCACAACTCCACCACATATGGAAATATGTTCCAACCTCCTGACATCCCCTCCAACAGTTCTTTGAGAACACTGTAGTTCAACATGCACATCTAAGCCGGCAACTGAAAACTAAAAACATTCTTAGGCACGACACTCATGAACAAAATTCACTTTAATGGATTTTTTTTTCTGTGTGCATTTTTAATTAACCAGGCAACGAAATGTGTAGAAAACTGTTAAATGAAGCCTGAACCACAGACTATAAAAATACATATGAATCGATACCTCCATTTCAAAATCTAAACCTTTTAACACTTACAGTTCCTGCTCCCACAGTGGGTGTAGCAGTCTCTTGGCCACGGGCCCTTCCCCTTGCCCTGGCTCTGGCTCTACCAGACATTGTCTCTCAAGATAGCAAACTGTAATTACGAGACAAATCCATCACATTACTAGAGGTAAGAATTAACCACCAAAATATAGCATTCAATAAACTAATCAAACCACTGGATGGCAGCACAGGGGAAGTCTCAGCACTTTCAGAAAACGTTAAAATAATATTGAAGGTTAAGGGCCAAACTACACATTGGCCACATTCCCATGAATTATGCCAGACTTGAGAAGAATCCTGCCTTACCGTTCCCAAGCCGCACATTCGTTCTCACCTGGCTCTCTCCTAACAGCAAGAGCAGCTGAACTAGTAGCCAGGAATTCAAAACTTATACTGTGTCGTCAGAAATAGGGCTGCTGGGTTGCTGTGTCCCTCAGAATTGCAAGAGTCACTTCGTTCTCATTTATGATTCCAGGCTTGTTTATAGGCAAAACAAACAAGGAACCCCGGTTCGGAAGGCCTGGTAAGCTTTGAATTCCTGGTTATTTAGCCACTCCTTGCTGGTGGGACGAACCAAGTGGGAGTGAAGAGGCAAGCATACACCAGCTCGCTCCTCCTAAATGGCTCGAGCCAGGATTCTTACTGTTTTAGGCAAATGTGGCTGTTATATGCCGCCCCATTCATCTTTTTTTCCCAACTTTAAAAAACGCACAAAGCAGAAGATAGCCTTTGAGGCTGTGAATTTCAGCGGAGGAATGGCAGGAGGGGCCCTTAGATCATGTCCCTGCTTTCCCATTAAGGGATACCCCATGGGTTTTAATCGCATAAAGAGAAATAATGTACAGGTCCCAGTAACTTGGCCCCAACTTGCTTGCTCATCTGACACTTCAGGCGGCATTTGTTTTGTTTTTTTACGTTGATAAATTTCATCAAAAGTGTGATGTCAGCAATTCATAGGCAGCCGCTGATCTTTCACACAAACTTTAAAAAGACTAGGTCTTTATACCACTGGAAGATTCCTATTTTACGAGCACGAGGTTTCCTAGATTACTGACTACTTCAGCAGACAGACGTTAGAATAGATTGAACGGCAAACATATAAAGGCAGCAATTTGAGTTTCCAGCAGAACATCTTAAGTGAAACATCTTCATTGTTGCCCGCCTCGATCCAGAGGCGGGTAAAAAATAAATATATTATTATTATTTATTCGTTTCTTCTATCACGTTTGGGAGTTTGCTTTGATTTCATACCCAGCTCCTAAGAATATTCCAGCACATACTGATTTCTATTACTAGCATTACTTTATAGAAACTAGTCAACCCTGATAAAATTCTACAGAGAAAGTGCAGACCTGTTTAAGGAACATTTTCAAAGTCAAGTTCATTGTGGGAATACATATACCATGCAATTATTATTCGGAGAGGAGGAGGACCATGTAAAGCCACCTTGGGTTCCTTGCAAGAGGAAAAAAGGGCATTATACACACACACACATGCATGAGATTATATACTATTTACATCTACAGTATTGCTGCATTGGCATCACAGACGTTTTATATAGAGAGGCATCGCTATTACTCACACATTGTAGTCGCTACATTATTATTACTTGCATTACTATATAATACATAGATGCAGGTTGTAAAACAGACCAGAAGCAGGACGCTCCGGATTCCACTACAGCCTTTAAGTTAAAATAACAACAATATAATAATAATAAATTTATTCCTTACCCGCCTCTCCGTTTGGATCGAGGCGGGGAAACAACACTAAATATAAAATATGACAAAATACATAAAAGTGGTTAAAAAACATGGCACACATTATTAAAGCTGCATTAAAACATCCTAAAAGCCATCCTAAAAAAACATGTTAATGAAATGGAGCCTAATCAAACCCTGCAGCGAGACCTTAGTCGTCTACAGAGGCGCTGAGGACTGCAAGGAAATGAAAGGAAGCTGCCAGGCACTCTGCACGTGCTCAGAGGCACTCTGTCGGCCAGAAGCAGGTGCTTTTGAATCCGAAGCTACCAACGCGCGCCCCCCTCCCACCACGCGCCTGCGCAGCTCGTTTCTTCCCCCCCCCCTTCCCCGTCTATCCACGAGCCTCCCTACCCGCAGGGAGCGTGACCGTTAACGCCTCGCGCTCGCCCCGCCAGCCCGCTTTAAATGAGCCCACGCGCCGGCGCCACGCCCTAACGGCTGTTTAGTAGGCCGCATCACGACGCGCAGGGAGGGGAAGCGAATCGCTCCGCGTGGCACGTGACCGCCTCCCTGAAACCGCCTCAGCTTCGAGAAAGAAACTGCTTTCCCCCCCCCTTCACAGCTTCTTCCAATACGTTTCTCTCATACCTAGCCAAAAATAATAATAATAATAATAAATACACAAAAAGAAAGGCGCTCAAGGGGGACTATTTTTTCCCTTGGTCACTCCTAACGCACCCCCTCCCACCTCTGTTCTTTCGCTCTCGGATGAACACGATCAACGGGCCTCCTTCCGCTGCTCCTCGTGAAGCTTTAGAGCCGCTCGAAGCGCGCCCTGCGTTCTGATTGGGAGTTCGCCCCCACGTGATGCCCCATTCCCCGAGCCTCTTTCACCGCCCTCGCGCTAGAGTTTAGCGGACGTTTTCGAAGGGAGGGGGACGATCATCACCGGCGGTTCCGGAAGTTGCCGAGGCGTCCCGAAAGCTTCCGAAGTCATGGCACGCGTTCTCATCCGCGTCCACGTGGTCAGAGCGCCTATTTTAAGTTTGTGCAGGAATAGCAGCTGTGAACCTGCAGTGAACTTGTATTGTTTTCAGTCAAAAGCCTATTGCAACTGCCTAAGATATAAAAGATAATAATCATAATCATAATCATAATAGCTTCCCAGAGATTAGGACATTAAAGCTTGTAAACTTTAAAAACTAATAGTGAAATCCTATATCTGTCTACTCAGAAGTAAGTGCCGCTGTATTCAATGGGGCTTACTCCAAGGTAAGTGGGTATAGGTTTACAGCCTTATAAATAATGAACAGGCTAATGACGTTTTTATTAGATGGTTTCCCTATTTGTTTATTAAGAACTAAACTCTAAACAAAAGTCATTCCTCTACGCAATGAATCTAGATATTAACACAGCGGAGCTTATTTTATTTATGTTTTAATGCTGTATTTTATGTGAACTGTGAACCGTACAGGGAACTTTTGACTATTGCTGTTACAGAAAATAAATAAATACAGTTTTTTTTAAAAAAAAAAATTATGCTGCCTCGGGAGGGTGTCTGCACTGAAAGGGGGCCAAGAAATATTTTTAAATAAATGTGCAATCCTGTGTGTGTTTAGACAGCAAAAAAAGCCGTACAGCTCCCAGCATGCCGTGCTGGCTGGTGCATGCTGGGAATTGTAGGGCGTCTTTTCTGTCCAAGCATGCATGAGATTGTGCCTTAAATATCTCAGATCAAGCTAGAACAGCCTCAACGTTCTCCAGATGTGTTGGATTACAGTCCCCATCAATCTCAGCCAGCACTGGTTGTGCTGGCTGGTTATGATGGGAGTTGTAGTCTGACATAACAAGAAAGCCTAACAAGTTGGAGAAAACAGAACTAGAAGAAAAAGCGTTGCCTCTTGTATTCGAGCCTATCACATTATGAGATCTGCAAATCTCATACTATGCTCCAGGGCATGTGCAGAGTGCCTTTCCCTCGCTGCCTTATAACATCAGCATTCTCTTCTCCCCATGACATCCTGTATGTTGCCCACTTGCTTTACAGACACGGAATGCCTGTAGCTTAGTGGTACTGCATCCGGTGGAGGCCGGTAGCTCTGATTTCAGTGGGGCTGTAAATACATTCTGGGTTTTAGGCAGAACCAGACAGAACTCTGCATGGGCTGCGTTTGCCTTCACCTACTCTGCCTCCCCTGGGGATGAGTGAACCTCTTGCATTTATGCAGGGGTGGGGTTCAAAATGCACTGAAAGATGGTTGTGGAGCTGCATGGGCTTAGCCCTGCGGGCCCCACTGCCCACACATTTGGGGTGTGTCCGACAGGGCTCTGTGCACATATCAATGGGTGCGCATACCGCTCCTGCATGTGAGGGAGGATCCAGGCCCAATCGCGACCCTCCCCTCTATGGTGCGGAAGTTCTTCTTGCGTAAATCAGGTTGTGCTTGGAGCCTCTTCTGGCATGCTCCAAACATGAGGCTAGTCCTCATGCATTCTTTCAATACATGGGGGGTGGGGGGAGCAGAAGTCATCTGAATGACCAGTCTTCAAAAGTAGTCCATCGACTGATGCAGAGACACAACGCACAGACTCTTCTGAGGGTGGGCTGCTCTTGCCCTAAAAAGCGTGTAGAATCATGCTTCACATTTTAATTGGGGTGAAACCCACTGGATGCCTCAACTGATCTTGGGACGGAGTGAGTGAATAATGACTAGGAAGCAATCTGTGTGTTTCCCAGCAGATGGAGCTATGAATCCAGAAATCGTCTTGTCTGCTCTCTCTGGGAGAAGAGCAGAGTGAAAAAATTTTACGGAGCCAGTGCTGTTAGCAAATACCTCCCAAGAAAGATCTGTTTTCACTCATTCTTATTAAATAGATTTATATACTGCTTGAGCGGTTTAGAGGGAAAGTTCACTTAAACACGTTCATACGGTAAAAAGCATTGATATTAAACTCTAAAAGCAAATACTCACAACACTGTAATTAACGAACAAATCGGACACCTCAAAGAAAGGCCTTAGGTAATCATTTCTACCCATGATTGTTAAGCGTGGCTCATCTGAATCCCCGTACCTGTCTGTTAATATGTTTCTGTAAATATGTGTGTGTTGCCTTCAAATTAGACTTTATTTATTTTTAAAATGTCCGCTGTGAATTGACTGTGGATCCTAGCACATTTCCCAGAATTTCCTGTAACACCCATCCAGTTTGGGGCTTCCTTGGGAAACCGGCTGATGTGGAAAATACTTCACCTAAAAGCCAGAAAGTATGAAACAAGCAAACAAACCCTGTCCTCCAGAATTCCTTTGTGGTGTTAGCAACATAAGCTCACAGCTGTCTGATGGTGCAATTCCTGGCTCCTAGGTCCTGAAGCATCATTTTTCCTGTTTATACTTGCACATCAAATGGACTTTAAAAAAAAAAGTCTCCCTAATTTCCTTTTTGCTCCGTTTTCTTTGTTCTGTTGCCATAAGGTCTTCCCTTCCCTCTTCTCTGGAGATGACACATGTGGGAAATGGTTATTGTAAGCAACAGGAGGCAACACTGATCAACCTCCAGCGCCTTTTGTCCACCCAATTGCATTATTTGTGGGGCAGGGCAGGGCGGGGAGAGAGACCGATCATCAAAGGAAAGTACAGGCTAGGTCTTTTTTTTTCCATACAGGATGCAGATGATGAGTCTGTTGATGCAGTTGGATTCTTGCCACGCTTCCAGAGTTGTGTACATAACCACACTTCTCCGCACCAAGTGCCCGGCGATTGCTTTACAAGTTCACCATTCACCTTCCTGAGCACCTTGGCTTTCAGTTTCTTGCGAAAGCAAGTTGTTAGTCCCTGTGACTGCATCCTAATAAGCATGAAAGTGTAAGGGGACAGCTCTGTGAGGTTTTGTAAGAACATCAGAAGAGCCATGCTGGATCAGACCAAGGCTCCATCCAGTCCAAATGCAGTGGCCAGCCAGCTGTTGACCAGGGAACCACAAGCAGGGCACGGTGCAATAGCACCCTGCTGCCCATGTTCCCCAGCAACTGGTGTATATAGGCTTTCGGCCTATGTTGGGTGGGGAGGGCTGAGCTGAATTGTTATTGGACAGGGCTACAGTGCCTTGCGTCGCTCTCCCACCCAAGAATGAAGAGAAGCAGATGAAATTAAGCCAAGCAAACAAATCAAAGTACTTTTCAACAAACACCTGCAAAACTTACATAGGACCGAAAGCAACTATAGGAGGTGTCAGGGATGCTTGAAGGTGGATTCCTGCATTGAGCAGGGGGTTGGACTCCATGGCCTTATAGGCCCCTTCCAACTCTATGATTCTATGATATTATTATGATTATGAATTATACTTGCTAGTGAGCTCATCGTTTTTAGAAAGATTACAAAAACTCTTCTCTGTCAAAGGACTTTGGGGATAAAAGACTCAGTTGCATTTCTGTTGTTTTATGTTCGTTTTCTTAAAATAGTAATAATATGATGGTGCTGCTGTTTGCCCACTTAATTTTACATTTTCTTCCTTCCTTTACAGATAAACATCATTCAGATCTGAAAGTAAGAGAATAGGCTACAATCCAGGAGCTCATGGCTTCCATTATTATCTCCACCTTAAATTCACTAGGTGAGCGACCTTAGTTATCAGGCAGGCTTATATAGGAGGAAATTTGGGGGGGGGGGACCCCACACTACCAGCCTGTTCTTCAAACCTCTTGTCCATTCCTGTTTGACAAGGGCTCAACTCTTAAAAAAAGAAAAGATAGCCTACCCAACTTTCACTGAAAGCAAAATTAATTTTCACTTGTTGTCAAGAGCCCAGCTGCAGCTCATAAATATCAGGAAATACCCTGAGATTTCCGCTTTAAAGCCATGGTGTAGGGTGAATTTAGTGGTACGAGTATGTTTTTTAAAAAAAAGTTGTTAAATTCACACATACTCTTTGGAAACGTGTGCTTTGAAACCTCTGTTGGTGGCATTCTGGCGCTGGGACACTCATCTCGAAAGGAGAGTTAGTAACCTGATGGTACCTTTCAAAGGCTCATCCTTGGCTGGTTGGACACCCTTGAAATAGCATTAATGTGTATAGTAAAATGATACCAGAGATCTCACATCACTTCTCAACTGGCCTTGGGTGCTTTTGTACAACACTTTTAGCATGTAATCATCCTGACTCATTCATGATTTTTTTGGGGGGGGGGGGGGAATTTCCAGACAATGACGTCTTCCATTTGTAACCCTCCCATGTTTTCTCATTGCTTCTTCCATTTTTGTTCTTCCCACACCTTTATTCATTCATTTAGTCATGTATTGATTTGGTTTAATTTGTACTCCACCAAGAAAACGACACACAAGGTGTCACTGGGCCACCATCTTGTCAACTGAAAATAAGACCGTTGGCATGGACAATGTCATAACGTATTAGTTGGTGATGCAGCTGTACTTGGAATACCGTATGCAGGTTAACATGTAACATAAATAACATACAGAATTTGCTGCAACAGGATATCATGACGGTGACGAGGGCAGGGTGAAGGCCTGGCTAAGGACGGGTTCTCTCCCAAGAGAATACGTGACTCAAGTATAGGGCAAGAGTCTAAAGCCTTTGTCATATGTTTTCCAGAACTTGGGCTCCCTGGGTGGGGTACAGATTCAAACCAATCCCTATAGAGTGAAGTTGCTTGGGACTTGTGTATCATGAATATGATCTTCACATGCATCTCTACTGGACGAGTTGGCCGGCTCTGAGGATGTCATTTTTCTCCCGCACAGAAAGAAAGCCCACCCCAAAAACAGAACTTGTAACTTGTTTTTTTTTGGTGACGCTTGTGGTGTGTTTGAAAACACGTCAGGGGAAAAAAAAGGTGGCAAAGACAGAACACCTCCGTTTGAAGTCCACTCCTTTGTTTAAATGTATTTCCCAAGGGGAATGGCAGCAAGGAGTGAGATAGTTTCTGGAACACCTGAGGGCAGCGAATGACTTGTCTCACATGACCTAAGAAATTCCCAAAGGCTTACAATGGTTGATTTGTCACCTTCTCACTCATCAGCTGTTTGCAGACCACTTGTAAACTGGAAACAGAAACACAACCACCAACCGGGTAAATCATCCGCTTATGCTCTTTACTTTTTGGGACATTCCATCGGAACTATCCGGGACTTTGAACCTCTTCTGTTGCTGTTGATCTAATTTACAAGTGAACTCGAGGCAGTAAGCCTGTGTGCACCAGTTGCTGGGGAACATGGGTGGGATGGGTGCTGTTGCACCATGTCCTACTTTGTTGGTCCTTGGTCGACAGCTGGTTGGCCACTGTGTGAACAGAGTGCTGGACTAGATGGACCCTGGGTCTGATCCAGCAGGGCTCTTATAAACACATCAAAAACTCAGAAGGGAGTGAGGAGGCTGGCCAAGCCTTAATGTATTCTCATACCATTGACAACTTGGAGGTTTTGAAGTATAAAAATACTTGTACCATTGCTACCTGTGGCTCTTTAAAATATAATGCATAGTGGGGAAAAATGTGTGTCTCAGGACTTCTACTTTGGGCTATAGTTTTACGACGGTGAAACACTGAAACCGCGTCAAAATCTTGCAAAACAGACAATTGGGGTTCTAGTTCTCTACCAATTCCTGTTTAGACTAGTTTTTTTTAATACATTTAATAATTTCAGTTGCAATTGCAGAATTCAACATAGTCACTAAGGTAATAGGAGATGAGTGCCCTTTAAAAGCAGAAGTTATGTAGCCACCCTGATCCGGGGGTAGATCTGTTTCGTAAATTAGAAAAGGCCATTTAGTCCCCAAATCTTTTCTGTTCGCTCGGCTGACTTTCCATTTGTTGCAGCGGTTTGGAAGGCCAAGGAAACATGGTACTTCATCAGGAACGTTCAAAGAGATGATGCATTCCCCCACCTCTTCTGGTTGGTGTTATTCCAACAGCTTTCGCGTCAAAGAACTGCCGTAGCCAGGCAGGCAAATAGTGAATGCGGCCCAGGTTTTTGCGCCGTTTGGAACAAGGCAGCTTACAGAAGTGGGGGGAGTGAATCTGCCCCTCCAAGTGGGAAACTGGGTGTTAAAAGGTTCTGGTGTTATGTACCTCCTAGTAGCTAGACTGGCTCCCTCCGTGATGTACTTTTGGAGGCAGGCAAAAACTTTTTTGTTTCAGCAGGCTTTTGGCGAATAGTCTGGACCTCTATCTATGCATACGACTCTTAAAATTGATACATATTTTGAATGTTTTAACGTTGAAGCGTATTTGATTATATTTTTTAACTTTTGTTTATTTCTATTTATAGGTTGTAACTGTATATGGTTTAATTTTGTAAAACTGCCTTGAGGCCCAGCATTGGGCAAAAGGAGGGATATAAAATAATTAATAATAATAATAATAATAATAATAATAATAAGCACTCCATGGGAAGCACTATAACATAATACAGAACCCACAAATAAACAAAGAACAATTGTATGAATGGCTCAAGAAGGGTGAGCTATTTCCAAAAACTGAAGGTTTCCTAATAGCTATACAGAATCAAGTTTTAGCAACCAAGAACTACCAAAAATACATCTTAAAAGATAACAGTGTAACAACAGACCTATGCAGAAAATGCCATCAATTCCAAGAAAGAATAGACCATACAACAGAAGGATGTAAAATTCTGGCAGGAATGGACTATACGGACAGACACAATACAGCTGCAAAAATAATTCACCAACAACTGGCCATCAAATTCAGTCTTATCAAACAACCTACACCGTACTATACATATTCACCTGAAACAATCTTTGGAATTGCAGATCATGAAATATACTGGGACAGAACAATTCATATGGACAAGACAATACCTCGCAACCAACCAGACATAACAGTCATAGACAAAAAAGAAAAACACACATACCTCATCGACATAGCAATACCAAATGACAAAAATGTTGTTGGAAAGGAAGCAGAAAAGAGAGACAAATATACACCACTGGCCATGGAAGTCAAAGAACTATGGCAACAGGAAAAGATCACAATTATTCCGTTAGTCGCCTCAGTCACCGACATCACATCAAAAAACTATACCGAAAACCTTCAGAAACTGGGCCTACCAAAATACATCCACACCAACATCCAGAAAGCAGTCCTGCTTAAAACAGGCTCAATTGTCAGGAAATTCCTGAATCTGTAAAAGACAGCATGACCTGGCAAAGCCCGTCATGTCTGTCTTGAAAATCTGCCACGAGCGAGAAAGAGATAATAATACATTGAGGGAAAGGGGAGGGAGAGGGCATGGAGAAACTTTGTGAAAAAGGAAAGTCATAGTGGCGGGGGGGGGGGGGGATAAGTTACAAAGCAAACCTGAAAACTTTTGGAGTCTACACAGAGAAAGTGAGAAACGCTCCTCCCTGCTGGGGTAGTTGATGAATAATCCGCAGGTTTCAAGCTGAGTGCTCAGCTCAGAGCGGCTGGTATTCCATACTAACACTAATCAACCGGTACGAAGCATCCATTTTAAACGCAAATGAGGAATTTGGTGGGGGGGGGGGGGAGAGAGAGAAAGAGAAAGAGAAAGAAAGAAAGAAAGAAAGAAAGAAAGAAAGAAAGAAAGAAGCCTTTTCAACAGAGAGCCAAAGATGAGATTTGGAAGGGGTGGGGGGTGGGGACCTGAGCAGGAGAAATGTTCAAAGCTCAATCCAGTTCCACACCCTCCCCGTACAAAACAGAAATGCAGCTGGTGATTATCTACGTTATTGTAATAATAATATTTTTTTAAATGAGAGCTAAGCTTCAGGAGAATACTTAAAACCTTTCCCAAAAGGTGGGCTTAACATACATACACACAAAGGAGGGGAGCTTCTTTTAAAATAGACTTACAAGTAGGAACAGCAACAGATTGTTGCAGCATGGACTGTTCATGTTCAGGGTTCCAGCCAGCCATGCTCTTATCCATGATACTCCATTCTGTTTTCCCCTCCCAATTTACTCCCCCCCTTCGAGTCACCCAACATTCCATGCCCACTGAGCATGCCCACTCATCATTGGGCTGTTTTTGGGGGTGGGTGGGGGCGGTTTAAGGTGTGTGACTTCGAAGCTGCTACCCAACTGCAAATCTCAACCCTTTCCCTCCCTCTTCTGTTTCTAGCAAGCATCAAATTACAGAAATAAAAGCCACAACTAGCCCATCAGTGTAGGCTGATCATATGAAAAGGAGGACAGGGCTCATGTAACTTTAACAGTTGTAGAGAAAAGGGAATTTCAGCCAGTGTCATTTGTATGCAATTAGTTCCTGGTGAAATTCCCTCTTCATCACAACAGTTAAAGTTGCAGGCACTATACTAGGGCGACCAGATACACAAGAGAGCAGGGCCCCTGCAACTTTAACTGTTGTGATGAAGAGGGAATTTCACCAGGGACTAATTGCATACAAATGATACTGGCTGAAATTCCCTTTTCTCTACAGCTGTTAAAGTTACATGAGCCCTGTCCTCCTTTTCATATGGTCAGCCTACTTCAGTGGCCAAATACAAATTATGGATCGCTTGCTTGTAGCACAGTCTCAAGTGTCTTTTGCATCTCCAGATGCTGAGTATTTCCAGAAACCCCTGTTGTAGGTTTTCTTAACGTTAATTCACAGGGCAATCCCCAATCTGTGACTCAACATTGTTGTTCAACATACTAACCCTTATACAAGGTGATAAGAGCCCATAATTATACAGCAATTCTTCTAACATTTAGCTTTCAGCAGAATAACTGATTCTCTTTTCTTTTTTCTTTGGTGTTTCTTCTCTTAGCCCTCCCTCGGAGTGAAAACTCCACCCACGGGACTAAACCATCTGCTCCATAGGGTTTACACCATCACTGTACAAGTACCCTCACATCTGATCCTGATCTATATGTCGATTTGCTTGGGCGCATCACAGATCGCTAGATCTGGTCAAGATGGGATTTGGAAGTGGATATCTTTGACGCCAAATTTAGCCCATTGAAGGGTGATGCCCGGACCTTCCCAATTGCCAACCCAGAGGCAAAAAAAATGGGTACGTACGGACTGGCAGTTGAATCTATGGGACTTGCTGATCAGCCACTGCTGGGTGGGTGGGGAGCTGTGAATCAGAGCTATGTGACACCCATCTTCTCTTGGTTTTCAAAGCAGCCCTCTGGCCAAAGCTAGTTTCTGACCAGCGCTTTGGAGTTCTGTTTAATTTCTAGCAGGAGTTGAACCAACCCTAGATTAGCAGGTACTAAAAGTAGATAATCCATTACATTTTTAAAAAAATAATGCTATCAAATCTGTGTAAACGGTTTCTAAAGATATCACAAACTGGATTGGAATGATCTATTGTGTCTGCTTACGCATTTTGCAAACAACTCTTAAACATGTTGAAGTACTTCAGTGAATGGATCATTAGAGAACGAGGGATTCCTGCTGTTTTGATAATATTTAGATTTTGTGCTCCATTTCATTTCACGGTCCATTACGTAATGTATTGAGGGCAATCCTGATTTATTCACATATTAGTATTAGCTGAATAATCCTCAAGTATAACTTATTTTCTCTCTCTAACTTCTCCGTTCCTTCCCAGACATTTCACACTTGGGATGATAGATAGACAGATCACCATGCTACTTAACCTATATCATATTTAAAGCCAATTGTGTAGAGCTATTAACATGATAAATGTATATCAGTTTTAACTCTCATGGCTTCCCCAAAGGATCCTGGACACTGTAGTTTGGTTCTAGCCATGTCCTCATAGAACTACAATTCCCAAGTTTCCCTGGCAAGAGGGAATGCCCGTTAAACCAGTTGAAATCAGTAATGTGGAAATGTCCTCTTGTTCCTTGTAATTCCCATGTGAAGGCAAAGAGCCCTATAGAACCCCATGACTTCCTAAAGTCAGGCCCGGTGTGGAAAAAGGTGGATAGGAAGACATTTTTCTCCTTCTCCCATAATACTAGAACCCAATGGGGTCATCCCATGAAGCCGAGTAGTGGGAGATTTAACACAGACAAAAACTTCTTCGCACAGCCCATAGCTCACTATGGAATTCGCTACCACAGGATGTAGCAATAGCCACCATTTTGGATGGCTTTGAAAGGGGATTAGACAAATTCATGGAGGGGAAGGTTATCAACAGCTACCTAGTGTTATCTATTATCTCCCGTATTGGAGGCAGTATGCAGGGGAACAGAAGTGGAAGGGTTCTCTTTCATTCATATCCTGTTGAAGTCTTCTCTTAAGTATCTAGCCACTGTATGAACAGGAATGCTGGACTAGATAGGCCTTAGGTCAGGTTCAACATGGTTCTTCTATTCTTACGCACCAATTATATTCTTACACCCATTCTGTTTTTCCTTCCTTAACCAATATTTTTTTCTGACAAGAAAAAAGACAGAGCAAGCAGCTCAAGAACATGGGAAGGTTACAAATGGAAAATGATGTTATCTTAGGCTGACCAGATAAAATCCAGGTCAGGGCTCATGTAACTTTAACAGTTGTAGAGAAAAGGGAATTTCAGCCGGTGTCATTTGTATGCAATTAGTTCCTGGTGAAATTCCCTCTTCATCACAACTGTTAAAGTTGCAGGGGCCCTGCCTTCTTTTGTATATGGTCACTCTAGTATAGTGCCTGCAACTTTAACTGTTGTGATGAAGAGGGAAGTTCACCAGGAACTAATTGCATACAAATGACACTGGCTGAAATTCCCTTTGCTCTACAACTGTTAAAGTTACATGAGCCCTGTCCTCCTTTTCATATGGTCAGCCTAATGGTGGTGCATTAGGCTTGAGCAATCCGTTGGACAACCCTGTTGGGCAAGTGTCATGGGCAACTATTTGTGTGACAATGGAAGATTGGTACGTAAGAATATAAGAACAGCAGTGTTGAATGTTTGTTTGGCAAGTAAGAATATAAGAACCATGTTGTTCAGACCGAAGACCTATTTCATTCAGCATTCTTGTTCATACAGAGCTCCTCTAGCGCTATTTGGGTTTGCAGAATGACACCGTTGAATACCACCCAAGGTCGTCCTGCCTCTGGTTTGTGTGAGCTTCGGATGCTGTGCCCCTTCAGCTCTGACTCCTTGGCCCAACTCCTGGAGCCAACAATAGTGAATTGTTTCCACTCTTTCTTGGATCTTGGCGACCGTGATCATCCCATTTTCCTTTCCAGTCTAACGGACGGCATAAAGACACGGAAGACCCCATGCTGAGAGACGTCGGAATGGCACTGGAACCTGTAGTAGGTTATGGCAATAATTGCAAGCCCCCCGCCCCAGGATCCAGGCTCAATTTTTCTTTAAAAAAATTGGTATATTCTCAGGAGACAAAGATGAGTGAGCATCAAAGGCGGAGGAGCACAGCAGGACTGTCGTAAGCCTGAAGTTACAACTTAGACATGCAGTAGAAAATACCATTGGTACCTCTCCAATGCGTAGCCTCTGGTAATTAAAAACTTGAACCCTGCTGTTTTATCATCTCATTAGCAAAGGGGGGGGCACATGACTTTTATCCTTATTTGTCAGGAATCAAACATACCAGAGGAATTCTGATTATAAATTGATGAAAGTAAAACTTAAACTTTTAAATAAATGGAAGCTGTTTCAGTTCACAATGCTTAATTTTTCAAAGCCGTTTCTCTTTTTTAAAGAGAGGAAGGAGGAGGGGGGGAAAGGATTTTTTTTTTTTGTTCCTCCAGGAAAATAACAATATCCAAGTCCAGCTTGGGATAACAAAAGTGATTGGCAGACAAAGGACGTGAAAAGTCCACATATTTTAAAAATATTTATGATCCCAGAAGAAATACTAACCCTTACTGGGGTGAAAAAAAGGGAGTAAACCCAAAAGCTGGATTGAAGCGATATTAAAAAGGATGTCAACCTTTTGATCGAGTTGAAGAAAAACCTGACAATGTAAAATCTTCTGTTTGTGTCAAGTACCTAATAGGAGGTTTCTTTTAGATGCTTAGTGGTTTTTGCAAGGGAGACAGCACTCCTAAAGAAATGACGACACACATTTATTGGTCATATGTATATTCTGCCATACACAGACTCTCACGCACATATAGATTTCCAAGGCAGCTCACAAAATCAAAGCGAAACATCAGCACAAACAAGGCAAGATGCAACAGAGCATTCCCTTAAAACCAAAGGCCCTCTAGAAAAGCAGAGTCTTCAGTTGCTATCTCAACATCAACAGAGAGGAGACGGAGATAACTTCTCTGCTAGGGAGGGAGTTCCATGATTTGGGGGCTACTGTCAACAAGGCCCTTCACTCTCTCCACACACAAAAGCTCCTGCGTTAATGTCTGTTTGCCATAATGTAAAACTTTGGAATTCTCCTGAGGGCATGCAAATAGACCCCCAAATTTCCTCCTTGGTGTAAAACAGCTTGGTTCTTATTTTACATATATATTACATTTTTGACCCCACTTTTCAAAGCAACAGTGGCTCCCTAAGTGGATTACAACAATGAAGATCCATCAGAAGAATTCTTACATGAGACTACAGTAGTGTAAGGCTTATTATAAGAGATCTGCCTGACTGATTTTGCTAATATTTATTTTAAACTGAAGCTTGAGCAGTGTAGACGAGCAGAAAATTTTGAAACTTCAAAAAAGTTCAAAGCTCGAGTTTTGGCCTGCTTAGGAAGGGAGAAGGATGACCCCTTGGCCTTTGATGACCTACTGTAAGTCCCAGGCTCTTCTCTCAGAAGGGAGCAGCCAGCAGGTAAACTGGTGGGAGACTGAGATGGTGGTGGTAGGGAACAACTGGCTGATGGTAAAGATGGCAACTCACAAAAGCAGGGCTTCCATGGATCTGCAGATTGGTCTGGTCACGGAAGAGATCATGTCCGCTGCATTCCTTGCTTCGTCCTGCCTCCTGCTGGACTTACCCCTCCAAATCCTGGCCGCTGTTCAGAAGGGGAGGCAAGGCAGCAGGAATCTGGTACAGATCTACTGGAATCGAGTACAAGACAGTACATCAGAGGAGGTCCATGAAGAAAGACAAGCCTAGGAGACATTGTCTCCAAAAGTAGACAGCCAACAAATCCCATTGTCATAGTCACCAGTAACTCACCATGCTTTTGCTTGCCTCTACACGGGCAACTGAGAAGCCAGCTATTGCGCAGCAACAGGGCAGGTTTTATCTGATTGCCAAAAAAAAACAAAGTATTCCATCTCCAGTTTGCTCAGGATTGAATTCACCCAGGAACGCGTGTGCTTCTTTATACCAATGCAACACGAACTGAGAAAACAGAGGCACCCACGTCGCTTACTTCCCCAACACTTCCAGTTACAGATGCTGAAAAATTCAACTTCCATTCAGTAGTACCATTGCAGGCAAGGTAAATGCCCATTGCAGGCAAGGCCCTCGGAATCAGGCCTGGGAGGGATTTGAAGGGATTTCATCAGTCAGACAGATGTCTCCTCTGGTCTCCAAACGAAGCACTTGCACTTCACAGAACCAGGGCTTCGAAACGCCGCACCCTTTTGCAGCGGTGCATGATGAGACCCGTTCCTGAACCCCATTGAAGTCTATGGAAATGCTCCCGTGGACTTCAATGACCTTTTGATGGTTTCCCCTTAATGAGGGATCTTCTGAGGCGAGCTTTCCTTTCTTCCCCAAGGGGGTACATCTCAACTTCCAGTAATGACACCACTTGATTGCATTTTAATGAACCGCTGACCTGAACAGAGGTGTTCCTCTTGAACTGCATAGAGGCAAATTTGGTGGGAGCGAACAAACAAGAATATTGTTTCACTTTTATTTCATGCTGTCTGGAATTGCTTTCTTCTCGCTCTTGTGAATCTCCGTGCCTCTTCTTTTTTCTTCCCCTTCTTTCTCTTTCAGGTCTGTGGAGGTCTAACAAGCTCGAAAAAAAAAAGAAAGAGTTCCTGAACCACCACGCTGACATTTATTAACACACTTAACGCCTAACGATAATATTTTAAAAGAGACGAACCGAGACCGTGTCTCCCTTTTAACAGTGATAATACAACTTCCCTTGATGATGGAGGTGATTATGGGCCAGAACAGACATCGTTATTTCTTAGACAGTGAATCAAAAGTATAGCAATGGAATACATTTTCTTCTTAATCTGGAATGAAGACAAGTCCTTGAAACCAAAATAGTCTAATCAGGAGTTCAAGGCCTCATTTCATGTGAATAAGAAGAACAATCCAAATTAGACAAAAGCCGGAGAAGAAGTGAGGGCAACTCATTATTTTGCTGCTCTTACTCAGCAAGAAACAAAGTTATCAGACATTTTTTAGGGGAGGGGATTAATTAGGCTGAATTACTTGTTTAGCAAATTATGTATGTATTTATTTAAAATATTTCTTGGCCGTCTTTCAGGGCAGGAGCCCTCTTCATACAGCGCATAGTCAAACTATGGGATTCGCTACCACAAGTTACAACCAAATTTGTGCAGATTACGCGAATCTGGTTGTCATTTGGGCAGATTTGCCCATAATTTGCACAGATTGCTCAGAAATGTGTGCAAACTGCAGAAACTCCCCTCCCAAAATGTGCGGAAAACCCGCAGACTGCCCTGACTCGCAGTCCAATTCGGATGTCGCCATGGGAACCAGAATGAAGTCTGAAGGGGAAAGGTGAATCTAGGAAAAGCTGTTAAATTCGACCCTCAAAATGCATTTCTCTGACATCCCTACTTCAGAGGTGAAGAGGGCATCAACTCAGGCTGGGTGAGTAGCTTGTGTCTCCAGATGATCACCACTCACTGTTGAATATTCTGTCTAGGTCTGATCGAGGTTGTAGGCCGAAATACCTGGAGGGACACAAGTTGCCCACTCCAGAACTAGGGAAAGGGCTTTTTTGGCGGTGGCACCCCAGTGATGGAATGCCCTTCCCATGAATGCTGGCACCAACATAATTCTCTTTTAGGGAGCAAGCAAAAACTTTAGGTATTCACCTAGACTTAAAAATAAGATTTATGATGCATCTGGAAGTTTTTATCTGCTATTCTGATCTCTCTATTTTATGGTTTTGTTTTTACTTGGTTCCCCCATGCCAAGTTTTCTTTGAGTTTTTCTACACAAAGCTGTTAATTGGCTGCTTATTTGCTGCATCTACTTTCGGTTTTTGTTACACATTTGAGATCTGAACACTACGCGAGGAGCGTTTCCTTTCCTACTTTCCCCCTACATAACCTCTAGGTGGCACTGTGGTATAGTGGAATAGCACAAATACACAAGAGGAAATCACACTTTCTTTCACTTTCACAGTTATATGCCACACATCACTGTCTAAAAGACCCGCAAACAACTGTGAGTAGGTAAATGATGAGGATATGTTCAATGCCTAGTGTCTTTATTTCAGCAGCCAGAGAGAGAGAGAGAGAGACTTTTAGTTGCTGCCATTGACAACAAGGTTTCTGTCTTCCAGTTGATTAACAATCTACTGCAAGTCATCCAATGGATCTTGATCTACTTTTAGTCCAACCCTCAACTACCCCACAGTGGCTCAGTTCGGACGACACGATAGTCAATGGTGGGTTGACTAACCCTAACCCTAATCCTAGGGGGTACTCCCCACCCTACATTGTAATAAATAATCAACTGTGGTGTGGATGAGGATCAGCGCTGAGTTGACTATGGCAGCATTCGGATGACACAATAGTCAAAACAACTGACAATTGTTTCTCCCACACCAGTTGTTTATTGTGTCGTCCGAATTGAGCCACTGTCTCTCCAAGAACATAACACACTGTTGCCTACTTGATAAGCTGGGACAGCTGTCTAAGGTACCTCACAAGTTCATGGCAGAGGTAAAAATTAACCAGGGAGCAGCTGAGGCTCTAGTTAGCCACGACGCAACACTCAATCGCCATACGGTCCTGTGTAATTTAGGGTACAATTGAATGCAAATTTAGATAGAGAAGTCCTACAACTCCCAGCAGACTGGGAATTGCAGGACTTTTTTCTGTCTAAACTCGCATAGGATTGTACCCTTTATCTAGTCCTTGCACAGGCCCTAGTAAATACATCCCATACAATAGATAATCTCGACTGAAACAGAATGGCATGAAAGGCACAGCGGGGGGAAACCGATTGTCACAATAGCCAGATTGTATTTTCCATACTTCACAATACGTACACACCATGATGCATTCTTCAACGGCTATTAATTTAAAGGCTTTCAAAAACGTTGACGAGCACTGAAGGGAACACCCCGCTGCTTCATCTGGGTTGGTTTCCTGGGACTAAGGGCAGAAATCTATATTTTTGAATCTGACTTCAAAGCATCTTGCTGGAGGACTCCATTTTGCTTTATTCTCCCCAGTTTACCTTTCTAATCTGGGACTAAAGCAGCGACACGTGGTTTAATGTTGCATCACATTGTTAGCAAAGCAGGAATGTCATAGAAACTTTGGAATGTAAATTCAAGGACTCTTTATTTCCCCTCTCCAGACAAATTCAGTAGATGTGCATTGGGAAGTGTTACCTAAGGAAGGTATGAAAGAGGCCGTACCCTACGAACATCATAAATGGAACAATGACAGGCTAGAGAAAGTTAACCAATGGGGTCTCCTAGGGCTCTGCTGTGGATTTCCTGCTGTTGGACAGCTTTATTCATGATGTAATGAAGTCCAGAGTTTGTTCACTATACAAAGGGGCAGAAAAATTTGGGATGCGGTGCCAGCTCTACAGAGGACCGGACTGAAATTCGAATTGGTTCTCAAGACCTCTTCTGGCCTAAGCAATTTCACTATTTCACAATTTCACATCGACGTAAATATCTGGAGACGATGGACCACCGAAAAATTTCATAGGGAAAATATGCATTGTTTCCCACGTCTTGCAGAAATCTATTGGCATTGCAAAGGGACCCTGTAAATGGTTCCCAAATTGCCAATGGATTTAGCTTTTTTTCGTTGTCACGACCAGAGAGACCCCTGTGGTGCAGTCTGTGGCGACAGCAGGACTAGCACAGATATCTTGAAATCTTTTAGCACGTATCTGAAAACCTGAATTCCATCCGCGATGCACCCCTGATCCTGAAGAGACTGGATCGGACCTTCTTTGTGCAGGGCCTGGCCATGGGTGGTGTAATGATGGATCGAGTCCCCTGCGCTGACCATTGGTAAAAGAAAAACCTTGCATTTGAGGGCAAAGCACAAGACTGACTTAACACAGCCTATCCCAACCTGGCACATTCCAGATGTGTTGGACTACAACTTCCATCATCCCCAGCCAGCACAGCTATGCCGACTAGGGATGCTACACATTGTAGTCCAAGACATCCATAGCAGGAAGGCTGGATTAATCTATAGTTTGCCCGTTAGAAGCCAGTGGGTGGGAATAATAGAGTTGGAAGGGGCCTATCAGGCCATCGAGTCCAACCCCCTGCTCAGTGCAGGAATCCACCTTAAAGCATCCCTGACAGAGGGCTGTCCAGCTGCCTCTTGAAGGCCTCTAGGGTGGGAGAGCCCACCACCTCCAGTCAGGAAGTTTCTCCTGCTGTCCAGCCGGAATCTGGCTTCCTGTAACTTGCCCAGGGGCTCTGGAACTCCCTTCCCAGGGAAGCTAGACTGGCTCCTTCCTTGGTGTGCTTTCGGAGGCAGGCTAAAACTTTTTTGTTTCAGCAGGCCTTTGGGGAGTAATTCAGACCTTCGTGGATGTACTGCTTATAGTTAGTTTGGATTTTTAATTATGTGTATTTAAAATGTTTTAAAATGTTTTCAATATTTTAAAATTGTACTATGTTTAATTATTTTTTTAATTTTTGTATATTGCTAGTTGTTTTAACTGTACATGTTTTTATTTGTAAGCCGCCTTGAGTCCCATTATTGGGAAAAAGGCGGGCTATAAATAGATATAATAATAATAATAATAATAATAATAATAATAATAATAATAATTCCGCGTCCTGCACTCTGGGATGATCGAGAAGAAATCCTGGCCTTCTCTGTGTGATAACCTTTCAAGTATTTGAAGAGTGCTATCATGTCTCCCCTCAGTCTTCTCTTCTCAAGGCTAAGCATGCCCAGTTCTTTCTGTCTCTCCTCACAGGGCTTTGTTTCCAGACCCTTGATCATCCTGGTTGCTCTCCTCTGAACCCCCTCCAGCTTGTCTACATTAGGCTGACCATATGAAAAGGAGGACAGGGCTCATGTAACTTTAACAGTTGTAGAGAAAAGGCAATTTCAACCAGCATCATTTGTATGCAATTCATACCTGGTGAAATTCCCTCTTCATCCCAACAGTTAAAGCTGCAGGGGCCCTGCCCTCTTGTGTATCTGGTCACCCTAGTATAGCGCCTGCAACTTTAATTGTTGTGATGAAGATGGGATTTCACCAGGTACTAATTGCATACAAATGACGCCGGCTGAAATTCCCTTTTCTCTACAACTGTTAAAGTTACAGGAGCCCTGTCCTCATTTTCATATGGTCACCCTAGTCTACACCCTTCTTGAAGTATAGTGCCCAGCAGTAATGAACACGGTCTTCCCTACGGCCAGAGAAAAAGCACTATAAATTCTACGGAACATGCAAATACAATCCGTTTGCATCCCTTATTCAGGTCCCAGAATCCCTGTTCCAATCCGCTCTTTATTAGGGCAAAGTACTCACCGCCCCAACCCCACGCTCGATCTGAAAGCGTAGAACGAACAGGATTGGTGGTAATATGGACTTTTCTACTGTCCACGTAGCCTTGGAGAAATGTCTGGGAGATACCAGCATGTTGGCGTGTTGTGGGTCCCACTCTCCACAAATTTCCAACCCATCAGATTTGCCTTTGTTATGGAAGACAAGAATCATACGGGAGAGAAGAAGAAGAAGAAGAAGAAGAAGAAGAAGAAGAAGAAGAAGAAGAAGAAGAAGAAAAAAATCTAAAGTAAACTGCAATCTGGTTCCGAGCCAACAATATTAAACTAAGTTCTTTTCGTGCCTTTGAAGTTAGCAGGGGGTATTCCGGCTTGCGGAGCAAAGAAAGAGCGATACTTTAAGTGATTCCTTTTCATCCCTTTAGCTTAATGAAAGATTAATAGCCTTGTTATTTTTGTTTCTGCTTTATTTTCTTTATTTCTTTTTTTTTAAGGGGGGGGAGCTTTTTAGCACTTGTTGAAAGGAAAACATGGCTTATAATGATTTTTATGGGTCACCGGCATCTAATTTTTATATAGTAACACTTTGTTACGAGGTGTGTTGTCCTATCATTCAAAACCTCCCGTTGATGTTGGCCTGGTTTGATCGTGAAGCCCAGCTGCTAATCCATAAGCAATCGGTCCAACGATCTTCTCTACCTAACCGTCTTGCAGGATGGGAGGAGTTTGTGACCCTGGTTTGCCTGCTTTGAGCAAAGCGGGCGGGGCCCAGACCCATCGGACACAAATCTGCATATGCTAACTTATATCTGTATATGAACCGTTAGAAATAGTTACTAGGATTTATTTAAAATTTTACAGGAGCCAATTCATTTCTCATTGCCCCCAGTAAAATCAAGGCTTCGATTAACTTTCACTGAGACCCAGATGATCCTCAACCAATGGAGAATGTTTCTTTCTAAATTTAGTTACCAATCAGGGGAAAATTTTGGTGTGTGTGTGTGTGTTAGGGTGACCAGATAAAATCCAAGTCAGGGATCATGTTACTTTAACAGTTGTAGAGAAAAGGGAATTTCAGCCAGGGTCATTTGTATGCAATTAGTTCCTGGTGAACTTTCCTCTTCATCACAACAGTTAAAGGTGCAGGCACTATACTAGAGTGACCATATACAAAAGAAGGCAGGGCCCCTGCAACTTTAACTGTTGTGATGAAGAGGGCATTTCACCAGGAACTAATTGCTTATGAATGACCCTGGCTGAAATTCCCTTTGCTCTACAACTGTTAAAGTTACATGAGCCCTGACCTGGATTTTATCTGGTCACCTTAGTGTGTGTGTGTGTGTGTGTGTGTGTGTGTGTGTGAGAGAGAGAGAGAGAGAGAGAGAGAGAGAGAGAGAGATGCTGCTGCATGTAGAAAGTGGAGAGGTCGTCCTTCCTTCCCCAGCTGCTACCCTCCCATGAAAATTTCACCCTTGCCAATGGACATTCAGGACTCTGTGGAAAAGATCATGGGCTGAACGAAATACATTCAGGGCTAGGGGCCCCAAGGGCCCAGGTCTAGCAATGCCCATGGTGGAGGGCACAGACAGGTGAACGTTTGGAGTGGGCTGGTAATGCTGGTTTTTAACCTATCAAGCCTTACACGGCTTGGGACCACGATACCTGATGGAACGCTTCTGTTGACATGAACCTACCCGTACACTGCGCTCAGCATCTAAGGTCCTCCAGGGGCCTACTCCGAGGGAAGCTCGGAGGACGGCAACAAGGGAGAGGGCCTTCTCTGTGGTGGCCCCCCCAGTTATGGAATGATCTCCCCGATGAGGCCTGCCAGGTGCCAACATTGTTATCTTTTTGGCGCCGGGTCAAAACTTTTCTCCCAGGCATTTGAACAGCTTACGTTGAGTTTTGAACTGAGCCTTTGGCATTCTAATAATAATAGAATGCTAAGAGGTGTAGGGTGACCAGGTGTCCTACTTTGCAGAGGACAGTGCTCTGTTTTGGAGAGCTGGCAGTCCACTATTTGAAGGCCTGCCCAGTCCAAGTCTGGTTTAAGGTGAAAGAACCGTAAGGGAGGAGAATCTGCTGGGGAATAGGAGCAACTCCGCATGCTTCCAGGCACTAGGGGGCAGTAGAGAATGTCTTTTCTTTTGATCATTTCCTATTTGCTGCTCCCTCCCCTTCTTTTCCTTCTTCCTTGTCTCTGCAATAACAAGCACCATGTGGTTTCTCTGGAAAGAAAGCAAGGGACCATATTTCATGTCTTCACTTATTTAAATTCACACTAGGGGTGAGCGAACTCACCTGTGTCTGCCTTGGCAGACACTCACCCCATTGATGCTGCTGTCCACACCTGCTTGTAGGGCCACGTGAGCCTCTTTTGAGCCTCCGGAAATTGCTCACTTCCTTCCCCCCCCCCCCCACATGTCAATGGTGGCCGTAGGCCCAATTTACACAAGGGTAAAGGCACAAATGCCAAAGCAGACATTACTTTCAATCCATATCTAGCAGTTATGTCTCCCACCCACCCCACTCCATTTTACTCTAGGGTAGACACTGGCCCCCCATTCCGGACTCGGTCCATAGATGAAAGGAAAGGGTTAAATCTCCTCTATCCCACACAATTAGGCTGACCATATGAAAAGGAGGACAGGGTTCATGTAACTTTAACAGTTGTAGAGAAAAGGTAATTTCAGCCGGCATCATTTGTATGCAATTCGTACCTGGTGAAATTCCCTCTTCATTACAACAGTTAAAGCTGCAGGAGCCCTGCCTTCTTTTGTATATGGTCACTCTAGTATAGTGCCTGCAACTTTAATTGTTGTGATGAAGATGGGATTTCACCAGGTACTAACTGCATACAAATGACGCCGGCTGAAATCCCCTTTTCTCTGCAACTGTTAAAGTTACATGAGCCCTGTCCTCCTTTTCATATGGTCACCCTACGCACAGTATGGTCCCAATCTGGATTAAGGGCCCTGCACCTACTCTAGAGTAAAAGATGAAGAAGGTATGGCTGCCAAATAGAGATAATGCCTCTTTTGACTCTTAGCCAGTTGCTTAGATGTATAGCCAATTTGACAGGCCACAGAGATACTTGTCTCTTGATTTTATATATATATATCAAAAAGTTGCCTTCACTTCGCTCCCCCTTTTGGCTGAAAGGCTGGTCCCAGTGCACAAAATAAAATGTATCTCTCTCCTCTTGGTAACTAGTCTGTTTCAAATCAGAAATCAGAGGTTGTGTAATATGGCAGAAATTAAAACAGAATTTTTCCACCATTATACCAAACAGCCTCCTTAATAAATGAGCAATGAAAAGGAATAATTTATTACAGCTTGTGAATTTTGACAGTTCTGAAAAGACGTCCTTAGAGCGTCTCCCAAAGGGAAAAGAACCACGCTGCTTCCTCAACGCGTTGGCATTCAGCGTAATTTCTCTGTCTGTAGGATTTTGCTCCTGTTTGGTAAGAAACGCTTCACTCCTCCCCCCCGCCCCTTCAACCCCACATCATAACCTATTTTAGGCAATTATGATCCGTGAGCAATAAATCATTTCCATTCGCTGCTCATGGGGTGTGAAGCATTCCGGAGCCTTAATTTATATCAGTGTTTGCATTACCGTTAAATGAATTAAATGGGTTCTACAAGTATGATTTTTTTCTCTCTCGTAGATTTGCAATAAATGAAGAGGCTCCTTAAAACATAGGATAGTTCTAATTGTCTGCTCCGGCGTGTAATTTTTAAAACACTATGGCAGGAGGCCAGGCAGAAAGATAATATGTGCGAGTATGGATCTCAGGTGGAATACAGATCAAGAAGTATGGCGAATTTCTGTATTTTTAGGCATATCCTTCTCATATTCAAAATTGGGTATGGAACTGGAAAGTTTAGCCTGAAGCAGGGGGTTCGTTTTGCCACACGTTCTGTTCGCTTCCTAGGTGGCTCTATAAGAAAGTCAGGACCACAAAGCAGTGAGTAGGGCCGGCCCTACTATTAGGCAGAGTAAGGCAACTGCCTCATGCGGCAGACGCTGCCACTCAGCCCTTCCTCCGGAGGCTCTGCCCATTTTGTTCCATTGGAGGACAGATCTATTATGTCTCATGGCCTGACTTTGGGCTCCCTGAACCAGGCTACTTCCTCAGGTATGGTGAAGGGCATTATCTCATTGCTAGGGCTGAAGTAAAGTTCATCTGCCAGTCAAGTAAGTGTCTGTATGTGGAATGGATGGGCTGCCATCTTGGCCTCTGCCAGGCAGGAAAATGTCTTGGGCTTATCCTCGCAGTGATGGTATCACAGCTATCGTTAATTATCTCTTTTTTCAATACCACCCTCCCTCCACAGAGCACTGGGTAGCCCATTTTATCCTCAGAACAGCCTTATTAGGCAGGTGAGAGAGAGAGAGAGAGAGAGACAGACAGACAGACAGACAGACAGACAGACAGACAGACAGACAGACCCAAGACCATCCAGTGAGCTTCCTTGCTGAGTGAGGATTTGAACCTGTGTCTTCCTCCATCCTAGTCCAAGACTCTAACCACTACACTACACTGGCTTTCATATGCGCCAGCTGTTCCTTTATATACCAGGGACAATGAGTGTTGCAGTTAGGCCTGGACTTGGGCCCCAAAGTGCAGGGCTTCCCCAGAAGACCATTCAGAGGAGATGAGGGCAGGGCCAGACCTACCATTAGGCAGGGTGAGGCAGTTGCCCTGGGCGGCTGATGCTGGGAAGCAGCAGCAAGGCATTCAAGGAGAGAACAGTGTGCCTTGCAGACTACTTTGCGTCCTGTAAATTAGTTGTAGTCCCACAGATTAGGCTGACCAGATAAAATCCAGGTCAGGGCTGATGTAACTTTAACAGTTGTAGAGAAAAGGGAATTTCAGCCAGTGTCATTTGTATGCAATTCGTTCCTGGTGAAATTCCCTCTTCATCACAACAGTTAAAGGTGCAGGCACTATACTAGAGTGACCATATACAAAAGAAGGCAGGGCCCCTGCAACTTTAACAGTTGTGATGAAGAGGGAATTTCACTAGGAACTAATTGCATACAAATTACTCTGGCTGAAATTCCCTTTGCTCTACAACTGTTAAAGTTACATGAGCCCTGACCTGGATTTTATCTGGTCACCCTACCACAGATGAAGAAGTTTTGGTTTGGCTTTGAACCAACTGTTTAATGAGCATCTGAAAACATGCCTGCCTTCCACCATGCCAGTGCTTTATCTCCTGAAATCTTGGTAACTCTCTTACCGCTTCATCCTCTTTCTCATTGGACTCTGAGTTGTTCCCAACACCCTCTCAAGATGCTTCTGTAGAAGTTTGGAGGTCCATAGGATAGTTTAGATTCTTGGATCCGAGGACAGAGACGGCGCTCTGACCTCAGATCCAGGAGTCCAAGTCCCCCGCACCCACCTCCTCCCCCTTACAACCGGCATGGAGGGAACTGTGCTGGCTGCCTTCCCAAGCTTACAAACATGACCTCAGAGATCCTATCCTCAGCCCTCCCCTGCCTCCTTCCCTTCCACTCTGCAGAGCCCCAGCTAGATGGGAAAAAATGGCCATCTAGCAAAAAAGGCAGTGTGGGAGGAATGTAGAGGCGGAGATCACTTCCATGCACCTTCTGCTGTGCATAAGATGCCCAGGAGTCTCCAATAGGCATCTGGATAGGCTTGTACCCTAGTCAGATTTTCCTCTACTCTCAGGCATTTGGCAGCACATGTTAGGTTTTTAATCATGTCATGGGATTTTGTTTGGATAGATGTGTGTGTACGTGTATATACTGTCTGTCGATATGTTTGTAGCTAAACTGTTTTTATATTATGTGCAATATTGTGTGTGTGTGTTTTTAAAAAGGTTTTTAATCTTTATAAACTGCCCAGAGAGCTTTGGCTATTGGGTGATACAGAAATGTAATCAATGAAATGAAATGAACGATCACTCCGGGTTGTTTCTGTGGCTTGTTTATCGTTTTGAAATCAAGTAATAAACCGGAGCCGACTCGTATCGTCCGTGTGGCTGGCATGCCTAAATTCTGCCGCGTGATCCTTCACACAGCCGGAGCCCTTTTCAATAAACGCTGTGTCTTACGAGGAAGCCAGAGAAGGAGGAAAGCCGAGTAAATTGAGCTAAATTGAGCCATTTCCCACCTAATTTGTGCACATTTTTCCAATTTGGGACCCAGCACATGAGCTTGGGGAGACGGTGCATCGCTGCACGAAGAAAAACAGTCTCTTTTTTATTTTCCTTTTTTTAGAATTAAAACTTTTTTTTTGTAGACCGGCAGAGGAGCTGTTTGATTCAGGATGAAGTAAAGAAGAAAGAGGAGAGAGTTTTCCGTTATTATTTCAAA
The DNA here is from genome assembly GCA_029215795.1 of Anniella stebbinsi. Taxonomy (NCBI): domain Eukaryota; kingdom Metazoa; phylum Chordata; class Lepidosauria; order Squamata; family Anniellidae; genus Anniella; species Anniella stebbinsi. The sequence continues at coordinate 17,255,819 of JARDYH010000010.1, forward strand.
CTCTGCTAGCGCTGTATGTTGAGACAACACCCGTCTGCGTCTCACTGCATTACGTAAACTAATGGGAGTGGACGGCAAATGGGACCAAGACCAGTAGGTTTGCCAACTTTTTTTAAAAAAATGGCTCTTCTCTTGTACCTTGAACAGGAATGCAGAGCCGTAGAGCCAGGGGCGAAATCTAACCATGGGTTTAGTCGGTGACACATCTACACTAGATCCATAAATGCACTTACATTCTATTGTCCAGCCTTCCGAAACCAGGATGGGTTTTTTTTTATGTGTTGACTACAATTCCCATAATCCCCAGCCAGCATGTGGGGTGGGGATGATGGGAGCTGTAGTCCAAACCCGCCTAGAAAGTGCCAGGCTGCTATAGCCCTTGCGACCTTAATACACATCTTCTTGCAAGCCCAAGGAAGCAGTTCCAGTCGATTTATTTACTAGCATAACAAGGTGTATGCTAGTAAACCCAAACTGAATTATATGAGGGGAATGGCACAAAGCCGGCGGCTGAAGCAACAGTGTGAAATTGAGGTTTGCATTTAACAAGCAAAAACGATGCGGCTGTCCTGCCATCCGGAAAGCGAACCCAGGGTGTAAAAAAAACGAGGAAAAGTACAACAGATTCTTATAGATGTGTTAGATAGGCAGGCCGCAGACTTTTCTTGGTATGAAATTTGCATATGTTTTACATATATTTTCTTAGCTTGCATAATTTTTTTTAATTTTTTTTTGCTTGTCGGTGGGTGGGCGTATGGGGTTGGGGGTTAGGAGAGCACCAAACCATGAACAGCACCCAAATCCCAGTCCTGGGTGGGGGGGGGGGGAATCAACTGAGTTCCATTCTGATTTTGGAGATTTCACCACATCCTTTCAAGCTTAGCTCTACTGTCATAAGGACTAGAAGCTTGCTTTAAAAACAATAAGATGCAATTTCTAGGACTGAATTCTAAAGCTTTTCAGCACTTGCAAAGAATCTCAGAACAGAACACACAGGTCTCTCTTGCCCTTTCTTTTACTTCTGGGACAATGGGTTCCCTTGAGACACCGTGGAATTCATCTTTGGGTAGAAAAAAAATGTTCTCCCAAAACATTTGTCTGTTTCTCTTCCCCCCCCCCCCTTCACCCCTTCATTTTGGTTCATGAAGTTTAAATTGAAAAGGGTGAAAAAATATGTCAGTTTTAGGGACGTGTCTTACTTCCATAATTCTAGCATTTTTCCCCCCACAGGAATTCAAGAGAAAAGAGTTTCTGTCATGCAACAATCCAAATTCTATTTTCATTAGTTCTGGTTTATTTATTCGATGCCTCTCCCACACCCATAAAAAAGTCCCTGCAGAGGTAAATTGTCAAACTTTGAGCAGATCTTGAATTCCCTCCTTAATTGGTATTTCAGTGAGCAATGAACCAGTACTGGCTATTTGCGCATTTTCCTTTTTCCTTTTTTGAGTTAGACAATTGTATTTTCGGCACTTCTGTATTCTTTAAACCTTAGGATTCTGATGGGAATCTCCATTTTGTGACTGTCGCGAGGTCTATCTTCAGTAGAGATAGAACATTTTTTATCTCTGTGTGTATCTTTTTTCCCCCTTTTAATTGTGTAACGGTGACCATGCTTTCTATAAGGCATTTTCTCCATGAACAGCAGCCTTTGAAGTGCGCAGCTGTAAAGATGGTCCAGACCAAAAGGTGAACAGCGGTTTTCAAGAGAAGTTTGCGTTCCAGTCAGGGGATGGGTTGGCCGGGTGAAGGAATTACTCTATTGGTATTCAGTACTTTGACCCGTCGACAATGGCGGAGGCACTAAGGTTACAATAGCTGCCCATCCCGACATTCACTATCATTCGAGGGAGGCCAGCCTTATCGGCTTTGGTGGGGGAATAATTCCCAACGGGAAAGGTTTTGGATCATGTGGTCACAGGAGGTTTGGTACTGGGAGAGGTTTGCGGAAGGGGACAAAAGAACCCATTCGGAACAGCCTCCATTCTGTTGGATTTTTCAGCTCGAAGAATAACTCCCTTTTATATGTGAAAGGCATTTAAGAGAAAAGATGGGGGGGGGGAACCTTGATGCTGGGCAAGAAAAATAAATTAATAGAAGTATCCGGTGGTGGATTTTTAAAGGGCGCAGTTTGAACAAAGCAACTCCCTGCTGTTTTTTCCACTTTAAGATACAGAAGTCTTGTTTCCACTCTGAAAATAGTTTTTTTAAAAAAAATAAAAATACTTTTTTTGAAAAAAATAATCAAAGCAGTTGCAACTCTATGCAGAGAGAGAGAGAGAGAGAGAGAGAGAGAGAGAGAGAGAGAGAGAGGAGATGGATTTTCCCTTGGTAAGCCTCTTATTTTCCACAAAGCACGGCTACCCTCGCAAAAAAGACACAAGCGTAGTATGTATAAAACAAGGGCCTAACTAGATTTAAATCGTGCAGCAGATACTAGAATAGGCCTGTTCATAGGTGAAGGGAAGCTGGAGCAGGTTCCTGGACCTTGGTTGTACTTTGGCTCGGACTCTCAGCTTGCTCTTCAATCAAGCTTCCTAGGGCATGCTTCTCAAAGGAGCCACCAAGGCTTGTCCTTCAGCCCTGACTCCTAGCTTGCCCGTCAACCCTGCCACCAAGGCTTGTCCTTCAGCTCTGATTCCTAGCTTGGTACATCAACTATGCCACCAGCTTTGCCTTTCAGCCCTGGCTCCTGGCTTGCCCTTCTACCCAGGCTCATCTCAGTCTGCCGCCCGCAGCCCAGACTCGACTCCCAGTTTGGGATTATGTATAGGTCCCTCCTCTTCCCCTTCCTGTGGAGAGTAGAAACAGAAAGGGGCACCAGGGCTTCGTCGGCACAGAAAGAGGTGCGGATGTGGCTTGTGCAGAGAAAGGGTGAAACCCACACTGTCTCGCTTCCTGCCGCCACCCTTCCAAAATTCCTGCCGCTTTTGCTTTTCAACTCTCCCGTAGCCATGGCAAAGCTGTCCTTTCCCTCCAAACACCCCCAACAGCGTGAGAATAATCATTCCACACCCTGTGGGAGCTTTGATAAGGTTCTTACGGACTGCCTTCTGCTTACCCACTCAGCCTTTGTTCTCCAGCTGAAGTTATTATTTTTTTCTTCCGAAAAGGAAAGGGGGGGGGGAAGGAAGGGGTGGCGGAGGAGAAAGAGAAAGGATCAGGGATTGATGGGTGGGAGAAGCAGTAACAGTCTGAAGAAACGGAAAATACAGAGAGGGAAAAACTCAACCGAAGCAGCACACACGTCTTCCGAAGCGAATGGGCAAAGTTCAAGCCTTTAAAATTGTATTTCAGTGGGGGGGGGGGGCACTTTTTTTTGTTTTTTTTCCCCAAATTATTTCATTCCTTCCCCCCCCCCCCCCCGATATGGGAAGGAGAATATTGACATGGACAAGATGAAGTTGGAACTGCTTCTGGAAATCTGAACTTGGACTTCAACCCACACTGGGCCCAATCCTATGTGCGTTTCGACAGGGAGGCGGGAAGTCCTACAACTCCCGGCATTTCTCTTCTAAATATGTGTTGGATATTTTGTCACTTCTTAGGCATTACAGTACATTAGGCATGTATTATATTATGTTACTTCCCCATGTAACACAGCAGGGTGGAGATGGAGAGATCCATATCAGCATCAGACTGGAGAGACCTGGGTTCAAATCCTCCTCTCAAGCATAGAGCTCGCTTAAGCTGCAACTATTGAGATTTTAATTAACTGATTAATTGACTGACCTTTGACCTGACCTCATGACCTTTGACCTCCTGCCCTGTTCCTTTCTCTTCCAATTTAGGGCACACACATAAACAGTATGCAGGAGGCTCATAAGGAATTGGACCGGCTCAACTCTGAAAAGGCCCTAAAAGACATCCTGCCCTTTGATCTTTGCCTTTTGACCTTTGACCTGCCCTCCTGTCATTTGACCTGCCCTCCTGTCATTTGACCTGACCTCCTGACCTCCTGACCTTTGACCTCCTGACCTTCAACCTGATCTCCTGACCTTTGATCTCCTGACCTTTGACCTGCCCTCCTGACCTTTGACCTAACCTCATGACTTTTGATCTGACCTCCTGACCTTTGACCTCCTGGCTTTTGACCTCCTGACTTCATGACCTTTGACCTCCTCACCGTTCCTTTCTCTTCCAATTTAGGGCACACATATAAACCACATGCAGGAGGCTCATAGGGGATTAGACCGGCTCACCTCTGAAAGGGCCCTAAAAGAATCTTTCTCTTTAAACTTTGCCTTTTGACCTTTGACCTGATGTCCTGACCTTTGACCTAACCTCCTGACCTTTGACCTGACCTCCTGACCTGACCTCCTGACCTTTGACCTGACCTCCTGACCTTTGACCTGACCTCCTGACCTTTGACCTGACACCTTTGACCTCCTGAGTAAAAGAGGGGGGAAGAGAGCACCAATCAATGCAGACGAAAAAGAGAGATGAGCTCTGGTGCTATTAAAAGTTCTGTCTCCTTAAAAAACAAATTTTGTGTCATTTTAAAAAAAAATGTTTTATTTTATATGCCATCTACGATGCTCGACGACGTTTCAGACAAATGTCCTTCATCAGGAGCTGAATTGCCAATGGCACACTGCCACAGACAAATATTTAAGCCGTATTCCAGATAGAAGTCTTTTTAGGCCTTTTTCTGACTCAAAAATCAACTCTCTAGGGCAAAATGGAAAAACGATATAATATCGGAAATGCGATACGATACGGTTCACCTACGATATTATCGGAGACGATAATTTTTTTGGTCCGAAATTCCGATAATGAGACTAGATGATAATTTTGGGCGTGCACATCCCTAATTTTGACAACAAACCTGGGGAGGGATTAATATAGAGGTTAATTCCATCACAGGGCTCTTGGACTGCTCACTCCACCGTTTCCTGCCAGTAGACATATTACCACCAATTCTTCTGATTTCTGAATCTGCCACAGGCAATGCCAGAATTCCAGCAGTGATAATGGACGAGGTTGAGAGAGGTTTTGGAAGAGAGAAACCGGGCGTGAGATTTGAACTAATGCTTTCTGACAAATCTCCATCCCATCTCTGATTCTCATGCCAACTGCATTTGCGGATCAAAGCCTGTTTGTCAAATGCTTTTGCTTCAAGCCGGCGTGAAAAAAGGTTTGTCTTTATTTTTGAGTAACGTGTGCTGTCCCAAAAGAGACCCAAAGAGTACTAAAATCAAATCAAATCAAGGGATAACTTTGGTTGTACTAATGGCTCCCTGCTTTTTAACTTGGGTCTTGTGACTGCGATAACTCCAGAGAATTAAAGTGGGTCGGATTGGAGCCCACCATGAGAAGAGCCTTCAGCGTGGTGGCCCCCTTCCTTTGGGATTCTCTTGAAGGTCAAGCAAGCATCAACATTGTATTCCTTCTAGTGCCTCCTGAAAATGTTGTAGCACGTGGGCTGTGAGTTGCCCATCCCTGGTATAAATGGGCAGAGAGCTTTTCTCCACTCAATACTAGTGCGGAGGATCAACCTGATCAACGAGGAGGAGGAGGATTGCATTTTGTATTTGGAAGTCATGCATGCAAGTACAGAATGGCCAGATTTGTACATCACTTTAAGACAGGAATGCTGGCTTGTTAAACCACTGTACACAGAAACTGCATACTGCATGAAGTCCATTTGCTCCTGATTTGTTCTTCATATTGGCATGAATGGGTAAATAAAACCAATCTGGATAGCTTTGCACTATGTCTGAACTCAGGATTATGGTTTATTGTGCCCAAACAACAGGATCGTATGCCAGCTTTAAACCAGGGTTAGCCATTGGCTTATTTGGGTGCAATAAACCATCATTCCGGGTTCAGCTGTCACACCAAGCAATCCGTGCCTGGTTTTTCTACCTGCTCACTTGAAGTAAACTGTATGCGCCAGCATGCAGCTCCTGTAGTTTGTGGTTTAGTGCGCCAGGATCTCTGTCTTAAAGGGTGACTGCAGCTAGACCACAGACACTAAAATCCTGAGCCTAATCAGGTTTCTGAAGAGGTTGGGTTTGTGAAGAGGTCTAGCTTGTTGTTTTCTATTGCATTTTCTTCCAATGATGCTTACAATTGCAGGGCAGGGCACGTTTTTCATGCACGACAAGTCTAAAAGTGGTTAAATTAACTTTGGCCGTTATTTGGTTCATTATGAAGGCCTCCCCTGTTAATTTCTCTTCCAATTTAGGACACGCATATAAACAGCATGCAGGAGGTTCAGAGGGAATTGGACCGGCTCACCTCTGAAAAGGCCTAAAAGACATCCTGCCCTTTGACCTTTGCCTTTTGACCTTTGACCTGACCTCCTAACCTTTGACCTGACCTCCTGACCTTTGACCTGACCTCCTGATCTTTGACCTGACCTGCTGACCTTTGCCCTGTTCTTCTGATCTTTGCCCTGGCCTCCTGATCTCCTGACCTCCCAACCTCCTGACCATTGACCTGACCCCCTGACCTTTCACCTGGCCTCCTGACCATTGACCTTTGACCTGATCTCATGACCTTCAACCTGACCTTTGACCTGACCACCTGACCTTTGACATGACCTTTGGCCTTTGACCTGACCTCTTGATCTGGCCTCCTGACCTTTGGCCCAACCTCCTGACCTTTGACCTGACCTCCCGACCTTTGACCTGACCTCCTGACCTTTTACCTGACCTGATCTCCTGACCTTTGACTTCTTCTCCCGACCTTTACCTGTCCTCCTGACCTTTGATTTGACCTCCTGACCTTTGACCTGATCTCCTGACCTTTGACCTGATCTCCTGACCTTTGACCTGACACCTTTGACCTCCTGAGTAAAAAAAAGGGGGGAAGACAGCACCAATCAATGCAGACGAAAAAGAGAGGTGAGCTCTGGTGCTGTTAAAAGTTCTGTCTCCTGAAAATGTTTTATTTTATATGTCATCTGTGATGCTCGACGATGTTTCGGACAAATGTCCTTCATCAGGAGCTGAATTGCCAATGGCACACTGCCACAGACAAATATTTAAGCCGTATTCCAGATAGAAGTCTTTTTAGGCCTTTTTCTGACTCAAAAATCAATTCTCTAGGGCAAAATGGAGAAACGATATAATATCAGATTTCCGATATCGGAAATGTGATACGATACGATACGGTTCACCTACAATATTATCGGAGACGATAATTGTTTTGGTCCGAAATTCTTATAACGAGACCATACAATAAACATAAAGAGCATGCAGAAGGTTCAGAGAGGATTGGACCGGCTCACCTCTGAAAAGGCCTGAAAAACATCCTGCCCTTCGACCTTTGCCTTTTGCCTTTTGACCTGACCTGCTGACATTAGACCTGACCTTTGACCTGACCTCCTGACCTTTGACATGACCTCCTGACCTTTGACCTGACATCTTGACCTTTGACCTGACCCCCTGACCTTTGACCTGACCTCCTGACCTTTGACCTGACATCTTGACCTTTGACCTGACCTCCTGACCTGTGACCTGATCTCCTGGTTTTTCTACCTGCTCACTTGAAGTAAACTGTATGCGCCAGCATGCAGCTCCTGTAGTTTGTGGTTTAGTGCGCCAGGATCTCTGTCTTAAAGGGTGACTGCAGCTAGACCACAGACACTAAAATCCTGAGCCTAATCAGGTTTCTGAAGAGGTTGGGTTTGTGAAGAGGTCTAGCTCATTGTTTTCTATTGCATTTTCTTCCAATGCATGTTTTTCATGCACGACAAGTCTAAAAGTGGTTAAATTAACTTTGGCCATTATTTGGTTCATTATGAAGGCCTCCCCCGTTCCTTTCTCTTCCAATTTAGGACACACACATAAACAGCATGCAGGAGGTTCAGAGGGGATTGGACCGGCTCACCTCTGAAAAGGCCCCAAAAGAATTTAATCTCAGTACGGTAGGGAGAACTTCTGGGTTTTCCGCAAAGAACAACCACATCCATTTGGGCTGGAAGTCAAAAGGAGGCCAGAAAGAATGGAGTAATCAGAGTGTGAAAAGCAGGATTAGGTGGCTTAAAGCATAAAAATAAGTCGAGGTTGCAAGTGGAAAGCAACAAAAGGAAAGGGGGCTGGAGATCCAGAGGACGAAAAAGCCAATTAGTTGAATATGAAATAAATCCTCCTTCTTTAAAAGTAAAAGAAAGAAGAAAGAAAAAGTAAAACCCAATTCTAGATTAGTCTAGAGAAGCTGGGGCTGATAGTCCAAAACGTTTTGGGGTTGGGGCCCTCCAGATTGGGGAAGGATGGATTAAAGGACAGAAATAATGAGGAAGCAAACAGAAGGGAAAGAATGAAATCAGTGATACAGAGATATGTTGCGTCACGGTTCTGGGACAGGATCGTTTCAGAAACGGCAAATTTTTACATCTCCAGCGCTGACATCTCTATTAACAGTATGGGAAGAGTGACGTGTAAAAGTGACATCTAAGGAATTAATCTTGTTCAAGCAGAGGGCAGCACATGGGCAGGGGGGCAGGCCCCCCGCCCCTTCCCCGGCCTCACCCACTTCCCCCCAACTATGGATCGTTTGGTAATTTCCAGGCTTCTGTGCCGTTTCCTCCTCATTCTAAAAGGTGGAAACGTTTCTTTCAATTCTCCTCCTCACTACAACTTAGTTACTGGCAGTGAAAGCCCTAAACTAAAATATGCTGGTATTTGGGGAATTTTGGCAAGGCCCCTAATGCGGCCCCTGAGAGCTTCTCTGAAATGGAAATTGGATCTCACCAAAAGAAGGTTCCTCACCCTTGATATTTATTTATTTATTTATCGTTACATTTATATCCCATCTTTTTTCCTCTTACGACGAACCCAAGGTGGCTTAAATGGTCCTCCTCCCCGCCATATTATCCTCACAACTACCCTGCGAGGTAGATCAGGCTGAGAGTGAAGGACTGTCCCAAAGTCGCCCAGTGAGCTCCACGGCTGAGGAGAACCTGGATCTCCCCAGCCCCAGTCTGGTACTCTAACCACTACACCACCATGTCTTTCGCTTGATGTAGGGTAATAGTTAAAAGATCACCCACCCCTGTTTTTTCTCCACCTTCACCTTGGAACTAGACTTTTGCGTCCGGTCAAGAGGGCAGGGCTCCTGCAGCTTTCACTGTTGTGATGAAGAGGGAATTTCGCCAGGTGCTGCATGCATATAAAAGACACCTGCTGAAATTCCCTTTTCTATGCAACTGTTAAAGATACAGGAGCCCGGTCCTCCTTTCCAAATGGTCACCTTAGTGGGGAGGCGATGTTAAACGTGCTAATCTTTGTCAACAACTAGGATAAAATTTGATGTCATTTTCTTTTCCTTTCTTTGTTTGTCTTTGTATTTGGAAAATAAGTAATTAAATAAAGAGACAGAGACAGGGGCAAAAGTAGCTTTCCTTCCTCTGGTTGTCACACAGATTCTGGCTTCCATTACATGCTGCTGGGCTCCCCGCTGTCCTCCTCTCGGAGGCAGGCCGCTGATAGGAGCAAAGGAAACAGAAATCTGCTAATGTCTACAGGCAGGAGCGGGACCAAAGTGCTTTGCTGACTCAGGCAAATTGCGGGATGCGCCAGGCACAGCTGGACGCTTCCCATCTCTCCTTGCAACGGGAAAAACAGCCAGCAACAAACGCCGTGTTTGCCATCCCATCATCCCTTCCTCGAGCTGAGCTGAAATGTCTCCAAAGGCATTCTCCTGAGAACGTTTCTGAGATTTCTCTCCCCCCTCCCTCCCACTCCCAGAAAAAGCAAGCCGCTTTTGTGGAATTGTCTCCCAATATTCTCCACCATCTGTTTTTGCGTGCCAGTGGACGTTTCGCCCCAGCGATGCCCCTGGAATGACGTCAAGTCCGGGGGCGTTGTGGACAGTGCAAGGTTTACAGCGGCAGCCACTAACAAACCATCACAAAACCTTGGAGGGAAAGAAAGGCGCTGTACTACTTACAGGCGATGCTAATGGTGAGCTCTGCCCTTACAAAAGTATTGGAGAATTTCTACATCACAGAGAAATTCAATGAATTGTCACCTTCAGAGACAAGTCTGCTAGCAATGCGAAACAGGGCCTTCTAGGGGGCTGGCTGTGGAACTCCCTGCTGAGGGAGGCTGGGTTTGCTCCCTCCTGTCCATCCGTCAGCAGGCAACGAATGGTTTATTCAAGCAGGCCTTTGGTGTGTCAGTGTTTCTGTTGAGCTGGGTGCTGTTTTCATGTTGTGATTTGGGGCATTTTAATGTATTTGCTTATTGCTCTTTTTACCAGCGACTGCCAGCTGCCTTGAGTGGCATTTTTGGTAGAAAGGCCGGATGAAAATCCTAGCAATACATAAATTTCGCTGCAGTGTCGAAGACTATGATGGGATTATTTGGTAACTATCCATCATGAGAGAAAAGCAATTGGCAGAGAAAAACAAAAAAGGCAAACGGGGTGACCATTTACCAGTCCCACGTGCGCACAGGGGCTATCTTAGAACAAGAGAAGGACAAGCCCTTCTTTAGTGAAGAAAGAGGTGCAACAGTTTTACTCACAAATAGTCTATTACACCAGGAGCAAATACAAGGGGAGGAGCCAAAGAAAACAATAACAGGAATGCCAGCTCGCCCCTTCCTAGAGTTGGAAGACCTAAAGACGGTAATGCATTCGCTGGTAACTTCAAGGCTCTGCTTCTGCAATGCACTGTACATAGGGCTACCTCTGTGCCTAGTTCGGAAACTTCAACTAGTTCAAAATATGGCAGCCAGGTTGGTCACCGGTACACGTAGGGGTGACCACATAACACCAATCTTAAAATCACTCCACTGGCTGCCAATTAGTTTCCGGATGAAGTATAAAGTGTTGGTCATTACCTTTAAAGCCCTACATGGTTTGGGTCTAGGTTACCTGCGGGATCGCCTTCTGCCATACAATCCGCCCCACACACTCAGGTTCTTTGGGAAGAATTTACTCCAATCAGATTGAACTAGGCTGACAAGTGTTACCCAGAGGACCTTCTCTTCTGCGGCTCCCAGACTGTGGAATGGCCTGCCGGGGGAGATTCGACAAATTAGCAGACTTCTGGAATTTAAGAGAGCCATGAAGACTGCTCTCTTCCAGCAGGGCCATCCAGTTGAATTTTAAGATGTTTTTAATAATGTATTTGTTTTTATTTGTTTTAATGTTTTATCTATTTTATGATTCTTGTATTTATATTTGTTGTTGTTCCCCGCCTCGATCTGGGTTAGAAATAAAATAAATTAATAAAAGTAAATTAATAAAATACAGAGATCCCAAGCCTAGCTATGCCCCCAAATTCCCATGAACTAACCAACTGCAACGCTGCCCCCCTTCCTGTGACTTACAGACGAGGTTGAAATATTCCCAACAGAGCTCGGTCAGCCGCCTGCTGACAGAATGACAATTGGGAGGAGAAACCAGAAACCCCCAGGAGTGGGGGAGAGTCTGGAATGGAGTATCATGGAAGGGGGCCTGGCTGACTGGAACCCTGAACAGGGGGCACCCCGCACTGCAACATTTTGTTTCAGAACCCCATTGCTACTCCGAGGATTGTGGTGGGAAGGAAAGGCAGGTGCTCCAATTAATAACTATTGGGTGGGGGGCACTGCTTCCAGCCAAGTTGAAAATACTTTAGCCAAACCTCGGAAGGGCGGCAGGGAGGGGGGAGCTTATCATGCTCCTAAAGAGACATGTTGGATGATGGTTGTTTTAAATTGAGAGAGGGGGGCAGAGACCCCAATTCGTCTCGGTGGAAACCAAAGTGCTTACACAGCATGCTGCCAGACTGCCTGTTACCTACTTTGCTTTATTGATTGTCAAATTAAGCATAGCCAGCCTTTTTAAAATTCCTGCCAAGGAGACTTAGAATTTTTCTTCTTCTTAAAAAGAGGTTCCTTCACCTCTCAGCTGCCAACCGTCTGTATCTTCATGCGATCCTTATTTTGCTGAGTCGATTCCCAGTACGTATGGCACGCTTCTTCGTGCTACGCAGCTCCAACGCTCCCTGCACAAAAGGCGGTCCATGGAGGTGAGCTGCACATGACGAGCAAAGGGAAATGTCTCCCTTATCAGCAGCCTGAGCATTGCAAACCACACGGGTAATTAAAGGGTGGCAGGTCACTTAAAGATGCCGACAATTCAGGGAAATGCTGGGCACATCCAGGCTTTTCTGGAACCATCTCAACCGATCTCTATGCAAAGTCCTTTTTGGTGGTGCCAAAACGTCAGTCGTTTCCAGTTCTGCTGCTCCGGGGCACAAGTTTTGTCAGCTTTCGTACACTCTGGGTGGGGGCCAGGTCGGGATGCTGCAGGGGAAAGCCCCAGATGTGGTAGAAAAAGGAGTGTTCGCAGGTTCCCTTGTTTGAAGATGCGAGCGCGTTTTGTCTCCAGAGGTGCGGCGAGGTGTGTTCTGACGGATCGGCCGATTCTGATTTTCTGCAAAATTGGATTGGAAGGCTCCTGATTTATTTTCAGAGCAATCCTAAAATGTGGCTGATCTTCTCCCTCCCGTGGCTGTAGGTGCTGCTACGACCTCAGGAGGGAGAAATCCATAATCGCATTGTACCCCTCTGCTACTATGACAGGGCAATTGGAGCAATTTCAACACAGGAGTCATCAACTGATTCACCAACTAAGGGCACAATCCTATGCATGTTCAGACAGAAACATGCATGGCTGGTTTTCTTTTCTGTCTAAACGTGCACAGGATTGTACCCTAAACCAAAGATAAGCCACTGGGAACCTCTGGGATGGATCCGGCCTCTGCATCTCTTTTATTTGGCTCCTGGCATTCGTATGAAATGTTAATAGAGGTACAAGGGAAACATGTTGGAATGGGAGTCAGGAGATCTGGGTTCTAGTCCCCACTCGGCCATGGAACCCCACTGGGTGACTTTGAGCCAGTCACAGACTCTCAGCCCAACCTACCTCACAGGGTTGTTGTTGTGAGGATAAAAATGGAGAGGAGGAGGAGGATCATGTATGCCGCCTTAAGTTCCTTGGAGGAAAAAAAAACAGGATATAAATGCAACAATAAATAAATAAATAGATAAATAAATACATATTTTGCTTAGAGTTTCGCCCCAATGGGAAAGAGGAAAGACTTCAAGTGTAAGGAAAAAATAGTCCATACTTGACTTCTGCTCTTTGGGCTTCTGCATGTAACATACGTGCAAACATACCTATTTATGTAAACAGTCCTGTGCGACTAAGCGCATGTGCCCCGTGACTAGGAGTCCATGGCCACCAGATGGCGCCAATGATACTACAAAGCTCAAAGGGGCAAAATATACTTTCAGCCCCTGGACCACCACCTGAAGGACAAGAACGCAGATGGTTTGCCAAGCCTGTGGGACTGCAGCCAGAATTTTTATGGCGAGGGGCCCAGGCGGTATACGGGGGTAAAGAATCATTGCAGAACAACCAGGACCCGTGGCTTAATATATTTATCGTTATTCCATTGCATTCAGATAAATGCATTCCATTGCATTCAGATAAATGTCATTTCTGTAGCATTGTAATATATGCTGTATATGGATAATGGTCTATGGACTTAAATAAAGATTGTTGTTGTTGACTTTATGGTATTTAAAAAGGGGTTTGTGCGTGATCCCAATGCTCTTGAACTCATTGGCCAGACCACGTGAAGGCTTTTTGTGAGCACTTGAATAGGATGCTGCCTGCAAGCTCTGACCTCCCCACTCCATGAGGACTAGAAACTTACTTTTTTTAAAAAACAATGAAAAATGAAAAATTTAGGGAAGGGGCTTGGAATAGATCCCTGAAGGAAGCAAGGTCTGCAGCACCCTATCCTGCCCCCTGCCCCAGCTATAGCCCCACACCTCTGCTTTAGTTAGGCTGACCATATGAAAAGGAGGACAGGGCTCATGTAATTTTAACAGTTGCAGAGAAAAGGGAATTTCAGCCAGTGCCATTTGTATGCAATTAGTTCCTGGTGATATTCCCTCTTCATCACAACAGTTAAAGTTGCAGGGGCCCTGCCTTCTTTTGTATATGGTCACTCTAATATAGTGCCTGCAACTTTAACTGTTGTGATGAAGAGGGAAGTTCACCAGGAACTAATTGCACTGGCTGAAATTCCCTTTTCTCTACAACTGCTAAAGTTACATGAGCCCTGTCCTCCTTCTCATATGGTCAGCCTAGCTTTAGTTGCATGCTTTTCAAACTTTATCTGGGGGAACTCTGCAGTTCCTTGGAGGCTTACCATGGTTTCCTCCATGAAACATTTGGTAATGGTGGACATACGCCCCTGAAAAAAAAAAAAGGCAGCTGCTCCCTTTGCCCTCGGAGGGCTGAGCCTCAGGGACCTCCTTTGGGTGTTCTGGGTAGGACTGCCGTCCCTTCGCAGAGCTGCCGCCTTTGCTCATCTCTTGTTTTTATCAGAGCCTCTGTGCTGTTAAGGTGCTTAGTAAAAACCTGGGGCTTGGAGGTGGGGGTATGCTATGTCAGTGGCATTATGAGAACTTAAAATGGCTTCCAGCCACCGCTGTTCCCTAGTAAGGCCTCGGCTGGTGGTGGCAAGGGATGGCAGGATGCAGGCGAGCCCTACTCGGGCAGGACTTGCCTGCATCCTGGCCTCCCTCACCACCACCACCAGCCGTGGCCTTACCTGGTACCCAGGTAACTGCCCGAGGAGATAGGTCTCGACTCCTGGCCTGTTTACCAGTTGTCCTTCTCAGAAAGTTCTCGGTGGTCCTTGCAATCCCCCCCAGCTGCTGGAGAAACTGCACGCACTCTCCAGCGCGGCGAAACAAGAAAACACCTTCCCCCCAAATGTCTCTTCGCCGGAGTCCTTTGAGAACTGTGCTCAGCCCTTTCTCTTGTCCACATAGGAGCTATTTGTTTATGGCATCTCATGTCCTTTCTCCACACCACACCCCGCCCCACGCCGCCCTACCACTGGTTAAAAGGCCTCCTTTCTCTTTGCGGCTTTGAAAATCCCTACCGGATTATGAATGAATACTTCAAGGGTGTATTATAAATTCAGATGTGCCTATCGGCCTTTCATGCCTCCCAGCAGGTGGTTCTTAGTGACTCGTGAGCCAACCTGAGAGTAAAGGCTTTCCCACCTTTTCGAAAGGAGCTCCTCCCCTAAAATTTTCTTAGGCAAAAGATTTTTTTTTTAAAAAAAAAGGAGAAGAAAAAGAAAGACTCTTGAAGAAGACCAGTCCAGGGATGAGCTCCTGAGCGGCACTTCATTTTAAGCGGTGCTGAACGTGGCTCAGATCACATTTCCCTATACACGCCCATCCCTCTTCTGCTCCCCCCTAGGGAAAAAAAAGAAAGGAAGAAAATTAAAGGGCAGAGGGAACATGATAGAGCATTATAAAAATGTGCATATGGCAGTGATGATGATTAGAGAAGCGTTTTTCTCCCTCACAATAGGAAGAATTACTGCGTCTAGCCCAGATGAGGAACGGGCGAGGGATTTGTTGGGTTCGTGCCTTTATGTGAGGCGATCCAATTCGCACCTCCCAGCACCGAGCACGGATCCAAGTGCGGTCAGGAATTTGTACAGTTTCAAACTCGCAACGCGGTCAGCAAAAAGCAAAACGAAACAACAACCCAGCTTCTGACGGCATGCGCACATATGGGAAATGTGCAAGAGAAAAATGTGCAGACTTCTAAACATGCGCACATGTAGCCACCCTTTACATTTCCCACAATGTGCCCCGGAGGGATCCTGTGGGAAAATTGATAGGGATGCCAGAGACATCTGCAATGGAATCAAATGGATTCATACTTCTGCAGCGGAACGGCTTTTTCCACATTGCATGGATTCTGTGGACCTGTGGACCATTTTTTTAAAAAAAAACTTGCCAGAATTTTGTGCAAATTTAGCGATATAAATATGCAGCTGAAAAGGTGCATTTACCCCATAAGCTAAAGTGTGAAAATGCGCAATTTGGGGAGATTTGCACATTTCGGAGAAGATTTGTGCATTTTCACTACTGCCTGAGCAGACAGGCACACCAGTCTCCAGGTCGCAGTGTTCCCCATGATGGTGGGATAGATTGTGTTTCCCTTCCAGTTATAGTCACTATTTCCAAATTTGCAGCTATGCATAGAAATCTGCACATGCAAATGATATTCAAATCTCTCTCTCTCTCTCTCTCTCTCTCTCTTTGATGCATTTCCTTGATGGTTTGCAAGTGGCCACTCTAGTCCCATTTGGTTAGTAGTCCTCCAGGATCTCAAGAAATAAAGCCTCCGCCCCATCACTTGATACATGTAGGGTGACCATATGGAAAGGAGGACAGGGCTCCTGTATCTTTAACAGTTATAGAGAAAAGGGAATTTCAGCAGGTGTCATTTGTATGCTTGCAACACCTGGTGAAATTCCCTCTTAATCTCAACCATTAAAGCTGCAGGAGCTATACCAGAGTGACCATCTACAAAAGAGGGCAGGGCGTCTGCAGCTTTAGCTGTGGTGATGAAGAGGGAATTTCACCAGGTGCTGCATGCATACAAATGACACCTGCTGAAATTCCCTCTTCTATACAGCCAGTAAAGATACAGGAGCCGGGTCCTCCTTTTCTTAGGGTCACCCTAGATACATGCTCCTTTGTGTAGAGACGGCAAGTGGTATAAGAAGTTAAAGAAAGGCCATGGCAATAAAATAAAATGGAAGGCATTGGGGTCAGGAGCTGGAGGTTGTACTAGTTGGGTGTGGTTAAAGAAATGAGTGGCGAGGCTACCCAAAGAAGGCCGTCAGAATCTGCAAGAGATTTGTTTTCTGCTCATATCCAAGATGAAAGGGTCATGCCTGTCCGTGAGTTCTATTCTCCTTCCTCTTTGCCAGCTGATCGCAGCAGGAGCATCTTTGCCCTGTGTCAGCGATTGCCAACCGTGCCGGATTAGATGGGATAGTGCTGAAGCAGCAATTTTGGCTGTTTCTTCCCCCACCGCCCCCAGATCTGACAGCACTCACCCTTTCTGTTCAGCTCAGTATCTAATGAAGGAACGAGGCGGTGGTAAATCGAAGGCCAAAGAGGGGTGACATACGGTGGGAGGACAGCAAATACCGCACCATAGAAACCACACAAGCTTTATTATTATTATTTTTAAAAAAGCGATTGAGCAGCCACTGAATTTCCGTCTAAAGCAAATGGTTCATGTGGGCTGTGCTGCTCAGACAAGCTGTATGGAGGAATTCCGGAAGCTTTTTTTTTTTAAAAAAAAAGTTCAGCAAAATCGAGCAGTGTGTGCGTATGCGTGGCAGCGTTACCCTTTGCCTCAAAATTGGTGCCAAGATTTCAGCCCATTTGAAATTCTATGGCGTACGGAGCTTAAGTCTGCATCATGCTCGCCATTCGAAAAGCCCGGATGACGCGCTGCAATGCGTACCTGTTGCACCTCACGGGTGCAATGGGATTACATGCCAAATCTTGGCACTGTTACTGAGAAAGAAGTCCTATGGTGGTCCACGGAGCTTACTCTCAAGTAAGTGCGCATACGACCGAAGCCTTCATGGTGCATCGCCTCGCACATCCAAGAACTATTTTCCACCTGCAGGTCTGAAGAGAACGTTCTCAAACGTACTTATAAGCGGCGGCAAATACATGCAGTGCTGCAGTTGTGAGCGAAAAATAATAGCTATTTGTAGCATCATTCCCTCTATTTCCAATGCCCAGGCTATGTGCCGTTGCTGTTGTAGCCAAAACTGCACAACCCACGCACAAGAAGGAAGTGTCAGTTGGCTTGGGTATAAACTATCTTTAGAGGGAAGACAGTTTAAACTATTATTATTATTATTATTATTATATCCCACCTTTTTCCCAATACTGGGACTCAAGGCGGCTTACAAATGAAAACATATACAGTTAAAACAAATAGAGATATACAAAAAAAATAAAATATAATTAAGCATAGTACAATTTATATATATATATATATATATATATATATATATAATCCAAACTATAAGTAGCACTATCTTTAAAGTGGGGGTGGGGGAACGAAAAACCCTAAAGGGGGGGAACCCAATGAGCCAAACGAGTACTGTGCATGCTCAGAGGCTATGAAATGCTGACTCTTAGGGCAGAGGGTAATGGGAAACCAGGATAAGGAAGTGAGAAGGGTGTGGCTGTTTGGAAGCCTAAACAGGCAACACTCCGCGCTGTGACTTTTTGTTGCAGGGCACATTGATTTCTGCTGACTGCCTTTCTGTCCTGCGTTTCTATGCATCTCTAGCTTAGATGCTGCTGGAAATGTAGCACTGTCCTCCGTGGCTCTGTTGCTCCACCTAAGCCTTTAATTTGCCGTGTGAGCTCTTTTTTAAAATAAAAATTATACACGCCCATTGCCTAGGAGCAGCCTGATAGAGGGATTTCCCTCCATGAAGTTCTTTACTCAGTTTGCATGGGGAGTGCATTCCTGACCCTCCCATGGCTTGTAAAAACACACACACACGATGACACACAGACAAACACACATCCTGGTTCTCCCATTGCCTTGGCGAAGAATAGCAACCTGTCATATGTAGGTCACTGTTGGTAGTCTGAGAACAGTCTAAAGGAAGGAAGTGCGATTTCTCTTTGTAGTTGAATAAGCCAGCATCAATGCGCCAGCTGGGCCTCCTGCCCCAAGGGAGAAGCATTATCAGCGACTGAACAAGCGCAAGCTTCTATCTTACGATAGTGGTGCGTTGCTTTTGCAAACACAAGAGACACAGAAAGAGGGGGAGAGAGAGAGAGAGAGAAGTAGCTTGACTCTGCAAATGATAGTCGATTGAAGTTCCCACACCTTCGGCAGGAGGCCCCACTGACCTGTAACTCCTTGGCCTGGGTTAGGAAGGGACGACCTCCAAAAAGCAGTGGTGTAGTGGAAGCAGCGCTCACAGGGTCAAAGCCCCAAGACATTTTGATTAGCAGGGACTATGAAGTCATCTCCCCCTCCCCCAGGATTTCCTGTTTCCTTGGAGCTGAGTTGCCTCCTCACCGTAGCTGTGCCTCCTCACAGCTGGATTTCCCCACCAATGGATTTCCCCAGCAACACTATATTTTTGTGAGCCGTCTCCGGTGCAATGCCAAGCTACTTATGTGGTGGCTTAATCTTGAATGGGTAATTCAAGACCCATTTGAGAGTGGGGGAATAAGATCCAGCACCCTGGATAGCTCCTTTAGAGTTCTGGCTGGTTCTGACGGCAATCCAGAATGGAATCACAGCCCCCACTGGGCAAATCTAGAGCTGTCCTGCCTTTTCTTTTAGCTCCGATCCCAATGGCCTCCCATGGACATACACCAGCCATGCCTTTGCGCTACTTGCTCCCAAACGTACGCATCACCCGAGAGAAAAGAGGACTCCGATTTGCATATGCTCATGTAGGTGTATAGATGCCCATTTAGAAAGCATGACTAGAATTTAAAATAGAAATATGTGTTTATGATGACAATTATATGCCCCGCCTGTCCCCCCCTCTTTCAAACAACCCAAGGCAACTTACATGCCCCTCCACCTCCTCTCCATTTTATCGTCACAACAACCCTGTGAGGTAGGTTAGGCTGAGGGTGACTGGCCCAAAGTCACCCAGTGAGCTTCACAGCTGAGTGGGGGCTAGAAGCCGGATCTCTCCCGAGTCTCAGTCCGATTGCTACACCACCCTGAAATACGACATATCTCACCATAGTGGAGAAGATTGTGACTGGGTGATCCGTATCTCTGCTCAGCCTGCTGTCCAGGTACTGACCGTTGATGGGCAACATCTTCAAAGCCGCTGGTCTCTTTCTTAGGGTTGTTTAGCTTTACATCATACTTGGTCTGAGCAGGCCTTCAATCAGAGGACTGTTTTCTGGCCGTCTTCAAATTGAGGACTGTCCTCTATAAAACAGGATATTGGGCCACCTTTTTGCAAGCACACATAGCATAAGAACACCAGAAGAGCCAGGCTGGATCAGACCAGTCCAGCAGTCTGTTCACACAGTGGCCAACCAGCCACCCCATTGGAAGCGGGACAAGAGTGAAACAGCACCCTCTCACCCGTGTTCTCCAGCAACTGGTGTTCATAGAATACTGTCTCTGATGCTGGAGGTAGCACATAGCTATCAGGACTAGTAGCTATGGATAGCCTTCGACAGCCTTATCCTCCATACTTTGAAGGCTCCTTCTTTGCTACTTTCTTCCAAACTCAGAGATGGGCAAAGTCTTCTTGGAACAACTTCTCCTGCTGAGTGAAATGCAAGAGAAGCTTCCTGCGCTTTCAGATGCACGGAAATGCTGGCCAGTGTTAGGCCCAAAAAAAGCGTTTGAGAAGAGATTGCAGAGGGAACAGTCCAGGAAGCCCTTTGATGATACGGCCCGTTTGGCTTCTGGAGAGGAAGCGTCCCTCTTGGGATCAGTTGCAAGTTTACCCAACAAAGCTTCCTTATCCAACTTCGCATCACTGATTCCAGAACCTTTGGCTGTGATCCCCCCCCCCCCCCTCGGCCTTCCCTCCTCCGTTGGAACCCAGCAGCTGGATTCTTTGGGAGGTTTAACATGCAATGTTAAGTAATGTGTTAATGAGTCACTGGACTATTGTTACCGTGCGCTACGGTGAGCAACTGTGAACAATACGACAATAATTCAGGAGTAGGAGACAGAGGGAAAATGGAGGGTGAGGGGTACTGAGTGTGATGTTTAATGGAATAGCTGGCCTTTTATCTGCCCGGGAGAGGCCGTGATCCATGGACCCATCAGAAGAGTTTTAATAAGGCCCTGGATTTCTTATTGCCGATTGTTTAAAATCGTTTAGATGTATGTGAGCGTCTGTTTATAAATTTGTAGGTCAATGGGTTCTTTTGAAATACTGTGTAGAATGTATTTTTAATGGTTTCTCATCTTTGCAAACCGCACAGGGAGCTTCGTTTCTTGGGTGGTATAAAAATAAGAACATCAGAAGAGCCCTGATGGATCCGACCGAGGGTCCATCTAATTCAGCACTCTGTTCACGGAGTGGCCGACCAGCTGTGGACCAGGGACCCACAAACAGGGCAGGGTGCAACAGCACCCTCCCGCCCATGTTCCCCAGCAACGGGTGTATATAGGCTTACTGCTTATATACATCAGTTGCTGGTGTATCGATGCAATCAGTGAAATAAAATGAAATGCAACCAATGATTTGCAGAAGGTAGCCAACAAGGCCAGAAGCATTTTTAGGGCTCCTACAAATGTGAGCTGGTTATCTGTAAGGGGTTTACTGTAACTGTGAAGGTCTTCCTTGCTGCCTCCTCACACCCCAATTTTTTAAAAAATGCATGGGCATTGTAGTCTTTATTCCAAAGGGCCTTGGTTGGGAGTCATGACGCTTAAGCTGGTTGTCAACTAGTTTAAATCCATAGTGCAGACAGGTAAAAGAGTGATGCTCAATGCAAACAAGGAGGACAATATATCCAAACTGCCAGCATATTCTAATATAAAGGTCTTATTATTTGTTTGTTTGATTTATGCCCTGCCTTTCAACCAAAAATAAAGATAAAACAATGGAGCTCAAGGCGGCTACTGCCAGTAACTGACCCTGAGGACAGAGATTTCAAGTTTTTAACATGGGGGGAAAAGCATGCAAAAATTAGGGAGTCACCAAATGAACCGCAGTCAGGAGAAAGGGACATGGCCAGGGAAAGGGTGCAAGGGCACCTGGGGAAATCTGGACGGCCTGATTTTTTTTACCCTAGGAGGGCCACATTTGGCCCAGGAGCCTGGGTTCCCGCACCCCTGCTGTAGTAGCAGCGGATTGATTTCTTTTTCTTTCTATTCTTCCCAAAAAGCTTCTTCTGTTCGAAAGATGATGTTCGGGTAGACTAATGGGTTTTCAACAGAGCACACGGCTGGACCGGTGTCAGGGTCCAGCCTTGCTGGGCATCTCCCGGGGACCACACAGGGAACCTGCTTCCATGGCACCACTTTGCTGCTGCTTTGGGGGAAATCCCACAGTTTCACTGCTGTGGAGTGGGGGCAGGAAATCCCCATGGCAGAGGGGAGCATGGGCTTTCCGGGCAATGCCAGCGGCCATGGAGCTCATGAAGCCCACCCTCCTGCTCTCTGCCCAGCCCTCCCGTGTGCCCCCTAGACGTACTGTGAGGCTTGATCTGCCCCTGGAACGCCCCCAGCTTCGAGGTGCAGCGGGGCCACCACCAACAGACTGTGCAAAGAAGGTGATGACCTCGCATTAAAAAGAAAAGATGCGGTAATCCATGTGTGCAGGTGTGTGTTTCTGCCCAATTTCACTGGAAACCCCTGTGGTGGGTGCAAGTTGGCAGCTGCATTGTATAAACGACACAGCCCCACTTCGCAGCCACCAGGGGGTATACAGGGCATATAGACATCCCCAGGGACAGGGAGGAGGAGTAGGGAAAGGAAAGGAAACCCCCCAAAATGGGACCAACTGCAGCTGGAGCGGTTCAAATGTTGCTTCCACCTATCTCAGGATCTCAAGGACTCAGCGTGCTGACAAAGGCTCCGTTCCAATCGCTCATCTGACCCAGTTTTGCCTTTCTGCAGATTTATCCACAAAGACAGACCGTCTGCCAAACTGGTTGTACGTGGCACTAAATCACGGAAGACACACCACAAACATCCAGGCTGGGCTGCTGACATTAAAGGCTGGAGCCGCCGCATCGCCTCGGGTCGAGATAGTCAGAAAATGAGCGGCTTTTGCAATCCCTCCGGGTCACAGGGGGAAGAATACAACCTTTTCTCCCTCCTGAATCCCTATGTCATCCCTCCCCACCAAGGGGCCAGAACTTCGATCCATGAGAGCTGGAACAAGAAAAGCCAAAACAGATGCGACGGATGGATGCATGGATCTGCCCCAACCGCATGAAATGTGGGGAATCCCATTTGACGTCAGGAAGCTAGAACCGGCCACCCTCTTCTCCATGGAAAGCTGGTTCATGCAGTGGCCGCTCCATGAGCTTAGAGTTTCTTTCTGGGCAGGGATGTAATGTCAGGTTCCAGACTGTCCCCACCCTAATCTCCTCAGCTGGTGATTGGCCTCTCCTGGGCAGGAAGGAGGTATTTAAGGCTTCCTGTTAGGGTTGGAGCTTCACCTCAGCCCCCCTGGCCGTCCTGGTTCTGTGGTGTCCCGGCTCTGACCCAGGGACCACGGAAGTGGGGACAAGTGTGTGGGGAAGCATAAGTCCATCCCGTGTTAAATAAAAACATAATGTTGAAAGGGATCCCAACTCCAGCGAGAAGACCCAGTTCATGAATGTTATAGAACGGCTGAAGAACGAAGGGGCAACCTAAACATTCTCCTGATCACGCCCAGCGTAGCTATGCATGAGAGTTTTTATGGACTCCTGCGTGAGCAGGCATTGGCCTGATTTGGACTGGGACCACAGTGCTCAGGGATAGGGGGCTAAACCTTCCCATTTCTGTCCCAAAATCCCACCCCCTGCAGGGGTAAAAAAAAAAAAAAAAGAGTGAAAAATATTCCATTGACCCCACTGTTGGCGAAAAAGGGGTGGCTGTGGGAAGGTGAAAAGCCTTTTCCCAGAGTGTCATGGGCCCAATCTAAATCAGGGGGCAGCGCACTTACACGGGTGTAAGTATAAGGTCTTGTTTCGCCCCTAGAAACTCAGTGTTTAAGGATCAGCCTCTTGACTCTCAACCTAAACTCTGTCTCCCCCAATATCGTGCCCAACAGGCCCTATTAACACTCTGAGTGGACCTGCATTCCACTAGCTTTGCTATGCTCCATTTTACGGTCACGGTGGGGTGGGGAACTGGTCTGTTAATGGAGTCCTGAATGGACAGGATCATACTTGTTGATATATAGGTACTTTTTGGGAGGAAACATACAATGGTCACTGTCATCCTTGTGGCGGGGTGGGGGTGAATGATGGGGCAGAACGGTGGGGCCTGGTGGCTCCTATTTCAGAGGGATGACTAATCTTCTCTGGGTTTCGGCCAGAACCACTCAGAACTCTAACGGAACTAACCAAGGTGCTGAACCTATTTTGGGGGTTGAGTGCGGAAGTAGAGGTGCCTTTATTATAATTATTCCACGTGTCAAGGTTTCACAGGTGGCTGAAAAAATCAGTATTCCCATCCCACCTTCTAATTCCTCCCTGCACAAGCCCCCTACTATTTGAGCCACCCCCCGCTACTATTTTTGGAAGGCTATGGGAGAGGCCTACCTCCCCCTCCCCTAATTCAATCTACAAGTACACACCTTCCCAGCCCTAGAATATTAGCAGGAGGAGCAGTAGATCATGGAAGTACACACACACACACACACACACACACACACACACACACACAAACAAATATATATATATATCCCCCCTTCTACACAAGCAGCAGCAGAGCTAATACCATCTCTGAGTTGCAAATATTCCTGATGCAGCCTGATGTTCTGTGGCATTATTTTAGCCAACAGAGGGGGGTGGGGGAAGCAAGCTCAATGCTTGCGACATCAGCTGCAAAAGCAGTTCTTGCAGGGATCCAGAGACGCCTTGAAGGTCCCTTCCACTTTTTCCATCCCCAAATCACCGGCTAGTTCATGAGATGTCTCCAAATGAAAATATCGGGCACAGTGCAGATTTCAAAGCAGGTGTGACTGGGTTCAAAAGGGTACATTCAGGTGCAGAAATGCACTAATTGCACGTTCCAGCTAATAATTAAGGAAGCAATTACCTCCCTCTCCTTCCTTGCAATTTCACACATTGAGGCAGACTGGCGGGTACAACAGGAGTCTGTGGGTTTCCCTCTTCTGAAAACACCGTACCCTGTCATACAACTCTGCTGCTGTGCTTTGTACATCTGGGATAAATGAAAAATGCAAGGGGATTTTTTTTCCCCCTGGTGAATTTTTTTCAAGCTTCTGCGTGTGAACCCTTTCCCGTTGCAAGAAACTAGGCCACCAACATTATCTTCTATTAAACCCCTTGAGTCAGAAAGCGTCTTCTTGTTGGGAATTTAATTTCTTAAGTTGCGGGTCTCTCCAAAACTAAACAGAAGAACGGAGGTGAGATGGCCCCTTTCCTCTCCCCCCCCCCCCCCAGAGATCAACCAGTCTGTGGGACATCAAGGAGCACGTTTTTCAGTAATGCACAATGCTCGTTTAGGGGTACAAAGCCACGCCTGGTAGGATCTCCCTGGCTAATAGATATAGGGTGCAATCCTGTACCTGCTTACCTGGGAGAAGTCCCCATAGGGTTGTGCAGCGGTTGTGGTATAAGATGGAAACCCACTTCTTTGGGTGCATGAATTGTGATCTTTATTTTGTAGATCTACCTATTTATTGTTCTGACACCAGAGACCGTGTCCACAACAGGTTTTGGGAAGCGCTTGGGCAAGACATCCTCAGTGGTCTCCTCCCTCAACGAGTCTCTCTTTTCTCCACCTTGGTCACCAGCTGCTCCTGCTCCTCCTCCTCTGTCTCATCATGGCACCCACTTTCTTGCTTGGCAGGCAAAGAACCAAGGCAGAGAACCAAGGTTCTTCTCCTCATCATCCACCAACACAGCTTGGGCCAGAGCAAGGGTCAGGAGAACAAGCAGGTTGCAGTGATGCAGAGGAGGAGCACATCCCGGGAGCTCTTGTCAGGGCCGCTGAGAGCAGGTCTGGGCCCCGGTGAAAAACGAAATTGGGCCCTCCCTGCAATGCAATAAAGATCAAGAACCAATCAACGCAAGTTGGAAGAGGAGAGCGTACATGCACATGTTCTCTCTGAGAGGTCCTAAGGATTTGATGCCCATTCCAGTGTTTTTGGGCAGGTGGGCAGGATGCGGGCGGGGATCTGTTAGACTGAAAAGAAACAGGTCCTTCCCACTCAGTTGTCCCCCCCCCCCCCGGCGGTTTCCACGGCCCTCCGTGTGGATTGTTTCAATCGAGCGGCTCTTTGCAATGACAAGCAGCCCTGCCAGCGCCCGCTGCAAAAGAGTTTGTTGGTTGATTAGAGTCTATATTGGCCGACGACTGACAGAAGGCTGTATATCATTATTATTTTCCTTGAAATTCACTGATTTTGCAATGGATGTCAAAAACAATAAACAAAGAATGATACTACTGAGAAAGACAAAAGTATTTGCAACATAGTCGGGCCCTGGGGTCTTCCAGACCACTGGGCCCCAGTAATTTGTACCGGCTTCCCCCCCCCCCCCCCATTCGGCCCTGACTCTCATCAGTCAGTTCCTGCTGCAGTGTGGGCCTTTGGTAGATGCCCAGCCATGCCTACCCTTGATGGCTGCCCTGGGTTAAATTGTTTCATCCTAACCTCATTGTGTTTAGGGGAAGCTGAGAATGTGTGACTAACTGGCTCTAGGTCACCATCAGTGCCTTTTATAGCTGAGCAGGGATTCAAACCTAGGGCTCTCCAGACAAGTGCTCTAACCACTACACCACACCGGCTCTCACAGTACACACTGGAAAACAGAGATGACACGGATCCATGCTGGGGGCTACTTGTGGGGCAGGAATGGAAGGCTCAGGAGGAGCCGTGGGGGGTGAGGAGAAAGGAAGGAGAGGACGGATGCCTAGGGGGAGAAGCCGCGATGGCAGGGCGTGAAACGAGATGTCAGCCGAGATGCAGGCTGCACCGACAGACCGGATCGCGCTGAGCAATTACGAATCGCTTCCATTGCTTCATACGATTTGGCATCGCCTTAAGTTCCTGCGTCGTTTATTGAGGCCCTTTGCACGAGCTAGCCTGTAATGGGAAAGACTGGTTATTTTGGTTCTCTCGGTGACATGCAGGTGACACAGCTTTCTCAGGCCGTGCTGCTGATTAGGTGCGCGTGCGTAGCCTAATGATTAGGTGGGGTCGTTGAAAGAGGAGAGGAGCAAACAGAAATGAAAGAACTCCTCGCCCGGAAGATATTGGGGTGGTGGGGTGTTTCTGGCTCATGCGCTGTTTGCTTTTTGCCACGCCACTCAGATCCGGCAAAGGGCAGGTGGAACAGCTTGCATCGTCATCAGAGTGCAGACAACAGTCATCTTCGACAGTCATAATTGTTGGGTGCGACAGCAAGACAGGCAGATCAAACAATCTTCTCTAATCTCATGCAGATTTGCTTAGAGGAAAATCAGATAAAGGCAATGATATTTTGCAAGGGAGGTTTCCGGTGCACTCCGGTGTGGAACAGTGGTTCAGTGTAGAGTTTGGGAGGTATTCCAGGATGAATCCTTGCTCAACCAAGGCCTAAATTTATTGTTATCTATTCAAAATATTTATATGCTGCCTCTCAGGGTGGGGGAAAGCGCTGGACTATGGTTGCCAATCAGCCAGTATTTTACCCACAATCCATCAGGTTTTACTCTCCCCTGCCCAACCTGGCTGGTGTAGTTGTAAGAACAGAGTAGGAATTTCCCAAACTGTAGGCTATGAGCGTATGACTAGGGCAGGATCTACACCGCTGATTTAAAACGGTTTATAACAGTGGCATCAACTGTTGGGGCCCAGGACACACTCCGTATACAGTTTTCAAACCGTTTTCAAAGTGTCATATCCTGCTTGGTGTAGATCTGGACTCTGTGGGAGTCACGCAATTAAATAATTGCCACGATGAGTCCAAAGTATTCAACTGCAGAGGCGTTTGCCAACTGCACCTCTGGATGAGCTCAAAGTACTCGTATCCAGAGGAGGCTGCGCATTGCACCTCTGGATGACTTACTGTCCTGCCCTCTCTGCCTTCCAATCATCTTCACCTTGTTGAAGACACGTGTCACTTGTCTTCAACAATCATGACTGCCTCATTCCATCAATTCCACCGCAGAGATCCTTCAGAGGAGATGGCCAATTGGCGTCTGTCCCCACATGAGTGCCTGCTCTAGGCTTCACGCTTTCCAATCATAGCTGTTCCTCCTCCCCTGCCCCTGCCCCCAGCCCTGCCACCCATGTGCAAGAATAAAGCATTGCCTTCAGTTTTAATTCAAGGGAAGCGCAGAAAGTGTGCTTCCACAGTTTGGGGACAAAATACTGGCATAGGCTCAATAGGCTCTTAACACACAATGAGGCCCCCCATCACCCCTGCCTCTCTCTCCTCTCTTCCACTCCCCAGTGTTTGTGTATATATAGATTTCCCTTTGAGGAGGGGGCCCTGATCTTCCAGTTCCGTGGTCTCTTTCCTCTCCCATTGACAACAGAAGGGACTGTGCATTTCAAAAGGCATCGCCTTGTTCCCCAAATCTAAGGATCTTTTTGTCATGCAAATGAAATTAACTTGGGGCCCCCTCGTCGGGTCTGTTGCTTTTTCTGTTTTCCCAGGTTACAAGTTTACCTCTCTTGTGTCGAGAGTGAAAATCGGAGCCTGAATGCCTGGCCAAAAACTTTTGCAGCAGGGGCAGCTGAGCTCTTCTGAAGACGGGCGCATTTCAAAAACACAATTGTGGACGAGAGGGAGAGAGTAATACACACTTGCAGCTCAAGGGCAGCCATTTTCGCAAGAAAATGGAGACCAACCTCTTGAATGGTTATCGAAAAGAAGAGATAATAATGCCCGCATTTACCCGTTTGCCAAATAATGGTCCGTTCCTAGGCTGCCCAGATGCCAAAGAAGGGCTTTGCTATCAAAAGATGTGGGAGCGGCCACCGGTTTGGATGTCTATAAAATGGGGGGTAGAAAAATTCCTGGAAGTGAAGACTGTCATCAATGGCTACTGATTCCTCTTTGCTACCTCCAGGCTTACTCCCAGGAAAATGTGTCTGGGGTTACAGCCATGTTGGCTGGGGCTGATGGGAATTGTAGTGTAAAATGTTATGAGGTTGCTTACCTAAGCGTATTTTTACTTAATAATTTGACTGGGGTCAGTAGGATTTATTTCGTAGTAAGCATGTTTAGGATTGTAGCCTTAGGCTGATAAACTGCCAGCAGATAGCTTCTTCGGTTAACCAAAGAGTTGAATACAGTGCTAATGGTGGATGGGATCCGAACTTCATAGAATCATAGAATAGTAGAGTTGGAAGGGACCTCTAAGGCCATTGACTTCAACCCCCTGTTCAATGCAGGGATCCACCTTAAAGCATACCTGACAGATGACTGTGCTGCTGCATGTTGAAGGCCTCTAGTGTGGGAGAGCCCACGACCTCCCTAGGTCATTGGTTCAATTGTCGTACCGCTCTAACATACTGGAAGCTTTTCCTGATGTCCAGCAGGAATCTGGCTTTCTGCAACTTGAGCCCATTGTTCTGCCCCCTGTACTCTGGGATGATCAAGAAGAAATCCGAGCCCTCCTTTGTATGACAACCTTTCAAGAGTGCTATCATGGCTAAACATGCCCAGTTCCTTCAATCTCTCCTTATGCTTAGAGGAGATCTATTGAAATGCAAGGGCAGAGTAAATCGTGATTAACTCGAGTCCCAATGATTTCAGTGGATTTACTCCAGGTGTGGGGGAAACTCTTTTAGGCAGAGGGCCAGATTTCATTTGGAAGTGGTTCCCAGGATCAGCCTTTGAGTGGTGAACAGGCCAAAGGCCAAAGTGGTGGGCCCAAAATACAGAAAAACAAACCCCAGCATATTGTAGCTTAAAGCTTTTGGAGAGGTGCTAACATTATAGAAAAGGGAAAACACTGCTGGGATACCATGAAAGGATTAGTAGTTGGGGGGGGGGGAAGTGTGGGGTGTGATATTGGAGGGAACCCCAAGGGGCCAGAAAGGGGGCGTGATATTGGGGGACCTCAAAGAGCCAGATTGGGACCCCAGGTGGGCCAAGTTTGGTCCCTGGCCTGGCCCTGTGGTTCCCCCGCCCAGTCTACTTTAAATATGACTAAATCTGGCCCCAACCCAAAGTGTCCGATAGAGTTGGCCAACTCTTTCCTGTGACAGAGCTCCTGTGACTCTAACAGTGGCACAACAGGCCGAAAAGGGGGAGGCAAAGCTTTCCCTGTCGCTGGCACGCAGCCGCTGGAAAGAATATCATGAATTAAACTCCAACTGTTGCATTTCTGCCTGGACCGCCATTGTTCCGGTGAGCCCTGCCGGACCCACAACGACAACAGTTGGTGACCCTCCATCCCGGCCATCACAAAGTGCAGTGTAAACACATGCTTTCCGCACTACAAAAGCTTTGATCCACCGAGGGCCTAATCCGGCGGGGGTCTACAGCTGCAAAGTTCCCAGCCACAATGCAATCCAGACCTATGCTCACTTCAGGGTTACAAAAGGAGGGCAAAATTTGCATTTGCAAAGCAACCTGTAGAACAAAGGACTTACACAGGGCTAGGAGAACAGAGAAGATGGCCTGGGTTCTTTTTTTCCTTCCACAAGGACAGCCTTCTCTTGGAAAAGAAAAGGGGGTGGGGGTGGCAAAATAATTTCAAAACAGCCTCTGGTGTCTTTGTGCTGTGTTGGACTGCAACTTCCATCCTTCTCAGCCAGCAGGATAGGAGCTGTAGTCCAACACAGCATGAGGATGCCAGGTTGGGGACGTTTCACCTGTATTTACTTAAACTGAAAAGAGGAATGTGTTCTCCTAGAACTGCTGTCGGCACCCCGGTGCCCTCCAGGTGTTTGGGGTGACAACACCCACAGTACCTGACAATTGGCTGGGGCTGATGGGAATTGTAGTCTGAATTATCAAGACATTGCTTAACTCTCTCCTAGAATATAAGGGGGGGGGGAACAGACCTGCTCCGGGATCAGTTTCCGGGTTTGGCTGGCAATCTGGTGCTAGTGAACCTCCCTCATTATAACCCCCCCCCCCCCATGGGGATTGGGCCCAGAGGCAGAGAGTGGGGCTGGCTACTTCTCATAAGAAAAGCCCTGCTGGATCAGACCAAGGGTACATCTAGTCCAGCACTCTGTTCACACAGTGGCCAACTCACAAACAGGACATGGGGTACAACAGCACCCTCCTGCCCATCTTCCCCAGCAACTGTTGTATGTAGGCTTACTGCCTCTGATACTGGAGGTGGCAGATAGATAAGAACATAAGATCCACTTCCAGCCCACAGTGGGGTTTGGACGGGGAGAGAGAAAGAAAGACGCAGCATTGCATAGTGGTTATCTCCACTCACCACAACCCTCGCTGGGAAACCTTGGGCCAGTTACCATCTCTCAGTCTAGCCTACCTCGCAGGGTTAGTGTAAGGAAAATATATTTTGTAACGGGCAAGCCTGCTAGACTTACAGATCCCTCTCTGTTGTGCAGAGACGGGCCCATCTTTATGACCTAAGATTGCTGGCGATTTTACTCTTGTCTCTTAAAAACCCATCGAGGAAGTGAGAGACGCAGCAGGGGCCTTTCCTTCTTTGGCCCACTCGTGTTCCGAAACTGCGACAGCGAGCTGGTACGTGTGTTTGCACGTGGCAAGAAGCAGACTGAAGGTCCAGGGGAAGGAATGTATAGCGGGATGAGAGCTCAGCGGTCGAGCACTTGCTGTGGATGCAGGAAATCCCAGATTCCATCTCTGGCCTCTCCTCTTAAAGAGCTCAGCTCAGGGGTAGGCATAACCGAAACAAACCCTTCCTCACAGGAATGTGGATCAGATCACCCTGAGATTAGTGCAGCAGGGGGAAAAACCCCAATCGAACCCACCTCCACCACCCCTGCAATATGGTTTCGACCTAAATTGCATCTTTAAAAGCACCTTCTAAATGAGCAAGGAAAGTCAACCAGCTTCTGGAGTTGCTCATATAGAGAGAGAGGGAGGGACAGAGAGAGAGAGAGAGAAATGAAACAGAATCAGGAGGCAGAAGAACCAGAAAATACAAACAGGTGCTGCTTGCCCTTTGGGGGATTTCCCCAAACGTGACAGACCTGGCAGGCTTATCATGCGGGATCAAAGGCAGCCTCTAGGATCACATCATCACCCTCAGCCACTTACTGAAAGCGCCTTCTGATTCAGCATCTGTCACTCCTCATCATTTTGCCCGTCTGTCAAAGAGAGGCGGTGGTGGCCGGGGGGTGGGGGTGGAGAGGAACCAAAACTGAACTTGGGAACTGCACATTTCACCGGTCTTTCCCTTTATAAAAATGTCGCGCACACTGAGCCACTGAGCTCATGTTTTCCTTGAAGCCCGTGTGTTGCAGACAAGACCCTTCCTGTGGCTCAAAGTCTCCAGGACTGGACAGACCAGGTTTGATAAACTGGGTTTATCGTTCTCCAAAACATGGCTTTCCATTTTCAAGCAGTAGGGCACCTCCACAATGCTGTATCTTGCAATGCTTTGGAAAATCCCTTCAATTTGAAGATGTTTGGGTGTCATCCTGCCCCGGCTCCTCGGACAAAGGCATTTCGCAACCCATTGACAGGATCTGTACCTTTAAATCTCCCCATTTTGTCATTCTGAAACAGAATTCCCAGGCCTCATCTGGTTTAGTGTCTTATGCTACTGGGAAAACCTGCTAGCAGATCATGAAAGCAATAGCCTACTTGTATTATTTGTCTCCAGCATCTTCAGTGCAGAGTTAGACTGCCTCTATACATGGAGGTTCCACTG
Organism: Anniella stebbinsi; assembly: GCA_029215795.1. Taxonomy (NCBI): domain Eukaryota; kingdom Metazoa; phylum Chordata; class Lepidosauria; order Squamata; family Anniellidae; genus Anniella; species Anniella stebbinsi. Next base: position 17,288,144 of record JARDYH010000010.1, read on the forward strand.
AGAATGAAAGAGCCCGGCTGGATCTGACCAACGGTCCATCAAAATCAGGGGTTCCAAAACTCTGCCTGAGGGCTGAATTCCATTCCAGAGAAGCTCTTGGGGGCGTGTCCCAATGGTGGTGGGCGGGGCCAAATGTCAAAAGTGGGTGGGACCAAAATACAAAAATATACCATCATATTTTAGCGTAAAGCTAAAATGGCAGAATGACCATAGCTTCGCTTGCATGAGCGACTGCTCTTAATGGTTGGGAGGAATGCCCAGATCAGTCACTTAGAAATACAGGAGGAAGAACTCATCTGAAAGTATTTTACTTGGGACAGATACACTGCGCTCCCCACTCCGAGTCAACACATAGAGCAGAATGAGATAGAGAAATGGTGGCAGAATCCTGAAGTAGAATAGCCCAATACTCCATTCTGCAGGTGGTGGTGGTGAGAAGGACATCATAGTTTTGAATGCTTACAAGCTCCCCACAAGTAGAAATCTAATCCAGCAGGGAGTATACAGAATCCTTGATCTGCTAGATTAAAAAAAACTTGCAGGGAGATCCTTCGCTTTTTGTTTTTCACATTCAAAAAGCTGATATCCAGTGGTACAGTCCTCTCTCTCTCTCTCTCTCTCTCTCTCTCTCCTTATTCAGGATTCACCTCTTTCTGTTGCATGTGTAAGACCATGCCACAATAGACTTTGGACACAAGATCTCAGTGGTGATTGGAAGTCCTGCCCCGCCGCTGTTTCTTTCATAGTTGTTACAAAGAGAGAACCACTGTGTTGGGAAAAGGCCACAGTCAAAGGACTCATTCATTCACTAATTCATCTCCAACATGACAAACTTAACCCTCTGCAGATTTTGAAGAGCGTTAACCCCAGATCAGTGCAATAATCCCCATGCTTTGTAAACATGATACCGCGCTATGATGCTGGATAAGTAACTGTGTACTAGCTTGCTTTAATTCCAGTTCTCTCCATGTCTAAGAAGAATAGACAGAGGAACTGGAAAGCTCAGGTATTGCGGGGTGGGGGGGAGGGGGAGGAAGAGGCTTGCTTTGATTCTTGTAACCATCCGATAAACATTTCCTCCTTTTCTCTTCCATCTGGATTCACATGAACTCTTTCTCCCATTCCAGTATGATATTTTTTTTCTGGTCTCTCTCCAAAGCCAGCTTTTGGGGCAGCCTTTTCCAAGCAAGACACCTGCCAGAGGCATTGGACTACATGCTCTATCATTACCAGCCAGTTGACTGGGGATAATGGGAAGTGTAATCCAACACATCTGAAGAGGGCCTGATCGGGGAAACCCCCGTAGGGAGTTCCCTCCGCAACAGCATCATGGGAGCTGTCCAAAATGTATACAAATACATATTTTTTTCACTTATCTCAAAACGTTTAGGGCCAGGTTAGACTACGAATCATGCCAAGGGCAGCCAGAAAGAAAACACCCCCACCCCGCAACCAAAAGCTGCCTTAGAGTGGTTCAAGTGTGCACATGAGGAGTGTGATGTGTGCGAAGCAGTGCTCCATGCAGAAGGTCTCTGGTCCAACCCTTGAGCCTTCTGGGATTTCAGAGCTAGGGGAGAGAAATCCAGAAAGAACTCCCTGGGCGAATCCCCACTGAAGAGCTGCCTCCTGCTCACGCCCAGTGACAGTAGAACTGCTGTTTGTGCAAAGCTGACTGTGCACATTGGAATTTGTGTGAAGATCTAAAAGCCTAGCATCTTAAAAATCCTAATGTTAAATAAGGCACCATGCTACTAGCTATTCTACCCCAAGAAGGGCTGGTGTCGGGGGTTGGAATCATTGGGCCCCTGATTAGGCACCCATGCCTAATCCATGCCACTTCAGACCCACCCACCCACCCCACCCGCTGATCCAGGGAGTTCCTGCTCCTGCATTTCCTCCTCTTTTCTCCCTCTTGCTCTCTCCAAGCATGCCAGCAGAGACAAGAGTCCGGGTAACATTTTCCCCTTGGCTTGCCTTCCGCCTTGGGCAGTTGTGCAAATCTGGTGCCAGCCAGGAGGGGAGAATTGAATGATTGGCAGCAAGAAGGAATGACCCTTTCCAGAAGGGGTGGGTGGGGGAGACTTCACTGAGGCATCTTGTTCAAGCCCCCACCCTCCAAAACTCCCTAGAACTGGCACTGCTGTGGAATCATTCTAAGAGCATCCTTCAATTTGTAGCGCTCACTCCCTACCAGATACACAGGGGGTTCGTACATAGCAATCCTAAAGGCCGAACTTCTTATAGAAAACATCCCATTTGTCTTAAGTTTCCTGGGTGCAATTTGAGCGGATCTTTTTACAAACTCGCTACTTGCCAAAGCAGTGATGTCTGCCACCAGGTAACCTGTTTTGTAGATATGAGCGGCCATTTGATCATGCATTAGGGATGTCAGAAGCTGCCTTATGCTGAGTCAGGCCGTGAGTCCATCTAGCCCAGTATTGTCAACACCGACCGGCAGCAGTAGGGCTCCAGAGTTACAGGCAAGGGATTTTCCTACCCTACCTGGAGATGCTTAGGATCAAACCTGGGACCGTCTACCCACTGCGTTACAGCCCCCTTCCCCTAGCACACATTTGCAACAGTCATGCAAAGACAAGACAAGACACATTAAGCACTTTAGGATCAAACTTCTGCACTTGATCAGGAACCTGGGGAAAAAAGCCAGGAAGCAATTCAGAGACGCTCTTCATCACTTGCTAGGACACTCAGATAGAAGACTATCCTCTGTAAATTGGAACACAGGGTCACCCAAAGGAGCAAGAAAACTCTCTCAGACAAGACAACCAAGATATCGCCAGCATGCAAGGGCTCATCATTAAGATGCTCTAAGCCATCATAGAATCATAGAATAGTAGAGTTGGAAGGGGTCCTATAAGGTCATCTAGTCCAACCCCCTGCTCAATGCAGGAATCCACCTTAAAGCATCCCTGACAGATGGCTGTCCAGCTGCCTCTTGAAGGCCTCTAGTGTGGGAGAGCCCACCACCTCCCTAGGCCATTGGTTCCATTGTCGTACTGCTCTAACAGTCAGGAAGTTTTTCCTGATGTCCAGCTAGAATCTGGCTTCCTGTAATTTGAGCTACCCAGGGAATTCACACACAGTCATTACAGAACTCCCTGTGTGTTGCAGAGTATTCTGGGAGAAGTTCTAGGATGCACACATGCTTATTTCAAGTGGGATGCTAGCCAGGGCTTTACTGTTGTCGTCCCAGGAGAATTGAGAATGCAGTGCCTGGGATTGTTTGGGACTTACTTCTTGTGCGGTGGGTGAGGTTACCATATATTTGTATGGCGGTAGTGTTGCTGGAGTGACCCACAACCAGGCTGTGACCCAGTAGTGGGCCTATCAGTTAGAGAATCAGAGTTAAATCCATCCCATGAAGGAGAGCCCAACACCTCCCAAGACAATTCCGTTCCACTGTCAAACCACTAGGATATTTCTCTTAAAATTTAGCCGACATTTCCCTGAAATGTCCATTCATTGCTTCTATCCTGGAGATCAATGGCTTGGAATTATACCAGTGCCGTTCACTTGAGACTGAACCCTACAAGGAAAGATTGGTAGCGAGGAGCAATTTTGACCACCCTTACTTACAGGAACTCCCAAAAAGCACCTGGGAAACCAACACAGTGAGCAATCTATGGCTTTAACCATTACACCTACTGGCTGTCCTTTTCTTTTGTTGCCAAATCCAAGCCTGGCCCATTTACAGCCCAAAGGGACATCAGGCCCTTCGCACAACCTTGGTTCTCACTGATCTTATCATGGGATGTCTGGGGGAAGGGGTGATAGGGAAGTCACTCTGTATTCTGGAAAGAAAAGAAGTGATCCTAACCTTAAAAGTGACAAATTCACATGCTCACCTCTAAAGCATCCCTTAGCGTATTAGACAACGTTTGCAAAGCAGAGACTGATTTGCCACAAGACATTTCATTATGGAATTCTGAGGACACGTTCCCATTATCATCAAACTAAAGGCCATATTTTATAATTATTTAATAAAATAGCGGGGCATGGAAAATAATTGTATATCTATAATATTCTCTCTCTCTCTCTCTCTCTCTCTCTCTCTCTCTTATACACACACACACACAATACACAAACTTTCTTTCTCTGTCTCACACTCATTTCTACCTTTCCCTCGCAGCAAAGAGTAGAAGTCTGGACAAAGTTTCTTTTTGCAGTGGGGTGGGGGAATCCAGTCTTTCTTGATCTATTCATCGCCAGAATTTGTTTAACAATAGAAAGAGTCAATAAGCCTCTTTGGATCCTTTTCAATGGATCCTCTCCCCCCCCCCTTTTTTTCTTTTTCCACAAATCAGTCCAAACGTGTCTGATTTCCATTAAAAAGCCAGAAAATGTAATGCTAAAGGGTTTCTAAGGAGTAGACCCCTCCGTGCTTTTGTTAAGGGATACCTTTTGTTGCCTTTATGTATAGCAAAACACTTGTTTCTAGGTTTCTTGTCCTGGCGAGGGTTGGGGTAGCGGGGTGTTGAAGACTATTGCACATCATCTGCCCCCCTACTGAGTTGGTGTCTCCTAAGGAGGGCTTTTTAAGCAATAGAAAAATGGGGGACCTTTCAGATTGAACCCATTTTCAGAGATTCCAGGTAAAATGAGAAGCATTTGGTAAAAGGATTTCTTTAAGTTAGAACAGCAGTTGTGTGTTTTCAAAGAAGATGGGCTGATTGAACTTAAGTCTCTCTCTCTCTCTTCTCTCTCATGGACTAATTCCTTAAAAGGATATAATGTCCATTCAAGCTTCTTCTTTTTTAAAATCATTCCTCTATAAAGCCTACCTCTACCTGGTTAGAATTCTAAAGGCAAACCATTTTTTAAAAGTATATATACAAATAATTACACATCACTTTTAATCCAGGAGAGCTGGAGGGGGGGGGGGGAGAGAAAAGAAAGCAAACCATTTAAAACAAATTAGGGGGGGAGAGGGGTTGTTGTCAGTCTTCCATGCACTAAAACAAACAAACAAAACGCGCCCCTAAAATACCCCTTTTAACTTTCAGTTTTATCTGCGGGTTTTGAACGTGAACATATTAATTCCCCCCTTCCTTAATTGGCTATTTTGTCTGTCTGACAGAAGAACATGAAAAAGCACAATTTTTATTAATGCTCGTCCTCGTTATTTTCATTAGTTCTGAGTGCTATGTCAAGCACTCCTGAGTCTCTCTAAGTGGGTTACACACAGCTGTTGTTGTTTTTTTAAAAAAATATTATTAATTATTATTATTATTATTATTACTATGAGACATTCTGTTCACACACAGGTCGGGGGCTGCAAAGCGGACTCGTATTTTGTGTGCTGTCCTTTTGGCAGCTGTTGGGGCTTTTTGTAAAGTCCGCCACTCGCGATCACGCTGGCGGGTTTTCTCCGAGTCCTCTTCTTGAGTCTCCGACTGCAAACACTTTGCCAAGATTGGAGGGTCTTGGAGGTCCAGATCCACATGCCGCTCGTAATCCCCACCACCAGCAGCATGAAGACTTTGACCATGAAAATCTCCACCGCCGGAATGGAGTCACTCATGGTGCAGTCCGAGTGCTTCGTCTGGCTGCTCACCCTGCACGTCTGCTGTGTGGCCAAGAGCTTCCAGTAATCCATATTCAGCCGTTCGTAAAAGTAGCAAGCGATGACGCAAGTGGCCGGCACCGTGTACAAGACAGAGAAGACCCCAATCCTCACCATGAGTTTCTCCAACTTGTCTGTGTTTTCCCCACCGGTTTTCATCACCCGCCTGATATGGAAGAGGGCCACGAAGCCAGAAAGGATGAAAGAGGTCCCAATGATGAGATAACAAGCCAAAGGGACCAAGACGAATCCGGTCAAGGCATTCACATCCATACTTCCCACATAGCATAAGCCCGTCAACTCATCCCCCGCCACCCTCCGCATCACTAAGATCATGATGGTTTTCACTGCCGGGATAGCCCATGCCGCCAAGTGGAAGTAGCTACTGTTGGCTTCAATGGCCTCATGGCCCCATTTCTTCCCGGCGGCTAGGAACCACGTCAAAGTCAAGATCACCCACCACAAAGAGCTGGCCATGCCGAAATAATAGAGGACAAGGAAGACCAGGGTACAGCCGGTGCTCTCCAGGCCTTCCTGGATGACGTAGAGTTGGCCGCTGTCCCGGTCGCAGGCGATGCTCTCGGCCCCGGAGAAGAGGCGAATGATGTAGCCGACCGAGTAGACGCAGTAACACATGGACAGGAAGATGATGGGCCGCTCGGGGTACTTGAAGCGCTGGGGGTCAATCAGGAAGGTGAGGACGGTGAAGGCGCTGGAGAAGAAGCAGAGGATGGACCAGACAGCGATCCAGATGACGGCAAACCGCTTGTCGTCCCGGCTCCAGTAGACGTCCACCCCGGGGGTGCAAAGGGGAGCACAGGAGGCACTCTTTTCCACATGGTGGAACTTGCTGGGGTTCTCGCAGGTGGTCCAGCCCAGGCCGTCTTTATGCTGCTGCAGGTCGTGGCTGGAACTCTGCGGCCTCTGTGGCCGGAACATGGGGGGCAAGATGCTGGAGCCCCGGGGGGGCTCTTCCGAGCCGTTGTTGGGGGCTTCCATGCACAGGTAGTTGGGGTCATTCTTGTTGGGCAGCTTGCTGCAGTCCAAGGAGTCAGGCCACTTGAAGGTGAACTGCTCCATGATGGGCGAGCATTTGAGCCTGGCCTGCTCGCACATCACCCGGCAGGCCGGGATGGGGGTGGAGACCTGCTCGGTGCACATGGGGGCGTAGAGGGAGCACAGGAAGAACTTCAGGTGCCCGTGGCACCCGTACTCCACCAAGGGGGCAAACTCGTGCAGCTGGATGGCCGCCTCGCGCTGGTCCTCGTGGCCCATCAGGTTGGGCATGCGGGTCATGTTATAGCCAATGTCCTTGCACATGGGGATCTCGATGGCCTGGCACCTCCCGTCGCCCGGCCGGTCGATGTCGATGGAGCTGAGCCCAAAGCAGGAGCACACCAGGTGCAAGAGGACGCCCAGAGTCCACCTGGAGTTCCAGCGGGATGCACCCATGCTGGGACACCCTGGAAACAGCCGGCCAAACTCCTACTCCGGTCTTTGAGAATATCTGAAAGGAGATTGCTGGGGAGGGGTGTGTGTGTGTGTGTGGGGGGGTCAGATCAGCTGTCCTGTAGCCTCTTCCCCAGCCACCAGGGCTCCCAACTTTCGCCAGGAGCGCCCCCGGAAGGGGACAATCCCAATCCGCTCAACCGGGGGCAGCAGCATAGCAAAACCTTCTCAACCCTCCCCCCCCCTTCCCCGAAACCACCAGCCTTTCACTTGGGCTGAGAGCCTCGCATCCGAAGAGCGGACCTCTTGCCTCCAAAGTCCATACTGGTCCCCAGTTCCCGAAGCGGGTGGGGTGGGGGGCGCTGGGAGGAAGGGTCCTCTCACTTTCCCGCGACGGACGCACAAGCTAACTCACTGCACCGCCGCCCAGGGAGAGAACTCAAGTCGGTAGGTTGAGGTGGGTGTTTTTGAAGTCCTCCAAGCGGGTTGATGGAGGAGGAGGGCAGCCAGGAACGGTCAACGTCTTCCCATTCTGCTCAAAAAGTTGTGGATTCCAAGTCCCGGCGATCCCCGATCTGAATGTCACAAAGCGGTGGGTGTGTTTGGGGGTGGGGAGCGCTCTCTGTCTCTCCCTCCCTCCCTCCCTCCCTCTTGCTCTCTCTCTCGCTCTCTGAATTTCTCACCCTCTTCTCTCTCTCTCTCTGTGCGATTTGTGCCTCGGACGATCCCACCGCCCCACCACACACTTTTCCGCTCCCACCGTCTACCGCCCCCTTCCCCCCCTCCCCCGCGAGAGGTGGGGTTTCGCGGGGCGTCGGGATTGCGCGCTGGGGAACAGAGGCGGGGAGGGGGAGCGGCGAGGAAGAGATCCGATTGCAAAAAGAGAGGAGGCGATCGCTCCGGAGCACCAGAGCGAAGAGAGCTGCTTTTTTTTTGGGGGGGGGGAGAGTGAGCGGTGGGGGGGGGGTGGAAAAAGAAAGCCAAACTCCGCCGCTCCCCCACCCCTTCCGCGCAAATACGCACGCCGTCCCTGGATCTGATTTGGAGAGGGGGGAGATTCGTGCGTAAAAGCCTCGCTCGCCTTCCTTTTTCCTCCTCTCTCCCTCTCTCTTTCCTTCTGAAGAGTAATTCCCGCGGCTTGTAGCAGCTGTGATTTTAGGAGGCGGTTGTAGCCCTGGATTGACACCCACACCCCCAACCTGGCCTAGGATCCGCCTTTCCTGCGACAACCACTTTGCATGAGAAAAGGTGAAGCCGACGAGGCGATGCCTTTCCAACCACTTCGGACCTGAAAGAACAGAGGGAAACTCTTGGGAGGACGACCCCTCTCTCCCCTCCCCCTCGATTTGCAGCATGGATTCAAAAAGGCCCGCTGCGGTTCCTTTCTCTTCCTCTCTCTTAAAAGTCCTCGCCACATCCCCAAGATCTCTCTCTCCACGCCCCCCCCCCCCCCCGAGTCTTTCTCTTTCCCCACCTCCGATAGGAAAAGCTATCCTTGCTTTCAAAGATGCTGGAAGGTTAGTTTTTCCGTTTGTTTGTTTGTTTGTTTGAAAGACAGAACCATTGATTTCAACCAGCTGTTCCTCAGCTTTTGGACTACAAGGTCTATCATCCCCGACCATTGGCCGGGCTGGTTGGTGCTGATGGGAGCTGTAGTCGACAGCATCTGGAGGGCTCCAGGAGCAGGGAAGACAGGTTAAGGGCACAATCCTATACAGGTTTAGACAGGGGTGGGGAAGTCCTACAATGCCCATCTTTCCTATGCATAGAATTGCACCCTAAATGTTGCAGCCTTCTGTACTATGTAATAGCCAAAAGTGCCAATAGAATTTCATTGGCGGCTTAGAGATCTTATTTATGGCTCTTCATGATAACAAACAATATTTACAATGCACTCCTCTACGCATCTCCTCAGAGGCAAACCCCATTGAGGTCAGTGGGGCCTAGTCCCAGGTCAGCGGGTAAAGGACTGCACCCTAACAATGCAAATAGCCTATATGTGACTACTCGCAAGTAAGTCCCACTAAGTGTGGTGGAATTTACTTCCAAGTAAGTGTGCATTGGATTGTAGCTTTAGGTCCTATGCCGGTTTAGACTGAAAAAAGTCCTACAACTTCTAGAATTGCCCATGCAACCATACTTTTTTCCTGTCTAAACACGCATAGGATTATGCCCTTATTTATTTACACCCCATCTCCCCACCACGGCCATGCCAAGGAGCTCCAAGGGGTCAACATGGCTCTCTCCACCCCTCCCTCATTTTATCCTACAATGTCCCTGCAAGGTAGGTTAGGCTAAAAGAAAGAGGGAGAGACTGACCCTTCAAGTGAGTGGGGATTGGATTTCTGGGTTTCACATCCTTCCTAAATGTTACATTACCCCAACCTTCCACAACCCGGTGTTGGACTACAACTCCCGCTAGCACTAGCTATTCTAGCCATTGACTGGGAATGATGGGAGTTGTGGTCCAACACATCTGGAGCTTCCCAGGCTGGGGCAGACGATGCGTCCTTCTCAAAATAAATTTGTACACTGCCCAGAGAAAGTTGGTTTTCGGGTGCTCTAAAAATGGAATTAATGAATGTATACGTTGGAACAAGTGGTCGTTAACAAGGGAAGTGTTCCTGAGCATGCCCAGAGTTCATTGTAAGTAAATAGGGCCAAGTTGTGATGGCAAATGGAGGAGGTGAGACAGAGTTTGCAATGTATCTATATAATAATGCCAATCTAGCCCTGACTTATATGTGCTGTACTTAGTGGGTTGGATCCAGACTTACTCGTACCTAGAGTAGGGCTTAATTGAGTGATCCTGATGAATAAGTTCAGTCTTATTAGTTTCAAGAGGTCTTCTGTGAGCATAACGAACTGCACAATCCTATGCATGTTAAGAAAGAAAAAACATCCGACAATTCCCAGCATCCTGGGAGATATAGGACTTTTTGTCTGTCTAAACTTGCATAGGATCACACTTTAAGTCTGGATCTGACCCAACCAGTGTAGGGCTGTGATCCTATGCATGCACATACATACATACATACATACACGCACACACGGTAGCACACCCCACTGACGATGGATATTTTCTCCCAAGGCAGTAGCCTAAATTTGAGCTGAAAGGCCTTTCTCCATTACCATCATGATGTGAGCTCGGAAGCCCTTGGTTTAGATTCCACTGAAGACAGGAACTCACAAGTTGGGCTTAGAGAAACCACCTCCTCCCAGCCTCACTTTCCCCATTGTTAATTTAATTTAATTTATTTTTTTACATATAGGGATAATCATTCTGACTGGGCTGAGATCCTAGTGAGATAGAGCGGGATACAAATGTAAAAATAATAAGAATTTTTTAGAAAATGGCTAAAAAACTCTTTGAATATGTTCAAAACAACATCTCCATATATGTAAAGACTGAGCTACACATCCAAAGCAGGATTAATGTAATATATAACATTCTTGTGATACCTTAAAGGCTCTTGCTCTAACAGGCTAACGTGGTGGCTTTCCCTCTGGAGATAATAAATGGCAGCTCACAAATATTATCTTGTTGCAATCCCTACAACAGTCCTGCGAGGTGGTCCATATTGTTGTCCCACATATTGAGATGGGAATGTTGATGCTGTGAGAAAACAACTCTGAAATTTATTTATTTATTTATTACATTTATATACCGCCCAATAGCCGAAGCTCTCTGGGCGGTTTACAAAAATTAAAACCATTAACAAAACAGTATAAAACACGATATGAAAATATAATATGAAAAAAAACCAGGGTAAAAAAATGCGCAGCAATGTAGATTTAAAATACAATTTTAAAATACAGATTTAAAACAGCATAGTTAAAAGACTATGATGATAAACTGTTAAAATATTGTGACAATAAGAAGATCTTCACCTGGCATCTAAAAGGGTATAATGTAGGTGTCAGGCAAGCCTCTCTAGGGAGCTCATTCCACAGCCGGGGTGCCACAGCAGAGAAATTAGAGGAATTGCTTGGTTGAGAGGGGAATGCACTCTGAACATGTTCAGGAACACTTTCCTTATTAGTGATATATACATTCTAGGGCTGAATCCTGGTATTGGAAAGCAGATTTAAAAAAACAAATGCAACAGCTCCTCATGAACCTTGGCTCAGTCGAAGCCTTGCTAAGAAGGGACTTATTTTCTGAAATGAGAAGCAGGAAAGCTTAATTCTGGCTCAAAGATGGGGCTCGGCCGAAAGTCTTTTCCCGGATGTTCATTTGTGTGGGTCGCTCGTACAGAGGAGAAACACTTTGCACATGCACAGGAGACTTTTCGTCACTACTTCTGACGCTCTGAAAACAGCCTTTGGAAACAGGTTCAGCTAAACCTTCTCTGCGTGTGTCAGATTAAATCCCCCTTGGAATTCCTTTCTCTCAAGGGTGGAGGAAGGAGGGAGAAACCATGATTTAGAAAGGAGGTGGGGTGTTTGGTGAAAAAAGGACTAAGTTGGTTGCATTTTACTGCAGGGGCCATAAACGTCTGGCTGAGAAGCTTGTAAAAATCCTTTTGCCTCAGAGTCTGTACCGTTCCATCTGTTTACAAAATGTAAGCTTTGATTGTGAACTGAGAGCCGACAGCAATAACACTATATGCTATAGAACAAATGCCAGAGAGAGAGAGCCACACAGAGCTTATATGACTTTAAGTTAAATCCTCCAAAACATTGTGAGGGTAAGTGGAAAATTCCCCAGAGAGAAAGAGAGAGAGAGAGAGAGAGAGAGAGGGAGCTGTTCAGTACAATATAGTAAGGATGGATTTCCCCCATCCTGGAGGAATTTTAGTTTGCAGGTCTATGCCTACTTGGGAGTAAGCCCCATTGAACCCTGTAAAATTTACTTCTGAGTCATGATGCCTAGGATGTAATAGTAAGCCCTGTTGAACCCTGTAAAATTTACTTCTGAGTCATGATGCCTAGGATGTAATAGTAAGCCCTGTTGAACCCTGTAAAATTTACTTCTGAGTCATGATGCCTAGGATGTAACAGTATTTTTCCATACATGAAAGTCAGGGGTGCTATTCCTACCCCTGATCGTTTGAAAGTAACAGTGTAATCCTAGATATGCCTACTCAGATGTTTTCAATGGGGCTTCTTCTCAGATAAGTATGGGTAGCAGGGTTGCAGCTTAGTCATGCAATCGTATGCACGTTGACTTGGAAGTAAGCCCCATGGAATTCAGCGGGACTTTATTCCAGGTAAGGGCATAGAGCAGGGGTCCCCCCACCTTTTTGGGTTGCTCAGCGCATTTGCAATGTCGATCAGAGTATCATGGACACTCTCACAAAGTGGCTTCCACATGGGGTGTCTTGCTCATTCAGAAAATGGCTGCCATGGTTGGTTCATCGCAAATTCATTTCTCAGAATGAGAGGAAGGTGAGAAGGTGTACAATGGTAAAGAGGAGCAACTCCAGGGGGCTCAAGTCAGTGGGCCCCTGCTGGGGCGAGGGCCCTTGAGAAGTGCCCAACCATACCTACCCTTGAGGCCACCCCTGTCCCTTCTTTTCACCCCTGTTCGCCATACTGAATGTCTCTTATAAGCCCCAATTCCCAATGTGGAGCCATCCAGTGATCAAGGATGATGGGAGATGCAGTCCAAAACCTTGGGTGGGTTCCCATTTGGAAAAGGCTGCTAGCAGCCATTACACAGGCCCATGTCACTGGTCAGCAACTAATTCTGGTGGAGAGCCACTCTGAGGAGTGGACAGAGGTCTGGGGATTCTGGCACCTGACACAGAGCCCTCTGGCCAGTCCCATGGCTACTGCGGCTGATCTTTAAAGAGGCATCTTCTTCCATGTTGGCAGCTGGGCGAGGAGGCTGAGAGTACCCTTCCATGGCCGGATTTGGCACAAAATGGGTAAACGTTGCCTAGGTTTGCACAGTAAGACACTTGGATGGCTTGAAGGAGATGCCGTAGGAGAGAGGGGTGGGTTTCCCTCCTCTTTAAGCCCCCCGCCTCTTGTAATATTTCAGTAACAATGACCACAACGACATGAAAACAATAACAGCATTACAACTGGTGTGTTGTGCCTTGGCGTTGTCCATTGTCAGCAGCAGCACCTGGGCAGCAGACATAGCAAGCAGGGACATAGATCCCAGGCTACCCCACTAGGGTGAGATTTGGTGAATTTCTATGTACCCAATGCTCCTGCTTGTTCCATTGTGCTCGTGGGATCCACTGGATGGGGAACACGATCTAGGGTTTCCGACTGTCATCCCGGAAACGAGCGGGTATGATTGTTCCCGGTCTGGGAAGGTCAAAAGAACTCTCTTTTCCAAGCTCCGCTGACCTGCTCCAATCGTTGCAGGATCCGATGTGCTCTCTGCTGGGCTAGCGGTGGACAGTGCTAGACAACAGCAATATGCATACTGATTTAAAAAGTTGCAGGGCCTCTGGATGCCATTAATGCCCCCTCCTCGAGGCTGGCAGGTAATAGGTTAGGGCCTTCTCAGTAGTGACCCCACACGCTTGGAACTCTTTTCCCAGGGAGATACTCATGGCTTCATCCCTACTGGCTTTCAATAAAACCCCAAAGAAACATTTATTCTGGTCTGCATGCCATACTTAAAAATTATTAGCTGCTGCTGAGTGTGTGTGTCTTCCTGGAGGAGAAGGCTATCGATGGCTACTAGCCCTGATGGTTATGTGCTACCTCCAGTATCTGAGGCAGTAAGCCTGCGCGCGCCAGTTGCTGGGGAACATGGGTGGGAGGGTGCTGTTGCACCATTTCTTGCTTTGTTGGTTCCTGGTTGACAGCTGGTTGGCCGCTGTGGGCTCTTACGTTCTTATTTAATTCTAATTTGTATGTTCATGGTTTAATAACGCTGTAAGCCTCCTTGTGACGGCAGTGCTCCCTGAAAGGCAGGTTTAAAATCTTTCAAATAAATAAATAAACAAACACATATAACGACTTGGCAAGGCGATTTCTCTAACTTTCTGCCAAGAAGCGAGGTAAACGTTTCCACACTTTCCCAGAGTTCTAGTCAGGTGCAGAAATATGATCAGCCGATTCTTCTTACCACCGGGCAGGCAAACAACATCTTAGAAAGTGGGTTGGATTCTTGTTCTTTCTTTATTTTAAATAAAGCTATATCCTAAGGGGGACTTACATGAGCAGCAACAAATTAAAATACGTAACAATAATTGGATAAAACACATAAAAGGAGCATTAAACCCCCCACACCCCAAATAAAAGTAAATTAAAGCAGGGAGAGATGAAAAGGCCGCTTTTAAAAAAATGAAAAGCAAAAAAGAAAAGATCATCCCCCGATGCTGAGAAGACCAGATGATCCTCTCTGGAATGGTTTTCCATAGCTAGGGTGCTACCTCTGAAAAACCCATTTCCGCTGTAACTACCCACCTCACCTCACCCAGTGGAGGCGCCCAGAACAGGGTCTCAGAAGAAGATCTGGGCAAGCGGCGATACAAGCCTTTAGCAGTAAAGAGCTTAAAAGTTCAAAAACACCCGTTTCAATATATGCCTACCTACCATGCTAAGTTATCACTTAGCAAATGGCCATCTCTGTTCTGAAAAGCAGATAGGGTTTCCACATAACGTGGGTGAGCATTCTTTTTTTTAAAAGTAAATAAATAAAGGGTGTGTGTGTGTGTGAGAGAGAGAGAGAGAGAGCTTGCTTCCTTAATGGGTTCCCAGTGGATTCAGAAGCTCTTGCAAAAAAAAAAAAAAAAAAAAAGGTCCAATGGATGCAAAGATCTGTGATTTTTATCAAGTCGATCTCGTCTGCGGATCCTTTTGACTTTGGGATTGTTGGAAAGAGAACCCAACAGCCCAAAGCGGCAGAGAGTGTCAGGAAAGGCTTGGCTTTCCTTTGGCAACCCAATATTGAGAGATTTTTGTGTGGGAATGGAGCAAGGAAGGATTTTTAGCCTTCCTCAAGTATGGCTTGTTTTTCTTAGAATTGGTATGCAGGCTGGATCTTCCTCCGCGGAACTCAGTTGGGGGCGGTAGAAGAGTGAATGGGAATAATCCATAAGAGTTTGTCTCTTTGGTTTGAAGTGAAATCCAAATGCCGCTCCAGTTGGACATCTGCAGTATTCTGCTATCACCAGAATCCACCCCCCAACCCCCGTTACCATCAAAACCTAACAACAAAACTGTTTATTACATTCCCAAACTAAAACCCGGACAGCAAAAAGACACTCAACAAACTTTAGTCTGTTCGCCCTTTTCCTAAGTATGGATGGTCTTTCTTATTTTTCTTGATTTTTCACCTGGTGCTAACAGGAAATATGTGAAATATCACACACACACACAGAGACTTCTTTATAAGACACCTGAGCGTTAAGGGATTGATTTTTCCTGCTTTGTTCAACACCAGGCTTTATTTGCACGCCACATTATACTCTTTTGGACGCCAGGTGAAGAAGACCCTTTTTATTTCCTCAGCATTTGAACAGTCTATCAACTTAATTTTTAAATGTTGCTGTTTTAAATTTGCGTTTGAAATTGGCATTGATTTCTGCATGGCCTGCTTGGTTTTATCCTGGTTGCGCTGTGATACAGCATTTTATGTTACATTTTTATGCCGTCGCTTGTTTTGCAGTTTGAATGGCTTTCGCGGTTTGGATGTTTTGCAAGCCGCCCAGAGAGCTTCGGCTGTTGGGCGGTAATGAAATGCAATAAATAAATAAATAAATAAGCTGTTTATCGCAGTTCACATTTTCTGCCTGCTTTTGATCTCCCCCTTCTGTTTCTTCAGTTTTAGGGAGGGACGAAAACAGAACACAAATGGCTCTCTTGGATTGGCCTCCATTTCAAGGAGCATTGCACCGAAGGAGAAGGGATAGAAAAACCTAGTAAATAGGACATGACGATGGGGTGCGGGGAGAGCAATAACAAGAAAGAATGAAAGAAAGAGAAATAAATAAAGACTATGAGAAATCAGCAACTGGAAAAGGACTCTGTAACTAATAAATGAAAAGACTCTTTTGATGGCTGCAGCTGAAAAGATTTTTTTATTTTTTTTTTATTTTCCCCCCTTACCCCCTGCGTGTGGGATTTGTATGGAATAGGCAGGCACCCCTGCTGATAGGCCCTGGCTGGTCTCTGCCCCCCCTCTGGCAAATGTTATGGAGAATTGGGAAAGAATTTTATGCCTGTCTTTCCCCTCGGCCCTTTTCCCCCCTTTTGTCTTCTTTGAAGAATGACTTTAGACATTTTATTTACATATTTAACCATGGATGAAAGGGGTTGTGGGGTGGGAGGGAGAAAGCGTTTGCGTTGTGGGAATAGCGATATCTTTAAATTAATGGAAATCTTATTAGGCCTCTAAAAATTCGAAGCAAAGGGTTTTTTTTAATGAAACTTTGTAATTAAACATGATTTCAAATAAGGAGCCAACTCAGGCCCTGGATAGGTTTTGCCCGGCCTGCTCTCCACACCACGCCTCCTCCTCCCAAAATTGCACAGAACCGGCATAGATACCTCAAAATTCCCTTCCTTAAGCAAAAGGTTAAAAAAGAAAGAATATTGCGTATCATAACTGGAAGTGTAACTAAATCTTTGCCTAAGTTGTACACTGCAAGCGAGAAAAGGCATCCAGAAAAGAAAAGGATGAGGCCGTGTTTAATGGTGTAATCTACAGCAGGGGAAAGCATAATAAAATACTTTGATATGGATAATGGCAAAATCAAAATTAAGCTTAGAGCTCCTTTATCTGTGTGACATTTCAATGGAAATTTGAGGGATGAGGCTAAGGTTTGGGCGATTTCTTCTCTGGTAAAGCATGATTAAAGGAGATTGAGATAGAGCAGGATCCTAAATTGTTTCTTACAAGGGTTCAAAGGCATCGATTTTGATACATGCTTCCTAAAGACTAGTGGATATGATGCCAATGTGCTTTTAGGGGAAGAAGCAGGCCTTTCACATTTCCTTAGCTCCACTGAATGAGAAATAGAGGTTGCCAATTCATTTGCTCCTTTTCAAGTTTACTTTAAGACATGGTTCATACCGGACGTCAAGCCTTCCCCTGCATCGTATTTACAGCATGTTTAGAAACGGTCGCCCTATGATATGAGCCATGAGGAAGGCCTCATCTTTATTCTATTTGTTGATGAATGGAAAACACACACACACACAAGATGCCCAATTCGGAGCAAGTTAAGGGGCCTTTTTCCATGGAGAGGTATGGGATCAGCATCCACCGCCTCTCCAGATTATGCCCCATTGATTTTCAAGACAAAAAAAAAGTACAAAGAGATGGAACGAAAGAACGATGACAGTGATCAAAAGACTGGGTTTGTTTCAACCACTTTTAATTTGAATCATAGCCCCTAGGTCAGTGTTTCCGGCTCTTCTGCATCTACCAGAATCCGACACTGGCAACAAAGTTGGTTTCACTTAAAGAAACCCAACTCAACGGACGCTTCGCTTCCCACCCCCTTCCCTCTCTATCTAGACTTTTCTCCAATTCCTCTTGAGAACGTCCTTTTAGGCAAATCAACGTCGCCTTTACGGAGAAGGGGGGGAGGCACAAATTCGACACAGAAGTTTTAATGGTGCGTTTCGAAAACAAACAAAACCTCCCGGACGGAATGGAACCGCTAACCCGTCCTTGTCACTGCTTAAAAACTTCAAAACAGACGCATACAACACCACACCACACCACAAAGCAACAGCGCCCCAGGCCCATCATAAAAGGAAGAATGGGTTGCCTTGTGTCGCTCTCAATACAATTTGGCCAGCTTATTATTATTATTGTTATTATTATTTATTTTTAAAGGGGCGCTTTCACTGGAATAGGGTTTGAAATAGTACCAGAGGTTCGACGGGGTGCCTTAGTGTGAATTGCAAATCTGAACATGGCCCTTAATCCCCTTTTCATGGGCTGGCTTCAGATCACTGGCAGCTAAGGGACTCCCTACTGGTTCTGGCTGAGGAGGGAGCATTCAGGAGAGCGACTGCGCTCCTCTGTTCCCACAGTCTCGAAAACAACACCATGGGCAGACACCCTCCAACCAAATTAGATTAAACTCCCTCCGCTGCACAGTGCGCTAGCCTTTTCACTGCCCAAGTTTCATTATTCAGCAACTCCTAATTTAAAGATACAGTATCTATCTATCTATCTATCTATCTATCTATCTATCTATCTATCTATCTATCTATCATCTACCTACCTATCTATCATCTATCTATCTGTGACCGACCAGGGAAAAATAACAAGAATGATCAAAACCTGTAATAAAAGGGACAGGATTAACATGATCCCCATATTTTAAAACTGTGGATGTTTCGTTGGCTCAAATCTCTCTCTCAACCGCATTGTCCTGCGATTAAATGAGAACATGACAGCTAAGCTTTCCCCAAATTGCGCGTCAGCAACTTTCTCTGAATTATACAAAACAAAAACAAAAACCCAAAGGCAGTCTTGTTGGCCAGAAGAAAAAACAATCCAAAATCCATATAGTGGAACATCTTGATTGATGAAGAGATCGGAAGATCTCAAAAGCTTGCTTTTCATTTATTCACCTTTGGATTGGTCTAATAAAACTATTACACTATATGAATGTTGGCTTTTCCCTCTGAATTGTAGCATCTTGTTTGTGTTTATCTTTTTCTATCACTGGCAAGGAGGACAAACCTGTAGGCCCAATTACAAAGCCCTTCCTTATATCTCATATAGGAGGGTGACTTTCTAAACATCCTACAGATTTAGACGGGTGGGTGTGACGCAGGAAAACCCCTAATATTTGGTGCTGCCTTTGACTTCAGGAGCTAATACATTGGCAGTTGCTATTTCTCATTCAATGGAACTGCAGATTTTTTAAAACATCCTGTACTTTCCCAAAACTTGCCCTGGCTCAGGCAACCATTTTGGGCCATGGGCACAGTCAGCAATTTGAGAAAATGTCCTGGGCACCACCACAAAATGGCTGCCGTGGGAGGCATGGCAAAGGACAAGTAACCTGCCCAAAAGGCTGAGTACAAGTCAGAGGTATAAGCGCCAACCATAGTTCCCAGCACCAACAGAAACATGTTTCACAGCCTTCCCAGCTGCCAGTAAGAAAATGTGCAAATTAAGTTTTTGAAAGTGGGAGGGGTAGGCTGCCTTGGTGGTGTCAAGAAAGATGGTGCCCCCCCACCATGTTGTGCACCCCTGCATTAGATCATAAAAAGAACCCTGCTGGATCCGTCCAAGGGTCCATCCTGTCCAGCACTCTGTTTACAAAGTAGCCAATCAGCTGTCACCAGGGAACCCACAAACAGGATACAGTGCAAGAGCACCCTCCCGCCCATGTTCCCCAGCAACTGGTGTACACAGGCATACTGCCTCTGATCCTGGAAGCTTGCTTCAAAATCTAGGATGTGATAGGGAGAAATACAAATGGGTGGGAGGAAGTATTTTAAAAAGCTGCTCTTTCAAAGTAAGTTGAAATGGAGGGAGAATGGTTGGAGACGGCCTTTGACAACGAAAAAAACTGAGGTGTGTTGACCTGGACAATAGCCACAAATTGAGTCTCTGCTTGGTTGGAGGGGGAGGCAGGCCAGTTTTGTAGAATTTATGCTGCTTTTTCTCTGGCTGTAGGGACGGATGTGTGCATTAATGCTGGGCACCACACCTCAAGAAGGATGCAGACAAGCTGGAGAAGGTTCAGAAGAGGGTAACCAGGATGATCAAGGTCTGGAAACAAAGCCTTATGAGGAGAGACTGAAAGAACTGGGAAGGTTTAGCCTGGAGAAGAGAAGACTGAAGGGAGACATGATGGTACTCTTCAAATCCTTGACAGGTTGTCACACTGAAGAGGGCCAGGATCTCTTCTCCATCAACCCAGAGTGCAGGATACGGAATAATGGGCTCAAGTTCCAGGAAGCCAGATTCCGTCTGGGCATCAGGAAAAACTTCTTGACTGTTAGAGCAGTACGACAATGGAACCCATGACCTAGGGAGGTTGTGGGCTCTCCCACCCTAGAGGCAGCTGGACAACCATCTGTCAGGGATGCTTTAAGGTGGATTCCTGCATTGAGCAGGGGGTTGGACTCAATGGCTTTATAGGCCCCTTCCAACTCTACTATTCTAGGATTTTGTGATATCAGTCCAAATGTCCAATGCTGCTACCTCTCCCATTGAAATGTGCCAGCCACTGGGGAACATGAGTTATTGTGCTCATGTCTCGCTTGAGGTCTTCTCACAAGCAACTGGGCTTTGTTTCCAGACCCCCTGATCATCGTGGTTGCCCTCCTCTGAACCTCCTCCAGCTTGTCTTCACCCTTCTTGAAGTGTGGTGCCCAGGACTGGATGCAATACTCAAGATGAGGCCTAACCAGTGCCAAATAGAGGGGAACCAGTATCTCACACGATAGTAATAAATGAGAGCAGTGTAGTATAGAGGCTAAGCTTTGTGCCCACAGTTTGCTTCTACCTCTGCCCATGAAGTTGCTGGCTGGCTTCAAGCAGCTGCAGTGTGTTAGCTGGAGAAAGTAATCACAGCAAAGCTAATGTGATGGGCAGCAAGCATGTTATGTTTCAGTCTTCCCAGGTAAATAAAATCCCGGACTCTGAACCGGCCTGACATGAAATGCTACTCATCTGCCACAAATCGATAAAGGTTTTCAATCGTGATTAAAGCCTCTATTTTTCAGGTCCAAGCATGGACACGTATTCATGTACTTAAACACACACACACACACATACATGCACGATACACGTGGACTGGTGTTCTGTTTCACGCAGGCCTGCAGTCTGTCTTCAAGTGTGCAACCTCTCCATCGCATAGCACGAAAATTCCAAAAGAGTTCTGGCACACCCACGAGCAAGGAACAAAACCGAAACAGGCACCGCCAGTCACCCTGGGGCTTTACCTACGAAGAAAGAGATAGAAAGGTGTGTTAGCCGGATGAGTCACTCACGGCTCCGACCAGGTGCACCTTCACGAACTGCATTCTAACATCTAGCTGGAGCGTGCTCAGCGCCAATGTTAGCCTCCACATAACTGGTTCCCCCGGCCGCACGGTTTCATTACCGACATGAATGGTTGCTTGTATTTTGACCACTCCTATTGAGAAGTAAATGAATGAATGAATGAATGAATGACAGGACAAGGGAAGTCTCCCTTAAACAGCTCTTGGGGTGATGTGAATCTCTCCATTAAGTCTGTGTTGTATTCCAACACGGTGCGTACTGGGTGGTGTTTGTTATTTATTACATCGATCTCAAGAAGAAGTTCAGCGCCGTGCATCTGGGACCCCTCTGTTTTTATGGGCGCCATGACCCTGTGAGGTAGGTCAGGCTGAGAGAGAGTGACTCAAGCCAGGGTGTGCTACCTCCAATATCTGAGGCAGTAAGCCTGTGTACACCAGTTGCTGGGGAACATGGGCGGGAGGGTGCTGTTGCACCGTGTCCTGCTTTGTTGGTGCCTGGTTGACAGCTGGTTGGCCACTGGGTGAACAGAGTGCTGGACTAGAGGGACCCTTGGTCTGATCTAGCAGGGCTCTTCTTATGATGGTCATGGCAGACTAATGGAGTAACCCAAAACTGCCCAAAGCTGGTTGAATGGTCATTGGATGCAGCAGAAGGGCTCTCCCACTGTTTTTTCTTCCAGGCCCTGGGGCAAGACATCCTCAATGGCTGTCCTCTATCAGTGAGTCTACCTTCTCATTGCCAGGGCCACCAGCTACCATTGCTCCTCATGCTCCTCTGTCTCATTGTTGCTACCAGGGAGTCCGGGAGCAAGTAAGTAGTGGTATCTACTGCTCCTCATCACCTCCGTTGTCTGTGCCAGAACAACAGGCAGGTGGACATGGAAGTTGAGATGATGAAGAGGAGGAGTAACTCCAAGGCCCTCTTCTCAGTGGGCCCCTGCTGGGATGTGGGCCCTTGACAGGTGCCCAACCATGCCTGCTCTTGAGGACAGCTCCAAGGCTGAGAGAAAGTGATGGTCGGAAGATCACCCAGAGTCCCTCATGGCTGAATGCGGATTTGAACTTGGGACTCCCGGTCAAATAATACCTTGCCATTCCAAATTAGAAAAGTGTAAGCTATGGCTTTCAGGAATGCAGGAAGACACTTTTAAACCAATCTCAATTTGTTTTGCAAGTGTTGAAAAATGTAGGGGGTGAAATGTCAGGCCTTATGAAGAAATAAACTTCGAAACGTGAAGGTACGCTTTTCCCAGTTTAGGGCTGGCTAGAAATCTTCACCCTAATTTTGCAGTCCTATTTGCAAGGTGTGAAATAGGGTGATGAATGAGATTTTGGTTGTGTGTGTGTGTGTGTGTGTTGAGAGGGCAGCTGCCTCACTCTGCCTAATGGTTGGGTTGGGTGCGGGGCCAGCACACAGCTCGTTCGTGGTAAGACAGGATGATCGTGCCATGCATTGCAGCTATTGCCTCCAAGATCAGGACATATGGCGTCAAGAACACCGCCTGGATCTTGTTTTGACTGTGGCTTCGACATAAAATAATACCACCACCACCCCACCCCCCCGCACCCAAACCACCCCCAAAGCTAGCGTCCGCTAATCAGAACAAATGTTTTTAGGTCTAGGAAGTGTGAGGCAAGCAAGCAAATTAATTGCCATTCAGGGAAAGGTGGTGACCCCCCCCCCCATCTATAAACACACACATTTCATTCCCTTCTTCCCCAGGCTCCATTTGCAAAGCCAACAAATAGCAGTGAAATGTAACAGTCGGTTTGACCTCCACAGGCAGAGACAAGACGTGTTAACCACCCTTCCTTCTTTGTCATTTGATGCTCGCAGTACTACCGGTAAGCGGTTTAATAGGCCCCAGGAACAGCCCCTTGGTGAGCGGGTGCAAGGAAATCAGCAGACATGAAAGGCAAAGGGACCCCCGCCCCTTTGTCGCTCCTGCCCCAACTTTGATGCGATGATTCAGAGTGCTAATAAAAAAAAGCAAACTTATTCATTTGGGCCTTCTAGAGAAGAGCCAGGCAACCGGCGGCCTCCAGAGTTTTTGGACTACAACCCCCCCCATTATCCCTTACTATCGGCCACCCTGGCTGGGGCTGATGGGAGTTGTAGCCCAAAGCTGCTGGAAGCCGCCAGGTTGCCTAGTCCTGCGTTAGAAGTAGGGAGGAGAGATGATAGAGGCTCCGTCAAACCAATCTCAGGAATCCAAATCGCATCCCGGTAAACTAGGGGGCGAATTGCATGGTTGGAGTTTCCGTACGTGCTCCCCAATGTCTCAGAGATGAGGAAAAGGTAGGGTGACCATATTTGGGAGACCAAAAAAGAGGACAAGCTGGGGGGTGGGCAGGAAAGCAGCTTTCTTGGGCCTCTGGAAAGTGTGTCATTCCCCCTGCCTCCTTAAAGGCCCCAATTGGAGCAGAGGACAGGAAAGTGTAGCAATCCTGCCCCCACTGCTCCAATCGGGGCCTTTTCTATAATGTCTGGGAATGATACACTTTCCCCTTTAAGGCTGTGATTGGAGCAATGGAAGGGAAATGACCCGCCTCCAGAAAGCACATCATTCCCTCCCACCATGCTAATGGCAGCCTTAAAGAGGAAAGCATGTATTTCCAGGACATTGTAGAAAATTACAGAAAATCCCCCCTGACATCCAGGATAGAACAAAAACCAGGACAAATCCGGGGAAATCCTGACAGTTGGTCACCCTAGAAAAGGGCCACGCCTGGAACACATCTTTTCTCATACCATGGATCACAGACCCAGTCCTTGGAGCTGCCACACCATCGGCTGCAATGATCTATTGCAATCAGGGCTGGAGTCAAGGTTAGGCACGGACCCACTGACAAGGGCCTCCTGGCCTTGCTCCTCCTCTTGGCCATGGCAACCTATTCTTCAAATGCCTCACATTCTGTCCCAGACAACGGTGGTGGTGGGACAGAGAAGCAATAGATGCCCCGGTCTACTTGCTCCCTGCCTCTTTGCTTGTCAATCATCCAAGGGGTAGCAATGTGAAGAGAGGATAAGGGGCGATAGCAGTGGATGATAACGGTGGCAAAACAGAGGGCCTGTTCAGATGACACGCTAAGCCATGGTTAGGCCGCTAACCCCTTTGCAGCAAACTGTCAGCGAGCATGTTTAAACTGCGGTCCATGGTTAGGAATGGTTCACATAAGCTGTCACGTTTAGCCCAAAATGCCTAACCACCATGGCTCACTCAGGGAGGAGCATGTCTGTAGTGCTTTGCTCTCGGGAGAGTGTCGTGCTCCCAAACCCGGAGCCGGTACTGATTGCAGTGGCAGAAACCTGATGTTCAGTCCTACACGCAACATGCACGTTTCTCAAAAAAACCGTCCACTTTAATGATAAAACAGCCCCGGATACCCGCCAAAGCCACTAAATTGCATAAAAATACTTCTGTTCTTCCTTAGTTTTTGATGGAGAGAAGAGTTTGTTTTGATTCTGTTATTTCTTTTGAACTTCTGAGTGGCAGCAGGCAGTCCGTGTGCATTATTGATTAAAAATGCAGGCCTGATGTCTTTACTCCTTACTAGGAAAGGGTGGTGGTTTCTTCCTCCTCCTCCTCCTTTTCCTCTTCTTTCTTTTTATAAAGTTGGAAGGAAGCTTTGAAAGAAAAAAGGGGTGGTGGTGGTGGTGGAAGTACTGAGGCCAACCTTGAAGCTGAAGGCTCCTGCTTCTTCCTTCGCCAAGGATTGACCATCGGGACGTTAAAATCCAGACTGTCGTGTACGATCACAAAATTCATCTCATGTACAGAAAAACCAAAGGTAGGGGAAGAATGCCAAAGAAAATTCAAGGATCTGCATACTTTGATTCAACGAGAAATGGGAGGAGAAGCGACGGGCAGTGGAGGCTCTGATTTCAGTAGGGCTGCGAATCCGTTCTGGGTTTCACTCAGAACCAGCCAGAATTCTAAAGGAGATATCCAAGGCATTGACCCCCAGGTTGGGGGTAGGGTTCAGCGTACGGGTCGGCTCTTTTAGAGGCCCCATTTTGGGGATAGGGTTCGGCACTTTGGAGAGCTCATTTAGGGTTCTGTCTGGTTCTGACTGAAACCCAGAATGGATTTACAGGACCACTGAAAATGGAGCTACCAGCTGACACTGTTCCAGGGGTGTCGCTAGCTCTGAGCACATGGGGCCTGACACCAGATCTATTTTCCAGGGCCCCTGACCTATTCCACAATGCACTAAGTACGGGAAGGGTTCTCCCCCCTCCGCTTAGTTGCCATGCAAGGAGGGGATTTTTAAGGGGGATTGCAGCTCCCCTCCCTACACGCTGCAACTCCCCCCCCTACACACACATGGTGATCAAGGTTAGAAAAAAGTAATATTTCTATGGGTGCAAACGGGAGGGGTTTTGTTTTGTAGGCTTAATTGCCATGCAATGTGGGATTTCCAGGGGGAAGGAAGACAGTTAACCAACCCCCTCCTGGGACACTGTGCCCCACTGAAATACCTCCCCTCCACATGGCATTTAAGCCTAGGAAACAAAATACCTTCCATTGGTGCTAATGGAAAAATTGGGCCCCAAAGCTCTTAAGTTCCCTCATAAAGAATTCTAGCTCTGCTCTGAAGCAGTAATTCCATTTGGAATACAACTGGGGTAGAACAGGGTAGGCATAGTCAGGCACTTGCTAAGGGCCCACATCCCAGCGGGGGCCCACTGCCCAAAGGCCCCTGGAGTTGCTCCGCCTCTTCGCCCTTTGCAACTTGCTTGTCAACCAACCTCTTGTTCTGTCCCAGACAATGGTGGTGGTGGTGGTGGTGGTGAGGAGCCTACTTGCTCCCTGGCTCACTGCCTGTCAAACAGGCACATGGGAGCTGTGATGAGAAAGAGGAGGAGGGGCAAGAGCAGCTGCTGACAAAGGCCGTGAGAAGGTAGACTCACGGTGGGAGGGGACGCACCCTGAGGGGGTCTTGCCCAAGGGCCCTGAGAAACCTGGAGCCAACATAAACGACCTCAACATTCTCCCAACGCCTTCCTACTTCACTATTCTGGAGGCGTAAGCCAGGCCCCAGCCTATACGTTGATGCCATACTGCCATAATGAAACAGACTATTACAAAAGCAGTCCCACAAGCCCACCCTCCCAGGGGGGGGGGTTGTCTCCAAAGAGAATGGGGCCCTTGAGAGCCTGACATGATTTCCCGTTTTTGAGGCCAGCTCAAAACCTCGCCAACTTTGCTGAGACCCACCCCTCTCTCTTCCTTTCCTGTCAGTACGGCTTCTTGCCCCTTTGAAAAGAGAGAGAGAGAGAGGCTCGAGTTTGAACAGAAAACTCTCCAGAACGGTTCCTTAGCTCGCTTTGATGTTCAAACTAGGGATGTGCACTGGATCGGACCCGATCCACGATCCGAGTCCGGTCCAGTGGGAAATCGGATAAATTATCCGATTTCCGATCCAACAGCTGGATCCGCCGATCCAGTCCGAACCGATCCGAAAAGGGTCCGAACCGGTTCAGCGGATTGGCGGATCGGCGGGCGCCCACTGGCGCCCACCGCCGCTTCCATTGGCGGGCGCCAGTGGGCGCCCGCCGATGAAAGTGGACAGTGGGGGGGGGAGGAGGGGGGCCCTTAGCCTTCCCGGCCCGTCCGCTCCCGTCCGGCGCCGGTGGCTACTACCAGTGGGCTCCGCAGCCTGCTCCAGGGTGGCGCGCTGGGTGATGTCATCACCCGGCGCGCTACTCGAGAGCAGGCCGCGGAGCCCGCTGGTAGTAGCCGCCAGCGCCGGACGGGAGCGGACGGGCCGGGAAGGTAAACAGGGGGTGCGTGGAGGGGAGGAGGGGGCGTGCGGAGGGGGGAGGGGGGCCCTTACCTTTCCGGCCCGTCCGCTCCCGTCCGGCGCCGGCGGCTACTACCAGCAGGCTCCGCGGCCTGCTCCAGGGTGGCGCGCCGGGTGATGTCATCACCCGGCGCGCTACTCGAGAGCAGGCCGCGGAGCCCACTGGTAGTAGCCGCCGGCGCCGGACGGGAGCGGACGGGCCGGGAAGGTAAGCAGTGGCGGGGAAGGGGGCTTACCCCCCCCGGAGCCGTCCGCTTCTATCCGCTGGCGCCCGCGGGCGCCAGCGGATGGAAGCGGACGGCCCCAGGGGGGGTAGGGAGCGCGGGGGAGGGGGCTTACCTGCCGGGGCCGTCCACAGCGGACGGCCCCTGGGGGGGAGGGAGTTAGGCCCCCCCCTCACCCACCCGCCGCCATTTTTTCCTCATAGACTTGCATTGCAATGCAAGTCTATGGGGAAAAAAATGGCGGCCGATCCAAAAATTTCCGATTTTTGGATCGGGATTGTACTTGATCCGGTCCGGGGGGCTTCCGATTTTGTCCGAACCGATCCGTGACAAAATTGGAGGTCCCGATCCGGGTCCCGATCCGATCCGGGGGGTCCGTGCACACCCCTAGTTCAAACCCCCTCGCGGGATACGTCTCTGAGACCGGCGGAGGCGGTACAGGCCGAGCATAGATCACGATGCTGAACTGAAACAGGCAAATTCCCCAATGCACCCTTGGAAGAACCTAGGTGGTCTTCCACCAGGATCTCCATTATGATTCTAGATCAGGGGCAACAGGTGGGTGTCTGCCCCTGTCCCCGGCAAAGTATATAAACAGAGGTGCCACCCCCACTGAATCTAGTGGGGTACCCGCGTGTTTTAATATACGCTGGCTGCTCAAGCATCCTCAAAGCACAGAGGTTTCTGCTCCATTTGCAGATGCAATGCAGCCTGGCACAGGAGCAGGGGATGCAGTGCCAAAGAGCCAATCCCCAGATGGATTTCTCCCAGGAAATGTCATGCACACTGGCTGTGAACGTAATTAACAACGGGTGCATCTGAAAACGGCCTTGGAGGGCTGGATTTGCAGAGGCTTGGTATTCCAAACGTCCAACGGTGGGGCCAAACTCACAGCAGATGCAGAGCTCTGCTTAGGCTGGGTTCCTAAAGAGACACAGCAAGCAACATGGCGTGAGAAGGAGAAGGGGAGGAGCCCTCATGCAGAGACTGTTTGCGTTTGTAGCCCCACCCTTCTTCCTTTAATGCAGAGGAGGGCAACCTGCAGTGGTAGGGCTGCATGCGGCTCATGGTCTAATTGCATGCAGTCTTCTTCTTAGGCTGCAATCTTATGCATGTTGAGGTAGAAAAAAAAGTCCTACAACTCCCAGGATTCCCCAGTCAACAATCCTATACATGCTTAGGCAGAAAAAAAAATCCTACATTGCTTACTGGAGAATGCTGAGAGTTGTGAGACTTTCTTCTGCCTAAACATGCATAGGATTGCACCCTTGATTTCAAAAGCCCCCTAGCATGATGACCAATCTCACCTTTCCCTGGCAGCCTATTGGGTGGGATGGAAAGGGGGGAGAGGGTTTCTTTGTGCAGAGCAGAAAGAGAAAAGGGGTGAACCACCCACTTTTGGCTTCTGGCACCCCTAGTCTGTTTGAATAGCTGTCCCGTCCAAGTCTGATTGAACGATACAAATTCATCAAAGGGACAACAGGGACCATGATGTAGGGATGCCCATCTCCAGGAAATCTGTCCCTTTTTGGCCTCTTCGGAGTTCCGTGGCGCGTGCCTGACTTCCATTTGTGAACTGAACTGCAGGCTTTTCCTGAAATCCAGGAACATTTCCCCCACTTACTTCTGGAAAAAGTGACAGACATTTTGACCATCAACACTGGTCTGATAAGATTTGGCAACTGGCTTTAAATGATAAGTTGTCTCAACACAGCAGATTAGCAAGAGGGGAAATAACCTCAGACCCATTTTGGGAGAACTGGTTGAACTTTTTCTCATTTATTAATACGAATCCTGTCAAATCTAGACCTTCACTGGCCCAAGAAGCCCTTTGGTCAGGGGTTCTAACTTAACCTGGAGCTTTTTTCTGTACAAGAAGGTATAGATTTGGTTAAGATTGCTATATTTGTGGTGTGTGCCATTTTTTTTTTTTAAATGATATGAATACCCATGTTTTTCACTGTGGTGCTGTGGGAACATTCGTCTTGTTGTTGAGTGCTTTATTTCCTTTTCTCTGTGTGTAATGTATGTGTTCTTACTTGAAAATCAATTAAACATTTAAACAAACATAATTTGTGTGTGCAATTTACGTAATTTGCCAGCATTGTGGGCCAAAATTGGTGCAAAATACACAAATTGCACCTGAAAATTTGCAGAAATGTCTATTTCAACAACAACAACAACAACAACAACAACAACAATAATAATAATAATATAATGGAAATCTGTAGACCAAGTCGGGCCAGCTAGCAGAAGGTGAGCCTTATTATTATTATTATTACTATTATTATTTATTACATTTATATACCGCCCCATAGCAGAAGCTCTCTGGGCGGTTTACAAAAAAGTCCAGAGGGTCAAACTGATTAAGGCGTATCAATTTCACCATCCCTACCTTCGCCATCCCTACCTTGCCCTTGTAGATCTGTGGTCAGCACCTGGAGAGCAGACTGAGCAGCTGTTGGCTGGATCACCTGGTCATCGTCTTTCCCAGTTTGGGGAGATGCATTCCATCAGTATTTCAATGGTCACCAGCTACATTTAAACGAGCACTGCAAAATCGGCGTGAAACTGGTTTTCCTCTTTTGTTCGTTTTGGACGATGCCATTTCCTCTTTCTGTTTCGGCAACCTGAAAGCGCCCCCTCATCCATCTTTCCTGTCCTCCGGTTACTTACCTTGCCTATATAGCTACGGCTGAAGGTGTCTACAATGTACATTCTGGTGTGCGTGTGCGTATGTTTTTGTTTAAAATTAAAAGCGATTAGCCAGAGCAGCATTATTCAAGCAAGGCCCTAGATCAAACAAACATGCCACACCCTCCAAAGAGGAAACATTTGCCCTAGGTTTCATTTCCTCCCCCCCCCCCCCCTTAACGAGGAGTCAGGGACAGGAGCTCATGTTTGAGTTAAGTTAGGCCTGCTCTTTGATCTCAGCAGGGGGGCTCGTGTTAACCACACAAGCAATCCTGACTTAAAAGGGTCAAGCAGGTATATTTTTAGTTCTAAAGACAGGAAGAGAGGTTCTCTCTCCCCCCCTCCCCCCCCTCTCTCATTTTAGCAATGGGATTAAAAAAAGAGGGGGAAAACTGTTAAGTGAAGCCATTGCTAAGGTGGAACGATACCGATAAGAAAAAATGATCATTGGGACTGCTTGCCAATTGGCGTCCGTTGGCAGCTGTACTCAGATTACAGGGAAGCCAAAGGAGGCTCCAACCACATATGTTTTGTGAGCTATCCCTTAGCTACCATTTCTAGAAAGCTACAGAAGGGTAGGGGCAATTTGGCCAAAAACCTGGACGAAATCCATGGGTGGGCCTTGTGGGTTTCATGGAGGGGCTTCCACGTCTTCCCCTGTAATTTGAGCACTGTGCAAGCACTGTGAGAGCATAGGCTTACCTTACCCATGTGGCAATCTCAGAGAGGTAGTGCAGTGCAGTGGTTAGAGTGCAGGACTAGGGCTGGGGGAACATGAGATCATAAGATGAGCCCTGCTGGATCAGACCAAGGGTCTATCTAGTCTAGCACTCTGTTCACACAGTGGCTGACCAGCTGTCAGCCAGGGACCAACGAAGCAGGACATGGTGCAACA
This sequence comes from Anniella stebbinsi, assembly GCA_029215795.1. NCBI lineage: Eukaryota > Metazoa > Chordata > Lepidosauria > Squamata > Anniellidae > Anniella > Anniella stebbinsi. Next base: position 17,318,691 of record JARDYH010000010.1, read on the forward strand.
GCATCCTCCCACCCATGTTCCCCAGCCACTGGTACACACAGGCTTACTGCCTCTGATACTGGAGGTAGCACATAGCCATCAGGATTAGTAGCCACTGATGGCCTCCTCCTCCTCCTCCCCCTCCTCCTCCAGGGGTTTATCACCCCCCCTTTTAAAGCCATCCAAATTGATGGCCATCACCACATCTTGTGGAAGTGAATTCCATAGTTGAACTATGTGTTGTGTGAAGAAGTATTGCCTTTTAGCTGTCCTGAATTCGACTCAGGCCTGAAGCTCAGCTTGGGCCACTCACTTGCTGAATTCGGCCAACACAATAAGCAACTGGGGGGGGGGGCAATCATCAGTTGTATTGACTATTGTGTCGTCCGAATGCTGCCATAGTCAACTCACCGCTGATCCTAATCCACACCACAGTTGATTATTTATCAGCATGTTGTGTGGAGAGTACCCCCTAGATGAACAACTGTAAAGTTGATTATTACCCCACCATTGACTATCGTGTTGTCCGAATTCAGCCACTGTCTTCTCAGCCTAACCCACCTTACAGGGTTGTTGAGAGGATAACACGGGTGGGGGTGGGGGTGGTGGAAAACCATGTATGATGTCTTGAGTTCCTTGGAGAAAAGATGAGATGATGATGATGATGATGATGATCACCTTGCTCTGTAAAACAGTGGCTCTCAAGCAGGAGGTGCTTGGAACGCCAGCCTTATGTCTGACTTCCCATAATCAGGAAGCACGACGTGATAATGCCTGGAATTGGGCAATATTTAGGCCCAGTAGCATCAAGAGTAAAAAGAAAAAAAGGAGGGGGGAGAAAAGAAAAAAAAGAAGAAAAAGAAAAGGAAATTCCCCTTCCAAAGCACAAACCTTCAAGGAATCACTCGTTCACATCACAGAAGTCTTCCGTCATTTTACTTCCTGCCACAGATGAATTCATCACAATTTTTTTTTAGTGCCAACTATCAATGACAGCAGAAATTACACTCCCTTTCATAGCCCAAGCCTTTTGATAATTGCTCTTTTAACTGCCTCTTGCTTACAGATGTTATCTCGTTCCTAGAAGAGCGGCTAACCCAGATGAGAATAATATGAATTATTTGGCGGCTGCTGCTGCTTCTTCAAGTGGAGGCAGCTTACGCCGACAACGTCGCTGCCCTTATGAGGCCGAAACAGAATTCAAATCTGAAAAGAGGGAAGGTACAATCACAGTATTCTAGCAATGGAAACTTGGTTTCATTCTGGGAATGAACGAAGTTATTTCCCTGTGGCAGCTGTTTTATTTTATTTATAACTCTTAAAACGGGGGATCACTGGGCCAAAATATGGTCCAGTTCCTACGGTTAATACCTTTGTGGCAATAGCATTGGTGTCCAGGAGGATTGTGATGACTGGGGCATTGAAAAGAAAAGAACAGAAAAAAGATTTCCATGTTTTTATATTGTATTTGTATATTGTGTTCTTATACTGTTTTATACTTTTGAGTTTTGTTGATGGTTTTAACTTTTGTGAACTGCCCAGAGAGCTTCATCTATTGGGCGGTATATAAATGTAATAAATAAAAAAATACTGTCCCTCTGGCTTGGGGTTTAAGTGGGGTTAGAATCTCATGCTGGGAGGCCAAACTTGGGGTCTCATTCTGGCCCCATCTGGATCAAATTCACAAACTGGATAAATTCATAGCTTGCATGTCTGTTAGGAGCAGTAGAGGCTGGTGGTTCCTAGTTTGGTGGAGGTGAGAATCCATTCTGGGTTTTAGTCAGAACCGGTCCAAACTCTAATAAGGGAGCTATCCAAGGTGCTGACCCCTCACCTCCAAATGGGTTCAATTGGGATGAAAGAGTCCGCGATTTTTAAGCTTTGCTTAAATTCTCCGACAATCGCTTAGATGTTCTTTTAGGCTTGCTCCTTAGTGCTGAACCCTGGACAGCTCCTTTAGAGTTCTGGCTGGTTCTGGTTCAAACTCAGAATAGATTCGCAGCCCCACCGAAATTATAGTCACCAGCCTCCACTGGTTCGGAACCATTCCTCATGACAGCAGCAAGCAGAACCTTCACCTGCTATAGGGGCTGTTGAATCTCATGCCCAATCTGGTCCTCCGGGAGTCCCCAGAGAGTCATGCCCCTACCCTTGGCCCTCCCCTTTCCCCCTGACCACCAATCATTTGTTGGTTTCCCAGCTTTTGTGATTTCCCCCAATTCAAAAAAAGTTGAAGTGCTGCTAAATGGTGAAATCAAAGGAGGCAAAGAGAGAGCAGAACAAGGTGGATTATGGGTGCAGTTGAAGCAAAACCAACAGGGCTGAGGGCTACGTATGCTCAAGTTTATTTTATTTATTTAAATCCCGCCCTTTTTCCTCCAAGGAACTCAAGGCGTCATACATAAGCCTCCTCCTCTCCATTTCTATCCTCCTCACAACAACAAACCTGTGAGGTAGGTTGGGCTGAGAGTCTGTGACTGGCCCAAAGTCTAAGGTCCTCCTCTGGGTGCCTACTCTGAGGGAAGCTTGGAGGACGGCAACAAGGGAGAGGGCCTTCTCTGTGGTGGCCCCCCAACTGTGGAACAATCTTCCCGATGAGGCCCACCTGGTGCCAACATTGCTATCTTTTTGGCGCCATGACAAAACTTTACTTTTCTCCCAGGCATTTTTAACAGCTATAGTTGAGGTTTTTAACTGGATTTTTAGACTGGCTTAAAGTTTAAAATGTTTAAAATGTTAGCTGTTTTTATGTATTATGGTTTAAAATTTTGGTTATTGACTTTTAATGTTCAATCTTTTAACTTTTGTAAACCACCCAAAGAGCTTCGTCTATGGGGCAGTATATAAATGTTGATGATAATAATAATAACAATAATAATAATAATAATAATAATAATGTCCCCCAGTGAGCTTCCATAGCTGAGCGGAGATTAGAACTCAGATCTCCTGACTCCCAGTCCAACATTTTAGCCACTACACCACACTGGCTCTCAACAGTTGTGTCTATTTACCAGGAAGAGTCCCTTGGCTGGCTACTGTTTAGGGTGGCCAGGTGTCCTCTTTTACATGTGGCCACCCTCTGTTTAAAGGGATGCCAGAGGACTGTCCTCTATTCTGAAGGTACCCATATTCATGTCCAGTTTAAAGATAACCATCCAGAGGAAGAGCTAAAGGGATTTGACGTTACCCATCCACAGCATCTGGACTGCAGACTGAACAAGGCACACAGGTCAACTGCTCACCACCTTCTACACTATGGCGAGATGTCCAGTAGTTCTCATTGAAACTACAGCAATAATTTCTAAATTTGCACCTAGACATATAAATCAGCTTAGGCAGATGTTATGCAAATTGGTATCCTCTTTTGTCTTCCGTTTCTTGATGATGGGTGTTCTCTGTTTGGGTAATTCATAAGTGATCACCCAACTGGGAACCAAGATGCTGGGGCCAAGATGGGCCTTTAGTCCCATCCAGGAAGGCTGTTCCTTCTGTTCTTAATGTCCTAACACTGCATTGTGGATTAACATAACAAACCAAGCCTATAAATACATGTTTGTTTTGACAGGCAACCCAACAGGAGGCAGCTATAAAATGCAAGATGGCACCTTGCTGCTTTTCTGTGCTGTTAATCCTTTCAAAATCTTTCTTCTCGTAGTTCCCTTCCCTGCAAAGGCAGGGAAGGGAAGGGAAAAATGGGTAGGTGTTGAAAACAGCTCCGTGTTCTCTTATCTCATGTTTTCCGACATTGGCCAGCGATCTCCATAGAGCTGAAACTGGTGGCAACAGAGCATATCTTGCTGCTGGATTTTCTTTGATCTCACCTGGGGGAAGAAAGTTAACTGCCCACCCCCATTCCTGGGGATCTCCTGTACTCAGACAGAAAAGATCAGAAATAGGAGAGAAATGTGCCAAAAGCACAGGAAACAGAACATAAAAAGGAAAGGAATGGGCTGTCCGGATGTCAGGTTCATTCCCTGGAATGGTTCTGTGTCACTGAGAAAACATCTCTCTTTTTAATATAGAACGGTGGTAGGCATGTAACCCTTTCAAACTGACTCACAGATTTGATTTGGAGCAAAGTATGGATGAGAGCAGAAGTATTCCTAGAAAAAGTAGGATCTGGCTGCAATCCTGTTGAACCTCAGGCCTGTAGGCCAAATCCAGGCTTCCTGTGGTCCCAATCTGGTCCCATGATGTGTCCCAGAAGGCTATGAACTTTTCCCCTGACTACCAATTCTTTGGTGGTTTTATGGCTTTTGAATTAACTTAGTAATGAAGGAAGTTCCAGGAAGAAAATGAAGGCTGGCTGCAATTCATTATTATCATCAAGGCTGAAACAGTATTTTCTGTTTTGGGGGAGGAGGGTATAAAAAGAGAGAGCCAGAAAAGACTTGAGCTTGAGGAAGAAGCAGCTGGGGAAAAAAAACTAAATGCAGCTAGGATAAAAGACTTGCATTTTTGCAACTTTTCTTTTCTTTTAATGCCATTTGTATCACTCAACCCTATTGACTAAAATACCTGCAATTGTAATTTGATAGTTTTAATTCACTAGTAAATGGTTGTGTTAAGCCACAAGTGTTTGGAGTGTCACTCACCCCACATCTAGAGCCTAAACCACACATGATTGGGAAGGGGAAGGTAAAAATAAGGAAAGTGGGACTCTTACGGAAGTGAAAGGACCTTAAGGAGTTGCTCGGGGGTCCAGTTTTGAGAGGGGAGGAGCTAAAATGGTCACCGATGGAGGCGGTTCTGAGACCTGTGAGCCAAAATGACCATGAGTCACCACGGTGCCAGTGGAGGGGACCCTCACTCTTTCATTTCTCTCTGTGAAGCAGCCAAGTGCTGATTTTGCTCTGTCTGCCTTGACTGCCCCTTAGACCCACACAATGTTGTGGGGGCAGTATTTTTTAAAATTCAAACTTAACCTTAATTGCATCACAGTTCAATTGCTTAGTGCATGTGTACGATCATTTATCTTTGTTTTCACTTAGTTCCGGAGATGGAGTGTTCCGGAAGATCAGCCAAGATGCACAGCACAATACATGAACTCATCACAGAGAGTTTTTTTTTGTCTCCAGGCCAACGTGAAAACTTGTAGAGCATGTGCCTGTTTTTAAAAAGGAAAACCTAGATACTGCATGTGTCAACCAGAGTGGATCTTGCGGTTCATGGCTTTGTGAATAATTTTGTACGAAGCTTGTAGGATTAGGAACTTTGGCCAACTCTGTGATAACATATCCTCATTCAACCAGTGGGATCCTGCCAACTTCGGCTGCCCCGAGGAGGGATTGTTGAAAACAGGGCACAGATTTACATTGTTATTGTAATTGCCTGTCACAGAACTGGGGGCGCATGGAATGGAGGCCCAGATGCGCCATATCTGAATTTAACGATTCAGGTTGGTGGCTGTGTCATCTCAGCTTCGGATGACAACATGATGCTTTGCTAAAGGATTTAAGAGCTGAACCTCAGGCGGAAACTACTCACTCAGGGTATGGATGGGAGAACGAGGGATGCTCAAGCTACCCATGATTTGTAGCTTGTCTCATCTCACTCCTACCCTCATTCGCAACCAATTTTTCTTTTCATTTGAGGGGAGAAAATGCGCATTTCCATGCATACTTTTCAAAAGTGTGCACTTTCCTCCCCATTGACGGAAATGTGAAAATGCACATATATTTTTTTAAAAATGCATTTTCTGAATGTGATTGCAAGTTTGAGAATGCATTTGAGAACGTTCTAGAAAATAAAAAATGTTCCTGTTCACATTTGAGGTTTCAACCAGGCCAAGTTCTGATGATTTGTCACCTGAAACGAACTTATGGTACACTCCGAATTCAGGTTCAGGGACAGACGTAAGGAAAGAGCGTGGTTCGATTAAGGCTATGAATGCAGAGCAGAAATGGGTTCAGCACCTCAGATAGCTCCTTCAGAGTTCTGGCTGGTTCTGACGGAAACCAAGAATGGAATCGCAGCTGCACTGAAATCAGAGCCGCCAGCCTCCACTGGGGTAAGTCACAGATCCAAATAGCTACAGAATGAGAAACATGATCCGTATATGAGAGTTAAAAGGGAGAGTTAGGAAGGGAGAGCCAGCGATTTTGAAGCTCACCTAAATTCTCTGATAATCACTCATTTAGGCTTGCTCCTGGCTTTGTTTTCATCCTGTTTTTCAGATTGTCCGAATAGCAAATAGTACACATTTCTGTGTCCGTTATTCAAAAGTAAGGACTCCCTCGCATCGACGAAAGCGTGAAAATGCTTATATATGATACATTTCAAAATGCACATTTTAAAGAAATAAACATTTCTTTTCACACAATCACAAACTTTTCTAAAAAAAAAAAAAGCAAAAGAAAAAGAAAGAAAAAAAAAGCCTCTGCTTGTGCCCAGGATCGTGAACGAGACATGTTTGCAAGATTTGTGAATGGAAACGAAATTCTCATGTGCCCCAGTTAAAATGCAAGCTCAGATTTCCTTGGATTGGATTCATCTTTCTAAATTCCAAGCTGCCGGGCATCCATCTAAATGGGACGTCGACAGATTTACGTTTGCAATCAACCCCCATGCACTTATTCTTTGCCTGCCTCTCACCTGTCCTGCCTCCCCCTCAGGAGCAAGCTACAGTCCTGATCGTGTTTCTGGAGCCGCAAAGGAGTCTGGGTAGGAACCAGTGAAAACAAAACAAAGTTGTACTTGCAGCTCATTCGGGATGAGGGCAGGACAGGACTCGAACGGAACCAAGCGGCAGATTTTGTATTCCCTTCATTTTCACCCCTCTGGGCTACCTCCCTTGCTGAAAGAAAATTAATCTTTTGACATGTGCAGTCATGAACAGGCAGTGGTTAATTGTGTCACTGGCGGCTCAGCTTTCCCGTCCCGGCTACAAATGGGGCCTTGAAGGCTGGATTTTGCACCTGGCGAAATTGTTACTTAGATGCCAAAATGATAAGCACCTCCAAAGTTGATGGGGTTTCGCACTGACGTGGGCATGGTATTAGGGGCAATCTGGGGATGAGGGACTTGGGGGCCTGAGAAGGGAGAGAAGCTCTCATAAAGCCAGCCAGCCTTCTAGGTTCAGATTCATGAATAGAAGTGAATTCAGAGCCAGCTAACATCTGAGGGCTTACGAATCTGCCATAGGAGGAAGGATGAAGACCATCCACTGGCTATTGAACCGGTAGAGCAGGGCTTCTCGACTTGAAAATGGGGTAGTGGTAAAGCACATACTTTGCAGGTTTCATCCCCAGCATATTCAAGTAGGACTAGGAGACTCCTGCCTGGAACTTGGAAAGCCATTGCTGCCAGTCAGTGTCGACAATACTGGGTTAGATGGGCCAGCTGACTCAGTATAATGCCTGCTTCCTATATTCCAGGATGGTGTCATATCTCCAGGCTCAGAGGCTCAGCAGCAGCTTAAGGAGGACTCAGCATCCAATAAGCCACTGGTTTCCCTACATCAGGAAAAACCTGTGGCATCTGCTCATATACCTTCCAGACCTTAGGACACACCTTCCCTCAACCTCAGACTGTGAAGATCACCCCTCCATAATGTCTCCTGTTCTTTGGACATGAAGGAGCATGAAGCTGTAGAAATAACCAGGGGCTGTGAAAGGTCTACAGCTAGCATCCAGCAAGGATAGAGTCCCTGAAATTTCTGGGTCTTCAGCTGTCCTGAGGCCTTGGTTGTTTACAGTTCCATGCTGAGACAACAGCTCTCCCTGTGAGCAAACACTCCAGTTAGTATCCCCTGCAGTGCACTGTCCAGGGTCCTGATAGTTCTTTATCTTGCTGTGACACAGCTTTAGCAGATGTGACTCCTCTCAACCAGTATTTCCCCCCTGCTTATTGATTGTATGCTGAGCTAAGACAAATATGCAAAATTGTACATGCCAGTGGAAGTTATGTACGTATTTATTTATTTATTTATTTATTGCATTTCTATACCGCCCAATAGCCAAAGCTCTCTGGGCTGTTTTCAAAAATGAAAACCATAAAACCCATTCAAAATATAAAACAACGACAGTATAAAAACATAATTTAAAATACAGTAAGAAAGCACAATCAGGATAAAAACCGAGCAGCCATGCAGAAATCAATACAGATTGAAAATACACATTTAAACAGCAAGGTTAAAAATCAAACTGAAGAACTGTTAAAACACTGTGAAAATAAAAAAAGTCTTCACCTGGCGTCTAAAGGAGTATAATGTAGATGCCAGGCAAACCTCTCTAGGGAGCTCATTCCACAGCCGGGATGCCACAGCAGAGAAGGCCCTGCTCCTGGTAGCCACCTGTCTCACTTCCTTTGTGGACTTTTCCAAACTGAGGGGAAAAATCTGCTAGGTAACAGAACAAAAGACGCTTGACAATTTGCAAAACGCAAGCAGAGCAGATTTTTAAAAATCAATATGTCCCCAACCTTGTCTATGAAAAATGTGTCAAAACTGCCTTCTGCTTTTGAATTTTTGAATGGGAACTATTTTTGGCACAACACTAACTCCGACGCTCCTGTGTTTATTTTCTCGATTTACTCATTGCATATTGACATTTTGAATAACTGGATCGGGGTTTCCAAAGTAAACCTGATGTGCTTGGAGTTCTTAATCGTTCTGCTTTTGAAACATTGTTACATTACTCTTCACTTAAACCTTTCCTAGGGCGGGTCATTAAATACAATCAAACAACAGTCAATAAAATGACAGCTGATGGCATGAAAAGGTGGTACTAAAAACAGTCACAGCAGAAATAAATGCTTAATGCCAAGAAGGGGTGGGTGGATTCCCCCCTCCCACTGGAGCATAAAAGATGTTAGTGAAGGTGCCAGGTGAGCCTGCTTGGGGAAAGAGTTGTACAAGTGCCATGCCACACCTGAGAAGGTCTTCTCCCCAGTTGCCACCTATTACATCTCAGACGTTGTAGCTCGCTTGGAGGGCCTCTGAAGGCAGATTGAGGCAGCTGCCTCAGGTGCCAGAGGCTGCCGGGCAGGCAGTGGCAGGTGTTGGAGGTCAGCGTTTTCTGTATGGTGGCCAGTGGCCCCTAAGCTAGCCTGCTACCCTCACAACATCTTCCCCTGGACTTTAGTTACAGTGTGGGAAGCTGAGGAAGCTGTAGACTGCCAGCGGAGGAGGATGCTCCATCACCAGCGTTGAATTAAGATTCAATTCTGTCTGGTCATCTTCTGTATATGGAAGAAGGAGGACATCAGCTTGTTCTTCACCTCGAGTTGTGGGAGAAGGCATTCTTTCAAGTATCTGGGTCCCAAGCCATATAAGCTGGATCCAGACAAGACGGAGGTGCTTGCTGTCAAAGGCCGCAACCTGGGTTTGGAGGTGTGTCAACCGGTTCTGGATGGGGTTACACTCCCCCTGAAAGACTGTGTTCGCAGCTTGGGGGTGCTCCTGGATCCGTCGCTCCAAATAACAGCCCAGATAGATGCGACGGCCAGGAGTGCTTACTACCAGCTTCGGCTGATACACCAGCTGCGCCCCTTCCTAGAGTTGGAAGACCTAAAGATGGTGGTGCACGTGCTGGTAACTTCGAGGCTTGACTTCTGCAATGCGCTGTACGTAGGGCTACCTTTGTGCCTAGTCCGGAAACTTCAACTAGTTCAAAATATGGCAGCCAGGTTGGTCACCGGTACATCTAGGAGTGACCATATTACGCCAGCTTTAAAATCGCTCCACTGGCTGCCAATTAGTTTCCGGGCGAAGTATAAAGTGTTGGTCATTACCTTTAAAGCCCTACATGGTTTGGGTCCAGGTTACCTGCGGGATCGCCTTCTCCCGTACAATCCGCCCCGCACGCTCAGGTCCTCTGGGAAGAACTTACTGCGGTCGGCCAAGACTAGGCTGACAACTGTTACCCAGAGGACCTTCTCTTCTGCCGCTCCCAGACTGTGGAATGACCTGCCGGAGGAGACTCGTCAACTTAACAGTCTTTTAGAATTTAAGAAAGCTATAAAGACTGTTCTCTTCCGGCAGGCATATCCAGTGTAATTTTTAGAATGTTTTTAGGATGTTTTAGGATGTTTTAATGCAGTTTTAATAATATTTGTCATGTTTTAATTAGTTTTATGTATTTTATCATGTTGTTGTTCCCCGCCTCGATCTAGACGGAGAGGCGGGTAAGAAATAAATCGTTATTATTATTATTATTATTATTATTATTATTATCACTTAACGTTGTTTTTCATCCAGTGATGGATAGTATATGAGTAAACTAGCCCATAATACAAAGTGGGTACAACCTAAGGGTGCATATGTGATCCAGGTCCTCAGAAACCCTCCATCTCCCACACTTGGTTCTACGAATGGACTGCCATTCTTGTGAGGAGATGGCTCTTTCTTTCACCCTCTGAACAAATTATGGAGCTCATGTTTTGAGATAAGGGAGAGCTGATCCCTCAACGGCTGTTCCCAAGGCCTCCCAACCTGCCGCGGGGCTTTGCCACCTGCACGTCCTGTCATCTCTACCTCATTCTCAAAAGGGAGAGGAGGGGACGTTGAAAGGTGGGAAAATGGCTGACACTTGTTCGTTTACATTGGAGATTGTGTGGGAAAACGATCCCTCAGTGTGGTTCCTTCCCGCTTCCACCCCCACTTCCCCACCCATGTCTGTCATAGAATGATACGATTCACAACTTATAAACAGAAATGATAAAAAGCTTGGCTTGCATAGCTCAGAAAGATTGGGATGCAGGGAGAGGGTATTGTGTCATGCTGTCCACTTCCTGGAGTGGTAGAAGATTCCGGAAACTGTCTTTAAAGGTGCAATCCCCTTCTGAGAAGATAAGAAGACAGTGAAGACTTCTGGTATAGCATATCATAGAATCATAGAATAGTAGAGTTGGAAGGGACCTATAAGGCCATGCAGTCCAACCCCCTGCTCAATGCAGGAATCCACCTTAAAGCATCCCTGACAGATGGCTGTCCAGCTGCCTCTTGAAGGCCTCTAGCACGGGAGAGCCCATGACCTCCCTAGGTCATGGGTTCCATTGCCGTACTGCTCTAACAGTCAGGAAGTTTTCCCTGATGTCCAGACGGAATCTGGCTTCCTGTCACTTGAGCCCATGACCCAGCATGGTTCTTATGATATCACACAGTCAGTGTCCAACATGGCTAACTCTTCCATTGAAATCCAACTTTTAAAAGTCAGAGTTGATCCAAAAAAGCAACATAAGCAGAAAGATTAACAATTTGTTAGCATTTAAGATGCTGTAGGACTTGTTTTTGCTGCAACAGGGTGAGCTGGCTATCCCTCTGGAAATGGACATCCCTTCACTACTCTGTTGCCTGTCTCATCTTTCTTGCAAATAAATATGACCCCCCCTTCTCTCTTTTGCCCTTTGCAGGGTTTCCTTTCTGTCATCAGACTCATTTAAAAAAACATACCTTAAAAACCTTCCTTTTTAGTGCTTGCATATATAGATAAATAAATGCAGAATGTACAGATAGTGACAATTAAGTTATGTTCTTGTGCATTACCCCTCTTTCTTTACACACCTTCTCAACTGCATTGCTCTCTAGCCAGTATCTTGGTTAGACCAAAGATTACATCTATTGTATCATGCCTCTGGCCATTTTCTGTGGTGGCGCCTTATCTTTGGGACTCATTGCTTCTGGATATTTGTACAACCTATTCCCTCCCACGCTTTTTCAGAAGCTCCTCAAGGCCAATCCACTTTGACTTGCCTTTTCCAATTGGCTGAGAGGTTCGAATTCAGCACCTCCCTTCTTCCGTCGTCTTCCCTTTTCGCTGTTCTTCTGTGGCTGTTTATTTAGGTTGTGAGCCTGTGGGCAGAGTTTCGTTGCTCTTCTTAATTCCACATCGTGATATTGTACAGTGCCATGTTTTCTTTTAAATGCTTAAGAAAGAATAAACATCCCTCTAGTAATTATTAGATATGATTATTATTTTTAGTTGGTGGCATACTTTCCTTGATACTGCAAAGACAAGTCCGTGCTCTTATCACTAATGCAATACGTGGAGGGGAATTTAGGGATGTAGGAAGCTGCTTTAAACTGAGTCAGACCCTTGGTCCATCTAGCCCAGTACAGTCGACACTGACGGGCAGCAATGGCTGTCCAGGGATTCATGCAGGAATCTTTCCTCGCCCTTACCTGGAGAAGCCAGGGATCAAACCAGGGACATTATTAATTAATTAATTAATTACATATTTATAATGCCCAACAGTCAAGGCTCTCTGGGCAGTTTACAATTAAAACCACAGTATACAATAAATAAATAAATAAATAAAATAAATCAATATTTAAACTTTAAAAATGTCATGTAAAACCAGAAGAAGTCATAGACCAGGAAAAGCTTCTCTAAAAAAAGATGTGTTTTCAGGAGGCGTTTGAAGGATGTTACATTTTCTGCCTCCCGAACCGTACGAGGGAGGGTTTTCCAGAGGGTGGGGGCCGCTACAGAGAAGGCCCTGCCACTGGGGTTCTTCGTGATGGCATTCTGTTCATCTTGGAATGACGAGTAGGGCCTCCCCTGACAATCATAAATGTCATCTGTGTGTATAAAAGTGAAGTGGTTTGCTAGGTATCCTGGTCCCAAGTTGTTTAGGGCCTTATAGGATAATAGCAAAACCTTGTACGTGGCTCTTCTGCATGCAAAACATGTGTTCCATCACACTGAGCTATTCCCCCCTTCAATGTACTTCTTTTGGTCTCTTGGACAGAATGTGGCACCATAGTCAGAATCATGCCTCTTGAAGCATCAGTTTTGAAAAGTAACATTAAGCCAGGGATGGGAGAACCGGGGATGCTCAATTTTGCTAAAATCCTCCAAACGTAACTTCAAAGCCTGGTTTGTCTCACTCCCGGTTCTCCTTCACAACCAATTTTTCAGTTTGTTCGAACTGGAAAAGTTGTGATTTATTTTCACAAGTTGTGCATTTTTCAGCAGTTGCGCACTTTTTCATGTGCCCATGCTGCAAACATGATCACAAGTTTGGGAAGTTGCGAACATTTTCGGAGAACATGTGCCCCGTGTTCGCAGTCGGATCAGACCAAGGGGTCCAACAAGCCCAACCAGTTGCCAACCAGGGACCCACAAGCAGGACACAAGTGCAATAGCACCCTCCTGCCCATGTTCCCCAGCCACCGGTGTACGTAGGCCATATGAGCATCCCACCTACACAGTGGGACATCGTAATTGGTCTATGAGCTGACAATTCGGGGCCACTGTCCCATGCTTAGCTTCAAAACCCTGTGGCCCGAGGCGACCAGCCGGCTCTACCTCATTGCAGAGCCAGCCCTGAGCAGGAGGGAGTTATCAATCCCAGGCCGCAATGTTTCTCCAACCCGACTTGCGACTTGGCACGTTGAGAATAGTTCCTTTCATCCGAGGCCTCCCGGACACCTAATGCCACTTAACGGCACCGCGGGCGAGGCAGATAATGTTTCGCTATTCTTAGGCGCCGGATAGCGAGAGCTCAGAGGCTGTTTGGAATGGCTGGTTTGAGTACAACGCGTCGGGGCCAGGGTGACTGAAACCAGATCAGGGTGGAATTGCTAAAAGGTCAAGTGCGGGCTGAATAGGCCGGTTCATGAGAAAACATTTGGGAATGCTCATGCATAGGCTGACCATATGAAAAGGAGGACAGGGCTCATGTAACTTTAACAGTTGTAGAGAAAATGGAATTCCAGCCAGTGTCATTTGTATGCAATTAGCTCCTGGTGATATTCCCTCTTCATCACAACTGTTAAAGTTGCAGGGGCCCTGCCTTCTTTTGTATCTGGTCACTCTAGTATAGTGCCTGAAACTTTAACTGTTGTGATGAAGAGGGAATATCACCAGGAACTAATTGCATACAAATGACACTGGCTGAAATTCCATTTTCTCTACAACTGTTAAAGTTACATGAGCCCTGTACTCCTTTTCATATGGTCAGCCTAGTTTAGGGCCCTTGAGCAAGGCAGACTCTGTAGGCCTCACACCGTCCCTCCTGGGCTCTGAGCATTTGGTGATCCCCTGGATTTTGCCTGATTTGTTCCTGTGTTGAAAAGTTGAAATGCCTCTCTTAAGTCTTCGGTTTAGGCAGTGAGAGCTTTACATTAATATCTGCTGATGCTTTGGGTACTTTGGTCTCTCCCCTCTTGTCTTTGGCTCTGCCCAACACTGGAATGAGGTCCTCCAGAACTTCTCTGAAAATGAAATCGGTTTGACCCCCCCCCCCCCGATCGAATGGAATCCTTACAACACCCCTACAAGGTAAGCTGGTATTATGATCTCCCTGCCCCATATTTTGGAGAGAAGGATGGAGATGGGGGGGGGGGGGAGAGAGAGAGAGAGAGAGAGAGAGAGAGAGAGGTTCATCTAAGGCCACCCACTGAGATAATTCAAAACAGGACATCTATAGCTCAGTCTCTGAGCTGCTACCCTATATTGGTTCTTGTATGATTGTGAAGGTTTGAGGCCCACAGAAGCAAGGCAATAAGGTCAGGCCTTACAGCCAGGTGTTTTTCTGATGGGAGGGGCTTTCTCTGAGAGGAGTAGTTTCATTTCTTTGGTCAAGATTCATTTCCTCAAGGTTGAAACACTGCTTTCTGTTTTGGGGAAGAGGGTATAAGAAGGGAGAAGGAAGCCAGCCAGGGAAAGACACCAAAAAAAAAAAAAAATGAGCATGAGGATGAAGCAGCTGGAAAAGGCTAGGTGCAGCTAGGTTGAAGGACTTGCATATCTGCAACTTTTGTTTTCTTTTAATTCCTTTGTATCACTCAGCTCTGTTGACTAAATACCCGTAATTGTAATTTGATAGTTTTAATTTACTAGTAGACTGTTGTGTTAAGCCACAAGTGTCTGGAGCGTCATCCACCCTACATCTACAACCGAAACCCCATGTTATTGGGAAGGGGAAGGCAGAGGAAGGAAGGTGGGGCTGTTTAAGGCAGTTGATCAGGTGTTCCAAGTCATTGAAGGAACCCTGACAATGACCCTTCTGGAATTTAACGTTTCACACCAGTTCGGCCTCCCAGAAATAAAATAAACACGCACATGCAAACACACATACACACAGGAGACAAAGGGAGTGAGCGAGATAACCAGCTGATGTGAAAATGGTCCTCCTTTTGCCCTGTGCGGAGCTGAAGGTCTCTTTGCCTCCACGCGATAAGATCGAGTCCCCTTAAAGGGACACATCGGATTTCCAAACGATCCAGACAGTGAAACACTGTAAAACCCGGGGAAAGCAGTTAGACACAAAAGGTTTGTCTGGAAAGGGAAATAGCAGAGTCGAAGATACGTAATCTGTAAAAAGAGACTTGTCATTCTCAGAAGCCCGATAACCCTTTACAACTGGGCCGGAACGTTTCTGTTCGCATCCATTAGAAGGGGTCCCTTGTCATCCCATCTCGGACCGGGTTGCAATTTGTTTATTTCTTGCCTGTATCAAATGAACGTGGTCTTTGGGGAAGGTGCGGCTCAGCCCCCCCTCCCATTTGAAATCAAAATCCTCTGTTTTGCACAGAGAGGATACATTGTATGTTCTTTCTATCAACAACCATTTGAGCATTATCCCCCCCACATAGTCACTGGCTTTTGAATAGAGGTAACCCCCCCTTCTTAGAAAGAGTTGTGTTTCTTTTCTGATAGCACCACTGTACTACTGCCAAAGGTAAGTAGCTTTACAAATCACACCAAGTCTCCCCTGTTTGTCTACAACTGCATCTCCCCCCTCCATTTCTTAATATGGTAGAAAAGGAAAGATCCATCCTTCCGTTTATGTGGGGCTGCCTTTGAAGGTGGTTCAGAAGCTGCAGCTTGGGCAAAATGCGGCAGCCAGACTAATAACCCGGACCAAGAGGTTCGAACATGTAAAACTGACCCTGGCTTGCTTGCATTGGCTGCCTGTATGTTGCCGAACCTGACTCAAGGTGCTGGTGGAGACCCATTGAAATAAAACCTGTCCCATTGATTTCAACGGTTCTACCCTAAATACAGTGAAGTCTGGATCCGTCCCAATGTTCAATTTTCACTCTTTTTTCCCTTAGAGTTTATTGCAGCCTATGGGCTATGAAGCACCCACCTGGATTCATGCGTCTCTTGCTTTCCACCTGGCTGCTTCCGATTCCAATCAAGGTAAGCCTAGTGCAACAAATTAAAAAAGAAATTAAAAGGAAGATAAACGCTTTGGGGGGATTTTTTGCACGCATTTTGCAGCTGTTAGTTAGCATAGCAGAGAGATTACGACTTTTAAGTGCTGTTGGCAGGTGAAAACTGATAGGTCCCCCTCCCATGTTCAAGATGCTTTTTCTGAATCCCCCCCCCCCCCACTTCACCTCTTCCAGGCAATTCCCCCGTGAGTTTTTTTTTAAAGGTATTTGAGTGTATTTGATCTCTGACAAATTTCTCTCTTGGTTCATCTGATAGGAAATTAAATCTGGCAACTCAGCCAACCTTTGAAGCTGTTCTTTGCTTTCGAGCGAACAGATATAGAACACGATCTAACGAAATGCAAACTTGGCTTCCAGAGGGGATGTCGCTTCATAGGACTGTTTGGCAGAGAGAGCTAAAAGCCAGCAGTGGTTGCTGGTGTCACCGCAGCATCATGGAAGGCTTGTTTAGATGAACGAAACATATCCCCAAGCACCCCACCCAGGGCTCCTGTACAGCCCCCGTACAGCTAAAGTGAGACATGGTGATATTTTGAAGGCAGAAGAAAGCCCTAAACAACTTGGGACCAGGACACCTGAGAGAGCGCCTTCTCCCTTACCAACCTGCCCGATCACTGAGGTCATCGGAGGCCATTCTCCTGGCAATTCCACATGGACCTTTGGCCTGATTGGAATCCACCAGGAGAAGAGCCTTTAGTGTGGTGGCCCCTTCTCTGTGGAACTCCCTGCCCCTGGAGGTCAGGCAGGCGCCAACCCTAGGCTGCTTCCGGCACCTCCTGCAAACAACTCTCTTCCGAGAAGCCTTCCTCAACTGACCAGCCACTGTTTTTACGGTTCCTTTATTTTAAATTGAACAATTTCAATTTGCTTTTTAAACACTTCTTTCTTTTTACTGTTTATACCTATGTTCACTGCTCCAGAATCTTTTTTAGATATTGATCGGTATATAACTATTGCAAATAAACAATAATGAATCAAGATGTGAAAGACTTCTTGGGACCCTGGAGAGCTGTTAGCAGTCAGAGGAGACCGTACTGGACAATATGGATCAAAATAAGGCAGGTGCGTATAAGGTGGCAGCTTAAGTTCCTAGGTGAGACAATTCCTATGTCTTCATGATGTCCTCAGTGGAGCACAAGATTGTGCCATCAGCCAATCCGCTTGACTTCTTGCCCATCTATTTTCTGCGCTCTGTGTCTGGCCTGCACAAAGGATTTCAGGCACCACAAGACGGCATGAATCTTTCTTTCCTTCCTGTTCGAAAAAAAGAGAGAAGAAGTTGGTAGAATTCAAGTTCTAAGAGGGAGACTTCAAACTCCGTATGACAAAAAGACACGCCATTTGAAGTTAACGGGCCTCTCTGAACACATCACACCTGCTGACCTGGCCGCTGATTAAATATTAGTTCCATTTGTGAAACCTGAAGTCTGCTTCCACAGCCATCTCTCTGGCCGTTTCTCATTTCTCTCTCCCCCCCCCCGAGTTTCCATCCCCCCATATCTTCAGCTCATCAGAATTCACTCCCCCCCCCCACTTGAACTTCTGCTAACAGAGACTCTCTCGTTTGCAGAAATTCTAGCTTTGTATCTGTCTCTGGCAGGATTCTTTTGTGAGGGAACCAACAACTGGAAGATAGATATTGTTGGGGGCTTCTTTTATTTTTCACATTTTATTGTTTTTGCTCTCCTCTCCCTTCCCTCCTCCTCTTCGTTAGCAAAGTCAACAGAAAACAAGTTCCGATCTAAGAAATCATCCTCGCCGAATAAACATCTGTCACGGAGATCTTTGCAACAGCAAAATGGAGTGGATCAAAGAAAGGACAGAGGGATAGGAAATGGGAAAGAGGGGCCAAAGATCATTGGTACAAACGCAACGGCATTAAATTTAGAGTTTGGGGATGGAAGAGAAGGGAAGGGAAGAAGCAGCTGTAAAAACCGTCGGAGGGAGATGCAAACACGCGCCGACAAAAGAGACCCGGAGATTTTTGGCTTCCAAAGAGAGAGGATCCAGCTGAGAAGAAGAGATGAACCATAGTGTCCATCATAAACAATATCAAAGCCCAAGACAATGTTGCACATGCACAGTGCCAGGGCTTGGAGACGGGGTCATTAAGGATGCTGAGAAAGATCTCCGGGAGAACTCAGCTTCCCTTTAAAAGTAGCGTTAGGATGAGAAACCAAGCACGGCTCAGATGGACATCTGAGTTCTCCAATCACAGGAGTTTCAAACTTCTTTCAACCCAAGGCCAAATCCAATTTCAGGGAAGGTGTTGGGGGCTGCATTCCAGTGGTGGGGCAAAGGGGCGGGGCAAAAAGAAAAGGGGCGGGTCCAGCATATTTTATCTTAAAGCTCGTACTGCTAGTCACTAAGGCTTAGGACAGGCATTTCAACCTTTCAGAATGTGAAGGTGGGAAGTGTGGAACAGCAAGGAAACCAGCAAACGTTGGTGGTTCAAGAAAGCAGATGACACCACAGAAGGGGTCTTGTGGTCCTCTGGGGTACCCAGGTGGGCCTGCTTGGGTCCTGATATGCCCCCCTAGGGCCCCCTTAATATGCATGTGATATTTCAGGCATGTAGGTTTCATGGTTTTGGTGTCATGGCACTGACTGATGGACAAATGGGCACATCCTTTTTTAATGTTATACAATACATGCAGCCTTTGCAAACAGTGCTTCCACCAGAAATCTGGCCATTTTGCTCACAAATAATATATGCTATTATTAGATAGAGGCTTCCTCATCTATTTCCCTATTCTTAAAAGGCTATGGCATTCTACTCCCCTTGACTTAGCCCCCCCTCTCCCCCCCTTTGCTTTTCAGTTGTAAAAAGGGGTTGCAGATAGAACACAGATCTTACTATCTTTTTTACACTGCTCTTTGAAGATGCCCCGTTCTGTTGGCATCTGGAGTCTGGCCTATTGTTAGCTGGCATCCCACAAATTCCCCAAGCCATAAAACAAGGCCATGAGGAAGTGAGGCTGTTTGACCAAGAAGTATGCTAAATTTAATCTGCACGGGTTTCCTAGTCATTCTGATAGACAGTTTCCCTGCAAATAGACTTGTAATTCAGTCGCTCACCAAAGCGCCGGCCATGCCTATTGGGAACAGTGCCCCCTTGTGGTCAGAAGGAGGGATATAGTTGAAAATCCCCCCCCCCCCCATTTGTCTCAATATCAGAAATGGCCCAAGAGATTAGAGTACAATAATAATATAATCTTCAGCGATGGGAAAGCTCCAGCCAGTTCAATTTGGAGTGGGAAAAGTTTAATTATGAGCTTTCCTTGGCAGGAATTGGGTGGGTGGGTGGGTGGGTGGGGAACACTCATGTTTTCTGAGAGTTCTCTCTCATCTTGCAATGTTGAACATTTACAATTTCTCTCCCTCTTCTTTCAAACCCTTCCTCAAAAAACACCCTTTCCGCATGGTGCCTTCACCGAATCTTCATGACCAACTGCAACCTTAGCTACTGAAGGAGGTGAGGGGACAATTTCCCTCTTTCTCCTGAATAGAGATTTATAATGAATCCATTTCAGTTCAGTTCCGACCGGACTTTATTCAGTTCGTCTGCCCAGAACCAAACACAAACCTGAATGCAAGTTGCCATCGAGTTCTGTTCACCTCTAAGCTTGTGATGAGATTCGCGGAGCAGGTAAGACACATTAAAAAAAAAAGAGTGTGTACCTTTGAAAACATGCGCAGTTTTGAAAAAGGCACACAAGCACACTGCAATCAGTGGGAAGCAAGTGCACACAACTGATACATACGTTTGGGGAAATTGGCATGAAAATCTGCACAAATGTTCACACAAAAAGGCAAAAAACGAAGCTCACAATCTGATAGGGATACAAATTGGCATGAAATACCGAGTGGAGTTTGGAGTACCTTGAGGAGCTCACGTTTTCCGGATTCATACATTTTACTACCAGAACTGAACAAATCCTTTCATAAACAAATCTACACTTATTCTCTTCCCAAGCTTTCTTGATTTCCGCAGCCTGATTTAGAAGAAGAGGGAGAAGGAGAGGCATTTCATTCCTCCTATTTTTTAACCATTGGGACATTTGCAGATCTATTGCAAGTCACCTGGAGATCTACTTGTAGGGCTTGATCTACTGCCTGCCTGCTCCTGTTTTGGACCATAAGGCCTCTTCCGACATGAACCTACCCATACACTATGCTCAACATCTAAGGTCCTCCTCTGAGTGCCTACCGCGAGGGAAGCTCGGAGGATGGCAACAAGGGAGAGGGCCTTTTCAGTGGTGCCCCCCCAACTCTGGAGCGATCTCCCCAATGAGGCTTGCCTGGTGGCAGGCCAAGACTTTTCTCTTCTCCCAGGCATTTAATAGCACTTGTTGAGTTTTTTAACTGACCCCTGGATAGTTGATCTGTAGTTTGTTTTTATGCTTTTTATGGCTTTAAATTTTGTATATTGCTTTTAACTATTCAATGTTTTTAATCTTTGTAAACCGCCCAGAGAGCTCTGACTATGGGATAGTATATAAATGTAAATAATAATAATAATAATAATAATAATAATAATAATAATGGGAAGATACTCAACCATGTTGCCTATGTAACTCTTAAGGTGCCATGTACACTAATGGAGTGGTTTTAACAGCAACGACACAAATTTGGGGATGAAGTTCCAAAGCAAATTCTGACTTTGAGGTTCGGCATGTGACAATTCAAATAGGTAATCTCCTGATTGCATTTTGAGGAAAATATGGATTGATTCAAGTGTTTTCGGTAAAATAGGGAGCAGTGTGGGATGCTGGGAGAGAAGGGGAAAAAAGTGACAGTGATTGAAGGGATCACAAACCTTCAGAGAGAGAGAGAGAGAGAGAGAGAGAGAGAGAGAGAGAGAGAGAGAGAGATGGATACAGTCAGATAAGCTGACATCCGCAGAGGTCTTGGGGAGAAAGCTAAACTTATCAAAGGCACACAAACAGTACAATAAAAATAGCAACATGCCTTTGCTGTCAGGCTTGTTTGGAAGAGTTCTGGATCTGTCTCTGAGAGATCAACAGAGCTCATGCTGAGAGTCGGGTCAGCAAAGCTGATCTCTGGAGGGCAAGTCACGTATGCTGCCTTTTTGTAAAGGAGCAACTCAGCAAGATGTCACATAGCAAAATGCAAGGAAAGACCTAACCTGCACTTTAAAAAAAAAAAGGTCACAGTTCTGGACCAGTCTCCTCCAGTTCACTTAGTCCAATCATTTTGCATCCAAGCATGAGATCAGGGGCAAACCACCATAACACTGTCCCCAAGCCAAAAGAGAGTATTCTCTATACAAACATATGGTTGGTGCTTCTTTGAGTATGTAAGTGAGAAAGTCTAGCAGTTAAGAGACTGAGCAGTGACTGAGAAAGTCCTGCACCCAAATCTGGTCTCTATCATAAACTCGCAGATGATTGAAAGAGATCTGTGAATAGGATGTCCCACTTCATTTCAATTTTTATATTTCTATACAACCCCATAGAAATAGCAGGGTTCTGCTACGGATCATATCTGTCAGGGGTCAGGCTAGGGCAGGTTTCTCAGGAAGCAAGACAGAGACAGAGAGACAGAGAGACAGAGAGAGATCAGCACCACGGAAAGCTCCAAGTGGTGCTAGGGCAGGGAGGTAGACAGGGTTGTCTGCATGTTGTTCCAACAAGGATCGGAACAAGAGTGAGATTTAAATAGAAGTGTAGCTGGATTTTGGCTGGCTGGTCCCACCTCCATGCTGACTGGGGCTTTGTCTTTTAAAGGGGATGGCCTGCTTTAGAAACTCGGACTGCAATGACATGGAAGTGGCCTGCTCATTTGCCCATGGCCTGAGTCCTCAGAGTCTGAGGATAGTAATGCAACCTCCTCTGAATGCAGGAGAGAGCGAGCCTCTTCAGCCTTCCTGGAAAACTAAATCCCAAGGAGGAGGAATCCCCATGCTGCCTTTCTGCAGCAGAGTCCTCTCCCTGAACCATTAACTTTGTAGCAACTTTCTCTGAGGAGAAGGGGTCAGAATCCTCTAAGGGCGAAGGTTCAGGGTCTTGGCCCATTACATTCCACTGGTGCCATTTCAAAATACTCCCCTCCACATGGTCTGAAGCTAATATTTGCCCCACAGGAGAAGATCCATAGATATCATAGAGGTCCCCATCAGTGGGTCTGCGAACCTGTCCTGGGTTTTCAGTCAGTGCCAGCCAGAGCTCTAAAGGAGCTACCCATGATGTGGATCCCTATCCCCAAAATAGGTTCAGCACCTTCGATAGCGTGGCCAGATTTCTGACTGGTTCAGACTAAAATCCAGAGCCGATTCACTGCCCCACTGATATCGGAGCCACCAGCCTCCACTTGTACCTGTGGGATTATACCCACAGAACAAATATAGCAGCAGAAAAAATGGCATGGCCGGGAACAATACCCCCCCCCCTTTCTCTGCACTTGGGTCCTTATCCAACTCAGCCTCTTCTCCAAAGCTATTAATTGAAAAAGCCATCATCATCGCCATCATCATCATCAATATCAACAATAACAACAACAACAAATAACAACAACAAATCAGATCTTTCATCCCAAAAACAGATGGCAGCTAACAGATGAAAAGCAAAATCCTAATTATAACATAAAGACAAGCAAACAAACACATTGAACTCTTCCATTAAGCCAAGGTCCACCCCATCGGATATAGGAATATAAGAAGCTGCTGGGATGAGCAGATGCAGAGCAAATGCCGTGTCCCTGAGCCCTTCCCTTAAGGCAGCCTTTCCTGAACCTGATGCTCTCCAGATGTTTTGGACTTCAAGATCCATCAGCCCCAGCCAGCATGGCCAAGGGTGAGGAATAATAGGAGTTGTAGCACTAGGTTAGGGAAAGTTGCCTTAAGGCAATACTAATCACAGCTCTCTCGAGATATTTTACACTCGACAGGTAAATGAACACAACCCCCCAGAAGGCCCATTTAGTGTTTTATAGCTCTTGGGGGGGGGAGAGAGAAAAGAAAAGAAAGAACAAGGTAAACCTCCAGAGAGAGACCCTCAGAGGCTTCAGTTCAAAAGCCGATTTGGCAGATGGATCACCTTGAAATGAAGCTGGCATCAGTTACAATGTTTGTCCTGGGGGGTTTAGAAAGGGATTTACGTCAAAGCTCTTATTTTACTGCAAGGATGCAGGTTGAGGGCTTCAGGTGTGAGATGACGCCTCCCACCCCCCACCCCAACAACAAAAAAGGGTGAGCACGTGCCATAAAGGCCTCTGTGACATCTGAAAAGCATCAATGCTAATGGGAGCTGGGTTAGCGGGAGGGGCAGCGTGATACCTTGTCAGGTGTTTTCGGCAGGCAAAGGCTTGCTTTGCCACAAAAAAAGAAGAAAAAAAGCCCTTGAACTCCGCTCTCGGCGTCTCTGCTTACAACATCACTTCCAAACATGAGAGGCTAAGTTGTGTCATTCTTGAGGGATTTGTTTTCAGAACAGGTAAGGTCACGCAGGTGCATGCTCATGGAAAAAAGAAAAACCCTCCCACGGACGTTGTCATTGTGCTGGCTCAGGGCTCTTTTGACACAACGCTCTTCCACTGTCTCAAGGATCCATTCAGTTCAACATCCATCCATCCATAGTTTATTGTGTCTAAGCTAATTTGCCATTATACATAAATGCAGCCCCCCAAAAACCCACTGTAGTAGTAGTAGTAATAATAATAATAATAATAATAATAATAATAATAATTTATTTCTTACCTGCCTCTCCGTTTGGAATCGAGGCGGGGAACAACAATATGATAAAATACATAAAACTGATTAAAACATGACACATATTATTAAAACTGCATTAAAACATCCTAAAACATCCCAAAAACATCCTGTACCATTTAGAACTCTACTAGTAGACCATTAAGAGTTGAATAATTTCCCATACAGCCTTTAAACTTTATGGCACATATTTGTAGAGCATTGGCAAGAAATTGAGATGTTCTAAAAGTGTCATACTTCTCCGCATTAAATAATAGGAAATAAGCCTTAACAAGGGGTGGCCTTCCCTTCAATGGTCTTAACAGCGGATGGATATATTCGGTTCTAAGAGCATTATACGTAGAGCTTTCTAGCAGTATGCGAACAGTTGTCTTCTATCCTTAACCTAACCTAACCCCCTTATGCCGACCCACCCAATCTGCCAAAGGGTGAACATTTAATCTTGCCCGAGTGAAGGCTGTCCTCGTTTGAATATTTGGTAAAATCCATTCAGTTCAACTGAGGTTGCACACAAAATGGATTGGCATCCCTAAGGGTGAAGATGACAGATGGCGCATATTCTAGGGACTGACAAATCTGTCCATTTCTCATTCTCCCCATCATAAATGTGGTTTATCACGCACCTGGAGATACTAAAAAATAAAACAAACACTTTGTGTGAGAATTCCTATGCATTTTTTTCCATGCGTTTCTCCCAAGGTACAATTTTTGTATGCAATTTTGCGTGATATACCGATTTGTGTGTGTGTAAGTAATTTCTCTCATATCATGCGTTCTTGAACATTATTTTCACTAGCCTGTGCATTTTTGCATGCATTTCTACCAAGACATGATGTTTTATATGATTTTGCCTGATATACACGCATGTCTCTCTCTGGCTCAGTTCGGATGACATATTAAGCAACGGAGGGGTAAATAATGTACTGACCATGCGTTAGGCAGGAGGAGCTCCACAGACGACATGCTGCAGCCAGCGCTGCTCAGAACTGGCAAACGCCCCGGCTGCAAGGAACTTACGGCGGCCATTTTGGTTGCAGCCTCTCCTCTGTGTGTCCCCCAGCCGTATCCCAGCATGCACCATGAGTTCTGTAGGCTGCATAAAGCTGCCGGGCGTTTTTGGCTGCTCTAGGCAGCAGAACTCTATTCCGAAACGGAATAGTCCATGGAGAGAGGGGGGGGGGCTGAATTCGGACGACACTTTAAACAACGGGGCTTTGGGCTAAACGACGTGCAAGCCCGTTGTTTCACTCCGTTGTTTAAAGTGCCTGATTAACGTACTGTCAGTTGTGTGTGCGTTGTGTGTTGCCCTCCAGATGACATAAGCAACACAACTGACGATTGTTCCCCGCTTCCTCCGTTGCCTAATGTGTCGTCCAAACTGAGCCTCTGTGTGTGTACAAGCCATTTCCTCATATAATGTATTCTTGAACACTATTTTCAGTAGCCTGTGTGTTTCTGTGTGCACTCCCCCCCCCCCCAGGACACATTTTATGTACACATCTTTTGATAGGTGATCTCCCTGGCAAAATTTGGAGGAGTGCGAAATAATGTAAGATTTTGTTGTTGTCTGTTTGGAATCTCTTGGCAATCAATTACATTGGACTATGTATTTATAGGTATTTGTTTGATTGTTTAAATGTTTTGCATGTCACTGTTCATCACAAAGATCTTAGGATAGACTTACAACAATTTTGAACCCTAAAATTTGAACCCTAAAATATAGTCAAAGTGTCAAAACAGACATACCTTTAAATTTGTATCTAGCAGCTCTGTCTTCATTTTTATTTTTTACTCTAGCTTGGGACCCTAGTATGGTGGAGGGGGGGGGTTAACTCTTTCCTCAGGCTAGAATCCTAACCTATCCTGGAGTAAAAAATGGGGGCTGCTAGATACAGACTTAAAGGAATGTAAACTTTGGGCCAAAGTTAAAAAACAATAAATGCCTCATCGTAATAATTAAGAACAGCAGAACGAGGCATTCAACTAAATGATTTGTACGTTACGATCCCATGTAGCAATATTAGAAAAGGAAGGAGAAAAATAAATCTCCCCACACGCCAGGCATTTAAAAATATATAAAAAATAAACCTATTACATATTAAAACCCTAACTGAAAAGATATTTTAATCACACCCCCCTCATCAATTAAATTTAACTCAAAACTTCATCTTAATATTTAAATTGCAAGTGCAGGAGCGATAGATAGGTGGAGCGAGTCAGCTAACAAAAAGGCAGAGAGCTGGGACATTCCGCTACGCTCGCCGTTGCGATTTTAACCTTGGCACAGGAATGAAATACATCTGAGCCACCTTGGAAACTGGGCTGCAAGGGACAGACAAGCGAGCTGTTGTGTTCTGTCCCCTGCTGTTTTACAGAGCCAGCTGGGAATAGCTGCCCTGTTAAGTCATAACATACACTCGCTAACAAATGTTATGAAAGCTCCCAACCTCCGGTTGTTTTTCTAGTTTTGTTCCGTTCCTCATTGTAAACACTGCCCTCTCGTGGTTTTTTTTTAAAAAAAATCCTGGTTATTTAACTTGAGGAAAATGATTCTCTATTTCTACCAACTCAAGACAGGAAAAAACTTTGGTGGAGGTTGTTTCTTTTCAATGCTTTTCAACCGCTAGGTAATTCTACCCAACTTGGCTTCTCTTATCACTGTATACCACCCAAAATTAATCTCCAGATTTCCTAATAGAAAGACTACCATGTTTCACTTTAATTCTGTGTTATGTCTCCCAGGGGTCCCTGTTAGGGTGACCAGATAAAATCCAGGTCAGGGTTCATGTAACTTTAACAGTTGTAGAGAAAAGGGAATTTCAGCCAGTGTCATTTGTATGCAATTAGTTCCTGGTAAAATTCCCTCTTCATCACAACAGTTAAAGGTGCAGGCACTATACTAGAGTGACCATATACAAAAGAAGGCAGGGCCCCTGCAACTTTAACTGCTGTGATGAAGAGGGAATTTCACCAGGAACTAATTGCATACAAATGACACTGGCTGAAATTCCCTTTTCTCTATAACTGTTAAAGTTACATGAGCCCTGACCTGGATTTTATCTGGTCACCCTAGTCCCTGTGTATTTGGATTAGGGATAGGCTGACCGTATGAAAAGGAGGACAGGGCTCATGTAACTTTAACAGTTGCAGAGAACAGGGAATTTCAGCCAGTGTCATTTGTATGCTATTAGTACCTGGTGAAATCACCCCTTCATCAAAGCAATTAAAGTTGCATGCACTATACTAGAGTGACCAGATACAAAAGAGGGCAGGGCCCCTGCAGCTTTAACTGTTGTAATGAAGAGGGAATTTCATCAGGTATGAATTGCGTACTAATGATGCCGGCTGAAATTCCCTCTTCTCTACAACTGTTAAAGTTACACGAGCCCTGTCCTCCTTTTCATATGGTCAGCCTAATTACGGATGACTGGCTGAATTCAGACAACACATTAAGCAACTGAGTGGGGGGGGGAACAATCATCAGTTGTGTTGCTTATTATGTTGTGTGGAGGGTAACACGCCGCTCACAAACTACTGATGGTATGCTATTCCGCCCAAATAAACAACGGAGAGAAACAACTGTTTAGCGCGAAGCTAGTTGTTTAAAGTGTTGTGTGGAGGGGTGAGTGGGTTAATGGCATGTGGTGAGTGGGTTAAAACACAAGCCAATAGAGCGACCAAAGCGGTGGCTGCCACTCTGCTACAACTGGTGCAACTTGCAGAGGTTGCTGGGATAGAACTGGGAGGAATGAGGGAGGACGGAGGGTGGGGAGAGGGGCGGGCTGTGTCAGTCAAATGCTGGGTTGACTATTAGTCCACTCAGTGCCAGCCCAACCCACCACAGTTGTATAGGAATATGTTGTGTGGGGAGTACCCACAAAATAACCAACTGTGAGTTGGCTACTCAACCCACCATTGACTAATGTGTTGTCCGAATTCAGCCTCTCTCTCCCTCTCCCTCTCCCTCTCTCTATGGAGAATAGCCATTCCTGATTCTTGGTGCCATTAACCCTGGATGCGTCCTTCAATCCATTTTGGGGAAGGGCTGAAACTCAATAACAGAGTACCTATTTTGCATGCAGAATGCCCGGGGTTCGAATCCCAACATCTCTAAGTAGGCCTAGAAAAGAGCCTTGCTCAAATCCAAGCAAGTTTAGAGAAACCTGAGATAGATGGGACCTCTCTGCTGCTCACCCATGCAAAGAGCATGCATGGGATGTGTGATATTGAATCAGGACCATGGAATGGGGAATGACGATTAAAACCAGGGATGTTGGAAAAATCCATTTGGGAGGTAGATTTCAATGAGTTTTCCTTGGTTCACCTCCACCCCTGGACTTCATTCAGGTCTTGTTGCAGCACCCAATTCAATCTGCAGCTAGTTGGGTCAGTTTGCTGATTTTCTGGGAATATTGCACATTGCGGGGAGGAGGAGGTTCTGCCATTTGTGCATATTATGGCCAAATTTGCACCAATTCGGCCCTAATTGGCGCAAAAGGCAGAATTTTCTGGGAGGGGGTGGAATGTGAAAAAAAAAGTTCCCAGAGTTCAGGGAACAGCCCACAGCTTGGCTCACATGTTTAGCCTTGAGAAGAGAAGACTGAAGGGAGACATGATAGCACTCTTCAAATATTTGAAAGGTTGCCACACAGAGGAAGGCCAGGATCTCTTCTTGATCATCCCAGAGTGCAGGATGCAGAATAATGGGTTCAAGTTACAGGAAGCCAGATTCTGGCTGGATATCAGGAAAAATGTCCTGACTGTTAGAGCAGGACGACAATGGAACCAATTACCTAGGGAGGTCATGGGCTCTCCCACACTAGAGGCATTCCACTTAAAAAGTTTTTTTATTTTTCAAACACAAAACACAAACCCTACAACATACAACATTAAAATGGACTTCCGAATTTCTCCAACAAACAAAAACTTCTACATAGTGAGTGAGTTTCCCAACTTCCATCAATTATTTTTCTTCCAATCTAATCACTGAATCCGCTTGCAAACACATCCTTCCCTCCTCTCTCTTTTAAAAAATCTATCAGTGGTTTCCATTCTTCAATAAACCCAATTGTTGTTTTATCTTTTATT
Organism: Anniella stebbinsi; assembly: GCA_029215795.1. Lineage (NCBI taxonomy): Eukaryota > Metazoa > Chordata > Lepidosauria > Squamata > Anniellidae > Anniella > Anniella stebbinsi. Next base: position 17,347,613 of record JARDYH010000010.1, read on the forward strand.
ATCGCTGTAAGTTTTGCCGTTTCCGCCAATTCTGTAACTTTCTCCAGCCACTCTTCCTCTGTTGGTACTTTCTCATTCTTCCAATTCTGGGCGTATATCAATCTTGCTGCCGTTATCATATATAAGAATAAAGTTCCATATCCTTGTATCATCTGTTCATCTATTATCCCCAACAAAAAGTATTCTGGGCATGATTGTATTTTGATCTTCAATACATTTTGCATCACCTTATGCATTTGTGTCCAATAAGATTTAGCTTTTTTGCACGTCCACCATAAGTGATAAAAAGTTCCTTCCTGCTCTTCACATTTCCAACATTTTCCCAGTGTCCCTTTGTACATTTTTGCCAATTTTGATGGAGATATATACCATCTATACATCATTTTATAAAAAAAAATCTTTCAATCTCGTACATGATGTAAATTTCAAACCTCTCAACCACATATTCTCCCAGTGATCCATAGTTATATTATATCCAAAATTTTGAGCCCATTCTATCATACAATCATCTTCAGTCTCATACTTTAACAAAAGTTTATATATCTTTGAAATAACATGATCATCATTTGTACACAAAACTTTCTCAAATTCAGATTTTATACATTCAAAACCCCAAGTTTTTAAATCTATTTTAAACCTTTCCATCATTGTAAATATGAGAACCACTGACTTGCATTTCCTTCACTCAATAACTCCTCCCTTTTTTCATTTTAACATTTCCTTCTGTTATTTCTAAAATCTCACTATACTTCAACCATTTAGTCATGCTTGCCAATTCTCTTCTATAAAGAGTCTCCTGTGAGGAAATCCATAATGGCATTTTCTGACACAGTCTGGGTTTATATTTAGTCCAAATTCTCAAAATCGCTCGTCTCACATAATGATTTTTAAATTCTACATTCACTTTAGCTTTATCATGCCACAGATACCCATGCCAACCAAATCTTAATAATCTTCTGTTTTTTAACTACATCCACTCCTTCATCCACATCAAGCAACATGCAAAAAAATATGTCCTCAAGTCCGGCAAACCCAAACCTCCTCTCTCTCTAGCATCTTGTAATATTTAAAATTTCATCCTTGGTTTTTTGGATTGCCAGATACATTTAGAAATCCCTCTCTGCCACTGCTTGAATGGTAGCTCCGAAGTTACTATAGGTATTGTCTGAAATAGGCACAGCATTCTTGGCAAGACATTCATCTTGATTATTGCAATTCACCCCATCAAAGACGTTTGAAGTTTGTCCCATCTTATCAGATCTTGTTTAACTTCATTCCAAATCTTAACATAATTATTATGAAACAACATAAAATTCATATTTGTCAAATTTATGCCCAAATATTTCACCTTTTTTTCTACATTAAAACCTGTCTTCTCTGCCATCTTTATTTGATCTTGCTTACTCATATTTTTTGTAAGTGTCTTAGTCTTTTGTTTGTTAACCTGGAAACCTGCTAATACACCAAATTCATTCAACTTATTCATTAAAGTTTCAATTCCACTCAATGGGTCCTCCAAAGTAAACACAAGATCGTCAGCAAAAGCTCTTAACTTATAGGATTCTTTTCTGATTTTTTATTCCTCCAATTTTTTCTTCTTGTCTTACCGCTCTGTTCACACTGGAGGCCTTCAAGAGGCAGCTGGACAAACATCTGTCAGGGATGCTTTAAGGTGGATTCATGCTTTGAACAGGGGGTTGGACTAGATGGCCTTAGAGGCCCCTTCCAACTGTACTATTCTGTGGTTCTAAAGCGAGTCATACATATTGCAGAATCCTGTTGAGCAGAATTGCAGGACTGGATTTCACAGCAGCAGCCATCGATAGTTAATGCCCTCCTCCGGCCTCCTACATCAGAGGAGCCTTCCCTTCTAACCCTTTGTGACAGAAGAATCCCGGGCTCGGGGTCAAACCGCACAATCAACGGCTTGTGTAGTTTAGTCCTCAGTGGTGAAACATGTGCTTTGCATGCCAAGGTTCAATCACCACCATCCCTAGGTAGGGCTATTACTATTACTGTTATCATCTGGGGCATTGATATACTGCTCTATATCATACAATCTCTCAGCAGTTCACTATATTAAAATACAACATTAAAAGTAATAAAATGAAAAGTTGTAGGAGCAGAAAATGAGCAGCATGGTAGTTTACTTTTAGGAAAACCTGGGTGAAGAGGTGTGCTTTTAGGAGGCATTTAAAGGACATCCCGTTTTCTGCCTCCCTAACCACACAAGGGAGGGTTTTCCAGATGGTGGGTGCCACTACAGAGAAGGCCCTCCATCTGAGTACTTCATGGCAATATGCTGTCTGTTTTGGAATGACCAGCAAGGCCTCCCTTACTGGTCTTAAAGGTTTCCTGGTATGTATACGGGAAAATTGTTTAGGGCTTTATATGATAATAAGATAACTTTGTACGTGGCTCAGCAACTAATAGCCAGCCAGTGTAGTTCTTTTAAGGCAGCTGTTATTTGCACATAGCTAGGGGTCCCAGTGACACCTCCCTCCATAAAACCCCATGAAGTATAACCCCAATATTGGAGCATCCACTCCATTCTCCTGAGCCCCTACTCCATATATCACCCCCTGATGCCCCATCCCAGATATCAACCTTGTCTCATTCATCACGCCACCCCAGACATTATCAGCTGTGGAGACCCAATTATGAGCCCCCCATCCAGAGACCTGGGCACAACTGCCCAAATCCAACCTTCCAACTGCCCACTCCAGCCTGGAGCCCCCAACCAAGTTCCCCCCAGATCTCCACCCTCGACATCAGCTCTGACCTGAGACACTCATCCCCAGCATGAACATCCACCCAGCAGACCCAAGCATTCTCCTCCCCAAACCTCTGACCACAGCTTGGAGCCCCCCCTCCAGCCTCTCCACCCCAGGCCCTGACCTTCACCCTCAGCATGAACTAGACCTTGGAGAGGGAATCTATTGCAATGATGCTGTTCTTCTGAGCAAACCTATTGTGGGTGTGGTTAGCTGGTATATCCCCTTGCTCTAAATGTGGGGGGATCTTCTCTTTCAACTCCAGTGTTGATAAACATCTGTGTCTCCACACCCTTTTGTTCTCCTACATCTGTGCTGCAAGGACATGCCTGAAAGCTTTCCTAGCAAAACCTGCGATATCAGTGGCAAAAAACAACAACAACCCTATGGTGGTTCATGAGTTATGGTTGAACTGAACTGAAAGGGACTCAGTCAGCTTGGGGAGGAGCAGCTTCTCTTAGCGCCGGCTGAGTCCCCAGCTCTGCAGCCGGATATGGACCATCATTGGTCTAGGTTTGGGCCACTAGCCAGAGGTTCCAGACCCTCATCTTGGATCCTTACAGCAATGTGGTTTGGACCAGTGGTCCCATGGGCTCCTAGAACATTTTCTGTCATGGTTCAACCCCACGTTCCATCTCATGAATGACTTCGGAAGTCAAGAGGTCCCTCACAACAGAAGCAGGAGATGAAAAACGCTACGAGGACGGCTTGACATTTTCGGTAGCTTCCCATTTCCATTGATCTCTTTCCGAGAGAGGAAATTAAACTGACACAGCGCAAGTGATAAAATGCGGAGGAGCAAAACGCTTAATCACATCAGGCCCCGGCCCTAAATCAGCCAATGACGAAGAGTGCAGATTTATGTTTCATCCGATGCTCTTTCCGCTTACAGGAAGTGTTCAAATCTATATAAATGCTTCATTCACTAGGTGAGATGGGGGGACTGTTGCAGGAGCCTTCAAGGGGAAGAGGTGCCCATCCAGCAGCCCAGCCTTTCCGAATAAGAGGAGACCCAAGGACACAGTGTTTCAAGTGTTTATGGATTCAGCGTTTCTCCTATTGTAATGCAATACCTTTGTACTAGAGGTTTTAGCAATGCATTTACTGCATTCCTATCTGCGTTTCAGTGATTTTGCATGCTGGACTTCATGGGTCTTACTATTCGGCTCTAAACCAAGTCCTGGCTCTTTGCGAGCCAATGTTGGGACATAAACCACAGAGTGATCCATAAAGCAGTCAGGTACCTGGGGTCAAGCTAAGGCAGCAGTGCCCAAAAGATCATTATCCAAGATCAAGGATACCATCGTCATACAAGCAAGAACATAAGGCTGGGTCATGGGTGACCTACTTCAGTAGCCTGACCTTAGATACAAGGGAGCAAGCTGTGAAAACTGTGTGATTTGGAAAAAGCCAGTCTGCTTCAAAATCTTCAGAATTTTCATTACGTAAGAAATCATTAATTAAAAAAACTGGGATGGGTAAGGACTCCTTGATGGGCACCAGGGAAGATGTCTGGGGGCATACTAATGCCTGCATATTTGGCTGCAATTTTGCCTGTTCTACATCATTTTTGCTAGTGACATTCCTAATATAATGCACGTTTGAACATTATTTCCCCTAATCTACACACTATTTCGTGCAATTTTTGACTGAAGCATTTCATTGCAAGATTCGGAGAACTGCGAATTTTGCAGGATAAGTAAATCTTGGGGTGCTTATTGGTTTGAAAGTGAGGAATTATGTACAGAATTTCTGCTCCATCCCTCCTAAGAACACATGACATATACATTTAGACCACCACTGTCTATTTTGACTGGCAGTAGTCAGAATAGATATGACATTTCACCATAGGTACAGCCTACACCTAAAACAAGGGAGGGCTAAAATTGCATGTAATAATAATAATAATAATAATAATAATAATAATATATTTATTTCTTACCTGCTTCTCCCTGTGGATCAATGCAGGGAACAACATTAGTACAACAATAAAAATCAGATGCATAAAATGAATTAAAAGAACATATAAAACAAATACTATATCAAAAAAACCATCAGGACATCTTAAAATTCTTAGTTTAAAATTAAAAATCATCTGGGTAGGCCTGCCAGAAGAGACTAGTCTTTATACCTGTCTTAAACTCAGGGAGAGTATTAAGTTGATGAATCTCCTCCGGCAGGCCATTCCACAGTATTTGTAATCCTCGAATCGTCTTTAACTAAAGAAAACGGAGCCAAGCCACAATCCCTGAAGAACGTGTCGCTGCCGAATAAGGTGAAGGAAAGAAAGAAAATATAAGGAATAGCCACTAGATGGCAGTAACTGATTGCTTCTCTGAGCCCCCTGTCATTCTACTAGGGATGTTTGAGAAATTTGTTTCAGTTAGTTGTTGGATCAGAATGTATCCAGTTTGTACCCTCCCAACCAAGACGGACTTTTGCACAACCGCAGTTGATGTCCATACATTTCTGAGCTTGCAATGCGATTCATAAGCCAAACTTAAATGGGTTTGACAACAGGTGCAGATTCGAAACATGCGCGTGAAAAAAATTTGTAATTTTGGGGGGAAAAAAACATTGTGCACCCCTGGAATAGACTGTATGCAATTTATCAACCTCTGCTATGCTCCCTATTAAGTATCCTTCTTTCCAAATAGGTACATCAGACTCCTTCTTTTCTTCATGGAAATGCCAGGGGATGTGCGTCTTCTGGCTCTTGAGCAGGCAATCTTGCAACAAGCCTTGGGACAAGCCAATCGGCCATGTCAGTTCCTCCATGCCACAAGCCCAGACAGATACCTACTGTCATTGCAATAAGCCATCCTCAGCAGGCAGAAATTGTATTTGCCATTACAGAGATTTCATTTTGTATTTGCTGAACAAGTACATAGTTTCACCAAAGCATAGAAAAGATGGTATAGAAAATATCTGCTCGCTAGATGCAACATGGCTGGAACAACCCAGAAAATCAGAAACCAATGAGGATATTGCTGAGGGAACTGCACTGGCTGCCTATTCGCTGCTGGGCCAGGTTTAAGGTGTTGGTACTAGTGCACACAGAGCCCTGAGCAACTTGGGACTAGGATTTCTGAGAGAGCGCCGTCTCCCCTATTAACCTGCCCAGTCGCTGAAGTAATCAGAAGGCATGCTCCTAGTGGTTCCACATGGGCCTAAGGCCCAATTGGAGTCCACCTGGAGAAGAGCCTTCAGCGTGGTGGCCCCCTTTCTGTGGAATCCCCTGCTTCTGGAGGTCAGCCAGATGCCAACATGATGATGCTTCTGGTGCCTCCTGAAAACATCTGCATTTCAAGAAGCCTTCCTTGACTGCCCAGCCACAGTTTTCATCAGAAATATATATATATATATATATATATATATATATATATATATAATTTTTAACATGGTGTTTTATTCTTTTATTCTTATTGAGATATTAGGGTGTGCCTGGGCACACCCAGAACACCCCTTGCGCACGTCTATGATAGAGCTCTATAAGGTAGGTTTGTCTGAGGGTTGGTGTGACTGGTCCAAGGTTACCCAGGAAGCTTTATGGGGGAGTGGGGATTTGAACCTGGCCCTTCTTGGTCCAAGGCCAATGCTTTATCCATTATACCACACTGATAGAATCCAGGGCAGGCTGAAAATCAGCCTTCATCACACTATGTCAACTGCCTCTGGGTTTCCCAATGGGATAACCACAAGTGTCCTTTGAAGTCAGAGGCTACGAACCTCACCCCTATATGGGCAGAGCTCAGAGCGCAGGAATGAGGATGGAAAACGTTAAGCAAACCTCAAGGGTAGTGTGCATGATAATACAGTCAATAAATCCGTTATTTAAACCCCATAGCACAGGGCTCTAATCTGAAATGAAACCATTGCCCAACCACCCTAATTATTCCAATCCAAACTTTTTCTTTGTTAGCTATAATAGATGGCTCATTAAAACATTCATTTCTTTATTGTCTTTCCGTCGGCTTTGGGGAGCTGCAGTTCAAAATACAGAACTCCCCTCTTACTTCCCTCCCGTTCTTCATTCAAAATGCTCACTGCAATGTCACAATTTTAATCATATATATATATATATATATATATAGTCTTGCTTTTAAAAGCAAAATCAAGACTTTTGCTATGGATTAGGGGAGGACTGAGCGAAGCCAAAGGCGATAATTGCTAACGAGAGAATTGAGACGTTTGTTTTTTCGTTTTTGATGATGTAGTGAGATAAGAGATGCGCTCGACAAAAAGAAGGGAAATGATGTATTATTCCCTCAAGAAAGGGCTTTGATTTGGTTGCCTTTTCAAGTCAAAATCTGAAGGGACCGACACACAAGGAAGCCCACCCTTGCAGCTGTGAGGAGGAGACGTAGCCTGAAGTTCATGCTTCTTCTCAGTTTTGAAAGTAAACCATGGCAATTTGGGACATTCAGCAATCCATTCAAATAGGAGGCAAGTGTTATGGCCTCCTGAGTTCTTTTATAGATTGGATTTTAATCCAAACTGGAGAAAAAATCTCAAGTATTCCATCTTTTCCACCTTTCCTTGCTCAGTATCGATCTCACGTTAGGGGGAGTCTTAGGTAAGATGCTTTCGGTGGAACCCCATTCTTCAGTGGGTCCATGTTCTCATCACCACAGTTGTCACTGTAGATTTGCCTGCCTTTCCCTCTAGACCCAGTTGGCATCATTTGCCCAGAGAGAGAGCAAGAGAGAGAGAGAGAGAGAGACAGACAGACAGACAGACAGACAGACAGACCCCATTCACATGTAAAAGGAGGCAGTGGTTAGGGTAACTATGGGTAGTGGGGGTTAGCTAAACCACTGCAAGCGGGCCTGCCACATGACCAGGGAACCACACAGTGTCACGTGGTTCTGCTGCTAACCCCCCTCTGTGTAGTTAAGGCACATACCTCCTTGTGGTTTCTTGCACAGCACGGCTTCCTCCGTTGCATGAACGAGCTCTCCAGGACCTCTCCATTTCCAAAATACAAGCAAATAAATAAATAAAATTGCCGCCTGACCATAGAGGATATCTATGGCAGTTAGAGTTTCACCAGAAGTGGTGGTTGCTCATGCTGGCAGACTCTATGGTCACGGCCTTTAACCTTCAATGGAGCCCATTCTAACTACTGAGGAGCCCACCATACATCACAGTAAGCAATCCCATGGCCCTTTAACCCTACTGAAGTGGGATGGTTAGCTGGGGTGGTTCCTTAACCATCAAGGTGGTTTCCTCTTCCCACATGACATGCTAAGCCACCAAAGTTGGGCCCTTAACTATCATGGCTTAGCATGACCTCTGAACGGACTCCGGGGGGCGGGGAGAGAGAAAGAGAGAGAGAGAGAGAGAGGAGAGAGAGAGAGAGATAGCAGAGGACATGCTGAGGTTACTGTACCCCTTATTCCTCTCACTGCTTGCTCACTCATTGGAGGTAGGTAAAGAGGCAGCAATAATGAAGAGCACCAGGATGAGGAAGCTCTAAAGACTGGCTATAGGACTCCTATTAGGGTGAGGGTCTTGGCAGGTGCCTGACAACTCTGACCCCTGATGCACTTGCTTGCTACTCTAGCAGTCAATATTCCTTTCACATTAATCCTATCTCAGGTGTTGCTGGATCCATGTGCAGCTCCCCCATGTGGTGAACCATTAAACCTCCAAGTGGCAGTTTCATTGTGGAGATCATTCAGGCCCTGGACTGACTCCGCTGACAAAGGCTGGCCATTGGATACTTGCGTGCAGGAAGGAGTAGAAATGGCCTTCCTGTCCCAGGTGAGCCTTCCTTGAGCAACAAGGTCTTCCTGAGCTCTGGTATGTTCCTGCATCTTTGGCCCTGGCTTCTGGCTTGCTCCTCAACCCAGCCTCCTGCTTTGTCCTTTGATCCTGACTTCCTCTTCCATCCAGATCCTGGTTCATGAATCTTGGCTCACTCAAGATGGCTGCCTATAGCCCAACCCTGATGTCCAGCTATCAAGCTTGGCCATTCCAGATGGAACAGCTCCTAGATTCTCCTCTGTCAGTTCGAAGCTAGTTCATCTTCTACTCACACAAATTGCCCCGCCTAAAAATGGACCTCATCTCAGCAAATGCACCTTCCCCATTTCCTTCCATGCTGGAGAGCATTTCTCCCTCGTGTTTCACCCTTTGTGTAAACCTTCTCTTCACTCCTAGTAATTTAAATAATAAACAGCAACCCTCTTTCCAAAGCTGCCCCTTAATAAGTTTATCTCCTTTACCAAATGTTTGACATCGTCTTTCCCTCTTCTGAAAAGCTTTGGAGACCAGCTTACGAGCAAAGGTTACAAAGGAAAGGGCCTGCTTCATCAGAGTCATCCTTTCCCTGGGGAGGACTACATATCAAAGTCAGACTCTTGTGACTACACCTTAACTTTCTTTGACTAAAGGGTTTTGACATTTTAGATGCCTGAATTTTACAGTCCTAGACAGGATTTTATACTCGTGGCTAGGACTGTTGGAGGAATCCGCAATGGATTCAAATGACTTTGCATTTCTATGAAATCTGTGCAAATTTAGTAGTACAAAAGTACTAATGTTACTGGTAAATATGCTAATATAAACATCATAAAAAGGGCTCATCTCAATGAGAAAAAGTTTTATACATCTCTGATCTCTTATGTAGGACTTCGGTGTGTGTACTTTGCTCATTGATTGTATGTTGAGCTAAGAAAAAATATGCACAATGTTATGCGCCAGTAATAGGTACATAAATTGTGGCAGGTTTTTTTGTTGCAGACTTTTCTGAAAGGGGGAAAATATCCAATTCCGTCAATAAGTTCCAAAACATAGACAGACTGGATTAAACAAAATCCCATGGTTTGTTGTTGGGTTGTTCAGAGCAGTTAACAAGCCACACTGCATGGTCAACATGCCACTCTGAGGAAAATGTCCTGGGTTCAGACAACACACTAACTCACAGTTCAACAACCACCCACACTTAACCACTGAATGTGAGTTAAGGTATTGTGTGAACAGTCCCATTGCATGATACCTTGAGCATCCATTAGAAAGGGGACCACTGGATGTATGATAAACATGCATCCTGTGTAGAAATAAACACACAACTCTAGATGGACAGAGAATCATTCTTTTCAGAGCCGTGCAAACTGACTTTGGAATGGGAGCTTCTTACTGTGAGAGAGCTTCTGTCAAAAGAATAATCAGCATTTATGATTTTCCCCCCTTCTTGAAATGGCACCAGATTAGACATCAAAGGTCTCTGGGTTGAACAGCAAGGTTATCAGGAAAATCATCCATCTCTCACTTCGAAGGTATTGATTTGTACGGTCGAATCAAATCCCATCCTTTGCTAACAGGGATTAAAAATAGAAGTGTCGAGATTTTATTTTTTTGCATTAACTTTGCCTGCCTGGGGGCTGGGGCAGGTTGGATGTTGGGAGTACAGAAGTAGGACTAGGAAACATGAAGCTTCACATATAGAATCATAGAATCATAGAACAATAGAATTGGAAGGGGCCACAAGGATCATTAAGTCCAACCCCCTGCACAATGTAGGAACCCACCTTAAAGCATGCCTGAAAGATGGCTGTCCAGCTACATCTTGAAGGCCTCTAGTGTGGGAGAGCCCACCACCTCCCTAGGTCATGGGTTCCATTGTCATCTGCTCTAACAGTCCTGATGTCCAGCCGGAATCTGGTTTCCTGTAACTTGAGCCCATGATTCCGTGTCCTGCACTCTGGGATGATTGAGAAGAGTTCCAGGCCCTCCTCTGTGTGACAACCTTTCAAGTATTTGAAAAGTGCTATCATGTCTCCCCTCAGTCTTCTCTTCTCCAGGCTAAACATGCCCATTTCTTTCAATCTCTCCTCATAGGGCTTTGTTTCCAGACTCCAAATCATCCTCATTGCCCTCCTCTGAACATTGCCCGGCTTGTCTGCATTCTTCTTGAAGTGTGATGCCCAGAACTGGACGCAATACTCAAGATGAGGCCTAATCAGTGCTAAATAGAGGGGAAACAGTACCTCGCACAATTTGGAAGCTATACTTCTATTAATGCAGCCCAAAATAGCATTTGCTTTTTTTGCAGCCACATCACACTGTTGGCTCATATTAAGCTTGTGATCAACAGCAATTCCAAGATCCTTTTCGCTTGTAGTACTGCTGAGCCAAGTATCCCCCATCTCGTAACTGTGCATTGGTTTTCTTTTTCCTAGGTATAGGAATGGGCAAACTCATCGTCTGATCCATCCGACACTCAGCCAGCCACCGCAGCCCCCCTTGATGGGTTGCGTGAGTTTCCTTTGAGGTTCAGCAAGGCCTGACAAGTGCCTGACATATGTCCACCCTCCCTCTGGAAATTACTTATTTCCACTATGTATAAATGGCAGCTGCAAAGGTCCCATTTACACAAGAGTAAAGGCATGAATGGAGCATTTGCACTTGCATAACTGTAGCCTTAACGGCTGCCATTTTTGCAACGGGGGAAGAGCTTGATTTCCGGAGCCTCCCTTGTAGTGCACAGAGGAGGCTCCCGATGTGGGTGGATACATTGAAGCTGGGAATCTATTTGCCTTCCCAGTGCCTGGTTAGGAATGAAAATCTCCCAGCTCATCTTGAGATAAGACTTTATGATAAAAGGTGGACGTAACTCTTGTCAGCTAAAGCCTGCTCAAATTCTACTCACAGTGTTAGGCTACACAGGTCTCTTAGCAGCATTTTGGAATTCTGCGAAGTCCATATTTCTGCTCACTAATAAACTCACAACGGTGCGTGTGTGCCCCTGAACCAGCAACTTATGCCACTCCTGGGGCCAAAAATGTTGCACACTCTTGTCTTAGGGGAACATCCCATAGCTCAGAGATGGAGCATATATTTCCCACACAGAAGGTTGCAGGTTTTAATCCCTGCCAACTCCAGTTAAACAGGGGCAGGTAGCAGATGATTGGAAAAATATCTGAAGAACTGATTCCAGATAGAGTAGACAATAGATAGTATATGGCAGTTTCCTATGATCCTAAGTCAAACCGAAAGGGTGTTTTTCTTATTATTTTTTCTCTCTCCCCTTTTCTGACTTTTTTTTTAACATTTTAAATCTGAATGCAGCACCACCTCCTTTATCTTTTTTTATCACAGTTGTTTATCAGCTCAAGTGCAGTTTTATGAGACTGGGTACAATATGAAAGTACTTGATGTATTTTCATAGGCTGCAGAGTTATTGACATTCCAATATATTAGGCGCAGAGAAAGAAATGCATATTGATGACGGCTGAGCTGTCCTGAAAAAGAAAGGGATAAGAAACCATTTAAGATTATATTAGATATTTTCGGGAGGTTGGGTCGCTCAGCTGGAGCTCTGAGATGAGGGGATGCTTGGGGAGAAGCTGGAGGGGGAGCATGTCCCCCATTTCTCCACTGTGACCGTGGCGGCTTTTGGTAAAACATCAGCGCATGTATGCCGGGTGTCCCCATTTGTCATGGACAGTCCAATATCCTGGGACTTGTCCCTGCTAAACAGTCACTCCCGTTTTGCCTCCAGAGAGGTATTGAAGGGTTTTTATTTATTTGTTGCATTTCTATACCGCCCAATAGCCGAAGCTCTCTGGGCGGTATGCAAAAATTAAAACCATGAAAACCATTCAAGATATAAAACAACAGTGCAAAAACATAATATAAAATACAGTATAAAAGCACAACCAGGATAAAACCAAGCAGCCATGCAGAAATTAGTACAGATTTAAAATACAAATTGAAACAGCAAGGTTAAAAATTAAGCTGATGAACTGTTTAAATACTGAGAAAATAAAAAGGTCTTTACCTGGCGTCGAAAGGAGTATAATGTACGTGCCAGGTGAACCTCTCTAGGGAGCTATTCCACAGCTGGGGTGCCACAGAAGAGAAGGCCCTCCTCCTGGGAGCCACTTTGGCAGGGGCTCATGGAAAAGGACCCCGAGGATGATCTTAGGGTCCAGGCAGATACATATGGGAGGCGGCGTTCCTTCAAATAACCTGGCCCCAAGCTGTTTAGGGCTTTGAACATTTGAATCAGGCCTGTATACAAAAACCTTCCCCAACCAGGTGCCCTCCAGATGTCTTGGACTACACCTCCCATCATTCCCAGTTGTGCAGTTAAGTTATGTTACTTCTGGATCCAATAGTCTTTCACCTCCCTCTTTAGATGATAATATCTATATATAGTACATCCAGTGTCTTGTAGTAGTTAGAATGTTGGGGTGGCACAGGGGAGACCCGCGTTCAAGTCCCCAACCAACCATGAAATTCACTGGGTGGCTTTGAGCCAGTTGCTGACTCTCAGCTTAACCTACCTCACAGGGTTGTTGTGAAGATAAAATGGAGAGGAGGAGGACCATGTACTTGACCTCTTTGGAGGGAAAGGCAGGATATAAATGCAAACCATTAATTCTCTTTTACAAATATCCCCCCTTCCTGCCATCATATATACTATCTCATGCACACACATCTTTGGGTACCTGATATTTGCCAGGGAATGCGTATTTCCTGCTTTAACTGTCATCCCAAATTTTCTTTTTTTGCAAGAACCAAATGAGGGAGCATTTTCTGTGGGGGTGTGGGATGCTCACCTCTACATGCTAGGCCTGTTCTCATCCATAATCATTCTTCCGCACCAGCTCATTAGCATGGCCCCATTGCATTGCAATCAATACTTTAATCAATTAATTGTTTTCAGCTTAAATAGATAGCCAGGAAGTCCTAAGGGAAATGGGACCTCCTCCTTCATAATGTGCAGCCGGTGTCTGCTTTGCCTGTGCATAAAAATGCAGGCGTGGGACATGGATGTGATCCATGCTCTGCAGAGCATTGTGACGTTTGGCCAGAGAAGGGCAGAACGTGGCCAAGGTCTCCCAGCTGTAAGGGGATATATGGAGGATCAATTTGTTGTGTCCCACTAAACTCCTTGGAGAAGTCTGTTTGGGGTGTGAAGAAGTCACAGAAGTCCTTTTAGGGTGTGCAGTTTGATGGAGTCGCGTAGGCTTGGCCCTCTGGGCTTCATCTTGGTTCCTGCAGCAGCATCTGACTCAATCTGCAGCGAGTCTGGCCAGTTTGTGGATTATCTGGGAAATTTTGCACCATTATTTGGAAAGGTTCTGCAATTGGCCCACATCTGTCAGCAATTTACACAAATTTCAGCTGAAGTTGCATCATTTGCACATCATTTGGCTGTAACTAGCACAAAAATGCTCAGAGATTGGCGCAAATTGCATACTCCCCCAATGCACAAGAAAGTTCATAGAGTTTGGGGAACAGCCTGCAGGGTTGGCTCACAGGCACAAAGCGAGTTGTACGTGCTGCGGAAGTCCATCAAGCCAAAAAGGACTGGATTTCCTAGTGACGGACATCTCTATAAACACCTCAAAATAACAACGGTCTTCCACATTTCCCATACACGCGCCAGGTCTAACAAATTCAGAGCTAATCCAATACACTATCTGTCCTTTGCTCAGCGGCTCCTTAGGACATTGTGTAAGAGGACTAGAAATCACCCCTTCCAAAATTTTAGGAGAGACATCCACCATGTTCATTGGGACTTATTCTGAAGTAAGGGTGCCTAAGATGGCAACCATGATGGCTTTTTCATGGAATGAAGGGGATCCTGTGTTATCAAGGGATGCAGTCCTATGCCCATGTCAGAACAGGCAGAGAGAGCGGAAGAGGCTGTGTGTCTGTCTGTGTAGGACAGAGGGAGGGGAAAGAGCATGGTGAGGCAAGGGGGACACTGGTCATGCCCACTACAACTTTTGGCCATGTCCACCACCAGCATTTGGTCCATAAGGACCTTGAGGACAAAAAGCATTGTCCACCCCGATCTACAGTTCTTGTTTTCAGGGAAGTGGCTTTGCAGAGCAGGAAGGCTCAAACCAGATGTCACCTCCATCACAAGTGAGTCCCATGGAACAGAGAGTTAGATACCTGGGCCTACAGTCAACATCCATGGGCTGAGCCTGCTGGTACCTTTCATGTAAAAGAAGGCTCAGGTCCAAGAGATGTCACATGGGCACACTTCATGGGATGTCCCAATAGATTTGGCCCAAAGCAGCAGATGAGTCAACCCAGAAAAGAACTTGTAACACAAATAGGCAGGAATGGGTCAGACTCTGGTCTGCCACCAACTCTACTTTCAGATGACCCCTTCTTCAGATCTGCTATCTGCTTCAACTCGGGTCTGTTTTCAAAGCTGCTGGAGCTCAGACATTTTGCTCTCCTGGTGCTTTGCAGCTTATGGCCTAACAATTTATATCTTCCTTCCCTGACTTGGTGCCTTCCAGGGGTTTTGGACTGCAACCCCAACAGCCCCAGCCATGATAAAGAATATCAGAACCTCAAAACGTCTGGAGGGCATCACGTCTGGGAAGGCCACCTTGCATGAACACAGTTCTGGCCTCGATCAAGCTCCCAATTTACCTGTCTTTAGCCGAAAATTCTCTAGGATGAATGCAGCTCATGAGCCAATGGCACAAAGCTTTATACCTCTGGAAAGGTCTTAAGGAGGGTTGTGAACTGCCAGTAAATTTACAGACTGCCAGTAAAAACTGTTTCAAGAATTTCCCTGCCAGTAAAAATATCATCTACTGCCAGGAATACTTGATGTATTGATGTTGCCTCTCTTTCCTTGAAAGTGATTTTTAAAAAAAGAAAAGAAAAAAAAGTAATAACTTGATACAAACAGCTTAATAATAATGATTAGGGTGAAAGGCTCTACCAAGTAGTTTGTGTGACAAATTGATTTTTATATATATAAAAAGCCCAGGTTGGAAATGTGGGCCAAGTTAGTTAGAAGGGGCCATTTTGGCTAATCTCAAAAATGGCTTCTGATTCCATTGCACAGCTGGCTGCTAGTGACCACCAAACATCGGGGTGATGTCATAAAATGGATTTCTATACCCATTTCACAGATGGAAAGAGGGATTGCTTTGCACCACACCTGTGCAAAAAGACCTACTCCTGTGCCGATCTTCATTGCGCGGCCAACAGCAATGTTCACTCGACAGTGATTTTGCCTGGGGTGTATCCCATCCATGTTTTTCTTAATCATTTCAGCTGTTTTCCAAGGAATCTCATTAAGAAAACATCATGCACTGGGGCTCGTTCTCCCCCCCCCCCCCAATTGGTGGCTGATAAAATATTCCTGCTCATTCCGTCTCCATAGAGCTTGCAAACCAGAATAGACGCCGGAGACATAATTAAAGGTAATCGCCTCAAATCCTCTGATACTCCTAAAATGTTCATAATCCACTTGCGGTTATTCATAATTGAGTATGCAGTTAAATGTTTTAGTCAATTTGTCTGACAGTAGTACAGTTCATTGATTTTATGGAGTCCCCAGGTTTTGCCATTAAATCACTTTTGCTGAATGTGATCCTTCATGCGCCTGTTTTTGTAACATTTACACTCCAGTTGCATGTGGGTTTGTTGTTGTTTTGTTTTGTTTTTTGTTCACAGGTTCAAGCCCTTCTAGTCGACATGTTTAACTCTGTGGCTGGTTTCGGACAACATATTAGGCAACGGAGGGGGAAATAGCATACTGACTGTGCGTTGGGTAGGCAGTGCTCCTATGAGGGTTGAAATCAATGTTTTTTTTAAAAAAACAAATAAATGTATTTATTTATTTGCTGCATTTCTCTACCGCTCAATAGCTGAAGCTTTCTGTGCATTTCACCAAAATGACAGAAAGAAAAGAAATCTTTACAACTTTAAGTTCATAATGACAGTGATGCAAGCTGTAAAATTAAGGGAGAGCAATGCCTCATTTCATTTGCTTACCTAACTGAAGAGCCTCTCTCTGTCAAGATGGCTGCTAAGCACGGCTGCTTCCTTCATCCTCCGCCCCCACACCTATTCCCCAGTTAGGGCTATGATTGTTACTGCTTTGTCGTTTCCATTCTTTTGAAACGCATGACCTTATTTTATTCCCTTTCCCCCTTTACTTTATCATTTAATTTACTCAAACAGCCGAGCCGAAGGGGGAACATTCTAATTCGGCAACCGAGAACTGTTTTACATTACAAAAGCAAAGTAATTCAATTGCTCTAAGTTAAGCCAAGAAGGTACATGGAGTATATTAATATCTTTTTCTTGCAAAGATTGTTCCCCGTGGCCTTCAGACAGTATATGGCGACAGTTTGCCAATGGAAGGGGCCGCCGATAACTCCTTCGCACAAGAGACAGCTGTTCGGGGAACATCCTGAAACCCCGTAACGTCCCTTTTTCCCCAGCTTTGGAAAGCTGTTCTTAATTGAGTTGTGTCCCTAACTGACCTCAATTTAGATTTACCTACACAGCTAAATCTATTACAGGCCTGTTGTGGCTAGCTAGGCCCACTCCTTTTTTTATTTGTTTGGCAGAGAACAATGAACAGGACTAGGCCGGCCAATGGGCTAGAACAAATAGAGGCCGATCCTCCATTAAAGTTGGGCGGGAGGAGAGCAGGTGTGCCCAATGTCACCCCCGTGACATCCTCATTTTGTGTTTCAATCTGTCAGCCTGCAAAGGGGTTAGAAGCTATTGCTAATTAGTCATTTCAGCAAAAAAAAAACCTATGCACAGACGCAAGAAAATCGGCAAAAGTTGATGCCCGGCAGAGGGGAACCCATGCCAAGCTGAAGGACAGACCACCTGCGATGGGAAAGAACCATCCTGCATTCCAATCTATATCCTGAATGAATAAAACAGCGGAAATGGACCACATCTGTTCCTGAGATCCTCAATCGGTCATATTTGATGCATGCGTACCTCCTATGGTGTTGCGCGAGCCAAAACACAAAATCTGGCCTTCTAGATCTTTCTTTTTTTTCATGATTTTGTTTGTCTTGACTTTGCAGAAAAAACATCAACATCAAAGCAGCAACACAAAGAACCATCTTCTGTGAGATGGACGAGGGAGACTATCGGTGTAATCCTATACACGGATACTCGGAAGCAAGTCCCAATGAGTTCAGTGCCGCTTACTGCCAGGTAAGTGGGTATAGGATTGCAGTGTTAGATAACAGAGATGGAGCGTGAGGAATGTGAAAGAAGAAAGGGAACATGGATATTGAAATATGAAGGGCTGTATATGTAGGAAAATGGCAAGGGGGTGTGGAAACATTGCCAAAAATGTCTTCCATATTTTTTCGACCATTCTAATTCAGTTTGATAGGGGGAAAAGTACTTTGGGAGAAAAAATCAAATGGGAAAAAATTCTAGAGCTGCGCACAGAATTCCCACCCACCCCCCTTTGAATTTGTTTTGAAATTCTCCACCTTATTTGTCCTCTTGAAATACTCCACCCTTTTTGCGGGCAGAGAAATTGGAGGGATAATTTCACTGAGCTGCTCCATGGGAAGGAGAAATCCCCAGTTTCTCAGCGATGGAACTCACCGTTCGCAGTGGTTGTGGCCCAATCTCTTTCTTTCTTCTTCAGAGTTCTTGTTTTTTTGTCCTGCCACTTGAAGTGGGAACATCAGTGAATATGATGGCAGTCTGGTCACCAATTTACATCCTTCCCCATGCCCAAACGTAGGCCAGATCGGCACCAAGCAGGACAGAAAATTTTGAAAGCAGTTCGAAAACAGTATATGGAATGTGTCATGGCCCCCAACAATTGCCAATACTGTTATAAGCCATTATAAATCAGTAGTGTAGATCCTGCCCTGTTGTCATTCAAAGGCATTGTGTGTGAGGAGGACACCACAAAGATGATGGAGACATTTTTTTTCATGTCCAGGAGGGCAGTGTGTGCCTTTCCTCCCAGACTGCCTGCACTTTCTCATCTGAAAAAGCCCCATGGGAGGAATCATATCATAGAATCATTGAATAGTAGAGTTGGAAGGATCTTATAAGGCCATCACGTCCAACCCCCTGCTGAATGCAGATTCCCCCCCTGCAAATTAAACAGGTAAATCTCATGCTGTCTTCTCCTGGACTTTAATTGTAATGTGGGAAGCTGAGGAGATGATTCTACAGTGAAAGACAACAGACTCACATCCACTCCTTGGTGACTTCATAAGTAAGGTAATCACAAGAATACTGAACCCAACCCATGAGAATTTCTCAGAAATGTTCTCTTCCTTTGAATTTCTTTTTGAAAGCAATTTATCTTCTACAAAACTGAATGAGAAAGGCTATAAAAATGTAAAAGGAATTTTCAGCACAGCACTAAAATTTTTGGAGAAATTCGACTGAGTTGCCTTCTGGATTCTTATGTTTGTCTTTCTTTATGAGGTGGCCAAAGACTGTACATGAGTGTTCCATGTTTCATTGTACAATCATTTATCCTACAGCCTGTAGCCTCCTTGGCTTCCCACACTTTCTGCTCAGAGGTCATTCCTTCCAGAGACATCATGAGGTCATTCCTTCTGCCACTCCAGTCTGTTAGATTTTAAGGTGTTGGAAGACTCTTTCCTGTTTTTGCTGTAACAGACAAGCATGTTTTTGGATAAACACCCAATCTTTCTTTGCACCCTGCCTGGGACTCCAAAACCAAGGAGAATGTCAAGCCCTGGGTGACCACAGTGGACAGCTGATTGGCTATGTTCAACATGGTTGATACCACATTATGTCTGACCAGCCCTCTGGAAATGCTACTTACAGTTATTAATTTGGCAAAGACTATCAACAAGCACACACTTATTTCAGAGGAATTTCATTTTGTTAATATCTGCCAAGCTTTCTAGTTTACTGAGACTGTTTTGAATTTGTAGCCTATGAAATACCCCATAATCCTTCCCAGTTTTGTAACATACCCAGATTTAATAAATGCATTACTCATTCATTTGTTGAGCCAAGATTTGAATTATTGGCCATCCTGTAAATTGCCTTGCAACATTTTTTTTCTTTTTAGGAAGAGTGATACAAGTTGGTATGTTGTGCAATAAATACAATTAATTCAGAGTACAAGTTCAGGTTGCATAATGTATATTCATTGGGGCCTTTCAGCATATCCAGACTTAATTGATCGGGTCAGTCACTTCAATATTGATGCCTCCTCCTGTGCATATGAATTATTATAAAGCAGGTCAGACTTTTCTGCCCCTGATAGATTAATCAGTTAGGAATGATCAATGAACAATAAAGATTGAATTATGCCTCTAGATACCCATGACAAGCGGATCAAGAATGAACTGATTCCAACACACTTCCAGGTTACAAGAGGGAATTGCATCAAAATTGAGTAATTCTGGCAACTTATTCAAATTGCTCCATAAACTTTATCTTGATGTTCCTGAGAACAGAATGAAAGACTCTCCTTTCCATCAACTATCATCTGTCATTCCTCCTGACTGTAGCAGAGAGAGGGGGGTGGGGCAGCAGAGCCCTTTCCATCAGCTTGGCTGAGGCACCAGTTCCATTTGGCTCCTTCCTTCCTTAGCTGTTATTTGCCAGCAACAACTTCATCTGACTTAAGCAGAGGGAGAGATGGGGCTGTAGGATTCACTTCTTCAGCTGTGCTGAGACACCAGCTTCATTTGTCTCCTCTTCTCCCTGAACTGTTTCTATTGAAGCTGGCCATTAAAAATAACATTTCCTAATTACACCTGGAAGAGGCCTGGTCAGGGCCCGTCCTATCATTAGATAAAGGATTGTGCACTTCTACAGGCAATTAGTTCATGTAACAACAGTTAAAGTTGCAGGGGCCCTGCCTTCTTTTGTATATGGTCACTCTAGTATAGTGCCTGCAACTTTAACTGTTGTGATGAAGAGGGCATTTCACCAGGAACTAATTGCATACAAATGACACTGGCTGAAATTCCCTTTTCTCTACAACTGTTAAAGTTACTTGAACCCTGTCCTCCTTTTCATATGGTCAGCCTACCATTGGCTATCCTGGGTAGGCCTAATGGAAACTGTAGGCCAAAACATCTGGAGGGGCAGAAGTGGCCCACACCTGCTAGGGATGAGGCTGAGTTGCTTTTCTAAGCCCATCTGGGGAATTCATGAAAGAGGCAGCATTTGATCAGGGCACTGAGGTATTTCATGGCTCAGCCTCTTGACTGCTATGTTTCTAGGGAATGTATGAATCTGTCAGTTTGCTTCAGCTAGCTATTGGATGGTATAGAAATCACCACCACCGTCGTCATCATCATCTCAGTTTTTCATTTTTCCAATTATAAATTTGGTTCATCCCGAACTTTGATTATTTTTCTTTTAAGAGGTTTTCATGAAAATTTGTCCATGTTTTTCTCTGCATCTGTCCCAATGCTTATATTTTTGTATACAATGTGTGGCAAACAAGTTGCCTAATGCAACCTATTTTTTTAACATCATTTTCATTGATGTATGCCTTTTTATGTGCATTTCCCCCTTGTTTATGCCTTTTCGTAAGCATTTGTTTACTAGGAGTACTTCATTGCAAAATTCAGAGAAGGGCGGATCTCAAAAGGATACCTAAGTTTCAGTTTGCATGTTGGTTAAAAACTGAGTTGGGTAAATACTCGTTAGGTAAGTTCTCATTAAATGCTCATTAGGTAAGTTCTCATTAGAATATGAAGCAAACAAATTTCTTGGCCCCATCTCTATGCATTACACTGGCCTTCTAAATTACCGTTTGAAAGTAAAGCATATTTAACAGTCGATTAGGAAGTCAAGGCATGTCCTGATCCCCTCTAGAAATGAATCTGTTCCTAATTTGCTGGGCAATAACCCTGAATCCTAGCACTTGTTGATCAAAACAAAATCCTGAGACGTCTGGATTCGCTCTTGCGAATGGAGCCACCAAGTGGCACCAGTACTCAAAGTAGCACTTACTAATTAATTCTGCTTTCAGAACCAGCTTTTCCACCATGGAGGATTCTCTGAACTCTTACATGCTGAGCAAGGAAAGGCAGTTAACAAGACACCTCACTCTTCTCCCCAGATGTTCTCTTGATGGGGTTCCATCATCAGACGGAATGTGCTTTGTGCTAATTAGTGCAAAAAGAGAGCAATCAGCCGAAAAGCTCAGCACCATCTGGAATGAAGGCAATACCAGTCTCTTTGGAGGCAGCTGGGATCAGTTCCCAGCCAAAATGGAGTCCTGGGTTTACCCAGGGAGGTATATAAAGGGTCCCAAAAGTGGGTTATACATTAGTCTTTCTGTTCGACACCATGTTTTGCTTTATTATTTAGGAGTCTTCTATTCCTTCCTTTCAGAAGCAAATACCACTTTGAGCCAAACTTTAACTTAGGAAATCTTTCCTCACATGGGGTTGATGGAAACCTTGCTTTTTTCGGGGAGAAGGAATATTTAGAAAGTCGCCGATCTGCTGTGCCATTCTGTAGGGGATGCAATAAAGGTTTATTATTTATACTGCCATACTGGTTCAGATGAATGGTTGGGATGACCAACCAACTAGGGAGGGGAAACGTACTAGGATTTATAGGGCAGTATCCAGCTGTGTCATTTGTGTTCGAGCAAATAAGTTGCGCCAGTGGAAGCTAGGTTCTTCACTGTGCCCAACGGAAGTTACATTTCTGCCAAGCACAGCTGCGTATCATAACTCTTTTGCAATGCATTGTATAATGGAAGTATTCAGTGAAGTTCTGCTAGGGCTATCAGAGTTTGCGGATTGACACCGCTGGATACTGGTTAAAGTTCATGCGCATGCGCAGGCACACAGACACACATAAATCTGGGCAATTGCTCAGATTTGTTGGATACAAGTTGACTATTTGGTTCAGTTGCCAGCATACTTTAAAAGTAAACCTGCGGCCATTTTTGCAGGGCTCTTTAGCAGCAGGGCTCTTTTTCTGTTCTCAAGTGGGAAAGAAGCAGTGGTGTGGTTCCAAACAGAAAGGAGTCAAGTTGCACAGCGTCAAACAGGATCAGAGGAACCAGAGGCAGGAGGGTAGTCAAAACCAGGCAGAAATCAGGTCCAGAGTAGCACCACCAGTCCTTCAGCCTTGCTTGGAGCAAGCTCCTCACTTGGGAGCTTTCTATGGTGCTACAAGCACTGTTCTGCCTTGCTGCTTGTTATGACTAGGCCTGTCCCCCTTAGGCTGGAAGAAGGAGTTTCAGACGATCAATCAGAATCAGATTCTGAAGCAGAAGAGACGGCGCCAGAAACATACCAGCTTATGCGGGGAGTGGGGAAGCTGACTCTCACAGGCTCTTCACCAGCTGGGAATGAACTTTCACCAGACTTTATCTCTGAAAATGTAGACAATCCACAGGCTCTGGGAATTCAGGATTCTTCCAAGGGGGAGGGCACTGAAAATCTAGCTGATCCTAGACTATGCTGCAGACTAAAATGGCGGAGCTAAAGGAAGGTGAGAGAAGGTTGGCCTGGTTAGCTTCTCGCCAAAGGCTTCTTCAGAACCAGCCTCCTTGAAGTTAAAGCATTCTGGGAAAAGGCTTTCCCTTTTTCTTGAAAGGACAATTGTCTTGCTTAGTTTGCATAATTTTGTCTAGAGAGAAGCTCCTAGAAGTTAGAGTTTCTTCAGGTTGGAAGAGATGTATCTTGCCTGAATAAAGCTTTGTGGATTACCTGGCAGGCTTCTTTATTGACTTCCAATAAAGCGAGAGGTTTTGAGAGACACGACACCGCAGTGCCTTGACCTCACAAGTACTTGCTACAGATTGATTTGAACAGAAACAGGGTGCCGGTGGAGCAGACCATAAGGGGATCCATGCCACTTGAGGCTCTTGCCGAAGATACCCTCCATGCCTCACAAACGCTCCCAGGTCCACCTGTGGGCTCCAAACAGATGGCAGGATTTCGAGGGGAGAAAACGTTGAATACCAATGGTCCATCTCATTTAGCTTTCTGTTTTCTGACAGGGGTAGCTTCTAAAGTAATATCACGGCATTCAGAAAATGTCATGGCATTCAGCAATGCAGGTTGCTCCTAAGGCATCCGCTAGCACCTGTACATTCCATTCATAAGAAACAAAATACGTATCGATCACCGGCAGGGATCAGCCTTGCATACCAAAGTGTGGCGCTCCTTCACCGCTGTCCCCAAATGTGTTGTGCTATGAAATTCATTTGCCTTTTTAAAAGTCACAACATTCTGTATTCTGGCCAGTCCTCTCTGCTGCCATTTTGAACTGAGATCTCTTCTGCTTCTTTGGTTTTGTTTGGTTATGAAGTCAGTCCTGCCATTATGTGACATGGAGGTGTCGGATGTCTCCCTGCATTGTGTGTTTTGTATTCGAGGAAACGACAAAGCCCATGATGCCGTGTGACTGCAACTGCAGTGCACATGAACACAAATGGATATTTTAAGGGAAGTCTGCACACAGAAATGCACATTTTAGGGGAAACTGCATACACAAATGCATCCTTTGGAGAAAATTGCACACAACATAGCAAATCTTAGAGAAAAATGCATACAAACTGGCTGAATTCGGACAACACAATAAGCAACAGGGGTGAGGGAAACAATCGTCAGTTGTATTGACTATCGTGTCATCTGAATGCTGCCATAGTCAACTCAGCGCTGATCCTAACCTACACCACAGTTGATTATTTGTTACCATGTTATGTGGGGAGTACCCCCTAGATGAACAACTGTAAAGTTGATTATTACCCCACCATTGACTATCGTGTTGTCCAAATTCAGCCAATGTGTATTTTAGGGGGAATTGCATCCAAGATGTGTTTTATTGGGAAATACATACAACATGTGTATATAATGGGGAAAATGCATACAACTGAAATACAAATTCTGTACTTTTAAATTTATTTGTTTTTGCAAACTATGGGACAGGGTGGACTTATGAATGAACACATTCAAAATTGGAAATGGAGCAACTGCTTTGTCTCTAGCAGCAGCAGCCCCTCTTTCTAAAGCACACGTTGAAGAGGAAAGCACAATGTTGAAGAAATCTGTGTCCTCAGTATGGAAAAACAGCAACTGTGCAGCAGAGGGATGGCACAGAACATGGTGCTCTCGAAACGTAACGATCTTTTCTATTAGCACTTAGTAATTGTTTCAAGAGGCAACAAGCCGGCCGGGAGGAGGAGGGCTTGAAATTAACACAACCTGAAGGAAGCTGCCTCTTCTGATCAATTATGCTAACTTCATGGGACTATTTTTACATGTTTAATGCTTTCCTTGCCTCGAGCAAGCAAGGAATCAAGGAAGGGAAATGGGGGTACGAAAGCAGCGGTAATTGCAGAATGGGCCAACTCTAATGAAACAGTCCTGGCTGTGGTTAAGGATCCACAAGAACTTCTCAGTATGGATAGGACCTTATGCTGCTCAATTACCATGGCATGGGAGGAAGGCCTTCTTGGAACTGTTACTTCCTTGGGTTGGCTTCTCCGCCAGCCTGTCCCCGTTTCTCAGGTCTTTATCCCATGAAGCTGATGGGTGGGGGATTCTGGACAGATAAAAGAAAGGACTTCTTCATGCAGCACAGAGTTAAACTATGGAATCCACTGCCACAAGATGTAGTGATGGCCACCAATTTGGATGGCTTTAAAGGGGGATTTGACAAATTCCTAGAGGAGAAGGCTCTCCAATGGCCATCAATCCAGTCATGTTGGATCAGACCAAAGGTCCGTCTCATCCAGGATTGTGTTCATACCAGCTGCCCATGGGAAACTCATGAGCAGGATGTGAGTGAAACAACACCCTCCCTGCCCATGTTCCCCAGCATACTGCCTCTGATACTGGAGATAGCCTGAGAGCCATAGGTGATATCAAAACCTAGAAGCAGGCCTTCTGAATGCTGGTTCCAAGAGTATAGTCAGAAGCAAATTAAGTGGTGATTTCAGCCGCGATGGTATGGGGGTTATGGTCCCCCCACAAACAACAGCTGGGGGGGGGACATATGGCCTGTGGTTTGTTCACCTCTTCAATAGAGTCAAGATACTCCTCACTGAGAAATATGAGGCCTGGAACATAGGAATCTGTCTTAGACTGAGCCAGACCCATGGTTCGTCTAGCCCAGGACTGTCAGCACTAAGCGGCAGCATCTTTCCAGGGTTTCAGGCAGTTCCTCTCCTAGCCTTACCTGGAGATGCTGGGGATCGAACCTGGGACTATCTGCATGCAAAGCCAGCACTCGATCACACTGAGCTAGGGCCTTTCCCCACAAAGCTACAGTCCCATAAGCAGCAGAATGTTTCTGATGGGGCTCTTTCCCAGGAGGAAGCAGGGAATGAACCTGTTCTACCACTAGGAACAACAGGACATAAGAACATCAGAAGAGCCCTGCTCGATCAGACCAAGGGTCCACCTAGTCCAGGACTCTGTTCACACGGTGGCCAACCCACAGTCGACCAGGACATGGTGCAACAGCACTCTCCCGCCCATGATTCCCAGCAACTGGTGCATATAGGCATACTGACTCATACTGAGTCAGATCCTTGATCCATCTATCCCAATATTGCCGACACTGACTGGCAGCGGCAGTTTTCTGGGGTTTCAAGCAGGAGTTTTTCCAAGCCTACCTGGAGATGCCAGGGATTGAACCTGGGACCTTCTGCATGCAAATCACATGCTCTACCCTTGAGTTACAGTCCTCAGTATGACCTGGGCAAGGGCCGAGACCTCATGAACTCCAGTGGACAATAAGAACATTTTCGAAAGGTGCCCCCAACATCTTCCCCAAAGGGGTGCAGGGAGAGGCAGGACAAAGTGGTGATGATGTTGTTTTAGCAGGGACAGAAAGACCAGAACCTAGGCATGCTCCCTGGCCAATAGGGATGGTTGGAGCGTAGGCACTTCGCTAGTGCATCCTATGACAGATATCCGACGCCAGTCGATGAGTGTTCTCGCTGCTGAGCAAGCTGGGTTCCATTCGCCTCGCAGCTATTTTAAGCCATCTTGTGCATTATACAGTGAGTAAATACATGTTTTATTCATAGGAAATAGGACTGGAGAACTCGCTAAAACAAACTCATTGCCATCGCTCACGCACCTTCTTGCCAAATGGGGGACCTGAATGAGTAAATGCCCAAATGGATTGCAGCTAATGCTTCACTTCTGGCTACTACAGTTGCAGCTTCAAAGAAATGGCCCCATTCCCAATGCTCATATATAATTGTCATAGCTTGCCCTATCCCAAGCTATGACAATTATATATGAGTTGGTAACTCTAACTCTTTTTGGGTTTCTAGCATTCTCTTTATTACCAATGTCCAGGCCGTATGTGCAATTGCGTGCTTAGCCAAACAGGCAGCATCCACCCACAAGAGGGAGGTATTAGCCAACTTGGGGGAACTCCAGGGGTTGCGGAAGTACTCTCCAAAAAAGCATTGGGAGGAAAACTGAAGGGGGTGGGCCCCAAACACAACCCAGTGAGAACAGCTCCATGGGGATAGTGACTAATCATTGGGGGACAAATAGAAAACCAAGGAAATGGAATGGTGTAACCTGGAAAAGGGCATGGCTGTCTGGGCATTCCACACTGCACCAAACACAGGTCCCACTTGCATAATTTATATTGCGCATCCCAACTTGATCATTTATTTAATAGATTTATTTCATATCCGGAATCTGAACACGCCGATTTACAGCTACGCGCAACACTGGAGGCAAGGGAGATATTTGGAAGTAAGGGAGAACATGGAAGGGGTCTATAAAATTAAGCAGAGAAAGTGGATGGAGAGGATCTTACCCCCTTCTCCAGTATATGAGAATGGCCTCCCAATGAAATTGATTTGGTTCACAGTTATTGCTTTTTTGGACTGGGTGGTGGTGAGAATTAATATATTGAACTAACTGCCACAAAGTAGGAGGATGATCTCTGGGTTAGATGGGGCTAAAATGATGTAGACCCCTGGGTTAGGAGATGACTCCTGGGCTAGATGGGCTTCAAACATTACCTTAAGAGATAAACCTAGTTACGTTATTATTTGATGCTGTTCAACTTTGATTAAACACCGCATGCATGCACACAGATAGAATAAGTTGTCTTCCAGGCATACTTGCACCTAACTTTGCCCCAGTGGAAACTTTTATTTTCTCGGCAAGACATTAGCTAGCTGCCTTTCCAAAGTGCTCTCCTTTTGCCTGAGGCTTTCATGAAAATTTCACCAAGTGCGATCTGCCACATTCTCCCCCCTGGGTGTGTTCGGTAAGTTCCAAAACCATCTATTCAGTGGAATTCCCCGAGTAGCTCATCCAATGTCTATCTAAAGGTGCTTAGGCGATCCTGGGGTGGGGCGGGAATAGAGAACATCACTGCTTCTCTTTTATTAACCCCTGCCAAGTCATAATTGTAAACCAAAAAGAAGCAAGAAAAGAAAAGAAAGTTGATATAGAAGAATATACAACTGGATTTTCCAAATGGGAAAAGGTGCGGCAATGTTACTCTATAGTATATTTTGGAGACAGGCAATACAGTGTAGTGGCTAGAGCAGTGGATGAAGACCCAGGTTCAAATAATAATAATAATAATAATATTTATTTGTAGCCCGCCTCTCCCTCCGGATCGAGGCGGGGAACAACAACAATATAAAACATAAAAATCACAACAGTTAAAAAAATTTAAAAAACAAGAGAAAAATACAACATTAAAAACATCTTAAAATTCATCTGGATAGGCCTGTCGGAAGAGGACAGTCTTCATGACTCTCTTAAATTCATGAAGACTGTCAATTTGTCTAACCTCCTCCGACAGACCATTCCATAGTCTGGGAGCGATGGAAGAGAAGGTCCTCTGGGTAACACCCGCCAGCCTAGTTCTGACTGGCTTGAGTAAGTTCTTCCCAGAGGACCTAAGTGTGCGGGGCGGATTGTACGGGAGAAGGCGATCCCGTAGGTACCCTGGACCCAAACCATGTAGGCAAACCCTCACACAACCCTACCTTTTATTGGGTGTTCTTGTACCAGTCACTGTCTCTCAGCCTAAATCTAGCTCACAGGGTTTGAGTTCTAACCCTAATGAATGGCTTTACCACGGTTCTCAAATTCCAGTGCTTTGGGAGACAGATCTGAGGACAGATCCAGTGCTCAGTGCCTTTGCCTAGTTCTCTCTCTGAAGAGCAAGGATGTTTAAAGAGGTTAGGTGGAGTCTGTGGGTTCAGGGAGGCTGAAGCTTTGGTTGCTTGCTTGAAAAAAAATGTTGCATGTTCAAATCCTTTGGCCTCTTGCACTATATATTTTCTGTCAGTTTGGTACCAAGTGAGCAAAACACAAAAGATCTTTAAACTTTTTTTTCATTCATTCATCGTCACTTCCTATCCCCTTCACCTATCCCTCTGAAATTTTGCAGGGTTATTCCCTAGTGACACCTCTATGACATATGCTGTTCCCATCCACATTTCCAAAACATCCGGGGGTGGGGGGGGGGTAAAGGAGAACCCAATCACCACCTCCAGATTTGAACAGTCTTTCTCTCTGAAAACCCACCACACTGCACCTATCCTTCTGAAATTGTACAGGTTTCTGAATGTAGATCACCCCTAGGCTTTTTGTCATTTCATCATGATGACCCACAAAAATTTAGAGGGATAAATGCATCCTTCTCTTGGCCACAAGCGGTAAAGGCAACTCTTGCATAAACCCACCTGAATCTATCATCTGAAATCTGGAAAACCTGATCTTCTCAGAATGGCCAACATCTCTATTAATTTCAAACAATACTTCCAAGGAATAATAATAATAATAATAATAATAATAATAATAATAATAATAATAATAATAATGTTTTTGGCAGTTGCCTTTTTGAAACAAATTCAAACATTAAAGACATCTAGAACAAAACTCCCCAAACTTATTTGCCTGAAATTTGCGAGGCATAATAATCTCATATGGGGCTATAACTACTGCACATTTCATCCAATTAAGACAAACAGAAAAAAGTTATAGTGCTTTGTTGATTTCCAGTGATAGTCAGTGGGAGATTTGGATCTTCTAATCATGATTTATATTCAGATCTGACACAAATGCGGCAGCCTCCAAATCAGTTGGAGAAGAATCAGGCTATTTCCCAAATCACAGATTCAGAGTCCAAGCCAAATATTTTACTCACACCCCTAATGGAATTATAAATTTAGAATAATAGAATAGTAGAGTTGGAAGGGGCCTACAAGGCCATCGAGTCCAACCCCCTGCTCAATGCAGGAATCCACCTTAAAGCATCCCTGACAGATGTTTGTCCAGCTGCCTCTTGAATGCCTCTAGTGTGGGAGAGCCCACAACCTCCCTAGGTCATTGGTTCCATTGTCGTCCTGCTCTAACAGTTAGGAAGTTTTTCCTGATGTCTAGCTGGAATCTGGCTTCCTGTAACTCGAGCCCATTATTCCACGTCCTGCACTCTGGGTTGATCGAGAAGAAATCCCTGTCCTCCTCATTGTGACAACCTTTCAAGTATTTGAAGAGTGCTATCATGTCTCCTCTCAGTCTTCTCTTCTCCAAGCTAAACATGCCCGGTTCTTTCAGTTCTCTCCTCATAGGGCTTTGTTTCCAGACCCCTGATCATCCTGGTTGCCCTCCTCTGAACCCCCTTCAGCTTGTCTGCATCCTTCTTGAAGTGTGGTGCCCAGAAGTGGACACAACAATGTATAAAGATGGCAACAATCTTGGAGGTCATCTGGTGTAAAAAAAACAAAAAAAACACACACACACCTCCTCAAGGTAGGATCTATAATGTTGGATGCAGCATCCCTGGCAGATGAACCTGCATCCTCTGTTTAAATACCAACAGCTAAGGACCACCCACCATGGATCAGTTCCTAGTGCTAGGGCATTTCTCCTTAATTCCTAGCCCAAATCTGCCTCCCTGTGGTTTCCACCCAATTGTATGTGGGATGTTTGCCCTGTCTGTCTTGGTTCAAAGTACTCAGAGGTGTTAAAACCAGCAAGGCACATATGAGCAAGTCAGGTCACATCAAGTGGAGTCCAATCCCATGGTATGAGGTTAGGTCACGTGGAGTCCAACCCTATGGTTTGGTGCACTGAACAGCAAGGCAAGCTAGACCAGGCAGGATCTTCTAGGACCTTGGCCAGCTCCAACTAAGACTCAATGAAAGGAAGCTGTTGACTCAGCAAGGGCCAAAGCCTTTCTAAAGCCTTATAAAGGTCAGCAGCTCAAGACCTACAGTTAGCTCCACCCTCTCAGAGAAGCAGTTTGGTTCTTAAAGGGCTACTGCCTGATTTATAGCTGCTAGTTCCTTTGGGGTGGGGGTATTGAAGTCTGTAATGGGGAAAGGTCCTCTGAAGAGTTAAGCAGACATACATACTCTGGTCTGGAAGGCCCTGGCATAGCAGGAGTTGGGTTACTGCAGTGAGTCTCCTCTGCCTCTGAGTCTTCTTCAGAGACAAAGGACAGGTCAAGGCTGGGGAACATGACAAAGTCAGAGGTTCAAGTGTCTCCACTTCAAAGGATCAGGGGGCAGATAGCATGCCAGCTCTGACCCAACTGTTCCCCTGGAGAACGGCTGTTAGTCAGCACGGACAATAATGGGCTAGATGGAGCTGACATAAATGGGCTGCTTATGGGTTAAGACCTGCATAGGGAGTGGAGTACAGTTAATAAAAAGGGAAATATATTTTATTTAAAGCCTAATGTTCCTTAACACACCAATAATGGACTTAGTGAACACTTAATTGAAAATGAGCTTTACTGTTGGGAGAGCAGTGGTGTGTGTGTGTGGGGGGAACAGAACAGAGAAAAAGAAGACAACGAGGATGATGATGATGATGATGATGATGATGATGAAGCCAACGCAGTATAATATGAATATAATTTCAAACTGAGTGAGTACAAATTCTCCCTAAAGTAGTGCTGGGTAAGGGGAAGGTTAAATTGCTTCCTAAAGCAAGATTTTCTTTTTTTATTCTTGGCAAGAAGAGATGAGATTGAATTCCAAAGATTGGACTTTGTACAGCCTAGCAATAAATTACTCCTTGAAATGGAGATGGTGCCAATAATAGGTGAGCCGGACATAATTGGAATCGAAGCATCTTGGACCTGTATTTCAAATATTCCGACAAAAGCAAAAAAAGGTGAAATCATATGCAATGAGGTCTGACTTCCATCCCTTTGTGGGCTGAAATCTCCTACCAGGAGATCTTTGCTCACATCTCCAATCGGCATGAAGCTTACTGGGTGACTTTGAGGACATAAGGACACACGAGGCTGTTTTATACTGAGTTAGACCATTGGGTCTTGGACCCTCAGCCTCAGGCTTTCCAGTGTGCAGGAGAGGATTCAGATGAGGATGAGGCACAGGCAACTTTGTCAGGGGTAGGACAGTCAGTGCTTCTATTCAGGGCCCTCCAAATCAGAGGACACAGCCCTACCATCATTCTCTTTCTCAGAGGAGGGGTCCCCAGCAGAATCTCCACCTCCCCAGCCTCACAGAAGTCTCAGGCTACCAATTTAAACAAGAGTCCTTGAACATCAAGTCAGCTTCTTCAGGAGGGGCAAAGAAGACAACACTACAGGTCTTGTCAGCCGACATAAGGCTTCAGATAGCTTTAGCTCCCTGCTGAGACAACATCCTCCAATCGCCCTGATAGGAGAGCATTCCAGCCAGCAGGAGACACTTTATTCCTGCCTTGATCTTATTGCCAACTTCTCCTGTGAACTTCAAGGGGTCACAGAATGGGATACTGGTGCATTGGTGCATTGAGCTCAGCACTCTGACTGGCAGCAGCTTTGTAGGGTGGACCAAGGTCTATCCCAATTACCTGCCATTTGTAATTCTAACTGGAGGTGGTCCAAGTATATATTGCAAGGAGAACAGAAGAGTAAGAGAAGGGGAGACAAGACAGTTGTCTTCAAATATCTGAGGAGGTAAGTGAAATAGAAGATGTAGCAAACTTGTTTGCTTGTTTGATATCCTCTGTATTTTTTTTCAGAGGTTAGGACTAGAATTAATGGGTGGAGATTGCAAGTGTCATGGCCGAGGACCATGAATCCTCTGAGATTGAGATTTCTGGTAGTAGCAACTCCAAGGAGGAATCAGACCCAATTCCTGAACCTTCACAAGTGGGGCCCTACACCTTAGATCCTGCAGCCTGTCCATGGTTTCTCTCCCGTACCCTATTTTATCTTCAAAACAACCCTGTGAAAAAGGTGGACCTGAAAGAGAATAGCTATGAAGGGACCCTGACTCAATAGTAGAACACCTGCTTCATATGCTGAAGGTGCAAGATCCAAACCACAAAGTTGCAGAATCATAGAGTTGGAAGGAGACTTGGAGATCAAGTTACGTGGTGGAATTCCTGGCAGCTCCAGTTCAAAAGGGGTAGGATACAGGTAGCAGGTAACCTCTACCTGAAACCCTGGAGAAACCTCTTTTTGAAACTCTGGGTATATTTGGAAAAAATACCTAGAAAAATGCATGGGTTGGGATAAATGTGGATGAAAATATGCATTGAATTTCATATGGGTTAAAAGCAAATCACCTTTGGAAACAGATGCAGAAGTCAGATGGAATGAACCTAATGTAGGAAAAAAATCAGAAACTGAGTGGAATTGAAGTAGAGAGATTCACCCATCTCTATTGGAAAGGCATGTTGGTCTCCTTTTTTCTGCCTTGTCTTGTTGTACATTGCGCTTTGTATGGTGACCCTTCAGGAGACTGGATTTTGATCTGATTAAAACCAGCTTTTTTAAAAATTAACATTATTGGCTGTTGCAGAAAACAGGATGGTGGATGGGTGGACTGCAGACACAAACAAAGGAAAATGGGAATTAATGTATTGGTTTTAATGGCTTAAAAGGACTAGAAAATGCCCATCTCACTGGCCGCAAAGATAAGAACCACTCCTTCTCACGAGCAAAGGAAATGTCTCGGTCTCATTTCTCAAATGCAACCCTGCCACAAATCTCATTTAATAGAGAGCGTGGAATAAATAAAAAGCCATTGCGAACAGTGGCGATAAATAAAGGGATGATTGCAACAGGGTGAAGTTTACTCTACAAGTCCCTCCGCCTTACTCCCCCCACCCCTGTAATGAGAAATGTTTTATTAAGCTATTTGACTAGCCACATGTTCAATCAATATGAACTCTTAATAACGGTAACCCGCTTCTACAATATTGTCTGATAGGCACTTGTAATTCCTACCCCCCCACACACACCCCCTGGATCACTCCCTGTTGAACCCAAGGTTTAAATGCACCTATTAAAAGCTTTCAGTGTGGGTTCTGGAAAAGATTCTTCTGTTCCTGCAGTATTTCCATGAAACAGCTGCTTAAAAAACCATTGTGTTGTATGCTATTGTGCCTTGGCTGAAATTCACAGGCGCTCACCCCAAAGGGGCCGGGGGGTGGGGGGTGGGGAGAGAACAGAAGACGTTGGAGAAAGGATATTAATCCAGCAGCAACAACCTTGGAAGCAAAATTGTCGTCAGCTGGGATTGTGTCACTAGGCGATCTGAAGCCAGTGATGAAGACAACGGAGCCATTTCTGCACCGTGCCCATTCAGAGGAAGAGAATGGCGACAATTTGTGCAACTTGTTCAATGACAAAAACAATTATTGTGATAAGAGGGAAGCAAAGCAATATCACGCACGAAGAATGAGAGTGGGCGGGCAGGCGGGGGGGGGGAGGTTCCTTGTGAACCATCCATTCCAATCCCTGCTTGATGTAAGAGATTCAAGTGATGGCTATCCAAGCCCTGGTTGAAGATATCAGGCATGGGAGAGTTTGATGCACCTTTAGGTAATGGTGTTGTGTCTAAACCTGTTCCCCTTGAGTGGGGAGAAGGATTTTCAGACGAGAATTCAGTGTCCGATTCTGAAGCAGAAGAGACGGGCGCCAGAGGCGTATCAGCCTGTACTGGGAGTGGGGAAGCTGGCTCCCACAGGCTCTTCCCCAGCTGAGAATGAACTTTCACCAGCTCTTATCTCTGAGGGTGTAAACAACCCCCAAGCTGAGAATCAAGTTTCTTCCGAGGGGGAGGAGGAGGGTGTGGAAAGCCTGGTGGATGCTAGATTCCGTCAGAGGGAAAGGCAGGCTGAGACAAAGGAAGGGGGGAGGAGGTCAGCCTGTGATATTGCTCAAAAACAGCTGGGCAGCTCCAGTCTCCCTGAAATAAGGCATACTGAAAGGAAAGAGCTTTCCCTTTCCTTGAAAGAACAACTGGATTGTTTACTTTGCATAATTTTGCCTAGAGGGAAAAGTTCCCTAGGACATTTAGACTCCCTTCAGCTGGGAGGAGATATTTATTGTCTGAATGAAGCTTTGTGGATTACATAGCGGACCTCTTTCTTGTCTCCAAATAAAGCGAGGAGTTCGAGAAACGCAACGAAAGGGTTCCATTTTTCCACCTGCTCTTGTCATCATGCTGGCTCTTCTCAAGTTCAACCCAAATCTACCCTCCTATATGTGCATTAGATCTCTCCCTGCCCTGTGGAGGAGCAGGGAACAAGTCGTTGACCTCTTTTATGTGATGGGTCTTTGCAGAGGTGTATTGTGTTCCCTCTCCGTTTCCTCTTCTCCAGGCTGAATGTACACATGTCCTTCAATGCCTTCTGGTTGGTCATGACAAATAACTCACCTCCCTTGGATTTAGTACAGCATGGCACTTGTTAGTGGAGAATAGACAACAGCTACCACAAGATGCAGTGATGGCCTCCAATTCGGATGGCCTTAAAAGGGGGGGTTGGATAAATTCCTGGAGGAGAAGGCTATTAATGGTACAAGTCCTGATGGCTATGTACTACCTTCCAAGTATCAGAGGCTGTATGCCTGTGTACACTGGTTGCTGGGGAACATGGGTGGGAGGGTGCTGTTGCAGACATATCCTGTTTGTAGGTGCTTGATCGACAGCTGGTTGGCCACTGTGTGAACAAAGTGCTGGGCTAGGTGGACTTTACCAAGAATAGTTGCCGTTTTCTGCTTGAGAGATGTGACTCTCCTTTCCAGGGAAAGGGTGCAAGCCTGATCACAGAATCTCTTCTGTCCCCCATTCCCACCACAAACGTATCTTCAGTGGAGGACATTAAGGTTAAAAAACAACCAGAGAGTGGAAAACCGATGCACACCTGAGATCTTGACTAAATGACTGGAATGATTTGGAATGGGCAATTAGGCTAACACATTAGCACAGCAGACATGGCTCAGCAAGGTACCAGGCACAGATGTTGCCAAGGTAGTCTCCATGAATCCTATCCCTTGTGTACTTAGAGCTAAGAGCTGGGCTCCATGTTGCATTTATCACACGGAAAACATCCAGCCTATGTAGAACCCAGAAGGGCTGCTTCTCAGGTGGGAAAAACTGGGGAGTCTTGAAGATCTGGCTCAGAGTCTTCTTTTCCCAGGCTCTCTTTAGAGAGAGAAAGAGAACATCACCAGGGTCACAGGAGCCAGCCCTGGTCACAGGGAAGAAGGCAGAGGCCTGTCCACACTGTCAGCCAGGCTTGTTGAATATTTCAATGTTATCTCAAGTGGCTAATTGTCCTTAGCAGTAGGATGTGGGGTAAGCAAGGAATGCCCTTCCTCTTGTCTGTCTTGAATCTCCACAACGTGCACAATTGAATTAACCAGAACCATGTCCCCTCTTATTCGCCTTCCAAACAAAACGGTGTTGAACCCTTTCTTCATAGGGATGGTTTCTTATCTAGAGTGGTGGGGGAGCCCTATACCAACACAGCCCAGATGTATGTGGGACTTTTGTTTTTAATTCCATGAGGAAGCCAGTAGAGGGAGCAGAAAGACCATGTAACCTCCACCTCAGCCTTCTCTCTCTCTCTCTCTCTCTCTCTCTCTCTCTCTCTCTCTCTCTCACACACACACACACACACACACACACACACACACAGCATTCTGACTTGGTCATTGCATATGCCACTTTGCAGGGGTGGCTGAAAGTGTAAATATAATTGCACCATCCGGTTTGGGATGGGGGAAAAAAAAAAGATGATTTTTTTCAGAGCTCTGGTTTTTCCAATTTTCCCATCTCTGGGAAACCCAGCTGACATGGACTTGTCTGTCATGGAACCCCAGGCATATTGCAAAGGATTCTGGGGGCATGCTGAAGGAGATATCATTTACCCAGATGGATGGCCAAGGCTTTTAGGTCTCCAACATGTGCTGTAAGGAGCAAGGGTATGCCCTGTGGCTACACGTTTTAAGGAGATAAGAAGAAGGTGATCCAGTCATGGCGACCCCACTCTCACGTGTAGATTGATCCTTGACCAATTGCTGTGCTGGTGAGTAATTCCACTGCTCTCCCGCGATGCAGATTGCAAAGTAGAAAAGGGATGCAGCAGAATGCAGGGGCGTCTGGCGGCCCCAATTTCGGTGGGACTGTGAATACATTCCGGATTTCACTCCGAATCAGCCAGAACTCTGAACCAGCTCTCCAAGGTGCTGAAATCGCTTTGGGGGATAGGGTCGAGACTTCATGGATTCACAGCCACCAGCCTCCACTGGTGGAATGCTTTAGGAGAAAGAGGGACAAAGACCTGCTATCTCTCCATCCCCTTAGATGAAAAGAAAACTTGCCTAGGGGTGCAGCACACTCACCCCTTGAGGCAGTGGTGGGTCATCAGCACTTCCATATTTCCTTTCTGCTCTTGAAGAGTTTTTAACTTTTTAGAACACCACTTTGTGAGAAACAGCTCAACACTAGAGGGTGCAAGAACTCTACGGCTAACAGCACAAGCCCGTTGAGTTGACTTCCATCAGGATGTGTGTGTGTGAGAGAGCGTGCCTTGTGTGATAGTAGCAGCCCATCACATTGCAATTTAACAATATTTGCACAGCAAAGCACATAACTGTAGGGTCCGCCCGTGTACGCTTGGAAGTACAGACTGGCTGTGTACACAAGCGATGGTTTTGGAGATCAGCCGGCAGATGCCCGTTTTGGTAGGGTTTGGGGTTTGTTTTTAAATGGAAGACGCCAGAACTTCCTATTATATGCATGATTCCAACATTTTAAATACAGGCAGCCTGGGTGGCAGAACCAGCATCAGGGTTAAGAGGGGCTTGGGTAGGGTGACCGTATGGAAAGGAGGGCAGGGCTCCTGCATTTTTATCAGTTGCATGGAAAAGAGAAATTCAGCAGGTGCCATTTGTATGCATGCAACACCTGGCGAAATCCCCTCTCCATCACAGCAGTGAAAGCTGCAGGAGCTATACTAGAGTGACCAGACACAAAAGAAGGCAGGGCTCCTGCAGCTTTCACTGTTGCGATGAAGAGGGAATTTCACCAGGTGCTGCATGCATATGGACGCCTGCTGAAATTCCCTTTTCTATGCAACTGGGAAAGATGCAGGAGCCCTGTCCTCTTTTCCATAGGGTCACCCTAGGCTTGGGCATGATGCCCGTCAACCCACTACTAGCTTTGCCAGGTAGCAGAGTCCAACAGAGTAGATGGACAACTTTTTTTCTTGCCCTTCCCCCCACCCTAAATCCCCCCCCCCCTCACTGGGATGGGGGGATGTGTGATGGATAGATTAGGCATGGCTGGGCACTTGCTGAGGGCCAAATGGGAGCAGGGGCCTACCGGTAAGAACTCCCCTAGGGTTGCTGTTCCTCTTCCCCATGGCAACCCACTTCTTCACCAGCCTCTCGCTCTGGCCTAGACAACAGTGTTGGTGAGGAGGAGAAGCAGAAGAGGCCATAGCCTGCTTGCTCCCTGGCTTCCTACCCACCAAGCAAGCAATTTGTAGCCATGAGGCGAAAGCTCATAAGGGGCAGATGCAGTTGGTGAGGATGAGAAGGTAGCTTCACTCAGGGGTGGGACCCATGGAGGGCATCTTGATCAACGGCCCTCCATAAAACAGCACAGCATAAAGCCAGCAGCAAAGAATGAAACCGTCACAACAGTATAAGACCAGATGAAAAGCCACAGCAGAAGAGAGTACTAAAAGCACCCAACTCAGTTCTTCAAATGCCCAGGGAACAAAAAAAGAAAAGAAAATGGCGTTCACCTGGTGCAGAAAGGGCCATAACATAGACGCCACGTGAACATCTCTGGGGAGAACATGCCAGAAATGGGGAGCCCCCACTGAAAAAGCCCTGTCTATCAGTGCTACCCACATCACCTCATTTGGCGGGGACACACAGAGGATGAACTTAACGTCCTAGCAGATAGATATGAGAGGAGACGACCCTTCACTCCACATGATCTCAGGTCAATTTTCTTCTCTTTTTGTGGACTTGTTTGGGAGCCAGGATGATTTTTTTTCTAGTACAAGGGGTGTGAAATTTACCTGCTCTTCTCCATGCCATTTTTGTTCTCCTGGAATGCTGCTAAGTCATGACTCAGGTCTCATCTACACCAAGCAGGATATTGCACTATGACAGTGGTATGAAAGCGGTATATAAAAGGCAGGAGCCACACTACTGCTTTATAGAGATATTGAAGTGCACTGACAACTGTTGGGGCCCATTGACACATACCATATACCACTTTCATACCGCTATATCCAACTTGGTGTGGCTCCTGCCTTTTATATACTGCTTTCATACCACTTTCATAGTGCAACATCCTGCTTGGTGTAGATGAGGCCATAGTTTACAGCTTTGTCCTGAGTGGCGTTCTGGGATGAACAGTCATCACTGAAAGCTTGGGAGAAGATCTGGTGAGGTTTGCTCCCCTGCTTCCCCTGAAATTTTCACCCCCCCCCCCCAAATAAATGCCAGAGAGGAGACAGTTTAGTCTTCCTGATTTGTTTTCTACACCCACCCCCTCTCCAGGTTGAGTCCAAAGTTCTCCACAGAGAACTTTTGCCCAGTGCTGGTTCCATCTGTGATGTGACCCATTCACGTATAAAAGTCATCACTTAACCTGAGAGCCACCAAGTGATGATCTGGCTTGTGTGTGACGATGCAAAGGATTCTAGCTTGGGTGACAACTTTCTCTTTTTTAAAATAAATGCCAAAGATAACAATCAGTACGCCAACTCAGAGGAAACTCCCCCCTCTGACCTCAAATTACTGCATATTTCACTTTGCCCAGGCTGATATTAAAATAGACTTTCTCCCTGAAAATCAAATTGATGCAGGATTTGCACATTTCTGAAAGGCAGAATTTCAAGCTATATACCCCGAGCTGAATCTTGTCATTTGGAATGTAACACCTATCTGATTCTATTAGTCCTTGTCTACTTTCAAAAAAGTATTACACACCATTCGGAAAATGCAATCACATTTCAGATAGGGCTTGGTTCCCCTTTTTTTGTGTGCGCGCTCCATCAGCTCACTGAGCTGTTGAAAAAGGATGCTTGCAAGAACCTACTTGCATAGCTAACACCGATTCTTCAATGATTTTGCTTGCAAGTACATGTTAGCTATCTATTTATACTTTCTGACTCTCTCTATCCCATTTTTACTGTGGATGAAAGTAAAAAAAAACAAAATACAAAGATGATATTTACATGCCCCATCAGGGATTCCATGAGCTCTCTGACGTCCCTTTGGAGAACTTGCTCCATTCACTTCGATAGAAGGGTCCCTGCATGGACAATACCTGTTGTGCATCTAAATAGTCCTTCAAAAGTGGCTAACAATCAGGCTTGGCCAACAGGAACCTCTGTCTCCATCGTTTCCCACCATGCCCAGTTGCCCAATGGTTGTGTGGCATAAGAGACACTTATGCTAGGAAACACGTGTTTCCTTCCTTCTTCTACTGAAAGTAGAATGTAGGGTCATTTGCATTCTGCATAAGGATGGTCTGGAATCTGGCCCTTTTGAGGTTTGACAGGCTCCCAGCAAACATCCAACCCGGCTGGCATTTGCTGGCCGAGCCGCGGCACTTCTTGCGAAACCCGGGAACTTTCCCCGTACTTTAAAAATATTTACATAAACAGAAATGTGCACAAATTGCGGAGGCAATTTGCGTGATTTGCATACATTTCAGTTGGAAATTGTGCAATTTTACACAAATTACAGCTAAGACATGTGGAAGGGAGCAGTCTTATGTCCCCTAGAAAGCAATGGGGGTGGGGGTGGGGCATAGGATTGTTCGCTTTCCTGGCTCCCAGGTTGTAGAGGGCTCTGAGCTGGGACCCAGGAAACTGCATTACCCTCTCCCTCCCTCTCATAGCCAGTGTGAAGAGAACTGTGGCGGTTACCTCTCCATGCTTGCAAAACCGAGCACAGTGATGGGGAAAAGGAGGGAAGGTGACCGGGGATGTGGGGTTACAAGCTATTTCCAGCCACACCCAGCTTCCTTCCCTCCCCTTCCTTAAAGCCTTTGCTAGATGGGCAAAATTGCCCATCTAGCTAAAATGCAGGGAGGCTAGAGAGTGGAGAGTGCCACCTATCTTCATAGGATTGTGCCATAAAGCATGCAAATTGTGCCCCACACATCTTTATTCTATTTGCGCCTCCTTTCCCTCCTCCCCAAGGTTGGCTTTGCAAGCTCAGAGAGGCAGCTGGCACAACTCTCTCCAAGCCGTCTTGCAGGGGGAAGGGGAGGAAAGCATGGACACCAGGGTCCAACATTGGAGAGAGGAATCCAAACTATCCTATGCTGGCCCACAACATTGTCTAGCGGCCATAGGGTTGCTCTATTATTATTATTATTATTATTATTATTATTATTATTATTAATTACATTTATATACTGCCCCATAGCTGAAGCTCTCTGGTCGGTTTATAAAAATTCAAAGATTGAACACTAAAAAGACAATATACAAAATTTAAAACCATAAACATAAAACAGCTGACATTTAAAACATTTTAAACTGTTACGCCTGGCCACAAAGTCAGTTAAAACCTCAACTTAAGCTGTTAAAATGCCTGGGAGAAAAAAAAAGTTTTGACCTGGTGCCGAAAAGATAACAGTGTTGGCGCCAAGCGGGCCTCATCGGGGAGATCATCCCATAATTGGGAGACCACCACAGAGAAGGCCCTCTCCCTTGTTGCTATCCTCCGAGCTTTCCTTGGAGTAGGCACCCGGAGGAAGACCTTTGATGTTGAGTGTATTGTACGGGTAGGTTCATGTCAGCAAAGGCGTTCCATCAGGTATGGTGGTCCCAAACCATGTAAGGCTTTATAGGTTAAAACCAGCACCTTGAATTGGGCTCGGAAACATACAGGCAGCCAATGCAAGCAGGCCAGAATCGGTCTTATGTGTTCGAACCTTCCAATCCCTGTTACCAGTCCCTGTTACCAATCTGGCCACTGTATTTTGCACAAGCTGCAGCTTCCAAACCGTCTTCAAAGGCAGCCCCACGTAGAGCGCATTGCAGTAATCTAACTTGGAGGTTACCAGAGCATAGACCACTGAAGCCAGGTTATCCCTGTCCAGATAGGGGCGTAGGTGGGCCACCAGCCAAAGTTGGTAAAAGGCACTCCGTGCCACTGAGGCCACCTGAGCCCCAAGTGACAGAGATGGTTCTAGGAGAACCCTCAAACTATGAACCTGCTCCTTCAGGGGGAGTGCAACCCCATCCAGAACAGGTTGAACATCCCCCCATCCGGTCAGAGGAACCCCCCACTAACAGCATCTCAATCTTGGCTGGATTGAGTTTCAGTTTATTGGCTCTCATCCAGTCCATTGTCGCAGCCAGGCATCGGTTCAACACATCCACAGCCTCACCTGATGAAGATGAAAAGGAGAAGTAGAGTTGCGTATCATCAGCGGCTTCATGCACCCAACGGCTTCATGCAGATGTTGAAGAGTTTTTTAAGCTAAAATATGCTGGTAGCCTGGTTATTTTGGAACTGCTTCTTCTGTCTTTGGCTCTGGCCACCATTGTCTTGCTACCCCTGAGAGATTCTCCAAAATGAAATTCATCCCTTGGGCTGATGGGAGTTCCGCTCCCCTGATCTTGAACCTCTCTCGTTCTGGATGTCTTTGTTTTGAAGGGAAAGAGGGTTTGAATCTCCAGTGGCTTTCTGTCATGTCTATTGCAATGTTTAATAGTTCCCTGTATGAGTGAATAGGAGCTGCTCGTTTATATAAGAAACTCAAGAAACTCAAGCAGTGATGGGGGGGGAATCTGACCCCCCCCCAGGCCTCTTGTGACCCCAGTGTATACACCCCAGCTCAGCCATGTCCAAATGTGCAGCCCCATTCCATAAAACACAACGAGAGCCATTCAGCACTGAGCTGGCTTCTCCCTGCATGGCACATTCATTTGTGCCATAGAACTCATTGAGAGCTGATCAGAACTGAGCTGACTTCTCTCTGCAAAGACCATGCCTTTGTCCCATAGGGCACAATGAGATGCACTCACAACTGAGCCAACTCCTCTCTGCATAGCTCGTTCCTTTGTCCCATAGAATTCAATGATAGCCATTCAAAACCAAGCCACCGCCGCAGCCTAGCTCAGCCCTCTTTGTCCACCCATAGAACTCAACGAGAGCCACTGAGAACGGTCTTGGCTCCACCATCACCTGGACTGGACCTCCTGTTAGTCCCTCTCTGGGGCGATCTGGTAACCTGATCTGGGAAGCCTCATTTTGCATTTCCCACAATGCCCCTGGAATGCCCAACCTAACACCAGTCCAAGAGATTCTGGGAACTCAAAATGGTGGGCAGCTTTTCAAAGCCAGCCACTGCTTTGGGTGCAACACTGAAAGTTTTGGTTATAGGGTGACTCATACATTGAAATTATTATTATTGTTGTTGTTATTATTATTATTATTATTATTATTATTACATACAAGGCACACTGAGAGGTATTTTTCAGGAAAGGGGACTCAAACCTGGACCCAGCCCTGAACCAATTTCTTGGTTGGCTGAAACTCAAATGATAAATCAAACGAAGGCAATTGCTCCACATGTTCCGGACTACAACTCCTAGCATTCCAAACCACCGGCCATGCTGGCAGGGGCTTAGGGGAGTGGAAGTCCATGGCATCTCGAGGGTACCAGGTTGGGGAAGGCTGAATTAAGATTTCTTTAGTTAGGCGAGGGCTTTGAGATGGCTATGACAGTGGCCCTCAGAAGCACGAGTCGCCAGGCGTGACAGGGCTGTCCAGAGGAGAGGCGCTTTCATGACGTTTCGCAAAGCCCTGTTATGAGCTGTGCTTTGTAAGGCCGGTGACAGCTGCAGCTTCCTGGCGATAAGGTTCTTTTGTCTGCAGCCCGTCACTCGCTTTCTCCCCCTCCACTGGAACTAAGCACCCTTTCTTTAGAGGAGCCTCTTTGCAGGAAGCAACGAGCCGACGTACAGGACTCCCGAAATGACACCGCGTGCCTCTGTAGCTATTTGGAACCGACAGCCAGCTCCAAAACCCTGTTCCCTCCACCCCAAAGGA
Source organism: Anniella stebbinsi (assembly GCA_029215795.1). Taxonomy (NCBI): domain Eukaryota; kingdom Metazoa; phylum Chordata; class Lepidosauria; order Squamata; family Anniellidae; genus Anniella; species Anniella stebbinsi. Next base: position 17,391,424 of record JARDYH010000010.1, read on the forward strand.
TCTGATACCGATCCTTTTCATGGCCGAATGGGTGCACATAGGAATGCCATCCCCCCCTCCCCCGCTTTCCTTTCAGTGACAGGAAAGCCACCAGCTGTCAAACAAATCCATCTCCAAGCAGGTTTGCTGCACTCCTTTCTTCTCCTTCTAACTCCTTGTAATGGCATTGCAAGCTGAAACAGGGGAGGGTGGTGGGGATGGATCGGAAAAGTCTATATGATGAAGGAGATAAGGAATATTATGGGCAGTGAACATCAGAAGAGCCCTGCTGGATCAGACCGAGGGTCCATCTAGTCCAGCACTCTGTTCACACAGTGGCCAACCAGCTGTTGACCAGGGACCAACAAAGCAGGACATGGTGCAACAGCACCCTCCCGCCCATGTTCCCCAGCAACTGGGGCACACAGGCTTATTGCCTGATCCTGGAGGTAGCACATAGCCATCAGGACTATAGCCATTGACACCCTCCTCTTCCTCGAGGAATTTATCCAACCCCCTTTTAAAGCCATCCAAATTGGTGGCCATGTCTACATTTTGTGGCAGTGAATTCCATAGTTTAACTACACACTGGCTGAATTTGGACGACATATTAGGCAACGGAGGGGTAAATAGTGTACTGACCGTGCGTTAGGCAGGTGGAGCTCCACACACAACATGCTGCAGCCAGCGCTGCTCAGCACCGGCAAACACACCGGTTGCTAAGAACGGACAGTGGCCATTTTGGTTGTAGCATCTCCTCCCTCCCCCCCCTCAGTCCCCCAGCCATATCCCAGCATGCACCATGAGTTCTGCCAGCTGTATAGAGGGGCCGGGGGGGGGGGTTCAGCTGCTCTGGTCAGCAGAACTCTATCCCCAAACAGAATAGTCCACTGATAGAGGGAGGGGGGGGCTCAGTTTGGACGACACTTTAAACAACGGGGCTTCGGGCTAAACAACGGGCAAGCCCGTTGTTTCCCTCTGTTGTTTAATTCTTCCAATTAGCTTACTGTCAGTTGTGTGTGCATGGTGTGTTACTCCCCACATGACACAATAAGCAACACAACTGACGATTGTTTCCCCCCTCCTCCGTTGCTTAATATGTCGTCCAAATTCAGCCATTGTGTGAAGAAGTCCTTCCTTTTATTTGTCCTGAAACTCCTACCCATCAGCTTCATGGGATGACCCCGTGGAGTTCTAGTATTATGAGAGAAGGAGAAAAATGCCTCGCTATCCGTTTTCTCTTTCTTTTGGGCAGCCCACTATCCCAACCTGGTTTCCTCCACATGTTTTGAACTTTAACTCCCATCAGCCTCAACCAGCAATGGCCAATGGTCAGGAATGCTGGGAGTCATAGTCCAAAACATCTGGAGAACATCAGGTTGAGGAAGGCTGCTCTAGGGTCTAAACCAAAAGGAAGGTCTTTTTCATCATTTTGAACCAAAGGAGGGGGAAAGCAGTATATATATTTGTATACGTATATAAATGAATACATATAGCATAGACATAAAGCACAAGATCCAACTTGCTCAGCACTCCGTCTCTGACAGCAATGAGCCAGGTTCCACAAAAGGATGAAACAGAAGGCTTTTCTCAATTGATTAGGAATATAGAAAGTTGCCTTAGACTCAATAATATCTCTGGTCCATTTAGCCAGTATTGTCAACACTGACTGGCAGGAGCTTTATTTTTAAACAACACTTTCTTTTTAAATTAACTAACCTCTTTTAAAAGAATCACCAAATTACTAATTTTAAATAACTTGCTCACAAAAATTCAAGAGATTGAGAGTCCATGTTGAATCAACCACATTCAATCTGATGTCAGCAAGGTTAAACCACAATGGAGTTCCCTTTAACAGAAGGAGAGGGCGTGGCTCCTCAATCTGATCCCTGATTGGACATAATTCCATGAACTGTGATTGGCTCATAGTGTTTTAACATGCAGATGATCCAATCCAACTCAGCTGGTTTTCAAATCAGGGCCTGGTAGGCCAATTTGATGCTTCTCCTGTTCAGCTTCTCTTGGACTTCCTGGTTTTGTGGAATGTTCTGAAGATGAAGGAGAAGGTCAGGTAAGTTTGTTGGTGTGTCGAGGCTTGTTGTACCACTGAGAACTATGTGTTGACATGGGTGGTGTGTGTGTCATGGCTGCCTCTGGAAAAGCCAAGCACTGTGTAGCCAGCAACATCCATACCCAACAGGGAGATATCAGCTGGCTTAGGGGAAAAAAACAGGTTTAGAGTTGCACAAAAAACAGAGATATATACTTAAAGGTCAGCTAGCATAGGGTGACCCTATGGAAAGGAGGACAGGGCTCCTGTATCTTTAAGAATTGTACAGAAAAGGGAATTTCAGGAGGTGTCATTTGTATGCATGCAGCACCTGGTGAAATCTCCTCTTCATCCATCACAATGGTTAAAGCTGCAGGAGCCCTGCCCTCTTTTGTATGTGGTCAAGAGGGCAGGGCTCCTGCAGCTTTAACAGATGTGATGGATGAAGAGGGAATTTCACCAGGTGCTGCATGCATACAAATGACGCCTCCTGAAATTCCCTTTCCTATACGATTGTTAAAGGTACAGGAGCCTTGTCCTCCTTTCCATAGGGTCACCCTATGCTAGCTTGATTAATTACTTAAAGCCAATTAGACACATCAGTCAGTATATTGGCCTGAAACAGAGAAATCTCAAGGCTAAGAAGACAATTTCTTATTAATTCATAAGAAGCTGATTCCTGGTCTGCTGGTTGCTTCAAAGAGGCCATTGGTGTTGGGTATGGACTACCCATCTACTCCTGTCTGTATTTTTCTTACTTGAAGGTGATACTTCCTTTACAGTGAGTCACATTAATTTCTCAAAGAAGATTTCTAAGCTTTGGGCTCTGTGTGTGTGTGTGTATGTTTTCTTAATCCTGCTTAACGAAGTACTTGAAATCGATGGGGCTTAGTTTAGTCACAATTAACTTAAGTCCCACTGATTTCCATGAGCCTGCTCTAAGAAGGACTACATCAGGATCTGACACAGTAGTTTTAGTAGTGTCAGTAGTATTGTTGTTGTGAATGTGCATTATTATTATTATTATTATTATCTCTCGCTCATGGCGGTTTTTCTAGACGGACATGAAGGGTTTTGCCAAGTCATGCTGTCTTTTATTGATTCAGGAATTTCCTGACGATTGAGCATGTTTTAATATGACTGCTTTCTGGATGTTGGTGTGGATGTATTCTGGTAGGCCCAGTTTCTGGAGGTTTTCTGTAATTATTTAATAATAATAATAATAATAATAATAGGCAGCAAATGATGGGTCAGAAGGTCTTCTTTTTGAGACGCTAGAGAGTTGTCCCTGTTAAAAGTAGACAGCATTGGTACTGGGATGCATGAAATCATAGTGGTGGAAGGAGGGATTTAAGCCAACTCCCTATTTGGGGCAGGAATCCAGTCGAAAGCATCCCTGACAGATGGCTATCCGGTCTTTGCTTGAAGACCTCCAGTGATGGAGAGCCCATGGCCTCCCTGTTTCCATTGTCCAACTGCTCCAACCCTTAGGAAGCCTTCCTTGATGTACAACCGAAATCTAGCTGAAGCCTGTTGAGCGTTAACCCTACCAGCCCTCCTATATAGGTGCTTTGGTTGTATGGGCGCCTGGGAGGGAACTTGAAAGCAGGGGCTGTTGCGCAGGAGCAGTTTCCCCATCCGACATCTCAGGAGGTGGCCAAGGCTCCCTGAGCACCGAGAGACCATAGATTTCAGCAGCAGTTGGTCATAAAACAACCACCCCTATTCTTCATTCGTTCACTCCGATGCCTGGTCTCCTGGACGGGTAGAGCATGTGCGGGTGAAGGGGATAAGAGGAAGCGTCCCGATTCGGATCTTGTCCCTAGTTTCTTCGTGCTAATCCGCCCTCCTTCTCTTTAATTCCCACGCTCCAGCTGCTGGGATTCCCCTGGGGAGGCGGAGCGTGTCTCCCTCGAGCGGGAAAAGGGGGCGGGGAAAAGAAGGTGGGCGGAGCCCGCCTGAGCGACAGGGCGTGGTTTCCCTCCTCATTGGCACGAGCCCCCCCTCCTCCTCGTAGTCCCTTGGCTGGCTCTGCGTGGATCGAATGAAAGGGGGGTTTGGGGGTGGGGTGGGGTGGGGTGGGGTGGGGGCGTAGTCTCCGCCCACCTTTCTTGAGCATCTGCTCTCGGATTGGTGGAAATCCTGACTGTCAGGTTACTGGGAAAATGTGTTTTTTTTGGGGGGGGGGGAGGGAAGTCTGGGGAAGTGGAGGCGGCGGATGCTTTATGTATCTCCTTCGCGAGGCTCTTTCGTGGTCTTGCCTGAGCGCCTCTTTCTCCAACTTGAGATCAGGAGGAGAAACCGCAGCGGGTAACGCTGGTGGGAGCAACTCTCTCCTCCCGATCGGGCAGGAACTTAATGTTTGATTGCGATGCGCGCCAAAAGAGGGGGGGGGGGACGGAGGGCGGGAGCAGAAAGCCGAACCAAATCACCCTTTGGCAGTCGCGCTCTCCAGCCGAGCGAAAACTCGCCTCTGCTGGCCAAAAGCAGCGCCGGGAGGGAATCGACGCGAATCCGCCTAGATGGCGATGACCTCCTTTAGACTGGGAATCCATGCACCCCCCCCCCCCTCCCAACGATCTCTCCTTTCCCTAAGTGAACGAGGGATATACATTTTAAATTCAGACGTCTCCTTCTTCTCCTAAGCCTAAGAAACGAGAAATTGACAAGCGAGGGTTTTGGTGGGGCTCGGATCTCCAGTCCCCCCTCCCCTCCATTTCCTTTACTGGGAACGACGAGCCACTCAAAGGCAAACTTTAGTGCCCCCCCTCCCCGTTTTCCCTGCCCCCCTCCCTCACCAGGATCTAATCAAAGGGAGATCGCCCCTCCCCCGGCAATAAAGTCCAGGTGGATCCGTGTTGGAGGCGTGTTTCCTTCTCTACCTCGACTCCTCCCCTTTTCCCCAGAGGTGAAATTGACGAGCTTCATCTTAAATGTCCCGCGTCCCATCCTGGTTCGTAGGGTTGGATTAGCGACTCCCCCTCCCTCTCTACCCCCCTTCCTTCCTTCCTTCCTTCCTTCCTTCCTTCCTTCCCTCCTCCTCCATGTCTTTTACTCCTAGATCTCTCGCCCGCGCGGATTTGTATACTGCTCTTCCTCTACCTTGGATCATGCAAGCCCGGGCTAGATCTTTTATTATGGCTATTATTAATAACAATACTATAATTAGTAGTAGCAATAGGAAACGGCTGCTTTTTTAATTGCAACAGTTTTGCAACCACAGAGAGCCCCCGAGTCGCGCTGGAAAAAATGTGTCTGAGGATCAGCAGATGACCTTTTATTTTATTATTATTTTCGGAAGAGGGTGGGTAAAAAAATGCGCCAGCGCCCAATCTGTTGTGATTGTGAAGTCCTTGTGGCCAGGATTTAAGTTATCTGCTCCCCACGATGGGGGTTCCTTGGCAGGACAAGATGCCTCGCTTGGTTTGGCTTCTGCATTTCAGCCTGGCTGTGGTGTTCTCTAAAGGTAAGAAGCAAGTAACCATTCCTGCCTCAACTTTCCTTTCGTTGCTGAGATTGGGATTCTTAGCTTTTCCATTCCTCCCCTTCTCCTGAGTCTGTCTCTAGGAGTTAGTGGCGGTGGTGGTAAGAAATGGGCAAAGCTAGCATTGTTATTAATGCTGATTATTATGTATTATTATTAAATGTTAAGATTGCTATTTCCCCTATTTATTGGAAATCACATCTGGAATTTATTTTTTTAATCTCTAATCCTGTCTCAGGTATGTTTGATCAGCACTCCAGTCAGCGGCGAATGAAAATAAATTAGAGTTGGCAGCGCTGTTTTTATTAGAGGCTGTGTAAATGAAATCTAGCTGTAATTCCTTCTAACTTGCATGCAAATATCTTCCCCAGGTGACATGATAAAGACATTCCCTCCCCCCCACAATCCAACAGGATTTGATGTTGATGGGAAGAGACCCAAGGAGATTATTTCTTTTTAATTTTAAAATGTTGATTCTGTAAGATCAAGGGGGGTGGGTGGGCGTATTTCAGTGCACTGGGACAAGTTAAACAATCTGATGCGGAAACTCTGAAATGGGTGACTTGATACCCACGGAGTGGCCTTGAAACACTGTTGTTGATAAAGAAGCATGCGAGATTCTGTGTGACATACCATGCAGCGTCTGTGCATGCAAATGCTTTATCCCTTCCTCCAGATATCTGAATTGTAAACATCCTCAGTAACTGCTACATCAAAGTGGAGATGTTCAAGTGAAAGTAAAGGAATCAGTGGTATTTGAAGATGTGGTGATGACCAGCAATTTGGATGGCTTTAAAAGGGGGTTGGATCAATTCCTGGAGGAGAAGGCTATCAAGGGCTACTAGTCCTGATGGCTATGTGCAACCTCCAGTATCAGAGGCAGTAAGCCTGTACACACTAGTTGTTGGGGAACATGGATGGGAGGTTGCTGTTGCACTATGTCCTGCTTGTGGTTCCCTGGTGGGCAGCTGGTTGGCCACTGTGTGAACAGAGTGCTGGAGTGGATAGACCCTTGGTCTGATCCAATATGGCTCTTCTTATATTGAAATAAAGGACTCCCAATACTCTAGGAAAGCCATTCCCTGGACTACAACTCCCATCAACCTTAAGCACCATGACCAATAGAGGCGGATGATGGCACCTGCAATTCCCAGGCATATGAAGGCTGCCAAATTGGGGAAACCTGCTCCTAGGGAGTTATAAAACTCTGGAAGGAGGGCCCCTCTACAGATGTACCTTACAAAGCACATAGGTTTATTTTTTAGTTATTTGTTTTAGATGGCTGATGGTGCATGTTGTAAGAAGCTTTGGTAGGGCGGAGGTTGAGGAAAAGTAGACACGCCACCTGCAAATGTGGGCCATGCTTTTGTGGGCACGTGTTAACAGGGTGTTGCATGCAACCAGTCCTCAGTGAGCTTTTGCAAAAAAAAAAGAAAAAAAAGAGAGATTTTTCCCTACATTGTTGCCTTTGACAACAAGAGAAGGGAATACTTTCCCGATGGTGGCCCCAAATAGTGCCAGATCTGGGAATACGGAAGGAGGATGTGTTTGTTTAAAAGCTGCAGGAAGCATTCAGGGGTCGAAGAACAGAAAGCTGTAACTTTGCATCTTCCCTGGTCTTCATATAACTCTTCTCCCTGTTGAAGAAATAGAAAACAAATTTCATGCACTTTTAAACACAAGAAATACTGGTGGCGGCTGTTTCCCTTTGTAAGCTAGTGTGAGCTTTCCATCTTTACAGAGTACACCTGTTAGCAGACAGAGGTGTTCAGAGTAAAACCATTTGCTCTCTGCATTGCAAGCTGTTTGACTGATGCAGAACAAGGTGGGAGACAGAGGTGCTAGAAAGCTGAACTGCTTTATGTTGACTGCAGGTTTCAAGCAAGGTACTTGGTTTAAGACTCTGCCTCCAGGTAAAAGGCTCCCTGCGTGTTGTAAAATAGTCTCTCATGGAGAGAACTATGCTAATCCTTCCTTCCAGGTGGGCTAGTTTTCTACATGGCAGTGAAGTGTGCTGTTACGTTTTTCATACAGGGGAGCATTTAAAACCTGCATTCCACACTTACTACATGAAGTTCACTTTCGGGCTTCTGTCTTTTGCTTTGGTTTCCAGTGTGGTATCAGTCCTGCATTAATAATTGTTATGGTTGTGGGGGGGGTTCCCCTCTCAGAGGCCACATTCCCACCCCTTGGGAAAATCTGTTGGGGGCTGCATTCCAATGGTGGGTGGGGCTGAAGCTAGCAGCAGGAAAGTCCATAGCCCAAAGTGTGTGAGGCCACTTCTTTCTCTCTTTCTGCCACCCCTTTCTCACTCTCCCTGCCACCCCTTTCTCTTGCTTATTCTTTCTCCTTGCCACCCCTTTCTCTCTCATCCTCTCACTCCTTGTCATCTCATTCTCTCTCTCTCTCGGCACTCCCTTTTCCTTCGCTCTCTCCTTGCCACTCCCTTTTCTTTCTCTTGCTCTCTCCTTGCCACCACCTTTTTCTCTCTTTCTGCCATCCCTTTCTCTCTCGCTGTTCCTCCACTTCCTCCCTGTCCAGTTGGCTGCTGAGCAAGCGAGCGAGAGATCCCTCTTATCAGAGATCTGAACTCATTGCTTCCATAGAAATTTTGAAGTAAGGCCCAGGCCCTTAGTCTATGCCCACCTCTGTGTTGTTGGGAGGAGATCTCTGCTGCAGCATAGATTCCTCCACTGTGGTCCAGAGTTTGTCGTGTTATTCAGTGGCACTGAGATGGCTTCTCAATCAAAGTTAAACCTTCTTTTGTGAATAGTGGGGCCATCCTTGAAGGATGTCAACAAGGGAGAGGGCCTTTTCAGTGGTGCCCCCCCCAATTATGGAATGATCTCCCCGACGAGGCTCTCCTGGCACCAAGATTGTTATCTTTTCAGCGCCAGGTCAAGACTTTTCTCTTCCCCCAGGCATTTAACAGAGTATGTTGAGGGTTTTTGTTGTTGTTTGACCCAGAATAATTGTTTTAAATGGATATGGTCTTGGTATGTAATCTGTTTTTATGGTTTAACATTTTGTATATCTGTTTTTAATGTTCATTGTTTTAATCTTTGTAAACTGCCCAGAGAGCTTCAGCTATGGGGCAGTATATATAACTGTAATGAATGTAATGTAATCCTTCCAATCCATAATATCAAGGTATAGCAATGGAGAGGGACAGTGTGAGTAATCCCAACATATAGGGGGGAAAAACTAGCATGTTACAGAGAGAAATTCAGCCTGCACACTGAAGTTTTCTGCTTGCGTTTTAAAAAAGGTTGAACACAACTCCCTGTGAACTGTCCTAAAGTGTCTCAGGACAGCTCTGAGGCTGATACTAGTGGTGGGTTTATTCACCAGATTAGATGGCTGTAAACTGGCAAATTCAAGGTTGGGTGAGTCTATCCATGGCTATTAGTCGGGATGGCTAAATCCTGCTTCACGCTTAGAAGCAGCCAGTGTGGCAGCTGCTGAGGGCAGTCATGGGAGAGTTCTCTTGTCCTCATACCTGGATGTGGACTTTCTGGAGGCACCTGATTGACCACTGTCAGTAGCGTGATGCTGCCTTAGGTGGGCCTTCAGTAAGATCCATCCAGTGGTGTAGTGCAGGCATAGTTCACAGGGATGCAGCCCCAACGCTTTTTGCTTTGCAAGGACATTGATTTCACCTGCCTTCCCCATCAGAATTCCCTAATCCCTCTGAGCTAAGCTGAAATCCCCACAGTAGCTGGGGAGCGGGAATGAATTTTCCCAGTAGCGATATCTACTTGTGAGCTATTCCTGTTGTAATGCAAAGTCCTTTGGGGTGGTTGATACCCCCAAGTATCAGAGGCAGTATGCTTTCATACCTCAGTTGCTGGGGAACATGGGACACTAATTCAGACGGCTTTAAAAGGAGATTGGGCAAATTCATGGAGGAGAAGGCTATCAGTTACTGCTAGTCCTGATCGCTCTATGCTATCTCCGGCATCGGGCAATATGCTTATGTACACCAGTTGTTGGGGAATGTGGGCAGGAGGGTGCTGTTGCACTTGTGTCCTGCTTGTGGGTCCCTGGTTGAGAGCTGATTGGCCACTGCGTGAACAGAATGCCGGATGAGATGGACTCTTAGTCTGATCCAGCGGGGCTCTTATGTGGCTTGCTCTTGAATGGGCAATTGAGATCCATTAGCTTTACAAAAGACCACATGGCGGAGATGAGGACTGCTAGAACTCATCCTATGGGTCCGTGGCTATGGGGCCTGTCGTTGATGAGCTCTCCTCCACTTCCAAACACACCACTTCCTCATTGGAACCAAAAGGGCTACTCTTTCTCACATCCTTCTACTCGGATGCAGGAAACGCGAGTGGCAAACAGATGGCTCAGAAGTGCAGCGATCGTAAGTAGGGTGTAGTTTTTTGTAACTAGCTTTATTTTTATTTTTTTTAAAAAAAACAGTTTGCGTCACCACTCGCCCCATGTATATGTACGTGTTCCCTCCCCCTTTTACAAATGCAAAGAAATACCAACTCCTTTTGAAAGCACAAGTTTCGGTTTGTTAGTGAAAAGGAAAAGGTCAAGGAACGGAAGCGTCGGGAAGATGACAGCTGCGTAATGACATGCGCACGGAGTTGCCCAGGAGTAGTGCTGTTTCCTTCCTTCCAGAAGCTTGTGTGTATCTAAGCTCTCAAAGGGGTCAGTGTAGCTTGCGCGGAAGATGGGTACCGACATTTCTCTCTCCAGTCTTTTGTGTCCGCATGCCTTTGCGTGAGACCTCATGTTTGGCACACAGTGCGCAAAGGGAGGGCGTCGGCATACACTCAGAAGCAGCCTTGAAATAAATGTGAGCTTTGGAGAAAATAAATAAATAAAACCCAGCAAGAAAGGGTTGCCTTTGGGGAAACTTCTCTTCGGTTTCGCAATGTTGTGCCTCTGAAGAATAGCATGGTGTAGGCTGATGGTTTGCTGATTGTGGAGCCAAGCTCTCGAAAGGCTAGGGATCCCTGTTGTCGGCCAAGGTAATTAAGAATTCTTCTGGGTGGGTGCTGAGCAAATAAGGAGGCATCACATAGGCAAAAGAAAATCCTTCGTCCAATGCAGGGTTGGACAACTTGTGCCCTTCCCTATATATTGGCCTACAACTCCCATGGTTCCTCACCATTGGCTATGCTGGCTAATGCTGATGGGAGCTGTGGGCCAAATCATCTGGAGGGCCACAAATTGCCTGCCCCAGTCCAAGATGTAACTAACCAATGGGATGTTGGTCACCACAGGACGTGGTGGTGGTGGTGATGGTCATTGACTTAGGTGGTTTTATAAACAGCCTTTTCCAACCAGATGCCCTTTGGATCTTTTAGACTTCAACTCCCATCAACCCAGTTCATAAAACCAATGGTCAGGGATGGTGGGGACTGTAATTCAAATTATCTGGAGAGGACCTGCCTTACACAAACAACTGTAATCTCTGCTCCCCTATATTGTAATACTGTGATATGATTATTGGCTACTCATATGGGGCATTTTAAGGCTTGCAGAGATGACCCATGTAAAGGATTTTGTGTGCTCTTAGTCCTGATATGGTACTTTCCATGGGAGACTTTATCCGGACAACTTGGTGTGGTTCTAGTAGTTAAGAGCTTCAGCAATGAGCCTTGTTTCGAATTGTATCCACCATGAACATCCCTGAGTGTCCTTCACCTAAGCCATGACCTTCTAACCTCTGCTCCCTGACATCTACAATATTGGGCTAACAACAGTCCCATAGTGTAGGACAGTGTTATAAGGATCACTGGAATAATGCATAAACTACTTTGAATGTGCTACATAAATACCAACTAGTAGCATTGTTCATCAAGTATAATGGGCTGGCCATTGACACCAAGCATGCCTTTCCCATCCCGGTGCCCTTCCAATTTGTTGGATTACAACATACCTCAACTCCAGCTAGCATGGGTGGCTGGGGATGATGAGAGTTTTATTTCCAAACATGCAGAGTAGGTTGGACTGGGGAAAGCTCCAGTACAGTCATAAATGCAGTTTTTGTTGCTTCAAGTAGTGGCTTAAGGGCCCAACTTTTGGGGAGTGATGTTGGGATAGCAGGACCTGATCTGTATAAGAATGGGAAGAATAAGAGGGTTTCTTTTGTAGAGATGAGATAAGGGCAAGGGCTCAGGCCAGGGATGGGCAAGTGGTCTTCCTCCAAATGTTTGGGCTTACAACTCCCATCAGCCCCAATCAGTATAGCCAATGGTGAGTGAAGGTTGGAGTGGTGGCCCTCCAGGTATCTTTGCTTACAAGTTGTTTAAACCCCTTTTTGCTTAGAAGTCTCCAAGGATGGCCAGTGTTGGCTCCAGGATTTTGTAGGCCTGTGGAGGTGGCAGACTCAGTGGAGTTCCTTAACCGAAAAGAGGCAACATCTGTAAACTGAGACTCCTCATGGGGCTGTGTGCTATGTGTATCTTCTAGGATACCCTGTGCTAAGTGAAAATGGTAGCATTGTTAGGATTCTGATGGGTCCTCTGGTAGTCACGGGGCTCCGGCAAATACTCACCCTTGCCATCCTTTAGTGTTCGCCTCAACGGAGAGGAGCATATAAAAGCCAGTGTGATGTAGATGTCAGGAAGTCATAAGCGGGTAGCAGTTTATTTTTGCCAACTTTAAGAGCTAAACCTAATGTGGATTTAAGAAGCCTTCCAGGAAATCCTTCTGGTTGCTATTGTGCTTTGTCACAGGGGAACAATAAAAATGCAAGTGCCCAGGTGCTTCCAGGGAGCCTATGAGCTCTAGGAAGATGATACCCCCTGTTTCTCCCACTGTCCCATTCTGTGGCTCCTTGGGGCTCACAGGGGAAACTGGAAGCAAGATCAAGGCAAAGAAGTAAAACCCTGGATAGCTCCAAGTGGGTCTTTTTGGCTGGAGCTCTCTCCTATTAGGTCAATAGGAGGGCGTTGGGGCTGTCTTCATGGTGCCAGGTTGGCACCACCTCCCTCTTCAACCCTGTGCTTTTCTTCTCCTGAGGCAGCGTCAGGTAATCCCAAGGCCGAGGAGGGAGTGTGGGGTTTCTGGGTGGCCATCCGGGTCCCGTAACCATCTCTGCCCTCTTACTGTTAGAAGGCGACCAGTTGCTGTTTGTCTCCCACCAGGCTCCACCCTCAAGTTGACCCCAGATTGGCTCTGGAGCAATGTTACATGGGGGAAACCCCATGTTGATGTCGCTCCTTTGAAAAAGTCAGGGTAAGTCCCTGGCTTTTTCAAAACTCGGCATAGCGGGGAAGCCCTGCGGTGGCTGCGAACCTGCCCTTGCATCATCTAACCAATACGGCACAGATCTACAGCCATCATGGGGCTTTCCCTGTGTATAGACAGCCCCATTGTCTCAGCAGGGAGCTAAAGCCAGTTGAAGCATTATGTAGCTTGACCAGTACTGAAGTGTTATCAGAACCATATCTCCTGGAGGAGCTGACCGGCGTGTTATAGGGCATTTGCCGGATTTTGCCACCTTAGACTTCTGCAAAGCTGGGGCGATAGAAATTCTGCTGGAGAGATGTTTTCTGAGCCAGATAATTTTGGCAAGGCTGCATACTCTGGCTGGGAGGGCTCTGAATAATGAAGTCACCCATGCCAAAATATCAGGAGAACACCAGGATGGAGTAGGCTGCTCTAGGGTCTAAACCAAAAGGAAGGTCTTTTACATCATTTTGAACCAAAGAGTTTTCGTCACCCTTATAAAACGTTATAAAGCTAGTGTGTAGATCAGCTCTTAGTTAGCACAGCTGATGGTTCTTGATCGGTCTATCTTTTACAATTCACATGGTGGGTGTCTCATAACAGTGCCCAAGAGCACTTCACTGAGCCTGTATTCTCTAGGAAACTGCAAAAAAATATTGTTGGGTAACTTCAGAAGGTGCAGTACTTAAAATCAATGAAGTTTTGCTGTGATGCCATTTTTTTTTAAAAAAAATACTAGCTAAGTGTTGCACAGCTTCTCTGTTCAGTGATATTCTATAGTGCACTGTAATTTAGAAGTGGAGCCTTGCATTTCTCTGGTAATTGGCTTGCAGTGTCTTAGGTTGGTTTATATAACAATACAACCAGGTTGCCTTACCAAAAAAAAATCCTTGGAGGTCAGTAGTATATAAGAAGTGTATGAGGCATTGAGAGTATCTAACAGCCTCTTTCAACCTGGTGCTGTCTGGATATTTTGGACTGCAACTCCCATCATTGCAGCCAGGGGAAGGCTGACGGGGGACTGAGAGCTATGCTCCCGCTCAAGGTAAATCACACCCATGGCTTCAAAAGAGGAGAGGAAACTCGGTAGGACCGAGGTTGAAAACGACAGACTACCTTGTAAAAAATGTGCAGGAGACTGAAATTTGGCAGAGCTGGGTTTTCTCTCTTGCATGACAAACAGCAGCTGCTAAAATGGCCTCTCCCTAAAGAGAAGTTTAAGCATGGCAAAAAAAAAAGGGGGGGGGAATATTTTAGGTTGGCTTCTGCCGGAAGAAAAGGGAGAAGCAGCAGTCAAATGATTCATGCTGAAATCCGATCAGGTTATTTTTTGCTATTACTTTTCTCATATTGCATAAGACATGCCCTTATACCAACTGAGTCAGACTGTGGGTCCATCTAGCTCAGGGGAGGGGAACATGTGCCTGCCCCAGATGCTTTTGGACTCTATCTCCCATCAGCCCTAGCCAGTGATGAGGGATGTCCAAGGACATCTGCAGTTCTGTATCTTACTCACCCCAGATCTAGTTTTGCATTGTCCACTATGGGTTTGGACCACAACTCCCATCACCCATGACCCTTGAGCATGTTGGTTGGGGTTGATGGGCATTGTAGTCCAAGACATAAAGAGGGTGCCGGGTTGGGTAAGATTGGTCTACATTAAGTAGCAATGGCTCTCCAGGGGTTCAGATGGGGGGGAATCTTTCCTAGCCCACTCTAGGACTTTCCTCATGCAAAGGGTGGATTTTACCTATGAGATACGCTCCCCGTGTCTGTTTAATATAGCTCTTTCAGCCAAGAGATTGATCTAAATGCTAGGGTTGCAACCAAGCATTTTTAAAATTTATTTTAATTGCTCTGACCAGTTGAATGTTGCTCGGTTCAGGTAACCATTATTTGGTTTTGAAAACCCAACAAACTCTGAATTCTCCAAGATTCTTCCCATGGGTTGGTATGTTTCATCACAATCTCTGTATAAACCACCAGACCCTGCTCCAGATAGACTCCTGACCTCTCAGATGCCACACTGATTCTGTGTCTGAGCACTGGGTTTGATCTTGTCCTGAATGGCTGGGCAGGATCAATTGACATCCTGGTTTTCTAAATAGTCAACCTTGACAAAGGAATGAATGGCGTTGGGTCAAGGCTCTAAGTCAGCCTTCCCCACCCTCAAGCCTTCGACATATTTTGAGTGACTGCTCCCAGCATTCCTGACCCTTGGTTGTGCTGGCTGGGGCTGATGGGAGTTGAAGTCTAAACAATGGAGGTTGGTGGGGCTGTGAACCCCTTCTGGGTTTCAGTCAGAACTCTGAAGGAGCTACCCAGTGTGCTGAATCCTATCCCCCAAAAGTTTCAGCACCTTAAATAGCTCTTTTAGAATCATAGAATAGTAGAGTTGGAAGGGGCCTATAGACCATCGAATCCAGCCCCTTGCTGAATGCAGGAATCCACCTTAAAGCGTACCTGACAGATAGCTGTCCACCTGAATCTTGAAAGCCTCTAGGGCAGGAGAGCCCAAGACCTCCCTAAGTCATTGGTCCCATTGTCGTATAGCTCTAACAGTCAGGACGTTTTTCCTTATGTCCAGCCAGAATCTGTCTTCCTGTCACTTGAGCCCATTATTCCATGTCCTGCACTCTGGGATGATTGAGAAGAGATCCTGGCCCTCCTCTGTGTGGCAACCTTTCAAGTATTTGAAGAGTTCTGACTGTTTCTGACTCACAGCCCCATTGATATCAGAACCGCCAGTCTCTGCTGAATCCTAAACATCTGGAGAGCACCACTTTGGGGAGGCCATTCTAAACCGTGTCCCATCTCCAGATGGCTTTCTCCCAAGTCTCATTGCCCAATAGGACAACCACATGCATGACCCACATCTATTTCTAGGGTTCACCGCTGATGCTCAAGAGGGCAGACGCTGCCACTCAAGAGCCTGTGCTTCAGCCTGGGGGCTTCCTGTTTCCAACGGAACCTTCCAGCTGAGAATCCTTTTAAGCAGAGGACAAAAACCAAATAATAAATCCCAACTAAAACACGAGATGTCCTACCGCTGTGCCATTTTATTTGTCAGCTCTAATCTTTAATGCAGTTTGGTTTTCTAAAATTTCCCATGCCTTTGTCTTTTTTATTAGTATTTTGGCAGAGGCTGCTTCCTCGTCGTCGGCCGAGGGATGCTCTTTAATAAATGAATAAAAACAACATTATTGTATTAATAGGAAAACAACAACAACGTGATCATTAAAAGGGGATCCAAAAATTCCCTTTTGTGTGTGCGTCTGTATATAATATTTATTGCTCTTACGTTGTGTGTGTGTAGATACGCACACACAATTTTCTCATTCAACCTGTCTGTCAGAGGCTATTGTGGAATTCGTGGGGGGCAGCTGCCACCCTGTCCGAGGGCGTGTCGGAATGACCGCCGATTGATTGAAGAGCCAGAACTCACTGCTGCATGTTTTTTTAAATAATAAAGTGTTGTTAAATCACTTTTCTCCCCATCCTGCTGTGTAATACAGCTTTCTGCATTATTAATGGCAATTGAGAAAACCAAGAGGGCTTTTAAAAGAGTTTTGCAGCCTCTAAACCAGTCTTAATTATCACGAGCGGAGGTTAAAAAGCAACACCACCGATCAACTGGATATTCAACCTCTTGAGATGAAGGCAGCCCACTGCGGCTGGTTGTGGAGCTGTGATGTGGCCTCTAGACTCTTAGGTTGACCTCTGACCAAGATCATCTACAGGAGGGGGCTGTTAGACCCGTGTCCTGCTTGTGGGTTTCCCCTCAACAGATGGTCGGCCACTGTGTAAACAGAATGCTGGAGTAGATGGAGCCTTGGTCTGATCCAGCAGGGCTCTTCTAATGTTCTTACCCAGACATTGGGCGTAACATCTAGGACTGGCATGGAGAGTGTGTGCCCCTTCAGAAGCTGTTGGACTCCACCCTCAGCCAACATGAATCTGCCCAACTCTTGATGAAGTTCAGAGGCATTCCTCTGGGTGCCCATGACACCAAAGATGAGTTGGCTGGTTAATGGGGAAACACCTGTCTCAGCAGGGCTGACCCAAGTCATCATTTTGCCTGAGGACAAGATGGCTCCCCCCCATTTCCATGCTAACCAGACCAGTAGTTGAGCCTTATTCTCACACTGGTGATGAGATGGCATCTTCCACCCACCTTTGGTGAGCACTCTAGCTTAGGAGGTGCAGGGCAGATTACATTGGGCACACAGCTTTGTCCTTCAGCATATGAATGGCAGTCTCTGTGTCTCGGTATCTACTGGGTGAAGTGGTCACTTTACTATGCCTAACAGTAGGGCCGGGCTTTCTCCACATATCTCTGGAGTCTGCCTGGCAGAGAGATTTGTACCTTTCTGACTCCAGGTGAAGACTTTTTATTGAGCTAGGCCTTTTGATCTGTATTTAATGATGTTGATTCTGTGTTGCTGTTCTTGGGTGTTCATCTTAAACATTTATGTAGTTGGACTTTTATTTTGGGGGGCTGAATAACACCCTCCTTCCCCTCCCAATATACATTGTCTCATCTGTCATTTGGGGGGGTGGTATTTTGGACAATAGTGGAGGGGGTCTTGATTTTTTGGGAAGAGGGAGACTCGCCACCAATGGTCTACCATGTCATCCTGGAAATTTCTTTTGGGAACTGTGGATTAGGGTGTATTTCACAAAACATTTCAAATATGTGCAGAATGTTCTTCTCTCCTCCCTGACCACATCTTATGCTGTGAGTCACCTGAGTTTCGATAGCAGGCTTTCCTGTACAAAGTTTGTGTTTTTCGAGAAGGCTGCTCCTTTCCAGAAATTAAGAGTTGGCTGTGGCTGCAGTAGGCGACCCTGATGATAGCATCTAAGTTTTGGCTGCATTTCCTTGCATATCCTCTGACAAGAATAACATTATTAAAAATAAAGATGCCACAGATTGAGACAGTCTAGCGAAAAATAACCCTCCACCCAGCAGTCTCCGATAAATTACCTAAACAAATTGCCAAGAAGTGAAGATGGGGCAAAATAAATAATCATCAAGTGAGATCCTTAAAGAGGTCTTTAACTTTGTCTCTCTCCTCCTTGTGATAATACACGCGGATGCACCATGAAAGAAACCCTGCTGGATTTTAATGCCGTTGTATTAATAATGCAGCCAACCTTTTTACGTGAGGCAGTTTGGTTTTTTGGCAGGCTGCCATGATCCACAAACTCCTCAGGCTTTCAACTCAAGATACATATTTTCGAAACCTCCTGGAGCTGGTAGAGGTAGCGAAGAAGCCGATGTTTCAGCCGTTGCTCCGAGGCAGAGATGTTGGAAGGAGTGGATGGGGGGACTTTTAGGTATGCCTGCCTGTTGGGGTGGACTGGACACCAACATCTAGAGCAGGCTTTTGTTGCGCAGTTGCGAAAATGTGAAACTCCCCCCCCCCCCCATGCCCCTTTTCATGCCTATGGGGAAAATTTTGGGCAGTTCTTTTTTGTACTTCATGTATTTTTTTATGGCTAAATTTGCTTAAACTATTTTTAAACTGCTTTTTACCTCTCTTTTTTTCCATCTGAATCCTTTGGAGGTGTGTGTCTCTCGCTGTAGGGTTGTCAGGTCTCGGCCTTTGGCCCTGGGACTACGTTTTTAGGGTTTGTCCACAGGGCAACAACTTTTCTTGCAGGGCCATCTGCTATCCTGGCCCACCAACTCACTGGATGGCTTCTTTTACATGCACAGGTGTGCTGTATGGATTTTGTAAAATCCCAGTCTGTCTGTGTGTTATAGATTGTCAGTTGCTTTTCATTCCATCATCTGTGCATGGCAGATAATGGATTTCCCCCCATTGCCCCAGATTAAGTAAATACGCAGTTGCGAAATTGTGGAAATCCCTCCCCCCAAAGCACATATCACGTATTTCCATGCTTTTGCCTGTGGGGAGATGAAACTTTTTGGCTGGTGCTTTTTTTTTTTTTTTTTTTAACTTTATGTAGTTTTCTATGCCTAAATTTGCATAGAATTCCAGATTTGTTTATTTTTGTTTTGTTTTTTTAAAAAAGATCCGTGTGATTTGGGAAAAGCTGATCTGCTGCGCAATCCATGGGTCAGATTTCTCCAACATCCCTAGATGAAGTGGTATGATAGTCATGTATCTTACTTCACAGACGACAGTCACCTATTTGCAGGGCTCTCCAGTCCAAGTCTTATTTTAAAAAAAAGAATCCTAGGAAGGGAGAACAGGGACCTAGAATTTGCCCATCAACAATTAGCACAGCCTTCCACAGCCTGGTGCGCTCCAACTGTTTTTCAATATGAAGTCCCATCAGCCCCAGGAAGTGTGGCCAATGGTCATGAATGCTGGGAATTGTTGTCTGAAGACCATCTGACTTAACACCTAGACAACAGACTGAGCAGTTGCACAGGTCACTTGGTCTCTGTTTTCCCCACCAGGTTGATGTCTATTGCATTTCTGTTTAAATGATAGACCTTGTTTCTACATTAGTGTCTATACATATACATTCACATCCTAGATGAGGGTAACACAGAGCCTTTACATCTCTTGTTCTACCAATTTACCAGTGGGCTCAGCCTGTTGACCACTGAACTGTGCTCCCCCGCTTAACCTGTGCATCACGTTCTCGACTTTGAAGAGTTACTAACCCCATGGCCTCAACCTTGAGGCCTCAAACCCCACCTGGAATAAAAAGGTCTTTCTGAACTAGGGGTAGATGGTTCAAAACAGGGGCTAAAGAGTCGGACTGGGAGATCCGGGTCCTAGTCCCCACTCAGCCATGGAAGCCCACTGGGTGACTATAGGCCAGTCACAGACTCTCAGCCCAACCTACCTCACAGGGTTGTTGTTGTGAGGATAAAATGGAGAGGAGGAGGATTATGTATGCCACCTTGGGTTCCTTGGATGAGAAAAAGTGGGATATAAATGTAATTAATAAATACATAAATGGGGGCCATCTGAACATCGGAGAATGAGGGGGGCCTTTGGATACAGACCTGACTTGCTTTCTGCATGTGATACATGTACTTCTATGAAGGTTTCCATGGGTGTATCGGGGGAGGGGGCTCTAGGGGCAGATGCGCCACTTCACCATTACGGGGTACTTCCACCCCATCTTATCCTGTCTGCTGGCCTCCAATGAAGGTTAATAGCTCTGTATTGGGCAGTAGGTAGGCTAATATGGGAGAAGTCATTCCTTCAAGTATCCTGGATGACTTAGGGTTTAAAAGGTCATACCAACTGGAAGAGCCAGTCATCGGTCCCCTGTGTGCTCCGTAGCTTGGCCTCCACTAACCTGGCTCAACAAAAGATGGTGCAAAACAATTCATCACTGCAGAGTCAATGCAATGTACAGCCACCATCTGTCATGCAGAAACGGATCCATGGTGGCGTTATAGGGGTGTGAAGAGCACACAAGTGTGTCTCTTGTACCGTGGACACGACCAAAAGTACAATTTTTTTTGCTCTCATGAATCATGGGCTGGGAAAAGCAGACCAAGAGAGGTGATGGCATAAAGGCTGGGATTCTAACTTGTATTTCATATGTATATCTTCTAACTGCTGCATTTGCTCAATGGATGGACTGCTAAAAAAAGGGCTGATGCCTGAGTTTTTTGTTTCCTAAACATCGGGCTGATGCCATTACTGTATTTCTTCTTTTTCTCCCTGTCTTAAACTTGTCCTCAGATAGCTTTTAAGATCCTGCTGTCATGGCCTCCCACTGTTTGAGAAAAATCTAAGCTAAATTTCCCCTGTTGCTACAGTTTGAGAATAACACCAGAAGTCAACAGCTTCCTTTTCTTGTTTTTTCATTGTTCCTTGCATTTGAGGACCAGATCAATCACTGTAATGGCGCAATAATGACTTTGGAAGGAAACATATTTATTTTATTCTTCTCTCTCTTTCCTATTGACGTTTTAGTTTTTCATTCCTTTCCTGTCAAGTCTTAACCCACAATAATGAATCTGCTTTTAATACAATCTTTGATTGCTGCAAAGCGTGCTGGAAGGATTGGGGGCAGATTCGTACATAGGGATGTATGGGTTGTGTGAAATCTGTTCATGGATTGCCAGGCACCTTTTTTCCATTCATTGATCGAATTGGGCTTTTTTTTAGTTTCAAAATTTGTGCCTGCAGAAATGCCCAAATCCTCCCCTCATGCCCAAATCCCCCATGAGCATTTTCATATTTTTAGCTGTTTTTTTTAAAACAAAACAAAACACGTGTGTATTCTTTTACTAAATTCGTGCAAAATTCTGGAAGTTAGAAAAATAGTTGGCTAGTCCATGGAACCTGCCTAAAAGAATCTGAGGGCTTATGGGAGTTGTAGTCCAAACTATGTGGTGTGCACCAGGTTGACCACCCCTGATGTAGATGGACCAATGGTCTGATTTGGCATAAGGCCTATTACTTTGTTCCTTTGTACACATTTCTTTCTGTTGCGCTTTCCTTCTTGGCTTGAGGAGTGTGCATCCTGCTTTATGATGTATGGGGGATATAAGTGGCTGGGACCTTGCTTGCCTTGGTAATTGGTAATTTCCATATTGATAATTTCTCCCTGTTCTGTTCCTTTCTGCTCTTCACCTTCCCACACCTGCTCAAGGTGTCTCTCTGCCACCACACCAATTTTGTTTAACAGAAGATGAAGCAGGTGTTCAGTGAAGATGCTGAATGCCCTCTGTTGCCCACCTGGCAGGTGTGACCTTGAAATGATCTTGGCTTTTCCTTCAGGACTGTAAACAGATTGCATGAATGATGTTCGTCTGGGGATTTGAATGGGAAGGGGTGAGCAGGCACGTCTGAGTTGAAATCACACTCTACCTCTGGACTTAGAGCATCAGAACTGAAGAGCTGTAAAAGTTGGTATTTGTACCCAAAGACTTTGTGGATTTGGGTTATGATCCTCTCTACTGAATGCTTGGGTTAAAATATTGTGGGTTTTGGGTGGGGGTGGGGAGAAGGATAGTTCAAGATTTCCTTAAATTCTGCAATTCATTTGTTTTAATCCTGTTAAAGGCTATTGTTCCCCAGTCGTCTACTTGCTTCAGTGCCATTTTTTAAAAACTGTAATTGCTTGGCTATTGTCTTCCTGAGAATAGTTACATAGTTGCTCTCAGCCAATAATTTCATTAGGGATGTGCATTGTATCGGATCCGATATTCGATTCCGATTAAAATCAGAAGATATTGGACATCCGATACCGATTCCCATTCAAAACTTAGTGTATCTAATTTTTTCTGATCCAATATTTTTGTCTCCAATTTTTATTGGAAAAAATTGGAATATTGGATGCCATTTTAGGTGTTTTCCCCATAGGCTAGCGTTGGGGGACAAATATGCTTGTAACTTCATTTTAAAAGGGATCAAAATGAAACTTGGGCACATGGGAGATTGGATGTTGGTTGTTATGTGTCCCAAACTTCAGAAAAATCCGTTCAAGCATGTATTTTCTATGAATTTTTGAAAGATCGTGATTGTGGCTTTGATAGCTGTCAAACTTACTTTGACAGCTGTCAAGCACGATCTTTCAAAAATTCATAGGAAATACACGCTTGAATGGATTTTTCTGAAATTTGGGACACATAACAACCAACATTCCTTCTCCCATGTGCCCAAGTTTCATTTTGATCCCTTTTAAAATAAAAAAGTTACAGGAGATTCTTTCCCCCAACGCTAGTCTATGGGGAAAACACCTAAAATGGTGTCTGATTCAAAAATCGGACCTCCGATTTTTAATTGGACATTGGATCCAAACTGATGTGAGAGACCTCTGATTTTTTCTGAACCAATTAATTACAAATCCAGAAGTTCTGATTCTGATCCGATTTTTCCGTTTGTGCACATCCCTAAATTTCATGCATTCATTCATTCATTCATTCCATTTCTCTATCACTTGATGGCCAAAGCCCTTTGGGTGGTTTACAACGTTTTAAACCCCCTAAAAGTACAATATAATAATGTGATATAAAACCATTCTCATAATATATATATATATATATATATATATATATATATAATATAGCCATTTTCAACCATCAACAATAAAATTCCAGGTCTCGTTAAAAATCTTCTCGTTATCTGTCAGTTATCTGGGAGTAGACTTTGATCTGGTTGACCATGTTGGCCCCGGTTAGACTGTGCTGGTAAGAGTGTTCCATCATTGGGAGAGGGCCCCACTGAAAACGTCCACCTCCAGTGTTGCCATCTGCTGACCCCGTCTTAGAGGAGGCCCTCGGAGTGTGGAAGACACAATGAATGGAATGACATCACGATGTGCGCCACTCTGTTTTGATGATGCGATGGTGTCGCTAGAGGCACGTGAAGCCAACTAAGAGTGAGGGCAATCCTTTCGAGTGCTTTCACTGTACATCCGGCCAATGCGGTAACTTTTGAAGCAACTTTTGAGCACTCAGAGGACTTGGATACATCTGAAAACGCCATCCCATACTTTAAAGCCCAGCGTCTGTATTTGTAGATCAATGTCACCCAGGAAATGGATTTGTGTCATTGCCCATCCCACCCCATTTCATTTAAATGCTCACGCTTTGTTGAGAAGGGACGCTTGTTTCAAATCGCTGGGGTTGGTGATGGGGTTGTGACTGCTCTGATTTCCCTTTATTTGATGCCTGTCTTGAAGCGCCGGCCTTCCGGCTCGGCTGGTGTCAATTGACGGGAGTGTTTTCTTTATTTTATTACAATGGAACGCTCGCCCCCCAGTGTGGCACAGCAAATGGGTCTGCTAAAGCATTCTTGAGTTCTAGCCCTCTTCCTTCATTAGACCGGTGTGTTGCACCCTTGATGGAATTGAAATAAATAATTTGCCGGCGGTGGAAGGAACAGTATTAGATTTATTTCTGAATTCTTTTTCTTTTCCCTTAAAGAAAGATGTCAGCGTGTAGCCCGGAGGACAAGAGAGAGAGAGAGAGAGGCAAGGACTGTCAAGCTTCCCTGCCTGCTCTGAATTAAGCTTGAACCTATTGGAAATGAAAGGTTCAGAGAGCAGAGATGAAATAGATTGAAGGACTCACTCGAAGCGGATTGAAAGGGCAGGTTTACTGGTTCAGCATGATCTCAATGGGCGAGGGGGAGATACCTAATGCATTGTAAGTGTCAGCTTTTGTGGGGTCCCATTTTTCTCTTCTCCCTCCCCCCTTCTACCAAGGCCTGCTATTCTTATTCTTATTTTATCTTTCTGTATTGGCCTTTTTGGGTATCCAGGATAGATTGACGGCTGCAGCACAGGCAATAAAACATCAGGCATGTTGGGAGTTGGAGCCGTCTTTGACCTGTTTTGAATGGCGGCTTTGTGCTAGGCTGGCAGAAAAGTCTTTATATATTTATTAGTTTTCAAATTGATTAAGCACCGTTCATCCACATGGGATCTCAGGGCAGCGTACGCAACATTCTAAAACAAACCAAGCCAGTATAAGAACTGTACGATTGCAATTTTTTGTCTCTCCAATCCAGAAAAAGAAGAAAACAAAAAAGGAACCTCTAGGCAGCTAACACCATAAAGCCATAATCAATAAAATAAGCAATGAACGCCCCAATAAAATAGCAGCAATAAGCCATAATCAATAAAATGAACAAGGAATACTCTAACGAATAAACTGATACATTGGGGATGTGGTGTGCAGGATGTGTCAGTCAAAACCACAATAAATGGTTAGTTTATGTCGTCTTCTTTTTAATAAACTTTTTAATAAACTGATTTTAAAATGTGAAACATTTTGGCTGAAATGTTTATGTTGTTTTTAAATTTGTTTATTAAAAAAAAACCCTTTCAAAATTCATTAGGTGGATATGTGATTGCTTGTTGTTTATTGTGGTTTGAAGTACCCTAATGAAAACAGCAATAAAGCATGAGTTGTTATTGATTGATTTCATATATATATATATATATATATATATATTTCTTATATATAAAAATGGCACTCAAGGTGGCTAATTTTTCATTGATGCTTAATGGTGCAGAAACAGGAAGCCAGCCCAGTATCCAGAGGCAGGGAGCTCAACATCCTTGGTGACATAACTGAGAAGGTCCTCTTCTGCATGTCCACCACCAGAGGACCACAGTGGGATGTCCATCAGAGCTGCTTTTGAAGACCAAAGGGTGTGGACAGCTTCTCCTCCCATCTGGTCCCCTCTCAATCTTTTGGACTGAAACTCACATAAACACTGATCATTGGTCATGCTGACTGGGGCTTGTGGGAGTTCTAGTCCAAAACATCTGGAGGGCATCAGGTTACAGAAGGCTGTTAAAACCCTAAACAGCTCTTGCCCTCTATTACATTTATTCTGCCTACCTGGAATACTTGCCTCTACCCAATTAAAATGTACTGTACAAGTAAGATGAACACCAGTTGATCTTACTTAGTATGCTGGGCTGAAGGAAGAGAGGCCATCTGACTGAGAGTTAGGCATAACTGTCCTGCTACAAACCATCAATCATACTGCAGATCCCGTTTTAATGTTCTTGACCATCTTTGTCCCCTCGGTTTGACCTTGCAGGGGATGTAATGGGCTGTGAAGGGGGCAACTCAAGTGATGGGAATTCACCTTCACATGCCATAAAATGGAGGCAGCACACGTTGAGGTGTATCGGGTCAGAACAGCCTTTGGTTGCCTGACTCTTGCAGAAGCTGAGGTAGGGTTGGTTGACTCCAAAGCTGAACTTCTTGGTGAGTGGGGAATGACGAGGGGATTTTGACTATCTGGATTTTCGATTGTAAGCCCATTGGGGCAGAAACTCAGGGCTGTCTCCAGACCCCTTGACAGGTGGCCATCCTGGCCCCATTGCTACCTAGGCTTCTGGGAGGGTAGTCCCCTCAAGAGCGACTGTTGCAGCTGTCATCTTAATTTTCCCAACCTGCAATGCACTGTAAATTCCCATTCCAACACAATATGGAGAAACCAACAAGCAAAAATCGTGGTCGCCTCCATGTTCTCAGATGGTGTTGGAAATATCCAGATTGTGCAAAAACAGGAATTTTCATCACTTCCTGTCACAAGCAGTAACCTTAACTTGTTGGTGCCATGTGGGCGGCACTGGGCTTTCAGGAGCCTGTCTTTGTAAAGTATCATGCATCTATATGGTGCTGGGAATGTTGGAGATCAAGTCTGCAGACTTGATTTTTGTTTTGAACGTCCTGGAATTTTATGCAACTTTTGTCTTAGAAAAATGTGTTGTTGTTTTTTTTTTAAAAAAACTGGCTGAAAGTGGTGACCAACTGTCAGGATTTTCCCAGATTTGTCCTGGTTTTTGTTCTATCCTGGGTGTCAGGGGAGATTTCCTGTCATTTTCTATAATGTCCTGGAATGACACACTTTCCCCTTAAGACCACCATTAGTGTGGTGGTGGGGAATGGCATGCTCTCCAGAGGCCTGGGAAAGTGCACTTTCCCCCACCCCTCCCGCACTGGGTATCCTCTTTTTTTGGTTTTTGTTTTTTTTTGGTTTTTTGGTTTTTTGGTTTTTTGGTTTTTTGGTTTTTTGGTTTTTTGGTTTTTTGGTTTTTTGGTTTTTTGGTTTTTTGGTTTTTTGGTTTTTTGGTTTGTGAATTTGGGGAGGGAAGGAGGATTTGCGCATTTGTGCAAGTGTGGGAAATTGGAAAACAGCCCAATTCCACCAATAAGCACATGATGGAACGAAAGGCACCTGGTAATCTTTGAAACACAGACAGAATGGGTTTGACAAAATCCATACATCTATATGGTGCCGTATCTATTGTATACCGTATGAGTGGCTTTGTGTGTGTGTGCATTCTCTCCCCCCCCTCCAGAAATGTCAACGCAGAGAAATGCTCCTAACATTGATGAACATGTCTTTCAAGCTTATTTATTTATTATTTATGCTGCCCAACAGCCAAGGTTTTCAGGGCAGTTCACAGCTAAAGCCGTGATATACCCAGGTCAATTTAAAACTTTCAAAAACTTTGTAAGATATATCATATAAAACCAGAAAAAGTTATACGCCAGGGAAAGCTTGTCTAAAAAGATGCGTTTTCGGGAGGCTTTTGAAAGATGTTACATTTTCTGCCTCCCGAACCACACGAGGGAGGGTTTTCCAGAGGGTGGGTGCTGCTACAGAGAAGGCCCTGCTGTTGGGGTTCTTCGTGAAGACATTCAGTTCATCTCTGTTTAAGCTTGGCTAATTAAAACCCAGTTTGACAGCCTGTCTGCCCTTGGCATAGCTGCTAGGCAGTTCCGGTTCACATCGGTGAATCATTCTTGGGCCGCTCAGTCCTAGCACTGGAGACTGTTTGAGGTGACTTATGGAACTGTTGGCTTCTGCTGGGACAGAATTGCTCAACTTGCCACGAGTGCCTTTGCACTCATGTCCTACTTGTGAGTTTCCCGCAGGCAGCTGGTTGACCACTTTGTGGACCAAATGCCGGATTAGATGAACCCTTGGTCTGATCCAGCAGGGCTCTTACATCATAAACTTGCATTACACCCTGTGTGGGGGCAGGGAGGAAGGAAGCTCCCCATTTCAGAGGCAGTAGCTGATATCTGGTCCGGACAATGAGGATTTGGGGCAGGTATTTCTTTATTATTTATTGCATTTATATACCGCCCCATAGCTGAAGCTCTCTGGGTGGTTAACAAAAATTAAAAGCATTGACAGAGTAGAATAGGGACATGTCTGTAGCTAAGAATGGACAAAATTGTCTCATTTTCTCTCACACTGGAATTTTTAAAATCTTAATTCTTTCTGTCCTTTTTATGAAGGACATTGTGGATTTTGTTAAGTTCTTTTAAGAGAGAGAGAGAGAGAGAGAGAGAGAGAGAGAGAGACAGCCAGTGTGGTGTAGTGGTTAGAGTGTTATACTGGGATTCAGGAGTTCTGGGTTCCAGTCCCCAATCAGCCATGAAACTCACTGGGTGTCTTTGGGCCAGTCACAGACTCTTAGCCTAACCTACCTCACAGGGTTGTTGTCGTGAGGACAAAACTGAGAGGAGGAGGATCATGTGAGCCACCTTAGGTTTCTTGCAAGAGGGAAAAAAGGTGGAATATTAATGTGAGAAACACGCACATACCCTCTCAGAATGAAATGGAGTTCTCACCCAACTCCTAATCTTGACATATTTTAGGATATGGTGTGTTCTTAAAATGAAGATTCACTAGTTGCTTCAGAGGTCTTAAAAAGAAAAGGAACAAAGACAGAAAAATGGACCATAATGTAAATATAATCATTCCTAGTCTGTCCTTGACTTCAGTGAAAAAAGATGGAAGGTTTTCTTTGGTATTCCTGTTTCTTTTCATCCAAACCTTCATCCTCAAAATATAATTACGTTTGCAAACAAGTGGAGGCCGGAATCTTACAAGCGAAACCATAGAGGCCTAATCCCTCATGCACCCTCTCACAAAAATAAATAAATATTCCTGTCCCTGCAGGGTACAAGCAGGTGAGCTGATTATGAGCCATTTCAGAGGCATTAACTATTGAGAGAGGACTTTTAAAAGCTCTGCAATAATTCATTGTTTATTTCCTTTTGGATTCCCCCTTGGAATAACTTAATGCTGTCCTGAGCCGAGGGCCATCTCTTTTCTTGTCTAACGGGCATTGTAATTAGCATGACAAAGCTTTCCCCCCTCCTGCATTGAGAGAAAGTGGAGGAGGAGGAGGAGTGAAGGATGGGGAATAATGTCTTCCAACAACCCGTTTTTGGAGTTTACGACGCCAGCTGCAAATCATTAAAAAAAATAATAATGTGTGTCTGTGTATTTAGAGGGTGAGAGGAGGTACAAGCAGGCTAGGGGTGTATGGAAATTTCAGTCCTGGCCTGAACATGTCCCACTAGCGACCCTGAATGTGAGAAGGAATTGAATTTTTTGGGCTTCCCCCCCCCCCTTTGCAGTTTTCTGAAGTTTGCCCTTGTGTTTGAAAGTGTGCAAATTCACGAGTGTGCACATGTGCATCCCTCCAAAATCTACATTTTCACACTTTCACCTATGGTAAAAATGTGTATTCTCGGTTGAGGAAAAACACACATTTTTGAAAAAAAATGCACATTTTTTCGGTTGGAGAAATGCACATTTTCCCCAATTGCAGGGAGAAGGGGGAAGGATCACATGCTCTCATTTGGGAAAGCAAATGGGCCAAACCAAAGGGTTGAGAAGGATTTCGGAGAACCTCAATGATCTCACCCATCTCTAACACAGGCCCAAATATTTCAACTATTCTTGAACTATGGATACAGTAAACTCACTGGGGCCAGATTTACACCAAGTACTTCTTCACACAGCACATAGTTAAATTATGGAACTCACCACCACAAGATGTGGCAATGACCAGCAATTTGGATGGCTTTAAAAGGGGGTTGGATAAATTTCTGGAGGAGAAGGCTATCAAGGGCTACTAGTCCTGATGGCTATGTTCTACCTCCAGTATTCGAGGCAGTAAGCCTGTGGGCACCAGTCGCTGGGGAACATGGGTGGGAGGGTGGTGTTGCACTGTGTCCTGCATTGTTGGTCCCTGGCCGATAGCTGGTTGGCCACTGTGTGAACAGAGTGCTGGACTAGATGGACCCTGGGTCCGATCCAGCATGGCACTTCTTAAGTTCCTATTTTCTCATGTCCTTATAGTGGTATGAAAGCGGTATATAAAAGGCAGGAGCCACACCAAGCAGGATTTAGCGGTATATGGCATGTGTCAATGGGCCCCAACAGTTGTCCATGCACTTCAATACCGCTATAAAGCAGTAGCGTGGCTCCTTCCTTCTATATTCCGCTTTCATACCTCTATATCTTGCTTGGTGTAGATCTGGCCTGGGTTGAAAATCCACCTCTCCACACATCCACACACAATTTTGCACCCCTGATTTATCTTATGTTTTCTGGAGGTGGGGACGAGGGCAGCTAATTTTGAGAGCAGGGCGTGTGAAAACCCACCAACATCCCTCTTCACTCCTTTCTGCTGCTGTTCCGAAATGCCCTGGAAGGACCCTGCATCGTGAGCATTCTGTTCTTGGAAGGATATGGTGTTGCCACATAGCATCATTCAGGGACATCCTGCACAATCCAAAATGGCAGCCTAGCCGCTAGAGCCTTTTGCCCCCTTTCCCAATCAATGTCAGAACGTTTTGGCCACGTCTTTGCATCACATGTGCAAACTACATTCGCAGCATGGAGGATGCCAGCCACCCATCATTGCTTTTTTCTAGGCGACGCCATTCCTCCTCCCCCAAGTTTCATTGTGTCAGGATTTCATATCAGAGGGCATATCAGAAAATGTGCATCTGTATTAGTGCCCATTTAAAAACGGGCGCGTTTTGGGTGTGCTTTCTCAAACGTACGCATTTTCTTCACGGGATTTTCACATCTACGCCTTTTTTATTTTTAAGCAGGTGCATTTAGGAATTGCCTGTTTGCACGCTCTTTTTTTCGAACTGCATCGCGAATTTTGGAGGTGTATGCATTGCTATGGCAAACTGCCTTCTGATTTATATTTAGGTTTCGGAAGTGCAAATTTGGTAACTTCGTACCAAATCCCAAACAAATGGGTTTCTCACCTGTTCCTGTAGACACTAAGCTTCGTATTCCGAGCCAATCCGCCGGGAAAGTTGATGCGGTCTCCGCTTGTTTGCCCCACCACTAGTGGCTTTGACGAAAACGACTTCTCCAAGGAACTGTAGAAGTTTAGCTTTGATTAAGCTGGGATTTCCGAAAGCCTCTCCACGCCCTTAAATGAAATGAAAAAGAAAATCTCTCCATCTAATTAGACTCTACTGGGGGTTGGGGAGGAGAGAATTTCCAGCTCTTTGATTATTTTATAACACTTGTAATCTGTGCAAAGTGTTTATCAAGCTTTTAAAAAACGATTTGGTTTGTTTCTTTCCTGTCTCTCTTCCTAGGGCGATGTTGTTGCCTGGCTGTAAATTGAAACTTTAGATAACTTTGGCTGTAAAAACAACAGCCCAAAGAAAAATACAAGGAGGAAGAAAATGCGTTGAGGAAGGCTTTGGATATGACCACAAATATAGCTGCCCAAATAATTTGCACCTGGCTGGTGTTTCCCCAGTTGCTTGGCTGGAAAAGGGAACATATACTCACAAGAGTTGGAGGCTCCAAGTGAGGTAGGAGAAGCTAAAAGGAACAGAATGATGAGGGTGGATACTCAGGGAGTCACTTCATGGGTAGATCATTTTCCACCATTGCCCCGTCCCTGAGACTGTAGACTGGGTGATCTTCTCCCCATTTCCAGAGAAGACTAGTTGGAGATGGTTGGAAGAATCAATGTGGCTCCAGGTTTTGGGCCAACCTTAGCCAAGATACCCTCGATGGGCTCTCTTCACCCTGAACTAGGGATGCTGGAGGAATCTGTTTGGGGGATGGAGCTAGACAAGCTTCTCTTGGTTCACCCCTTCTGGACTTTGGTCCATATTCTGCTAACTGGCCCAGCTTGGTCTGCAGCAAGTCTGGCCAATTAGCAGATTTTCTGTTCAATGATTGTCGCAATTTGAGCAAACTGCACAGATTTGCACAAAATGAGAGCTGCTCCCTCCCCTCCAAATCTGGAAAATGTCCCTGGAGTTCAGGGGAAAAACACATTGCATGGTTAACAAGCCACCCTGTGGAAAATGTCCTGGGTTCAGACAACGCGCCGACTCACCATTCAACAAACAGCCCACAATTCAACCACAAGCATTGTGTGAACAGCTCCCCCCTCTCTCTCTGTGGTGCGTTGCAATGAAGGCTAGAATGACAAAATCACCCTAAAACTAGAGCCCAAAACATGGCTTCCAGCTGTAGTACCATTTCAACCATCCCACACAGACATTGGAAGCCTATTTGGTAGCCAAATCATTTCCTACAATTCGATGTGCAGAAAACATCTAAATCACATTGGACCCCAGGTGGGATCCGGGTCCACGAGGTGCAGTCACCAGTGGCAGGGGTGGAGGGCAACTAGTGAGAGATTGATCCAAGAAGGTGCAATGTGTCTCTTGTGACCCCCCTGCCCAAACGCTCCGTGCAGTCTATAAGCCAGTCTTGCGTTGCCCAACTGGGCAACCTCTAGACTACAACTCTCACCTTCTATGCTAGCTGGAGATCATGGAACGTTAGTCCAACCCATAGGCTAGTCTTAGCCCTCCCGGCACACATTCTGCTCTTCATAATAAGAAGAGCCCTGCTGGATTAGTCTGAGGGTCCATCTAGTCCAGCACTCTGTTCACACAGTGGCCAACCAGCTGTCAACCAGGGACCAACAAAGCAGGACATGGTGCAACAGCACCCTCCCACTCATGTTCCCCAGCAACTGGTGCC
The DNA here is from genome assembly GCA_029215795.1 of Anniella stebbinsi. Taxonomy (NCBI): domain Eukaryota; kingdom Metazoa; phylum Chordata; class Lepidosauria; order Squamata; family Anniellidae; genus Anniella; species Anniella stebbinsi. Next base: position 17,423,399 of record JARDYH010000010.1, read on the forward strand.
TACAGGCTTACTGCCTCAGATACTGGAGGTACCACATAACCCTCAGGGCTAGAAGCCATGGCTAGTCTTCTCCTCCAGGAATGTATCCAACCCCCTTTTAAAGCCATCCAAAGTGGTGGCCATCACTACATCTTGTGGTAGTGAATTCCATAATTTAACTGTGCGCTGTGTGCAGAATCTGTCCCGAATTTGTCCCGAATCTCCCACCAATCAGCTTCATGGGATGACCCTATTGGGTACTGGTATTTTGAGAGAGGGAGAAAGTTGGTAGGCATTTTGCTAGCATTTCAGCAAAAGGCTTCATTCAAGGTGGTTGCTGTTATTATTATTATGTAGCGGAGGGAGACTGGTTGTGTCCATACGAAATGGGTTGGCAAGATGGCCGTTCCGCGTGGCAGCGCAACCTCTGAAGCCCGGTGCCCTGGAGGGAGCACAGTGTGCATCTAAACATAGCTTTCTTCCTAAGAGGCCGAGGGGTCGTTCATCCCCTTCTGCCGTCAAGCCTCAATCGGTTTGGACAGCTGGGCTAATCAGCGGGAAACATCAGCTAAGGTGCTGTGTGTATGTCTCCAGGGGAAGTTTCCTCTTTCGGTCACTGCTGATGCGAGCCAAATATTTCATGGCTCAAGATGTCCTGAGACTGAGTGAGTGGGCACCGTCGCTGCTGTTCGGTTTGACATGCACTTCGCCGGGCTGCCTTGAGGATTATTCCCAAGCTTGGTTTTTGTAGCAGGTTCTTTGTGTCAACATCCGAATGGGACAGGCTAGAAGAACACCTTTGATGAGATCTCTCACTAGAGCAGCCCTGGGAAGAGGGCGCCTTTGAGTGTTTCAAGGGAGTATCCATCATGGACGCTTGCGCCAATTACTGCCAAATTTGTGCATATTTTGCCATAATCTGCATGAATTGCTTAACCTCTAAACCAGACGTTGACTGGATTGTCCTTTCAGCAGAGGACTGTCCTTTGTAAAAGATGATGCGTAGCTGCCCTACAGGCTATGAAGGGAAAGAGATGGCCGAGCCCTAATTGATCCTTATGGAAGCCCCTCTCTCCCCAATAACATGTCCTTTCGATAATAACAACGCTCCTCGGTGATGTTGAACAATCAAGTGAAGGAATATTTGCAGCCTGGTATTAAGATGGGGCTACCCATGTGCTGACTCCTTCGAGTGGTTTATGCATGATAATCGACTTTAATAGTTTATGAGATGGAAAAAGCGGTGGATCTCGGAGCCCACCGAATGATCAAATTTTTATTGCTTCATAAAAATAGCCTTGTAGAGGTTAATATCCTTGGGAGGCAGCTGCTTAATTCCAAAGTTGGGTAAGGTCTCTCCCCTCCCCCATTTTTTTTTCTTCATTTTTTTTTTACGTTGGGAAGAGGGAGGGAACTTGTATGTCTTTCAGCCTACATTTTGCTCAGTAATTGTAGGTGACAGATGCATAAAATTAGCTTTTCTCCAAAAGCTTTTGGAGGCCTGCCTTTCCCTGAACTGTAAATTTTGACTTGACTTTCTCATTTTCAGGTGTCAAGAGAGCATCGCATGTTTTATTTTGCTCACTGCAAAACGGGACAGATTGGAGCACGGATTTTGCAAGCAGTTTAGCAGAAGACAGATGGAGGAGGGGGAAATAGTGGGCTAACACACACACACACAGTTTTACCCTTATGATGGTGAAGCCTCTGATTCTGATTGGCTGAGCTGGTGTGATGGCATGGAATGTTCAGTCGCTTGAGGAACTAAGTAGCTATAGTCCAGCTTCTCTGAGGGCAGGGGAAGTTGGTACATTTGGTTAGGTTTCAAACATCTCACTGAAATGCAAGGAAGGTCAGGGGTATGTACAGGGATGGCTGAGATCAGGGGTAAGGAGGATGAAGGAAGGAAGGAAGAAGAGTTGACAAAATGGACATCTGGAAAAGAGGGATTTGAAGGTGGAGAATGAGTTCTGAGGAAAAGAGCGCTGGAGTCAAGGAACTGGGGCGAGAAAGGGGCTAAGCAGAGAGAGGGAGGAACTTCAGTTCACATGGGAGCTAGAGATGACTGCTTGGCTAGTCAAGAGATAAGGCAGGTTGTGGTAGGGATGTGCCAATCAGCCAAACTCAAGTTTGTTGGGTTTTTTTTTTCAAATTCCGCCTCAAATGCATTCCAATTCTGTTTTCTTCTATTTTGCACCAAAGCTATTGTGTAGATTTGCGCACATTTTTGTAGGGGGGGGGGGAAGAGTTGGCAGGGCGAATTGGCTCCCTCAGGTAGAGGATTCTGGGAGGAGGGCAGCAGCAGCATTCTTAGCTGTCCCTCTGCCCCCCCCCCCGAGGTGTTCCCATCCACTTCGATCAGTGCCTTGGCAGCAACCATGCTTTCTTGATGCTGACTGGGCCGGGCTGGCTCTCTCGCATCTCACAGCCTTTTCTTTTTGATGCGTCACTGACTGAGCAAGCAGACCAACATGCAACCACTCCAGATGGCCATTCTAACAAGCATTGCAAGTATGCATGGGTGGCTTTGCTCTTGGCATGTATTATTATTGTTGTTGTTGTTGTTGTTGTTATTATTATTATTTGCTGCCCCATATATACTCTGGGCTGTTTACAAAGTTTAAAAACACTGAACATTAAAAACCGCTATGCACAATTTAAAACCATAAAAATCATTAAAAATATCCATGTAAAACAATTATTCTAGGTCAAAAAACCAACCAGCAACCCTCAACATGCACTGTTAAATGCTTGGGAGAAGAGAAAAGTCTTGATCTGGCGCCGAAAAGATAACAATGTTGGTGCCAGCCGAGCCTCGATGGGGAGTTCATTCCATAATGGTAGCTGCGCTGGCGTTTTTGCCTGAGTGGTGAGGAGGAGCCTGCGTGGTGTCAGGGTGGAAGCGTGCATGCCATGTGCCCTGCCCTGCAACCCCTAAGCTGGCCTGCTTTGCTCAGGCATGGAGGAGGAAGCTGCCCCATCACCAGAGAGGAAGTGAGAGAATGGGAGTGTATCTTTGTTTTTGCCTCAGGCAGCAGAGAGAGAGAAAGAGAGAGAGAGAGAGAGAGAGAGAGAGAGAGAGAGAGAGAGATCTGTTATCCACATAAACTTCTCATTTGTTTTAATCTCAAAACTTAACTCTGTCTGGCTTTAACATCCTGACCTTGCCGCTTCAGAGGGATTTTTATCTCAATTTTCCTCAAGACATCCTGGGAACATTTTAATCGGTTAGGTATTAACAAGCTACTAATTGTCTTTTAGCTGCTGTGATGAGAGTTTTCTACTTATTTGAAAGCAGGATGTAGCCTTCCATGGCTGGGCCATCTCAGGGCTTAATTAGAGCTGGACCTTAGGAAGATTCCAAGTGTGAATTGATGCACAGCACCGTCTGGCTGAAACTGACATTCTGCATCCAGGAGGTTCTCTATGCACTCAGTTCCACCAGGTCACGCCGGATCTCTTGTGAGAGCCAAAGGCAGCGGCATGGTTTGAGCATTTGACGTAGGCCTGGGGGGCTTGGTTTCGAATCCATGCATAGCCTACAAGCTTTCAGAAAGCTTCTCCAATCTGGTGTCCTGCAGGTGCATTGGACTATAGCTCCTAGCATCCATAAGAAATGGCCCTGATGGCTGAGTGATGGGAGTTGCAGTCCAACTGGACAACAGGGAAGACCCTTATATATTGTCCTTTTGGAGGTAGGGAATTACCTAAAATGTTCATTCCTTTAACCCCTTTAGCTTTTTCTGATACTCTGACTTTTTAGGAGTACCCCGTACAAACTGAACCGTTGAGTGGAGTTTTCACACTGCATAGAGGAACGGGTTGTGTGAACTGAGCCGCTGGCAGTCAGGGTAGACACCGTAAGCCTAGATGAAGAAAATACTCCGATGGTGGATGGAAAGGGGGGAAATAACCAAACAAAAGAGGGAACAGCTCCATTTACTTTTACCATCATCAACGTTATGCATCATTCATTTGGGACATTGCTAACATTATCTTGTTAGCCAGTAATCTGCATCTCCAGACAGGGAAAGCCTAGGAATGGAGGAGACATTTGTTTGATTTGCATTTTAATATGGTCTGACCTAATTCACACTTCCCAAACTAATCCATGAACCAGAATACAATTATCCATGGCTTTCTTTGGCACTTCTCCAGATTTTGTGCAGCAAAAATGAAGAGGTGTGCATACAAACACATACATTGGGGAATGTTACATACAAAAATGCAGGCGTTAGGGATGGCGTGTGCAAAAGAGCTCATACTGGGGAAATTGCTTGCACGAACTGCATATAATAGGGAGAAATGGGTAGAGAGAAACCTCCATAATCTATGGGCATGGAAATAAACATGAACTGCAGAGGAGTGTAGCTGTGGTCTCAGATGCATCCATCCCAAGGAAGTAGGCATGCGTGAATCAGCCTGAGCCCCCCAAAGTTCTCTGAATTCTGGCGTGAAGCTTGTTCCAACTTGACTCTGTATGAGTTTGCAAGCTTTTTTCTTTAACGATGATAATGATAAAATAATAATAATAAAATAATAACTACTATTACTACATTTTGCAATGTCCACAAAGTAACACTCTTAGGTCCTTGCAAAGAAATGGCTTTTGTCTGGCTGTGTTTATGGGTAACATGTAGGGATGTGAATTTTCAAATTCATCCAAATTCCACCTTGGAGTTTGTTCCGTCTCACAGTTTTGCTTTTGTTGTTCATGAGAACATTTGTGCATAGATTTGTGGCTATTTCCCCCCCCCCCCCAAATCTATGCATCACTTTGGCACATCTTTGAAATGTATGATTTTTCCTGTTCGCATTAATGAAAGCATGGTTGTGCACATTTCTCAAAAGTGTGCAATTTTTTCATGCACCTGTTCCAAATTTGCACATGCTGTTGAATGCGAACTTTTTTTTTTGGGCCCATGAATTGCACTGCAAGCTCGGAAATGTACGAACATCAACCGCGGATTGCATCCAAGGCTGTGATTCGGCTTAGAAGGTGCAGATTGGGAAAACCTTGATAAAAAATGAACGGAAACTGATTTCTCTTACTTTCCTACCTTTCTGCCTGTCATGTTTCCCCAAACCTCTCGCTTTATTGTGAGACAATAAAGAGGTCTGCCACATAACCTACAAAGCTTTATTCGAGCAATAAATATATCTTTCCACCTGAAGGGACTCTAACTTCTAGGAAGTTCTCTCTAGAAAAAAATTATGCAAACTAAGTGAGACAATTGTCTTTTCAAGAAACAGGGAAAGCCTTTTCCCAGTGCACTTTAATTTCAGGGAGACTAGTTCTGAAGAAGCCTTTGGCGAGAAGCTATCTGGAGCGACCTTCTCTCACCTTCCTTTAGCTCTGCCCATTTTAGTCTGCATCATTGTCTAGGATCAACTAGCCTTTCAGTTCCCTCCCCCTTGGAAGAATCCTCAATTCCCAGAGCTTGAGGGTTGCTTACGCTTTCAGAGATAAGGTCTGGCAAAAGTTCATTCCCAGCTGGTGAAGAGCCCGTGAGAGTCACCTCTCCCACTTCCCATATAGGCTGGTATGTTTTTGGTGCCATCTCTTCTGCTTCAGAATCTGATTCTGATCGATCGTCTGGAACTCCTTCTTCCAGCCTAAGGGGAAGAAGGATTTAGGGCAGCCTAAGGATTTGGGGCAGTCCTGAAACTGCCCCAAATCCTGGAAAACTATTGCCTTTCAAGAAAAGACAACACTGGGCTCGATGGATAGGGGCAGTTCCCAGCATAGCTTTGTTTATTGACAGCTGCCACTTTTGAGTCTTTGAGTGTGATCTTTTCCTTCTGTTCAGAACTTCCATCTGGGAGCCTTGCAACATGCATTCTTATGTGGCTGAATGGAAGAGCTAGCAACTTCAGTGCTATTTGATATCTCTCAGGACCTGGGAGTTTTTGGAAAGCATGGGAATGTGGGGGGGGGGGTGGCATAGATGGCGTTACCAACACCTTCTGCAGTCTTTATCTTGTGCTGATTCCCCAGCCTTGTTTGGTACCTCATTGCTATTCCATTGCTGTCGTGGTGGTAAGGAGGAGCGGCGTTCTTAATGCGCGCACTCCAAACCTGGATGAGCCGAAGCCGTCAGTCGCGGGTCTCTCATCTTCAGGGCGTGCTTCATTTCCCATCGAATAAATTAGCATACATTTATCATTAGTTAGAAAGCTATTAACATTAATATAAACAAATACATAGTGGATTCCTTCAAGAAGATTATTGCTTTAATCACTGGGATGAGGATAGTGGGCATCTTTATTTCTTTTCTCTTTTTGTGTGTGTGTGTGGGGGGGTTAATGGATGTGCTTGCTTGGTCTCGTAGCCATTTTTCTTCCACATCTAACTACCCCTGAGTGTACATCTGTTGGGCTCCGCATCTCATCTAATTGAAATTTTGGAAATAAAACAGTGATTCCCACCCTACACGCACACACACGCCTCTTATGCAATGGATAACAAAAACTTTCCTTCGGTCAACAATTGGCATGTGTGTATATTCTCTCCTCTTCCCCCCCCCCCCCAGTAAAATGTCACTGAAAGAGATTCCAGGCTGGATTTTAAAGACATACCCCTGAATACAAGTTGTGTACTCAATGTTTTTGTTTTTCCCATAGGTGATTCCCATTTGGGAGAGGTGCCTGGACAATGTGGACTTGTCTTGGGGGGGGGGGTAGTGAAAGCCTAGCCAGTGAATGGAGAAACTTTCCCAGGGTCCTTGCACTATTTATTTATTGTGTTAATATCCTGCCTTCCCCACATTTCAAGGTTTACCCAACACAGGCCTCAAGGTCCTCCTCTTCTCCATTTTACCCTCACTGCAACCCTTTGAGGTAGGTTAGGCTGAGGGTCTGTGAATGGTTCAAAATCGTCCAGTGGGTTTCATGGCTGAGTGAGGACTAGGACCTGGATCTCCTGAGTCCCAGTCCATCACTCTAGCCTCTACACCACACTGGCTGTCTATGGTAGCTCAGTACTTGACAGGGATATGAATGAGTTGATTCATTCATTGGGGATCTCTCTCCCTCTCTCCCTCCCCCCCATCCCCCAGGATTCCAGCCAGCCATGTAAACGTCTTGAAAACTCCATTCTATTCCCCTTCTCAGTTTTCCATCTCCATCCCACCTATACTTAGCCAGAACTCTGTGGCTATTGAGCACACTGAGCCTTCATGGAACTGGTTGGAGGTTTAAGGTTATTTTCCTTAGGGTTGTTTTTATATGCTTCTGCAAACTCAGGGGTTCTCCCCAAGTCTGCTGATATCTCCCTCTTATGTGTGGGTGTTGCTGTTACAGCTACATAAGTACCCACAGTTGGAGCATGGGTTTTCTGTTAGCATACAGGATGAAACAGTAATCAGTCAGTAAATTTTATTGTATATAGCTACCAGCCATTTATACACTTCTCATATACATTAAATTACATCCCTAGAATCAACATTATTTACTCTCACACACATGGCCAACACCAGAAATTTCACTGTTCTAAAAGTTACGTATTTACCAAAATCATGCAATAAAAAATACAACTTTTCAGCAATTGTTCTTCTTATCAGTTGTGTCAACAATGGGAGAATATAAATATCTGAATATCTATATCTGAATAACTTTCTATCTGAATAACTTTCTATATGAATAACTTTCACAAGGTAAAATAAAATGGGCAATGTCCTCCAGTATCAGGTGATTGCAATGACAACCTCTATCTTCCTTTGGGATACCTTGAAGGCGACCCATGTGATCTGCCACCGGAAGAACATTTAACCGTGCCCAAGAAAACGCCATTCTCAACCTTCTTGAGGGTAAATCTTCCAGATATTTTGAGAGGGAAAAAGGGGGAATGGCTGAATGCATATACAACTTATTTGATGCACAACTTGTAATTTCGGCCAGTTGAGATTGCAGTTCTATATCTTTAAGGTGCTCTTTCAAAACTTGCTTGGCTCTGTCATAACCCATAGATATCAGAACAGGCGTAGAGAAACCCATCCTGGAGATGATGTCAGAAATCTTTTGTTTCCAAGAGGTGGAATCCATTTCCTCAAATGCCAAAAGAACTAACTCAGATGACCTTTTGCATATCACTTTTAACCAGAAGTGTAAAGCTATTTTAAGGGGGATGAAACAGTAATGGCAGCAAGGCAGAACAGCAACATAAATCTCACTGCAACAACAGGTCACTCTCTAAAAAGAGATCTGTACTGTCTAGCAAAAGAGAGAAATGGAGGGATCCTGGGGAGCCTACTCACAGGCACACACAGAGAGATCCACAGTTGTGGTGCCACCACTGAGGAGGTCCTGTTTCTTGCCCCTCACCCAGGTCTAAAATCCTGTCTGGATAGGACAGACACTGGGGCTTCTTCAGCTGATCATACAGAACTAGTATAAAGCCCATGTTGCCATGGGGGCTAGTAGTCCTGCTCATTCCCTGCTGCTTCTTTTTTTTTGCCCCTCAGTCCCCTAACAACAAAAGGGCTCATGAATAAGGCAAATGTTGCTCATGCATAGTGAAATTTGCATGCAGTGCAGCCCTACCCCTCCTTCATGCTCCCCAATTGGCTGGCCTCTATCCCCTTCCCCCATCCTGCTGGCGACAAGGGCCTAACTGTGCAGCTGTTCCCAGGGCTCACCTTCGCAGCACATTATTGGCCAAGCAGGACTGCCCATCATCCTATTGGCAGAGTTTCTGCCTTGCCTGTTTGGCACAGAGGAAATGAATGGCTATTCAAGCTCGAGCTTTGAACTTTTTCGAACTTTTGAAATTTTCTGCAGGTCTTCACTGCTCAAGCTCCAGTTTAAAACAATGAGACAAATCGGTCTGGTAGAGTAATAAGCCTTACGCTACCATATTCTTATATAAGATGGTAGGTTTCTATGTTTCTCATCACTGTGGTTATGTATTCTTCTCCAGTATCAGAGGCCTTTGTATGTCTGTTGCTGAGGAACATGGGTGGGAGGGTGCTGTTGTACTCGCATCCTTCTTGGGGTTCCTGTGGGCAGCTGATTGGTCACTTGCGCAAACAGAGACCTTTGGTCTGATCTAGCCTGGCTCTTCTTATGTTTCTATATGGGAGCAGGTGGTCCCTGGAGTAGCCTGGCTTGTAAGCTGAAATAGCTGATTTATTCCTTTCCTTCCCTCTTTGGCAGCTCACACTCCTTTGCTTAAACCAAAGTGAGCAATTATTCCTGCATGTCCGAACTGTTGTGTTACATATGAACTGCCTCTAAGGAACATGGATTCAGTTTAATGCTAGTTTTACCGCCACCAGCTGTCTTTATGGGTGCCCTTCCTGTCTTCTGGAATCTATCCAGCTTAAAACATTTCTGATGGCTATCATGTGTTACACCCAACCCCTTAAACTCCAAAGGCTTCTGTTGTGCTTTATTCTCCTTTCATTGGCTTGTGTGTGTTTTGTAATATATATATATATATATATATATATATATATATATATTTGCTTTAACTTTTCCTTTTTTATTATTGCTGGATCAATACGTCTTTCAAGTTGACGTTCCTGGAGCACAAAATGCTAGAGTCATGTTTACTTTTAGAGCTGTAATGAACCAGGCCCTGCTGGTTTTGCTTTCTCTGGCAGATAGATGAACCCAATTTGGAAGTATCTTGCTGGGCAGCTTTAAGAAGGTATTGAAATTAAAATAAACCTACATGAGACGTTAGCAGTATTTCAATTCCGGGGGCGAGTGAAATAGAAACCTAGAGCTACCAGCGAGTGAGGTAGGGAAGAAATCAAAGTATCTGGCTATACATCAACTGGTTTAATTGGTGATCTCAAAAAATAGTCTTTACATTGTATATCAATCTCTGAGGCTTTGAGCTGCAAAGCAAAGGCTTGCAATCCAGTCTGGTGAGGTTCAGGGCTTCCTGGTGTCTTTTACAATATGGGAATATTTTGCATGCACATTTTTGGCATGACAGGCACACCAGTCTTCCGTTCCAGAGTAGAAAATAAAGATAATATAAAGTGTCCTGTATGGGCTGAGGACCCATGCCTGGGGTCACCAACACGTTGCCTGTTGATACCCAACTACCCACAGATACCAACTGGGAAGGTGTCGTGCTATGAAATGAAGTGCCACTGTCCAGCACCAACTTTATTTGGGTTCAAAAGAGGGGAGGAGGGTTGTGTGTGTTTTGGAGCTCGGACCTTCGCCTCTGCGTTGTGCGTTTTCAAATATCCTGAGCAAATTTCTTTTAGCCTCGTCAAGTTTGCCTTGTGGGAAACAAGTGTTTTGTGATCAGCCATGTCCACCATTTTATCTATTTTATGAGCAGGGAATGTCCTCTGATGGCAGCCATTTTGTGAGAGTGCCCAGGACACTGTCCCCAAATTCCATTGATGCAAAACAGATGGGGACTCCAAACCATTGGGTGCTGAGGAAGGCTTGGATGGGCTTTAGCTAAAGTTGGTCATTGACATTAATTAACAAATCTCAGGCAGCTGATCCTGGGAGCCAGAGCCAAATACCTGAAAGTATTCTTTCAGCTCTCCAGACCATGCTTTTCAGTACCATGGAGAGCTCTAAGGCAAGGCAGATGTTGTTTCAAGAGTGTGATCATCGTAGACGCTAGTGGTTTTAAATGTACAGATTGTGTGTACGTTGTATGTTTTTGCTGTTTTAATTTTTGTATATTGTTTTTAATTGTTTTTAATCCTATGTAAACCGCCCAGAGAGCTTCGGCTGTGGGGCGGTATACAAATGTAATAAATAAAATAAATAATAGAGTAGGTGAGCTGTCCCACACTCTCCTTGGACTAAATCAAAATGTACTGGAGTTATTCTCGGGATGGGTGGGGGAATGAAAGAACTCAATTCAGTCATTATTTGGGGGAGGGGGCGATCCAAGCCTTGGAGCGGGAAAAAATGAAGAAATCTGAAAACAAATAGCTCAATGATTTTGCATGAGGGATAGATGACAGATGCCCTGTGGCCCAAACTGAAGTGTCAGAGAGAATGCTACCCACCATGGAGGATCAGTGTGTGTATGTGGGATCGCCTTTTCCCCTGCAGGTTCTTAATTCCCCCACATTGGGTCTAATTGAATGATATTGCTCCATTACATTCAACAGGATTGGGAGGAATTGAGAAATCAGAGATGCCAGTAATTCACCTCCTGCACAGATTTTTATCCAAGGGGGCAGGTTTACATAGTTCACCTCTCCTATTGAGGTCAGCATTAACAAGCCCCCAATGCTTTCTTTACAGCCCGGATCAGGAGAACTTTGACAGCATCTGTATTGGTACATGACATATATCCCTTATATTAGCATGCTGGGAGGAATTTAAACAAGGCAAGGCATTGGGTTGGAGTAGGTTCACACATGTCGGCAGGGTTGCACATTCTCTGAATGTTTTGATGCCATTCCCTGCTCAAAGAATAAGTACATGAACACATATATTGGAGAAGAAATGGGTCCAAAAATGCATATATTATGATAATGTTCCATCAAAACTTGCATATTTTGGAGATATAGGAATCCAGATTCTGGCTGGACATCAGGAAAAAGTTCTTGACTGTTAGAGCAGTATGGCGATGGAACCAATTCCTGAGGGAGGTCATGGGCTCTCCCACATTAGAGGCCTTCAAGAGGCAGCTGGACAGCCATCTGTCAGGGATGCTTGAAGGTGGATTCCTGCATTGAGCAGGGGGTTGGACTCGATGGCCTTAGAGGCCCCTTCCAACTCTACTATTCTATCACTATAGCAGTGCGTACATTAGGGGTAAATGTGTTCAAAAATGCATATTTCAGTGGAAACATGTACAAAATAAATGCTACTGCCGTGAGTTTTTTTAAAAAAACATCACAAAGTGATGTGGAAACAGGATGGACTCAATGATTAAACACATTTAAAACTGACTGGACTGGAAATATAATTAGTTCTAATTACCCTTCCGTGGATCAGACCTGTCAAAATGCAGATGGATCAGACAAGGACTCCCTATTTTATAGCTGCCAATTTCACTGTTTTCTCCCCCACTCCTATTAGTTACCTTTTTCTGACCTGTATAAGCTGTTCTAGTTACAATTTTCCATCCTAATAAAAATGGATGAATTTTTCATTCAGAATACCTGTGTTTGAATTCCCATGTTTTTATTTGATTTTGAAGCTAAGCTGAATAATAGAAATGTGGCTCAGTCATTTTGTTTTTAAAAACGCTGATGCCCTCCAGTTGTTTTGGACTACAATTGCTATCCCAGACTATCATTTGAAGCCCTCCTTTGGGGGAAATTCAGAGGATAGAAACAAGGGAGAGGGGCTTCTTGATGGTGGCCCCCTGATTATGAAACACTCTCCCTGGTGAGGCCTGCCTGGCACCAACATTGTCACCTTTCAAGTGCCAGGTAAAGATCTTGCTCTACTTCCAGGAACTTCACAATATATGGTAAAGTTTTTTTTAAAACAACTTGTTTTATTTTTATTGTTAATCATGTAACATTGTTTTGATGCTTGTATGTTAATGATTTTACATGAAGTGATTATATGTTATTTTATAGTATAATTTTTTTCAGTTTCCCAGAGAGCTTTGCCTATTGAGTGACATAGAAATGTAATAAATGAATACATGCATGACCGTTGTCCATGCTGGTTAGGCTTATTGGTGCTGTCGTCCAAAACACCGGAGGGTACTGATTTGACTATTCCCTGTGCAAACCCTTAAAAACAATGTGAGGTTTCTAAGTCTGCTCCTTCTGTTCTTCCGTCCTGTACTGTCCAATACCTGAAACTCTCTGAGTGGTTCACAACCATTTTCTTTGCCTGGTAGATGTTGATGGGAGTGCAAGTCCCTTTTCCAGTCTTTAGCGAGCTGAAACCCATCGCAATTTTCTGTGCGGCTCCCTGCCTCTGGCCGCCCATGATACAAATCTGGGGATTAGTTTACAATCCCCACCTCCGGAAACGAACACCGCAATTTATGGAACATTTACACTTTGACTCGTTTGACTTCCCAATCTTCTTGCTATTAAAGGCCAGGATTTATGTCACACTTAGGATGGCGCAGAATGCATTACAAGTCCTCTTTCCTTAATCTTTCAACAACTCTTAAGGTTGCCAACCGACCAGGAATGAAATATTACAGGGCCTGTGTTTTTGCTTTCTGGCAAGACAATTTAAAGGGCAAGGCCCGTTATGCAAAACTACATTCGAATATGTTTTGTTTCGCATACAGTTTAGGTCAGGAGGAGCAACCTGCAACTCTAACGCCACATAACAGCTCTCAGGCTAGTTCCAAAATCCTTCTCTGGCAAGATGCTGATTATTGTTTCCATTCATGATTTCTTTTTATGTATTCATCTACATTGTAGTTGTTCACAGTGAATTTCAATTAATTAACTATATTTCTATGCCGTCTAATAGCCAATGCTCTCTGGGCCATTCACAACATTTTAACCATAAACTACAACATGGTAAAACTTGGGTTCAACCTCCAACTGAATCCCCTTTTTGAAACCTGTGTCTAATTCAGCATGAATTGGGAGATAATACTTGGCTCATGGGCAGTTGTGAGTTTCACGGACATTCTGGGATTTGAAACCTTTTATCAGAGTTCCAAGTTTACTCACAAATCTTGATGTTCTCTCTCTCTCTCTCTCTCTCTCTCTCTCTCTTCTCTTCTTCTCTTTTCTTTTTTAGTCCAAGTTTTTATATTCACATTGAGATTTTGTTGGGCAAATGATGGTCATGGAGGACTGCAAATTGAAAACTTCAGTTACTCCACATTCTGGAAAATAGGAAGCTGCCTTATACAGAGTCAGGTGGTTGGTCCATCTTAGCCCAGTATTGTCAGCACTGATTGGCAGTGGCTTTCAGGCACAACTTTTTCTTAGCCCTACCTGGAGATTTATTTATTTAAGCATTTATATCACACCCTATATCACAGGGATCTCAGAGCAGCGTACAGATAAAAGAGAACAATAAATATACATTCTAAAACAAACCATTAATATGTTAAAACCAATATGGAAGTTTAAAACAGCAGCATCCAATTAAAACAAGACAGCGTGCAGGCTGGTGGATTTAGCAGACAAAGGCTTTGTTAAAAAGCCATGTCTTAACCTGACGCCGAAATGAAGCCAGTGCCGGCACCAGTCGGGCCTCCATGGGGAGGGCATTCCACAGCCGGGGTGCCACAACAGAGAAAGCCCTCTCCCATGTCCCACCATAGCACATACCTTGCGTTGGTGGGGAGATGCTGAGGATCGAACCTGGGACCTTCTGCATGCAGAGGAGGAACTCTACCACTGAGTTGTGGTCCCTCCCCATAAAAGGACTGTTGGGCAGCCATCCCCCATCATCCCTTGGGCTGCTTGAGACCTCTATGCCCCGAGGGAAGACAGAAGATGAGAAGCTGGGCCTGAGAAAACTACATTATAATAGAGTTTTTTGTTTGGTGTTTTTGGTAACTTTTTTTTTTCTTAAAAAAAAAAAAGTAATTGCAAATTGCGTTGGGTGCCATGACAGCAAGGTATTATAGAAATATTTTCAATAAAAAATAAATATTAGGGGTGAGGGAATGAACACACACAAAAAATCTGCATTAGGAGAAAGGAACAGAAAAATATGCACAGATCTTTATACAGATGTAAAAAAAAAAATCTCAGAAATTTGGGATGAGCCAAATTTAAGATGGGAAACATGAGAAATCGAAATTGACAGGTTGGTTGGTAATTGACTAGTTGGCCTGCCCAGACATTGCCTCTGATCCCAGACTGGAACATGCCACAACTCCTCTGAGTGTTCATTTGTCACATTCCATTGCTGATGCTGCCATTTGATCCTACCTAGGACCATTGCTTTCTTTGATTTTCAAACTCAAGTTCCCTCAGCCATCTTGAGAAATTCAATCTGGCCTCCTAACTGGCAATTTGGCTTTCCGGTATTTAATCACTGCTCCGTGGTGGTAGAGGAGCTGGAATAATCCCCTCTGCAGTTGCAACTCACAAACAATTTTCTAAAGCATCTTTAATGTACAGTGTTACTGTACCCGGTAGTGTAGGAGAGCCGTATTAATGAAGGTACGATAGGTCTGAGTGCTCTTACGACTCCTCGAGGAATAATAAACAGCTTGAAATAACAACCAACAAATTCTCCAGATCCTTCTTATCCATGTGTCGGCAACTGTGTTGATTCCAGATCAATGCAGAGTATTAAGACGTTTATATGATTGAGCTAAAAGGCTGCCAGGGCCTATAAGCGCTGACCGGGTGTAAAGCAGAAGAGGTGAGCGATACCGAACACGGCGTATTTATAAAGTGCAGGACAGCAACTTCCCAGCCCCAACTGGAGATATTGGTAGGGGAGAGATGGCGATCCCAGCGCTCTTTGGGAAAATAACAAGCGTTTGGGGGAAAGGCAGCGGCAATGACTCCTGGCCCAACCAGCTCTGAAGCCATAGTGAGCTGAACTTCCTTGCAAGGAAGGAGAGACCCCGAGGGTTTCAGAGTCAGCAGGGGCAGGAGTCCCATGCCACCCCCATAAAGGCCTCATTTATGCAAGAGTAGAGGTGCGAAAGGGGCCTTTATAGCTGCCATTTATGCAATGAGGGGAATACATAATCCATCAGACTCAGCCAGGTGTCCATGACATCCCCAACTCCTGATGCCATGTTGATCTTCTATCCCATGGTACCCACTCTGCTGGTGTTTATTGTGAGCTCTGAACCAAAACCTTCTGAGCCAATCAGCTGTCAATGGCTGAATTCGGATCACACAATAAGCAACTGAGGGGGGAAACAATCGTCAGTTGTATTGACTATTGTGTCATCCGAATGCTGCCATAGTCAACTCAGTGCTGATCCTAATCCACACCACAGTTGATTATTTATTACCATGTTGTGTGGGGAGTACCCCCTAGATGAACAACTGTAAAGTTGATTATTACCCCACCATCGACTATCGTGTTGTCCGAATTCAGCCATTGAGTCTTGGCCAATCAGCTGTCATTGAGTCTTGGCCAATCTGTCATTGGGTCTTGTTCCTGCTACTGTTTAGGGAAGGGTCATTTGCTCTCTCTCTCTCTCTCTCTCTCTCTCTCTCACACACACACACACACACACACACACACACATTTCTCAATTCGATTTTGAATTTCCCATCTCTCTGGCAGCTGGTTATTAGGAAACAATTACTGAAGTCGCAAACTGAAACATAAAGATGTGTTATGCCTAGTCATAAAATTTGAAATATATGATTATGCTCTCTTGCATTGTGGTAACACAATAGGGGGACAGGCCTCTAGATGCGGTAATGAAACCGGAATGGCTTTTGACAAGCACTGGTTACGTTTCCTGGCTCACAGAGCATTTTCATCTCTTGCATTCTTCTTGTGTTTAGAGCAGTAAACAGACAACTGGGACCCCCTCCCTCGCTCCTTTCCTGCATGCTTCTTCCATTGACTCCCTGGCTAATTGGCCTCACCTCCCCAGAATGCAGGAGCCAGCAGAATTTCTGACAAGAACCTCAAACTGTTTCCTAACTGTGCCGGCTAGCTAACAGAGTCGTTCGTCCTGCTTTCTGAGACGGCCAAGAGTAAATCCTCCTCCTCCTCTGATGGTTTCTCCAGCTTTGCTCGATACATTCATTAAAGTAAATTGCAATCCCCATGACTTTCAAGTCTTGCGTCTGGTACCTTGGTACCAGACACGTATTGCTTGGGAATCCAAGGCAGATTTGTTTCCCCCCTAGAGCTGGCTTGCACCTTATTTTCTGGTTGTACAACGTAGTCTTTGCATCTGTCAGATGGTCCGTGCCTGCATCCTCATGTTTGCTTTGTTCAAGGAAGTCATGATGGAGCTTAAATGTATCTGAAATTTGTGCTCTTGAACCTGGAAGTGGTTGTGCAATGTAGCTGCTGGTTGTTGATGGTGACTCAGTGGCAGGGATGGATAGATGGGTATATCTCCAGTATTTGTCAGTTTCACATTTTCCCAGCCTTAAAATTGGTTAATCCCCAAATTTCAGCTTTCCCTTGCTGATAGGGACACAATTCGCACTGCTGTTGCTATCATCATCATTTAGTTGCTACATCCTTGGGAGATGGCATCTATATTTGCAATTCATATCAGGGCTCCTGTTTGCTGCAAAATGATTGGGGTGGCTTGATGAAGAGAATGATGATTGTTCCAGTTTTGGGGCCTGTGTGAGGTGGGGGTAGTGACATCTCTCCCTCTTTCCCTCTTTCAAAGAGGGGGGAAAAACACCTGCTGGTAGTGCTTGTTTAACCACCCTTTGTTGATAATAATATCATGTAATAAAGATGGCAGGTTGCACTTTCAGTTAAGCTTGTAACTGGTTTTGGAACATATCCATGTTTTCCTTTGTTCTGTATGCCCTTTTGTTCTCCCTCTTTTCTTCTCAAAGCCCTCTTTTCAGGATGTCCCTCTTCCCTCTTAGACCTCAGACTTGTCCTGCGAGTGTAGAGTTGTAGGGAAGCGCATCCCAGCCTCTGCTCCTGGCCAGGGTACCAAAGGCCAGGCCGCAATGCGCCACCTTCCCGGAGCAGGAAGAACTTCACAGCTGGGAGGAGACCCAACCTAGGAATGCTGGGAGTTGTAGTCCAAGGTATCTGGAGGGCACCAGGTTGGGACGGGCGTTTTATCGTGTGAAGCGGGATGTGGGTCTAGGTGGAGCTTCGGTCTGAGTCAGCGGCCCGGCTCTTACGTAAGTGTGATAAATATATGGCCCCGTTTTGTGGAAAGGTCAATTCAGCAGACGCAATGCAAGATGATTAAGAAAGCAGATTTGATCATCCATTCCAGCAGGCGGCTGACTGGGTTTCTCTCTATCTCTCTCCGTGAACCTTTTCTCCCCAACGTGACTTCAGTTTGAGCTACTGCCTGGCCTTATGGGTTTTAATTAGCCTCCCATTCCACTTACCTGTTCCAGTCTCTGTGTGTAAAGATGTGTAGCCCTGGGCCTTCCGACTCACAAGAAATAGTGCTTAGACAGGTGGGATGGGAGGGGCAAAGGTGTGTGTGGAGCGGGGGGGGGGGAAATGCATGTGCATGGACCAAAAGGTTCAACGTTGCCGAAAATGTCACAGGGTGACCTTTTTAAAAGACCCGCAAGGAACTGGAGGGCATAAGCCCTGAGGGAGAGAGACCTCCATGAAGCAAAGGAGAAGGGAGATGAGTGAGTTTCCCGTCAAGGGCAGAGAGTAGATTTTAAGTATTCTGGATAGGGATTTTGTCTGCTGCTTTTGGACGGGCACACGCTTCTAATGACGGTCGTCACTGGGGATCAGGGGTGAGGGAGGTGGCAATGAACAAGGTGAAACTCTGCCTGAGATAGAACAAAAACGTCTTAACTGAGGGTACCTCTAGACGGGAGCTTTTCCCCGCGGTGGCTTTGAAGTGGCGGCAGGTGATGCTCATGACGCTGCTGCCACTCTGAAGCCATCCAGGGCCAAAACTCCTAAACTCCCCTGTAAAAAATTTGGGCGCTTACCCCGACTTTTTCCCCCCTATGGAGCCTGCAGAGCCGACAGCGACAGCTGATTGGAGGAGGGCCAGTTCGGGCACCGTGCGTCCCTCTCTTCCTCCCCCTCTGGCCGTCCCATTCTTCCCCCCCATATTTTATGCAAATGGGGAAAGGAACGGGTCAGCCGGAGGGGGAGGAAGAGAGAGACGCACAGCGCCCAAACCAGCTCACCCCCTTTGACCTCCCTCTGGCTGCCCTGTTTCTCCTGAGTGCGGAGTTGCCGCTGCCGCCACACCGAGCACCGGGGAGGAGAGAGGAACGAGGCAGCCAGAGGGATGTGAGCCGGTTCGCGTCGCTCCCTCCCTCCCTTCCTCCTCCTCTGGCTGCCCCGTTCCTCTTACTTCCCTGGTGCTCAGCGCGGCAGCGGTGGCAACTCCACAGTCACGCTCCTTCCCAGGCAGATGCCGGGAAAGAGTGCAAGTGTGAGGGCCCAAGCCATCCTGGCGCCAAGGCGCCGCCCTCAACATGGAGCCTGAGCCTCGCATGGCATATACACCTGTCTGGTCATTCTGGACTGGGCTGGCATGGGAGGATTCCAAAATGGCGGTAGAGGGGATGGAGAGAGAGAGAGAGGCTGAATTCGGACAACACGATAGTCAATGGTGGGGTAATAATCAGCTTTACAGTTGTTCATCTAGGGGGTACTCCCCACACAACATGGTAACAAATAATCAACTGTGGTGTGGATTAGGATCAGTGCTGACTATGGCAGTATTCGGACAACACAATAGTTAATACAATTGATGATTCTCCCCCCCCCCCCGCCAGTTGCTTATTGTGTCGTCCAAATTCAGCCAGAGTGTCATCAGTGACCTGGTTTGCACAACATGAGGGTGGTCAATAAGCCACGGTGGGTTATTAACCCCTCCCATGCATGCTGATGGATTGACCTAGTTACCCTTGCTGGGTGTGGTTTGTTACATGTGAACCCGGTGAGGGAGGGTGGCTGGTTAACACACTGCCCGGAACACGTGGCCTCCTCTAGGGCTGCTGGGTGCTTTGTAACCATCCTAACCCCCCCCCCCCCAGGATTCGCACACAAGTCTAGGCTTGCATTTTAAAAAATGTGTGCTGGTGCATCATGGTAGACTCCACAGGGAAATTAACCCATGGTGACTTGTCCCTACGTGCGAAGTGGCCCATTGGGTCAAGAGTGAATGAGGAGGGTTAGTTTTGGATATTTGGTATAGGCCACTGGGGGTGGATGGGTGGGGAATGTGCACTGCTTGTATCTGTGCATCCCGGAAGCCCAATTAAGGTTGCTAGGAGGTTGAAATCCAGGACCTCCAAAGTAGATTTCTATGAAAGGCTACCTGTTCCTCATGCAGCACCAGGTGGCCAGAGAAAGCTAAGGGATCTTAACTCATGCATGAGTTTGTGGTGGGGATGGAAGAGAATTTCACATGGTTTGGGTTTTTTTTAAAAAAAGTAAAACCTTACCAAAACTTTTGGTAAACTTTTGGTAAATTTATCGACCAAAAATGAGACGGAAAGAACTTTTTAAAAAGGAATTTGTGAGAAATGTCTCCAATTGCCCAGTGATCTGTCAGCCTAACCTACCTCACAGGGTTGTTGTGAGGAGATAATGGCTGTGAGGCACACGCTATGATTTCCTGAACAAAGGGTTGTGTTGATAGCAGAGAACATTGGCAGTCTCTGTTAAGGTGCAGCCGTTGCAAGCTTAGTTCATAGTATAATTGGTTTTTAGGGAATGTTCCCAGGTACAGCTTTAATAATAATCTTGCATGTGTTTTGTGCATTATTATTATTATTATTATTATTATTATTATTATTATTATTATTTTCTTAAAAACAAAACAAGACACTTCTCCCCATGTGCTGTTTTAATATTCCAGAAAAGTGGGGATTTTATTTGCAGCTGAAGAGATGTTCAAATGAGTTCAGATTAATTTATATGTATAAATATATGTATATGTGTGTGTGTGTATGAAGAGGTTGCTAGTGTGCTCTAGCTTTTTCATGCCATCGAGTTCTCTGGATAACCCTTGTTATCTGTGTCTCAAAGGCATGTAAAACCTTACTGCTTAGATTTTGAAGAAAGCCTTTCTGCCTGGTACGGACAGATAAAAAGGCAGACCTGGAACGTCTCCGTTGCAGAAAGCATTTAAAATGTTAACGCCTGAAAAATCCTCTGGTATGATCTAATGGCTCAGCCGCTTCAATAAGTATTTTAATGATCTTGCAGAGGAGCTGCGGTCCTGCAATGAGCTCTCCTATTGAGGTATCACCTCAGGCTCAGAATCCGCTCATACTATTACACGGGGGGGGGGGGGAAACACACACACACTCTTGCCAAGGACTTCTCTTTTATTCTGTCAGCCCAGATTTGTTTACTTACTTATTTGGACTTGGCAGAGGATCCAAGATCTTGCAAAGTGTTTTCTTTGATCTAGGATGCACCACCTTGCAAAGCCGTTTTGAAATTGCACTAGCCCCGTAAACGTGAACAGCAATACCATGTTCTTTTAAAGAAAAGGAACATTGGATGCAGCTGACGCGAATAAACATGCAGAAAGCTCGTTAGATCAGGTTCATTAAAACCTTTTTGAAGGAGCTTTGTGTTAACTTCCTGCCATCATAGGGCTCGCTAGGCATCTAGAGATGTGATGAGGGCTGTGTTGAATTTTTGCGGGTGAACATTTATTGGTGTACAAAAGGATGGATCTGGGGGTTGACCATGCTCTCCAAATTACCTACTAAACCTTGCCTTTTCCACTCTGGTTCACTTCTGTCTGCTGCCCCATTCATCAGCTCCTTTGATGCTACTTCTATAAGAGGATGGGTCGTCTCGCTCTTCACATAATCCAGCCAATTATGGATTACACAGCCAGTCATGCATCACACCAGTATGTTTCCATCCTGGTGGCGTGTAGTCAATGAGATTTAGCTACGTGACAATGTCCATGGAGCAAGACCAGAGGGCTTTCTGTTCTTACTCTGGATGGACAAATGTTTTTGTCCAGCTGTGTCTATCCCCTGAACTACAGCCAAAATGGGCTGCACATTTTTGGATGAGAAAGTTTTGTATTTCATTCAAAACGTGATCTTCCCCCATCCTCCCACCCAGGCGTTTATCTCAGCTTCCTTCAGCACCACTTACCTTGTATGCTAACCTGCATCCTTAAATTTTCTATTGCAGTGGGAAAGAAATCCACTGTATGCCATTCTCTTCTTTTGCTTTGCTATCTAGTTGAAGTTCTTTCTCTGAAGCAAAGAACTATCAATCCAAACTTCCCCCTCTTTTGCCCTCTGTGCCGTACCAATTGCAGAGGCTAACTATCCAAGTAACGGCATCTGTTGCTGAAAAGGAGTTTATGCTTATGAAGATCTTCTAAGGGAGGCCAAATTCTTTGCCGGCGAGACATGTGCGTTCATTTCCGGCATTGGTTGCCAGCCACAGACTCTCAGCCCAACCTACCTCACAGGGTTGTAGTTGTCATGAAGATAAAAATAGAGAAGAGGAGGGTTATGTATTCTGCCATGGGTTCGTCGGAGCAAAAAAAAAAAGGGGGGGAATATAAATGCAAAAAATAAATAAATAATGGCAGCCACCGTTCGCCAAGCACAGGAAAATTACCACCCGTACATTGTGTAGTTTATAGCATTTGCAGCTGTAAAGGACTTCCTTCTATGTAAACGGCTGCCATTTACATAGAAGGGAGTGCTTGACAGCCGTAAATGCCATAAATGATGCAATTTACAGCCATAATTTTCCTGCAGTTGGCTAATGGCGGCCATCATCAGCTTAGTGCACCATTTAGAATGGAGGAAAGCTTCCTCATGGGAAATCCTGACTTCGCAGGTCAGATTCTTGAGAATTTGGCCTTGAGTCTGTGGCAGATGTCTCTGCAATCCCTAGTTGGGACTACAAAGCTGAAGGGCAGTCTATCCTGATCTCATCCATGCCAGGTGACCAAGGGCCACTGAGTGGGAGCTACCTCCTAGTGTCCCATGGTCATCTGGTAAAGTTGAGGGCGATTATCATGACAAGGGGAAGACCAACCCAGGCCCATCCATCGCCCAGGGAAGGAGCAGCTGCAGGGAGTTTGTTTCATCCTTCCCTCTCAGAAAGAACACTTTGAGTAACTTTATGACTAAGGACTATTGCCTGGGTTTGGGTTTTTCCTCCTCCCTCCCAATGCCCTTTCCTTTCGTGCCATGTCGCTTAGATCATAAGCTCATTGTCAGGGATTGTCTCTTAATATGAATTGTCGTAAGCGTCTCCTGTACCATTTCTTTTGGCTGAAGGGTAGGGTGAAACTGCCTCGAGTCATAACTGATGATCATAATAAGAATAACGGCAACATGCGACAGAATGTTTGGGAATTGACTTTTAAATGTACGGCTGATGATTATTCACTCTCGGATGCGCTGCAAATAAAGGCGCTACAAGAACAGCTTTATTAGCCTTATTAAGTGCCTTGTATTATAATTGCACTGGGGCCGTTGTGAATTGTGACCTTAGTGTTTAGCGCACCCGCTTTCGCAGCAGCTCGGGAAGAGGGTTGCTGGAACGCTTCACCTCCGACACCGTGTTGCTGGCGAGCTTGCACGAGGCTCAACTGTCCGTGCTCACGTGCTTGCCTTCCTGCAAGAACATTTAGAATGTGTTCATCCCAAATGCAAGTATTTTCCCCCTGTGCGTATTTACAGCCTGCTCCCCATCTCCCCAGCCAGCCCAATAAAATATCTTTGAACCTTCCCAACAGGATTAGAATGCAAACCTGATTTTGTGTGTGTCTCAGGAGGGAGCTTTAAGTATCTGAGATAATTGCAGGGTAGCAAAAAGAACTCATCTGAGAATTCGTGTAGAAAGTCCGTCTCTCCTTAATCACTGCTTGTGGTAGGTCCAGCTCTCCTTAATCAATGTTGAAGGTTAAGTCGTTTCTGCTGCTTAAGGGTGGCACCTTGATACAGCTAAAGAACCTGGTAGCTTTCTGGGTGATTCATAGTAGATCAGCAAGAATTTCTGGCTCTCTGGTCTTTTTTTAATTTTTTTTTACAGTAAATCTGAATCTAACTGGGATCTCTCTCTCTCTCTCTCTCTCTCTCTCTCTCTCTCTCTCTCTCTGTTTCGTTGCAAAGTGACCAGGTGACACCAGCATGTGCGGGAAGGTGGCCATACCTACAGAAATAGTAGGGTACAATTTGCGCAATCCCATCTTTAAATAAAAATGTGGACTCTCTTGTACAGCTGAGCCGACAGAGATAGAAAGGATGAGGCATGTTTTAAGCGCTGAGGATCAACCTTCCCGCAAAATGAAAAATTTGACATCGAGGGGACGGCAACTCTCTCTGTCTTTTGATGCAAGCCCGCGATTTCTGCTGGAGACACCTTGAAGAGCCTGGAGGGCTCTTACCTAACTCCATTAGGCAATCGCGCCCTTCTCGGAGCAGGAAAATTGCCGAGCCTTCCCCGAAGCTGCTGGCAGATTTAGAACGATGTATATTTTTTCAAACCACTTTACTTGTCAGGCTCACATGGGGGGAATCGGGAGAAGGGAGAGGTTTGTGTTCTAAAAATGCTCTGCGGATCGATAGCCTATATTAGAGAGCTGATTCAGGAGGGCAATCCATCTCTCCGTTTTTCTTTGGCGATGGCTTAGGTAAACCTTTGCGGCAGAGGACTCTGGATGGGAGTCAGCACGTTGGTGGCATGTGAGCCAAATTGGACCTCCAAACATCTACCTGTTGGCCCTCCATTCCCTGCCAGTGGATCCAAAAAGTGATTTAGGCTTAGCTAGCCTTTTCACTGCAGTCTGTAGCATGGAATCCAGGGGCATCGTCAAGGGTGGGCATTATGGGGCATGTGTTAAGGCCCATGCTCCATCAGGAGCCTACAAACATGAACTACTGGAGTTGCTCCTCCTCTTTACCACTGCAACCTATGTGTTCATCCACTTCACACAGCTGCTTAGACAAAAGCGGTGGTGAGAAGGAGGAGGAGGAGGAGGAGGAGGAGGAGGAGGAGCCACTGTTAGACATGTGGGAGAAATCCACAATGGATACAAAGGAGTTCAGATTTCCATGAATCTGACCTGTGGATTCATAGGATCATAGAATAATGGAGTTGGAAGGGTCCTATAAGGCCATCAAGTCCAACCCCCCTACTAAATGCAGGAATCCACCTTAAAGCATCCCTGACAGATGGCTGTCCAGGTGCATCTTGAATGCCTCTTGTTTAGGAGAGCCCACCACCTCCCTAGGGAATTGGTTCCATTGTCGTACTGCTCTAACAATCAGAAAGGTTTTCCTGCTGTCCAGCCGGAATCTGGCTTCCTGTCACTTGAGCCCATGATTCCGCGTCCTGCACTCTGGGATGATCGAGAAGAGATCCCTGCCCTCCTCTGTGAAAGGTGCTATCATGTCTGCCCTCAGTCTTCTCTTCTCCAGGCTAAACCTGCCCAGTTCTTTCAGTCTCTCTCATAGGACTTTGTTTCCAGACCCCTGATCATCCTCGTTGCCCTGTTCGTCCATTCTGCAGTGGACTAGCTTTTTCCTGAGTTGCATGAGTTCCATGGATGTGAAGACTAGTTTTTCATCTCTGTGTGTGTATTTGTGGAGTCTATGCAAATACATGTCATTGCAGTTGAGCATTGGCAAAGAGGAATGAAATTCTCATCTCTCTCTCTCTCTCTCTTTAAATCTGAACAAGCAGACAATGGAGTGAAAGACGCTGGATGACCTGTGAAACACAGGTGGAGCAGATCTAACATTACCTGTGCATCCCTAGCGACTGCCTACTTGCTCACTGGCTCTCTGCCTGTCAAGCCAGCAAGGGGCAACAATGATGGGGGGGGTGAGGAGCAATAGTAGCTGGGGACAATGGCAGCGCAAAGATAGATGCGTGAGGTGAGAGGCCGGTTTTGGGTACCTTTCCCAAGGGCCCGCCAAAACATGGAGCTGGACTGATGGAAGACAAAATGCCCTAGGGATAGTTAAGTCATTGCTGTTGGGTCTTGTAGTTTTTTAGCTAAGGTTTAATTTAATCTGATCTCTGTCAGCGTTGTCAGAGGAGAGATGGGGATATTATTATTATTATTATTATTATTATTATTATTATTATTAATTATTCCATTTATATACCGCCCCATTGCCGAAGCTCTCTGGGCGGTTTACAAAAATTAAAAACACTGAGCATTAAAAAAAACGATTTACAAAATTGAAAACCATAAAAAGCATACAAACATGTTATAAATACAATATCATTTAAAAATAACTATTCTGGGTCAAACCTAGGGGTGTGCACTGGATTGGGTCCGATCCATGATCCAGAGCCGATCCAGGGGAAATCGGATACAATTATCCGATTTCCGATCACCTCTCTGGATCGTCCGATCTTTCCCAAACCAGTCTGGAAGGACCCGATCCGGTTCGGAAAAAAATCGGAGGATCAGCGGGCGCCTGCCGATAGAAGCAGACAGCCCCACCACGTAAGGATCGCGGGGGGGCTTACCTGGCGGGGCGTCCTCCTCCTTCCATTGCTGGCTCTAACCTACTGCGAACTAGGCCTCGCGGTCTAGTTTACAGGAGAGCGCCAGGTCATCACCTGGCACTCTCCTGTAAACTAGGCCGCGAGGCCTAGTTCACAGTAGTTTAGACCCAGCAACGGAAGGAGGACGGCCCGCCAGGTAAAGAGCCGGGGGGGGGGCTTACCTGCCGGGGCTGTCCACTTCCATCGCGGGCACCAGTGAGTGCCTTCCAATGGAAGTGGACAGCCCCGCCAGGTAAGGATCGCGGGGGAGGGGTGCTTACCCGGCGGGGCTGTCTGTTTCCATTGGTGGGCACCAGCAGGCACCTGCCGATGGAAGCAGACAGCCCCCCGAGGTACGGATCGTGGGGGGGGGCTTACCTGCTGGGGCCGTCCACAACAGACAGCCCCACTAGGTAAGAAGCACTTTGGGGGAGGGGGAGTTAGGCCACCACTCTCCCACCCGCCGCCATGTTTTCCCCATAGACTTGCATTGGGGGAAAGCTTTCTATCCCCCAATGCAAGTCTGGGGGGAAAACAAAAATGGTGGCCGATCCGGAAATCAGATGTCTGATTTTTAGATTGGGATCAGGCCCGATCCGTTCTGGGGGGCCTCCAATTTTGTCCGATCTGATCCAGGACAAAATTGGAGGTCCCGATCCGATTCCCGATCCAATCCGAGGGTCCTTGCACATCCCTAGTCAAACCACCACCACCACAACAAAACCCTCAACATACGCTGTTAAATGCCTGGGAGAAGAGGAAAGTCTTGACCCAGTGCTGAAAAGATAACAATGTTGGCGCCAGGCGAGCCTCGTCGGGGAGATCATTCCATAATTGGGGGGCCACCACTGAAAAGACCCTCTCCCTTGTTGCCACCCTCTGTGCTTCCCTCGGAGTAGATAACCGGAGGAGGACCTTAGATGTTGATCGTAGTGTACGGGTAGGTTCGTGTCGGGAGAGGCGTTCCATCCGGTATTGTGGTCCTAAGCCGTGTAAGGCTCTATAGGTTAGAAACAGAACCTTGAATCAGGCTCAGAAATGTATAGGCAGCCAATGCAAGCGGGCCAGAGTAGGCTATTCCCACAACCGTCGGCTTGTTTTGGCCTTGGCAGAGATCAATTCACACAGATCCTGACATTCCAGAGGCTGAACAGGCCCAAAGCCTTCCAGACTACTTCTAATTAAATCTTAGCTAAAAAAAAAAAAAAAAATCTGTAAGACCTCACAGCCCTGCCTTAACGATCCCTGACAATGCCTGAACTCCATGAAGGTGTCCCACTGGTTAGATTTCTAAGAGATGCTGATTGCTTCTGGGCATGGATACTAAAGTTCCCATAATGCCATGTGACTGATGAAGATCATGCAATTGTGTCTAGAAAGCTGGGTTGGGGGAGCCTTAATGCAATCCTCAAGCCCAGACTTCTCTCTGTTCTAGCCAATGTTTATTTATTTTGGCTTACACCTCCTAAAGGACCAGGTTCTCGGAAGCATCAATACCCTTCATCCCAGGAGCCTACTTTCGGGGGTATTGTTTTTAATATAGTGCCTTCCTCTGGCATCAATTATAAAAAGGGAGTGTACATTTTTGATTTCCCTAGTGTGTTGTGTCTTTTCCCCACCGCCCTTTCATGTTCACTACTCCATCGGCTCTTCTTTGATATGTTGCGATTTCTTTTCATCCTCCTCCTTCCCCCTATAATCACTACATTGTCAACTTTTCAGAGGGGGAAACTTTTGTTCTTCCTCACGCGATTCTTGTGTGATCATCCCAGGGTCTCTTGGCAATTTTGAGGTGTGAATGTTTGGTTGAGCTCCTTCTGTTGGGCAGAATTGCCTTCCTGATTTTTTTTAAAAAATAATTTGATGTGTGAAGCATGAATAATGAAGCCAACCTCCAGAATAGCCTTTGCTGGTAATGTCCATACTGGCTGGGGATAATGAGAGTCGTAGCCCAACTAGGGATGTCTGTTGCTGGGAAATCTCTCACTCTTTCTTCTTTTACTTGAAGGAGTTCCGCGGCATGTACGACTCGATTTGCATTTGTGAACTGAGCGGCAGGCTTTCCTCTAATGTCCAGGAACGTTTCTTTTGCACATTTTCTCACAGGTTCTGCAAATTGTGCATTTTTTTTCCTGCGCAATTTGGGCAAATTTCGGCTGAAATTTGCAAAACTCGAAGGTCCTGCAAAAAACGGTGCAAAATGCCTGGAAAATCCACGAACTGGCCTAGCTCGCTGCAGACCGAGTGAGGTGCCTTAGCAGGAACCGGAACAGAATCCAAAGGGCTGAACCTTGGAAAACTTATCAACCCCCCCTCCCCCACAAATGGATTTGGTCAATGTCCTGCACATCATGGAAAGCAGCGAGTTGGGTGAAGCTGTCCTGGAGGATTGATCCTTATCGTCCTTTGAAGCAAGGCCTTCCAGACGTTCTGCGGGGTTCCAGTTTTAATTGCACACAGTTTTAATTGTTTTTATTGCTTTTACATTTTCTGTGCTCTTCGCTTGCGAATGGTTTCATGCGTTTTTAGCTCTGTGCACCCTTTGTTGTTTTGTACTGTTTGATTTCCTCTGAGATCCCACTGATATTGGGCGGGATGCAAATGTTTCAGTCAATAAATAAGATTCGTTCTCTGCAGAATTACGTTGTCTAATACCTATATGTGTCACTCTTTCACTCCGGAAGCGTGGATTGCACACTGCCACAAAGTGACTCCTTTCCCGTCTTTGTTTCCTTGATATACTAAGTGAGGGTTCTCTGCCGTTCCTTCTCTTTAAGACGCACCACAGGGATACACAGAACTGGAGTGAGAAAAGGGGGTGTAATGGATTTGGTGGGAGTGGTGATGTTGGGAGAGATGGAAAGAGAACAGCTTTGCTATGGGGGGGATATCATCCCCCCGCCGCCTTTACCACCTATAAAGAAATAGTGACATGAAATTTTGTAAGCTTAAGCAGACCTGTCAAGCTTGAGATGCTAATGAAATAAGTGTCTTTTAGTAAGGTAGGAGGGTTGTTTCAGGCTTTGAAGGCCCATTATTTCTTCTTTTCTCCCTATTAATGCAATATATATGCATAGTGTTCAGTGTGTCAGAACTGGAAGAATGCCTTCCCTGAGTTAACCATTGATCAAGCTTCACTAGAGCTGCTTCTGTACTTAAAGCTTACAACTTACATTATATGAATCAAATTATATATGCTGGGGGGGGGGGAGGAGAGCTGAATTAGAGGTATGCCTTTACCCTTGCTAGATTTTAACCTGATGCTGTGTTCATGTGGGATATTGCGAACATGTATCATTAGCCATTGATCTGCGTGAGATCTTTCAGAGATGAGGTGATAGCTGAGTCACTAAGCAGCTACGCTGGACGTGGAGAGTCCCACATTCAATAAGCAGCAGCATGTCTGGTTCTTTAAAAAAGGAAGACAAAATGGATCTGGTATGAAGTTATTAAAGGTGTCTACCTTATATTGTGGAAAGCTGCTGCGGTTGGAGTACATCAGGTTGGTCTGATTGGTCCAATTGGGGACCTGTGATTGGAGTCCACCAAGAGAAGAGCCTTCAGTGTGGTGGCCCCCTTCCTATGGAATTCCCTGCCTCTGGAGGTCAGGCAGGTGCCAAAGTTGTATCATTTTTGGTGCCTCCTGAAAACATTGCTTCAGGAAGCTTTCCCTGAATGATCATACACAGTTTTATCTGAACCTTGTTCTTTTAAAATGTAATTTTAAGGCTGCTTTTATTTTGTTTAAATTGTTTTATTCCATTTGTTCACCGCTCTGAAATCTTTGGATAGGCAGCAGTATATAAATATTGTAAATAAATTAATAAATAAATATTGAGCTGCAAGGAGATATAGCCAGACCTGTTAAAGCTCAAATCTCCTTACAGCCCTGAAGCTCACTGTGTGACCTGTGGCCACTTGGTATCTCTCTGCCAAACCTACCTCACAGGGTTGTTGTGCAGATAAAAGTGAGGAATTATGTACACCAGGAATGGTCAGGCTTCAGCCTTGCAGGATCTTCCTGTCCTGTCTTGTCCTGTCTAGAATCCTGAAATCCACCTGGTACAAAAGATGTACAGCTGGAATGGGCAACTCCTGAGCCCAGGAAATCCACTCCTTGGTACCCTAAGCCAGGGGTGTTGAACATATTTCAGAGTGATGGTGGAACCCAATTTCAGAGACACTCTTGGCGGCTGCATTCTAATAATCGGTGGGACAAAGGGCAAATACCAGCATAAGTTGGGCGTAAAGCTCCTACTACTAGTAAATAAACATTGTCAGTGGGCCCCTATTGATGTGTGGAGCCACAGCACGTGCCCAACCGTGCCTACCCTTGACGACGCGCTTGCTGCTACCGGTAGTCAGAAATCTCTGCTGTTCTACTGCAAATCACCCAATTGACCCAGATCTAGCCTGAATATTTTGGAGGAATGGAGGATAAAATTGGTTTGAAATAGCCCAGTCTGACTAGTACTTAATACCTCCCTACACCTGATGATCACTTTCTGCTGTGAGTTGCTTTTTCGGCATTTTGCTTTTCACTCTCTCAGCCTGGCTAATCCATGAAAACAAGATCCCCCTTCCTAAATTCCTTTGCTGTAAGCTCCTCTCCTCTTCCTCCTCCTCTTGGCATCTATGACAACCCCTTTTAACAATTCTTGACATTTGGATATGATGCAGAGAGTGACCACTTCCAGAAGGATTGTAATGACCGGGTCCATGCTGCGCTCTGACATTTGGCAAGTGATTTTCGGAGGGCGCGAGGGGCGTGGGCCGATTTGTCATCAAAGGTTACCCCTTCAGGTTGCGTGTGTGCATGTGTGCCTGCGGGCGCACACGTGTGCCTGCGTTTTAATTTATGTATCAGCAGGGCAGGTCTGCATAAGCAGTCCTAACTTCTTGGCTTCTCTCTTCCAAACGAGCTGGGCGTAAAGTGGCAGAAAAGCTATACTGGAGCGCAAACCTCTGATAATACCAGGCGTCCTGTCACTTCTAGTGCAAAGAGCAGCTGTGGACTTTGTGTGTGTGCCTGCGTATGTCTATGGGGTGGTCAGCTCTTCTAGAGCAGCTTTCCCCAACTTGACCCTCCAGATGCCTTGACCTACATCTCCCAGCATGGAAAGAAGGACATCACACATTGGCTACGTTCGGACAGCTCTTTTGTCAATGGGGGGGGAGGGGTCAACTCACAGTTGGGGTTTTTGCTGGTACTCCCCACACAACATGGTGCCACACCCCCCATGGAGCGGTTGAGGCTCGCGTGGAGTGGATTACTACTCAACCCGGCATTTGACTGACACAGCCCTCGCCCCTCTCTCCACCTTCCCTCCTCCCTCAGTCCTCCCGGTGCTATCCCATCAGCCTCTGTGAGTTGTGCCGGCTGTAGCAGAGCCGCCGGCTCTGTTTTGGCTGCTCTTGCCTGGGAACTCTCTTGCCAGGCGGAAAAAAAAATCAACCCAATGGGTGGAAAACTCTACCGTCTCAGTTCACACGACATAAAAACTACCGGTCAACTTTGCAGCCGGCTGTGTTTCTCCAGTAGTATTTTTGCCGAAAATGTCATCCATGGGGTGGTTTTTGCCCGACAGACGACACAAACACCAACTGTTGACTTCTCCACTCATGGCTGAACACATCCATGTCCGATTTGTCGGATGCTCGCCACATTAAACCAGAGTTGGACTGGACAGGCTTTCAATTAGAGGGTGCCTTCAAACAGAAGCCCTCTATAATTTAGGTCACATGGCAAACCTACTGAGGAAAAAAAAAAGCTTCCAGTAATGGAAGAAAAGGAAGGATGACACAACGGCCAGGAATTGGGTGAATGGGTAATATCTGTCCATTGCAATTAGATCAGCTTGTGTTCCTTTAAGCTTGTGCAAGGGGGAAAAATCCCTAGGGGAAAACTACACTGCGATTGTCAATTAAACAGTATGTGACTGGTGGTTCAACCAGTAAAACTCTGTATTATGTCAGGTATCCAATATCAGGGTTTGCAAAATGCGATAAATATGCCTTGATCATCCCTTCCCTCCTCCCCAGCTACTGCTACTGCCCACTGCCTCAATTCTATCTAGGACCCATGAATCAGTTCTCTGGATCTGTTACAATCCCTTCCTCCCTGATGATGATGATGATGATGATGATGATGATGATGATATTAATAATAATAAGAAGTAGTCGTACTTAAAACATGCTCAATCATCAGGAAATTCCTGAATCAGTACAAGACAGCATGACTTAGCAAAGCCCATCATATCGTCTAGAAAAAACCCACCACAAGTGAGAAAAAAGAGTTAATGAGGAGAAGGTGGATAAAATCCCTTTGCCGGTTTTGCAAAATCAGAAGATTGATTTGTTGCCCTTTTTCATTCCATCTCCTTAGATCTTTTTGTGTTTCTGGCCTCCTGGTTTGCATTTAGCACCGGACGTGTATGGCATATACACTTGCTTAAAGAAATACTAGCAAAACATAAACTGCCCTACAGCAGATTAGCTGCAATCAAATAAATATCTCAGGGATTGCTGTGTCTGAATAGGCAGGAATCTTGCCCATGTGACAGAAGAGTGGTTCGCTTAAAGAGACAAGCTGAACGAAATTCTCCAGTGTCCCTTAGATCCAGGTTGATGGGTCTTACGCTGTGCAGTCCTTCGGAGTCTTAAAACCATTGCTGTATGGCAGTAGTTAATTCAGAGGCAGAGTTGTGGCATTTCCTTATCTGCTCCAAAATCCTGTCCTGGTCTGGAAGCTTTTGATCACATTACCTGACAATTCCTATCTCACGGAACTACTTACGGCGACCTCTTGATGTTATCTGAGCACGTGAAGCTCTGTTTTGTGTTATTCTTTTCACTTCGAAGGATATTGTCGGCCGGGTATCTTACTCCCTTCACTTGTCGTGAGCTTCTGATGGTGGTCTCCATTAGGTCGCTGGCCTTTTAAAACATGGAAATAAATTCTCTAACGTTCAGCTGCTGTAGAGCTGGAATGGCTTTTTTTGTTGTTGTTTTGGAAGAAAGAGATGCAGCAAAAAAGATGATTAAAACAAGAAGGTGGAAGCTTAAATGCCACCCCAATTCTTTCTGACTCACTCGGATCCAGCCCTCCCTTTAGTCTGTCACAGTTTTAATAAAGTTGCCCACCACGGCGCTTGACGCTCTTTTGCTGAGTTTTTTTTAAAAAATGCAACACTCAATTGTTTTTTAAAGCAAAGGTTACAGCTAAGACGGGATTCTCGAAGACGATGTTATTTAGCGAGTCGGCTGCTGAATGGTCGGCCGTTGCTAGTAGCGAAGCGCTGGGACTTCAACCGTCTCTTGGAAAAGAGGCATTATGGGGACCATCAATGCCCAGAAATAAAATCAGTTTCAAAGTTGGTTGGTGGTTATGGTTCTTCTCACCCCATCAAAAAAATAATCCTAGGAACTATAACATGAGTGGGGCTGGGAATTTTTTTTTAAAAAGATCACATGTCCTATGTGCCGCAGCTACTTAGCTTTGAAGTTCCATCCCTTGTGTCTCAGCATGGGATGCTACAATCTGCCCTTTGAATGGGGTACAAAGTAGCACTCCGATGGGGAATATGTGGTCCTCAAGACATCGTTGGACTGCAATTCCCATGCATCCCAGCCAATGTAGCTAATGTGGAGGGGTGATGGGAGTTGCAGTCCCACAACATTTAGGAATGTATGACATATTTGTTTTAGCATGTTTTTGATCAGAATATACCCGGCTTGCTCCTTCCAGATGAAACAAAGGGTCGGATGTAATCTATAGCAGAGGTCCATGTAAGCTTGCAATCTGATTTATTAGTATTAGTATTTAATATTATTATTATTATTATTATTATTATTGCATTTATATCCTGCCTTTATTTTTTCCTCCAAGGAACCCAAGGCGGTTTCCATAATCCTCCTCCTCCATTTTATCCTCATGACAACAACCCTGTGAGGTAGGTTGGGCTAAGAGGCTGTGACTGGTCCAAAGTCACCCAGTGAGCTCCCATGGCTGAATGGGGACTAGAACCTGGATCTCCCGACTCCCAGTCCAACACTTTAGCCACTACACCACACTGATCCATGGACCCCCACCCCCAATTTCCTCTGGCAGCATGCGCGCTTTATACAAAATGTTCACAGATATGCTTTAATCAATGGGAGAAGAATGCGTATATTTCAAAGATGAGCACAACTGCTGTGTACTTTTGGAAAAATACAAATGCACAGATTTTCATGCAAAAATTAGGCAAGTTTGAATTTTGCTAATTCACACATCCCTACAACATCTGTAGAGCCACATATTTCCCCATCCTGGATTTAGAGAAACTACGTTTCATTTATTTATTACATTTATATCTCATTTTCTTCCCTCTTGCAAAGTACCCAGGGTGGCTTACATGACCTTCCTCTCCATTTTATCCTCACAACAGCCCTGTGAGGTAGGTTAGGCTGAGTGTCAGAAACTGGCCCAAAGTTACCCAGTGAGCTCCATGGCCGAGTGGGGACTGGAACCCGGATCTCTCAAATCTCTGTCCAACTCTCTAACCACTACACCACACTGTCTCTTCATATTCTCCACTGGCTTGTCAAGAACTACTTGGCTGGTGGGAGAAGAGGAACAGAATCTATAAAGGACCAAGCAAGATTTCAATCATTAACTCCTGGCTTCTATTCTCCACCCATCCCCAAACACACACGCCCTTGCTGTCATCTGGAACCCGTTCATAATGTCTCTCAGTCCAAATCCAGATGTTGCTCTGACGCGCAGAGGACAAGATCGCATCGCGGGGCCAATTTGTCTGTCTGTTTACTGGCAATGCCTCTCCTCTGGATGAAGCGGAAAAATGGTTTGAAATTTCTGGCCTTCGGGGTTGTTTTGGAAAGCTGCTGTCAGCTTCCAGAAAGGATTCGATTGAAATTCAGCGCACGGCCTTTTCCCTTCGGTTCGACTAGAGGCATCGCGGCAAAAGGGCTAGCTTGGCTTACCCAGCTGCCTTTGCTGCTTGCCTGTGTTTGTCTGTGTGTATTGAGGGGAGGGGGGAGATTATACCCCTTCCTTCTATGCATCCTTGGTACTCCTCTCCCCAAACAACCTCTCATTTACAGACTCGTTGCGAGGGGAACATCTTTTTAAAGACAGAGGGGAAATGAGCGATGCCCTGGAGGATAAAACGAGACCCTCTCCCTTCCTTCCTTCCTTCCTTCCTTCCTTCCTTCCTTCCTTCCCTCCCTCCCTCCCTCCCTCCCTCCCTCCCTCCCTCCTTCCTTCCTTCCTTCCTTCCTTCCTTCAAAACATACACGATCTTCATCCAATTAAATATTATAATCAAGTAATTTGTGGGCAGGATGAAGCCTTTCTTCTTTTTCCACATTCTGCCACGTCGAAATCTGAAACAATGTCATAAAATGCCACCTCCAACGTGGGTTGTGATTTGTAGAAGAGATGAATTAAATGACTCAACATTCAGGAATCCGGCTACCTTTTGTTCCCGGCCTTTGGGAAGTTGCATCCTTGATGCCTGTTTGTATTTAACGGTGTTTCATCAGGCTGTCGGGGAAAGCAGGGAATGAGACTAGAATCCGTAAGCAGCAAACGAGGTGAACAAATGAGACCACAATCTTAATAAAGCTGAAGTAAACATGCATCCCCACCCCAAATTCTCATTTATTTTCTTCTGCAGGTTTCGATGGCACATCCCCCCCCCCCCCCAATACGAATCTGGGTGATATTTGGAAAATGTTTTCTTCAGCCCCAGCTTTCATTTCCAAAGATGTTGCAGGCAATAGCTGGAAGGATCTGAGACTTGCCATGCAATAGCACTTTGCATTGGACCATATCTGCCATGTCGCTGGTTGGTGCCTGATGTTGGACATGCAGTAGCTATCAGTGTTAGAAAGTGTCCAAATTCATATTTGACAGCTCAGTTGCAGCGTTTAGCAAACTTTACGGAAACTTCATTAATGTAGCCAATTGAAGCAGCGCATTCGTATCAGGCTTTCAGTTCTGGACTGAGATTGAATTTTGAAATCAAAATTCTGTTTTTCAAAATTTCAAGCCCTGCCCCATGGAGTCACCCAAGGAGGTGCCCTAGGTCGGATGCAGAACCTCCATAGCCCGTATTGTGCTGACGGGCTGTAGGTTCTGCATCCCTGGTATATATGATGATAGAATAAAAAAATAAATTGCTGCTCGTCAGTTTCTGGGCCCTATCCAGGTGCCAAGGCAGATTTATCATGCGCTACATGGCCTTGGTACCCCCACCCCTCATAAGATGGCCACCTGCTTCTGTAGCTCAGCAGGGAAATGCAATTAGCCCAGAAAGAGAAAGATCTGTCCTTAGCATGCAAGAAACACTCTTCTTTGTAAAAGGATCATTCTCAGTATACAAACGTACCATTCCAATTACTGCATGGGTTTTTACTTGACAAGGGCTGTCTCTTCTGTATATATCTGTCCCTCTAGAAAACAGTGGAATTTGCTGTTTAAAACTCCACTGGATGGTCATCAGTTTTCACCTACGCGATTTTCTGTCTTTCTTTTCCCTTTGCCTTTTTTTTAATGTTGCATTGCTGATTAGCACTCCCCCCCCCCCCAGCAAATCATGTCAGCGGCCTTTAGTTCCCTGTTGGGGAATAACAGGGGGACTGGCTCATTAAGAGAGAAACTAGCATTACATGGCAAAGGAGACCAGCGAAGAGACTTGCCGGAATAGCTTTCAAGGGCTTGGCTTTTAAAGGAGTGATGGGATTCGCATCCTGTGCTCAGGGTCATAGCTGGCTTTGCTTGCCAGGCGGGGTTGCATGGTTTTATTGTGGGGCGGGGAGCTGTTTAAAAGAAATGGATGGAGAAGTAGTGATGTCCTTGTAACAAATGGAAACTTTTCTAAGTCTGTTGCCAAACTTAATTTAGGGGGAAATCCTATGACCCCTAGACAGTATCAGGGGTGGGGAGGATACTTTGGATTCGCAGATCCGAGGTTGGAGACAGCGTTCCAACATTGGAGGAGGAGGGAATCTGTGCTCCAACCCCATCCTCCTTGCCGTCAATACAGAAAGAACCACAATAGTTGCAGGAGAGGAGGAGACTGGGGAGTCTGGGATATGCACTATCCTGAGGCCTCTCTAACCATCTTCACTTCTTACATATTCCAGCTAGATGGGCAAAAAAAAGCCCATCTAGCAAATATACAGAGCAGAAGGACAGGGAAGTAGCAATCACCTCTGTCTTTCTTCCTAATCTGTACTGGATACTTGTAAACCTCCAAGTTTGGAGGCTTATGAGCATCGAGGTCAAAAACAATAGAGTTGCACACTTAGTGTCCTTCAGATGTTTTGGTCTTTTACACAATCAGCACCACCCAGCATGGCTAATAGTCAGGAAGGCTGTTGTGGTTGTTGAAAATATCTGGAGGGTATCAGGTTGGGGAATGGTGATTCATGGGTATTAGAATGCCTATGGATTTAATGTCAGGAAGGTCTAAGCCAGGGGTGCAGAACTTTTGGCCCATGGGCCAAATTTGGCCCTCCTGGGGTGTCAGCCCAGCCCTCCAGAGTTCATCAGAAGGCACCAGGTTGGGGAAAGCTCTGTTATGACATGGGGAACACATACTTATGAGTATATTCATCTCAGCTGCCATCATGTTTATACCCCTGGTGCTCCAAAGTACACACAGAGGAGACCTTCTAGTTGGGCTTTATAAAGTCATTACCCTACTTTTGCGTTTAGGGGTCCCCACCCACCCCCAGTGGTGCAAAATGACTACTTGTAGTTTTTGTGTGTTTCAAGAAATCAGAAAAATGGCCTCTTAAAAATCAACGATGTTGAACCAGAAGCCAATGGTACCACGCTATGTATTCGAAAATGAGAAGAATGAGGAAGAAAATGGATAATTACACTGTAAATATTTCAAAAAGTGTGGAAAAACAGTGCTGCAAATCAGGGAAGAGATTATCATTGCTAATTAAGTCACTTCCTCCCGCATAATTCATACATGGAAATGTCTTTCTCTCTCCCCACCCACCCCCTTTAAAACGATCTAGTTGGTGGGGTTTTTTTTCTCTCTCTTTGACCTTGGAAATATTTGCATGCTTTTCATTCTGCTGTCATTGAAATCCAAACCCACCCTCATTCACCATTCCTCTCCAGTTGATTGTTTGACGGCCCCCAGTGTCTTCCAGATTAAACGATCAGGCCAATTGGAGGTCAAGAAGCCACACCACCTAAACAGCTGGAGGAAGTATCCTCCTCCACTACAATTTTAATAAACTATTTTGGAAGGGGTCGTGGAGGCCATCTGGTCAAGCCCCTTACTCTATGCGGGAAAATATTTGGGACCTTGTGAAACCCCCATTGGGTTTTTTTTAACCTTGCCTCTACTAATTAGGGCTGTTGGTAAGTCTATATGAATCAGCAAAACACAAGTTTGATGTTCTCTGAATACCATCTTGAAGTTCTTTCTGACTCAAGTCCATATCAGATTGCAAGCTTTGGTGGCTTTGCTTGTTCGTTTTGGGCATTAAAACCATGCCTATTTCTCTGCATACTTCCCCCCCCCCCCCAATGTACACATCAATTGTGTACATTTTTGAAATTGTACTTATTTTGAAAGCTACCCATTTTTGAAAAGGACCCATGTTGAAGTGTACACATTTTTGAGATGTACACATCGTTCTCCCTTGATTCATGCTCATTTGTACACATTATCGAAATGCATTCATTTTGAAATGTGTGCATTTTTAAAAAAATGTACGCATGCTGTTGAACACTTTTTTTTTCTTTTTTTGGAATGGGGAGTGTCCATGAATCACATGCCAAGCTTGGAAATGTATGGACTTTGGCCAGAAATTGCATCTGAGTCCCTGTTCGGTCCAGAAGGTGCGAACCCGGTAATATCCTCATCCAAACCAAACTGAAATGAATTCCTCGTATACCCCTAGTTATAGACCAAGACATCTGATGGGCCATCACTCTGTTATACTCGATCTAAAGAGTGGGCCGTGTAAAGCTGGGACTGAGCAGTTTGTTGGGGATTGGGGGCCTATTGCAAACAGGAAACCTCCATGGATAAGTCATCAGTCCGAGCCTTGGATCCTCCTCATGCTGTCAGCACTCTGGAAAGCTGCATTGTCATAGTCCAAAGCTTCGGTGCTGTTTTCTCTGGCCTTTAGTTTGTGTGTGTGTGTGTGTCTGCGCTCTCTTTTGCTCTCTCTCTCTCTCCCCCCCCCTTGTGTGTTTTGCCAAGATTGTATCAGCAAGTTGGTCTTTCCGCCGTCTTTTCGGGCTTTAATTATGCAAGCCTTTAAAACACAAACATAAACAGAGCACAAAGGGATGTCATAAACTCTGCTGGCAGTGCGGAACGCGGGGAGGCAGCATTAACTTTAAAAGGCTGGCTTTATGGCGTATCCCCGCTCCTTCCTCCAAATTCCTGCACATCCGTGTTTCCCAGATGGCTGATCATGGAAACACGTTTCTTCTTTTTTTTTTATGGATTGAAACACGGGCCAAGCTTTACTCTTCCACAGGCACAGACATTTATATATATATATATATATATATATATATATATATTAAAATTTGCGTCCGAGGAAGTATTACCTACCCACAGAGGCATCCCTCCTCCGAGGGAGCCACTGTTTTGGGTACGCCACTCCCAGGGCAGATCATTCTAATTCCCTGGGAACGATGAAAGCATCCAAACACACCAGGTGCATAGCAACACTGCCAAATTTCATACGCTCTGGTTTGGGGATCAGAATCTCATTGGTCTGGAATGTTCACTTCCAATATATGTTGAGCGATACGATAATGCACACTCGTCTCCACTATGTATGTTAATCCAAACCACAGAAGAACTCAAATCCTCCATCCCTTCTTCCCATCGATGTCCCTTTCTTGCTGCCCCAGTGATGCTGGTGGGAAGGGAAAGGAGTTCTCTCCCTCTTCCCTGGTCTTGAGCCTGCTTTGTAACTGTAGCAGCATTCCATCTATCAGAGGGAGAA
The DNA here is from genome assembly GCA_029215795.1 of Anniella stebbinsi. NCBI lineage: Eukaryota > Metazoa > Chordata > Lepidosauria > Squamata > Anniellidae > Anniella > Anniella stebbinsi. The sequence goes on from JARDYH010000010.1 coordinate 17,463,380, forward strand.
GAGAAATCCCTGTTCATTTATTCATTCTGCCAGCACTGGAGCAGCAAGTCAAGTCAACGAAGGATGTAATCCTATACATTTTTACACAGAAGAAAAAAATCCTACGGCTCCCAGTATGCGGGGACCTGTAGCTTTCTGTCTAAACATGCCTAGGATTGCACCCTAAGTGGCAGATGGGAGGCAAGAAACAGGGCTGTTTATAGGTGTGGAAAGCACCACGGTGGTTGCAGATCTGTGCTGCATCAGTTATATGATGCAGATGCAGCTTTGCAGCCACCTCGGGGCTTTTCTGCGAAGCTGTGCATTGAAAATGTCATGGACTTATCCTTACTTTTTCAGTGGGAGTGTGGTCAGTACGGCTATTCTGCCACTTGCTGTTGCTCTGGGCCCAATCCCTGGTGGAAGGTGACAGGTGATTGGTTGCCGTTCACCAGGAAGAGAGACGGGCAGCTCTGGATTACCTGACGCCACTTCAGGAGAGGAAAACCGTGGGGTTTCTGATGGAGGCATCACCAAATTGGCACCGTGAAGACAGCCCCCAGGAAAGAATAGAGAGTGGTGAATGGGACGGGTTTAGAGGCTCATTGGAGGGGGGGGGGTAGGAGGAAGGATTAGACCCCATTGTACACCCAGCCTCCCAAGTCCCAGTATCCTTGCACTCAAAAATCAAATGGTTGGTGGACAGTCTTCTTTTGGATTCATGGCAGAAGGCAGCTCAACTTTCAGTAAAGGAGCTTGGCAAAAAATAAGGAAACCCACTTGTGGTAAGGTAAGATGTGGACAGGGAGAGGGTTTAATACCTTCCCCTACCTGTGATCCACTTTGGATATTTTTAAGGACCCATCTATCCACTTTACGTGAGGTGGGCGGAGAGTCGAGCTTTACGTGGGATGGCAGAACCCAGAATCAGCTGGCCTCATGTACATCTCTCCTTCCACCACCACGCTTCCCTGGTGCTAAGGTTGGGGATTTTGTGGGGGGGAGGGGTTGAAAGATGAGGGTAAAACAGCATCATTTACAATAACAGCAGCAACAACATCAACAACAAATAATAGCGATAATAGAACTGTTGGGCCCAACGGTGAAGAATTCTTGGTACGGTTGAAATGTTTGAGGCGTGTGGCAAGTGATTCGGAGTTTGCACAGGGGTTAACTCATTAGCTCACTTGATGAACATGCCATTAACAGTTGTGCATGACTTTGTCCCTGTTCCACTGTGTGTGTGTGTGTGTGTGTGTGTGTGTGCAAGAGAGAGAGAGAGAGAGAGAGAGAGAGAGAGCATGAAAACAGCATTTGATATTATCGTGGCCTTAATTCCACCTACTCATTTATTTATTGCATTTCTATCTCACCGTCCGCCCAATGAATTCCAGATGCCCTGTAGGAGGTTTTGTAGAGAGAAAGAGATTGGTATTCTAAGCTTGCCTAGTAAGTTTATGGACAGAGGAAGCTACGTTAGACCATCCACCATTATAAAGAGACTGAGGGAGACATTTGTGGCTTAGCTTGTCACAGCACCGGGTTCCTTATAGTTGGTGCAGTGTTTGCAGGAGTATTTCTGCCCTTTAGTGAAAAATCCTACACCAAAGTAATCTTGATTCAATTGGTGTACAGTCACATCAAGATTGTGTGTGTGTGTGTGTGTGTGTGTGTGTGTTCTCAGGGGTTGTCAGTGTGCACACGGACATTGGTGATATAAAGGGTGGGCAATGTAATGAAACTTTCCCCAAACCGGTGCCCTTCAAAAGTTTTGGGTGGTAATCATTTTAAAGAGGGATTAGACAAATGCACAGAGGAGGTTAGGGCTATCAACAGATATGAGCCATGATGGCTACATGGTGCCTCCATGTTCACAGTTGGTATATCTCTGGTATACTTCCTACTTTCTGGGAGGGGCAAGTAGTAGGGAGGGCTACTGATGTCATGCCCCACTTGTGGGATGCCTGGAATTATCTGAATGACCATTGTGGGTAATGGGGATGCTAGACTAGAGTAGGGTGACCAACTGTCAGGATTTCCCCAGATTTGTCCTGGTTTTTGTTCTATCCTGGGTGTCGGGGGATTTTCTGTAATTTTCTATAATGTCCTGGAAAGACAAGCTTTCCCCTTTAAGGCCACATTAGCGTGGTTGGAGGGAATGACGAGCTTTCTGGAAGTGGGTTATTTCCCTCCCACTGCTCCAATCAGGACCTTACAGGGGAAAGTATGTCATTCCTGGACATTATAGAAAAGGACCCGATTGGAGCAGTGGAGGGCAGGAATGACACACTTTCCCCTCCTCCACTCCAATTGGGTCCTTTAAAGCAGTGGGGGTGAATGACATGCTTTCCAGAGGCCCCGGAAAGCCACTTTCCCACCCCCCACCCCACTGAGGGTCCTCTTTTTTGGTTTCCCAAATGTGGTCACCCTAGACTAGAGGGACATTTGGTTAGGCTAGAGGAACCTTTGGTCTACACCACCAAGGCTCTTCTTATGCTTCCCCCCACCCACCCTGATATATAGATAGAGATGTTAGCTAAACTCTCCTTTCCTTTCCCCAGTATCAGAGAGCCGGGGGATCTTGGAGAGCATCCAGAAGTTCTCCTTGCTTCCGACGTACCTGCCAGTGAGTTATCACATCCACAACGCAGATGTTTCTTTCTTTCTTAAAGAAGCCAACCAGGACATCATGAGGAACTCGAGTCTCCAATCCCGAGTGGAGTCCTTCTTAGTCTACAAATCGAAGAGGCCGCCCACAGTAAACGCAACCTATGGACCTTTCTCCATTGAGCAAGTGATCCCCCAGGACCTGTTGTCTCCTTCAAATCCATTTGGAGCCACTGCCACCAAGTTCTCTTTTAACTGGAAGCTGAAGGCCTACATCATGAACAACAAAATCTACCCAAGTAGGCCCAAAGTCCAGGTTCTCTTTTATATTGTCGGGAGAGACTGGGATGATTACAGTGTTACTGAAAGGCTACCTTGCTTAAGGGTGTTTGCTTTTCGAGAGACGAGGGAAGTCCGAGGTAGCTGTAGGCTGAAGGGGGACCTGGGATTATGTGTGGCTGAGTTGGGACTTCTTCCCAGCTGGTTTAACCCACCAACAGTGGTTGCGGGCCGTAAGAAACTACTAAATCAGTCAGAAGGGAGTCCAGTGGAACTTTACTACGCTATCCAACATGGCGACGAGAAAGGGGATTGTGCCAAGGAGGACACAAGGAAAAACAATGGGATCAGACCTGGACGGAACGATATTGATGAATCGGGGCCGCCCTTGCAGAGGATTGGAAGTGTTTTCCTTTACCAGACGCGAGGGACTCCTTCCTTAAGTGAAATGCGGTTGGATAGTAACATTGCTATCCAGTATATACCAAAGACTGTCAAGCAAGGAGATGTCTTGACCTTCATTGTCTCCATTGCTAAAAACTCAACGGAGGACCAGTTCACACTGAGGTAAGCAACAGCTTCTGTATACAACTCCAATGAGTACGTTCTCAGTGAATGTGAAATCTTTCTGTGCTCGGTTGTTTTTGTTTGGATATTCAAGCAGAATCTGTACTTGATGAAACAGAGGTGGTTTAGTTCCAATGTTTCTATTTTTAGTTCAGTGCTTGCTAGACATATAAGAGTATTTCAATTGGTGACATGCAATGAAATATCATGCTTTCTGGTTGGGCTGTATTGATAAATGCCATGCAATGGTACACAATGTTTCATATCGGTCACCTAATGGTTTTTAGGGGGAGGGGCATAGCTCAGTGGTAGAGCATATGCTTTGTATGGCGAAGTGCCCAGATTGGTATATAGCAAGACAGGAGAGGTTTCTGGAGAGTGGGAAAGGGAAACAATGTCCTCCCCTGCTCCTTTCCTCCTTTCTGAAGCCTCTCCATATAAATGCACAGGGGTATTTTAACCTCATTGTGCACACACAAATTTCAAGACAGAAATTGTCCCATCTCTACTTTATTCACACACAAACCCACACACACATACACACCACCAACAACATAAATGCCAGTAGCTGCAAAATTAAAAGCTACATCATACTCCAAAAACTCCCGATGATGATGATGATGATGATAATAATTCATACCAGACGTAACAGTCATAGACAAAAAAGAAAAACACACATACCTCATCAACATAGCAATGCCGAATGACAAAAATGTTGTTGAAAAAGAAGAGGAAAAGAGGGACAAATATACACCACTGGCCATAGAAGTCGAAGAACTATGGCAACAGGAAAAGGTCACAATTATTCCATTAGTCACCTCAGTCACCGGCATCACATCAAAAAAATATACAGAAAACCTTCAGAAACTGGGCTTACCAAAATACATCCACACCAAAATCCAGAAAGCAGTCCTACTTAAAACAGGCTCAATCGTCAGGAAATTCCTGAATCTGTAAAAGATAGCATGACTTGGCAAAGCCTGTCATGTCCTTTTAGAAAAACTGCCATGAGCGAGAAATAATAATAATAATAATAATAATAATAATAAAAATACAACTTCACTGATCATTTGGAAAGCAGATGATGAGAGGATTGGATGGGCTCATAGCTTATTTCCACTGACAAGGAGTCCCATAATATTGGGACTACTTTAAACTACAAATAAAGTATTTTAATCAGTTGCTAGAAATTTGGGGGACCCTGTTGTAGACACCCTTGCTGGTGTATGCAAAACCCATATATGTGAAACTTGTTCTTTGCTTCAAGGGACTGCAGAATTTGTTTTATGAAGACGTTTTGAAGACAATCTTCATAAACCCTTTCCACTCCCATGGCATGGATGAGGTTTTTGCAGGTTTCTCGATGCATTTGCCAGTGGCGTGAAGCAGAACTCAAAAGAGAGATTTTGCAAGGCTTATAAGCAAAGCATGCTCAGTGTCGCCTCGATATAATGGCATTTAATATTTAAGCAAAACATGATAAGTATCACCACCCCAGTGATTTCGATCAGGGGAGGCGAGTGAGACTTTACACATCAAAAAGCCCATTAAGGAAAATTCCCGTCAGGCCTCTTGAATTAAACCCTCATGGGTTTTATTAGTGCTGGCCTGAGGTTTTAGAGTCCGGAAATGAGCTGGACTTTGGAGATGTCTGGTGAACTCAAGGTGTGCTGCTTTACACATCCCTATTCTCTTTGAAAAGGAGAATCATTTTGCAGAATAGTGTTTGTATAGTCTCCACCCATTTTGTTTCTTGTTGTGGAAGTTCTTGACATCCCTGGTTCCCTTCTATTAGGCCCCATCTTGCATCTAGTTCTGGGCACCACAGTTTAAGAAGGATGCAGACAAGCTGGAGCGTGTTCAGAGGAGGGCAACAAGGATGACCAGGGGTCTGGAAACAAAGCCCTATGAGGTGAGACTGAAAGAACTGGGCAGGTTTAGCCTTGAGAAGAGAAGACTGAGGGGAGACATGATAGCACTCTTCAAATACTTGAAAGGTTGTCACGCAGAAGAGGCCCAGGATCTCTTCTCGATCATCCCAGAGTGCAGGACGCGGAATAATGGGCTCAAGTTACAGGAAGCCAGATTCCGGTTGGTCATCAGGAAAAACGTCCTGACTGTTAGAGCAGTATGACAATGGAACCAATTCCCTAGAGAGGTGGTGGGCTCTCCCACCCTAGAGGCTTTCAAGAGGCAGCTGGACAGCCATCTGTCAGGGATGCTTTAAGGTGGATTCCTGCATTGAGCAGGGGGTTGGACTTGATGACCTCACAGGACCCTTTTAACTCTACTATTCTATGATTCTATGATTCTCCTTTCCCGCAATACTCTGGAATGACATTAGGCCTGGCGCATTGTGGAGGATGTGAGATGCAGGGGAAGGAGAAACAGGAGTGAGGACCACCCAGATTTTGCTTGCAGGATTTTATTATACCTGAACTTGATTCCCCTTCATGCTCCTCCTCCAAAGGGGCAGGGACGCCTTTCCCCAGGAAGCCTGCACCCTTCTTTGGCTCACTAAATTTCCACAACACCCCTGACCTGGCTTGCATTTGCATAATAGAAAGTTGCGCAACTTGCAGCTGCAACTTGCAGAATTAGCACAAATTTTGGCTACAATTTGCGTGGTTTTCTCTTTCTGGGTGGGGGGGAAGGAAAAGCCATGAACTGGCCTGTCTCAAGACGCTTCTGAGAAACAAGCTGAAGTCTGTGGGCAGGCTGAGCTGACAAAAGCTTTGTGAGCGCCACCCCACCCTGCCCCCCAGATGTTCCTCCAATACCCTTACCATTGGGAGGGAGAGCAGCAGACATAGGAATACCCTGGTTATTTTCTATCACAGGTCAAAAATAGCAAGAGGATTCCTTTCCCTGCCCTCCCAAGACCCCCAGTAGCCTCTAGGCCAGAGGGCAGGGATTGGGGCAGTGCATGGGGATCAGAGGGGACAGGGCCCACAAAATGAGCCCAAGCCTCCACAGGCTAGATGAGGAATCTAGGATGAGCCCCCAGACCTAGATGTCCTACTAAGCTGAAGTCGGCACAGTTCATGCTGGGTCCTCTGCAATAAAGTAAATTGGGTGGTATCTGAAACCCAGAGGGAAGAGAAGAAACTCTCCTGGAGACCCTGTTGCAACTCGTTTCTGCAGCAGGTGGGCCTTCCCTGCCTGTCATGCTGTCCTAGGCGAGCATCCCATGAAAGCGTCCTTGAGTGTGTGATTCCTTTGCCTGGATGTGACCATTGGCCTCCTGACCTGTACAGCCTAGGCATTCCATCCGTTCAAGTCCTGATTTCCGGCCCACTGGAGCAAAAGCAATGGTGAAAGCCTTTTTGCCAGCAGCCTTTGGCCTTGAATTGTCGGCTCGGACGCGGAGGCCTGCTGCCTCTTGACAGCCGTCCGCAATCTGGTGACGGGAAGAGTGGTTGAGCACATTTTGTGGTGGGTCGCTTGTTTCCTTCGTACAGAGTTGATTTCTCTTAGCTAAAAGGAAAGTAGGATGAGAGGGTTCAGCCTTACTTTTTATTTTCTGCAAGGCTGGAGAAAGAGCTTGCTGTGCCAAGAAGAAGCAGAGGCTCTCAATGGATTTTCTCTCTGTACTTTTTTTTTTTTATTGGAAGGTTCAGGCTTTTTAAGAAAATTAGAAGAGCCCTTTGGGATTGTATCAAAGGGCTATATCGTCCAACGGGCTTCCTCATGAGTAAGGGTCACGTGAGAAAGGGAGAGAGGCTTCCTCATGAGTAAGGGTCAAGTGAGAAAGGGAGAGAAGGTTCCTCATGAGTAAGGGTCACGTGAGAAAGGGAGAGAGACTTTCTCATGAGTAAGGGTCACATGAGAAAGGGAGAGAGGGTTCCTCATGAGTGAATGGCATGTGAGACAGGAAGAGAGGCTTCCTCATGAGTGAATGGCATGTGAGAAAGGGAGAGAGGCTTCCTCATGACTAAGGACAATGTGAAAAAGGGAGAGTGTCTTCCTCATGAGTGAGGGGCACGTGAGAAAGGGAGAGAGGCTTCCTCATGAGTGAATGGCATGTGAGAAAGGGAGAGAGGCTTCCTCATGAGTAAGGGCCACATGAGAAAGGGAGAGAGGCTTCCTCATGAGGGTCAAGGGAAGTGATTGATGATGGGTGGAGTTGCCTGACACCTCCATGGCAGGATACCTGCATCATTTTGAGCAGGGGTGGGGAACCTCTTTCAGCTGGGGGCCAATTTTAGAGATGCTCTTGGGGCCCCATTCCAGTGGTGAGCAGTGCTGAATGGGGGAGGGGGAAGCTGGAGACGAAAGACATTACTGCCAGTAACTAAGCCTTAGGAGAAGTAATTCAACCTTTTATAGTGCAGAAAAATACTGCACAAAACCTGAGGAAGTTCCAAACAGTCATTGGTTGAGGGTAAGTGGGTGGGGTCAGGGGAAAGAGATGTGACCCCCATGAGAGCCCTGTTGGTGCTTCAGGTAGGCTGGGTTTGTCCCCTGGGCCTGAGGTTTCCCACCCATGGTTTAGTACCAGGGAGAGACCCATCTTGACTCTCTTCTGTGGTCTACCACCTTGAACCCTTCCCCTGTGGTGATTGTATTTCCTTTAGGGGAAGGGTACAGGGAAATAGGCAGCAGGGGGTTTTGTGGTCTGCTTGCAGCTGGCCATAGCTGTCTAGTTTCTGTTCCCAAGAATCCTGGTAGGGGTGTTCATAGTTGAGCTCTCTTGCATCATATAGTTGTGCACTCCCTCAAGTGCCTGGTCTCCCAGAGTTCCCCAGCATGACTTGGGCAGCATGAATCTTTGGCAAAACTCCGTCCTTGACAAGCTCTTCCCTCATGCCAGTGAACCTGCAAGGTCCTCCATTTTCTTGCTGGGCCTGAAGTTCTACCCATGTTCAAAAGATGTAGGCCGGAAACCGCCTCTTGTTCTGTAATTCAAGTTGTTGAGCTCTTCCCTCCATCCGTCAGTCTCAGCCAGAGAGGGAAGCTGAAGGCTATTAAGACTTGGCAGGCCCTTCCATTGAGGGGTTGAGTGATTTGTCTCTAGTGTTGAGCAGATGTGTCCCTTTGGTTTTCTCCTGCGTTCCCCTTTCTTCAAAATCTCAAAGTCTGTCTCTCCCAAATATGAAGAATTTCGCGAATTTGGGTGAATTCGTATCATGAGATGAACTGAGACATAACTCTTGCCCGCCCGCCCACCCGCCCGCACCAGCCAAATTCAGAAGGTAGAGGTATTCACAGTGGGGAGGTCACAGGCACCTGACTGGATCCAGGAGTCCAACGGACTCCCCCGTGTCCACCCCCTGGACCCAGCTGGCTGGCCTGTGTGGCGCATCCGGAAGCCCACTCTTCAAGCGCCCTGTACCCTGACGAATACCTGGCCACCATGCGCCCTGATCCAGAGCCTCCGTTGGCGTGCCAAATGGAGGCTCTGAAGATTGCATATTTCCCATGTTGCATAAAGGCCCCATTTATGCAAGGTTAAAGGTGTGAACGGAGCATTCGTGCCTTTAATCTTGCATAAATGGGGCCTTTCCAGCTGCCGTTTATGCAAGACATGCCATTTCTGGAGCCTCCGTTGTGCCCAACGACGGAGGCTACATACCAGGATGGACAGGCTTGCAGCCTCGTCAGGCATCCGCTGAGCCATGAAGAAGCTTGCAAGGCACTGTGAGCAGGGGCAGGCATTGGCATCTGCAGGCTGGCGAGTATCCGATAGAGCCAGATGCAGGTGAGTCCATCCATTCCAGCATGGAGAGGACCACAATGCGCCTGTTCACTATTTAGCTGTTAGGGATGAGGAGACTGTCAGAAATGAAGAAAGAAAAGAAAATGTGACAACCCTAATTCTGTCCCATAATGATGAATGGATGGAAAGAGATTCTAACCCAGACCTAAGAGCTAGGCACTCAAAACCCCTGGCCTGGATGGTTAAACTTGCCCATTTTGGGTTCTCCCATATTCGGTTTTTCTTTTTAAATCTCAGCTTCTCTTTATCCCGAATATGAAGGATTCTGTGAATATATATATGTATGGTCAGATCTGAACTGAAGCAAATTTCCCCAGCCATCTCTCTCTCTCCCGCCTTGGTGACAGCAGCTGAAAAGACCTCTTGAAAAGTGAAGGCAGTCCTTCCTTCACGGAGAGGCTCCATCACGTTAGACAAAGCAAATTTCAGGCTTCTGTGTTGGGAGCGGTTGGCAGAGCTATGACAGCCATTCCATAGAGACATCCAGGTGCCCTCCTCCACCTCCAAACACCACTGTTTCCCAGCTGAACGGGAGCTATTAGCTCCCACTCTCCGACTTTTCTCTTTCCACCATGCCTTAAGAACACTTATCTATGTAATTTCCTTCTCCCCCCCCCCCCCCCCCAATCTCTCAAATGCAGTCTTTCTTTTTTCTTTTCTGTCCCTGGTCCACCAAGGCATTCATTTTTGTAACAACTCGTTGTTGATTCCAATAATGAAAAGGTTTGTTGTGTCATCTGGGGAGGAGGGAATGCTCTTTTTTGTTTTTGGTTTATGGATGGATGGATCTATCGTATTTTAAGGGCACGCTTCTTTGTGAAGTTGTTTGATCATATATGCTAATTGCAAGCTCGGACGATGCCTGCTGCCAGGAGCGTTGCCCAAAGAGGGCATCCAGTCGAGGGGTTGGACCCTAAAGGAAGCAGCCAGTCAATCAGACACTAGTCGTGCAGGATCTGAGAGATGGAAGCTATGATTGGCAAGGCAAGGGTCATGTTCGGTTGGCAGTTATGCTGGGTAAACAAGACAGAGCACAGCAAGGCAGAGACTAATAAGTACTGTGGACAGCACTCTGCAGAGGCTGCTAAGCTGGGGCAGATGCTCATGGAAGAAGCTGTCATTCTAGTAAGGGGGCTATCAGCATCTTTGGGCTTAAGTTGGCCACTCAGCTCAGGTCCCAAGGAGCGCCACCTCCCTCTTTGTACTGACTGCAACCTTGGTACTGCCCTGTGCTCCTTTCTGTAACATTAAGGTCCTATGTTGTTGAGGGACCTAAGAGGCTTTGGGAGAGCTATTCTTGGAGACTGAAGTTGATAGGAGGGCTGAGTCCTTGGATCAGGGTTTCCCGAGGGCTCCTCCCTGGAGTGAGGTAACCCCGAAACACAGCTGAGTGAGGAGAGAACATGGATAGTCAGCACCGATTGGGGTGAGCAAATGGAAATCTGGAGTTGGGGGTGTGGAATCCGAACGTGGCTGTTCACTGCATTTCATCTTTTGTGAATGTCACAACACAGTTCTTGGTTCACAAACATTTCAGCATACATTTAAAGTGGCATGTTTTGAGAGGAATTCCATCCGGCGATACACTTTAAAAAAAAAAAAAAAAGGAGAAGGAGAAGGAGAAGGAGAAGAAGAAATGGCAGATGTACATGGAAACAGGATGTATATATGCAGAAGTGACGCTAGTAGAAAATAGATTGATTCTTCCATCCCAAAGAAGGAGTCTTCCCAGTCTGTGACAATGTAGGGACAAACAGGACTACTGCCATGAATATGAAATTATATTCATGCCTCCTTGCATCACGATGCGCAGTCTTGAAAATGCATCCTCTGAACTCACTAGTCTGTACACCCCCCCTTTACCCACACATACTTGTGTTTTATATTGCTCATATTGATGTTGTTCCCCGCCTCAATCTGGAGTGAGAGGCGGGTGAGAAATAAATAAATCTATTATTATTATTATTATTATTATTATTATTATTATTATTATTTTCTGTTTCTCACACATTGATGGCTTGAAAAGGGGGAGAAAATAATAAACACCCTTGAAGTCCACAAAAATGTCCACTTGTGATCGTCTGGGCATGGCTTCCACTCATGCTAGATGACTATAGGGCTTACAGGCCTGCATGAGCCTCTTCATAAGTCTAGCTCCTCCAATCTCCGTGGTCCTGAAAAGTCTCTGAAGAGTTTGCATTGCGGACTGTGGCCCCAATGTCTGTTTGAGACATGTTTTGAGGGGAGGGGAGAGGAGGTTCCAATTACCTTTTCAGGGTTGAGATCCCAGACGTACTGCAAAGGAACGTCATGCGATGAAATAATTGCCAGGCTCTTGGCAGGTGATCAGTAGAGATGTTAAGAGAGGAATCTGGAAATCGAAGGAAAGTAGCCAAGGCATTTTTGACAGATCGCTCTTTCGCCCAATATTTAATTGCTGTCCCTGTTTAACTTAATAAATTAGGAGGACTACCTTGCATTATGAATAATGGGGAAGAACAGCTGACAAATGAAGACTGAATGTTCCTCGGCTGGACATGTTGAACTCTAGCTGTTGCTTGTTGTACAAAATGGTTGAAGAAAGAAGAAGGTGGCACGGGTTGGGTTGGGAAGGAAGGGGGTTCTGATGGTGCGGAAGGGGGGATGCTGTGTTTTCGGAATCTTTGCTGCAGAATCTCAGACCTCAGTATGTTTTATATCAGGGTGTCACATTGTTTTATACCTCTGGGCTGAATCTCATTTTGGTGAAGCTCTTGCAGGGCATGTTGCAGTGCTAGATGGGGCGGAAGGTAGGGTGACCCTATGAGAAGGAGGACAGGGCTCCTGTACCTTTAACAGTTGCATAGAAAGGGGAATTTCAGCAGGCATTTGTATGCAGGCAGCACCTGATGAAATTCCCTCTTCATCACAACTGAAGCTGCAGGAGCTATACTAGAGTGACCACATACAAAAGAAAGCAGGGCTCCTGCATCTTCCAACTCTTGCAATGAGCTTCACCAGTGGCTGTATGCCACTGGTGACACCTGCTGAAATTCCCTTTTCAATGCAATTGTTAAAGATACAGGAGCCCTGTCCTCCTTTTCATATGGTCACCCTAGCTGAGGACAAAGGGGGTGGAGCTAAAATAGTACCCCAAATACCAGCATATTTTAGCTTAAAGTTTTTACTGTTAGTAACAGGGACCCAATCTACACCAAGCAGGATATAACACTATGTAAGCGGTATATAAAAGGCAGGAGTCGCACTACTGCTTCATCGTGGTATTGAAGTGCACTGACAACTGTTGGGGCCCATTGACGCATACCATATACCACTTTCATACCGCTATATCCTGCTTGGTGTGGCTCCTGCCTTTTATATACCGCTTTCATACTCCTTTTATAGTGCTATATCCTGCTTGGTGTAGATTTGGCCTAAGTCATGGGAGAGGCTTTTCACCCTTCTAAAATGGGGAAAAACTCATAAAAATCGGTGAAATCACCGAATGATCAGCAGTTGTGGAACAGGCCATGGAAAGGGTTGGAGCTCTCTAGGAGGAACCCTGGGAGTCTAGAATGAGACTGCAGATGGTCTAGATTTAGTCAACAAGTCCAAGGCTCAACATCCCTGCTTTATATATTTCTTCATTTAACTTACAGCTCCTCCTTCCCAGATCACAGAAGCCCTTGGGGCATATATTTAGGGATGTATGGAAACTCCCTGCATATTTTCACAAAGTCTTATTGAATGTTTGGTTTTCCTTAAAATTCCTCTTGACTTTTCACTAGAGCAGGAGCCTCCAAGGTCACCTCAGCGGTCGCTTTTGACAGCCACGGGGCAGGTTCCTCTTTTGAAGTTAGAAAAAAGGGGAGATGTTGGGGATCCTGTCCACCTGTGCTCAAAACGAGATGGTGACACTGACAAAGACTACAGGGATGGCTGGTTTATTCAGCACAGCTCCAGCAATTGCTGTAAAATAGGGTGCAACTTGGTCCTCTTCGTTGTGTTGATCGCAGAGCCTAAACGAGCTTTCCTCTTGGTCTGGAATGATCGTTCTTTTTTACATAAAGTGGTGCGTAGGAGTTAGGAAAATAGGGGATGGAATGGAATATGGGTTGCGGTCAAATCTTTGCAATCAAGTTTTCATGAAGGTGGGAAAACGGAGCTTGGAAAAATGGTTCAAAATAACTACAGATGTTTATTTTATTTTTTGCTTTGGTTTTTGTTCCCCCCCCCCCCCCTAAAGGCTGTTTTTTGGGGGGTGAGAAGATGTGCGGGCGATTGCTTAAAAAAGAGTTCCAATTTTGGAACCCGTAAGTTTGGTGTATTACCTCTCTCTTCCTCTGCCTCATCTACTTTGGCATTCCAATACCTTTTGGGGCATCTATAGAGAACACATATGGGGTTCTTCAGTGATAAGAAAATGAAACAATATGAGCGAGGGCTGTCAGGCCTGAGCCAGATAAATAGAAGACAGATGGCAAGTGTTATTGGTGTTGACAACTCGCGAGGAGGCTTGTTTGCAGGTGCTGCTTCAGTCATCCATCACACTTTTACCTAATAGTGGGAGATGTCACTGTGATGTACTTAAATCCCCAACTGGCTGATAAAAAAAAAGAAGTCGAGCCAACAGCTGGTGGAAGGCAGACAGGTACGGCTCGTTGTGTTAGGAGGCAGCTGATTCTAAGCGAAGGGTTGGGAACTATCCGCTCCTGGGGCAAATCTGCCTTTGGTCTCCAGATTGCAAGCGAAAAGGTACATATTGTGCGTGGCAATTCAAACTCTGCATTGCAAAAACGTTTGAATGCAGTGACCTGATCTGTGCAAATGAAGCCAAGCGTCTTCCATTTCTCTTCATTGGCATACTTTATTTAATCCCGGAGTGACGCGAGGAGTTACACAGAGTACCTCAACTGCAGGAGATCTTACTCGAACACCATACTGGCTTCGGAGATTCCTGCAGCCATGGCTCACGCACAAACGTATTTTCCATCACAGCAATTGTCGATCAAGCTTATGCCTGAACCTGCTGTTCACAGCGAAGATCTATAGCAGTTGTCAGGACATGAATCTGTAAAGCAGGGCTGCGGAACCACTCCCTTCCGGGCCAAATCCAGTCAACCTGAGGTCCCAATCCTGCTGACCAGATGATCACACACCCTTCTCTGCCCCCAATTCCTTTCCTCTGATGGCTGGTTGCTCAGCAGCTCCTGCATTACCCCACCCCTTTTTACATGGTGAAATGCCTCTCCTAAGCCTGGACATCAGGAAAAGCTTCCTGACTGTTAGAGCAGTACGACAATGGAACCAATGACCTAGGGAGGTTGTGGGCTCTCCTACACTAGAGGCATTTAAGAGGCAGCTGGACAACCATCTGTCAGGGATGCTTTAAGGTGGATTCCTGCGCTGAGCAGGGGGTTGGACTCCATGGCCTTATAGGCCCCTTCCAACTCTCCTAGTCTACGATTCTAAGAGTTACTGGCAGTAAGAACTTTCAGCTGAAATGTGCTGGTATTTTGGGGTCCCACCTTTTTTGCATTCAGAATGCAGACCCCAAGAGCACCAAAGCTGAATTCGATCCATGGGCTGAAAGCGTATCTCTGTGGACATGAAGTCTCGATTTTTATAGAGGGGGGATGAATTTTATGCTCCCAAAACACATTCTGTGCTTCATATTTTTTCTGTACTCTCATGGCATTGCAACCTACACACATCCCTGGCTGCTGCTTAAGAAGAGCGAAAAAAGGGAGGAGCCCTCACATAAGTCAAGCAAACAGGAGAAAGGACCTGGAAACAATAACTGATATCACTGATTTAAATAACAATACAATTGGTGAATGATACCGATAAGATAGGCAATATTTTAATTGCTCGTGTGAACCTAACAGTGAGCAAAAGGGACCTAGATGAATGGGCTGATCCGTAAAAAAAAAACTGGTGAGTGAGTTCGACATTACCAACAACATTGACATTGTGAATAATTTACTATACAATTGAACAATGTTGCTATACACATAAAGGTATATATTGTGCAATGACAAACTGTATAACTGTATTTGCTCAAAGGAAGCTTCAATAACAGCAATAGTGAATTTGAATCATTAGCAAGCAGTTGCAACTGGACAAGACAGGCAATTTGGAATAAGCGAAACAAGTTAATTCAAAAATTTAAATAACAATACAAATGGTGACTAATACCAATAAGATAGACAATATTTTAATTGCTCATGTGAGTCTAACAATGAGCAAAAAGGGCCTTGCTGAATGGACTAATCCATAAAAAAAATTGGCTTTCTCCATAAAATGTGCCTTTCTCCGATAGTTTTCTCTGTATTTTGCCCCTATATATCCAGATCTAGACAAATTCTGGGGCGGTGAAAGGATTAAATGAACCAAACGTAAAAAGAATGAAACGTGATATTGAAATTATTCTTAAAACAAAATTTTGGAGCTCTTGGGGTCTGCCTTCTCCTGTGCTGGTGGGCGGAAATGAATGCAAAAAAAGGTGAAATATATAACTCTGTGAACAAGCCAGCCCCGTCACCCAGTGAGAAACACAGCATAATTAGCAACCGTGTAGCTCCCTACATCTTCAGTCTTGTGTCTCTGTATTATCATCCCACACACCTGGCATGGAGACCAGACTGGCGCTCAGTGGAAATTTCTCAGGAAACGCTTTTCAGAGAAGATTCTGAGACTTTTCTTTTCTTTTCTCACCTGCCTCATTGTCTATCAGCCAAACTAGCTCAGCCTTCTCCAACCTGAGCCTCTCAAGTTGTTTTGACCTACCACTGCCTTCTCAACACCAGCGAGCATGGGTGAGAGTCAGAGATGATGGGAGTTGTAGTCTTAAACCTCGGGAGGGACCCAGATTGCGGGCAACTGAACTCTTCCAATATTGTGTGCTCCGACGACTTAAGATCTTTAAATGATATGATGTTTCCCATAGAGATGGGCGGACGTCTGATGTCTGAGATCACCAGGATTCTCTTTACATGGTCCCGTCACTTGTCTCAGGCCAGATTCCCTTTCACGATTGCCACAAGCTCTGTGTGAATGGGAAAATTGTATGGATCAAGCAGCAATCAAATGGGAGCTTTGTGCAACTTTCGCCAAATTTGTGTAAATTTCCCCAAACTTGTGCGTCTTTCTTCCATAAGCTAAAGCGGGTCTAATTCAGTCCATGGAGGGGGGGGAGTGCAAATTAGGAAAATCGTGCAAATTAGGAAAATTGTGCAAATTAGGAAAATTGTGCAAATTAGGAAAATTGTGCAAATGGAGCTGGGAATTGGGAACAACCAAACATGATCACATCTTTGGCAAGTTGCAAACATTTTCATCACGGATGTGCTCTGCTTTCACATTGCTTGGAGCTTCAAACGGGCCATGTTCACATGTCCAGTGAGCAAAAATGAAATCTTCCTACATCCCTAATTTCCCAACTCTCCTGTCTCAGATCCTTAAAAACAGAGGAATTGAACCTTGAGACCATCCGCATTCAGGTCTGCTGTTCTACTTGTTTCCATCCCAAAGTTTACAGGTGTTTGTTTCAACTAAATAAGTCTTCCTGCGATTAAAACATTCCTCCCATTGTTGAAGTTGTCAAACTGTAGTGTAATTTCCCCCACCTACGGCAATGTTGAAAGTGGAACAGACAGGCCTTTCTATCAAAAATCTATAAATGTGGCATTCAGGGCTTTGAAAAAGAGGCTTTCACCTGAGTGCAGAGGATGTGGGACTGGGGGGGGGGGGGAAGGGAGTAAAAAATAGGTTGCCCAATTATAAGGTGTGAGTGGAAAAGGTCAGCAAGAAGGTCAAGGTAAAGCTGGAGTGAGGCATGTTGGCAATATCTGCAATGGAACCAATGATTTTGGTGTTTTTTTTTAAATGAATCTGACCTACCTATTCAACAGCAGACCAGCTTCATTAATCTTTGGGGCTTCTGCACACATTTCAGCACAGAAAAAAAAGAGAGGCCAAAATTGTGCATTTCCCCCATAGGCTAAAGTGTGAAAATGTGTGTGTAGGAGGAATTTACGCATTTTTGCACATGCACATTTGCACAAATCTGGAAACGCAACAAAATCTGATTCCGTCGATGGGTGGAAGACTGAACAAAGGGGGACTGACAAACCATGAAACATGGACAGGATGGATTTTACATAGTCTGTACCTACCTGGTTGCTGCTCTGTAGGAGTTAGCCCCAACACCTCTGCACAGGCACCCCCAAAGCATGTGGGTGGTTTGGTGTCTGAGCAGGAGGAAGCAGAGGGGGGTTGTTGGGGCATCCAGGTTGTAGGAGACCCAAAGTGGAGTCTGTCCAGGGACAAGCTAATCAGTTGAGAAGTAGCCAGCCAGGGCTCTGAGGGATGAATGAGCAAGAGGAAGAGAAGGTAGAAATATTAGATCCCAGGGTGAGATGTTGGGCTAGGTGAGAAGACCACCGTCAGCTTGAAAGATGTTCCAAAAGCCTGGCCATGCAGGGAAGGTCCTTCTGGATCAACCCACTGTTCAGGACGGGACTTAACCAGCCAATCAGATTACCAAAGAGATGGCTCTTTCCAGTTTTCATCACAACTGTCTGAAATAGTGCATTAAACCAAGGGAGTTGCTTGTAGCCTAAATGGCCCTGTAGTATGCAAAGCTATCTAGAGACTTGGCAGCTATTTGTGGATTCCAGTTGTAACCTGAGGCATTGCTCGTCTAATTGTAGTTTGCATAATAAAAGCAAGGGTTGTGCCCTTCAACTTCTCTGATCGATCACAAAGAGAGACCGAGGCTGGGCACTTGACAAGTTCCTACTTTGCATGCAGAAAGACTTGGGATCAATCTCCTGCATCTCTAGGCAGGGTTGGGCATAGCTCCACTCTGAAACGCTGGAGAGCCACTGGCAGTCAATGTAGACCAGAGTTGAGCAGAAAGTAGGCTCCTGGATTTGATGGACTTCAATTCCAAGCATGCCTGTCCTTTGGCCATGCTAGCAGGGGCTTCTGGGAGTTGAAGTATCCAATATCTCCAGGCAGAGTTGGGCAAGACTCCTGTCTGAGGCCCTGGAGTCAGTGGTATAGTTAGGGCTTGATTAGGAGGGCAAAATCTGGGCCCCAGAGCCCATGTCCCCCCTGCAATAACCACCCAAAGAGTATGATAAATTTGTTCCTGTTCATTTTTGATCATAATCAGCTTCCAGACCAAACATGAACTCGGACGCAATCTGCAGTCAGAGTCCATAAAGAACTTTCGTAAGTTGGCATGTCAACTGTCTGCCTTAAAACAAAATTTTTGAGGGCTTTTGGGAAGAGGGGAAAAAAAAGATTTAGCAGATGAACGAATATTGCAGCAGACAGCTCCATCCAATGCACCCAACCCACATAGCACAGTTTCAACAAAACCTGAACATCCCTAGGGAGGGAACAATGTTGTTACCTTCACCCACATGATCACTTTCTTTAAAAGTCGCTGGAGTGGTTGTGATTGGCATCTGATCTGGGCCCAAATTGTCATCTAACCAGGAAAATGGAGCGAAGAAACAAGGAGGCATTAGGGGAAAAGTAATTGTGTGTTTTGAGGAAATCCTCAAAAGGTAAATAGGGTCATTCCAGTACTATTCTCATCATAATAGGATTCTGGTACGTAACAGAAGGTCGTTTCCCTATGCCCCCCCCCCCCCCCAGTAGCAATAGGCACTGCATTGCAGTGGTTCCGCTCTTACTTGGCGGGGCGGCTCCAGAAGGTGGTGCTTGGGGGACGTTGCTCGGCCCCATGGATTCTCCAGTATGGGGTTCCTCAGGGGTCAGTCTTGTCCCCCATGCTGTTCAACATCTACATGAAACCGTAGGGAGCGGTCATCCAGAGTTTTAGGGTGCGTTGTCATCAGTACACTGATGACACACAACTCTATTTCTCCTCATCTTCAGCAGGTGAGGCTGTGGATGTGCTGAACCAGTGCCTGGCTGCGACAATGGACTGGATGAGGGCTAATAAACTGAAACTCAATCCAGATAAGACTGAGATGCTGTTAGTGGGTGGTTCTGCTGACCCGATGGAGGGTGTTCAACCTGTTCTGGATGGGGTTGCACTCCCCCTGAAGGAGCGGGTTCGTAGCTTGGGGGTTCTCCTAGAACCATCTCTGTCACTTGAGGCTCAGTTGGCCTCGGTGGCACGGAGTGCCTTCTACCAACTTCGGTTGGTGGCCCAGCTACGCTCCTATCTGGACAGGGATAACCTGGCTTCAGTTGTCTATGTTCTGGTAATCTCTAAATTGGATTACTGCAATGCACTCTACGTGGGGCTGCCTTTGAAGATGGTTCGGAAGCTGCAGCTTGTGCAAAATGCAGCGGCCAGAGTGATAACAGGAACCAGAAGGTTCGAGCATATAAGACCTACTCTGGCCCTCTTGCATTGCTGCCTATACGTTTCTGAGCCCAATTCAAGGTGCTGGTTCTAACCTATAAAGCCTTACATGGCTTGGGACCACAATACCTGATGGAACGCCTCTCCCGACACGAACCTACCCGTACACTACAATCCACATCGAAGGTCCTCCTCCGGTTGCCTACTCCAAGGGAGGCACGGAGGGTGGCAACAAGGGAAAGAGCCTTTTCAGTGGTGGCCCCCCAATTATGGAATGATCTCCCTGACGAGGCTCGCCTGGCGCCAACATTGTTATCTTTTCGGCGCCAGGTCAAGACTTTTGTCTTCTCCCAGGCATTTAACAGCATATGATGAGGGTTTTTGTGTTTTTGTGTTGTTTTTGTGCTTTGACCCAGAAGAATATTGTAATTTTAACTTGTTTTTATGCTTTATGCTTTGAAATTTTGTGTATCGGTGTTTTAATTGTTCAATGTTTTTAATTTTTGTAAACCGCCCAGAGAACTTCAGCTATGGGGGGGGGGGGGGGGTATATAAATGGAATAAAATAAATAAATAAATAGGGAAACTACCTCTGCCACTATACATATACACACACAACCTTAAAAGCAATACCTTACAAATGGTTCCATCTTCCAGATTGATTGATTTAGCTCATTTTAAGAACCCTCAGAAAGGATGGTTTAATATTTACGAATGGATGCTGCATTGATTCAACTACCCCCCCCCCCCCAACCCGTCTCTCTGAGAGAGAAAAAAAAATACTCAGTTGTAGTTAAATGAGAGCGATTTGGCTTCAACAAAGGAATTAAGAGTGGGCACGAAGGAAATTCCCCCAGACAAATCCAGGCTTTTGAATTAAAGATCCTTCCAGTGTGTGCTAATGAGTTCCCTGTGCAATTAAGCAATGTGTCTTGAGGTAGCAATATTTTCAGGAGGCGTTCCACTGGGAAAGAGGAGACACGGAGCCGAATGAGGCAAGAGTGAATTGAAATGGCTTCACTTTGCGTTCTTTTTCCACGGATGTAAAACCAAACCAAACGAAAGTGCCTCCCCATTTTCTACACTTGTTACAAACTAGTTCCTGTTCCCAGAAAGAAACAAACAGGGACATCACACCCACCATTTTAAAAAAAAGAAAAAAGAAGCCGGAGCTGGGAGAGCAATGTGCTCACCCGAAAAGTGAGTTTAAAAAAAATACCAAAAAATCACCCACTCCTCCCCACCCCAATGTCCCTGGACTCCCCCCAGACTGGCTCCTTCCCTCTTGCTGATCCCTACTACTCACGGGGAGGAGGGAAGAAGCCGGGGCAGTGTCATGCCCTTGCTAGAGGAATCCTCCTCAGAGGAGGAAGCAGAGCCCCCCAATACCAGTGAGACACCACATCTCATGCTGGCACCAGACCAGGATGAGCCTGGGCCTTCAGGGGGGATGGCTCCAGGTCCTTCCCTGACATGGGGAGGGGACTCTGACTCTGGAACACATCTGGATCGTCCTGAGACCATGGGGAAAATTGAGATAACTGGACAACCGGTTATCTTGTAAAAATGGAGGGGTTGTCCCTGCCTGCTCCCGGGATCCTCTGGATGCACAGGGATGACCCCGGGGAAAAAAAGGCAGGTGTAGACATGGCTTCAGTGATATTTTCCTTCTACTTGCTTTCTGTTCGTATCTTTTGGCCATGTTGAGGACCGAATTCCATTTCATAGAAGCTCATGGGACTGCCTCCCAGTGGTGGGTGGAGCCAAATTCAAGGGTGCCGGTCCCCAAATACCTGCAGATTTACCAACAAAGGATTGGTGGTCAGGAGACTAGATGGTGTCAGAGGAAGTTGGCCTGTCCATCTGGGGAACCTCCAGACTTGGACTCCAAGGTGGTCTGGATTTGAGCCCTGGGCCAGAAGTTCTACATGCCTGATTTAAACCTATTGGCTGTGGGGGACCTCTGTGATTTTGTTGATGGTGTCTTGGCCGCATACACAGTGGAGGCGCAGGCAAAATTCTGTGGGTTGCCACAGCCAATCGTACCAAAAGAAAGCTGAGCAGTGAGTGTGGGCAAAAGGAGAAGCAAGAAAAATGGCACAATGGAGCAGCAAGAAGAGCATATCTTTTTGGTAGTCTGCCTGGCTTTGTTGAAGAGCCCGCTTTATCAGTGACTGCCAATATTAGGGAATATTTAGGGCATAACAACATAAGAGCCATGCTGGATCAGACCAAGGGTCTGTTTAGTCCAGTGTTCTGTTCATACAGTGGCCAACCATCTGTAGACCAGGGATCCACAAGCAGGACATGGTGCAACAGCACTCTCCCACCCATGTTCCCCAGCACCATCAAGAGTGAGGCCTGTGATCTGTACACAGTCCAGACTGTATAATTTTATCCAGGACCAGTTAACATTGGAAAAGAAAACCCTCTCTGTGTTAGCGTCTAAGCTGAAATTTCATCTCAAGTGAAATTCTAACTAAAGCTTCTGATGAATTTTGAGGGAAGCTGAAGCCGTTTCGGCTTCAAGAGGATTTCTTGTAAGCAAGAGGGTTCACACGGCTTAGCCATGATCCTGACTTTTAGCTAAAAATTTCTGCTCAGCTTCAACCTTAACACAATTCCATTGTGCTTGGCTGGAGACGCTGGGTGCTCTTTGATTGGATTTATTACTGCCCCGGTTTAGAGGGCATTCTTTGGGTTGCTGAAATAGATTGCTATAGTTCTGTGTGTAACTCAACCGGAACATACCTGTAGTCCTGCTTTAAAAAGTGTGCTTCAGTTTGTTTGATGGCTCTATTTATTGTATTTATTTTGTTTGTTTATTTCTATACGGCCAATAGCCAAAGCTTTCCAGGTGGTTCACAACAATTAAAACCACAAAATACATCATAAAATGCAATATAAAATGCAAAAGCTTAAAGCTACAGTATGAAATCAGAAACCACGATAAAAGCTAGCAGCAATGCAGGGATTTAAAATACAACAATAGATTTAAAACAACAGAGCCTAAAAGACTGAAATGTCTGGGAACATAAAAAGAACTTCACCTAGCACTGGAAAGAGCACAATGTAGGTGCCAGGTAAGCCTCTCTGGGAAGTTCATTCCACAGCCAAGGTGCCACAGCAGAAAAGGTCCTCTTCTCGGTAGCCACCCACTTTATTTCCGGGTAGGTACATATGGGAGGAGACAATCCTTCAGATAACCTAACACCCTTCTCTGTTCACCATCAGTGAAGCTTAACACATGATGTTCCTGCCTTCTGATATTTGGGTACCCACAGGTACTGGTTAGCTTGAAGAGGTGCTGCTGGGGGCGGGGGGCTACCTTATAGAATCATAGAATCATAGAATTGTTGAATTGGAAGGGACCACAAGGGTCAAGTAGTCCAACCCTCTGCAATGTGTACGAAAACTAATTAAACCATCCATGAGAGGTGGCTGATCAGCCTCCAGAGATGGAGAACCCATAACCTCCATAGGTAAACTGTTCCGCTATTGCACATCCCTTACCATCAGGAAGTTTTTCCATATATTTAATTGGAATCTAGGTAGCTGTAACTTATACTCATTATTTTGGGTCCTAAGTTCCGTGGCAATGGAGAATAGTTTCTGACCATCTTCCCTGAACACTGCTCACATGTCCCCCTCAGTTGTCTTCTCTCCAGACTGTACATCTCAAGTTCCTTCAGCTTCGGCTATGGGGCGGTATATAAATGGAAATAATAATAATAATAATAATAATAATAATAATAATAATAATAATAATAATAATATCCTCATAGGGCATGTCCTCAAGTCCCTGGATCATCTTTGTTGCCCTCCTCTGAATCTGTTCTAACCTGTCCATGTTCTTCTGGAAATGTGGTGCCAGAATCGTACACAATACTCCTGCTCGGTCTCACTAGCGCTGAGTAGAGAGGAAGAAGGACTTCACTTTGATCTGTAGCAGGGTGGAAGTTTGGAAAATGAGACATCCTTTTCCCAAGCTTGAAAACCCAGAAGCATTGCTTTGACTGAGCTATTCTCACAAACGAATGCCCGCGCCACGGATTGGCATACGAGAGCAACGCGGGCCATCTGCCTTGGTCACGCTTGGCTGCTAACGGCTAATTATCGATCTGCACTGTGGCACAAGTGCGCCACCAGGCAGAGGCTGCAATAACAAGCAAACCAAATGGCTTTTTTTTCTTTTTTCTTTTTGCCATATGGCCTTTAGCATGTTCAAAGAAACTAATGGTAAGATGCATTTTCCCAGCCGCTCATCCCATACAACGTTAGCGGCGTATTTTTTTTTTTAAAAAATATCCATGATTTGGGTAAATGCAGTTCAATAAAGAGCTCCTGACACAAAAGAAAGAATGAATCCACTTCCGTCAAGAAAATATCTCTTTTGATGTGCTCTGATCTCATTTCCTTAACCAGTGGGCTGGTCTACAGTTGAACGTTCACCAAGGGGGGATATTTGTGAATGTAGCTTCCTCCCAATCAGCGACCGCTCCCCTTGTCATATTTAGAACTAATTAGGATCGGGTTCTTTGTCAACTCATTGAAAATCTCTAGGACCCACCAGATGTTTCTGGCGGCTGATGCTAGGGGAGATTCAAAGCTCGATGTTGGTAATCGTCATGCGAAGCCAGTGTAAATGTTACCTCTTACGTGTTCTCTCATACAGGGCTGGCCCAAGTCATTTTGGGGACAGAGGGGAAGGCATGGAATGGGCCCCATCCCATTCCATGTCCAACAGCCAGTTGTACTGGTAGCTGAACCTTTCACCTATCCTGGCAATGTGGCAGCATCCTCTGCCCCCACTGGTTGGGCAGCCTGGTGCAAAAATGTCAGCTTGGCCTCTTGGATGCCAGCTCAACGGGGGGTGCAGCAAAGTTCCTGGCTGGGACCTGCAATGCAGGCCATGGTTTTGACTCAGGACTACCACGAGTCTGCTCCTGTTGGCTGCTTCCCAGCATGCTCCCTAGTCCGAGCCATCACCTA
Organism: Anniella stebbinsi; assembly: GCA_029215795.1. Lineage (NCBI taxonomy): Eukaryota > Metazoa > Chordata > Lepidosauria > Squamata > Anniellidae > Anniella > Anniella stebbinsi. Next base: position 17,487,853 of record JARDYH010000010.1, read on the forward strand.
GAACAGACAGGCTCCCCGGTGGAGTAGGATCAGGGATGGCCCAAGACAAAGGACAAGATGGCACCCTTTCCTATGCTATGTATGGAAGCCATGGGCTGGCAGATGAGTCTTTCTTCATCACTGGCAATGGGACAGGCTAGCTTAAGGGGGGGGGGGCAAAGCTGGTCATGTTGCCCACAGCTCTCCCCTACCAACCTGTTGCTGCCACCTCCCATCCTCTGCCACCTGAGGTGACTGCCTCACACTGCCTCATGGTAGGGCTGGCCCTGAGTAGGGCAGTCTGTTTCTGCTACTTTTCTTGGTCTTGCCAGCTTTCCTTTGGTTTCCTTGGCCTCTCAAATCCCACTGGTTGTTCCCCTTCCTAACCGAGTCACTGGATTCTGGCCCCAGCCTCCCCCTTGGCCCGTGAACTTTGGCCTTGGCCAGTGATCTTCAGTTCAGTTCTCTTGTTCTGCATGCTTGAGCTCACCTTGCTGAGAAGGATGCCCTGAACACATGACATGGTTGGACCTGAATGAAATGTGAACCAGTGGCAGAAAGAGCAGCAGAAAAGATGGATTTCTTTCCCGTATTTGATGCTGAACCCAAAATCAAAGTGTGTGTGTGTGTGTGTGTGTGTGTGAGTGTGTGTGTGTGTGTGTGTGTGTGAGAGAGAGAGAGAGAGAGAGAGATAAGCAGTGAAACTGATCCACCACCCTTCCTGGTATCTGTGATATAGTAAAAGTGATTAGCTTTCCTTCATTCTTTGTGGCAGGAAGAAATCAATAACCCGTCCAATTTCCATCAGAATACTCTCTTATTTATGAGTGACATGGTGACCCTCATCCATCATCCCTTCCCTGATGCTGCGTATTACTGAAATAAAAAATCATAACCCAACAGGATTAGGTGGCAGTTCTAAAAGGAGGCTGTCCCGTTTATTTCCCCTTTGGGTATATTCCAGCCCAGGCTCTCAGAAACTGTGAGAGTAAGTACTGTATTTGAAAGGAGGGCATTTCAGGTGCCCCACAACAAAATGTTGCAGCATGGACTGCTGTTGTCCAGTATTGCAGAAATTCCATCCCATTCCCCCCCCCCCTCTATTTTCCATTCCCTTTTCCAACAGAGAGCATTTTATACACACTGAGCACTCTCAGTTCACACCGGACCTTTGCTTGTTTGTATGCATGTTTCTAAAGATTTCTTTTTTCCTGGGGTTCCCTCTCAGGCGTGGGTGGTGCCATTTTTTGCTACATACGCATCGGCACTCATAGCACGGACATTGCAAATAGAAGGAACATGTGCAATAGCTTGACACCTGTCATACCCTGTGAAATAGCTGGGCAGGTCTGCTTGGGCTTTCAGCGGGGGAACGGATGAACTACAGAGGAGCACACTTTGCCATAGCTAGCCCGGTCTGTCTGTCCTGTAAATTGTGGAACCGAGGGCGATAGGCTGGCACAATGTCCACGAAGTGGGCGAAATGCTACAGGTGAAATAGCTGGGTTCAGAAAGGTGAACTTGTCCGTATTTGTGTGTGAGGTGGGAAATGGTAGGTTTCACACATCTGGGATTGCAAGGTATCCCAATATTCCTCCAGTTTGTGGCCGCTGGAAAATGGACAAGATGCCTTTGATAGTATTGCAAGCTAGTGATTATGGCTGAGTCTGGGATTTGTGGGCTGTTCCTCTGCTCATCTTGTCTTAACCCTCTCTCCCTTTCTGTGTGTGTATGTGTGTGTGTGTGTGTTTATAAACCTTTTCCCCGACAAGTCAATAATTCACCAGATGAATGAGAAACAAGCTTCCCAAGCTGTTGGGGTTCCTCTTTTGGCACAGCCGGCATCTCCACTGGAGGCTGGGTTAGCGGCACCAAATGTAGCATTTGTGTGAGACACAATGATCGGATCTTTGGAGGGCTATGTATGCACTACGTTTGATTGGTGGGAATTCAAATCTGGCAAGTGGCCATTGCAGAACTTGGCAGGTGTTGGCTGCATCTCCACGGCTTTTGGGGGGAGAGGTTGGCTTGGAGTCAGGGAAGGACTGGAAGAACTGAGAAAAGACACTTGACGCTGTGTATTCCGCTCCTTGTAACACCGAGCTTCTCTCCCTCCCACACATCCCCATTTCACACTTGTCAACACCACTATGTTCTCCTTTTTGGAATTCTAAAGTTGTCATGTTGCGAGAAGCTGATGGATTTTTTTTGGGTAGTTGTTTTTCATCCCTGTTTATGAAAGAATATGCCAAGAAAAAGCTGATAACATGGTGACTTCCTTCCTTCCTCCTCTTCCTCCTCTTCTTCTTTTCTTTTTTCTCTTCTTCTTCTTCTTCTTCTTCTTCTTCTTCTTCTTCTTCTTCTTCTTCTCCTCCTCCTCCTCCTCCTCCTCCTCCTCCTCCTCCTCCTCTTCTTTTCTTTTTTTCTCTTCTTCTTCTCCACCTCCTCTTCCTCCTCCTCTTCTTCTTTTCTTTTTTTCTTCTTCTTCTTCTTCTTCTCCTCCTCCTCCTCCTCCTCCTCCTCCTCCTCCTCCTCCTCCTTCTTCTTCTTCTTCTTCTTCCCTGGTCCTCCTCCTCTTTCACCACCTCCTTCTCCTTCTCCTTCTCCTTCTCCTTCTCCTTCTCCTCCTCCTCCTCCTCCTCCTCCTCCTCCTCCTCCTCCTTCTTCTTCTTCTTCCCTGGTTCTCCTCCTCCTCTTTCACCTCCTTCTTCTTCTTCTTCTTCTTCTTCTTCTTCTTCTAATTCTTTTTTCTCCTCCTCCTCCTCCTCCTCCTCCTCCTCCTCCACCACCACCTTCTTCTTCTCCTTCTCCTTCTCCTTCTTCCCTCCTCCTTCTTCTTCCCTCCTCCTCCTCCTCCTCCTCCTCTTCTTCTTCTTCCCTTCTCCTCCTCCTTCTACTTCTTCTTCTTCTTCTCATTCTTCTTCTTCTTCTTCCTCTTTGCAAACCAATTGGACTCAAAAAGGTTTCACACTGGAGCTGGTGTCAGAAGTTGGGAGGGTAGTAATAACTTGGCACCAAAAGGGTAGCATTTGGCCGAAGTTATGGGAAATATGGAGCAGGCCTGGAGGTACCATCAATACATATAAAAACCAATGGCCAAAGTTAGGTCACCCTCTAGCATCACAGCCACCAATGGAGCCCATGGCTAGCCTCTGGATAGAAGAGCAGGCTTCATGCTCAGTGTTGGTGACTATTGAGTTCTGTGGGACAAAGTGGAACACCAGTAATTTGGGAACACAGACAACCAGAAGAAGACAATGGCTGCCAGAGACACTAGGATCAGCTTTATCACTGCCTTCTTCCAGTGGTCCCAAGTGGACTCTGTTTTGTTTCTCCCATAGAACTGAGTGGGGGATAAAAACACAACAACTAGGGACACGATTGAAATGGGGGGGGTAAGGACATTGACTACTGCAACCTAGTAAGAGACTCGGCCTCTGGGGACATAGGCTTCAATGTTTCTGTGGGCAGAGTGTATGAACCGATATGTTTTGTGCATCTGCCTGCGTATATTATACGAGCCACCTCTCTGCCCACACATTCCAGCTGTGCTAATGATAGGCATTCCCCTGGTTGGAAATACACGATGGACTCGTGATGAAACAGCAGCATGGAGCTCTGCAGGCAAGATCTGGCTACAGATCTGTTGGGCTGCAAGGGAAGTTTTCAGTAAACCAATGGCCAAGGTCATATTCTTGGTGCTTCAGTGGTGTGGTTCCAGTAGTTTTGAAGCATATTTCAAAGGCAGAGAGCCTGCTTTGCTTGTGGAAAGTTTCCAGTTCAATCCCTGGCACCTCAGCCTCAAAAGATCAGCCAACAGGGGTTGGGAAAACACAGTTTCTATAGAACGGTCACCAGCCCAGGTAAGCAAACCGGGGCTATCTAAACAAATACTCTGAAATTAGCTTCCTGGGTGTGGCTGCATGTATTTATTTATTAGTATTTATATGAGGCATTTATATCCCTCCATCCCTCCAAGGTGCCCAAGGCAGAACACACGTTCCCCGTCCTCTCCATTTTCTCCTAACACCAAACCCGTGAGGTAGGCTAGGCCTCAGTGTCAGATCCTGACTTTCCAATACCAAGGCTGAAGTTCCAGTAAAGCTTTTACTGCCGTGATTCCAGTAATTGGCTTTCAGCCTTTCCAGTCCCAATCACCATCAGCAGAGAAGAAATTATGACGTAGTTCCTTAATCAGGCCCAGTTTAAGGGTTCCCCAACAAAAGGTCCAAACAGACTTGGTTTTAACATGCAGAATAAGTCCAAATGAGTCTGTAATGCCAGCAAATAAACAAGATGGGTGGGGGGGGGGGCGTGACCACTAAAGATCAGTATTGGACAGTTAGCCCTGCCAGGGAAACTTAGCTTGTAACAGCCTGCTGTGCCTCACTGGACTCCTTTGCTCTGCCCTCTTTAGCTGATGGTGCATTTTAGGACACACCCCAGAAACCCCTTCCCATGCAGACTCCTCCCCGTTCCCTTGGAAGACCTCCCTGGTCGAGAAGCAGGGGCTTCTGTCAAGGTCAGGTCTCCCAGCTATGGAAGACAAGCCAGATCAGCATCCTGAGTCTCATCCTCTCCTGGCTTGTAACCAGATGGGAGGCCTAGTGGAACTGGATTCTGAGGCTTCCCACAGCTGGGCCTGGCTCCACAGCACCCACCTCAGTATCAGTGTCACAGGCCATAACTCTAGAGGTGTCTCAAGACACTTTGCTGCCTGGGGCAAGGACACAAGGGCGCCACCTCCCATTCCATGTACAAAAGCTGACTGGACTGGCAGATGTTTCTGTCTTAACACTGATGATAACATGGCATCCTCCACTGTACCTGAAGGCAGCAGGCCAATTTAGAAGGGGCAGAGCAAATCCCATGTCTAACAGGTCTCTCCTCCAATACGTCACTCCCATCTCCCAGCATTTGATGCCTGAGGAGACTGCTTCCCTCTGCCTGATGGTAGGGCTGGCCCTGTATAGCTCTCCACAAAGTGCGACAAGGTCTGATATCTGGAGCTAGTGACTGGCCCAAAGTCATCTATGAGTTTCGTGGCCAAGTGGGGATCAGAACCTGTGTCTCCTGAGGCCCAGCCCAATACTCTAACCACTACATTGCCTCTTTATGCATATATTCATCCCATTACACAGGACTCTGTCTTCCCTATCTAAACCCTCTATTGTCTGTTGACATTGCAACTCTAAGCCAGAGGTGGCTCTGCAGATGTTGTTGGTCTCAAACTCCCATCAGCCCCTGCCAGCCTGGCTAAATGGCCAGGGATCATTGGAGTTGTAGTCCAATGCCTTCTGGAGGACTGCAACTTTCCCACCCCCTGCTATAAGCCTTAACAAGGCAAAGACTTTTTTCTTCCCTCTCTCCTACTTAAGTTATTCTGTAAAGCACGTTGGTGCCTTTACGTGATCATCATCGTTACATCTGAAGTAATCTCTAAATATGATTAGTATTACTTTGTGGGATTTGTGTGGCAGTATTTTATCCAATCAGCGTTAGAATTAATGATTTCTTCTTCTTCTTTTAAAGTTTGCATCCTCCCGAGTGCGAAATCAAACACCCGGTAGCTATTATTTCCATTAAATACTGAGGCCTCAAAACAGGTTGTAATATTCAGCTGATGTCTCAAATGCTCTCATACATGGGGAAACCGCCGACACAGACACCTCCTGGGGCCGGTAACAGGGGCTGAATTGAGAATAAGAAGGATAGCTGGATGACTGTGGATTAGAGTGCCGTTTACTATTCTTTTATTTAGATGAATGAGTTGAACTTTTGGTGCTATCTAGGGACGGCAAACGGCGGGTACTCTACATCTCCCTGGGTTTGAAAATGAATGGCACACCTCTGTTCCACACGGGAAAGCTGATAAGATCGATGAGACGTGTCGGTTTTTTTTTTTTTTTTGGAAGAACAGGGACAAAAGTAGTTTCGGGAGTTTGATCTATGTTTCAACGACTTTGTTTAATGATGTAGATTCTTGGGAAGTGGGGGGGGGGACATAGCGATGGAATGTATCTCCTGCCGAGATTGATTAGCGATGCCGTAAGTGCTCTTGAGCTTGAATTAATCATTTAGCTTTTAAATATATCTTCCTTTCTTTTCTTTTAAAAAAAGCACCCTACCTTTTCAGATCCCGCTTTGAACAAGGTGGAGGCTTCATACATATTTCAGTGCTCTGAACTGGAGCAAATATGGAGATGGCCGCCTTCGGATGCAGGTCGTGTTCTTGCTGAACGGACAAGGTCATTGGCCCTGCGTTCACCACTGCCTTTGGAAGTGGAGAGCCGCTTGAGGCACGATGGCAGGAGAACCGAATCTTTTTCAGCCCGGGGCACGGAATCCATTTCAGAGAAACTCTCAGGGGCTGGATTCTAGGAGTGGGCGGAGTGAAAGACAAAAGGGGTGGGCCCAAAATATAAAAATGACTAGCTTATTTCTTGCTTAAAGGCTCTTACTGCCTGTAATTAAGCCTTGGAAGAGGCACTTCTAGCTATTAAAATGGGTGTTTGGGGAAAGGAGGTGGAGCTTGGGAAGGGGGTGGTGCTTGGGAAGGGGGTGTGGCCCTCTGGGGAACCACAGATGTCCACATTTAGCCCTCACTGGACTGGTGGACTGGATTTGGCCCCCACATCTGAGTTTCTGCACCCCTCTCCAGGCATAACGTGGGCAGCCTCTGTGCCTTCTGCTTTAAACAAGGCCTGTACAAGTTGTAACTCTTCAGGGCCGTCTCTTTTGTATCTGTTCTTTTGCCAGCATGAGATCCCTGGAGAGCCAGGGCCAACTTTTCTAGACATAATACTCCATATGAGGCAGCTTCCTATATTCCCCATGTGGCTAAAGCAACCTTCCTCAACCTGGTGCTCTCCTGATGTTTTGGACTTCAACTCCCTTCAGCACCAGCAGGGATTCTTGGAGGTATAGTCCAAAACATTTGGGGCCCCAGTTTGGGGAAGGACACTCTAGCCACTACATTGCATTGACTGTCATTGACTAAGTCAGTAAATGGATGCCAGGAAATAGCAACTGAAAATGCAGTTTCTCAGAGAATCATAGGATCATTGAGTTGGAAGGTATCTCAGAGATCAAGTATCCCTATTCTACCCGGCTGATGCAAAAATTTCACTCCTACAGCACCCCTCACTAGCAGGGACAGGCTATTATTTATATGTAATAAATAAATAAATATAAATAAACCTGGAGCCCTACAGGTGACTTGAACTACAACTCCCAGCATCCTGGTTGATTGGCCATGCTGACTGTATTCCAGGGGTGGTCAGGATGGAAGGCAAATGGGGTGGAGACAAAATATCAAGGATTCTGACATATTTTTGTTTAAAGTTCTTACTGCCAGTGATTAAAATTTGTGAGAAGCAATTCGTCCTCTTAGAATGAGGAGGGAAACTCCACACAAGCAGCAGAGTTGTGTGTGTGTATGTGTGTGTGTATGCACTATAGGATGCCCATCTCGTGCCCAGTAGGACGGGATGCCCAGCTGTTCTTTAGCTAGCTGATTGAGGAAACAGACATGTGCTTTTCAGAATAAGCATGAACGGCGCCTCCAATTCAATGCTTTTATTCATTTATTCTAAAAAAGAACACCGCCAACCCATACCTGCCTACAGGGTTCAAAAGTCTGAAAATAACACACACAGACAGGCCATCTTCTAGAGCGCGTCGTGGAACGTATTCACAGGGCTGGTCATGATGGAATCCAGGTCACGCACGGATCATTCTTTACCCTCTGCACTCTTTTAAACTCAAGGTATTTATAACCCTTCCTGGACTTTTGTGAAAAATGGCATCACCGGGTTCCGTGAAGAGGGGAATCTCTTTGACGACTGTCATTAAAGGCATTGTCCTCGCCTGATAATCCCCAGCGCTTGACTGAGAGGATCCCATTGTGTTCTCCAAGGAAGCCTTTTTGGCTATGAAAGAGAGCTAATTCCCCCCCCACCCCCCGCTGCCAATCCGATGTGGCTTCATGTGCATGTTTAAAAGAGAATGGCGTTGACTTGTGAGCTGTGGATGAATTATTATTATTATTATTATTATTACTACTTTTAGCACCAAGCACAAGTATGTGCTTAGGAGCAATGGCCAAGCCATCAGTAGCGCAATATGTGCTTGCTATTTGAGGTGTTCGAACAAGTGAAATGCAGGTTTTATACTCCCCCCCATTCCCCTGTTTTTATTTTTTGAAAAGCAGCAACTGCACAACTTGTATTGATCATCCTGGAGCACTTTATACCCATTGAAGGATCGGGAGGCAGTCAAAGGCTAAATTAGATAATGCTTCCAAAGTGCACTTAAAAAGAGAAATGTCTGGATAGAGGCTCAGAATGGTTTACTTGTTATTCTTGTTGGTGTTTAACTCAGCATGGGAAAGTCTGCTTAGGGAAGGATTGGTAGCTAGTTGAACACCTAAAACAACCTTCTGCCAACAACTCTCCAGATTCCTTTGGAGTTAATTCCCATAATCCCTGAACATTGGCCATGATGGCTGGGGATGCTGAGACATAGGCCCAATTTGGATGACACGATAGTCAATGGTGGGTTGACTAACCCTAATCCTAACCCTAGGGGGCACTCCCCACACAACATGGTAATAAATTATCAACTGTGGTGTGGATGAGGATCAGCACTGAGTTGTCTATGGCAACATTCGGTTGACACAATAGTCAAAACAACTGACGATTGTTTCCCCCACACCAGTTGTTTATTGTGTCGTCCGAATTGAGCCATATAATCCAAAAGCTCTGGAGGATGTCTCCGGAGGATGTCTCAGGTTCTAGGCATCAATCCCAGATCCACGTGCCTGGTAGGAACATGACAACATAAGAGGAGCCTTGCTAGATCAGACCAAGGGGCCATCTAGTCCAGCACTCTGTTCACACAGTGACTGACCAGCTGTTGACCAGGAACCCACAAGCAGGACACGGGTGCAACAGCACCCTCCCGCCCATGTTCCCCAGCAACTGGTGTATATAGCCTTACTACCTCTGATTCTGGAGGTAGTACATAGCCATCAGGACTAGTAGCCATGGATGGCCTTCTCCTCCAGGAATTTATCCAACACCCCCTTTTAAAGCCATCCAAATTGGTGGCCATTACTACATCTTGTGGAAGGGAAATCCATAGTTTGACTCTGTGCTGTGTGAAGAAGGCCTTCCTTTGATCTGTCCTGAATCTCCCCTCCAATCAGCTTCATGGGATGACCCCATTTGGGTTCTAGTCTTTTGAGAGAGGGAGAAAAACATCTCCCTAGCCACGTTTTCCACAGCAGGCATAATTCTGAAGACCCCTATCATGTCTCCCCTGAGTCTCCTTTTTTTCCCAAACTCAACAATCCCAGCTGTTGTAACCTTCCCTCATAGGGGAGATGCTCCAGTCCCATAATAATTTCAGTTTATGGGAGCGATTACCTCCTTATATCTTGCCCTGGTCTTTAATTGAAGTGTAGGAAGCTGAGGAGGCTGCTGGAAGTCAGAGAGATGAATGCATAATGGAATACGGGGTCCGTATTCAACCATCTCCTAAGTAAGATAAGCAGAAGGACCCTGGACCCGACCCATGAGAATTTCTCCCAAATTTCTTCCCCTCCGGATTCCTTTTGGAAAGCAGCTCTATTTCCATCGCACATGAGAGTGTTCAAAAAATACGGGGGAGATTTTTTTAGCACAGCGCTACACCTGATACCCTGCTCAAGAAATTTTCAAGGACAAACCTGACAAATACCTGACACCAGATAATGCGTCGTCACTTTTTTTTAAAAAACAAACAACCCCCCAACTCGAGACTTATTCCACACCTGCTCCAATGCTCAGTGAATCGTCTTTGAACTCGCTGCTCCCTGACACGTCTCTTTCCGGAACATTCTTGCCTCCAGCTTTGTTTCTTGGGAGCCAGGTGCGGGCGACAGTTCTTGATGAAGAAACCCTCTTTCTGGCTTTCCAGAGGGTGCATGAATATGTATACGCATCAGTCTGTCAGAAAGAGTGAATCTCTGCAAGGGAAAGTTCTTCAAATTAACCTTCACAGTGCCCTATCGGAGAAAATGTCTATTTATTTATATATATAAGGAAGAGGATGTGTATACATTGTTCTGTCTTCTGCCTTACCACTGAGCAGAGGCACTGCCTGGACATGATTGAATCTTGAACTGGTGATCTGAGAGATGGTGGACTTTGACCAAAGGCAGGTTTGTCATTGGGGCATAGCTGAAAGAACCTCCTTCCACCAATAGATCAGAGAGCTCTGTGATAGCTTCTGTGACTTGCTCTTCCTAGTTATGGAGCGCTGCTGGAGAGGAGGTCTTAGTCAATGGTCCAGCTCCTCCCCAGATTACACCTCTTCCTGACATAACTGGTGTCAAAGGAGCCTTCCCCGTATAGCACCCTCCAGTTGCATTGGACTGTAGCTCCCATGATTTTTTCAATGTCCATATCGGCTGGGAATTATAGGAGTTGTGGTCATACGCCACTGAAGGACACTAGGTGGTGAAAGACGGTGTCAAAGCTTGAGCTAGTCAGAATGTTTCATGTGCGACCCATGTGGCACAATCCAAAATCTTGTTGATAGGGATGGACGGACTCGCTCCCATCCGACTTGGGCAGATGCTCGCCAATGCACAATGGAGGCTCCGGAAATTGCGTATTCCCCACGTTGCATAAATGGTGGCTGTAAAGGCTCCACTTACACAAGATTAAAGGTGTGAATGTTTTATGGTAGCCATTTACACAAACTTTGTTATTTCTGAGCCTCCATTATACCCAGCAATGGAAGATCCAGATGAGGGCCGGCAGCTGCCAGGTGCTCGTCGGGCCGTGTGGGCTCTTGAAGTGCAGGCCCACGAATGTGCCACAGTGTGGTGAGCTGGATCTGGGTGGGGGGCGGACACAGGAGGGCCATCGGACTCCCAGACTGAGGTGGGCGCCCGGGACATCCCTAGCTGCCAATACACCAATTGTTTTTGCTGACTTGAATTTCAGCAGGGCTGATCTGAAATAGAAGCTCCGTTCATGTTGCCTTGATGGGGGGAGGATCTTTTTGGATCACATTGCAAATGCTCAGTGGGCATCCGTGGCACACTGCACAAAGCCAGGATGGCCCTGCCCATAATGCAAACTGCACAAACGCCTTGCTAGAAGATCCAACAGGTAGCCGAGGAGATCTGGGAGACAACGGGAAAGAGGATCAGTTCCCTGTAATGATCTGCTGACTTTCTGCTTTGCAGATAGAAGATCCATTGAAAAGGATCAGGCAGCAGTTGATGGGAAGACCTTTGGCCAAGACCCTGATGTGAGTCAGAGCAGGCAGTAGAATGCTTGATTGTAAACTCCTTGGGGCAGCAGTCTGTCTTCTTGTCGTCTCTATGTAAATCAGCATGCATCCTGGCTTTGTACAAATAGTGGAAGAAATGAGGGCAGAAATATACAGCTAAATTTCACTCTTAAAAACAAACCATGAACTTAAGAACCCTCTTGTGGGCCAACTATGGAATCCTAAAATATTGACTGATCTCACAACAGTGACTTCCAAGACTCGTACATCCCGACATGTATTTTTAGAAGGTTCCTTTGGTTTAAGACAAAAAAAAAAGGGAAATCAATGTGACTGAAAGATTGTCCTCCACACCAAACATCAAGCTCTTATCAACAAACAATGTTCCAGCCAAGAGGGAAGTCAGCTTGAATAAAAATATGTATTTCCTTCTTGGAAATACAGACATCTCTTGCACCAAGAAGTAGCATACTGACTGGCTTTTAAACAGCAATATGTTTGGAATGCAAGGCACATGTTATGGCTGGGAATTCTAGCATTGAAGCAAAGTGATAGATTAATTCTTCCCCCCTGCAAAAAGAAAAGGCTGATGTTTTCTATCCACAGCAGATTAAGCAGTCTAGCCGCAAAATGGTTGACTGTACGTGGCTCTAATTTATATTTTCCAGTAGTATTTAACAGTAAGAATAAACACTAACACTACTAGTAGTAGAATAGTAGTAGTAGTAGTAGTAGTAGTAGTATGTGGGGATTTACAGGATACAGATCCCTGCTCCAAATACCTTACCATAGGATCCTGTCCCTGACGCACCCCAAAATGATATATTTTTTCTTTAAAAAGAAGCAAGCAAAATGGTGCTCTGTAGTGTCTACGGAGCACTAAAAGGGACAAATTTAGCTTGTTTGCAAGCAAAATTGGGCACATTTACTGAGCGTTATGGAGTGTTTCAGGGCAAACCAGCAATGGCTGTGCTGCATGGGATTTATGGGAGTTGCAGTCCAACACATATTGAGGACACCAAGTTGGGGAAGGCTGGAGTACATCAAGGGACCAAAGAGAGATAACATTGTCCAAGACAGGCAAGAGGTCAGGGCTCAAAGGTGGTTTGATGAGACAGATGAAGGCAATGTAGTCCAACACAGGCAGGCAGATTTCAAAGCTAGGGTAGTCTTCATGACTCTGTCCCACAGCTTCTCCAGATGTTTATTTTCTCAAATTGGAGAACCAAAGAACATATAATGTTGCCTTAAACCAGGAGCATGTTGAAGTATTTGTCCATCGAGCCCAGTATTGTCTATTCTGCTTGTCCTTGCTCTTCAGGGTCTCTGGAAAATTTGAGCTTGCTTGCTCCTTACAGTAACATCAAACCCCCAACCCCCTGTTTTCTGAACCATATTGCCCATGCGCTGTACCTCCATGAGGAAAAGCCGATTCCCTCTTTGTATATGGTGGCTGCATCATCGTAGGGCCGGTCCTGCTGTTAGACATGCAAGTGGGTCAAGTGTCCCAACTTTCAGCCCAACCTTGCTGCAGGAGAGCTGGTGTCCTGCTGCTCTGGTTTTCCTCTGGGTCTCTGAGCCTTTGACTCCGTTCCAATCCTACTGTCACCACGGGATCTGACCAACAGACTTCAGCCCTTCTTACCACGCTGGGCCTCCATAACAACCGACAGCTGGGTACTCTCCACAATCTCCGAGGGCTACCTTATAGAGTTTCAAGCTCTCCCTCCTCTCGGCACTGTGAAGTTTACCTCTCCATCCCCTACTCTCCTGCAGGAAACAGTAAGCCTTTTGGAGAAATGGGCAATCACGCGTGTTCCTTCGCGATTTCTAAAAGCGGGTTTTTACTCGCGCTATTTCACGGTTCCGAAAAAGGACGGAGGGCTTCGCCCTATAATGGATCTCAGACACCTAAACAAGTTCATCAAACCAAAAAAGTTCTGCATAGAAGACCTTTGCAGGAGCAGGGATGTATGTAGAGCAAACCCAATGGTGAAGCTGTTCCGTTTGGGAGCTCAGTGAGCCCCCTGCTCCAACCTCCTCCCGATCAGCTCACCCCTCCTCTCGGCAGTCGCTCAGGGTTAATTGGTTGATGAGGAGATGTATGGCCAACTGCGCCCATGGAGCAGGCACCAGGCAGGCACAACCTGCGCAAGAACAGGTGCTTAATCCCTAGGTAAACTATTAATTTCTTTCCGACCACAAACATATGGATTTCCCATACCAAACTGCTGTGCTGTAAAAAAGAAACCTTACTGTCTAATAGGAGCACAGGGAATCCTGAAACGAAGACTTGCAGTTCTTATGAGCTGAAGAAGGAGTGTTTGAAGCCATTCCCCGGTTGGGGAAGAATATAAGTTCTGTTGATAGACTCTTCCCTGCAAAGTCAGAGGGGACCTGCCACATTTTTGTTTGTTTGTTTGCAATTGAGCATCTCCAGCTTGGACTTTCTGTGTCCTCTCTGTTGGTTCCCAGTCACGCTGTAGCCAAGTGGAACTGCGGATGGGTGAACAAGTGATATTCAGAATTTGCAGCTGGTCTCGTGCCCGATGCTTTCTTGCGTTTCGGATCGCTGCTCGCTCTGCACAGATGGGAAAACTGCACAAATCGAGCTGCGATCACATGTGAAACTTGTTTCCATTTCCTCAACGTTGTACACATTATGCCTGGTGTGGAGAATGCGGATAGGGAGACATTTTTTTCTCCTTCTCGCATAATGCTGGAACCCAATGGGGTCATCCCATGAAGCTGGGAGATTCAGGATAAATAAACGGAAGGACTTCTTCATGCAGCTCATAGTTAAACTATAGAATTCATGTCCACAAGATGGGGTGATGCCCACCGATTTGGATGGCTTTAAAAGGGGGTTGGATAAATTCCTGGAGGAGGAGGCCATCCATGGCTACTAGCCCTGATGGCTATGTGCTACCTCCAGTATCAGAGGCAGTAAGCCTGTGTGCACAAGTTGCTGGGGAACATGGGTGGGAGGGTGCTGTTGCAGCATGCAAGCAAAAATGACATTCTCTTGCATCCCTCATTGGGAATTTCTCCTTGCCGGACTTTGGCCTGGCTCTGAGATGGCACATCTGCAGCAGGCAGGTCAGAAGTGCAATAGATGTGGGCCATGGATGAGCTGGATATCAGGAACCACATCAGGGAGATGAGGACCAAAGAGCCAGAGACAAGTGCAGCATCCAAGCCAGCTATAAGGTCAAGTTTCAAGGCAGCAATAGAGGGCTGGAGGGGACAGAAGTAGATGTGAAGTTAAAGGTAGATGGATCTCAATCCCAGACGGCCAGAGCCCTTTTTCATCAACCACCACTTTCCTGGCTTTTGTGCAACCCCCCAACAGTCCTAAACGGTTGAATATTGTTGGCCTTTGGCTCCCCCCATCCCTGGAACGCACCCCCCCCCCTCCAGCAAGCTTATCTGAAATGCAAGTTGGCCTTGAGAATGAAAAAAGTTATTCTTGGCAAACTGTGGCCACTGATAACCCTCAGTCCTCCTTGGGGCATTTTGGGGATTACCCCCTCTTTTTGTTTCCTCCCCTAATTTCTTTTAGTACTTCTGTAAAATCTGGGGTTCCCCTGAGCCTGGGATCCCCTGGTATTTTTGGCTCCTTACTCTGGGCTGCTCAGAACCAGTGAAACACAGGCCCTGTGATGTTCTCCAGAATCGACTTTGACCCTTGTGGATCCTGTGGGTTTTGATGTGCAGGATGCTCCCCGCTGTTCTGACAAGTACCTGTGAAAACAACCGTGGCCTTGAACTCCCAGGAATATCCTTAATGAACACGCCATTGTGAAGCAGCTGTTAGCCTTGGGCTGGAGCCCTGGCTCCGGCAGGGCTCTTGCAGTCTGCTTGCTAGCAATCCTGGCTGGGCCATTGCCTGAATTTGTCTATTGCTTGCTGGGATGAGAGCTGTACAAGTCATGGAGCTCTTTCCTTTTCAGCAACTCCAAGGTGCAAAGGGACTTAGGTGTGCTGCTTTGAATTTTGAGAAGATTGGGAGGGGGGAGAAGGCAGTCAGTGAATGAGAGAGAGAGAGAGAGAGAGAGAGAGAGAGAGAGAGAGAGAGATGCTGTTAATAATCTTTGCTTTGGGAAGCTCTATCGGGAATGAATTACCTGCTGACCTATATCCGCACCTGCAAAATACCTTTTCATTTGAGAAGGCTCCACTGCGGAGATTTGGTGTAATTTCTTAAACGGCACTCTTCTCTAGCCGCTTCAGGATTTTAACCTCTTTTTCTCTGGCGACGGGATCTGATGCATATTTGCTGTCTTGTCACATTCCGTGAGACCTACTCCCATGTAAGTGTTGCATAAGATTGCGCAGGGTTGGCCAATGGTAGTAGCGAGGACAGATGGCTGCCTTGCGTATCTGGATTTAATTTTTTCCATTGGTTTCTTCAACAGATGTGTCGCCCTATGTTTATGTATGTTGCCCTTGGGGCGACATACATAAACACAAACAAACAATAGCAAACAAACCATATAAGCGACGCAACCCATTTCCCCCAACCCTGCTGAAAGTCTACTGGGTTTATTTCCTCTTCCCTCCCTGTCACCTTTTCATTGTGTGCCATGTCTTTTTTTAGATTATAATCCTATGGGCAGGGTCATCTTGTTTACTTGGATATATGTAAGCTGCTCTGGGAAACATTTTGACTAGGGAGTGGCAGAAACATACTTCAAATAGCCAGTGTGGTTTAGTGGCTAGAGAATTGGACTGGAAGTCTGGAGATCAAGGTTCTAGTCCCCACACAGTCCAACAGACTCTCAGCCCAACTGACCTCACAGGGTTGCTGTGAGAATAAAATGGAGAGGAGGAGGAGGAGGATTATGTATTGCCTTGGGGTTCCTTAAGGAGGAAAACTGGTGAGATATAAATGTAATAAACAAACAATAACGAAATCATAAAGAAACACTAAGAACTGTCCCGGGATGGTCTTCTGAAAATCTGAGAGATGATTCACCCTATATTAGTGAAAGGGTTTCAAAAACAGCAGCAACATTTTTACAATTGGTATCAGTCAGCCGGAGATTTGGGGCAAGTAATTTGTATGCATGCTGGCAAAATCCCCTCTTCATCACAACCTTTAAAGCTGCAGGAGCCCTGCCCTCTTTTGTATCTGGTCACTGTAGTATAGCTCCAGCTTTAACGGTTGCGATGAAGAGGAGATTTCACCAGGTGCTGCATGCATACAAATGACACTGTATGCATGCATACAATGAAATTCCTTTTTATACACAACTGTTAAAGATACAGGAGCCCAGTCCTCCTTTTTCTATGGTCACGCTACTTATCGTGTAGGATGCAAAAATGTGTTGCTGGGGGTGGGGGGGAAATAAATACAATATTCACAACAACTGAAGAAAACCGAAGCGATGCTACTGCCCCTGTTAAAGGTGAGTCCTCTCCCTCCAAGAAACTGTTGGAGAATTTCTACTCCCCCCTGGAGAAATATATTGAAACTCTCCCCTCCCCCTAGCATTTTTTTTTCTGCCCAGAAATAAGGTGGAGAATTCGAGAGAGCATTAGTACACAGGTCTGTTTCACAGGCCTGCTGGACATTAGAGACACGATGGATCCATCTACCCAGAGATAGATGGTAACCACATTTTGATAAGGGTACTCTGAAAAAAGGAAGAGACTAGTAAATCAGGAACTTCCCTGATAAATGAGGGCAGATGTAAGGTGTGTATGTCTATGCCAATCTATTCCCTAGTTTTAGAGAGCAGGGAGGCAGTGTGTGTGTAATTTTAGCCAACCTCGTTATTATATTAATTGTGCTCTCTTATGCCTCAATGAATAGATTGAGTGATTGGGAATGCCCGGAGGTAGAACAGCTTCCTACTGTTACGGAGGGGATGTTTATTTGCTGATCTCCAACATGGATGAGAAGCAGAGCACATTTCACATGCTCTCCACAAATGCCGGGTGCATTCAGAACGGGAGATAAGTTCTTATTGGAAATCATTTGCAAGCAGAGCTAGAGGAAACAGGCTGATACGATTTGGGAACAATGACAACTTAAAAAAACCCTATAAGCAAGCAAGCAAGCAACCGTTGGTGACCTGTTTAAAGTATGGATCAGGAGTGGGGAAGTTCTGGCCTGCCTGATGGTTTGACCTACATTTCCCAGCATTCCCCTTCATTGGCTCTGCTGTAGGGATGTTGGAGGAATCCGGTTGGGGGTGGAGCCATTTATTGGCTCAACTCCTTGGACTCCGTTCTGTCTTCCACCTGATGGCTTGATGCGGTCTGCAGGAAATTGGGCCAGCTGGAAGTTTTTCTATATTTGTTTTTTTAATTGCATGGCTTATAGGGGGCTACAGGGGGAGTAGGTTATGAATGGCTACTAGTTCTGATGGGTATATGCTACCTCCAGTACCAGAGGCAGGATGCCTATGTATACCAGTTACCAGGGATGATGATGATGATGATGATGATGATGATGATGATGATGATGATATTTATTTATATCCCTCCTTTTTCCCAGGGCTGGGACCCAAAGCGGTTTACAAGATTAAAACATGTACAGATTAAAACATATAAATATAAGTTTACAAAAGTTAAAATAGAATTAAACCTACAGTAAAATTAAAAACATATTTTAAAAAGTCACAAATTAAAAACAACAACCATCCATTAACACAGGTCCAGAGTATTTCCAAAAGCCTGCTGGAATAAAAAAAAAGTTTTTGCCTGCCTCTGGAAGTGTAGCACAGAGGGAGCCAGACTGGCTTCCCTAGGAAGGGAGTTCCAGAGCCTTGGAGCAGCTGCTGAGAAGGCCCTCTCCCACGTGCCCGTCAGGCGTGCCTGGGATGTTGGTGGAACTGAGAGAAGGGCCTCCCCAGAAGATCTCAGAGCAAGGGCAGGCTCATATAGGAGAATACGGTCTTTCAGCTAACCTGGACCTGAGCCATATAGAGCTTTATAGGTGATAATCAGCACTTTGAATTGTGCCCGCAAACAGACAGGAAGCCAGTGGAGCGGTTTTAACAGGGGAGTTGTGTGCTCCCTGTAACCAGCCCCAGTCAACAATCTGGCCTCAGCTCTTTGAACCAGCTGAAGTTTCCGAACCTTCTTCAAAGGCAGCCCCTCGTAGAGTGTGTTACAGTAACCCAAATGGGATGTAACTGAGGCATGTGTCACCCTGGCCAGGTCCGACATCTCAAGGAATGGACGCATCTGGCGAACTAGCTTTAACTGTGCAAATGTGCAAGAGGATGTTATTTCTCTCATGTCCTGGTTGTTCACACAGCTGGTTGGCTACTGTGTGAACAGAATGCTGGACTAGATGGCCTTTGGTCCAATCCAGCCTGGCTCTTCTTAAGTTCTGATGTGAACAGCTTAATCATATAATGTGTGATGCTGAATGTGAAAGAGTCACTACGGCCTTCCATACACCAGCTAGTCTAGCACATCTGCACATTTATGGGAACAACAGACATCAAGTGTGTAGGCATGCCAGACTGGCAATGGCCTTGCATTTGAATGCTGCATCAATGCCCTGAGAATGAACTTTCAAACATGGGTCTGGGGATGGCAAAAAGGAAAAAAATCTGCTAACCCTGATGGACCATGTGTTTCCTGGTTCAAGCCCCAGGGAGGTCCTGCTGTAGAAACAAATACATCAGTGCCTGCCCAACTCATGGAACAAACATCTCCGAGAAATCTGTTGTATTTAACTCCGACATGCAAAGTTCATCTTCTAAAGTTTGGATTGGGCTTGTGCCCTTTTACTAATTAAATTTAATTAGAAAGCCTTGTGGGACTTCTTTTTTTTTTTTAATCTCTCTCTCTGAGTGAAGATGCTCAAGTGTCTGGGTGATTTTCCCCCCCTCTCATTTCCTCCTGAAATGTTAATTAGACAGAGAACATGTTAGGTGTGGGGAGAGAAAGCTGCCTTGCAAACCCATAGATAAACAGATTGATTTAATTTTAATCTGTTTTCATGGTGATGCATAATGATAACCAACGTCTGTCTCACAGGGCTGGGAGGAAAAAATAAAAAAGAACCCACAGACCTTAATAAGAATTTGTGAGAACATTATACAGCTTTAAATGCTGTATGTTTTGCTAGATCACTCTCCGTAAATTATGTTGGGTCCGTGAGGGACACGGGGACATTCAGCTGTTTTCTCTTTAGATTTTCAGGTGAGAAAGCTTGTTAGTGTAACCTCAAGAAACATTTTGGAGACAAAGTCCCAGGATTCCCAATGCCCATACATGCTCTCCATGCGCATGAGGACATAGTTCCTTCTTGCACGTGGTCACCGATTCTCCCTCAGCTGCATCCTTCTGCACCACAGCACCGTTTAGTGGAGGGGGACCATTTCTCCAGGGTCTTCAGCAGAGGTGGGTCACCTTTCACATCACCTGCCATGAGGGATGTCCAGAGCTGGTAATCTGGTTCTTTTGGGGGCTAGATGGAGGTCTGCGGTGTGTATGACTTGCTTTGCATCTCTGGGCCGAGCTGCAGGGTGTTCCTTGAACTTCAGGAACTTTTTGGGGTGCATTTTTGGGAGGGCGAGGGTCCTGTAATTTGCCCAACTTTCTGAGCAATTTGTGCCAAATTCGACCATAATTTGTGCCAAATTTGACCACAACTTGCGCAAATTGCTCAGAAAGGTGTGGAAATTGAATACACGCCCCAAGTGCACAAAATTCCTGGAAAACCTATGGGCCACCCCGACTCACTGCAGATCAAGTGAGGTGTCACAATTTCAGTCCAGTGGCCAGATGTGATGATCCACCAGGGGCTCAAGAGATTGCCTGGATTTGGTGCCTGGTCAGGACTACGGAAGGCATGAGTCAAGCTACCATATCAAACAGGTGGGCTTTCTTCATGTAGCACAGCCATCTCCAACCGGCACAGCTTGCTTGTATGTTTGACTCTGAAGACAGAAGAGAAGAGGCAAGAATAGCCAGAGACTGATGTGAACAAATGCATTTACTCTTTCTCAAACCTTTGTGCTCAGAACATCCTCCTTCCGTTTAAACCCTGCTTTGATCTTTCTCCTTTGCCTCCCTTAGAGCTCATTTAAAAAATAAAATAAACAAAATAAAATAAAAATGCATCCCTGTGGTGGTTGTAACCAGACGCGCCGGCTCCATTGACATCGCCCAGTGGCCCTGAGCAGCGCGCAGTGTTGCGGCGCCATCATGTCTTCGCCAGCCAGATGTTCCACTTTATACAACACTTAAGTAACAATTTCACAGCCATTACCAGCCAGCAGTAATGACAGAGGCTGGGAGCTAAAGTGCTAACTGGTTGTAAACTACAAAGGAGTGGAAGGAAGGCAAGAAGACAACGACGACGAAGAAGAGAGGGAGGAAAGCAAAACACAGGGAGATGCTAAACAGACACAGGGGGAAATGAAAAGGGAGCAACGTGCATTTTAATTGCATGATTCCAAGCTTCTCTTTATCACCTGAGTTAACGTAGTGTTTAGCAGGTCAGGAAAAGAAAATTGGAAAATTACTATCTTCCTGTGTGGGGGAAATGCAGACGTGTTGTTTCTTCATGCTCTGTCATTGAATCATCCTGTTTGCTCCAACAGTCCGTATTTACCAGAGACTGTACTTTATTTTCTTGGATGTACCACCCCTTGATTTAACGCTGTCCCCCCATTCGCTTCCCTTATGGGGAAGTAGCAAAATTGACGGATTTCAATGGGGGCTTGCTTCAAAGCCAGAGGGCATGAGACGAAACTCATCATTGTACATCCTGCAGTGAAAGGAAAGTGAGACCTCACGTCCTTGGCTTACCAAGGGCTGTGATCGTACACACACTTGCTACTGAGCTAGGGTGACCAGATAAAATCCAGGTCAGGGCTCATGTAACTTTAACAGTTGTAGAGAAAAAGGAATTTCAACCAGTGTCATTTGTATGCAATTAGTTCCTGGTGGTATTCCCTCTTCATCACAACAGTTAAAGGTGCAGGCACTATACTAGAGTGACCATGTACAAAAGAAGGCAGGGGCCCCTGCAACTTTAACTGTTGTGATGAAGAGGGAATTTCACCAGGAACTAATTGCATACAAATGACACTGGCTGGAATTCCCTTTTCTCTACAACCGTTAAAGTTACATGAGCCCTGACCTGGATTGTATCTGGTCACCCTATACTGAGCAGATCTGTGAACTCGTGAGGCCACAAGCCTTCTTGGTTGTGGCATCCTCCCTGCGGTTGATTTGGTGTCAGTCCTCTTTTGTATTAGCTCCTCCTAGATCCAGGGTATAGTGTATAGAGGACAGGGCCCCTGTAACTTTAACAGTTGTGTAGAAAAGGGAATTTCAGCAGGAGTCATTTGTATGCAGAAGCCCTGCCCTCTTTTGTATCTGGTCACTGTGGTATAGCTCCTGCAGCTTTAACTCTTGTGATGAAGAGGGAATTTCACCAAACCAAACCAATGCTAAAGAGCAGACAACTGTAATTGATTGGGTGATGCCCCAATTGGAAACAATTATATCAGACGAATTTATACAATTCCCCAAATACTGATAAGCTAAACAATTACAACACATTCAACATGTGTGTTACAGTTATACAAGTTCACCTGTTCACCAAACTGTTCACCTGTTCACATTACCTGCCACCACTGAAGCAGTTTGGATCTTTTGCCTAGGATTGAGAAAAACCTCTTTAGAGGCTTTCATAGAATACTGGGACGGAAGGGCTATTTAAAGTTTTCAGACTTCCATACTCCCATGGCTTTGCTCATTAAAAAGGTGATAATGGAATTGTTTTTCTGAAGAAGCCAAAACACATGGCGAAACAGGACAAACTTACTAGATGCCTGTAACCTTGAACCTTGAATCTCTGTTATCTTGAAACTTTGTTTGGTAGTTTACCTAAAATTTTTGCTTGATGCTTGCACCTTATCTGATTGGTAAAAAAAAACTCTGTTATTTTTCACCTTTACATCTATGCTAAATGATTGTGCCTTATTTGTACTTGTTATATTCAACTGATCGTTTAAAGCAAATGTTTAGCTTTTCAGCATTTGAAAAAAAAAATCAGCTTGTATAATTGTAACACCCATGTTGAATGTGTTGTAATTGTTTAGCTTATCAGCATTTGGGTAATTGTATAAATTCATCCTATATAATTGTTTCCAATTGGGGCATCACCCAGTCAAGAACAGTTGTGTGCTTTTTAGCATTGGTTTGGTTTGGTTCTATTCAACTGTCACCCTTCTTGACTTGTTGTTCTGAGGGAATTTCACCAGCATGCATACGAATGACTACTGCTGAAATTCCCTTTTCTAGACAACTGTGTAAGATACAGGAGCCTTGTCCTCTTTTCCATATGGTCACCCTGTTTAAACAGGCTCACTAACCGTTTGCTGCAAAAGGGGTAAGTGGCCTAACCATGGCTTAGTGTGTTGTCTGAACAGGCCCAGTGAAATAAAGAGAAAGAAAGAGGCATAGAATATTCTGGGATAATTCTACAATGTGGCTTTTTTCATGGGGGTGTGAGAACCCCCCCACACTTAGAAATGGTTTCTAGCAGGGAAAATCTTCTGAGAAATTCTGGCTCAAGAAAAACCTGTAGCTATTTTGGAGGGTGGGTAGAAAGCTGGGGTCTAAATAAAAAAAATTAATAAATAGCCAGCTAGCTAGCAATGAGAGAGAGAATTTGTCTTATACTGACACGATTTGTCCATCTAGGTTAGTATTGTCCGCACTGATCTACAGTGTCATCCGTGAAACGTTCAGGGAAATGAGGGAGCCTGGCGGTGACCCCCAGCCTGGCTTCAAGAATCCTCTAGCCTGCCATGGGTGACCTCTAGGTGTTATGGAGTACAACTCCCATCAGCAACAGCCGGCATGCCCAGTGGCTGGGGATTCTGGGAATTGTAGTCCAACAACTTCTAGAAGGTGCCAGCGTCCCTGTTCTTTTCCATCCCCAGCAGTACACAAGGCCACTGTGTCACTTGATGGAGATCTTTGCAAGGACTGGGAGCTGATGCAAATACAATTTCTGACCTCTCCCCTCCTGTGAGCCTGATTTACTGCCGAAGCATGGAGGCGCTTCTCCACTGGCATATGTGCAAGGTTATCTAGCTTTTTCTGCCAGGCCCGCAGCACGTCCGACTCCCCCACCCCCCCTTGACGAATAGGAAGGGACTTGTGAGATTGTGTAGAAAAGCCCTGGGGAAAACATGAACTCGGTAGACCTGAGAAATCTGTACCTGACTGGAATCTCATGCTACAGGCCATTGGTATGCCTCCGATTTCCTCTTCCAACAGCTGCACAAGCAACGGGCTCAGGCTCAATTTCTCAACTCCCCCTTCCAAGGCATTTCAGAAGCATATATGAGATCATCTTGTTCTTTTTTGGGGGAAGGTGGCAAGGAGGTGTTGTTGGAGGAAAGGATGGAGTGAGCATTTGATGGGGCGGTGTGTGCTCAGCATCGCCGGCTCGGCCACTGGATGCCAGTCCATGGCCCCCAGCGCTGGCCCAGCTCAGCTCACTCCTTGGCTCTCACACTGGGCTCAGATCCTGGCTCACGTCCGACAGCTGCCAGTTAGGAATCCTCTGCCATAGTCTCCATTTCTTTCCATTTCCATAGTTTCCATTTCTTCAGTCCATTTGTGTCTCTCCTCCCTCTACGTTACATGCTATCACGGCTATCAAAAGTCTTCAAAGAAGCAAACTCATTGTGGGATTCTATCAAAGTGCTGGTAATCATCTACAGAGCCTTACACGGCTTGGGTCCAGGTTATCTGAAAGACCGTATTGTACCATACAAGCCTGCCTGTGCTCTGAGATCTTCTGGGGAAATCCTGCTCTCCCACCAACATCCCAGGCATGCCTGTTCTGTAGACTGGAGAGGCCTTCTCAGTGGCTGCTCCAAGGCTCTGGAACTCCCTTCCCAAGGAGTCTAGATGGAATTTTGATCTGATCCAGCACGGCTCTACTTATATTCTTAATTCACGGCTCAAAAAACTATTCCCAAATATATATCAAAATGGATGTTTTGAGATAAAATGTCTTTAGAAATGCATACATTGAGAAAGATTTTGTTTAGAAATGATTATTTATTTATTTATTTATTACATTTGTATACCGCCCCATAGCCGAAGCTCTCTGGGTGGTAGTGAAAATTCTTTCAAAGGTACATGTTTAAATATGAATATAAATATGATTTTTTTCTACAGATTAAAAAGCAAAAGAAACAACATAATAATCACAGATTAATGGGGAATTGGGATAGTCTAAATTTTTGTATGTGAAACTGATGACATGTTCCCGAAATAGACAGATCCATCATCCCACTCTGTGACATATCTGCTTTCTTGCACCAGGCTATTAACATTCTCCAAAATTTTGACTCTTTCATTCCAACCCATTCTGCATTCTTACAAACAAAATATGCATGCCCAGGCATGACTTTACGCAGCTCTAACAAAATTCATGGCACATTCCCATTGTGTGTGACTCAACATTAAAGCAAGGAATTGACAATATTGAATTTGTACTGCGTGCTATCCAAATCCAACCAAAATTGTGTTGGCTAGAATTGTTACGATAACTTGTGAAATATACTCTGTGTAAATATGGGTGTTAAGATCCATGTCAGTGGGGGAATGGAATGACCAATTACAAAATGGGGACTTACCAGGGTTGGAGCCAAACTATGTAGAGAGCTGATCATCTGTAGAGTCCACCCACATAGTAAGGAGATGCTGTGCCTCTATTTGGGACAGAGGAGGAAAACAGAACAGCTGAGCCTGAGAGTGGTTGAGGAGGGGCCCAGTGCATGAGCAAGCAGTACATAGCTGCAGCTCAACCGAGTTGGTCACATTTATCCATCCTCCTCA
This sequence comes from Anniella stebbinsi, assembly GCA_029215795.1. Classification (NCBI taxonomy): domain Eukaryota; kingdom Metazoa; phylum Chordata; class Lepidosauria; order Squamata; family Anniellidae; genus Anniella; species Anniella stebbinsi. The sequence goes on from JARDYH010000010.1 coordinate 17,512,960, forward strand.
CAATATATGACAAGCCTCAGAGTTGGTTTGGTTTCTGGAAGCAATTGCTGTTTCTGTTGATCCATCACCATAGCATTCCTGCCAGCTCCTTGACTCAGCTCGGGTTATTCCTGAAGCCAGAACGACCATTCCTCAGCGCGTCCCTAACTATGGCGTTGTTTGCCTTGGCTCCCGATGGATCTCTTTGGAGTATTGACCTTGGGCTGTTCAATGACCACCCTAGTGGCTGCTTTTCTTGCAACTCCCATGGTGCCCACAACTTTCTCCTTGAGTGTGTGCAAATGGGCAATTGTTTCTCACCAAATGAGCCTTTACTCCCGTTGCAATGGACTGGCCATCAGGTTACTGCTTAATAAAAACTACCAACTTGAGTCACCTAATGACTTGTACATCACTTCTATTTTGTGTGGGTGTGACCTCCACATACACGTATACCTCCAAGGGCATTCTTTGCAGGGCCGGCTCTAACATTAGGCAGAGTTAGGAGATTGACTCAGGTGGCAGATGCTGAAGGGCAGCAGTAGCAGCTCTGTTTCTCCTAAGCGCAATGTTCATGCCCTTCTATAAGAGGACAGTGCTACATTTGTTGCGCTTGGGCCAGTTTAACTAGACCACTGGCTCAGGTATGATGGAGGAGGCTATTTCATCACTAGCATTGATGTAAGATCCAGCTGCCAGTCCAGTTAACTTCTGTACATGGAATGATTGTGGGGGCACCATCTTGTCCTTTGCCTTAACCTGGGGAGCAAAATACCTTGAGCCTGCCCTTATACTATGACATTATTGATATTTATCTTGACATGAGATAATCTGTGAATTTAATGCGTTCATATACTTCCCTTCAACCAATTGGTTTCCAGGTCAGTTTGCAAAATGGTAAACAACTCTAAAAACAGTACAATATCAGAATATGAATGTGGGTATATCCGATATGATTGTCATCAAGGGTTGCACACCATATTCACTCAGTTTGGATGAAGAAGTCATCTGTAGTGAGGATCAGGGCTGATTCAACCCAAGAATGGTCAAAAGTGCTTCCTTAAGAGGTGTATATATCCCCTGTCCGTTCTCGAGGCGACGATGTAAAACCCATGTATCCAGGAATTGTTTTGAATGTAAAGAATGGTTCATGATTGGTCTGCTTCACATGTTAGGGTGTATTTGGAATGGCTTAATGACAATGTGGCTTTTATTCTGATTTTCAAGTTGGCGTTGAGCTTATGGAAAGATTTATTTATTTTAAATCAATAAGAAAGCTGTGTTGAAAAAACCATCAAGCTCCTTCTTGGCATTGAGAAACTCAGTGGTAAATTGGTTTTCCTTCTATGTATAATCTTTTTCAAGACAACTGCTGAAATAGCTGAAGGGTAGAAACCACAGGCCAGCTTGAGACATGAACTAAATATATGCAAGTCTTATAATCCAAATTAGTTGGGAAAGGAATCCTACATCCTTTGTTACACTACTTTGGCCCTCTTCCCACAACTCTCTCAGGGGACACTGCCAAATGTGTATTCCCTGGTAGTAATGACATCTTTGCTTAATTTGACACTTGCAAAATCCCTCATGCATATTCTGGGCTCTGTGTACCCTCACAGTGATGTGGGTTTTGTGGGAAATTTTAAATTGACATTTTTTTGCAAAACAAATGAATAAAAATTGCATGTAATTCTGGTTAATTTGGATAGGGGCATTTGCATCAGAAAAAAATTCTAAAGTTCTTAAAAAGTGATCTAATTTAGCATGATTGCTTTATTTTTATTTACTAAATAAAGCAAAAAAACCAACCCCCATGTTATTTTTATATTATTATTATTATTATTATTATTATTATTATTATTATTATTTTGTCGCAATACACCTCAAATGAGTGGAAGATGAAAACATAATGTGACTTAGGCAGGATCTGCATGTCGTCCTCGATGCGCCCTCCCTGCGCCACGCCGCGGCTGCCGCCCTTTCATCCAGGCCAGTCCCGGGAAGGGAGGAGGGGAGGGGGGAGGGTTGTAAACAAAAGCCAGCAATTGGGAGAGGGATTTCCAATTGCTAGCTTTTGTTTACAACCCTCCCTCCTCCCTCCCTGGGACCGGCTGGGATGAAAGGGCGGCGGCGAGAGCGCGAGCAGAGCCTCCGAGGCTTGAGCCACACTAGACAAAGTGCAGCGCTCCAAAGCAACTTGTGGCACAGGGAGGGCGCATCGAGGACGACGTGTAGATCCGGCCTTAAATGTTATATTGTGCAGACATTTGTTTTTTATTGGGAATACTCATAAAACTTTAAAGTCAATAGCATGTAATTCCCTTACATTGTTTAAATTTAAAATGAACCCGAAGTTACTGAAAACAGTTTATGAACGAATCACCTTTAGCAACCCAAAGGACTGTGCATGATATCCACTCATCTATTTCAATTGAGTTCAACGTTCTGGCATGGAGATTGAAGGGACACCTTTAGTTTCACTGACATTACCTATTAGTTTTATTTCACACTGAGACCTATATTTATTCCAATGACATGTATGTCTTATCACACATGCTTGCTAGGGTTAATCCCCTGAAAGACATTAATTACAACCTTGAACCTGCCAACTTTTCCTAATATTGTGTTTGCAATTGACATCTATTCCTCGTTACTATTAAATTTATAAATTGGAAACGTTTCTTTCAAAAAATAACGCTCCCTGGAGGGGGGGGGAACCAAGAACATTTTCCACCTCACTTCCCTGGTATCTTGTTTTATGAGAGAGGGAGGGAGGGGGAGGGAGATCCAAATTCTGCATCCAGAAAAGTTGGATTCTGCAACTTGCACAATTATGCAAATGTTTGATCTCTCTTACTTTGCATGTTTAATTCTAGCTTGAAATGGACCACATTGGCCTGATTCTCTGATGTTCCATTCAGAACCCCCAAACTCCATTTTCGAATGCACAGGTAGTTCCCTGAGGCTCGTCCTTCTCCATCAACGTAGAGGCATTCTTTTCCTTGGGCATGGGCCCTTCTAGGAGGAATCCATCAAAGCCCTCTCAATTCACAGTACACAGGAGACATTTGGGAGGAAATGGTTATCTCCCCCTTTTGAGATCTGCAGCATCCAGGCTTACCTGGATCAATTAAGGATGATCCTTAATTCAGGACGCAACTGCAAACAAGGTTGTGTAGTGGTTGCAATTGAAAAGAAAGAACTATAACATGGATCCTTGGTGTGAAATGGTATTTAAGTTGTGCCTTTGCTCCTGGAAATCTGGAGCTTCTTCTTGGACCAGAAGGGCTGAATCTTCTACCATTCCTCTCATCAGGACACTCATTTTATCCAGGGCATTGGGAATTAACAGATCTTCCTCAAACTTAAATTACCTTTTCATTTATTTTATTTTCTTTCTCATACCTATATTTATAATATATTCTGTTGACATTTTACAATGAAAATAAACACATCATAATGAAGGGTTTATATGTAAAAACACATTTATAACAAGGCTGCTCATCAACATATGTTTACAGAACTGAGCATAATATAAAATAAATACAGTATTTGAAGATGAAGAAAAGCAGTAAAATGAGGGATGTTGCGAGCGCCCAACCGAGTCCAGGAGTCCGATGTGCTCCCCCTGCATCGGCCCCCTCGAACTGTCGGACCCAGTCAGGAGCTGCGGTGAATTCACCAACCAGTGAGCGCTTGGCAGCTGTCCTCCCTGGTCCAGAATCTCCAAATTGCACAATTCCCCCATTGCATAAATGGGGCCTTCATGGCCACCATTTACACAAGGAGGAAATACTTGACGGCTGATCGGAGTGGCAAAGAAAGAGTGCCCACGAGGGCTTGAGGGCTGGTTGGGGAAAGGGAAGCACCGCCTTTCTCCCTCTTCCATCCCTGTGGTGGTGAAGACGGGGCCCTAGTTGTTTTACAGAAGTGTTCGTTCAGCTGAAATTTGCACCGCTTATGGCTGAAATTGGCGCAAAGAGCTATTTACACATATAGTTGCCGCCATTTGGGAGGAAATTTTCAGTCGCATAAATTTTGTATTAGAAAGCTCTTTAATATTTTCAGGCACACATGCCATTTTAAATGACGTTCCAGCCGCTTGGAAACTAACACACGGTCAACGGAAATGGATTTTTCGTGCCCCTTTGACTGCCAAAAGAATTATTTTACAACATTGGAAAGATAAAACCACACCCACTATAATGCAATGGATTGAAGACTTAACAACATTAGCACCATTTGAAAGAGTGGCATGCAGGCGTCATTTACAAATGGACATTTGGTCTGCCTTTACGGACGTTTATGTGTAATTTAGGCTACCCTTTTCCCTCCTCTTTTTTAATTACCTAGAAATTGTGATATTTGAAACTGAGGCTTTTGAAGTATGTGGCTGTACATGTTTATTTTTATTTTTTAATGGTTTTTTGTTTTGTTCACAAATTCACAATAAAAAAAAACTGGAAAAAAAACCCAGATAAACCTTTACCCACCCAAAAAGTTCCCAGATTTCAGGAAGAGACCTATGGCTCAGCTTACAAATGCAAGCCAAGTCAGAGGTGCCGTGGAAATCCAATGATCCCCAAAAAGGTGGTTTTCCCAACAACAGACTTCCCTTGGCTGAAAGAATGCAGGGTGAGGTTCTAGCATTCAGCCTTTGTTCTATCTTAGTATGGTGTTTTGATTTCATTGTTTTAATGGAAGGTGTGCCGATATCTGGAGAAGAGAAGATTGAGGGGAGACATGATAGCACTCTTCAAATACTTGAAAGGTTGTCACACAGAGGAGGGCCAGGATCTCTTCTCGATCATCCCAGAGTGCAGGATGAGGAATAATGGGCTCAAGTGACAGGAAGCCAGATTCAAGCTGGACATCAGGAAAAACATCCTGACTGTTAGAACAGTACAACAATGGAACCAATGACCTAGGGAGGTCCTGGGCTCTCCCACATAGAGGCCTTCAAGAGGCAGCTGCACAGCCATCTGTCAGGGATGCTTGAAGGTGGATTCCTGCACTGAGCAGGGGGTTGGACTCAATGGCCTTAGAGGTCCCTTCCAACTCTACTATTCTATGATTCTATGTTTCTATCTTATAATGTGTGTTCTTTTGCTTATAACCTCCTTTCTTCATGCCATAGACTATCTATCTTGAGCCACAGCCTCATTGGAGGACTACTAATGAGTAACGCAATGAAGATTGATGGGGTCGCCGGGGATGACAGTCCCTGTCTAATTGTTAACACAGCCTCTTCTTGTTTTTCCCAGGGCAAAGGTCAAGAAAGGTGTGAATGTTTTCAGCATAAGATCCAGCAATCCATACACGTGGGATGTCCAGAAGGGTGTGGATTATATTGGGAAATACGCCCCAGCTGTTATATTTTGTCGAAGGAAATCGACTCCCGTGGGGAAAAGGTAGGTCCATTAGCAGCTGCTTTCTATTACTTGTTTTCAAATGGTGTCCAAGAGAATCAATGAGTTACTCCTGGTTTGGTGAGTTAAGGTGACATGCTTCTCTGAAAATAAGTTTGCCAAACCAGGATTGATTTTCTCTTGCAATGCCACTTTGAGTGGGGGTGTGCGTGATGTATTTTGGGATGTCCATATGGCTCATGTGCTTAACGGCCTAATGCAGCATTGGGCATTCTCCCATTGTTTGGGATTACAACTCCCAGCCTGCCTGGCCATTTGCCATGCTGGCTGGGGCGGATGGGAATTGAAGCCCATCACATCTGGAAGCCACCAAGTTAGGGAGAAGACTAACGTCATGGATTTGGTCTTCAACTAGCAATGTTGGGGATTTGGACCTGGGTGGACTTGAAACAGAATTGGCCCATTTTGAAAATCGTGTCACCAATGTGAGCCAAGGAAAACTTTCCTCTGAAATATGTTGCCTTGATACATTAGGAAATTTGAAATGGTTGCCTCGATATGTTAGGACGTTTGAGATCCACCGCTTTGTGTTTTACATGTCGAAGGTGCAATTTGGTTTTTCTCCCCTTTCCTCTTTAATCATCTTTCCTTTGCTTTAATAACATTTTATGTCATGCTTTCTAAATGTACGCAGTGGAATGCACCTCTGGAAAAGTGGAAGTGTGGGGAGAAATTCTGATGCTCTCATTTTGAGTTGGGTTATAATATCCTGCTTATTGTGTTACATGTGCTGTAAGTCAAAGAGGGTTATTATTATTATTATTATTATTATTATTATCATCATTATTATTATCCTTTGCCGTTTCAATCGCCTAAAGGAAATGGAAAGAGGAAGAGGAAAGTGTGTAAAGAGAAAAACGAAAGAAAGAAAGAAAAGGGGCTTTGAATTTTGTCCAACCCTCTTGTACAGTCTCTTCAAATTACTAGAGAGGCTTAAAGATGAGTGTCTTGCTAATTACTATCCTTGGTTTGTATCCTGAACTTTCCGTGGGGAATTAGGCAAAAAAAAAAAAAGCTTTCCAGTCTTCAATCTGCCATTCTTGTTAGTGAATTTTTAATCCACATTCAGAGACTTAGAACTTTTTCCCCTTTAAATAAAATAAATCCCTGCAGTGTAATTGCTAATGTAGGACGCCGACCCCTAAAACAATCAGCACTTAAGAAGATGGATATTATTTTGGTTTCTCATTACAATGGAGCATGTGTGAGAAGACTCAGGTTTACTCCTGCTTTGGTTCGCTCCTGTTTTGTCTGTGCTTTTGTGCTGAGTTGGTAGACTCCTTGTGCGTGGACCGTACCTTCTCAGCTTCATGTGTGGAGGTTGAGGAATTGTCCACATTGGGGGAATGCAGTTGGTATAGTGCTTCATTTGCAAGTATCGCCATGGGATTGGTTCTCCCAAGATCATGTGATGCCCAGGACCCAAGAGGATTCTGGGACACAGTGCTGGTCTTTAGGCTCAAACTGACTGCATACCTCAACATGTGGGCCTGGCAGCAGACAGAGAAAGGAGTCAGTGAGTGTCCTGCGGGATTTTTGATGTACGCAGCTGTGCTTGCTTGGTTTCTTAGCACACTTCCAATTTGTTCCCATTTGGGAAAGAGAAGGGGTGGTAGCCCAGCTCCTCCAGACCTCCCCTGAGCCCCCCCCACTTCCGTGATGGACCTGATTCTCTTGTACCCTTGCACTTGCCAAGCACTTCTAAGATAGCTCTACCATTCCTGTACATCAAGGGTGGGGAAGCTCAGGCTCTCAAACCAAATGCTGCCCTCATTGGTGGTTGTGATTAATTTCCCAGGGCCCCTGGGAATTTCCCAGAAGCCCCATTAATTTCCCAGGGCCCCTGGGAAATTACATGTCCCAGGGGTTCTGGGACATGTGATTTCCCCAGGGCACATGGAATCCATGCTATTTTGGGTGCCAGGGACACGGCCATAGCAACATTCCAGGTATCATGAAGGGAGAGAGAGAGAAGGAGAGGTGCATGCTCCCCTAAGGTGCTTGACAGTATGTTGTAGTTGCAATCATTGGGGCTAGTGGCTCTGATTTTGTCTCCTTCCAGGTCTCCACCAGAGCCAGCCAAAGGAGCTGTCTAAGGTGCTGAAACATAGCCCCTTAAACCAGCCCAGGACCCTGGATAGCTCCTTTAGAGTTCTGGCTGAAATCCAGAATGGATTTACAACCAGAAGGTTTGTCAAGCCCTTGACGGGTCGCCATACACACCATGTGGGCTTCATTTGCTGTGGTGGGCCACCAAGCGATGCAGACCAGGCAGTAACACTATATTTTTGTTGGTGGTGTTATTGTTGCTGCTGTTGTTCATAGAAGCCCATTTCCAGTCAGCTCTGTCACTTGCATTCCCCCAGAACGATTCTGACAGCTTGTCAATATTGCTCAGCAGCCATACCCCAGCCTAATTATGGGTAGACCTCAGTTGTGAATCTAGGACAGTAGCACTTTCTTGAAGTGTGGGAGGTGCTCCCTTGGGTAGAGGCCCGAGTGGTTTCTGAGGAAGGCATGAAAGGTCCCCTCTGACCTCATCAGCTTGATCGGATGAGGAGGAACAGCATCTTGGGATGTTGCAGAAAAGGGGCTACCAACCAAATGTCGCGGTTGCTTCTGAGCTAGCGCAGTAACAAGGGGGAGACGTGAGCAGGCTGTCAATACAATCTACAGAGGCGTTTCCCTTCTGTATTACAAGCCATGCTGGTCATGGAAATCTTTCTTTTCTGCAGGTGGCCATCCTAGGAAGCTGCCCTCTGCTGCGTCAGACCACTGGGCCAGCTGACCCAGTATGGCCATCTCTAACTGGTAATGTCTCTCCAAAGTCTTTCTCAGCCTTGCTCCTGGATATCTTCCTGGCTGGTAATGCCCAGAATTGAACCTGGCACACAAGGTATATTCTACTGCTAAGCTCCTTTTGACATATCCAGGACTGTTTCCTTGGGGAGGTCCAAAGTCGTCAAATTCTGGAAAGTGTAAAAAAAAAAAAGTCCCCAAATCTGCTGAATCCATGCAGCTCAGGAAAAGCCAGTCCAAGTTCAGAATCAGTGGATCAGATTCACAGAAATCTGATCTCATTTATTTATTATGTACTCCCAAATTATTTCAAAAGAAAATGTGGTTCCCATTTAACACTGATGGGTTTCAAACAAAGAAATTGAAAAAGTAAGGGTTTTCCTCCTCCAGGAATGGGAGGTTGAAGGAGGCACTCCTTGGGATGAAATGAAAAATGAAATGGGTGTACGATGAAGCAATGGCTCTTTCTAAGTTGTCCACCTGTTCTAAAGGAACAGGATAGGAACTTATTACGGGGAAAGGCAAAAGAAGTCACAGCAAGTTAGGACCTGTTGAGGAACAATGATTAGAACTCAAGGGAGTGCATTCCGCACATCAAGAAAAGATACATTGAAACTGGTGAATGAACTGGCATCATTGATATACCGCTCCATATCCAAAATAGTTTCCGGATTGATGCACTTAGGAATAAAACAGTAAAAAGAAAGAAGGTTAAAAAAGCAAATTAAAATTGTTCAATTTAAAACAAAGGTTCAATAAAAACAGTGGCTGGTCAATTGAGGAATGCTTCCTGGAAAAGAAGTGTTTGTAGGAGGTGAAGGAAGCAGCATAGTGTTGGCGCCTGCCTGACCTCCAGGGGCAGGGAGTTCCAGAGAGAAGGGGCCACCACACTGAAGGCTCTTCTCCTGGTAGACTCCAATCAGGCCAAAGGTCCATGTGGAACCACCACCAGCATGCCCTCCAATGACCTAATGGGCAGGTTGGTAAGGGAGAAGGCGCTCTCTCAGTTATCCTGATCCCAAGTTGTTTAGGATTTCTCCAACACCCCTACTCACATATCATATTATTTATTAGATATAGCCGGGTGATGGAGAGGGATCTGTCTTCATTTTTGTGTGTATCTTTTCCATTGAGCATAACGATTGCATGCCTCTTTGGGGGAAAAAGGGCATTCTTCTCTTATTGATTAAAGTGCATTTTCCAAAAAGTATACATTTTTTTTCATATGCGTATAGGCAAGAGTTGCACATGGATGCTCCGCAAATCGCACTGCAAGCTCAGAAAAGTACAGACTTTGACCACAGTTTGCATCCAAATCTGTGTTTGATCCGGAAGGTGCAAACTGGGTAAATCTTGGTCAAACCAAACCAAACCAAACTTCTCACACATCCCTAATGTCAATAAATAAATGTGGCTCTACAGCTGAAATCTGTATAACAGTTCACTTCTTTGGTTGTTCCCTGGATCAATTATTTTCAAACTGCCCCACCAAACCCCCAGTTTTGCATATGGTTTAATTACTTGCTCTATTTAAAAGAGAAAAAAAAAGAAAAAAAGAAGAAATGCGATCGCATGAATGCAAAGGTGGCAATGTTAATTAACTGGAGATTCCACGCTTTTGTGTATTCTGATCGTTTTCCGTGGATTGGGAACCAGTGTTAATAAAGCTAACTCGCTGTGACAGGTGTAATTTCACGGCTTAAAGAGACGCTCCTGCCAGCGACAAACAGGCAGGATGGGTGAGCGTCACTTTGATCTGAATTTTGAAATGTATCACTCTTTCTATTCGGAGAGGTTCTGAGACCAAAACCCTTATCGTAACAGGATTAACATACAAATATTATCGCAGGCAGCAGGGTGTTTTAGAATGAATATTAACAGCAAATATTATGACTTCGTATATGAATAACTAATTAAGCCCATCTGTCAAGTAGCATTTGAAGTTTTCAAAGCCCTGGTTGTTATCAGTTTGGGACAACATTCCAGATTTAAAGCAACATTTTTGTTTTTTCTCATCCTCTCACCAGCGAGGCTCCAAGGGTGGAAAATAAGCTACACTCATAGAAAAAGTGCTTTACTAGAAAACCGATTGGGTGTGTGGCTGGGACAAGTCATGTGCATTTCCAGGCATGGTTTTCCCAATGCCCACTTCAGTTGTGTGCATCTTCTAAACATATGCATTCTTCTCCCATTGAGAACAGCACAGTTGGGCACATATTTCAAGGCATTTTTCCCCCCATGTGCGCTCCCCCCCCACAAAAAAATGGTGGTGTCAAATGCATTTTGGGGCGTCCACAATTCACATTGCAAGCTCAGAAACCTATGGAGCTTAACTGCAAAAGGTTCAATCCGGGAGGTACAAACTCCCAGACTGAACGAATAAAAATAAAATAAAATCCCGGACAAAAATGAACTGAAGCGAATTTCTCATACATGCCTACAACAGGAGCAGGGGTGAATATCTGTGGCAGTGATGGAGAACGTGGTACAGGAATGCCATTTCAAGTCAGGCCAGATCTCTGGTCATTTATGGAGGCTTATAGAGGCTTACTAAACACACCAATGAGATCTGGGCTCTAACGGGGGGGGAGCTTGCGCCCGAGGAAATATACCGCTTGGCATTGCTTTGATTTACCCTTAGCATCACTTATTTTTATCGCTCCCTTTGTTAGCAGTGTGCATTTCTCATTTCCGACCCTTGCCTTTCAATTATTTAGCATCCAGCGTTGAGTCCAAGATGAGTCATGAGTTCACGGGCACGTTCTTTAACCTGTTGCAGCTGCGCCGATGTCCCAACAGGGAACTCTGGAGCCTCTTCATCCCCAAACAGAATGCTATTTTCTGGGCACAGCAATGCATTTGGCATAAATACAATCCTAATGGCACCCATAATTGCATTATGCTGCTTCCCGGGGTTCATTAAAGGTGTCTCGTAAACAGAGGCCCCCGCGGTGCATCCTAGCTGCCGTTGCTCTTTTTTTCTTCTTTAAAAATCTCTTGCGGTTTTGGGCTCCCACGTAGTTTGGCCTGCAATGTATTACCACCAGAGGAGAGATGAATTCTCAGTTGAGGGGAAAGATCTAGAAAATCGCTTACGGCAGCGAAAAATGCATTCTGTTAAAGGTGCCCCGCCTTGTGTTGAGGAAGAGGTTTCGGTTTATTGTGATGTCAGTATTGAGGATGAGGATGGCATGGAAATCAGATGATTCCGTTTGAGCAGAAACAGTCTGGCGAATCCTGACTTACCATGAACAACTTGGCAGTGTATTCAGTCTTCCCTGATTCCTTCCTCTAGACTGAGCAGCTAAACAAACCAGGAATCGTTAATAATAGTAATAAATTTATTTCTTACCTGCCTCTCCCTCTGGATCGAGGCAGAGAACAACATGAAAAACAAATGATACAAAATACATAAAACTGATGAAAAGCATATAAAAACGAATACATTGCTTGGCATGCCATCCAAAGCCGTGATTGTAAAGACATGCCAGGATCATAAACCAGGGTTTGTTCTTAGCTCATGGTGTGGTTGCTGGTTCAGTTTTGAGGCTGTGGATGGCATGCCCTTTAGAGTTCTGGCTGGTTCTGCAACCCTGAATGGATTTGCAGCCCCACCAAAATCAGAGCCGCCAGGCTCCACTGAGAGCTGTCAATTTGTGAAACACACACAGAATGGATTAGACACGATCTGCACGTCTCTGGCTCAGCTTCACCTCTGCCTTGTACTTGGATTCTTGGTCAAGTTGCTTTTCTGGCCTTGGTTTCCCAGTTGAAATCCCTGTTAGATGGAATTTTTAAAAATCCATCTTGAGATAACAGCTTTGTTCTCGGTAACTTTTAATTTAACCTGCTTTCTTGAAACCTGGTATTTTAAATGAAGGTTTCCAGCCCAAGTCTCCCCCCCCCCCAATCATGTAAATGTCCAGAATGGTAGACTTTGAACCCAGAGCAGCTAGCCATCAAGTGAAAATTCTGCTTTCATGTTCAACCTCTTGGCTTGGCTAAGGGAAAGCAACTAGCATTGTGTCGTATTTCTCTAACCCCTCGCTTTATTTGGAGACAAGAAAGAGGTCTGCCATGTAATCCACAAAGCTTTATGCAGACAATACACATCTTCTCCCAGCTGAAGGGAGTCTAAACATTCTAGGGAACTTTTCCCTCTAGGCAAAATTATGCAAAGTAAGCAAACCAGTTGTTCTTTCAAGGAAAGGGAAAGCTCTTTGCTTTCAGTATGCTTTACTTTCAGGGAGACTGGTTCTGATTAAACCGTTTTCTAGCAATCCCCTGGGCTAACCTCCTCCCGCCTTCCTTTGTCTCAGCCTGCCTTTCCCTCTGATGGAATCTCGCGTCCACCAGGCTTGCCACACCCTCCTCCCCCTCGGAAGAAACCTGATTCTCAGCTTGGGGGTTGTTTACGCTCTCAGAGATAAGAGCTGGCGAAAGTTCATTCTCAGCTGGGGAAGAGCCCATGGGAGCCAGCTCTCCTATTCCCAGTACACTCTGAATTCTCATCTGACAACCCTTCTCCCCGCTCAAGGGGAACAGGTTTAGACACAACACATTGGTTGGCCTGTGTGGTAGGAATTGTTGCAAGGTTTGTGTGTGTGTGTGTGTGTGTGGTGTCTCAGCAGGCCTGGCACCACCACAGACATCTGCTTTGCCCTGCCTGCCAATTCCCCCCAGCTGCTCTCCTATCCACTCTTCATTTTAAATAATGCCCTAAAGCTTCTTACATAGCATGGGGAGACTTTGCCAGTGGTTAACAGAAGTGGTTGAATAAAACAGGCTGCATCCAGAAAATAAAGGGCACGGAAAACTTCACTGAGTCATAAATGGACAGTCTCCTAGCTAAGCAGCCAGAAATAATAATAATAATAACAACAACAACAACAATAACCAACCAACAGCAAAACAGCAAAGCAAATCAGGCGGGGCTTCTAACAGAATGAAACCACTACTACCGCTGAACACAGTGAATATTCCAGTCTTTTTATGCACATGAAACACAGGTTAAAAGGAAACTTATTTGGCTCCACGTGGCTGCTGGGCAATAATAATAATATTTTTTTCTTACCCGCCTCTCTGTTTGGATCGAGGCGGGGAACATCAGTAAATATAAAATATGATAAAATACATAAAACTGCTTAAAAACATGGCACACATTATTAAAATAGCAATAAAACATCATAAAAAACAACATAAAACATTCTAAAACTCCACTGGATATGCCTGCTGGAAGAGACCAGTCCTTATAGCTTTCTTAAATTCTAAAAGACTGTTAAGTTGGCGAGTCTCCTCCGGCAGGTCATTCCACAGTCTGGGATAATGCCCTAATATCTCCCTGCCCTCACTATGGCTCCAAGGCTCTCCGGTGCATCCAAGCAATTAATTTGCTCTGCACACTGAAAGAGCCCTGACACTATACTGAACTGGGTTTAAAAACCCAGAACAAGTTTCACCTTTAGCTTCCACCTTTATTTGGTGGAATTCCTTGCCGTTGCTATTCCAGCAGGGACCACTGTCTGGAGTTGTGCAGGATCTCATGTGTGGTGAACCTTTGAGCAACAGGAGACAGTTTCTCAGTGACGTACTGAGTGACTGCACTCAACTAGGATGGCCACTGGATCCTTCTGGATGGGAAAGAGTTTAAGTTCTAGTTGAGCCTTGCTTGAGTAGCAAGGGCTTTCTGAGCTCTGATGCAACCCTGTTTTATTGGGTTCTTCTTTAGTCCTGACTTTGGCTTGATTCTGGACTCTGCCACCTAGTTTTCCCATGGTTCTGATTTACTCTTCAGTCCTAGCTCCTTGTTTCTGGCTCCTGGATCATTCAAGATTACTGTCCATGGCCCAGCCCTGACTCCCTTTCAGATTCCATCTTAGAAGGTATATCTTGCTGGCTCCAAAGGCTACACATACAACTCATACAACCATTTGGCTTCAAGTGTGACAAAGCACCCTTATCTATTGTGCAGACCTCCCTACAAGGACACCATCCAATTTCTCTTGACCCATGGAACTTAGTTAAGCCCTACGCCCAAAGTGTCTATTCCTTTAAAGGCTTTTCGCTAGTGCCTCAGACTCACCTGAATGAATCAGGGCACAGCAATCCAGATCATAACCAAGGTGTAGTTCTGAGCAAACATTTGTTCCTGCATGCAGTTATGACTAACCACACTGAAATTCCATTGGGGCCAACTGTATTTAAGCTGCCTCTATAGCTAGTGGAAAACCAGAGCTCGGTTCTGTGCAGCAACGGCTGAATCGTCTCCTCCACTTCTGGTCGGGACATTCCATCCTGTCTCGAGTGCAGAAAATAAGCTGCTATGGAGTGAAAATAACAGTGTGACTTTCTGTGAGAATGGAAGAGCTCAGCTGGATCAGAGTCCTTGGACTCCGTTAATGGATTTGCATTTGGTTTTGGTTTTAAAAAAAAAATTGAATGGAAAAAGAAAAGAATGCATCTTCCCCAATTTGTCCTACTTTTTGCTTTAAGGCAAAATGAATGTAAAATCACAATTGAATATGAGGGTATTCTTTTTGTTTATTTTGTTTTACATGCTTGTTTTGTCCGATCTGCCTGAAAGTTGTCCAACAGGGTGTGTTAAGGGATTAGTACTGCCTTGCCAAACCAAGTGGCCTCCACATGTTTCGGAACACAAGTCCCATCATCTCCTATCATTGGCCATGTTGGCTGGGGCTGATGGCAACTGGAGGCCCAAACCCTCTGGAGGGCACGAGGTCAGGGGAGGCGGCTTTTGTGCAATACTATTTGGGTGGAGATGTTACAGGCTGCTGGACGCAGGATAGTCCTCTACTGGAATCAGCGGGGGAAAGGAAAAGGGATGTCAAAGGGTGACTGACCAAGGAAAAGATCTGAGGGTTGTGCTGGTCAGCTCAACCGAAATGTCAACCCAGTGTGTGGATGCTGTGAAAAAAGCCAATTTCATGTTAGGCACAATATTAGAAACTTGACCATGCAATTACAACTAAACACATACACGGGCTCAGTTCAGACAACACATTTCTCATTGGTGGTTTTAGAACTCCACAGCAGAGCTTTTACACCACCACTGAGGAACGTGTTGTTTGGCGGGAAAACTCTATGCAGTGGTGGAGGTTGTTTTTGGAAAACACTCCATGCAGAACATCAGTGCTGTGCAGAGGAGAGTTCCTGCACAACGGTTGTGTTGTGTGTTGCGTTGAGTTGATTTTTCCCATGTGCTACAGAGTTAACCTGGTGGGAGTGGTGCTCTAGGAGAGCTGCCAGGATTATTTTTTTTGCACCAATGGCTGATGGGATACCATCGGGAGGACCGGGGGAGGAGAGAGGGTGGAGGCACTGTCAATCAAACATCAGGATGGATTTTATTCAACTCCACAGTAGGTGACAGCCAGACAATGGTTGAGTTAGAACACGTTGGGTGGGGAGTTCCCCCTAAAAACTCAACCTCTGAGTGGAGTTTTCACACTGCATTGACTAACGTGTTGTCTGAACTGAGACACACACACAAATACACACACAAGTACCAGCAATAGCAGCAGCACCTAATGACTTTTAAGCCCCAAATGCAGGCTTGAATGAAGACATCTTCAGGTGCTTTTCTTGGTTCTTGGTCTTGATGATGTTGTTGTTTTCAGTCAACAGAGATAAAGCCCTATGTATCTCCCGGGGAGGGAATTCCAAAGGTGTGTGGCCACCTCTGAGGGGGTTCTTCTAAAACAAATAAAAGCAATCATAACAAAATCATTCAACTGATAAATAAATGCCCATTTGTTGTTGTAGCCCAAAACATCTGGAGGGCAATAGGTTGCCTACTCCTTGTCTACACTGACTTACAGTGGTTTCAGACGATGTCTTTCCCAGTCTTATCTAGAGATGCTGAGAATTGAACCTGGGACCATCTACATGCAACTCATTTGAGCTATAGTCCTAGGAGGTCTTCATAAAGAATGGACTAGGATTTGTCTGGTTTGGTTTGTCCATTTTCCTTGATCCTCTTGGTACTTGGTTCATCTAGTGCCCTTCATTGCTGGAGCCTCTGAGTCATATCAGACCTGGTTTTTCACCTTGTCTGCCCTCTCCCTCCATGGTAGCTTGTTTGAAGATCATCCAGGGCCCGAGAGTCAGTATAAGGTGGACTTGTTTTCTGTTGACATGACATTTAAGTAAAGAAGATTCTGCAGCACCCTGCAGATGTCATTACAAAGATGAATGTTGTTCTAGCTAGAACTTTTTTGGAGTGTGGGATGCTCTGTAACATAAGAAGGAAAGGAAAGGATGATCTTTGGGAGCAGAATGTAGTTAGGAAATGTGGAAGCTCTTTGAGAAAATTTTACTCACCTTAGAGGAACGCTCCTTGGGTTCTGTCAAAATCCTTCTGATGTTGTGCCGAAGCAGGAAGCTCTAAGTTGCACCAGAGGGAAAGGGGTGGGAGCAAGGCCATTCATATGCACAAGAAAGGTATAGGACAGTTGGTGCAGCAGAGTGTCTAGGAGACCCAGCTAAAAATCCCTGGCTTGCATCTCATCTCTGACCTTCACTCATGAGGATCCAGCTCCTAGAAGGGGCTGGCTAGATCCATCAGCCCAGCAGCACCCGAGACAGATGTTGGGAGCCCCGCCCTGAGCAGCAGCTTGGTTTAGGGATAGTTGAGCATTTCATTGTTGCTTGTAAAACATGCAAGCATGCTCCATTCAAAGCTCCAAACATCAGTGCAAGCATGGACATGCGTCCACCAGAAATATTCGCAAACTGTCGAATATGTGCACTTATTTGTCTTGTTCCCGATTACTAGTTCGATTTAGGAATTATGAATTTTGCACAAATCTCCTCCGTAGGCTGACTCAGCCCCACTTTACTCTATGGAAGGAAGTTATGCAAGTTAGGAAATTTGTGCAAATTTGGGGGAATTTGCGCAAATCTGCCATTCGATCACTGCGTAATTAATTTCTGCAAATTTTCCATTCCTGAAGAGCAAGCTGTGATGGCAAATGGGAATAAGAATTGGGCAGGAAGTGGGCGGTGAGATGATGTTCAGAGAATCTGTAGTTATTTGCCCATCCTACTTGGGTTCTTACCCAACTTGGAGAGGCCAGTCCAATCTAGCAATCCAGCAGCACCGGAGAACAACCCAGGCTCATTTCCATAGCCAGGTCTGAGCCACGGAGCCCAAGCTCTTGAGCAGAAGATGCACAAGTCTGAACCACCAGACTCCGCCCGTAGAACCTGCACCCCCAAGGCATTTCTCCCTTCATGTCCCAAACTTATGCCCTACGTCAAGCCAGCAGCATTCCCAGAAGGATCATGTATGACTTCCATTCTTCAAATGGGAAGCTGAGGAGGGGATAACCGGAGACGATGATTTTCCAGCGCTCAGGAAATAAGGCCTGATCTAGTTCAATATGGACAACTGGTACATGCGAGATTCACCACACCTCTGAGTGGTGATACCATCAGGGAAGGACTTTGAGGCAAAGGATTGGGGCCTCATTCTACAGATCAGGGGAGCCCCCAACCACAGCAGTGGCCGGCTAACTTCAGTTTAAAGTAGGTACATGTTAATATCTAAATGTAGGGTTGGGGGAGAAGTCCGGAGCGTAAAACTGCACAACTCTGGCTGTGAAAATGGCCCAGTTTTCATGGCCAAATGGCTGGATGCGACCAGCTCTCCCCATGGTACAGCCAGAGGAAGGAGCATCATAAAGTGTAAGGCTGCCCTGAGGTTTGGTCAATTGTCCCCCTTTAAAATGTCGCGTTTGCTGTTACCCCTGACAGATGCGTCACTCCGACAGGCCTTGTCACAAGCGATTAGTGCAGTGACATGAGCAATGTTTTGAAAGGGGCTTGAAATCTCAGCTCGGTCCGACGAACCCCCGAGTGCTCTCTTTGACAGGTTACAGTTTGCCGATTCCCAGCTGTACCCATCTGAACGCCGGAAATCAACCTCCATCGCTCTGTGCCCACCCCTGCCGCCGCTCTTGTTTGCGTAATGCTACGGAAAACGACATCTTGGGAGGAATGAAGTGTCAGGGTGGATGAAGTCTTTGGGCAGTCTCTCCGCTAGTCTTAGATCCGTGTTTCCCAAATGAGGCTGTGTGTGTATGTGTGAAGCCCTGATGTTGGAGGAATGCTTCACGAGCAAGAGTGCTGAAGATCAGACATGGAGGGAGGCATAATGTTGGACTGATGAATCTAAACTGAGATCAGTCCACCCTTCAGTGACGTTCTGCCCCAATTCATAATTAGGGTATCCACCACTGTGGCCACTCTCACACTCCTCTTTCACCTTGTGATGGTGGTAGTGAGAGAAGGCTGCTTCTGGAGGCCTCCTTGTGATGCCTCCCTGCCTCTTTCCTTGGTGCCGGGGACCCTGGGAAATGGAGTTCTCCAAGGCACTAGGTGTAAGGTGGCATGTAGCTTCCAGGGAGCGTGATGCCAAGGGACCCAGCTTGGGTGGCTACTTCATTTCCCAGGACCTCCAGTGGGATAAGTTGCAATGTTCAAGGCACCAGGGTTGGAGGAGTAGAGGCTTCATGGAAGGACCTCCAGGCTGGGACACCCCACCATTGCTTCTACCATCACATAACTGAGGAGTTGAAGCTTGCTGGTGGTACAGAGGTCAGAAGCTCTCAAGGGAGCTGGGAGCTCATAGTTTGGATGGAAGAATACAACCAGATCCCATTGCACTCGAGTTGACATCGTTGAAAGCATGTGCATTTTGGATTTGTGCTCCAGCTCAACCCTAGTTTCCCTTTCCTTTTCTTTTTGCATGAATCATTTTGTTGATTTTTGCTCAAGCTGAGGAGAATTCGCTTATCCCAACCCTTCACTCTTGCAACTGGGAAAAAAAAGTACTGTAAGTGTGTAAAAGGCAGTAGATGCCTTTGGGCGGAGTTGTAACTTAATCATTGCCATCATAATAAATAATAATAGGGATAATTTCAAGACTAAATTTAAGGTATGGAATTTTAAAAGTAACAATTTGGGCTGCAAGCCGTGCTTGTCAAGTGTGATGAATTTAATTCCCCTTCATTCTATCCCCTCTCCATGTTTCATCTCTTTTTTAAAAAAGGAAAGAAAGATGACTTGTGGGAAATGAGGTGTTTTTTTAAAAGGAATCTGAGAAAATAATCTTTTGCTCTAGCTTTTTGGATTATACTTTATCGATCTTTTGTTGTTGTTTTGTGGAAATACCGACATCAAGGGAGGACACTGAGGTAATATCGCAGGAATGTCTCCTACGGAGATCAACAGAGAACAGAGTTATGGAGGTGACAGGGACCACATGGTACACCCTTTGCTCATTCAAACCTAATCCTAAACAGGTGAAAAATGGGAGGTATTAACAATCATTAATGCTGGCTTTAGCTGAAGTGGAAGAAGGCCGGGTTAGTTCTCAAGACAGTCTCGGGTTCAAACTCTCTTTGGTTTAATAGAGATGTTGTGGGTGCGTTACTGAGTCTCCCATGCCTGCCAACCCCAGATCCAGTTGGGCATGTGTGGCACATTTGCGGACCCGCTCTCCATGCACCCGCAAGGCCTGATGAGTGCTTGGCGGCTGTCTGCCCTCTGCAAATTCTGCATTTCCCCCATGGAGAGAAAGGGAAGAGAAAGAGAGAGGGGGGGTGTCAGAGAGAGAGTGGGGGTGTCAGAGAGAGAGTGGGGGTGTCAGAGAGAGTGGGGGGTTGTCAGAGAGAGTGGGAGTGTCAGAGAGAGAGAGAGAGGGTGTCAGAGAGAGAGCGGGGGTGTCAGAGAGAGAGCGGGTGTCAGAGAGAGAGCGGGTGTCAGAAACAAAGAGTGAGAGAAGAAGGGTGTGTGTATTGTGTGTGTGTGTGTGTGTGTGTGTGTGTGAGAGAGAGAGAGAGAGAGAGAGAGAGAGAGAGAGAGAGAGTCAGAAAGAGGGAGAGTGGGGGCACTAGGAAGAGGGAAAAAAAACACTTTGCCTTGACCCACTGCCAGCATGCAGCCCCCTGACGGATGAACCCTGAGGGAATGTGCCCCTTAATGGACAAAATGAGACTCCCCACTGTTATCCTAAACTTTAAGGCTTTTTCCTCCCTCCCCACCTTTCTCCCATCTCCCCCCCTCCCCACCCCTATCAAGCAATGTACACATTCCTTAGAGTGTGAGCAGGTAACGAAAGGGCATTGCAAAGAAGCCTTGGGTGCATATGAATATTTCATATCAGTGTTTTTATTTTTACCTGGGTAGTAATCCAATTTAATAAGCATCACGAGGAGTACTGAGAGGCAAGGCATTTTTTTTTCAGGGATTTATTTTGGTCATGTGCCTCTCTCTCTCTCTCTCTCTCTCTCTCTCTCTCTCTCTCTCTTTCATGTGTAGCCAAAAACAAAACAACTGGGTCTAAGTGTCCTTCCGTCTTTTAGCCCGAGGGCTGAATTAGTTTTCAGAGAAGCTCTCAGGAGCTACATCCCCAGCAGTAAAATGGGGATGGGCCAAAGAAAACGAGGCAGGGGCGAAAATACCAGCACATTCTAGCTTGATGCTTGTCACTGCCAGTAACTCGGCTTAGGAGAAGTGTTTCTACCTTTCAAAATTGAGAGGAATGCACAAAATAAAATGGGAAAATACCAAAGGGAAGGTGGCTGGAGAAAGGGGGTGGGTCAAGGGAAGGGGGCATGGATGTCCGGGGAACCCGAAGGGGTGGGATTGGGACCCCAGATGGCCTGGATTCGTCCCCCAAGCATGAGGGTCTGAAGCCCTGCCTTAAATCCAGACCATGGTTGGGTTGTTGTTGGGGTTATGGAGACTGTAGGCCAGCATTATTCATTCAGATTCAAGCTAGGACAATTTGAATGACAGTCCGCTCTCCTCTCCCCAGCTCAACTGTATTCTCAGTTTCAGGTGCCCTCCCCCCTGCATTCTGACAAATATTTCCTATGTGCTCCTTCTCCATTATAATTCTGGAGAATGAGTTCCAGCTTTAAGGTGTAATTTCAGATATGAGTTTTCCGGCATGCTGTTCCTCTCGCTTCAGTTTTCACCTTTATATTCCGCCCCCCCCCCCACCATTACAAAGATCTGAGCTTCTCATATTTGAATTCGATCTGCTCCGTACGACATAGGAGTGCTTTCTTTAAGTCTGATTGTATGCCTTCGCACATACAAACAAGTGTGTGAGAATGTTAGGGTACGTTATGATAGAGGTATACAGAATTGCATTTTCTTCACAAAGGCGGGAGGAGAAAAACGCGACGGAACTGGGTAAGCTGTGACGTAAAGTGCAGAAACCAAGGAGACACAGTTGTTGCTTCATTCTGTACAAGGAGTCATTAGACACATCTTTCGTCTCTTTCTTTCTGAATTGGCTGAGAACCATCCTGCTACCCAACAGTATTTGAGATCAAGTCCTATATATACTAATAGCACATTCATTCTCCAAGGGCTGACATTAATGTATTCAAAATGGCAGTATCCCTGCACAAAAGCAAGGTACTGGCAGGCTTGGGTGGACCACCAGGTGTATAGGAACCTGTGTAGCCCCTCCCCAGAGGAGTCCAGTGTCCGGCTCTGTGGAATCTGGCCCCTTTGGGGTTCAATAGACTCCAGCGAACACCAATCTCAGCTCACATTTGCAGGCTGAACCAGAGGGCTTTCCTAAAAATCCAGGAACTTTTTTTTCTGTTTTTCTTTAAATTACCTAAATAGAAATGTGCACAAATTATGGGGTGCTATTTTCCCAATTTATTTATTTATTTATTTATTTTATTCCATTTATATACCACCCCATAGCCGAAGCTCTCTAGGCGGTTTACAAAAATTAAAAATATTGAACAATTAAAACACCAATATACAAAATGTAAAAGCATAAAGCATAAAAACAAGTTAAAATTACAATATCCTTCTGGGTCAAAGCACAACAACAAAAACACAATTTACGCAAATTTCGGCCACAAATGCAAATTTACACATATTACAGCCACAATTTACTTGCATAAATTGCAGCCAAAATTTGCATGAATTGTGGAAATTGCACCCAGCCGTTTGCACACATTTCTATTTACATGTTGTTGTTGTTGCAGATTGAGTTGGATCAACTGCAGGAAAATGAACCAAACTCCAGAGAACTGAGCTGATGGTAGCTTGGCCAGTTGCGCCTGCCCCCTTTGTACGGATTCCTCCGACAACCCTACCCAATGAGGACTGAGCATGCTCAGTAGCCAAATAATGTTATCTGTCTGCTACAGAAAACTATGGCCAAATGGAAATGTAATGGAGTATCTTGAAAAAGAGCATGGCTGGCTTTCTGGCTAGCCACCGGAACAGGAGCACTCTACACTGCATTTTTTTCCTTGTTGTTGCATAGTGCCAGAGGACAGAAACTCCGTCACCTTTTCGGCACCAGGCACCAACACTCATCTCTACTACCAGGCATTTGATGGGGCTTTTAGTATCAATTGTTTTTTTTTTAATCAAGTCCGACAATTTTAGTGTGTGTGTGTGTGTGTGTGTGTTGAACCTGTTTTAAGGTTGCTGTTGTGTTTGTTTATATCATGTTCTATTTTGGTGTTTGTTATTTTTGTATACCACGTAGAGAGCTTTTGCTACGTTATGGGATATAAATGAAATCAATGAATGAATGGTGGACATCCAACCATGCTTCTTTTGGAGATGAACGGGATCGAACCCGAAACTTTAGGCATTCAGGTGACATGCTCTAATACTGAACTGCAGAAGCACTCGCTTCAACAACAAGTTCATTTGATTCTCTTGTCGGCAGCTCAGGAAGAACAGTGTTTTATTTAGGTTTCACAAAGTGCTGCAGCATAATTTATTTTCCCCCCTTACATACAAAAATCTGTCTTGGTGCCGAGTGCAGAAATGTCATCATTATTATTTTTTCACATTATCAGAGAGAGCTTTTTTCCTGTTTCTTTCCCCCCCCCCTTTGAAAAGTCTGAAAGTAAGAAAACAAAACCAAACTTCCATGTGTGTAATTTTCATTCCAATTAGGCATAGTCGAGGTAGCAAATATTGTACCTGGAAACTGACTAATTGCAAAATCTTTCCTCTGAGACTCAACTTCTTGTTAATTGCTGAAGGCAATTAGTTTCCCTCTGAAAAAGACGCACCATGACTGGCTCTGTTGTGTGTGAAGCTAAGCCGACGGGAAGGATTTGAGTGAGTCAAAGGCATCATTTATTTTATCCAAAAATAATAATAAATAAACCAAAAGCATGTATGTAGGATCTCAAAAGGTTATAAATATGTATATTTATTCAGTGCTGGGATATATTTTCAGTGCCAGATAGCCAGGAACGTATACAATAGTTCTTCTCCAGCATGGAGAGCCAATGCAGTGTGCTGGGCAGAGCGTTGCAATGTGATATGGGAGATCTGGGTTCTAGCCCCCACTTGGGGATGAAATTCACTGGATGACTCTGGGCCAGTCATTGGCTCTCAGCATAACCTACCCCACAGGGCTGTTATGAGGATAAAGTAGAGAGGAGGAGGCCCATGTAAGCGGCCTTAGGTTCTGGGCAGGAATCAAAATGGCAGGATATAAATGTAGGATGGCAACACTAACTCATGTGATGATTTGGCTACCTAATCCTCTCTGCTCCCTGTGTCTTTGGACTCTACCTCTGACCACCTTGCCAGGTGGTCAGGTGTGTGCATGTACATGGATGCACCACCCAAAGCCCTGCATATGTGGCCCCACTAGTTTGATTTTGAAGGAATACAGGATATATGGAATCCACTCTTAGACCTCCATTGGTGCTTGAGGTTATTCTCAGGCATGCAAAAGGGTCCAGAGCTCCCAGGGTACGGTCTGAAGGGACATGATGCAGGAACCTTGCAGGTTTCAGTCTTTTCAGTGCCTGGATGGGAAACTGCCTGGACATCTTAACTTGGTAGAAGAACAGGACAGTATGTATGTCCTAAATAAATATCAATACTCCAAGCCTCTTGGCATCCTGTGCCTTTCCTAGCATGAGTTGGCTCCCCAGTTCCTGCATGATTAGTGTCAGGACGTAGCCGTGCTTCCCAAAACCCTTCACTTTACTGGGAGACAATGAAGAAGTCTGCCACGTAATTGACAAAGCTTTATTCAGGCAATAAACATCTTCTCCCAACTGAAGGGACTCCAAGGTTCGAGGAACTTTTCTCTAGGCAAAATGATGCAAAGTAAGCGAGACAATTGTCTTTTCAAGAAAAAGGGAAAGCCCTTTGCCCGGTACGCGTTAGCTTCAGGGAAGCTGGTTTTCATGAAGCTTTTGACGTGAAGATAGCCGGACCAACCTTCTCCCCCGCCCTTCCTTTTTGTCTCAGCTTGCTTTAGTCTCCAACGGGTCCTTGGATCCACCAAACTTTTCATATCCTCCCCCTCAGAGGAAACTCCATTCCCCGCTTGTGAGTTGTTTACCTCCTCAAAGATAAGAGCTGGCGAAAGTTTATTCCCAGCTGGTGAAGAGCCCACAAGAACCACCTCTCCCATTCCTTGCACAGGCTGGCATGTTTCTGGCGCCATCTCTTCTTCATCAGAATCTGACTCTGGTCAATCGCCTAAACATCCTCCTTCCAACCCAGGGGAAACAAGCTTAATCCTAACAGACGTCTCATGAAGGATACAAGTCCCATCAAAGAGCCAGTCAGCATCTGTGGATACTGATCACATTTTGTTCCTTTAGGGCTGTTTTGGGAATCCCCTCTCCATTATGTTCTCCTCCCTCTTAAATGTGTGTGTGTCAGGCTGCCCCTTTCCTCTTGTGCATGGGTACTGCTGTTTTCACTACATAGACAATGGCACTCATAGCACAGACGTTGAACATAGAGGGTTCATGGCAATGGTGGACACCTCAGCACATGGGTAGGGATACTGAATCCATAATACTTTTGAAGTAGACTGTGACATCTCAAAAGATTATTTTTTGTTTTTATTTGTTTGTTTCGTATTATAATAACCATTTTAAATCAATTTAGTGCACTTGTGGGAGACAGCAGGCTATGCATTCAAACATAAGCAGTCTCTATCATAATTTCTTCTCTACGATGTCTCTTTTTCGGGAAGTGGGGTGGGGGAGGAGGATGGTGTTGGTTATTCAAAAGCAATTGTTCCTCTCGTTTCTGTAATCATCATCACTCGCAAGCAAATTCTGGCCCCCAGATGTGGAAAGGGATCTGGATTTTGCAAAATTAAAAGAGCACACGTTTTATTAAAAGTGTGGGTGGGTGGGTGGTGGAGACACACAACAACCCTTGAAATTGTGACTCTTGTCAATAGTTAAACGTCAGTGTTCATTCTTTGAAGTTGGTTTTATGCTCCTAGGTTGTGATTGCATAAGTGCTCAGAGCTAAAAATAGCTCCTGCACTGAATGTTTTAAAGGATTAGCCTCCTTTATAAAAATGAGTAGTTTTTCGGCTTCGAATGTTATTTCACAGGGGGAGAAAAGTCTTGACGCAGCAGCTGCAGAAGAATCTATAGCTGAGGTGAGAGAAGATCCAATGAGCTGCCAGGCAGGACTGGCCTTTTACATTTGAAGCTCAGAAATCCGATTGTAGCATCAGAGTTGGCAGCTGTCTTGAAGGTCATCTAGACCAGCCCCTGCTAAGGGTGTCCATTGCTGGGAAATTGGGTTCTTTATTGGCTTGGCGGAGTTCCATGGCATGTACGACTCAATTTGCATTTGCAAGACAAGCCCTACAAAGCTTTCAAATGCTTGACCACACAGGCCCATCGTTTGATCTGACATTCTCATAAGGAGAAGACCATTTGAGGGAATCACTGGCCGATTTGTAATGAGTGATGGGAAAAGTTCTCCCAAGTCAATTTGTTGTTTGTTCGGAAAGTAATGATTTTGTCCAAGCAAAATTCAAAGTCCTGGTTATCACCTATAAAGCCCTATACGGCTCGGGTCCAGGTTATCTGAAAGACTGTATTCTCCCATAGGAGCCTGCCCGTGCTCGGAGATCTTCTGGGGAGGCCCTTCTCTCAGTCCCACCAACATCCCAGGCACACCTGATGGGTACACGGGAGAGGGTCTTCTCGGTGGCTGCTCCAAGGTTCTGGAACTCCCTTCCCAGGGAAGCTAGACTGGCTCCCTCCTTGATATGTTTTTGGAGGCAGGCAAAAATGTTCTTGTCCTGGCAGGCCTTTGGTGAATAATGTGGACCTCCATCTATGTTGAAGATTTTTAAAATTTAATACGTATTTTAAATGTTGACATGTTTTCATATTGAAACCTATTTAATTATATTTTTAACTTTTGTATATTTCTATTTATAGTTTTCAACTGAATATGTTTTAATTTTGTAAAGCTGCCTTGAAGCCCAGTATTGGGCAAAAGGCAGGATACAAATAATGATGATGATGATGATGATGATGATGATGATGATGATTTTGGGGAGGGTATCTTTGTAGTGCTTTACAGCATGTGCTCTGAAGCTCACAATCAGTTCTGAACTTAATAGTGAATTCATAATACACCGATCCAGGCTTGCTACGAACATGAGTTTCGACCAATGAGCGAGCCAACTAATTATGAAATTTGGCAGCCTCGCTATTTATAATACAGCTATTTCGAGCCGGACAAATGGATATTTCCAAGGAGGTCATTCTGAACTAGGGCAAAACTGTTCACCCATGTGCCAACCTCCTTCTGCATATCAGATGTCTCTCTGAGACTCTGGCACACAGCTTCTTGGGGAGCTTTCGAGGCATGGCTCAGCTGCCGGGGACTGCTAGGTGTTGTGCTTCAGTTTGAGGGATTAAACAGAAAGGAGGAACAGCTGAGCTCGGGAGGGTTTGGGGAGTGGCCTTCATAGGAACAGGCAGAAGCCAACTACAGGCCAACACAGCTGACAGCAACTCCTAATCACCACCATTCCAATAAAAGACATGCCAGCAGCAATAGGCGGTGCTGGAAGCAACTATTGTTCTTGCTGCTTCTTCATCATTTGCATACCAGCTCCTTGATCTTGCCTGGATGTAACCTGCCCTTGGACCAGACTCTGGCTACTCTTTGGCGCATTCTTGAACCCAGTGTTGTTTGACCCAGTGTCTGACGGATACTTTGGCTTTCGACCACGGACAGTTTATTGAGGTTTCCCTCCTGCTAATCTAGTTAACTCCGGTGAATTATGACACTAGGCTCCTGTACCTCACTCCTTTCACATCTGTTCAGCAAGCGCGGGAAATGAACGAGCAAGTGGCTCTTGCAATAGAAATGAATAAGCTGTGAAATACTGTGTACAGACTCCAGCTGATATCTGGGGTTATTACCAGCTACTAATTGGGGTGTTATAGGGGAGGTTAAGTAGTGCCAAGTGAGCTAAGCTCTCCACAGGTATGTGTGTGTGTGTGTGTGTGTGTGTGTATATATATATATATATATATATATTCAAATAAAAAATCAGTATTTTTATTCTGGATTCCCCCCCCCCCTTTTTAGCTTAGAAAGGTGACTTTGAACCAGGGGCTCCTAAGGGGGGATAGATAACATAATCTGAAAACAAAGAGAAATAGCGTGTGTGTATGAAAAAGAGACACAGAGGGTGGGGCGTTACCATAAAATAACTGGTATACAAGCCTAAAAAGCTGTGTGTGTGTAAATGAGAGAGAGAGAGAGAGAGAGAGAGAGAGAGAATAAATCTCATTCTAAAATTAGAAAGCCAATTTGTCTTTTAAGCCTGGGGAACGAGAGGCACTACAAGCCCTTGGAAATTAGAAGCAAAACAAGCGATGTTGAAGTCATCTGCTACTCTACACCTTAGGGGCAATGGTTAGAAATGAGAGAGACAATAATATTCCTCTAGTCTGCCATAGCACCGTCACACAAGGGAGGGGAAAGGATGGATTTGGGACTAGGCAGATGAAGGGGGAGATTCTTTTTCCCCCCCAGCTGAATGAATTTAAATAATACCTGCAGGATTAGACATGGGGCCATTTTAGAAATAAAAACAAAGCCTAATTTCGTAGCCTCTTCTATGTTCGGTCAGAGTTTCTAAGGGCTAGTTCACTGTGGATAACCAGCTCACTGTCCTCCCCCCTCACCTCGCAGGCTACGAAAGGACTGTGTGTTTGGGCTATTATTTTTTAAAATAAGGTATTCAGAAATCTGCCCCTCCCCCCCCCCGACACCCAGTATTTTCTCACCCCAGATGTAGTTGTTCCCTTTTGTGGCATCATGGACCTTTCTAAGGATGGTGTCGTATTTATGACTCTTAGTATAGGAAGCCTGCCAACTCCCTTATCTAAGAATGTCTGGGAAAAATGCCAGGCCTTTAACGGTTTAAAGGGTTTATTTGCAATTCCAAAATCCAATTACCAATAGCCAAGGTCACGCCAAAAGTTCAGTCCGTCCGAATGTCAAGCCGAGGGTCAAACCAAGTATTAGAGCAGTCCAAAGTCCAGAGCCAAAATAGTCAAGCCGGTTGTTCAGTCCACAGGTTCCGATTCAGGAGTATGCCGGGTGTCAAGAGCCGAAGACGACGGTTGTTCTCAACGGATCTTAGCTTCTGCCTTCTTTCTCCTTTATAGTTGCTTGAGCCTGTTCACAGCTGCGTGCAATTCCTTCGTTATCTTACTTAAGGTTTGCATCAGCTGTGCTCTGTTTTCTCAGTCTCATGCTTCGCCTTGTGGGCTTAGCTTTCTCTGCCCGTTTGAGCTGCCGCCTTTGTTGGGGAGTTACTGGACAAACTCCTTCAGGCCCCGAGTCTTCCTCATTAGAAACAGGGGGTGGGAGAGGGTGGCTTTCCTGGGGCTCTTCAGAGGAATCTCCTGCTGTTCCTCCTCCTCCGGTAAGTCCTGGGGAATGGGTAAAGCTGCAGTCTCTGCCACTTCTTCCTCCTCAGAGGAAGATTCTTCAGACTGCCTCATGACAGATGGGCGAATGAGTGATGTTTGAGATCGCTTGGATTCTGTGGATGTTAGCTTGTCATTTGTTTGACTGTTTTATTTTGTTAAAACTTTAATCATCATCATCATCATCCCCCCCCATTCTTCTCCAGCTTGTAAGATAAGCTGTACTGGATAAGACCAAAGGCCTATGTAGTACACCATTCTTTTCCCATGGGGATCAACCAGATAGCCAATGGAAATCCCATAAGCAGGATGTTCATCCTACTGTATCCTCCTGCTCATGTTCTGCAGGATCTAGGATTCCGAGCCATCGTGCCTCTGCTCCCACTATACACAGCCTGTCTCCGACCCTTCTTTTCACTGCCCTGCAAATGGTGATCAAAGTAAAACGGCGGCGGTGAGGGAGGCGTGTCTCTTTCCTCTTTACCCACTGCCCTGAGCTTCTGGGTTATTGCTCATCATCCCAGGAGCCACAGGAGAGGTCGTTTTCCCAAGGGCCAACCTAGCTCTAAAAATACAAGTTGCAGGCATTGCACTAGAGCGTTGACTGTGGAAACGAAAGCAGTTTGAGGGTTCCTTAAAGATGTGCGGGTGCGTAAACCCTTCTCCAAGCCGTATGTTGAGCCAGCAATCTTCAAGCTAGAGGGGGCACAGAGGGAAGGAAGCAATTGCCATTAAATGCTGTCTTGGTAACACATTCATTTCATTTTATTTTATTTTAAATAAAAATAGACACAGTCTTAGAACTCAGAGAGGCATTAGGGGCTGCTGCTGTCATGCTGATAGGTTACATTTCTCCACTGTGGAAATAAAGACAGGTCCTAATTCCAGAGTTCACTTAGAGCTTTCATTATAATGATTGGAGAAGCAGCACTAAAACATGTATTTTTTTTCTTTCTTTTTCCAGAGGGACTTAGGTGAGCTTTTCATTTTTATTTTATTTTTTTAGGTGGAAGCCAGCTAGACATGCCTGCATAGTTCTAATTAGAGCTGAAAACAGCATTTACTACACACGCACACACACACACATGCACAGAGAGAGAGAGAGAGAGAGAGAGTCAGGTATAACTCTCATGCAAGGCTGGGGAGGCCTTGCAGGGTTGTAAGTAGATTTAACGAGAACTTGCTTAGAATTTCAATGTCTCTGCAAACTTATCTGTGTCAGAGTTTTCTCATGGGAGCAACTCTCTCACTCTTTGCCATGGCCTTGAAGCTCTAAAGGTTTCCCTGAAAGGTGTGGGGCTCACTTGTGGAAGGAGTCACTCAGAGTGTAGCGTCATCTTAGTGGGTGACCTGTCTGTCAGGTGGCTTTGAAGAGGCCATGCCTCTGTTTATAAGCCGGGGGTGGGAGGAGAAGCATCTTTCAGTGCAAGGTCTGACATCCCTCCCTGTTTGGATCCATCTCTGTTTGGGACTTTGGAGGCACTCTGCACATGGACTCTCTTCTATTTGGACTTTGGATTTCTAAGGACTGTGCCATGAATAGTACTGGGAGGCTTTTCATCGACTTGAACTTGCCTTTGCTGTGGATTGTGGGTTTTCCTGGTCAGCTCAGCGTTCGGCAGTCTGGGCTTGATTGTGCATTATTTTTCCCTGCCAGACTCAGGTGGCAGGGAGTTGCAGGTGCTAAGCAGAAGCACATGACTCCTGTGCCTGAGATTTTAGCCTTCCTGTGATCTTGTAGGCATTGGCCATGTCCCTTGAGTTACCAGCGTATGTGGTGTTTGGAAAAGCTCCCTTCAGATGGTTTGTTAAGCCTTTCTAGAATCGCCGCCCCCAGTGATTGCCTGAAAGCTCATATCAGGATTGGACCCTAAAGCTTTCTGACCATCTATCAGCTTTAAGTGTTTTAGAGTGTGTAGCCATTAAGCTTTTTACCGTGGGAGTTCTTCAGTAAAAGAAGTCTCACTGATGTGAGTGCCTTGTGTCCGTTTGCCAGCACGTGTGAATGCCAGAGGGAGCGGGCATGCACACGACACACAGTTCTTGAATTCTGTTGCAATGGATTTCCCATACATCCTGCAGTTAAGAGTGTTAGTGGATAGGGGTCATAGTTTCCTCATGCTTAAACAGCTGCAATAGCTCCTGGTCTATTTCAGCAGGTCTTCACTTTTAAAGGCTGGCCCAGCTTGTTACAAAGGTATCCAAGGGGATTCCTACTCCAGCATGGTCATGAACTCAATGGGACTTACTCTCCAATATTTTGTTATAGCAGAGCAGCCCTAACTTGTTTGTGAATCACCAGAAGGGCAGGAGGCAATTCAAACATAAGAAGAGCCATGCCGGATCAGAACAAAGTACATCTAGTCCATCGTCCTGTTCACACAGTGGCCAACCAGCTGTTCACCAGGAACCCACCGGTAGGACATGAGTGCAACAGCACCCTCCCACCCATCTTCCCCAGCGAGTAGTGTACATAGTCATTCTGACTGTGATACCGAAGGTAGCTGGACTCCTCCCATATGTACCTGCCTGGATCCTAAGATCATCCTCAGGAAGTAAGGCAGGTGGCTACCAGGAGGAGGGCCTTCTCTGCTCTGGCACCCCGGCTGTGGAATGAGCTCCCTAGAGAGGTTCGCCTGGCACCTACATTATACTCTTTTAGACGCCAGGTGAAAATAAAATACTCTTTCATTTTCTCAGAATTTTAACAGTTTATTAATCTAATTTTTAACTTTGCTGTTTTAACT
Source organism: Anniella stebbinsi (assembly GCA_029215795.1). Taxonomy (NCBI): domain Eukaryota; kingdom Metazoa; phylum Chordata; class Lepidosauria; order Squamata; family Anniellidae; genus Anniella; species Anniella stebbinsi. Next base: position 17,544,679 of record JARDYH010000010.1, read on the forward strand.
TTGTATTTTAAATCTTTATTGCTGCTTGGTTTTATCCTGCTTGTGTTCTTACATTGTATTTTTATGCTATGTGATAATAATAATAATAATAATAATAATAATAATAATAATAATAATTTATTACCCGCCTCTCTCTACGGATCGAGGCGGGGAACAACAACAAACACAAAATACACGAAACTAATTAAAAGCACATAAAACCAATACATCATTAAAATACCAATTTTGAATAATTGTCATGGTTTTAATTTTTGTAAACTGCCCGGAGAGCTTCAGCTATTGGGTGGTATAAAAAATGCAATAAATAAATAAATACTAGTCACTCCAGGAACATGGAAGGCCATTCCACAGCTCTGTTGTAGCAGTTTAGGATGGGCAAATGTGTTGCTTGAGCTTATTGAAATTCTGCAAATTCCCCCTCAAAGCTCAGCTCATGTCATTCATATTCCCGAATGTCGGTATCTTCATGCCCCATGATGATGAGGTTGAATGCATCCATGGGATCTTAAGACTCCAAAAAAAACCCTCACAATGTTATGCAACTACAAGGGAAAAATTCTTGTACAAAAACAGCCGCCGGGAGGGTCTTAATTGAAGGAGCAATTGATAATCATGTCAGGCTGATCGGAATGTCAGAATGCCAATTTAAAGAAAACTGGTTGAGCTGCAAAACAGGCTGGAAAATTGTCTGCCGAACTCCACTGCTCGGGGCCAAGCAGCCAGAATTAAAAATAAGTAAATCACATCTAATTCTGTACACAAGTTTCACGCCCATGCCTAATCTGATTATTCAAACAAACACTGAGGAGAAGGCACTTGAATCTTCAACAAGTCTGGAGTTTTATCTTCCCTTCCTCATCTTCCCTGAGAACAATTTGTTTTCAGAGTTAATAACCAAAATGCATTCATCTTCTGTCGCTGTTCCCAATTCGATAGCAAATTGCTTTTATTGTCAGACCTACAAATTTGGGTCTCATAATCAATATTGCCATTTTATGAGCTGTCTATAAAGAGACCCAAAAATGTAGCATTGCTTTGATTGTCAAAGCATAAAGATTGATCGGTCCTTGCCGCTTTCTTTGCTATATAGATTCCCAGTCGATGTGCATCCGCTAAAATGTAGCTCTGTGACATTACGTCCCGCCCCTTGGCCAATCTCTCTTCCAAATCATATAGTCAATATCTTTTGCTCTGCATTTCTGTTAAGCACTTTTTTCCAGTGTACAACCCCAATAAATATGTTAAAGAGGGTGAGCAGGTAGGCAAGTCTTTGAAGTCTCCCTTTCCAAAGCCACTCCTCCATATGCATGAAATCGGAATTATTACACTCCCCTCCCCTGTTTCCTGCATATTCCTTATTTTTTGAGCAGAATCAGAGAAATGTCTGGTATATTATTCCCTATTTTGAAAATTCCCAATTCGCAAATGATGCTGGATCTTACTTGGAGACATTCAGGCAGTTATCAGTGGCCAATAGGGACCATAAGAGAAGGTGGAATGCTTTGTACATCAACGGTCACAGCTTAACCCACTGGCCTGGCTCAGTGTAGCTTCATGTTTCTATTCTTCTGCATCACACACTAGAATTACAACTCCCATCATGGATCATGGTAGCCAAGGATATAGGGGTTGTAGTCTTGGGACTGAAAGTTGAGGACCACTGCGCTGGATGCTGGATTATTTTGAAGGTCAACAGCTTCCTCTCCTTCTAAGCGTTTCATTTGTTGTAGCCATGTTGAAGATCGCCAGGATGCTCCGAATATTGTCTCATCACTCTTCTCGTGCCCAATTCCTGTTCGGGTTTGCGATCACTCCCTCCCCCTCCCCCCCGGCAGGAATGGGAAACTCGCACAAACCAAGCAGTGATTGAACAGAAGATTTGCCCAAGTTTCTCCATCCACTAAGGCAGCTAACAGCAATTCCTAATCACCACCATCCCCATAAAAGACATGCCAGAACCCAGAAGCGATGCTGGAGGCAACTATTGTTCGTGGTGCTTCGACTTCGTTGCTTGCATACCAACTCTTTGCTCTTGCCTGGACATATCCTGACAGGAACCTGACTACTCTTTGGTGCTTTCCTGAACCCAGTGTTGTTTGGTCCGGATTCAGACGGATACTTTGAATTTCAACCACAGACTGTTTATTGAAGTTTCCCTCCTGCTTATTGAGTTTAATGAAGGTGGTTTATGACACCAATATAGTGGAAGTGACAGTCCTCCCAGGGAAGGACTGTCAGGCCCTGGGCTGACTCCACCCATGCAGGCTAACCATTGGATCCTCCCAGAGAGGAAGGAATGGGGGGGGGGGGAGTTTATTGTTGCCTTGTTTGAGTGATATGCACTTTCGGAACTCTGGTGTCAGTGCCCAGGTTTTAGAGGGCCCTCTTTCAGTGAGTCTACCTTTTCACTGCCATGGATCCTCATCCTCTTTTTCATCATTGTTACTCTTTGCTTGTTTGACAGGCAGAGAGCCCTGGAGTAAGTTGGCCGTGGCATTTGCTGTTCCTCCTTCTCACCACCATCATTGTCTGGGCCAGAGGAAGAGGTAGATAAATTAGCAGGTTCCATTGGTGAAGTGGAGAAGCAACTCCAGGGTCTCTTGACAGTCAACCCCTACTGGGATTGGGCCCTCAGCAGATGCCCTATTATGCCTACCTTTAATGCTGGTCCTGCCCACTGTGTTCCTGTATCTCTCATTACTCTTTGGTCCCAACATCTAGCCCTCTTTGTTGGCTCTGCCCCCTGGTATGCCCTTCAGCCCTGACTCCTGGCCCATTCCATAGCTCTTGGTTCACTCCAGCCTGTCAACCCTAGCCCAAGCCTTGACACAGATATAGTCTATCACTGTACCTGGATGTCTCCCTTGGATGTCATGGCTTACTGCTGTTGATAGACCTGTTCTCCATAGATCTCTCTAATCCCTTTAAAGCCATCTGAGGACTGGTTCACAACATGTAGCATTACTCAGTGCCGGATGGTAGGCAGCTGGACATGTCTATTGACACCATCAAAGCACACGATGTTCCAAGTTTATGAAAGTTCTGTCAGCGCTGTCTCATGGCAGACACATCTTTCACTGTCATCAGGAGATCAAAGCTTATTGCAATCTCTTTCTACGTGGACTACATTCGTATCTTGCTTTTCTGCCAAAGCACTCAAAGCTGTTTACATTTCATAATGATACAATTTAAGAGACAATATGAATTAAGGAACAGGGGGTGGCGAGAGATGAGAGCGAGCATATGTAGCAATGGAGAATGAATTAATTTGGTTCACATTTCAATACAAGACAGCCTGATTTGTGATTCCACAACTAATACGTGAACTGCAACACAATGATCCTTTGGGGTATTTATTTCTTTATCTGGATTTTACAGTTCAGTTCTCTGATTTTTTTTTTTAATGTACACAAAATGCATTTATTAGGGGAAACCGCGTGCACAAAACCTCATACAGTGGGGAAAATGTGTACAAAACTGCATGCAAGGACAGAAAGCCATACAAAATCCATACAATGAGAGAAATGCTTGCAAAATGTGTACAGCAACCTATACAGTGGGGGACATGGATACAATGGGAAAAATGCATATACCGTATTCCTTCGATTCTAAGACGCCATTGATTGTAAGACGCACCTTAATTTCAGTACCACCAACAGAAAAAAAGCTTTGATTCTAAGTGTGGGGAAATCGCCATCAATTCTAAGACGCACCCTGTTTTTAGAGATGTTTATATGGGGGAAATGTGCATCTTAGAATAGAAGAAATAGGGTAGAAGTGTGGGTAATTTTGGCCCAAATTTTCACAAATTGCAGCTGAAATTTGCTCAAATGTCTATTTCAGCAAACAACAACAGAAAAAGTTCCTGGCTTTCAGGAAAAGCTTGTGGCTCAGCTTGCAAATGCAAGGATAGGACAGAGTGATGATCCTTGCTGAAAACAACCTTTGGTGAAAAAAGGCCAATGGAAGATGATTTTTTTAAAAAAAAAAAATGGCAGCACTAACCTTGGTTGGATCTGGATGTTTCTTCTTTATCAGCAAGTTAACTTTAAGGAAGAGCTGAGTTGGAGTCACACTTTAGAACTCATTTCCCAATATCTAGAACTAGGGATAAAAATAACCCTAATGACTTGTATTTATGTTACTAGTTGGTTCTGGACTTTCCATTTTATAATAGTCAAAGTATTTCCACTTTCTAAGTTAAACTTGGTGTCATGAAGCACATGTCAATTTTTTCTGACAATTTGATTAAAAAAAAAAAGAAACTATTCACTTTGTAAATAGTATTTCACATTTTTCCCCCTTACCTGTTCTATTTTGCTGTAAACTTGCATTTAGTGTTTTTTGTATGTTGTTGTGATATTGTTATTTAGCATATTGCTAAATATTGTTGTAGTCTTTTGTTGAACTTTTTTTGGTGAGATTTCTGCTGTAAACTTGCATTTTGTCGACCACCCAGAGAGCCTTGACTATGGGGCAGTGTATAAATGTAATAAATGAAACGAAATGCAAGCCGACTCAGGTGTGCCTTGGAACTCTGGTGAACCTAAAGAGGGTCAGAATTCTCCATGATGACAGCTCTACTTCTAGCACATCTGGAGGGCTCCAGCTTGGGAAAGCTGTTCTCCCCTATCATCTATTTGCTCCTCTCTTTAATTCTCACTACTCATTTACATCCTTCACCCCAAGGGCCCTTTGAAGAACTTCGCTTCGCTTTGTGTTTGCTTTTTGTTCTAAGCAAACGAGGACGGATCGCGAACAATTTGCAGCTCTTCCCCTTGAAGTGCATTGCAGCTCCGGCATTAATTAAGGATGGGGGGGGGGACTACAAGAGCAAGAGTCCTTTGGTCTCCATGGTGACAAAAATGTTTTGAGTAGTGACGCAAGTTTAAATCCCGTTTGATCTTAAGTGCCGTTCCAGGCAGCGCGGAGTTATTCAGGTGCAATGTGATCTCCCGGTGTCAAGAAGCCAATGTGAATTACAAGGAAGAGTGGGGTGCGAAACATTTATTGCGAGGAATTTCAGGCGGCGGATGCAGCGAGGAGGAAATGCAGCATCTAAACTTTGCCCTTTTCTCTGTGCGGGAGGAAACGAAATCTGTTCCAAGGACGGTGGAGTTCTGCAACCTGGATGCATTATGCCAACTTAACCCAGCCTTTCGTTTTTCCACAGTGCATTTTGTTTCTGAGGACCATGGCCACAGGCAAGAGATGATGCTAGAGCCCTGACCACTGGAAATCCAATTCCCTACCTGACTTTTCAGATAGCACCAGAGACTGCCGATCACACGGGAGTACTGGTACCAGGCCTCATATACATGTAGGGATGTCCCTCGCTGTGGAATCTGGCCCCTTTTGATGATATGTAATTTGTTTTTAGGCTTTTATGGTTTTCAATTTTGTATATCGGTTTTTAAATGTTCAATTATTTTAATTTTTGTAAACTGCCCAGAGCGCTTCGGATATGGGGCGGTATATAAACGTAATCCCAGTGAACACTCATCTTGTCTCGCCGTTGAAGGCCCTTCTGCAAAAATGCATTGATTGGGGGAAAGATGTACGATTTAAATGCCAATTTATATGCAAGTTGCTTTTCTTTTTAATCACAGAAAACAGGAGCAAGTGGACCTCTGGCATGCAAAACTGATGCAGGCCAGAAATGGACTGGTCTCTCCCTCCCTCCCTCCCTGGAAGCTTTTATATACTCAAGGTGAGGTGGAGCCAGTCAGGTTGAGGCAGTGGATAGGTAGTCTAGATGGATGGAGCCTGGAAGAACTCTCCAACCTGTAACTCCAGTGGTTCACCGCATGGGACAGCACCACTCGGATCTGTGGGCACTGAGTTCCCGCTCCTGACTGCTAAGAATGTCAAAGTTCCCGAAGATTGTTATGGTACTCTTGGGGCAGAGTGTGCTATTTGCCCATCAATCTAATAGTTGGCTCACATTTCCCCAGGGAAATGTCATATCCTTTTCAAGGAGTCAGGCCCCTTTTGTATCTAATTGCTCCCTGAAGAATGCCGGAGTGATATATCAGTGGAGCACAGCCTCTTTTGCGTGTTAATATCAATAACGCATGCTAATAGGGGTCTCAGGATAGGAAATCGCTAATGTGGCTTGCCTGCCAGAGATCATTACATCCGGTGGACTCTAGCCTCTTTAGGCCCTGAGGTTGGAAGCATGGTGACCTTTTTGTTCTTGCAAAGAAGCGGGTTGATGGAAAACAAGAGCGGACACCATCACCTTTGCTGTCTACTATCTACATGAGTTAGTGAAGCGTTTCCCAAAAGTTTTCATAGCAGAGAGTTTTGTTCTGAATTAAAATGAAGTCTCACTGTAGTCTTCACACCCTCCAAGAGGCTTCCTTTTACACCACCCTAGTGCCCTCCAGTTGCATTTGGACTTATTTATTTACTTAACAACAGTTATGGATCACTTACGTTAAACACATTTCTAAGCAATGTGCAGAGGATGCACTTACTGCCCGGGGAATGCTTGTTGGAAGAGGTACATTTTAAGTAGGTGCTGAAAACCCAGAAGGGTTGGTGTCTGCCTATCTTGTAGGAGTAGGGAGTTTCAGAGAGTGGGCACTATAACACTAAAGGCCATGTTCTGAGTCATCATGGACCAGGCCTCCAAACTCTTGGGTACCACCAGGTGGGTATCTCCTGATGAAGGCAGCAACCAAGCAGGCTGATAGCGGTTTATGGAATCTCTTGAATCTCCTGGTCCTGAGTTGTTTAGGGTATCAAAACCTGAATGGTAGCATATAGACATCAATGACCAATAGCCCCAGCCAGCATCACCAGTAGTCAGGGATTCTGGGAGTTGCCGTCCAAAACAGCTGGCTGGTGGCAGGTTGTGTAGACTATGCAAGAAGAGTAAGAATGATTTGCCCTTGGATAGCCCATCTTCATGTTCTTAATACTGCTTCTGATTAGAAGAAGTGAGCCCAAAGCACTGAGAATGTAAGAAGAGCACCGCTTGGTCAGATCAAAGGTCCATCTAGTCTGGCACCATCTTTCCAACCATGACCAATCATGGAAGTCCATGACCAGCAGGGCATGAAGGCAACAGACCTACCCCACCACATCTCGCCTTGGCCATAAATTCATTTGGTGTCCTTACTCTGCAATAGCTCCTCCCACCCCAACCTTGATATATAGAGATATAACTCTCAGTTGACCATGAGAGTGTCTCGCTAGTTTGCTTTCCTACATAATAAATGTGCTGCATACAGAGGGATTGGTGAGGCAGCAAGGACCCCTCTATCAGCCTGTCTGGAGCCACCTGCCATTTGGCTCCTCCCCTCTCAGAACGGCCTCCATCAATGTCCTCAAAAGAGGCTACTGATGGAGGCAGAGGTGTTTCGGAGGAGAGGTGACCCCCCTCAATTGGCGTGGCTCAGACCCGCTGCCACATGGCTCCTCTCTTCCTAGAATTATCTTTTGCAGTGGCCATGATCCCTAGACTTCACTCCCCTCCTTCCTCACTCCTCCCTCTTATCTTTTGCATCCCATCTGTTCTATGGTAAGCCTTTATTTTAAAATGCGAACCACCTCGACTGCTTTGGCAGGAAAAAGATGTAATTGTAATTAAATGCAGCGAAGGCCGCGGATTTCATAAAAGGTAGCCAGCTCTGGATTCTTGAATGCCAATACAAATTATGAGCTGCTGAAAGGCAGGTTGGGCTCCTTTTCTAAATGTGTTGTCAGTTTTTGCTTTTAGAAACATCACTTAAACACCCCCCCCCCCCCGGTGATGCAGAGTACGGGCATTGTGCACCACTTAAAAAAAGTACTAATACCAAGTGGCAAAATGGCCGGTCATCACTCTGCTAATGGGTTTGAGAAACCAAAAGTGTGTCTTTTGTTCTGTTCTGTGGGCTGTATTGTTTACTCCTCCTCCTCTGGAGTCAGACTTTTCTCCTTTTCTGGAGTCAGAAAGCTAGAGGATTGTCCGAAAACTCCCCAATGTACAGAGTAATTGAAAAGCCAACAGTCTATCTACCTGTTCTGGCTTCCGTCTGATGCCTTTGCAACACCTGGATATGGCTGTTTTCCCCACTGCGACCTGCACCACTCAGATTCCAACCTACACCTTCGACCAACTTTTCCAAATAGCTTGAAATTGCCCTCTTGCCTTTGGTGCCTCTTTACAATTTAGCGATGGCTCTCTGCCACATTTAGCCATCCTCATGTAATTAATTGTACGGAAACAGCGGCGAGCTAAGGCCAAAAGGGCTTGTTGTTTCATTTGTGCTTGAGTGGGAATTAAGGCATTATGTTACTGGGTACCACGTGTTGCATTACTGGAGGCGTTTTGGAATTCCAGCATGCAGAATTCTTGAATTAAGTGGCTGCATTTTTAGTCAGGCTTCCCCCGCTCCACAAAAAAAATGGGGGATCGGTGTATGTGCTTTTAACTGGCCAAGCTGAAATGGCTCAGCTACAGTGCCAGTATTTTGCATATCTTTTTAAATGATTTGCACATGTTTTTTGGAAGTGGCTACAGGTCCCATGGAAGTTGAGCATCAATAAAAGGAATGGGCTGTATTAAGATAGCTGGTTCACTGGGGAGGGCTAAAAGGTGGAACCCACCTGAATTTGCAGTTGAGACGTGAACTCACTGGGGGGATAGCTTATGAACTCAACTGTAGGCAGCTGTATAGGCAGAGGCAGGCATCAGACCTGGGGAATGAGCAAGCCAGAGTCATGGTGAGCTGACCTTCTTTGATCCCATTGCATCTTCCTCTGAGTTCTCATCCTTGGTTTTGGCACAGACTGGTCCTGACACTGGAGTAGGAACCCCAAAATGCAGTTCAAACTTCATTTTCTCTGAAATGTCAGTTGCAACCCTACAATTACCTGCATGACCTCTATATGACCCTGAAGTCACTGCTTTGCATCTGGTGATGCCAACGGTGGAATGACAGTGCGTGTTACTTTATGAACATCTGTGCGCCGCAATCACTGTTTTTTTAAAAACAACAACAGCACGGGGGTAGATATGGTTAAAATAAACAGACTCCATTTATGATGAGCAGCAAAGAACTAAGATGTGTAGCAAAAAAAGATGCATAAAGAGCCATGCTCCTCAACTATCTTTTTCAGAATTTCATTGATTTTATTTTTGTATATCCTTTTTTAAAGCATAATCTATAGTAACAAGTAAAAGACTGGCCACAGAATGCTGTATCTGTTTGGAATGCTGGAGGCGGAGGGTGGTCTTGGATTGGAGAGACCTATGTTCAAATATTTGGTCAGCCACAAAGGCTACTGGGTGGTCATGGGCCAAGACAACCTACCTTCCCGATAAGGTAAAATGAGATTATCCCATCAGTGCCCCTCCAAACAATTTGGAATAAGAGCAGGGTCAAAACAAGAAAATTCAATAAAACAGCCTACATCTACTTCCCTGCTGGGTGAATACAATCAACCATTTATCAAGCCCGCTAGCTCCCCCTGTGTTTGGAGATGTAATGGGTAGCGACCAAGGACAGGGACTTTTTTTGTTTTTAATTGTGGTCCCCTGCCTTTGAAGCATGCTCCCCAAAGATGTACACCTGCTGCCTATTTTGCTACGATTTAGATGCCAGGCAAACACCCTCTTACTCTCAGGTGCTTTGGGTCTTGATCCTGCACGAAAGTTTGTTTTGCTCTTGTCTCGCTGCTTTCCTGCTCTCATGAATAAAGCAAATGTATTTATTTATTTATTTCAATATTTAATATGTATCTCTTGCCGCTGTTGCTGCCTGCTACAACATCGATTGATGGTGTTCTGATGTTTTATCTGTAAGCCGCATTGGAAGCATATTGGAAAATGTTAAGTACATTATAGATGAAACGTACATCAAACACCAACTTACTGTAGCGTGCACGGAGCCACTCAATATAAGCCAGACGTCTGACTTTTCCTGCCAAGCATGGAGAAGAATTTCAGAAGAATCCTGCACCTAAACAGAAATCCGGGGAAAGATGGGGGGGGGGGAACCTTCTCACCACTTGACCTCATTATTAGTATTTTTTTAAGCTGAGAAAAAAGGTATCTTCAGAACTTTAGGAGTGAAAATGTGGGTTGGGATTCTGGAAGACTCGAAAATGGTGCCATGGTGGCCCAGTTCACGTTTTGTGCTGCTGCTGCCAGGGTCTGTGGGTTTTGTTCAATCTGTTCTGTCTAGGGATGGGTGAAATGGGCAAGCGCTCACCCCGCCACTGCTCCGGCCTGCCCCCCCAGGCCTCTGCTGAGTGCTTGTGGAGCTCTCGAGCACTTGTCAACTGCCTGTCCTGGCTTCCCTTCCACCCCATGTTAATGGCCATGGGGCAAAGTACGCAATTACCAGGCTCTGGAAACTGCTAGTTTCCCCCCACTGCATTAATGGTGGCCGCCATGAGCATAAAAGAGGGAGAATGCACAATTTTGGCAGTGGCTACAGGCTGCTGTCAAGCCCCCATGGGGACTTGCGAGTGCTCGGCCGTGGGTCCGTGCCCACCTTGAATGTGCCCAACTGGGCCAGCAAGGGCCGGAGTCCACGTGCATGCTGCCATGTTTGTGGTCCCAAATTCGGGTTCCCGCCTCTTTGGGGTGATGGCCTCCTCGTTTTCAACAGCGCACCGCCGACCGGCACAACCTGGTCTTTCTCCATGCTGGGAACAGCTGTATCCATTGAAAGTAACAGGTACCATTTCCCCAGATGTCTTCATTAAAGAAGAAGAAACTGAGCAAATGTCTTCATGGACATCAAGAAAGAGATGGAGGAGATATATATATATATATATATATATATACCCAGAACATTGAAGGAAGCAGAACTGACAACTTGTCCACCCCCAGTGATGATAATCCACTGAAGGAAGGCTCTTTTTTCTCCCCTCTTCATAGAGAAAGAGACTCAAAGGCGAATGTCTCCTACCACAAGTGATTGGCACGTCACAGTAGATCAACATGCCCTGTCCAGAATGAGCTTTACAAACTTGACATTTTATTTGTGTCATTTTTTATTGTGACGGGTATTATTTTTATATATTTTTTATTCTTTTTGGAAAAGTCTTTTTTTTAAAAAAAAAAGATTGAAAGGTAGCAAGAAGAGGAACATGGGGAATTCACCCGACAAGATCTGTTAGAGAGTTCCCTGCACTCTAACATGACAGGAGAAAGGATAATCTCACAATGTGCCTCCCGGTGAACACTCCCAGGGCCTCCTGCCGAGCCAGCAAACCGCAGCACACACAGCTTTTGCAGCTCAGCCTTATTTGGTGGTTGTTCGTTAAATCCAGGACAGGTGACTGGCTGCCCAAGGGCTCAATCCGGCCTCCGAAGGATTCTCGTTGGGACCCCAGCATATTTCCCAACCGTATGGACAAGTGCGCCTGATTCAGTTCAGTGGCTCACAACATTTGTTGCATTTTCCATAGCAAACAAATGATGAGCAGAGCGCACACAGAGAAGCATGACTGCTACATAGAAGAGAAATCAGAGACGTATGAAACAGTTGCGTGTGTGTACGTGTGTGTGTAAGTGTTTAAAAATGGTGTGTAGGTTGGTTATTTTCCAGCAATGTTCGTAGTTTTGGATGAGTAAATTTGCATGTAGTTCCAGGAAGTAAAATAAACAAAACCAAAATGGTCCTCGTATCGACAGACTCTGTACGACTTGTTCACTACTCCACTGCATAATCTGTGGGTCAGAGTCACTATGGATTCAAACCCATTTGAATCCATAGTGGATTTCTCTGTCATCCTTATTACTATGTGCCTGATTGCATTTGAATGTCTTTGCCATGTGCAACGTACCATTCCCATTGCTTATTTAGTGCACAGGCTGAAAGTTCATCCTGAGTTTGAAGAGGATGATCATAGAATCATAGAATCGTAGAGTTGGAAGGGACCTCTAAGGCCATTGAGTCCAACCCCCTGCTCAGTGCAGGAATCCACCTTCAAGCATCCCTGACAGATGGCTGTGCAGCTGCCTCTTGAAGGCCTCTAGTGTGGGAGAGCCCAGGACCTCCCTAGGTCATTGGTTCCGTTGTCATACTGCTCTAACAGTCAGGAAGTTTTCCCTGACGTCCAGCCGGAATCTGGCTTCCTGTAATTTGAGCCCATTATTCCGCGTCCTGCACTCTGGGATGATCAAGTAGAGATCCTGGCCCTCTTCTGTGTGACAACCTTTCATGTTTTTGCATGTCTCCCCTCAGTCTTCTCTTCTCCAGGCTAAACCTGCCCAGTTTTTTTTTCAGTTTGTCCTCACAGGGCTTTGTTTCCAGATGGCAAAAGACGGGAAACCAGAACATCTCCCTTTATCATTTCCAGGGGCCAGGGAGCATAATTTTCAAAGATGGGGAGGGTAAAATTTACCAGAGCGTTTCAAAGGGATAGGACTGCTGTTTCCCTCCAGCATCTGCCGCCTGAGGGCATCTCCTCACTCTGCCTTATGGTAGGACCGGCACTGGACCATTTGAGAACTCCTCCGCTTGAGACTTCCCCAAGCTGAAATCTTGGTGCTGTAAAGTGTGAAGGCTGAGGTAAAAATGAACGGCTTGCACCGACCAAACAGAAAGCTGGGGTGAGTGACAGCTAAGTCTTCTTTGCTGGAAACGGGGAAGCGGTGAGCGCATTGATCACCTGAGGACAGCAGGTCTAAAGTGCTTTGTCGCCAATCTATCAGCCCTGTGTCAGTTTTACACCTTTCCTCCTAGTTAACGGGTAGATGCTTTCCCTTCCCCTGGGTTATTTATCCTTCCCAGGCAAGGGTTATTACATGCTGTCTCCTTTTCAGCTGCATGCTAATAAATTTTCTCCACCACCACTGGAAAACTGGGCCAAATGGATGGTGTGAGGGGCTCATTTATCATGATTTCTGCCTTTGTGTCATGTGGGAAATGAGGAGCTGAGAAGAGCAGATGAAGGCAGGGAGAGGGAGATGGAACTTCACCCTCTTTAAATTGACCTCACAGAACCTGGGCTCGAGTCGTGTTATTTGGTTCTGCTCAGCTGCCATTTTGAAATGTCCGTCACCCTCTCTTCCCCCTCCCAAAGAATCTTTTCGGTAATAAATCCCTAAATGTGATGGATTTAAGAAGTCAGATCAGAATTCTTTTGTGCCTGTGAGGAACTGATCTCAAATCCAGCTTTTGTCTGATTGTTCCCCAAGGCGGCCAAGAAATGTTTTAAATAAATAAATAAATAAATGACTTAAACACAAACATGCAAGGCTGCTTCAGGCATAGCACTAAACGAGGGATAGACAACTGTGTCCCCTCATTTTGGACTACAGCTCTCATAAGCCATGACCGTAAGCCAAGCTGGTCAGTGGGAGTTGTAGTCCAAAACACCTGGATGGCACCAAATTACCTACGATTGCGCTAAACCATAGTTTAGCATATACAAGATTTAGCATCACCTCTCCCCAGTCTTGCATGCTCCCTGCTACCTCTTCCTCCTCCAGGACAGCTGTGAAGAAGAGTTTGGAAGTAGTTGCTTCTGTTTGCTAGAGCTTTCCAATTTGTCCAATTCCAGGTAAACTGTGGTCAACATTAATGATGGTTGGTGGAAATAAGGCAACTTTGAACCATAGTTTTTGAGGCTGGCTTGTTTTCACAAACCATAGTTAAAATCAACCGGATTTTGAGGTTCAGGTGACACACTAAACTGTAGTTAATCTAAACCAGAAGGGGATGGGTGTGCATTGAATCGAAAGCATTACATCAAATCATAGCCAGTGAAGGGCACCTGATGAATTGGCCTTTAGTCCATGGAAACGAAGGCCATGTTGACATAGTTCGGCTTTCAGGTGTCACAAGAGCCTGTGTTTTTGCTACAACAGGCTAACATACCAACTCCTCTGGAATTTTAAACAGATGTAGATCTATAAAATCTGTTGTATATCTGTTTTTCAGTGTGAAGCCATAGATTACAGAGAGGGGGGCAGGGGGCATTCAAATTGATTCCTGCTTTTTGAAGAGCAGTCAATTAGAGAAACTTGATGGTAAAGCTTTTTATGAAGCAGTTTGTACTGCAGGTAGATGAAGGCGTTTGGGGGAGGTAAAACCTTGCTCAATAATAGGGATGGCAGAGTGAGGGATGAAATTCACTGAACTTTTCTTCCAAGCTAGTTTCAGCTCTCTCTCATTCTGGTTTGCGAGCTGTTTGTTGTTGGTGTTGATCGTCTGAGTGGGGAAAAAAGTTGTGCCTTTTTTTTCTTTTCTTTTTTTTTAAGTTGTCCATTTTTGACACGCACATTTTGCAAACGCAAACTCAATTTCGGGAATCTGCAAACAGTTTCGGAGAACGTGCGCTCCTGTTCGCATCCCGGGTTTGCAAATGGGACATTTTTGAATGGTTTGTGAATTGAAACAGAATTCTCCCGCATCCCTCGCTGGATACATGTATTTTTCACATTCCAGATTGCGTAGCGGGAGCCTGTTTAAGCTTTGTGTGTATTCGATTGGGATGTTGATGTTCCCAATTCCTTCTCCAAGGCAGCTCAAATTCTCAAAGATTGTCTTCTTTAAAGGCTCTCTCTTTCTCTCTCTCTCTGCTGTCTGGCATGAATCAAAAGCAACCCAAAATGGCTAGCTTGTCAGTCCGGGAGTTGTTACAGGGGATTTTGTGGTGGGAAGCCATTGCCTTAGCACGCTTGGTGCCGGCAACCTTCCATTTGCATCCCGTTGTTACGCTCATCATAATGAGTCTCCCCTTGGCTGCCATTCTTGGAACTTGTAGGGAGGAGAGAAGCAACCACTTGTGACTAATAATCATTTTGTAGGCAGCAGGCAAGGGAGCAATTGGATGGAAAAGGCAAAGGCATTTTGGCCCATTGAGCTCCAGAAGGTACAAACTTGGCACACTGACAGAAAAAGAAAGAAAAGAAAAGGCAGCGAAGATTGAATTCTGTTTATCAAGGATTCACATCCTTCCAGAATTAAGTCTCTGCAACTTATATGATACACAGAGAGATCTCCCCTCCCCCCAGCAGAAAGTTTGGTGAACAATTTGGTTCTGTCCTCCCTCCCCTCCCCTCCCCCTTCCTCCCCCCTCTCTCACATGCAATGTGCAGGAATGACAAAACCATCAGCCACAATCATAGAATCATAGAGTAGTAGAGTTGGAAGGGGCCTATAAGGCCATCGAGTCCAATCCTCTGCTCCATGCAGGAGTCAAGAGCCTATGTCAAGGAGCAGGCTGCACAGAGTATTCAGCTGCCTCACTTGCTCCCTGTGGCATCATCATGTAGCCCAATTTGATTGGCAATGCCTTTTTCTGACATCGTCCCATTCAGTACAGGATCTCTGTGACCAAATACAATCAGAAATACCTCTCGCATGCAGCTTGTATTCCAATCCAGTTAAATTCAAGCTTGCATGAGATTCATGAACTTGCATGAGATTCATGAACTTTCATAGTTGCATAGAAGGGAACTTTCTATTGGGTGAAGTTCCTCTCATATCTGTGCAGCCATATAACGGAGAAAATTGCCCCTTCAAAACATCCTGCTTTCCATGCAACCCTAACCCATAACCCCCAGTAGGGTTTTGTTTTTGCTACTGGACATGGAGGCTCAGTGCAATTAAAAGCCAAGCCTTTCTGTCAAGTTTTCTTTAAGAAGCCGCCACAGCAGCAGCATGCCCGTTCGCATCCGTGAAGGTCATCGCTGAAGCCTGGAAGATCTGATGTCCATGGATTTCCATCCCTGTGGATTAGCATATTTTAGATCCAGACTGATAGTTAAATAATGCTTGCATTCAGTGCGCTGGGGGTATTTGCCGGGGTTTTAATAGTAAGCTCAATAACTCCAGCATTCATTTCATAAAGGAAGTTGAGGCCGGTTTGGCCTAAGAGCCCAGGCGGGTTGATTAAAACTTGGCAAGGCTCTATTGACGCTTCTAATAAAGAAATCACTACTGCAGCATTTTTTCTCCCAGCTTAAAGCAACAGGAGGGAGAGTCTGCGGAGGACTGAAACAGAGGGAGAGGGGGAGAGAGAGAGGGAGGGTATGTGTGTCTACCTTGGGATAAAGATGTATGAGAATTTTATTTCATTTCAGTTTTTTTTAATCAGGATTTAGAGTGACCCTATGAAAAGGAGGGCAGGGCTCCTGTATCTTTAACAGTTGCATTGAAAAGGAAATTTCAGCAGGTGCCATTTGTATGCATGCAGCACCTGGTGAAATCCCCTCTTCATCACAACAGCAAAAGCTGCAGGAGCCCTTTTTTTTGTATCTGGTCACACTAGGCAGGGCTCCTGCAGCATTCATTGCTGTGAAGAAGAGAGAATTTCACCAGGTGCTGCATGCATAAAAATGACCCCTGCTGAAATCCCCTTTTCAATACCGTTGTTAAAGATGCAGGAGCCCTTCCCTCCCTTTTCATAGGGTCACCCCTGGATCAAACTCAGATGCAAATCTGCAATGAAAGGCCATACATTTCCGAGCCTGCAATTTATTATTTGTTTATTTATTTACAACATTTGTATATCATTCCATATCTGAAGCAGACGCCAAAGCAGTGAACGTACGAAGCAAAACAGTAAAAGACACAAAAAATTAAAACACCATTAAATGTATACTTTCTTAAAAACAGAATGCCAGTAAAAACTGTGGCTGTCAATCAAGGAATGCGTCCTAGAATAGGGCTGTTTTCAGGAGATGCCGGAAACATCAGTTGCAAGTTGTACCGGCCTACTTGCTCTCGGCCTCTCAAGCAAGCAGGTAGTAGCAATGATAAGGAAGAGGAGGAGGAGGAGCAACAAGAGGTGATCACGATGGTGGTGAGAAAGTAGGCTCACTGATGGAGAAAGCCCATTGAGATGTCTTGCCCAGAAGCCTTCAAGAACCTGGAGCTGGTGCTGCCTCCATAGGCCTGTGGCACTGTCTACAACATGCATCTCCCCCATTCAGATACGGGGGGGATGAGGCTGAATCCCAAAAAAGATTAAATCTAGAAATCCCATTAAGAAGATTGTAACATGACATATCATGGGCAAAATAGAGGCAGCAGTGTGCCTCGGTACAAAATAGAAGTAGGGATAAATAGGGGCAGTTGGTTGGAGCCCGTGTTGACCAACTCAGCGTCTCATTGGTTGGGCCTGTGAACGATTGCTGTTGTCCCACCAGTTTGAGGGTCCATTCAAGGATCTGCCTAGGGATGTAGGCGAAATCTGCAACAGATTCAAATGTGTTTGGATGTCGGTGAATTCTGCAGTGGGCTAGCTTTTTCTGAGTCATGCAGATTGCGCAGGCTTGCAGGCCGGTTTTTCACCTTTGGGAGGGTGAAACGAATTAACAGTTAACTGACGTTGCCTAGGGTATACTGTATATAGGCGGAATATAAATTGAATAAATACCTACAGCTACCATTAGCACAACTGTGCTCATGTGTATTATCACTAATGTAAATTAGTGCAAGAAGAATCAAATTCTGGTAAAATACTACTACTACTACTACTAATAATAATAATAATTTCTGACAATGCACAGACAGTGGGGGGAAAGTTGCCTGAGAATCTGTGAAACACAGAATGGGTGTAACAAAATCTGTACATACTAGATATATCCAATCTTCTCCACTGGTTTCGCGCTGCAGAGGAAAACCAGCAATGGCAGACAAGTAATTCTCGGACAACTTCTCTCCTATTACTGATCTTCTTAAGTAATTGCAGGTTTCCTAGAACACAGTTTGAAAACAACTAGTATTATATACCATCCCAAAGCAGATGTGACATTCAAAGAGCTGAGTATGCAAAACCTGTTCCCTTTAGTCTCACCTTCGGTTCTCTCCTCCATATATTTATGTTCCCGGAGTAGTTTCGTAATTCCTAGATAATTTCATAATCAGAGCTGGACTATCCCCACTCTTTAGCTGGGCTCTTTTAAAGAGATTTATAAACCCTAAAAGTGCAGGAGGCACTCAGAGTTGAGAAACGACTTTGAAAGCCATGCCATTAACATCAGTATATATTTGGCAAGCCTCAGCGTTTGGTAAAGGTTGAGGAACTGGCTAGACTTCAAAAAAGGGAAGGTTTAGATTTATTAGACCTTTGTTTGGCACTGCAGTGGGCCTATCAAACTAGGTGTTCTAGAAGTCTGGCGGTAAGCAGGTAGTCATGGAGGGATGGGGAATCAAGCTATTTAATCCATTCCTGGAACAGAGGAACATCAGAATCTGCTTTATACCTAGCCAGACCCTTGATCCACCTAACCTGGTATTGTCAACACTGACAGACAGCCTCTCTCCAGAGTTTTAGGCAGAATTCTTTCCTAGCCCTAGCTGGAAATGCCAGGGATTGAACCTGGGACCTTCTTCATGCAAAGAATGTGAACTACCAATGGGCTATTCACCCTCCTCCCTTCATCCTCCCTCACCGGGATCCTTAGCTGGGCAGTGTCTTCCAAGGTTCATTCTGGGGGGTGATTCCTGCACCCAGACTTAGATCTTTCTCCTGACTGTAGGCAGCCTTCCCCAGCCTTCTGTCCTCCAGATATTTTGGACTACTTCATTCCTGACCATTGGCAATGCTGAGTGTGGTTGATGGGAGTTGAGGTCCAAAACATCTCAAAGGTGCCAGGTTGGGGGAGGCTGCTAAAGGGGATCTGGCCATCAGGTCATGCCATCAAGAGCTGTTTGGAGAAAGGGTAGGATACCAGTGTGATAGATCTTTGTGCTAGCATGATTTCTATTGTGGGTTGATACAACCTAGAGACCAATCTTGCCTTCCTGATGATCAGGGTCTTTGTGCTCAACTGGGCTGAAGGAGAGCATCATGGGTAATGGAAAAGCAGTTGCTCAAAGAGCTCATTAATGTAATGCAATGTGCCTCTGCTGTAATGAGGCACCAAGCCAATGGTAAAGGTCAAGACATTTTCATATCACCTTGACTTTGGAATGGAATGGGCCAGTCACTCAGTATATGCCAATAATCCCTATTAGAGTTCATCAGATCTGAAGCATTAGCTGAAATATGGGTCACAGCTTAGATGCGAGTTTCTCTGGAATGGGCTTCTTGAAGGACAACCTGCTGGACTCCTTAGAAATATCCTTATTATCCAAGAATAAGGTGTGACTAAAAAGAGGCAACGGTTTCTGCCAACAATTTTCATTGCCACCGCCCTCCAAAAATATCCAGCGGCTTTTTTAGGCTTCAGAAAGAGAAAGGGGGGGGTTAATAACACCAGTACCCTCCCTCCCAACCTGATAGCCTCACCACAAAGTTTAGGGTTGGCTAACACATCCATATTTTAGACCTCTTGCTCTTTTATCATTGGATTGTTGTGATGTGTATGGGATTCAGTCACAGCCGCTTCTGGCCATTTCTGGTGCTCCCTGAGGCAAAATGGGCATTGCTCCAAAGGGACCGGAACCAAAGCTGGATCCCGCATGATGGTATGTCTCCAAAGATAGTTCTTTCATTTTTGTTCCTCTGAACTGAGAGGGGAGAGGTGGTTGTGTGGCTGACAACTCCATCTTCTAATAATAAGGCATGTTTGGCCAGGGCTTTCCAATCACTGGGCTTTTGAGGAGAACAAAGATGGGATCATGAGATGGTCATTCTTCTAAAGCCATCTAACCAAAAGTGCTAAAAAGCACACATTATCACTCCCATTATTCCCATGATATTGTTACAGATATATCTTGTACATGTTTTAATGTGAAGTATGATCATACCTTTGAGTAAATACTGACCAAAATTGTATCAAAATGGAGGAAAATTATTGGCCCAGGCCCAGCTAGGGATGTTGGAAGAATCCATTTGGGGCTCAAACTTGGTGACTTTTCACCAGCTTGGCCCCCTGGACACCAGCTCACGGATCACCAAGCTTGCCCAACTTGGTACATACCAAATTGGAAATGTTGCCGTTCCCCACTGTTCCGCAAGCTGCCATTTTGCTCAACATTGTGTGTAAGTTATTTACGGAAATGACCACTTTGCAGAAAATGGCGGCTGTAAATAGCGTGATTTATGCAAAATGAGAGGCGGAAATGGTCTGTTAGACCATTTAAACCTGCAATTCCGCAAGTATTGTGCTATCGGTGCCCTCCATTTTGCGCAAAATGGGGATTTCTGTAAATAGCTTGCCCGTCACTGTGCAAAATGGTGGCTCATGGAAGAGTAGGATGCTGTGAACTCTTACTGGGCACCCGCAGACATTTCCAGCAGCTTGCCCACATACCCACCAGGACTGGGCAAGTGGTGGGGGTTCAGCGAGTAACATGTAGGGCGGCCATGGGGAGTTGGCCCATTCCTAGGCCAGTCAAACCTGCCACACACTTGGGTTCAATACCTGTTCCAGGTCCATCTTCTGTCCCACTTCTGCCTTTTCCTTGCTGTTGCCCATTGTTCTTACTGGAGGTTGAGGTGAGGCCGGGGAGGTTTTCAGACGAAAAGTGCCTCCGTTCCCTTTATTTAATTGCTTTGCTTTCCCATAGTCCAGATTTTCGTAGAGGTTGGAGAGTCCGCGCCTTTGATTTATTTCACTAAGTCCTGGCGACAGTCACTGTTTCGAATGATTTCTTCCTTGATGAATTATTTCTCCTTCTTTTCGGTGATTCTAAACTGTTTTGCCGTGCTTTCTGCTCTGAGTGTCAAGCAAAAAGATTCATGTTCTACTTCCTCTTCTTGAATTTTACATTCAACTCAGGTTTATATATGCTTCTTGGTTACTTGTGTGAGTATGTATGTATGGTTGTGGTTTGGGAACGGATAGTTTGGGTTTCCTGGCAACTGTCCTCATCTTGTTCTGATCAGCAGAAGAATCTTGATTGAGAAAGAGTTGTAATGATTGATGGAGGTGCGTTGTTTTGTGCGAAATGTTTGCATATTTTTTTAAAGAAAGAAATCTGAAGTAACATCATAAAAGTCAGTAAAAGAAGACCAGTTTATCTGCCGTCTTTATATTGTATTGCTCCCTTACCTATTATTCCACTATAAGGATTGGTGCTGAGACCTACACACAAAGTCCCCCCTTCACATTAAGGGAGTGCCCTCAAGTTTCCGGATCAAACCGATTGTTTTAAAGCAATGCCACCAGGCATGAAAACACCCTTTCACGTAGGACGACTGCAATTAAGGTCTGATTAAAATCTACATTGTTAATCTGCAGTTAATACATTAATGGGGCCAATTAGTCAATTAATGCCTTCAGTCCTAATTGGGCGGCTCTTCCGCAGTTGCTTTTTCTTCCAAGTGTGAATCCTGGCGTGAACTTTCCACCCCATGGCTGGCTCTTAGCCAAGAATGATTAAAACTCAAAAATTGTACTCATGTAACTCTGGATAGATGACAATTCTGGACATTCCAACTGCACATTAAAACATGTTATAGAGATTATCTCTCTTTCCCCCTTTATTGATATTACTTTGCCGCTCCTTTTATCATCTCCTTTCCTCCCTTTTTTCCAGGGTCTAACCCCTACAGTGTATTTTTTAAAAAAAATCTTATAAACATAATTCCTATAAAAGATAAGAATCTCAAGTGTCTATCTTTAAGTAATCCGAAAGAAGATTGAAACCAGACAGCACATTTAAAAGAGGGGGGAAGTGGAAGACAGTTCCTGGGTTTTGTGTGGTGAGATCTTTGAGCATGTGAAGGACAAGGGAAGAGCTAACACATAAACCAATGACTTAAAAAATGTAAAACATCACCAGTGGGGAACAGGGCAGTGGTGAGGTGGGTTATGGGCATTACAGGGACTAAGACTGGGCTTTCACGTCCAATAGCAGACCAGTCAAAGAGCCATTGCAACTCACAGTTCTGTCTAGAATATGGCTACAGGAGTGTCATTCACAGGACATATTGGATAGTATCCATGTCATCACTGTTGTCTATGCACACAGACACATACACACACACACACACACATGCTGTGACCCTATATTTCGGGGAATGGGGCTGGAATGTTATTTCTCTATTTAAAATATTTCTAGGAACTCTCCTAAGTGACTTACACAATAAAATCTCATACAATAAACACACACACACTCACAAACACAGAGAGATAAGAATCAGTAAAAGCAATAAACATGAGCAAAGTAGCATCTAGCTCAGACTGTACAAAAACCTAAACCACCATTGCAGCTAAAGAAACCAGAGGAGTCCAATAAAACATAACTATAAAAAGGCCACAGGAAACAAATAAGTCCCCATTGGTTTCGTAGAAGCTTGCCGGGATGAGGCCTGATAAATCCCTGATGGCAACCCATTCCTGAGGTGTGGGGCCGCTGTGGAAAATGCCCACACTTGTGTCCCTTGCCCACTTAACGACCCTCAAATTTAGTTGTAGAAAAATGTGTGACAAGGAAAAAGAGTCCCTGGTCCAAAATGTGCATTTCCCCATAGGCTAAGCATGGAAAAAGTGCATGGGGGGTTGAGCATTTGGGGAGAGGGATTTGCAAATTTCTGGGGGTGCATCTCTGCAAGTGCAAATTTGTGCAAATGCAAATTTGCGCAAATTCATAAAATGGTTGGGGGGAGTCGTTCTGTCAACAAGCTGATGATGGAACGACAGGCATCTCTTTGTAACCAGAGCAGTGGGCACCATATAGGTGCCATATAATCTGATTGCCTTGCTCTCGCCAAAACTCGGGCAGCCACATTCTACACCAGCTGAGGTTTTTCTGAACCATCTGTGGATTTTTTTGCATAAGACAGGCCTAGTCTACAGGGCATGGATCAGCCAGCATTCAAGACAATATGGACATACGGTTTGTGTCATGCCATCTGTTGAAATAATGTACTGTGAAGGACAACTCCTACTGACGAGCGTTGGATGAGGATTCCCTTGATGTGTGTGTGTGTATGTGTGTGTGTGTGTGTGTGTGTGTGTTTTAAGAATCACTTTGAGGATGGATGTGTGAGAGAGTTACCAGATGAAATGTCGCCCCTGTGGAATTCCAGCTGGAATCTAGCCTGGGGTCTTATGCGAAGCACAATTGTTCAACTCAGCTCAGCTCATCTTAGACACTGAGAACTATGACATCCCCAATTGATATATAATTTATCTTTTTTTTTTTTCCTTTGACCATTTTTAAAAATAATAAATAAATAAAAAGCAAGTTGTTTTTTTCTGGGCATCTGTGACTTGAAGGGAAACTTTTAAAACTTATTTTGACATCCTCCATGGGGAGAGAATATTAACAATAGGCCAAGGACTCTAGCGCAATTCTAGTGGTGGTAATTGTGTGGGGTGTGTGTGTATGTGTTTTCTTTTTCTATGTGGGTTTTCTGCCAAGACAAGTGATGTCACTAAAGTTCGTGGTGGAATATGAAGCAAGGCTGGACTCAGGGTGGGTGAAAAATTCACTCCGTCAACCTCTCTTTTCTTGTTCAATGGATTTACCAACAACATGCGCTCGTCTTGAAAATGCTGCCTCCCAAAAAAATCGCTGTGTACATTTCCAAAATGTACACAAACACAATTTAGTCAGTGGGGACACACAGCCATTAATATGCCATTTGGAAAAAAAATGGACATGGTGCATGCTGATTGCTTACCTGTCAAAATAAATTTTTGTGCATTTTTTGAATACGTGCCTTCTTGGTCTTTTTAACACAATTCTGCAAAACACGCAGGCATTTTTGCACGCAATTTTTCTAAGGCATTTTTAAAGTTTAATTCTCATGGATATATGTATTGGTATGTGCATGATGCTCTATTATATGCATTTTTGTGCACGTGTTTAAACTGGGGAAACTCATTCCAAATCGTGGAGACATGCACATTTCTAAGGACAATTGAGTTTCAGTTTGCGTCTTGGTTCAAAAATACAACATTGGGTAAGTTTGCACCAAAAATGCAAACCAAACAAATTTCTCCTCCATCCCTGTGAGTCGTAAGCAAAGTCATGAAGGCAGTCACTCACTCCCAGCACCTGCTATTCATTAGCACAAGACTGATTTCAGATGGGTTAGACAGAAATTGAAAAATGCATACAGATCATAGAATAATAGAGCTGGAAGTGGCCTCTAAGGCCATCTAGTCCAACCCTCTGCTCAATTCAGGAATCCACCTAACAGATGTCTGTCCAGCTGCCTCTTGAAAGCCTCTGGTGTGGGAGAGCCCACGACCTCCCTAGGTCATTGGTTCCATTGTCATCCTGCGCTAACCGTCAAGAGGTTTTTTGGTTGTCCAGCCAGAATCTGGCTTCCCATAACTTGAGCCCATTATTCCTTGTCCTGCACTCTGGGTTGATGGAGAAGAGATCCTGGCCCTCCTCTGTGTGACAACCTTTCAAGTACTTGAAGATTGCTATCATGTCTCCCCTCAGTCTTCTCCAGGCTGAACATGCCCAGTTCTTTCAGTCTCTCCTCATATGGCTTTGTTTCCAGTCCCCTGATCATCCTTGTTGCCCTCCTCTGAACACGCTCCAGCTTGTCAACAACCTTCTTGAAGTGTGGTGCCCAGAACTGGATGCAATACTCAAGATGGCCTAACCAGTGCCAAATATACCAGTACCTCACACAAATTAGAAGCTGTATTTCTATTAAGGCATCCCAAAATAGCATTTGCTTTTTTTTTTTTTTTGGCTGCCACATCACACTCGGATCCTGTCTACATTCCTTAGACAGAACTGACTGGTGAGTCCTAGAGGCTTGGAGTTGCTGGCATCACATACAGATCGCCTTCCCCTTTACTCCCCACTAAGAGTATTTGGTATTCAGTGAATTGCCACCAGCTAGGAGCTCTGCTAACACGTCTTGTAACTCTCACTCTACAAGATTTACTCCTTTAAACTGTTCCTTAAAATCATGTCAGAGAAAGCACCCTGGGCCTTTGAAAGTTGACATTTGATCTTACTTCCGATGCCCGTGTGTATCACAGGCACTGATAAAGAGGAAGTCCTCCCACCGCCTGGTTCCCCCGGTGTGTGTTTAGCGATTTCACGTTGTTGCTTGAAAACCATTTTGAGTTCCCTTGGATGTCATTTCAGTAGGAACCGTCCATTAAGGCCTGCCCCGCTGGGTCAGATCAAGGGTCCGTTGCAGCTAGCAATGTTTTTTTCTGACCGTGGCCAGATAAATGTTTCTGCCATGGAAGCTCGGAAGAAGAGCGAGTTGGGAATAGCCTTTTCCCATTGTTTGCCCCCCCCCCCATAGGGATGTGTATACAGGCAAAACAGGAATTCGGTTTATACTTTTGGTGTGTGTGTCTCCTAATAGACTCATTTTTGCTACTACGGTTCCACTTTCTGTATTGCCCACGTTTTTGTGCAGATTTTTTTAAATTAGTGTTTGAGACCTCCAATGCAGACTTTGGAATTTTGTAGAATTTGTGTCCCAGTTTAAAGGGGGCAACATTTGAAAAGTATGCATTGTAATGTGAACTGAAGAAATTCCTTCCATCTCTCTAGTCTTAGACTGATGTCAACAGGTTGATAAAGTTGGTAACAGGTATATCACTTCAGGGATTCCACTCCTAGGGTGACCATATGTCAGGAAAAACCAAGACATGTCAGGATTTTTGATACCAAATCCGGATTTTTCCTATACTCCCACCCCCAAAAGGACAGCTCTACTTTATAGTCAATGGGAAATAACATAAATGCTTACATCTCTGTCATTTTTAAAGATAAGGAGATGAAACTTGGCACCATGTTAGTCCTTATGTAGGGTTTTAGCTGTGCCAAGTTTGAGGCAGATAGATTCATCTGTTGATTTTTAGGAATTTTAAAAAATTTGATGTTTTAAATTATTATTTTTTAAAATACCATCATTTTTAAAGATAAGGAGATAAAACTTGGCATAATGATAGATCTTAAGTAGGGTTTTAGCCATGCCGAGTTTTAAGCAGATCTGTTCATCTATTGATTTTTAGGATTTTTTTAAAAATTGTGTTTTAAAAATTATTATTTGTTTATTTTAAAACATCATTTTTAAAGATAACGAGATGAAACTTGGCATCATGATAGCTCTTAAGTAGGTCTTTAGCCATGCCAAGTTTCACACAAATCTGTTCATCTGTTGAGTTTTAGCAAGTTTCAAAACAAAATTGAACTTTAATAATAATAATAATTTTAAAAAGCCAGCCGGCCGGCCAGCCAGCCGGCCAGCTGGCAGCAACCCCTGTTAAACAGCAGCTTACAGCAAAGTGAGGATACAATCCGAAAAGCTATTTGAGGGAAGAGGAGAATGTATCACACAGAGTATAGCAACAAAGTACAGCAAAAGCTACAAAAGTAGGAGTGAGTGAAGTTAAATTCAGATACATTGGATGTCTCACTTGTTATTTCGGTGATTTAAACATTAAGATGTTAAATAGAACAGATTTGTCTTAATTGTGTGATGTAAAATCAGACATGTGACCAAGGTTATGTTCCGGTGAGCACACCCCATGGGTGCTAGACATGCCCCCTGGGGGTGGACATGTAGGTGGACATGCCCGCTTGGGGGCTGACCATGTTGTCCTCCTTTTTGGCTTCCAAAACATGTTCACCCTACAAGTCATGGCATTACCACAAGGAAGGGGCTGTCTCAGGGCACCATCCAATGTACTTCCCCCAGTGGTGGGACAATGAGATGAGCCACTCCATCCAGAGAATGGGCAGGTAGGTACAGGCGAAGGCCTTTCTTCAGAATGTAGAATTGGCACCACCCAGAACGTTGGGCCTTGGTAGTGGAGGGACAACCCTATTCCTCCTCGCTGAATTGAGGTAGAACTCTTTAAAAAATAATTACCATGCCCATGCTTTTTACAGTAGGGTGCGTGGTCCTTCTCTCTGCCATCGGCATGATGCGTGTGGTTCTCAGGGGAAACCGATGGAAGACAATCACTCAATTCACAGAAAGGTTTTCCTGACCGTTTACTCTCAATGTCTTTTTAATGCTGTGCACCATGACTCAGTCTTGAAGTCTCAAGCAGCGTGGAAAGGAAATTGACCTCCTTCGACGCCTGTCCTGTCTGTGGCGTGGCAAATTCTCTCCCCACCCCCCCACCCCTCTCTCTTTCTCTGTAAGTAGGAATTTAATTCACTAAAGAACGGTGCATCCTCAGCAGTTCAGTTT
Organism: Anniella stebbinsi; assembly: GCA_029215795.1. Taxonomy (NCBI): domain Eukaryota; kingdom Metazoa; phylum Chordata; class Lepidosauria; order Squamata; family Anniellidae; genus Anniella; species Anniella stebbinsi. Next base: position 17,571,667 of record JARDYH010000010.1, read on the forward strand.
CAATCCTTGAAGGTTGCTGACCAGGCTGTTTTTTTAAAAAAAAATACAAGCGAACTGAAGAAGACGCACAGAATTCTTCATGCTTCATTTGGACTGTGTAGATGGGGATGAAGGGTGAATGAATTTTAACGTTTGTTTTTTAATAGATCCAGTCACTGAACGGGTACTTTCCTGTAAAAAGAGGTTGTTATCTCATGAGCCGGTGGGTACACCTAGGATTTGGAGTGAACCAAGGGGCAACCTGCCCATCTTGGGTGATTCATCCACCTAGTTCAGTACAAGGTTGGTGTGGGGGGGGAATTGTTCAGTTTGCATTACGTTGCCAACTCACCTCATTTTTGCACTTTTGTGAAGGCAAACTCAGTAACCCTTCGAACTTTGCGTATCTCTGAATTTTGCTGTGGAGCTCTCCTATTTCCAAAACAAATGTGTACAAAAATGTGTATATCAGGGAAAAGTCTGCACACAAAATATATATATTGGTGAACAGGGTGATAACTATGCATTATAGGCAGAATGTTATTTGTTGTTGTTTTTGTTGTTTTAAAAAATGAGGGTATTGGGGAAAAATACTTACAAAAATGCATGGATTGGGAGAAAGCTGCAGAAGAATATGGACAATTTTTCATGAGAACTTTTTTTTAAAAAGCCCTTAAAGTTTGGGACAAATTGAACTTAATATTATAAAAATGAGAGAAATTGAACCTGATTGATTTGTCTATCCCTAGCTAAATATTGTCTCTTCTGTCTGTCAGTAGTTCTCCAGAGAAGATTGAGGAGAGACATGATAGCACTCTCCAAATACTTGAAAGGTTGTCACACAGAGGAAGGCCAGGATCTCTTCCCAATCATCCCTGAGTGCAGGATACAGAATAATAATGGGCTCAAGTTACAGGAGGCCAGATTCGGCTGGGCATCAGGAAAAATGTTCTGACTGTTAGAGTAGTATGACAGTGGAACCCATGACCTAAGGAAGTGGTGGGCTCTCCTACACTAGAGGCATTCAAGAGGCAGCTGGACAAACATCGGTCAGGGATGCTTCAAGGTGGTTTCCTGCATTGAGCAGGGGGGGGGGGGTTGGACTTGATGGCCTTAGAGGCCCCTTCCAATTCTACTATTCTATGATTCTATGGTTCTGTAATCTTGGACAGAGAGCAATCTTTTCCTATCATCTGCTACCTTGTCCTTCTTAGGGATGCCGCGAGCACTCAACTGGGTCAGGGGGTCTGAGAGACCCCATGGTGTCCATTCCTCTGGACCCAGTCAGGTGCTCTTGTTGTGAGAGTGGTCCCTGACGGAGTGCCCTGTGAGGCCATTAGAACACTTGGCAGCTGCCCACCCCCTCACCAAAATGGTGCCCTTCCCCTGCTGGGTCATTGGTGGCTTTCATGGCTGCCATTGACAGCGGAGTGAATTGCGCAATTTTGGCAAGACACAACAATACATGTGTCTTCGTATTTATTAGGTATTCTTGAACTTTGTTGGTTGTCTTGAGCTGCAATCCTATGCACACTGACTTGGGAGTAGGTCTCATCGTTGGGGTTGCAATGTTGAAAGCAAACAACTCTGCAGAAGAGTGTATGGCTGCAACATTTCCACGTCAGAGCTGTGCGGCAGCATGATAAACATGTAGTGTTTGGGACCCTTCGATTGTTCCCCTTTTAGTAGGGGGGGTTCTGCAGTGCTTTTCCCCCCATTGAAAGAGTCACCAACATCCTGGAGCAGGATGTACTACATCTAAACCCTATATTCAGCTCCGGAACCTGGACAGAACGGAGCGATGTTTTAAAACTTGCAGTAATGAAAACAAATTGCCCTTGACTTAAATATTAATCTCGTATGATAATTGAGCCTGAATAAATATTTCAGAGGGCTGGGAAGTGGAATGCATTGTTCAAACATTTGCAGGCCATGTTCTATGGCCTCTTATTTATCTTACCCGGGGAGGCGCTGGAAATGGTTTGAAAGCTTTCTCCTGTTCTCTTAGCTACCCATCTGTCACTTGCTATTACCAAGAGCCAAGGTGAGTGATGGACACTAACCAGAGGAAGGGGGGAGGCGTCAGTTTGGTACAGACTCCTTTGTAGGGATTGCTTCAGCCCAATCACTGTGAGATATATCTTTATCAAGCTAGTGGTGCTGAAGGGAGTCTCCAGCAGGCTTGCATAAATGCCTGCTTTAGGGATGGCATTTGCTCAAATGGGCCTGTAGAAAAAAGAACTCCCTGGGTACAGATGGAAAGAACTTGAGATTTAAAATAAAACATGAATGTGGGAATGTGATGTCGAAAGATTCTTCCATCCCTAATGCCAAGTTCAACATCTAAGGTCCTCCTCCGAGTGCCTACTCCGAGGGAAGCTCAGAGGACAGCAACAAGGGAGAGGGCCTTCTCTGTGGCGGCCCCCCTGTTGTGGAACGATCTCCCCGACGAGGCCTGCCTGGCGCCAACATTGTTATCTTTTCAATGCCAGGTCAAGACTTTCCTCTGCTCTCCGGCGCTTAGTAATATCTGATGAGCCTGGGTCTGGTTTTTTTTTTTTTTGGAGTGGGGGTTTGGCTCATAGCTTTTGAATTTCTTATGGTGGTTTTAAATGTCTGTGTATATTGTATGTTTTTGCAGTTTTAATTTCTGTATGTTGTTTTTAAGCGTTTTAATCTTATGTAAACAGCCCAGAGCGCTTTGGCTATGGGGCGGTATACAAATGCAATAAATAAATAAATAAATAAATATTCTTTGGAAGAAGGATTGGATGAAACAAAACAAAAAACCAACTAATTATGGAACGTTCAATGCATCTCTTCTCATGTGCAGAGACGTCCCCTTGTCGCGATCCAGCAAGCCTATCCGTGTCATTTGAAGGGGTAAACACAGTTCGTCATTGACAGCAGAGAGCAATGTACATACTGAGCCCCTTCAAAGGAAGCATTGATCCAACATAGCCATGCAGCTGGGAAAGTTGGGGGGGGCTGTAAAAAGAGGGCAGCGCCCCTTTAATTATTGTCACCAAGAAAAGCAGTCACGCCAACAACAACAAAAATCGTTAGCAATTTTCAGAAGGTTCATAAATTATTCCTTTCAAGTCGAGGTGTGGTAAGTGAAGATCAATTCCCCTTTGGCGTCTCCCCCCACCCCCCACGCACGCTCTCAAAAAGGAAGGAGGAAAAAACGGTGCATTGAAATGTTGTGCACTTGAGTTATTATGGTCCTTGAAAAGGCGTTGATGTCAAGATGCATTGTGAAGAAGCCATACTTCAAAAACAGGTTGAGGGCCGAGGGGTTTGCAGCCACCACCTTTGATACAGGAGCAATGGAAGTTATTGACTTCCCTTTGTGAGAAAACACTCTGACAGCTATTGTACTATTTCCTTTTCTTTCTTTCTTTCTTTCTTTCTTTTTTAAAAAAAAGAAGTCCAGTCTTGTGATAGGGGGATTAATTGAACTAATATCCTCCCTATCATCAAACTGCAATGAATGAGTACAATTGCCTTTGACTGCGAGGCTGCTGGGATGTTTAAACCCTCAAGGCCTAGTGAGAAAAGAGCAGTGAAAGGTGAACGTGAAAAATCCTTAAGTCATTGTCATCTGGGTTGGTTTTGGACAGGTCTTATAATTAGCTGCTCGGACAGAGAAGCATGATGTTACTGGATGTAAGTCTGGTTGTCCCATCTCAAACAGCATATATCATAGAGCTGGAAAAGGACAGGGGGTGGGGGAAAGATTGAGAAGAATTATTAAAGGGTTTGAGTTCATTCCCTTTGAGGAACGGCGGAAGAGGTTGAGCTGAAGGATGGGTGAGATCGTTAGGGATGTATGAGAATTTCATTTTGGTTTGTAAATCACATAAAAATGCCTCATTTGCAACCCAAAAGGGGAACAGGAGCTCATATTCTCCAAAGACATATTCACAAATTCCAAAACGTTTGTTCGCATTTGCAAAATGTAAAAAATGCAGAACATATAGTATGCATTTTTAAAAACCCATGACCTTAAAAATGCACCTCATTTTAGAAATTGGAGGCATTAGAGGCATTTGAGCGGCATCTGGACATGCCAAAAAATTTCATCATTTATCGTTATTATCATTTCAGACCAAAAAAACTTATCATCTTCATTCATATCATAGGTGAACCGTATCGTCTTCATGATAATTATCGTGAAAAAATGATATTTTTTGCAGCCCTATTTTTAAAGAAAAAATGCCTATAACTTCTGTATTTTAAAAGTTAGAGGCTTGAAACTTGGTTACAGTGCTTATGGGTATGCCTAAGTATGTGTATGAAATTTGAGATCAATCCCTCCAACCCTCAATTTTATATGAATTTTTAAAAGATCGTTTCCATTCTGACTGGTCTGAATGAATGCACATGGCGAGCTGTCATTCTGATCTGTCAGAACTGAAACGATCTTTAATAAAGTCATATAAACTTGAGGGTTGGAGGGATCGATCTCAAATTTGGCACATATGTCTATTGTAGTTTTTGTGCAGTTTTTTGTGTAGTTTTTGTGCAGTTTGTGCAGGGAGCATGGCCTTCTGAGATGCCTCATGAGGACCAAATTTGGACCCCAGGTTAGCTGGATTTGGCCCCTTGGCCGATTCAACCATGTGATGCCAGGGCTTCGTCAGCTGCACTGGCTTCATTTCTGAGCCCAGTTCAAAGTGTTGGTGTTGGCCCTAAATGGCTTGGGACTACAACTCCTCCTGCATGCACCTGCTCTGACCCTTAGGTCATCTTCAGGGGTTCTTTCTCCAAGTGCCCCCCACCAAGGGAAGCTAGGCATGTGGCTACAAGAGAGAAGGCCTTCTCAGTGGTGGCACCCACTTATGGAACAACCTCCTCAGAGAGGTTCACCTGGCACCTACGTAGTTATCTTTTCAGTTCCAAACAAAACTGTTTCTTTTCTCCCAGGCCTTTTAGAGACCTAGCTGTAAGTTATTATGGTTCTTTTCTTGATTCCGGTACATTGCTGTGCGTTTTATTGTATTTTTAGACGTGTATTGTATTTTCTATTTTAACTGTGTTTTAAAACACTTATTTTAAAATATTGAAAAGGAAAACAAAGGCAGTTTTATAAATGGTTGTAATCAGCTGAGATAATATTAGTTGTAGAGTGAGTTAGTTATGTGCCAAATTAAATAAACAATGAATCATAAATGGGGCTGAACCCCATGAGAGGCCAGTGCCCTTTTTCTGGGCTGCTAACAAATGGCTGTACCAGTTAATTCTATGTACGGAATGGGGCCTGCATCTGGAAGGGGTTTTTGAAAAGTTGACACGTACACGAGGCCGCTTCTGAAACTGAACCGCAACTCTGCTCTTAGCAAATTTAGGAAATCAACTCCGTAATGCTCTAACCCTGAGCTGGAGGCAACTTGCGTGCTCTTGGCGGTTTTCTGTCCCACTTGAATGCATCATTGCAGAGACAGGCAGAGGCTAAAATGTTCCTTTTAGTCCCTAGAAGAGCTTTAGCAAGTTGGACCATCTGGTGCTTGCTGGAGGGCAGGATTTGTCCCGCACAGTGCCAGGTGCCAACCACTGAACTAGATCCTCCACTACAATAAAAGGAACGCGGCCACAATGCCAGTTCCTATAAAATGGCCGCTTCGTGCCTCTTGCGCTCAACTATGCGCAGCCGAGTCACCGTCCCTTTGATTCCCTTTCTTCCCTTTCTTTTCTTTTTTGAGCCCGTCTCAGCACTCTCGACAGCCGCATGGCCTCATTTGCTCGGGGGGAAATGCGGCAGACACTGGTGGTGTTGATTAAATAGATGGCTGTGTTTCAAAGTGGTCCGCCGGGCGAAGGCTCCATGACCCTCCGCAGCTTGTAAATGGAATCCTGCCACCAACTTCAATGGAAACTAGAGGTGGCAGTTTTCTATTTAGAGCCAGCAATCAGTGGCTATTGGTTTTGCCTTAGGGCAGACAGCTTGGAAAATGGGATTGGCAAAGCCCGGGGAGAGATCCCTATTATTGAATTTCCTGGGTAGTTTTTTTTTTTTTTTGAGAGCTTATTTGGTGCTCCAGCCCCTCTCTTTTCACCTTTGTGCATACTAGTGAAAATGCTTTGATTTATTGGCACCCCTGAAAGTACATAACGGCCAAAGGGTTGCGGTTGAATTTACAGAACAGCAATACTCTTATCGCGGAGACTTAAAGATTGCTGTCAATTAACCTTGAGCGATCAGGATGGCTAAAATTGCTTCCTCTTTCGACGGCAGACTTTTGAGGGGAGGCCTAACCTACTCTGCAATGTAGCTGCAATCTAGCTTTTGCATCCTACAAGAGACTCACATTTATGCTATGGTGGAGTTCATTTGAAGGGGCATTTGATCAAATGGACCCAGGGTTATCTTCTAGCCCCAACAAAAAAAGAACCTTTCTGCCCTCTGCCAACCCACTAGGGCGGGGTGGGGGTGGGGTGGGTAGAAAGTTCCCAACCTTTAAAACAGCATTAACGTAAGTCACAGGCTTGATCCTACATATTTGGAGGTCATGTCCTGTTGTGGAAAAAAAAGATAGAAAAAGATAGAAAGAGCAGTGCACATGATACAGGAAATATCTGGCATCGATTGGTCTTTCACTCGAAAGTTATGCGATGCAATTTACAGTCTCATACTATATTAAATTTTATGAAGGCTACAAACATTCTAATTGCACAGTTTGGGAAAGAACACATGAAATGCTTCCAATTAAACTTAGGAGTAGACCAGAGGGATAACATGAACTTGCTATAATTTACAGAGACTGAACTCGCTGTTTTGCTCCAAAGGTGATTGGAAATTTAGGGCGGATTTCTGCAAAATTTTGGAACAGTATGACTTTGTAAATTGAACACAAGCTACCCCTCCATTTTTGAAGCCCGAGTAGTGGTAAAAAGTAGAGATGGGTAAATCTATCAGTTTTGCTTTCTCTCACATCAATTTTTAAAAGGTTCTTTCACTCCCAAATATGAAGACCTTTGCAAATTTTGGTAAATTCTTATATAAATGTACTGAAACAAAATCCTCACTCATTTGAACCAGCCAAGCGTAATAGAAATGGCTGTTCTCACTTTAGAGAGGACCATATAGCAGTCCTGGATTAAAAATGACAACCCTGTGGGGGGGGGGGGTGGAAAGAGAGAGAGAGAGAGAGAGAGGTGGAAACCTTAGGGATGTATGGGGGGGGGGGAAATCAGTTTGTTTTTTTTATCAGGATTTGCCCTGTTTGAACCTTCTAAGTTGAATACGGACTCAAATGCAATTTGATGTCACAGTCACACCCATACATTTCTGAGCTTGCAATGTGATTTGTGGATTAAAAAGACATACTCGAAAGCATACGTACATTTGAAAACCATGTATGCTGAAGTGACCATTAAATACACACAGTTTTTGAATGTAATCACAATCGTTCCCATTCAGGATTGCTTACATGATTTGCAAGCGGAAACGAAGTTCTTGTATATAACCTTCTAAAGGCGATATTAAATAATACATATATTAAAAACAGTAGGCCCAGAATGGAACAAGGATCAGTGGGATTTAATTGGTGTCATTGGGTCTTTGGTAATTAACATTTGGCCATCTGCCGCAAGCCCTTTAAATCAGGTGGGGTATCGATTGGATGAAATCCATGCGTTCATGGAATAGTCTTTGCCGACTGTTTCACAATGGTGCAATCTGCTGGTATGTGCACTGCAGACCCTCATAGGTTAGATGTGTCCCTCTGGACAGCTCTACTGGAGATGCTACTTTAAAAAAAAAAAAAAGTAATGTGGCCTTCAACATGCACTTTCAGTGTATAATGGATTTCATTTGCCTGAGAACCTGAACGTGGATGCTAATAAACAGTTCATGAAGGTAGGGGAGAGGGATTAGGTTATGGCTTTCACCTTGGAGATGCCATGTGGATAGGAATGACATTACATTATTAATCTTTCCCGTGCAGGATTTAGGACCACAATTAACTGTTCATGAGGTCATTTAAGCATATATTGCATGGTTCTGCTGTGCAGCTTTGGAAGGAAGGTGCCAGAAGGTTGGCTAAGTGTGTCGTGGAAGGATCATCTCCCAGGGGAACAAATTAAAAAGGCAGTTTTTGACAATATGCTTTCAGGAATTGCTCAACCTGGGCCTAGAGTTCCCGTTGAAATCGGTCTTCTCCAACCTGGTACACTTGAGATATTTTGGATTAGAACTCCCATCAGAGCCAGGCAGTATGACCAGTGGTGAAGAATCCTATCAGGCTCTCCCCCATAATATGCAGGGCTGTGTCTGTCCTGCTGTGATGAAATCCCATGATGCATTTCCCCAACCACATTGTCCATCAGTGGTTGTCACAGGCAGGGGCAAACCAAAGCGCAACATGGTGGTGTCATAGCATAGCTTGAGTTAAGCTACATATTATAATGTCAAGGCACCGCGAGGGTCTGATTTTTGGCATTCGGTACAATGCCAGTTCTGAAAATGTCAATCTTCCCTGTTTAAAAAATAAAATAAAGTACAAGTTCCTAGTCCCTGTCATCAAAAATAGTAATGGTGAATTCACTTTGAAGTCAATGGTTTATCCCAATTATTCTTGTACCAAATTGTAATTTCCTAATGGACCGACAGTATCCATAAAGCAACTATACCATTGTGTAGCGTATTTCAAATTCAACAGCAACACCAATTTGTCCGTCTTCATGACTGAGTGGTTTTGAAAGCTACAGACTGGTTGTTTACTGACTCTTGCTTGAATAATTTATTGGATTATTATTAGATTGGACGTAATAAATTCAGTGCTGATTTATCATTTCCTTCACATAATGTGGCAAATTACGGTTGGATTTATCACATCAAGGGATGTTCGGGGCGATAGCTGAGCTCTATAAACCAGGACACTACTTTGATGGGAAATTTGTGCTTGAGATTTTATGATATTTCAAATGCTCCGTTAATTTTGTTTTGCGGGGCAGAGGTTAGGTTTTCTTTTGGGAGGTGGAGAACTAGGGATGTGTGAGAAATTTCCAGAGCAAACACAAACTCAAACGCAATCTGCAGTTGAAGTCCATACATTTCCAGACTTGCGATGTGATTCACAGATCCAAAATGCATTTCAACAACATGCGTACATTTGGATCCAAAATGTGTTTGACCATACACGCATTTGGAAAACATTCATGAAAAATACATATGAAAAAAAAAGATTGTAAACCGCCCAATTTTTGTAAACCGCCCAGAGAGCTTCGGATAATAAATAATAATAATAATAATAATAATAATAATAATAATAATGCACACAAATATACTTTAATCAATGGGAAAAAATCCATTTCAAAATTTATTCCAACTCAAGTCCACAGTAGATTATGAATCTTGTTGTCTGTTTTTTGTTTTTGTTTGCAAATGAAAATTCATCCCTAATTTCATGTATATTTCCCCAAATGCACGCATCAGTTGTAAGCATCTTTGTCATGCACACATTATTTGTGTGCATTTTTCAAAAGTAGCATTCTTCATCATCTTCATCATCATCATCATCGATATCTAACTTATATGCCGCTTTTCCAAAGCAGTTAACAACTCAAGAGCAATATGGCTGGTTGTATAACCGTAATAAAATGTATCTATCTATCTAACACAAAAGCAATGCAAAACGAGACAGCAAACTAATACAACAATTACAATAGTACATCTTTACAATAATAAACAACCCAAACAGTTCATTTCACTAATACTAACATTATAACATTCCAAATTAATTACAGATTAGGCAAAATCAACCATTATCAGTTATTCCTTCTCCTTGATGAGTAAGCCAGAACCAAATGCAATAAACCTTTCCCATGCATTGAACCACTCTTTTTTTTCATGAACAATTTTCAAATTCGTGCATGGTGTTAAATGCATTTTTTTTGGGGGGGGGGGTGTTCCACGTATCCTATTGCAAGCTCGGAAATGCAGGCCCTCTCTCTCAGTTTGCATCTGAATCCGTATTCGATCCAGAAAGCAGGAAGTGTGCAAATCCTGGTAAAAAAGGGACTGAAATGGATTTCTCATACATCCCTACTCTCACCTCACCTTCTTCTATCTTGCTTCCTCTCCCCCACCTCTAATCATGCCCGATAGCAGGACAGCATTAGCGAGCATCACTGGCAACATGTTCTCGGCATCAGTTTGCAAACAGTGGCTCTCAACACATGCTCCAGTTCCCCGTGGGAATATGACAACGCAGTGTTGGAGCCGAAAGCCCGATCCTTGTCTGGCTGCAGGAGAACTCAAGAGGAAAGACGAAAGGCTGCTAAGCAGGCAAACAGATGCACAGGCAGACATGTAGAGACTCGTAAAACAACGGATCAAAGTCCCATCCCTTTACATTCATGTACACGCATGAAGATGGCTGGGAGGGGGGGGAATCAAGGTAGCCAAAGCCCAATTTACGGCGGGCGTGTGAAGTTGCTCTCCCTCACGGAAACAAAATGCCAGATGGCCTGTGTGTGCAGGAAAGATGGTTTAGAATGGCCTGACCCTCTGTGCTTGCCAGAGGCTGCAACAGCTGCTAGGAATCAACTTGTTCTTCTGAGGATAGGGTAGAAAGGACAGGATCTGGACTGAGGCACACATGAACAAAAACAGGTCGCATACCAAAGAGGCTGTTGTAGTTTTTAAATTGTGCATCTAATAATGTGAACTTGTGGCTCATGGGGAAGAGAAAAGAGCAATAACGGAGTTTGCCAGAATGCCCAGGCCAGCTTGCATTTGCGGGATGAGTGGTAGGTTTTCTCAAAATACCTTTTCTGGTTGTTTTGTTTTGTTTTGTTTTAAATGCGCAAATAGAGATTTGTGCAAATTGCAGCCCCCAATCGGTGTGATCTTTGCTAACTGCGGCTAAAATTCACGCCAATTCTGGAAACTGCGCTGCAATTTGCGCAAATCTTTATTCACGCAAATAAAACAATGAGCGACATTTGCCAACACTCTTTATCAATGCAGACCGAAAGCCCCTCCCCCCCATAGCTGCAATGGTAGGGAGAGGCCAGCACTGCAGGTGGCTGTGTTGAGTGAAATCACCAAAACAGTTCTAGGAATTTTCCTCTGCTTGGTAGGGATGTCTGCCATTTCTTTCCTGCTCAACAAGCATTCTACAGCATACCCAACTCAAGTGTGCATTTGCAGGCCAAACCACGGCTTTCCCCCTGAACTTTGGGAAATGGTGCGTCTCTGTTTTGTGGGGAGGTTCACACAGATCATGGCTGAAACTTGCACACCTTTGCGCAAGTTGCAGCTGAAATTTGCAGGCATTTGTGCAAAATTCAGCCATAATTTGCTCAAATTAAAAAAAAAAAACCAAGGAAAAATCCACAGACAGGCTCAACTTGCTGAAGATCAAATCGGGCTCTGCAGTGGAAATGTATTTTTAATGATGTATTTGTTTTCATCTGTTTTAATGGTTTATCTATTTTATGATTTTTATATTTATATTTATTGTTGTTCCTCACCTCGATCTGGATGGAGAGGTGGGTTAGAAATGAAATGAAATAAATAAATAAATAAATAAACTAGACCCATGTCTGGGTGGTGAACTACAGGAAACTTACCGAGGTCCACACCCCAAACTCCTTCCTCCGAGATCCCTACAGCTAGGAACTAACCTTAAAAACAAAAGTGAATGTCTCGTAATAGAAGACCAAGCCACCTCAAAATACTTGATATTGCAACAGGGAACAGTATATTGTTGCTGGAAGGATTCATCCCAGCCACTGTGAAGATTGCAGCTCAGCTCAGAGGGAACAGGGAAGCCTTAGAAAGGTGGGATTTGATGGCACCATCCCTGCTAAACAAAATGTGCTAGTGCTGTGTCCTACCTTGTTCCTAATATTGCCTTTGTGTCTGTGGTGGGGGGAGGATGTAGATATGCACCTTGGGGATGGGATTAGACACGTTACAACATGTCCTTATTAGAGATGCTCAGAGCATTCGATCCTTGCAATTTTCAGCATGGCTTCACCTGATCCGTACCTCCTAGACTAAAAGGGCAGAGTTCTCCGCTGGTATTTTGCACTTGCTGGATATCCTGACTCAGTTCTCAGCTCTCATGCATGCTTTGAGAGAAAGTGCATGTAAAAAAAATGTCGCCTTTTGAGTGACATTGTGTCATGTTTCCAAGCCCTGCCGCCACCGTGTGAGACAATAAAGAGGTCTGCCAAGTAATCCACAAAACTTTATTCAGCAAATAAACAACTCTTCACACCTGAAGGAGGTTTAGACACTAGGAACTCTCCTCCAGGCTAAAACGTGGCCAACTAAGCAAGACAATTGTCCTTTCAACAAAAGGGAAGGTCTTTTCCCTGAATCCCTTAAATTGAAGGAGGATTTCTCTGAAGAAGGCTTTGGTGAGAAGCTAGCCAAGCTGATCGCCTCTCACCTTCTTTTAGCTTCACCCATTTGAATCTGCGGTGGACTCTGGGATTGGGCAACTCTGAAGTCCTTTCCCCCTCTGAGGATTGCTGAGTTCCCACAGACTCTGAGTTGTTAACGTTTTCACTGATAAGGTCCGGTGAAGGTTCATCCCTGGCTGTTGAAGAGCCTAGGAGACTCTCCACCCCCGCTTCCTGTGTAGGCTGGTACATTTCTAGTCCTGTTTCTTCTGGTTCAAAATCTGATTCCAATTGATAGCCTGAAACTCCTTCCCCCACACTAAGGGGAACAGTCTTGATCATGAAACATTGTATGCTTAGGAATACAACTTTAAATGTGTGTGTGTGTGCGTGTGTGTGTGTGTGTATTTAAAAACACACACACACACACAAGGTTAATTTTGGAAACAGGACAGAATAGACTGCTAACATATGTGAAAGTGACACAGACTAGAAATTGACAGTTTAGTACACAGCCAGGGTTGGATTTCTCTGGGGAACACGAGAGTGTATTTAAAATTAGAACCATATTCAGACTATTTGTCTCAAGGATGTTTGATGGGAATATAACTTTCTCCTCTTAGTATGTGAAAAGCTCATTGGGTTTCGATAGCAACCTACACAGAAAGCAGCCTTCCATTTATCTTGGGGTCAGAAATAAGGTTGCACTCAATTGTAGTTTGCGGAATACCCGTTTTGTAAGTGGCGGAGAATGGAATATGATGTGAAAGGGGAAGGGGGGGAATCATTCCATAACATTAATTCTACTAAGTGGCAAGACTTCCTTCGAAAGCATCTCTTTGATGGTGGGCAAATGGCTCTTTTATCCTTGCAAGTCCCAACACTTCACAGTCTGTGGTTAAAAAATTCCCAATTCCATTTTCCCAGAATCATGGGCTCAAGTGACAGGAAGCCAGATTCCAGCTGGACATCAGGAAAAAAACTTCCTGACAGAACAGTACGACAATGGAACCAATGACCTAGGGAGGTGGTGGGCTCTCCCACACTAGAGGCAACCAAGAGGCAGCTGGACAACCATCTGTCAGGCATGCTTTAAGGTGGATTCCTGCATTGAGCAGAGGGTTGGACTTGATGGACTTATAGGCCCTGTCCAACTCTACTATTCTATGATTCTATGATCTTCTAGACCTGGGTGGAAATCTCGGAAGGCAGAAAAGAGAACTGACCTGGATTCTTGGTATTATTTATTTATTTATTTTATTCCATTTATATACCGCCCCATAGCCGAAGTTCTCTGGGCGGTTTACAAAAATTAAAAACATTGAACATTAAAAACACTGATATACAAAATTTAAAAGCATAAAGCATAACAACAAGTTAAAATTACAATATCCTTCTGGGTCAAAGCACAACAACAACACAAAAACACAAAACCCTCATCATATGCTGTTAAATGCCTGGGAGAAGAGAAAAGTCTTGACCTGGCACCGAAAAGATAACAATGTTGGTGCCAGGCGAGCCTCTTCGGGGAGATCATTCCATAATTGGGGGGCCACCACAGAAAAGGACCTCTCTCTTGTTGCCAGAGTCCCTGTGCCCTGAATAAAGCTCTTATCATGTAAAACCATGACAGTCAGATCCTTCCTTCCCATGACAACACTCACAGGACTTTTCTTCACAAGGTTATTAATCCGCTGTGTCAACTTTTGGTTGAGCTTTGTGAGCACTGCTTTTCCTTTCCTACATAACCTCTAGGTGGCACTGTGGTACAGTGGAATTCCGCAAATATGCAAGTGGAAAAGGCATTTTCTTTGGTTGTTATAAATAATGCTGCATTTCCCCTGCACTTAAACACACACACACACACACACACCTCACCAAAAGTATGCTTTAGACACAGACGCAAAACTGGAGCTACTCTGAAGTGGAATGTGGCACTTCTCTATTTTCTACCCCAATTATGTTTATAACCTCACGAGGGTTATTCTGAGTATACTGAATTAACTACAATAAATATTTCCAAAATATCCTGAGACGTTGTTGCTGCTGCTGCTGTTGCTGCTGCTGATTATGATTTTTGCCATTTCATCTTGAATACATTCAGCAGCAATCCCTTAAACTTTGCCAAGCATCTCACCCCCGCTCCACACACACACACACACACCATGGCCCATCCCGACAATACAATCCGAAATAGGGCTGACCCTGCATTCAAAGAATTTTCAGTGTGCCAACCAATTCAATGGATCACAATCTCTGTGTTCTCAATTTGAATGAAGGTTTGCAGTATCTCTGCGTGTGTTTGTGTTTTCTTTCCCTGATCTCAGACCTCCTTTGCCTCTCCCCTGTCATTACCCGTTCTGATTTTCTTGCGCATCCACCTGGCTCAGCCTGTGGAACAACTAGCCCCTTTCGCTCCTGACCTCAGAGAACTGTAAAATCCCAGCAAATCCGCAGACACTTCCAAACTGTTGCAAGACAAGGAAAAAACTTGCCGTCAAATGCCTCCTCTCTTTTCCTAGCCTCCCTATAAAAAGCCTTTGGCTGGGTAGAGTTCCCCTCTGCAAGGATGCACCGTTGGATTTTTACAGCTTTGCTTCCTCCACAGTGGCTGGTTTTATTATGCAGTTTACAAGACCAAGCCCTTTAAGCCCTGTGTTGCTTTTCATCCTTAAATCTCTCCTTTTCAGGGCATTCATACCCCCTTCTGGTTGTGAATCATTTATGAGCTGTAAAGAATTCTATAACGTTACACCAGGGAAGAACACTATATACTATTCTCTCTCTCTCTCTCTCTCTCTCTCTCTCTCTCTCTCTCTCTGTCTCATATATATATATATATATATATATATATGAGAGAGAGAGAGAGAGAATAGTCTGGTGAACATGGATTGGAAAACTTTGCAATAAAGTTGGAACAAATTTGTTTTCTCAAGACAACAACCTTTCCCTTTGTATGTTGTAAAGCACCATGAGTAATGATAATGATAATAATAATAATAATAATAATAATAATGGCTTGTCCACCACATCCATATGTTCCTTCTCTTTCCAGTGGCCCTGCTCCTCCCTCTGAGATTATGCAGATCGATTTCGAAATCGAAGATCTTAGCGAATTGCCAGGGACCCAGCTTATTACCTGGCAAGTTGAGTATCCAGGAGAGCGGATGTCTGATCTTGGCATCTCCAAGATTTACGTGAGCCAGAAGGATCTGGTTGGTGTTCTTCCGTTGGCTATGGTAAGATGAATGTTTGCTGTCTCAGTTTGGAAGATTGTTGATGGATAAATGTGGTTACAATCTCTGTCAAAGCAGTGGTTTCTGGGCACCCATGGGCTACATGAGCCCTTTCCCTGAATTTACCTAAATTCAATTAAAAATGGCATGCTACCCACATCAGTTACGATTGCCAAAAGGGTCAAAATTGGCTTGATGATGATGATTCGCACCCCAGTGGTGTCCCCAAACTAGCACCCTGTACCCCCAAAGTTACCCAGACATGATGTATATATTGAATTTGGACACAGCGAATGAATTATGCACTGCCCTTTTTAACAGAACTCAGCCTCCAGACATACACTTCTCTGTCTTTCTTTGGCCTAGGTGATACCTTGCTGCAAGCCTGCATTAAGTACCCTGCCTAGGAGTTGTAGAGAAAACAGCTGGGCTGAATTTTCAAAAAGGGGCAAATTTTGGCCCACATTTGTAGGGGGCTCATTGGCAACTCCATCTCTCTCTTTTGTGTGTTAGGGTTTGGCAGCAGAATTTGGGGAAAGGGGAGGAATTTACTGGAACTCTTTGAAGCTCTGTCCTGCTTGTCCGCCAATATAATAGTTTCCCCAAAATGCCCAGGGACTGTTTCCAGTAAATAGGAAGCATATTGCAGAGCAGACAATATGGATTGTGTTGCTCTGTGACGTAGGTTCTGATGCCTCCGATAGAGGGGGAAATGCACACACAGCCTCTGAAATCCCTCTTTTGCTTAATGCCATTCACAAAGACAACTCTATAATCACGGGGCACACAGGGGAATTGAGTTATAAACTGCCGAGTTCTTTAACCTTGGCTCATTGGAGAAGACAACTGGATGCTCTTTGTTCCCACTAGAAACGATGCCTCGTGTGTGTGTTCTCTGGCTCCAAATTACTGTCCTGGAAGGAATGAGGTATATAATTTTACAAGGTTGCAGATGCCCAGAGCTTGCTCCGAGACCCATACATTAGAAAATATTGACACATGTTATTATTTGGCCTTGGAAGTGGGGGGAGGGAAGAGAATACATTTTCAATCTTAGAGTATTTAGTGGGGGAGGGCAATAATAATAGGAGATGGGTGGTTGCCTAGTGACAGGCAGTTAATTATTATGTCATTCGTCAAGGTTGGAGAGTGTTTTACGCACTTCATGGAGTCGATAAGGGCCATTGTTGTAATTTACCAACTTTAGTACAACTCAGATGTTGCCTTGGTGCTTAAAATTTTACTGTATTCCTCTGCTTTGCTGGATTTTATTTTTAAAAAACAAAACCCGCAACACTCTTGCGTGATCTAATGGATTACAAACAGTGATGGAAAGAAAACAACTCTACGGCCCGATTTGCAGATGCTGCCCAGTCTAGAACCAGAAAAGCATTGGATTGATGCTCATCTGCTCCTACTTTGCCATGAACTATTCCAGGGAGCTGATTGAAAAAGTTCTCTGTGCTGTTATGTCTTCTTGGGCTCTGGAGTGGCTCCGCCTACCCAAAGCAGCCAATTGATTTTCTCTGAGCTAGAGGGTCATCAAAGCTTCTGGGTCTGACTTGGCCTCCGCCAAGGTTCACCATCTTGACTGAATCCGTCTCAGGATCCTTTGGCTCTAGGTACACCTGCCCCATGTGGCGAGCTTGAAACATCTTTGTGGCTCAAAAGCTGAATGAGATGGTTGGTTGCAGCTTCTGCCAGAGCAGTGGCTTATGCACACCAGGGGTGGGCAAAAACAAACAAACCCTGGGCTACTTGCGCCCCTGCCCCTGAATTTACCCCAATTCAGTTAACAAACAACACATTATCTATATCAGCTATGATTGCCAATAGGGTCAACATTAGCTTGCTTTTTTGGAGGGGGGGCTCCACAGTATTCTCAGACTTTGGACTAGCTCCACTCACTTAGGGTGGTCATGGGGACCTCCTGGACAGAAAGTGCTATAGGAGCCTTCCTGTTTGAACCGGGATCTTGCCCAAGAAGCACGTTCTACTGGGATGTATGAGTCCTTCACCTCTGACTTGGACCCTTGGGTTTTTTTTACAGCCTGGATCAATTCCTGCCTCTTGGTTCCTGGCTCCCTTCTGGCTAGGGGTGTTGGGGAAATGTGCAACAGATCCAAATGAGTTCAGATGTCTATGAATCCAACCTGTGGATTCCACAGTCAACCACTTTTTTTCTGAATCACATAGATTCCATGCGCATTTGGACTGGTTTCCCCTTACTTTGGGGATGGTTTTGCACAAATACAGATTTATTGAAATGTCCATCAGCACAAGGGTGCAGCCGTACAAGTACTCATTTGCAAATTAATGAAATTCTTATACCAAAAAATAAATAAAAATTATATTCTGTCAATGAGCGGATGCCAGAATGAAAAGCGCCTCACAATCTGCAAATCTCAGATGGAACAGATTGAACAAAATCTGCACATCCCTATTTCTGACAGCTATCTATGATTCAGCCCAAACATCATGTTCAACCGGTGGAGTCTGTTTACCTAGGAACAGACAAATCTTGTCTGTTTTGCTTTCTAACACATTCAGACGTTCAAACTCTCAAGTTCTTTCCACCCTGAATATGAATAAAATTGTGAATTTTCATAAATTTGTATTAAAAAAATAAACTCAAATGAAATCCCCACCCATCTGCATCAGCCAAATTCAACAGGTGCAGCTATTTGCAACATGGAGAGGACCATGATGTTCCTGCCTGCCACATAGTTGTTAAAGATGAGGAGCTTGTCAGGAAAAAAAATAGGTGGCACTAACATAGATTCAAATCAAATTTGAGAACTAAGCATTCAATGACCTGGGCTGTTGTGTTTCCCAAAACCTCCCACCTTCTTGGAAGACAATAAAGACATCTGCCACATAATCCACAAAGCTTTATCCAGGCAATAAACATCTCTTCCCACCTGAAGAGAGACTAACCTCTAGGAACTTGCCTCTAGGCAAAACTATGCAAGCTTAGCGAGACAGTTGTTCTTTCAAGAAAAAGGGAAAGCCTTTTCCCGGAATGCTTTAACTTCAAGGAGGCTGGTTCTGAAGAAGCCTTTGCCAAGAAGCTAACCGGGCCGACCTTCTCTCGTCTTCCTTGAGCTCCGCCCATTTGTGTCTGCGGTGGATTCTAGGATCAGCTAGCCTTGAAGTGCCCTCCCCCTCTGAAGAATACCGATGTCCCACAGACTGTGTCTTGGTAATGTTTTCAGTGATAAGGTCTGGCGAAGGTTCATCCCCAGGTGGTGAAGAGCCTGTAAGAATCACCTCCCCCACTTTGCGTGTAGGCTGGTACATTTCTGGTGCTGCCTGTTCTGCTTCAGAATCTGATTCCGATTGATCACCAGAAACTCCTTCCCCCAGCCTAACGGGAACAGGCCTAGTGACGACATGGGCCCGTTTAGACAAATATGTCACTTTCTCCCGTTTATGGTGAACTTCATGAACTTTGGCAAGTTCGTATCAAAACTGAACTGAAACACGATCTCGTTTCCTCACAACCAGCCGTCAATTTTGTCATGGCTGCTTTCCAACTCCCACCGCTGTGCCTCCTCTTCGGTGTGTGCTTTCTCTTTTCTTACCTGAGGATTATTGAGATGCAAAAGGTGGGAAGCAGATGGCAGCAATTCATGATGTTCTGGGGCTTGGTGGATTCCCACCAAAAATCATTGGCCGATGATAAAACCTGACACAGCCTGCCACCCCCCTAGCATTATGAGTTGGATAAACATGCTAGCGTAGGGACTTTCAGGTCAAATTTATTGTTGGCAAAGGCATGTTCTGCTCAGAGAAATCGCATCCTGCATCTGGAGTTGAATTATGACTGCTGCCCAACTTGAGCGGTTTGGACAACTGGGTCATCATTTTACATTGGAGGACATCTTGGCACAGTATTTCGGACATGCCCAACGACGACGAAATATTTTTGCAGTGGTATTCACAATACCTCTTGCCCATTTACAAACAGGAGGGCCCTCCACCATAAATATCCCATTGGCCTGTGATGTTTATACAGTTAGACCGAAGTAAATTCACAATGAACTACGTGGGTCTTGCTTCTGCACAGATTTGCATGGGGTGGCATAATTCTTGCTTTTATTTAATGATTATTGGAACAAATTTACAAAAAGAATATCAGGCCAACTTCCAAGACAGGAAAATAAAGTATAAACTGAATCAAAGTAAGGTACATTGATTGCATCCTTCATTTTAAAACATAAATTATCAAGATAACACTCCCTTCAATTGGCTGTATTGTTTTATTCAGTTTATATTTAAATTATATTAAAAACTCACACTTTATATTTAAAAAGCTTCTAACTCCCTAGTAACCCTGTGTACGATTGCAATGTTAGCTATATTCCGTTCATTGTGGGGTTTTGTTGGGTTTGTAGCTTGGGACGTGACTCACATTCTAGGGTCTTGTTTATTTATTTTATTCTAACATATTTCACCTCCCCCGTCCTTTCTGTTTTGCCATTGAGATACCAGGGGTAGCAAAGGACAACGTTAAAAACAAGCCCTACATGAAATAATGGAATCGGGTTCCCGTGTGCTGCTGTAGCAGCTGGATCTGGCTTCCCTGTTTCCATGTCCTGTTCCTCTGTTGTTTCTCTTGTGTTGGATTTTACATTGGACGCTCTGCAGGCCTGAGTCCGTGTCCTCTTGTACTTTGTAAAATGCCATCCACATGATGACCATATTCATCATCATCATCATCATCATCATCATCATCACAGTCAAAGAACCAGGAGGGTCCGTAGTTCAGTGATAGAGTCCATTCTTGGCATGCAGGAGGTCCCAGATTTAATCCCCAGCACCTTCAGGTAGGGCTTAGAAAGAATCCTGCCCAGAACTCCAGACAGCTGCTGCCAGTCAGTGTCAATAGTAGTAGATCGACCCAGGACTGACTCCATTTAAGGCCACTTCCTATTTTTCTAAACAACCCCCTCCCTGTAGCAAACCTTGCTATAGTTGGCAAGCCTTCAGCCAGTGCTCTGTCCAAGGTCCTGAACAGTTCTGCCAGGTGTCAGCCCGAGTCCACACCTTGCTGACCTCGCCGTAGACTTCGCTCTGTCCAGTTTTCCTTTGGCTATACCTGCTAATCAGCATTCCCCAACCCACTGCATTCCAGGTCTGTTGGGCAACTGGCAGCACAATGTCCGTGCCAGCTGGGGATGTGGTGGGTGAGGGATGTCAGAGGAATCTGTTTGGGGACTCGAGTAACTTTTCACCAGCTGCCCCCACGCACACCCCGGACGCTTATGCATTGGATCCCAGAGTTTGCTGAACTTGGTGCGCACTGAGTTAGGCAAGTTTGCAGCATCCTGGTGTTCCTGCTAGACCATTTATGCCTGCAATTTTGTGTGAATCTCACTGTTTATGGCTGCTATTTTGTACAAAATGGCAGCTCGGCGAATAGTGGGATGCTGTGAGCTCTCAGTAGGTGTCCACGGAATTTCCAGCAACTTCTCCCGTGCACCCATCAGGATTGGGCAAGTGGTGGGGTCCAGTGAGAGAGGCACAAGCTGGATGTGAGGGAGTTCCCCCATCACTAGTGTTATATTCCAACACATCTGGCATGCACCAGGTTGAGGAAGTGTACCCCAGGCCGTCCAGCTACGTGAAGCTGCAACCACCAGGATCTCACTTCCCTGGGTGTTCAGTGTTTAGACGGGTTGGGACAGGTCAGGACAAGCCTTTTTCCAGAAGGCCTGTGTTGGCATGTGGTGATGGGGAGGGTGGGATGAATGCAGAAGGCTGGTCAGGGCATTGGCAGGTCAGAACATGGAAAAGTCCAGCCAGATTCCAGTGGGAAGGAGTTCCATAACGTGGTGGCTGTCCCAAGACAGGACACACACACCCCTACATACTATTCTCCAATGGCACTGGGATACAGACCCGGGACGTCTTTGAAAACCTGAGGAGATGGGCAGAGGTGTGTGTGATGAAATGGTTTCAAGCTCTTCAGAACTTTAGAGTCATGTTGTTATGCTGTTCTTGTTGTTGTGTTGCTATTTGGTTAGTTTCATCATTAGACTTTTATTCTACCCATCCTCCAAGGAGCCCAGTTTACACGTCCCCTGGTGTATTTTCATAACAACTTCATGAAGCAGGTTAGACTTAGAGAGGGAGAGAAAGAGGAAGTGGGACGGGTATACATCACCCACTGAGCTTCAGGGCCAAGGGCAGATTTGAATCCAGGACGCTGAACCCCATCACTAACCACTGCACCATCCTATCTCTAGGTAACAACCCACACTTTAACCGGGCTTACAAATGGACCCAAATCCTCCTTTCTTCCTATGCCGAAAGTCTCTTAAGGCTGTCCATCCCACCTCCGCCGCGAAACTGACTGCACAACCCTTCATCGGCTGTCACTGACTGTGTGATTCCCATTTCAGACTCGATAAGTCAGCTTTGTTCCTTCCGGGATAATTAAGGTTGCTGGCAAACAAGGCCAAGTTGGCTGGTCGTCCAACCAAATTAAGATCTCTCTCTCTCTGTCTCTCTCTCTCTCTCTTGTTTTTCCAGACAAGCACAACTCTTGTCTTCCTGTCTTTCTTTACCAGTGCAAATTCCCAGCCAGGGTTCCTTTTCTACTCCTCCACCTCGCCCCACCCCTCACTGTCCCACCCTGCCTTTTGTAGCAAGGCATCGATTGATTAGGTACCCTTTCCCCCCCCCCCACCCCTTTCACTGAATGCACCGGGGAGATTTGCTTACATTGCAATCAGAAATTAACCTCATTACTAATTAATTAAAACTGTGCCGGGGAGAGGATTCGAACCTCAATTAGCGATGTGCAGAGTCAACCGAAGCCCCCCTCCCCTTTACAAGTAGCAAGAGCTGCACTTTCAGATGTTTTAGAGGTTCCTTCCTCCCTTTTCCTCCCTCTCCTTTGGACAGTTCCTATTTTCTGGGTCCAGACGCAGAATGGATTGCCACTCAAGGAACTGCTTCATATTCAGGTGGCCCTTTTCGGGCTCCAGGCACTTTGTGTATGCTCTTCTTGCCACCTCCTTGCAAGGTAGGGCTCTTTATCCCCATATTGCAGAGAAGGGCTGAAAGAGTTCCGAAGGCTCTCGGAGCAGGGGATGTACAGTTGAGAAAAGAGAACAAGCCGGGCGGGCTTGTAAACTCCGCAGGCGTACAGTCTGAAAAGATGGGAGGGGAAAGGAGGGGAAAGGATAGGGTGGAAAGAGGGGAGGGGAGATAAGAAAATGGTCTGGAACATTCCTACAACTTCATACTCACCCCTCCTAGGTTTAGATGTTTAAGAGGAATGTTTGAAAGCCTCGATCCTACATTCCTACCTGCCTCTGGACTGTGAATTTCCCTATGGTCATCAACAGTAACCAGCGATAGACCAATCTTCCATTGTTGTCATCTATTATTATTATTATTATTATTATTATTATTATTATTATTATATTTTATTTATTTACAATATTAATATACCGCTTCCATTCAGAATTTCGGAGTGGTGGACAAATAAAATAAGAAGATAAACAGAATGAAAACACATTAAAAGTACATTTTTAAAAGAAAGTCCACAGATGGTCATTAAGGGAAGGCTTCCTGGAATAACGACGTCCTCAGGAGGCGCTGCCTGATCTCCAGAGGCAGGGAATTCCACAGGATGGAGGCCACCACACTTAAGGCTCTTCCCCTAGTGGACTCCAATCGGACATTAGGTCTATGTGGAACCACCAGGGGCATGTCCTCAAATGACCTGCGACAGGGCAGTTTGATGGGGGAGAAGGCACATTATTATTATTATTATTATTATTATTATTATTATTATTTTCTAATATCCCCTTGAAAGCCCTCTGAGCCAGCCACCAGCACCATATCCTGTGAGATGGAGTTCCATAAGTTAATTATTTTTTCTGTGAAGAAGTGCGTCCTTTCTTCTCCTCTAAATGGCTTTAAAGGGGATATTAGAAAATAATAATAATAATAATAATAATAATAGATTATGATGATGTGCCTTACCCCTATGTCTTAACCTATCCTTCTACAAACTCTGCCTGATGCAATGTCGAAATGAATTTCTGTTTCCTTTGCACGTTAAGAGTTCCATTCATGTTTTTAAAAAGTATACAGCAATGTTCCTTTTTAGAAATACAAGGGACCGGCCCTACCATTAGAAGATTGCCTCCACCTGGCCCGCCTCTGAAAGTGCATGAACAGATTTAAGTATGGGTTTCATCATGCGTAATAAAATGTATCCCTTCCATTTCCACAGAGGTAGAAAGGAATATCCAACTGGCGTCTCCTTGTCTTCATGTCATACAGTTGGGTTTGTGTTTTGTCTTGGGGTAATACCGCTTGGTGTTTTTTTTTTTTTTCCTGGAAGATTAAAACCTTTTTGAGATTATTAATTTACAAGACCTGACAATCTTCCCCAAATGGATTTGAACGACTGCATAACTGGATAATTTGGCAATGAGTAAGCCGGACCCCCCAGAGATGCGGAATCACACTTTGTGTAAGAAAAGTTCGTTCTTCATGTAGAATTCATTTGATTTCCTCTAAACTACAAGCAGTAACCAGAGTCGACATCTGAGAGAATTAGCATGCTGACTTTTAGCATCCTTCTTGAAATTGCGAGGAATGGGGGAGGAGGTACAGCTGTAGTATTTACGCATTTGTTTGTTGGGGGTCGTTGGGTATTTTTTTTCTTTTTACAGTTTATAGACTGCCTTACAAATCAGATTAGGCCCAGGTGAGTAAATGCCACAAGAAAACAGTAGAACTAAAGAAAAGCAAAGGATATAAACGTCACCCATAAAGGAATTGTTAAATTGCCATGCGGAATTAAGCAACAAAAGACCCCTCCCCCTTTTTAACTCGATCCAACCTAAATACCATGTGAAATAAAATAAAGATGACAGTCTGGTAACTATCCCAAAGGAGAGGGGTGCTTAAAGGCATGGTTGCCCAACATGCTCTACAAGAGAGGTTTAAAGCTCTTTCAAGGTGCTTTAAAAAATTTACCTCTACAAGAACGGAGCGCAAATCGGGCGTAGAGGCGCGTTATCTCTCCGATTATGCGCATTATCGAATGCGCGTTAAACAGCGAGTTTTATTTTCCTCCGGACGTTAAAGCGCATTTTGACTATGTGAACAAGCGCTTATGCGCATTAACTACTTGTAAAGCGCATTTTGGTCACCCATTAATGCGCTTCGCCGCCTTTCGCCGCCTCTCGTGCAGAGGGATTAGGCGTAAATGCGCTTCAGCGATTATGCGCATAATCGCCTAACCAGGCGCAAAAGCGAATCCTTGTAGAGGGGACCTTTGTCAGGGTAAGAGCCAGAGAATCAGGAGCCAGAAACCAGGAGTCAAAGCTAAAGAATGGAGCCAGAAAGCAGGGGGGGGGGGAAAGACCCCAGAGAATATGAAGACCACTGTTTGGTCAAGAGGGCAGGGCTCCTGCAGCTTTAACTGTTGTGATGAAGAGGGAATTTCACCAGGTGCTGCATGTATACAAATGACACCTGCCAAAATCCCCATTTCTATGCAACTGTTAAAGATACAGGAGCCCGGTCCTCCTTTCCATATGATCTCCCTGTTTCATAGAATCATTAAATATTGAAGTTGGAAGGGGCCTATAAGGCCATTGCGTCCAACCCCCTGCTCAATGCAGGAATCCACCTGTAAGCATCCCTGACAGATGTCCCCACCTAAATCCTCCTCCTCCTCTTCCTTTTCTGACCCCCATACACAATCTTGCCTCTTCAGCGTCCCCCTCAAATTTCTGTTCATTATTCACCAATGGCATCTGGGGGGTGTGGAGCAAGAAGGTTAAATAAAAAAAACAACTTCAAGATGAGACAAGCACTGGATTTAAAGTGTTGACATTTAACGAGACAAAATGGAAGGCACAGATAAAAATGTAAATGTGAGATGAAGGGGGAAAAAAGGGTTCCCCCCCCCGCCCCCTCGCTCTTTTCCCAGTAGGTCTATCATAACATTACAGAATCCACACCCTGGAGTCAAATTCTACAAAAAAAATATACTACCCTGCAGCTACAGTAGTTACAGTTCAACGTGCCTTTTTTTTCACCTGCTAGGCTCAATTTATTTCCCCTATTCTGTCAGCCCCCAAACAGTGTAAAAGACATATTTAAATGCTTTGCAGTTTGCATGCAAATGGATCCATAAGAAAAGACATGGCAGAATTGATAGATATTTGAAATACGTAGAAAGAAACTCATTTTAAAAAAGCAATGTACGCACCATGTTGACTTGTTGTTTGGGACATCTGATTTCTGCGCTTGTCCTAATTTACCCTGTATGCAGGTGATGGCACTATGTTAGGCTGACCATATGAAAAGGAGGACAGGACTCATGTAACTTTAACAGTTGTAGAGAAAAGGGAATTTCAGCCAGGGTCATTTGTATGCAGTTAGTTCCTGGTGAAATTCCCTCTTCATCACAACAGTTAAAGTGGCAGGCACTATACTAGAGTGACCATATACAAAGAAGGCAGGGCCCCTGCAACTTTAACTGTTGTGATGAAGAGGGAATTTCACCAGGAACTAATTGCATACAAGTGATACTGGCTGAAATTCCCTTTTCTCTACAACTGTTAAAGTTACATGAGCCCTGTCCTCCTTTTCATATGGTCAGCCTACACTATGTTAAAGATGAGCCAACTCTCTCTCCCCACTTTACTCATTTTCATTGAATGATTTTTAAAGATCCCCATTTTTTGTGTGTCAGATGGGGTGATTGTTCTTTAAACATTTCAAGCATGTTTCAAATGGTGCTGGAGCATTCAAGGTGCTCCCTAGAGAGTCCTCATTACCTTGGATCTCATGGGTCTAAACTACTGTTGCGCCAAAATTTTCAGTTGGCCCATTTTTGGCAAGGGGGGGTGGGACATGGTTTCCACATACCTTTTTAAGTGTAAGCAGTTGTTGAAGGGTCTTATTCCTATTTTTTTTAAAAAAAAATTGAAAACAACAACAACCCCCAGCACTTGGAGGAGCCAAGCAGTTCTTCCTAAATGCCTATTGGAGACCACGTGACCTCACCAGAAAAAAAACAGGAAGAAGACCCCCTAAACAATTGGCTACACTTTTAAAAGTGGAAATGCTGTCCCCCTCCCCTCGGAGAAAATTCTCCGAAATTCTACCCTTCCCTGCGAAAGAGGACGAACAAACAATGCCTCTTTTGCAGGGAGAGAAAAAGTTCCGGAATTCAGGGGGCAGGATTCGGCACAGCGCTAGTCTACACAGCCATGTGTAGATACACAGTCATCCAAGATGGCAGCATCCGTAATACAGGTACTCTGGTAGAGGTGTCAGAGAAAATCCCAAGGGATCCAAATGTGTTCAGATTTATATGAATCCAACATGCAGTTTCTGCAACAGGCTGGCTTTTTCGGAGTTGCCTGGGTTCTGCAGATTTGTGAACCAGGTGTGTGTGTGTGTGTTAATATGGGGGGGAGGGGTTGCATTTGCACATCTAATTTTACTTGCAGATGTGCCTTGCCACCAATGGCTGAGGAATTTGTTCTTCATGAAATCTGGTACAGGCTGGCCTGATCCACACCGCAGACTTGTCCTTCGGATTTCGTACTTCTCCGAAATACAGTCCTGGTGTGGTGCGGTTCTGGGCTCACAACACAGACCAGAATACATTCGATTGTGTGCATTTTAGGATACACAGCATGTTGAAGTGCAAACTCAGAAATAAAATACATTTCAAAGGCATGTTTTGTGAGAAAATCCATTCAAATATACGCATCTAAAATACTCATTGAAGGGCATAATCCTATCGGGATGCCCTTCAATGCCCTTAACTACGCAGAGTGGGAGGAGCTTGGAAACAATCTCTGCCTCTGCACTCCCCCCTCTGTAGTCAGCTAGATGGGCTTTTTGCCCGTCTAGCTCAGGTGTTGGGCAGGGGGAGGGATGGAGGCTGAGGAGACTGGAGGATTCCTCATAAGCTGGCCCTCCTGGTCTCCTCCCATCCTTGTTCACAGGAACACCCCCTTTACCTTTCCTCTGATGTCACTGCTACGACCTTGGAGAGGCAGCCTGTGTTTTTCTCTCCGTGCTGGCTGCAAAGGGGAGGGATGTTCTGATTCCTGGATCTGAGGTCAGAATGCAGATTCCGACCTCTGATCTGGTAATCCAAACTATCCCATCCCCCCCCCCCCGACACTGTCTAGTGGGGACATAGGATTGTTCTCTAAATATGAATTTCCATGCATTTTTTAATGAATGCAAATTGATACAGAATTTGGTCTGAATGCACTTAGGAATGAAGCCTGGGGAAACTGACATGGAACAGAAATAGCCTATTCCGATGTGGAGTACATGTTTGCATACAGAAGGCCCAGGTTCAACAGATGAGCATCTCAGGTTAAGCAGATGAGGTAGCAGGTAATGGGGAAATTCTCTCCGTCTGAGTTCCTAGTGACTAACTTGCCAATCTAAGTAGAAAATACTGCCTGTGTGTCCTTTTATTTGGTAAGAGCTGTCAAATTCCTTTTTTTTTTCTTTTTTCCCTCCTGGGTTTTTCTGAGACACTCAAGAAAAGGAGGGGTACATCGCAACCCACTTCATATTATTATGGTCATTATCATCATCATTATTATTATTATTATTCCAAGGGAAATGTTGTGTCAGAGAAATAATTAAAACTCAAGTATACAGGCACTTGGGGAGATAAATTAATGTTCCCTTCCCATACGCCAGCAGCAAGGAAGAGAATCAACAAGCGATATTTCCGAGAGGAAAATAGGTAACTCTGTGCAATCTTGATAAATCAACATTACTACTTCCAACACATCTGGGATGTGATAATTATACAGCTGTAATGACTTTTCTAAACAGAAAGCCCGGGGTCGGCTGTTTGCGGAGCCGGACCGATAAGACGCTGGCAATGTTTTCAATCTCATCCAGACGCTGCGGGTTGTAGAATGTTAAGCACAAATCTGAGAGTGTTTCTGGAATTTTGAGTTCCAAATTATGTGTGTGTGTGTGTGCGTTATGTATTTATTTGTGTGTTGCATTTCTATACTTCCCAATGGCCAATAGCTCTCTGGGCAGTTTAGGAAAGGTTTCAACCCATGAAATACAATAACATAATAAAGCATAATATAAAAATCCTTTAAAAGTTTAATGCAACAGAAAAGCAAAGTAAAAGCCAGCCCTAGTGCAAAGACCTTAAAACGCACTGACTCATGTAAAACAACAACCACTGAAGCACTAAACGTATGGGAGAATGGAAAAGTTTTCACCTAGTGCAGAAAAGAGCACAATGGAGGCATTAGATAAAACTCTCTGGGGATTGCTTTCTGCTACTAGGGTGCTACCACCGAAAAGCCCCTCCATCTATCTCAACTCATTTGGAAGGAATAGCCAGAGAAGATACTCTGGAGATTATTTTAAGGTCTGGGCATGTATATATGGTAGAAGAAGATTCTTCAGGTAATCTAGCCCCAAGCAATGTATGTATGTATTTATTACATTTATACCCCCATTTTTTTCTTCTTCTGTGGAATCCAAAGCAGTTTGCATGAACCTCCTCATCTGCATTTTATACTTACAACAACCCAGTGAGGTAGGTTAGGCTGAGAGTCAGTGATTGGCCCAAAGTCACCCCGTGAGCTTCATGGCCGAGTTGGGACCATTGGTCATGCTGGCTGGAACAGGTGGTAGTTGAAGTCCAAAACATCTGGAGAGCATACCTAGCAGACCGCCTTCCCTTATATATATACCTGGACGACAACCACAACCCTCAGAGGAGGCCCCACTGGCTATTCTGAGATGAACGGAATGCCACCATGAAGAACCTCGGCGGCAGGGCCTTCTCTGTAGTGGCACCCACCCTCTGGAAAACCCTCCCTAGTTTGGAAGGCAGAAAACATTACATCTTTTAAACACCTCCTGAAGACATACCTTTTTACACAGGCTTTCCCTGGGTTTTAATGCAGCTCGTTTTACATTGCCTTTTTAACATTTTAATGTTTAAATTTTTATTGTTAGTTTTGTGATTTTTGATTGTGCACTGCCCAGAGAGCGTTGACTGATGGGCAGTATAAAGATGTAATAAATAAAGGAGGAGGAGGAGGAGGAAGAGGAAGAGGAAGAGGAAGAGGAAGAGGAAGAGGAAGAGGAAGAGGAAGAGGAAGAGGAAGAGGAAGAGGAAGAGGAAGAGGAAGAGGAAGAGGAAGAAGAAGTAGTGTCCGATTTGGATAACCCTACACAGGATTTATTTTATTTTTAAAATAAGATTAGTAAAATGGGAGGTGAAATTATTAGGTAATATCTCTTAGTGGCAAACAATCAAAAATGCAAGGTGATATATGTGTGTGTGTTGCTTGGATTTTGCTTTGATTTATTTCTGTTTGCCTTTTTGGAAATGGTGCTTAAACCACGTCTATAGGAATTCTAAGAAAAAACAAACAGTTTTTTTTTAAGATTAGAAAAAGTTCTCAGATTCTTTCTTGCTATCTATCTATCTATCTATCTATCTATCTATCTATCTATCTATCTTAATTTCCTTTCTTTTTTATTTTTTTGGTGCATCTCTAATACTGAGCGCCATCTACTGGCCCAATGCTTTAATTAATCTCTGCATTGAACCCTCCGGATATATACAGGCAAGGAACGCCGGCTGAATATCCTTAACATCTTGGGCCATGTTCTATCGGGATATCACCTTCCGTTAGCAAAACATACATCGGAGTGAAAATGTATGTCTTTTCTTAAGCCCTCGGGAGTTTCCGTGCTGGGATAGCTTGTAAACTGTGTCTGGTTTTTAAATAAGCATTACTCTTAGCAGGAGAAAAGATAACCCCGGATTGTACTATTTTGAGCGCGATGAGCGAAAGGCAGCCGGGGGAATAAGAAAGGTGTAAATTGTTCTACCTTAGGCAACAAAAGGCACAGGTTTGGAATACATTTGTCCCCCTAAAGAGCTAGGGCAGTGTAGTTGAAAAAGACGGGGCTGTGAACAAGGAAGCAGCTCCCATAAATGCCTTAGGGGCTAAGATGTTAAGCTTAATGTATGGCTGCAACTTCAAACAATTGCTTACACTGTTCATACCGTTCACTTTGTAATATCTCTTACAACAGGAGTAGGCAACATGGCGCCCAGGGACAGGGATGCATCCCCAGACACCTAGCTGGGTTTCCATCAAGCTGCTCTTCCACTTCCTTTAAAAAAAAAAAAAAAATTTTTTTCTTACTGGAAGCAGAACCGATGTGAAATAGGTTTCCATCGGTGCTGAAAACTGAGGGTTTTGTGTGTTGGGGGCTCTGACCCCACCTTTTCCTGGCACGCAGTCTTTGGGACAGGTGACTTGTCCTTTGCCGCAGCTCCCATGGTAGCCATTTTGTGGTGATGCCCAGGACGGTTTCTCAAATTGTCAAATGTGCCCATGGTCCAAAATGGTTGCCTCCCCTGCATTAGAACATTCCCCATGTCCTGGCAACGGATGTATTTCTCTCCCCTTTCCCTATCCTCCCACCCACACGAAATGAGCAAGACACATTTTCCTCCTCTGTGAGTGTCAGGCAATCCACATGGTGGTTTTCTCCAACCTGGTGCTCTCCAGCGCTCAGGGATAGAGCACAGATGTTGCGTGCAGAAGGTCTCAGGTTCAACCCACAGCATTTCCAGGTAGGGCTGGGAAAAATCCTTCTCTGAAATCCTCGAGACCCATTGCTTCCAGTAAGAATCGACGATACTGTTCTGGATGGACCAATGGTCTTAGTCAGTGCAACTCCCATCGTCCCTTATCATTGGTCTTGCTGGCTGGGGCTGATGGGAGTTGAAATCCAAAAGAGATGGAAGGCACCACATTGGAGAATGTTGTCCTATGGTATCCCTCTCAAGATGGTCAAAATGCAACCATAAATGAAAACTAGAACCTGGAGTCATCCCATGAAGCTGACTGGTGGGAGATTCAGGAGAGATCAAAGGAAGGACTTCTTCACACAGCACAGAGTTAAACTATGGACTTCACTAACACAAGATGTAGTGATGGCCACCAATTTCGATGGCTTTAAAAGGGGCTTGGATAAATTCCTGGAGGAGAAGGCTATCAAGGGCTACTAGCCCTGATGGCTATGTGCTACCTTCAGTATCTGAGGCACAAAGCCTACATGCACCAGTTGCTGGGGAACATGAGTGGGAGGATGCTGTTGCACCGTGTCCTGCTTTGTTGATCCCTGGCCGACAGCTGGTTGGCTACTGTGTGAACAGAGTGCTGGACTAGATGGACCGCCAGACTGATTCAGCATGGCTGTTCTTATGTTCTTATGAAATAATTGGCCATTTGCTGTCCTTTAATGTCACTGCCAAATGGTTCAGCAGAAGTCAAAGTGAATAGGGGCATCTCCTTGCTCGACAGCTGACACCAATGTTCCATGGCTCTCTTAAGCACTGTTGGTGTTTGTCCTTTGAAACTCTTATTTGGATTTAATCCATTGACCAACGCTCGTATGATTAATTGACACTGATTTCTTTATTCCAGTGAGAAGAATAGGAATAACTGTTTGGGAGAGAGGAAAGTAGCAGTTTCAGAGACTTGGGAGCATTTTAAATCTCTGACGAGGAATAATCAAAGACCCCCAATTCTAGCTCAGTATTTTTGGCAAGCAGCTGATGATTGACGACTTAATGAAGCCAAAATAAGAACCAGGTTCGTGCCGAAGGAGAATAGCAACACAAAATGGAATTTTGATCATGAGATTGTGGAGGAGGGGTGGAGTAAATTTTGGAATTCTTGTTCACCTTTTGAAGTCTTAATTTAAATGCAAATAGCAACTTTGGCCCCAGTGCCAATAACAAAGGTGATATTTTTTCTCTCCCTAAGTAACCAACACTGAGAATCTATTTAACTCATTTACTTTTTCATACGCAGAGAAACTATTCAGAACTCCAGGTAATGATATTGTAGGAATTGGTTTCATTTCATATATATATATATATATATATATATATATATATATATTCAAATTTGGGATGGGGGAAAAGGTAATAGATGTCACTGCCTTGTTTACACTTCAGTTTCAAGGTCAAATCCATAAAGGCTATCTAGTTATCTTGAATATTTTCTCCAGGCAAATGTCTCGGCTTAGAGTGATAACTTAGCTCAGGGGGCCAAACAAAAGAAGGAGTGAGTAGAATACTGAGGTGACAGAGTGGATTATACCACTTTAAACTGTGGGTGGAGGATCACTGATCTATTGATTGATCGATTGATTGATTTACAGTATTTTTATCCCACTCCTGAGCCAAAGGGCTTACAAATAATTAATAAAGGAAGACACAAAGCCCTGCTCACAGGTTTACAATTTAAGACACAACATAAAAGGAAACAGAATGAGGAGGGAAGAGGAAAAATGGAGTCTTTCAGCAAGGCTGGTGAAATGGCCCCATTTTCCCACCTTCATCTCCCTCAGCACAACCTTCTGGGATGGCTGCTGGTGGTGCCATTCAATGCATCCTAACATTAAATCTCCATGCAAATCAAAAACAAATTGGTAGGAGATCCAGGACAGATAAAAGGAAGGACTTCTTCACACAGTGCATAGTGTGAATGGAATTCGCTACCACAAGAAGTAGTGATGGCCACCAATTTGGATGGCTTTAAAAGAGGGTTGGATAAATTCCTGCAGGAGAAGCCTATCAATGGCTACTAGTCCTGATGGCTATGTGCTTCCTCTGGTATCCCTACGTACACCAGTTGCTGGTGAATATGGGTAGGAGGGTGTTGTTGCACCCATGCCCTGCTTGTGGGTTCCTGGTCAACAGCAGGTTGGCCCCAGTGTGAACAGAACACCGGGCTAAAAGGGCCCTTGGTCTGATCTAGCAGAGCTCTTCTTATGTCTTTATATCCTGACTGGTGTGTGGCCATTTTGGGAACCATGGAAGTCTGGACTGGGAGGCCAGACATGGCGGATTTAAGGTTCTACACCTTTGCTGTAAGGAATAAGAAAGACGTTTAAAAACATGTGGTATCAGTCTCAATTTGGGGAGGAGATGTAAATGTGAAATGGAATCTGAACAGCCTGAATGAAATGTCCTTCAGGGAGGATGGACTGACCGCAATTAGTTTTGACAGCTAAATGGAACATCCATGGTCATAGGAAGTCTACCTCTAGAATGCTAGATGCTGGGGACAGAGAAGAGGGGAGTGGTGATGCTTGTGAACATCCTAGAAGTAGCCCTTGACTGTCTAACCACATGTGATTGAGGTTCATAGGAAGGTACCTTCTACCAAGATAGACCATTGGTCCATGGAGTTCAATACTGCCTACACTCTGGTCAGTAAGCATCTGACACCCTCCAAATGTTTTGAACTACAACATCCATTATCCCTAAACATAGGCCATGCTTTCCAGGCCTGATGGAAGTCCTAATTAGGCATCGACGAATCTCTCATTTTCGCTTTTGTCCGTATTTGATTAACAATAAAACAAAACTCCTTTCCATCTTAAATATGAAGAAATTTGGAGATGTTGACACCCTCTCATCAAAAATGAACTGAAATAACTTTTGCACCCATCTGTAGCTGGAGTCATTTTTAGCTTACCCCTCTTGGAAACAGGATGATGGGCTTTATAAACTTTCTCTCTTATCTATTGGGGCTTGTTTTTTGTTTTTTCTTGCACAAGCCCTGTGCATAGTATCAGTTTGCAACCTTGGAAATCCAGCCTAACACAATCACATCTATCTATCTATCTATCTATCTATCTATCTATCTATCTATCTATCTATCTATCTATCTGGGCAATAACTCTTAACAATGAGCAATTGGCAGTTGTTCTGCACCAAAGGTACATAATGTATCACCTGCATACTTTTCCCTTCCTCACACATATTGTTGCAACGTTAGGCTTTAATTAGTGCATTAAATGCCACAGCTCCCCTTTACGAGATCCAGGCGGGTTTTTCTTTGCTGCGAAAACAGAGTGCTTCAATTACCCTCCCGCTAATGGATAAAGCATAATTAACATTGTCTTGAGGCTAATTTTCATTTATGCCTGCCATTGCTCATAAGCCAGACATCATTCTCTGGGAAAAAGTCAACTTGTCACTTTTATGAGTCCAGTTTGCACTTTAACAGCACGGAAATTAATTCAAGATACATTAACATACTTAAACTTCAAATACAAGGGAATTAGCTGAGGACAGGAAATCTATCTTCATGTGTCCTTTATTGAAGTCATTCAGTTTGGGGATGGGGATGCAGGTTAATATGGGTTGTGGTGCCACAGGTGTGGTTTATCCTGTGTGTGTGCGTGTGTGTGTGTGTGTGAGAGAGAGAGAGAGAGAAGGTGGATTTCCCAGTGTATACTGAGTGGAGCTGAATGCTCACAGACACAGAGCTTTAGCTTGGATTCATTTCCCCCCTACATGACTGAACTGCTGCTTTCTGTACACTCCCCGCCCCCAATATACACCCTTTCTGCACATTTTCCTTAATAGGCACATTTCTGTGTGCATTTTTATGACACATGACTTTCAGTTGTGTCTCAGCTTTCTGAAGGGCTTGAAAGGTGTGAATTGTGTACATCCATAATTAAAAAAAACCAACTCTTTGGGAAGTAAGTTTCTCACCCTAGGGTGAGATGGAAGACCTGGCCCTGGATATACTTAATGTATATTTGGGTCAATATAGAGAACAAAAGAAGTTATGATCCAACTGGAAATTCGTCTGGGTTTATATCTTCCTTTATTGACCTCTAAAACAGGGGAGAGGAGAGGGAATAAAATATTTTTTGCCCAAGGGTTTTATGATGGTAACATGAAAAGGGCATTCTTTCTCAGTATCTTAGATTGGTCTACCTTTGGTTAATTTTTTTGTTAAAAAAATGACAGAAAAGGTGTTTGTTGCTCAGGCCCTGGTCTCAGCAGGTATCTCCATCCCACCTAATCATTGTTTCTGTCATTATATCAGGCTATTTCTAGGTACATCAGCGCTTCCAGCTAATAAGCCCTTGGGTTTCTGGTATGCTGGCAAGAATCGCATCCCGCCGAGGTCAGCATCTTTGCATGGAAAGGGGTCCTCTGTTATTTCTGCCAGAGATTTAGAGATGTCCAGGGAGCATGACGCACAGGCAGCTGGCTCTGTTTTGCCTTGTTTTTTTTATGCTTCCGGTATTTGGGTCGATATATTTCCTTCTTTGGGAGCGTGTGCAAAGCGTTGCTCCTTCACTTGGAGTTCTCACAAAGGATTGAGACCCTTTTGGGGTGAACATGGGGATTTTCACCCACTCCTATCCACCCTACACACACACACACACACTGAAAATCAACATAAGGGAGGACATGTTTAACAAAAGTCTAAAACATTTTCAAAATGGAGGCCACATTTCAGCTCATTCTGGCTTCCCGGGGTTCCCATGGCCCCGCCCTTTCCCATAGCCCCCCCCCCCATTTCCTTGAAGCACCAATCATTTGATGGTTTCCTTGCTATTGCACATTCTCCATTCTAAAAGATTGACACGCCCTCCCCAAATGCTTCGTTATTGGCAGTAAGATAGGCTGACCATCTGAAAAGGAGGACAGGGCTCATGTAACTTTAACAGTTGTCGAGAAAAGGGAATTTCAGCCAGTGTCATTTGCATGCAATTAGTTCCAGGTGAAATTCCCTCTTCATCACAACAGTTGAAGTTGCCGGGGCCCTGCTTTCTTTTGTATACGGTCACTCTAGTATAGTGCTTGCAACTTTAACTGTTGTGATGAAGAGGGAATTTCACCAGGGACTTATTGCATACAAATGACACTGGCTGAAATTCCTTTTTCTCTACAACTGTTAAAGTTACATGAGCCCTGTCCTCCTTTTCATATGGTCAGCGTAAGTAAGAGCTTCAAGCTAAACTACGCTGGAATGTAGTATATTCTGGCTCCACCCCTTTAGCCTTTGGCCACCCCCCCATTGTCCGTTCAGCTCCACCCACCACTGAAATGTCCCCAAGAGCTTCTCCAAAAACATTTCAGCCCCCCCTCCCCAGTCAGAGCAACCCATCACATGAATGGCCGTTAAACTGCTGCTGGCCCATTCAGTAGTAAGGTCCCCAAAGTAGAGATGGGCAGAGGGTTTCTCACCCTCTGCCAGATGCTATATCATGTCCCCCTTCCCCTAAGGCTGCAAAGGGCCCTCACACTGGAGAAGGGTGAATGGGATAGCAGCTCCGGAGGGCTCCAGTGAAGACTTCTCAGCTGGCCACCAGGGAGCCGTTGGTGCACAAAGCATCTTTTCCCTTACAGGCTACCATCCCATCCCTTTCCGCCAAGGAAAGGGGTGTTTTGGCTTTGGGGGAGAAGGATCTTGAAGCAGTTGGAGGATGACTATCATTCACCCCCCTTTCCCCTCCTGGTGCCTTGAACACTGCACCAACAGCATCCCAGACATTAAGGACGTTGGGTAGCTCTCACCTGTTGGTTCCTGAATGTACTCGTTTCCATCTTCCATGTCGTTGAATCCCCTCCTGTAACGGGGGATCCTCAATCTTGCCCCACAGCTCAGTCTCTCACCCTAATTGATCTCACAAGCTTGTTGCAATGATAAAATGGCCAGAAACCATGTTGATTGGGGCCATGCTTTCCTCCACAAAGAACCTGGGATCAAAAGACGTACTAACTGAATCCAATTTGGAGTTCAGAATCCATAGAACAGGGATGAGCAAAAATTAAATCGAGATCTACTGGTTGATCTCTGAGAGATTTGCAGTAGATCTGCAAGGGTTTCTGGCTCCTAATTGCTCAACAGGAGGGCAACAACTTAATGATTTTTCTGACATAAATTAGGCTTCTGCAATGAATGTTTAGAGCTGGGACAGGCAATGTGGCAGCTTCCAGATGTAGTCCAAAACATCTGGAGGGTGTGACATTGCCTGCCCCTGGTTTGTGTGACATTGCCTGTCCCACCATTATGGGCTTTTGGAAGGAACGTGAGCCCTCTTCAGTTCTAGTACTGAAAACAAATCCCTAGGTATGGAATGGGATTGGAGTCCCCCCCCCCCCATCCTTTCATTCTATGTGAATGCATTTTGCACATGGCTCCGGTTGGTGGATCTTGGAGTTCTAGTAAAATATTAAAGTAGAAAATAGAGCTGATCACAAGCTAGGGGTGGGCAAACGAGTGAGGTCTGAGATGGTCAGGTTTCTCCAAACATCACATCTCCACGTGGCTTGTGTCTGTTTCCTTCTCACATTTATGATCACTGCTTGCTCTGCAAGAACAGGAAACCTGTGATCAAATGGGAGATTTGCACACATTTCCCCAAATTTGTGCCTGTTCCTTCCAATTTGCACACACCACCTCAAATTTGCACATGTTTCCCCAAATTTGCGCAGATTTTCCCAAATCTGTGCAGATTTCCTAATTTGTGCAACATCCCTCCATAGAGTAAAATGGGGCTGATTCAGTCTATGGAGGGAATTTATACAAATTAGGAAATTTGCGCAAATCAACCTGGGAATTGGGAACGAGACGAAGGCGGGCACACACACGCTTAACAATTTACAAGTTATTTTACTGGACACATGGTCACGCTCTGGTTTGCAGCTTTGAAGCGGGCGCACTTGCAGACTTCTCGTACATCCCTGCAACCAGCCCACCAGTTCTGCTCACAACTGCCACTGAACACTGTCCATCGTTGGAATCCACAGGTGAGTGTTGCTTCAGCAGAGCAGCAGAGCAGTGGTGATTTTTGCAACGAGAGATTGGTCCCAGAATGCAAACGTGTATGTATGTGACAGAGAGAGTGGGGGTTGGGGGTTGGGAGGGAATTGTCAACTCTTTGAGCCTGTGTGTGTGGGGGGGGGATGTTATTTCCCCATGCGAAGCTATTGTGACAATCAGCATGCCCTGATCTCTCTTCCCAATCATGCACATGTGCATTTGCGCAGTACTGGATTATATCTTGCATAATGAGGCTTGATCTACGCAGTGTATTTAGCATAATGAAAGAACAATATATCATTTTTGGACCTGTCAGGATCATTCTTTGGGTGCCTTACAGTAGGCATATAAACAGTGTCTCGTTATATCCCAAGCAGAGGGGAAGAAGGAGTAGGTAGTCGGGGGGGGGGGGGAGTCAGGGATGGATTCAGAGAGACAACTATTGTTTCATTGTGTTTGTCAGACAATAAGCTGCTGATAATTATTTTAAACTGTCGGCGTCAATGGGTTGTAATTCATTTCTCCCTCGCGCTTTCTCTGTTGGTTTGGCTCGGAAGAAGCCTTGAAAAAATAGCCCTGTTCTTGTAAGTACCGCTGCATGCCAGGCACTGATAAATGTATCAAGCTCCGGCACGCCGTTATCTCGGCACCAGATTTGGGTAGCTTGCAAGGATTTAGGTCAGTGGATAATTCACTGCAAACTGCAAATCTTAATGCTATTGACAAAAGGCAGGATGCAAATCACTAGTGCATTTTATAAAACCGTGAGCCAGTGAGTAGCCTTCTTTTCTCCTTTCTTTCTTTCTTTTTACAGATTTGCCATGAAATGTCCTTGAAAGCTATGTAACGTAAAAAAAAAAAAAATGCCCACCAAATTTAATGCACTGCACTCAGATTGACAGGTTGGGTTTTAGTGGGATTTTGCTGTGTCTATTGTCCTGTTCATATTGTTGTTGAAAGAGCTGTTCCATAAAAGTGGTGCTAGAGTATGTGCCATGCCAGGCTTTCAAAGGGACATTCATGTAGTTGCCTTTGGCGAGCAAGGCTTGCACCCAGGAGACCTGGGTTACAAAAGGAAGAGAGTTGGGTGTTGATGGTGTGTGCGTGTCTCCCAATGAGAGTTACACCATAGGAAGTCATTTAATGTAAGTCAACAGCCAGACAGGAGAACCTGGAATCAGGACCAGAAAAGGCTACTGCCGCATCCTGAACAGGAAGCCTGATATCTCTTCCTGTTGAGCAGAGCCTATGGCCAACCTGGGTCGGCAGAGTCAATTCAGTAGCTGGAAACCCTGTAGTGTCTATGATGAGATAAGCAGCCAGGTGTCCCTCATACGGTTTGGACTACAGTTCCCATCATCCCATGACCCTTGGCCCATGGTGGTTGTGGATGATGGGAGTTGTAATTCAAAACATCAAGAGGGCATCCAGTTGCCTCCCCCCTGGCCTATGAAGAAGTTCCAACCCATAGCCCTGTAACCTGCAGCTGAACCAAAGTTTGCTGGTCCTAACCCATTTTCTGGCTGTTGATTCACTACAAATAACTACTGCATGCTACTAGTCACGATGCCTATATATTATCTCCAGTATCAGAAGCAGTTGTGGGGACACACGCAAGTGGGAGGGTGTAATTGTGCTCATGTCCTCCTGTAGGTTTCCCACGGGCATTTGGTTGGCCACTGTGGGAACAGAATGCTGAACTAGGTAAGACTTTGGTCTGATCCAGCAGAGCTGTTTGTCTGTTCTTAGTGGTACGAAATGGGAGACAGGTTGGCTTTATTTTTTTATGGACTAGTAACTCATAGGTTTCTTTGCAATGCCAATGTTTCTGATTTCACGAAACACACACGGAGAGAGGCCCATTTGCAAGTAGTAGTAGTTGTTGCTGTTTTCCGGTTTCCCCATTTTAATTTCAGCCGTGTGTTTAATGAAAGTCAGATGCTCTGAGAACACTGGAAAAGTGGCCCAGGAGTGTTCTATCAAGTACGGTGGGGGGGGGGGGATTCAAACAAGCAACTGGAGCACCTGCTGTCTGAAGTGGTACAGCCCAAGAACAGCTTTAATCCTGTGAAGAGTGGTGTCCTTCAAAAAGCCTCCAAGGCAGGGATGGGTTGCCTCTTTTGGTCTGGGGGCTGTACTGCACCCCCCAGGCCCAGGCTGGCAGGCTGGGTGATGTCACGGGTCCCTCCCCAAAGCCCCACCCCTCCCATGACATCATCTGGCCCCAGCCAGTCCATTTTTCCCCTCCATGTAAAGAGAGGCATGGCGCTCCGTGCCTCTCTGCACAAAGAAAAGGACTCAAC
Organism: Anniella stebbinsi; assembly: GCA_029215795.1. NCBI lineage: Eukaryota > Metazoa > Chordata > Lepidosauria > Squamata > Anniellidae > Anniella > Anniella stebbinsi. Next base: position 17,612,215 of record JARDYH010000010.1, read on the forward strand.
GAGCAAAGCAAAGCAAAAGGGACTTAGACGTGATCCGTCGTGGCAAGTGATCCTCCCTTCTAGAAGTTCTGCTGGACGACCCAGGCCAGTTTGCATTCCATTTTCTGGGTAGCATGCATCCTGTGTCTAATAGCTGCACCTTAGTAGTTCAGCTGCACTTTAGTAGACCTACTGGACGCTGGGCAGTTTGCACTGCATTATCTCTGGCGTGTGCATCCTGTCTCAAGCAGCTGCCCTTCGGGAAATCAAAAGCGGAGCTTCTGCATATTCAACTGTATTTTATTACAGCCCCATGCCCATGCACGGCCCCAGAACCAACAGGAATTTCAGCAAGCGGGACACAAGAGGCAAACATTCGCAGAGCGTAGCTTGACATGCTGAAAACTCCCCCTCTCACTTTTCCAAGGAAGTGAATGATGTGTTTGTTCTGTTGTGTGTGTTTTTTTAATCCTATCAAAGCATTCGCACATCTTCCGAGGTGCGTCACAGTTGCTGTTGACTCAAAGCTTGGGTAGGTAAGATTCAGCAAGGCTCTCTCTCTCTCTCTCTCTCTCTCTCTCTCTCTCTCTCTCTCTCTGTGTTGTGTGTGTGTGTGTGTGTGTGTGTGTGTGGTGTAGCTATGGAAACAAGGTGGGGATTGAGGAGAGGGATCTGGGTGCATCACACACCTTTTTCTGTGGGTTAACAGCATTCATGCTCTCAAGGGTGCTTTCCCACTTGACCCTCAAGTCAACTGTGTACATTGAAGCTCTGGGGACTTCTTTTTTTCCTGTCGAGGCCCACAGTCCCATAGGTGTATTCTTTCATGGGGTACAAGCCAGTGGTAGTTAAAGCCAGCATTAAAAGTGGGCATGGCTACCTCTTCTCTCTCTCTGCCTCTCTTTCTGCTACCCCTCCCTCCCTCTCCGCCAAGTGGGCTACTTAAACAGGGACAAGTTGGGTTGGATCCCATCATGGCCTTCTGCAGCAGAAGGAAAAAGCATACCGGACTGGATTCTCCCTCCACCCTGCTGCCTCTCGCACACGCTCACCCACACCAGATCTGTTCCAGAGGATTTGGGGTACCATTGGAGCAGATGTGGGATGTGAGCAGGGGACCGCAGGAGGGATGAAGTCCCATTGCGTGTCTGGAAGTCCCATTGTGCCAGTGCAATGCTGGATCCAACCTTTCACCCAGGGGGGTGGTTAGGCACTTAAGTGTCAAAGCCTGGCCCTGTAGGACACAAATCTGCCATTTGTACCCTGCCCTGGATCATCCACAACATGCCACAACAATTCCCACATCATCAAAGCACAAAGCTGCTGCTCGAGTACAATCCCCTTTAAGAGGCAGAGCCTCAGTCAGTGTACAAGTGGAGCCAATCAGCCTAAATTCAGGGAAATTCCTATTTAAGTTTCAGTCTTGATTTGCTCCTTGTTGGAGCGACATACAGACAACCCTGTCTGGCTTCCAGCACTGCGCAGAGCTTTCCATGGTGCTGATCTCTTCTTGTTCGGCTTCCCTGAGACATCTGGCCTCACCTGATCCCTGCTAAAAATTGGATCATAGCAGAACCCTGCAATCCAGGCTGTATCACAGAGCATCATCTGAACTCTGAAATGTTCAGCTTGCCTGAAGTCAACAAGTGAGTTTGTAACTCCAGTGAGGTCTGAATCCTTTCCTGTCTGCTTTTTTTTTTAAAATGCCTCTATTATCCACAAAACTAACCTCCCCATCTCTCATCCACTTTGCCAACATATAAAAATTCTATCCCATTCTCCCACACAATACACCACAATAGATAAGGTAATTTGTTTAAATATTTTCAGGCTGGTACCTGTTGATTGCAATTTCTGATGTTCTTGATGAAGTGGTCTGTTTGTTTTGCTTTTTTTATTATTAGTTTGCTTGGAAGCGGCTTGAAAATTGCTTTGGCTATTCAGGATGTGAGGCTTGAGGACAAGTATAAGCTTTTTTTGAAATAAAAAAATGTATCCACAATCCTGTGCATTCCCCCACCCCACTCAAAAATGGTAAATCACCAAGGGTGTTTGTCTTTGTTCAATATCTAATAGGATTGCAAGTTTGATTAGTAGATTAATCAACTAAAAGCTTAGGTTGATTAATGGTCAGGGACACCATTTTAAATGAAGAGAGCCAATTTTAAGTGGCGGAACTGAGAATGAATGGCACACTGGTTTATATTGAGACTGCTCTTGTACTGCTATGTTTCTATAATAGATTAGTGGAAGTAGGAAAGAAAATAATAATGATGGCCCTTTCTTTTAACCATGAGCGGCAGCTGTGTTTATTAAATTGTATTTCGCCCTTCCTTTGGCATTGCAAGAAGGCATCCATCATAAGGTTTAGGAAGCATGCACATTTATTTAAATTGGAACAATGAATGAAAAGACACAGAATTGATCGACTCAAAGGCCTTTAATCTGTTGACAGCCATAATATCCGCCAACAGCAGCGTCTCCCCAACTTGAGTTTAGGCCAGCATTCTGCAATCTGGTGCGCTCCAGGTGTGTTGGACTTCAGTTCCCATCAGCCCCAGCCAATATGGACAATAGTCAGGAATGCTGGGAGTTGTAGTCCAAAACATCTGGAGGGTACCATGTTGGGGAAGTCTGGTTTAGGCAGGCACAACTCATCAGAGCCGGCTCTACCACTAGGCACAATGAGGCAGCTGCCTCGGGCATCTGGTGTTGAGAGATGGGAGTGGTGGCAAGGTATTGGAGGACCTTCGCCACCTAAGGTAACCTCCTGCCTTCAGGTGCAGTGGATGATGCTGTTCAATTGCCAGTCTTAAAATAAGATCCAACCACCAGCCTAGTCAGCTTCAAAACATGGGACATACGGGTGCCATCTTGTTCTTCATCCCAGGAGCAAAATACCTTGAGCTGTTCCTGCCCATTACGTTTTGATTTCCCACCATTCCTCGTGATCTCAAACTGTGTAGCAGCCTCCACATTGGGAAGGTCCTACAGCATTAGGAACATCTACTCCCATGAGCTGTGAAGCACCTCTAGTAAGAGAAGTTAAGAATAGTTCTATGCAAATCCAGTCGACACACTAATGGTAATATTCCATCACTGTAAATCCCAGGTCTTTCTACCTCCCCATTCGCAGTTACCTTTTATGGACAATAAAATAACATGCATTTGAAAATAAGATATTCTGAATCGAGTTAGGTCACACACAAGATGGGTGGTTCTGCTCTTTCTGGTATTTACGAGCCAATAAATTTGATTCCATGAGTACCTAACATGCACACTGCCTTTTATTGAAATGTGGCATGCGTTATTGTGGGGACGTTTTCCAGCAGACATGGGTCAGCCTTCCGTATTCACAGGGCTACGGTCCAAACCTCCCAGGCTTGTAAGTCAACACAGCTGGCTTGAAACCATCCTAGTGGGAATTGCAAAGTGGAGGGTGGAGAGGATTGCTAAATGGGGCGGAGGGGGGGGGAAGGGAGTGCTAACCATTCTGGGATTGCTGGTCCTTTGCCAGCCTGACTCATAAAACTGTGTTCTGTATCCAGTATTAGAGTTTGGAAAACTAACCTAATCCACAGAAGCCCCATGTGCATATAAGTAAACGTCCACACAAAAGCAAATACCGATGTATTCACGCATGCAGCACATTAAAACAAATCTTTTTCCCCAACTGTTTATGAATGTGTAAATGTTTAGGTCTGGGAAGTGTGAATTTGGTACGTTTGCATTGAAATGTGAGCCCAATGAATTTCTCACAAAGCATTTAAGTCCCATTGATGAGTCAATTTTAAGTATGACTGAATCTTGATCTAGCCCATAATAATTAGCAGCATGCATTATGTTAACAGGTACAATGATTGGTCCTCCTGGATAATTACTTCTATTATAACTCTGCTTTTGATTTTTAATTAACTGCTCAAAATTTCCTCATTCTGATTTAATCTCACCTTTCCACGCTACAGGTGTCTGCCTGTTTAGACATTCCATTAGTGCGTTGAGATCCGGGTGTCTAAATAGTGTTAGTTCGCAAAACTGTATAATCTGAGATAATGTTGGGGTCCCCCCCCCTTTGTGGGTAGACCTCCATTCATTAGTTCAAATATTTTGATGCATTGTGACATAGCTGTGTGTTCAGTTGTGTGTGTGTGTGTGTGTGTGTGTAAGAGAGAGAGAGAGAGAGAGAGAGAACGATACAATAAAGCTATTGTTCCTCATGGTCTTCCATTCCACTCCATTCTCATCTCTATCCAAAGAACATTTTGAAGGCTTATGAAACTATGCAAAAAAACCACGAAAAGCAGATGGTGGAACTCTGCTATGAATGACACACGGATGCTGCTGAAAATGGCAGCTTCATCCCAGTGACCCTGTTCAGACGACACACTAAGCCATGGTGGTTAAGCATTTTGAGCTAAACATGATGGCTTAGCTTGTCCTGTGAACCATGAACTAGTGTGTCATGTGAACCATCCCGAACTATGGTGGCTGCATAAGCACGGTTTAAACATGCTTACTAACCATTTGCTGCAAAAGGGCTAGCAGCCTAACCATGGCTTAGGGTGCCTCTACAAGAGAGGTTTAATGCTCTTTGAAGTCTCATTAAAAAATTTACCTCTACACCAGCGGAGCGCAAATGGGGCGTAGAGGCGCGTTATCTCCCCGATTGTGCGCATTATCGAATGCGCATTAAATAGCGAGGTTTTTTTGATCCGTCCATTAAAGCGCATTTTGATGGGAAGCTGCTGCCGCCGCCGCTCCTCGCAAGTTGCGGCAGGCTCGAGCTGCCGAACTGTCCCTTCCGCTCGCTGGAGCAGCATGAGGAGGGGGCTGCTGCTCCGGCGAGCGGAAGGGACAGTTCGGCAGCTCGAGCCCGTCGCGACTCGCGAGGAGCGGCGGCGGCGGCAGCAGCTTCCCATCCCCTCTCGAGTGGTATTGCCATTTGCATCTCCTCCTCCACCGCCTCAGCCCCCAGTCACCAGCCAGTTTCCCTCCAGTCACAAAAGCAGCCACATTTCCAAGGCAGCCAAAGGTGCCTGGCAGCGTCCAGTAGCTCTCACACACCCCTCTCTCTCCACTGTCCTCCGGCTCCTGCTGAGGGGATCAGGCTGTCAAAAGGCACTTGCAGGGAAGGAGTCGCAGGCGGGCGGGCGGGCGCCCAGAGACGAAGCAGCCGTGCCCGCCCGCCTGCGACTCCTTCCCCCCAAGAGGGGCGCCTCCTGCTCGGCACCCGTGGCGGGGGGCCCGGCGGGAGGAGGAGGAGGAAGAAGAGGGAGTAAAGGAAGGCGAGGAGGAGGAGGAGTGCTTGCCTGCTGCCCACAGCCTACCAGCCAGCCAGCTGGGGAACGGCGGGGAGGGAAGGGGAGGGGAGGGAAGCGCCTTTTGTCGCCGCCTCTCGTGCAGAGGTATTAGGCGTAAATGCGCTTCAGCAATAGTGTGCATAATCACCTAACCGGGCGCAAAAGCGAATCCTTGTGGAGGGGACCTCAGTGTGTTGTCTGAACAGGCCTGATGTCTGCCCCTCTTCACACTGAATCCCAACACACACACACACACCTGTTGAATAAACTTGTCCCATGTCCTCAGGACTTGAGCCCATTTCACTAATTTCTCAAATTGACAGGTGCAGTAGGAAGCATCTAGAGGCTGCCTATATAGTTGATGAAATGATGAATGTCCACCTTGGAGTTCATATTGCAACCTGTGACACAATGCTGTTTATTGGAGAGGGGGCTGTTAGAAACTCTGGCTGTAAAATGCACTCTCTCTCATATAAACCTGGCCAGAGATGGATGGGGAGAGAAACTCACTGTTCCCAAGGAAGAGATTTTCTTTTAATGTTCCAAACCTGTAGAGTGTAAAGAGATGGTATGGATTTTCCAATGTAAAGCAGCCTTCTCACGGATATTTAACAAGACTTTTAGTTCTGAGGCGTTTTTTAGATTATAAGTTCCCCGGGGCAGACACATCTGTGCATTTGGATGTGCCAAAATGGCACCATGCTGGGAAATTATTATTAATAATAATAATAATAATAATAATAATAATAATATACAGAACACCTACAGAAACTGGGCCTACCAGAATACATCCACACCAACATCCAGAAAGCAGTCATAATTAAAACATGCTCAATCATCAGGAATCAATAAAAAACAGCATGACTTGGCAAAGCCTGTCATATACATCTAGAAATACCACCACATGTGAGCAAGAGATGATAATAATAATAATAATAATAATAATAATAATAATAATAATTTTATTTATTTATTTCTTACCTTCCTCTCCCTTTTGATCAAGGCGGGGAACAACATTAGTACAATACAATATAGTTCAAATACATAAAGTTAATCAAAAGAGCATGTAAAACAATCAAGACATCTTAAAATTCTTGGGTTAACATTCATCTGGGGAGGCCTGCCGGAAGAAGCTAGACTTTATAGCTGTTTTAAACTTGGAGAGAGTGTTAAATTGATGAATCTCCTCCGGCAGGCTATTCCAGAGTCTGGGGGCGGCAGAAGAAAAGGTCCTCTGGTTAACAGTTGTCAGCCTAGCTTTGGCTGGCTGAAGTAAGTTCTCCCCAGAGGACCTGAGTGTGCAGGGCAGATTATATGGGAGAAGGTGATCAGGTAACCTGGACCCAAACCATTTAGGGCTTTAAAGATAATAACCACCACTTCGTACTTTGCCTGGAAACTATTTGGCAGCCAGTGGAGTGATTATGGACTACATAATGTCTGAGCTTTTTGGGACAGAGACATAAGTGTTTCATATGGCTCTCCAAAGTGCCATGCACATGGTTGGGCCAAATTGGCCTTATGCTGGGACATCATGGACTACATGCTAGCAGTGAGTGGAAGCATTACCCAAACTGAGCAGGTCCACATCCAGCATGCCCCCCTCACACTTTCACACACAACTTTATCAAATCCCTCCTCCTCAGCTGATCCATGCTGATCAGATGAGGAGCGGGGCATTTTCATCCTCATTGTGGCACACTGGGCAAGGGGGGGGGGAATCTCTGATTGCCATTCCCATGATGGAAATGAAAATCAAGTGCACTCCAGGTTCAGCTGATTCACAGAGAAGTGGAGAGAGCTCAATCTGGTACCCATCTGAGTTGCTGATGCCTTCATGCCTGCCTTACCTTTCCCAGCCAGATGAGTTCATGAGGAGTGGTGCCTCTCTGGCCTGGATATAAGACAAAGAAGCATGGGATCAAAGTAAGAGGCATGGGGTCACAGAGGTGATTGTCCTAATCAGTAATGAATAAAAAAATAGCTAAGGGCCAGTCTAGACCTTCAGTGGCAGACCGAGATCTCTGCTGAATGTCTACATGGATAGGGAGAAAGAGCAATTCCGAAGGAGAAAGCTATAGGTGAGAGCTGCTGGAAAGGGGAAGAGATCTATTCCGTTTGCATTTTAACACAATATCACCTAATTTCACTATGTGAACCAAAAGTTAGGCAGGATCTATACTACTGCTTCATAGCGGTATTGAAGTGCATTGACAACTGTTGGGGCCCATGACCCATCTACACCACGCAGGATATAACACTATGAAAGTGGTATGAAAGCGGTGTATGCCATGTGTCATGGGCCCCAACAGTTGCCAGTGCACTTCAATACCACTATAAAACAGTAGTGTAGATCCTGCCTAGATCCTGCCTCCGCTTTCATACCACTTTCACAGTGCTATAGCCTGCTTGGTGTAGATCTGGCCTCAGTTGTCCTTCTAAATTGATACTTCTCTGAGCTTTGCAATGGACATCTCTGCTCAAAAGATGTGTAGAAAACTAGGTATGTTGGGGTGAGTTAATCTTAAAAGAATGCATCGCATCGGGAAAATTGCTTGCGAAAAATGTTAAGCAACATTGTTTAAGCAAAAAAGCATATGTGTTAGGAGAAATGTGCTTCTGCTAATGCATTGAGGGACATGGGTGGAGATGGGACAAAACCTGTTTCTTGGACCCATCCAATAGGAATCGAACCTGTTAAGCCTAGCCAAAGAGGATCAATCCTGCTCTTTTCTGCATGGCCTATCCTCTTCTTATGGAAGTCTCCATCTGGGACTCTAGTTGTTGGTCACACAAAAGTGTGACAGAATGTTGGGGTGTAGGTGGAATATTGGGGATTCAATCCTACCACTGATGAAACCAGGGAGTAAATAATAGCCACTGATTGCAGTAAATCCCAATGTGATCTACCTAACTACCTACTAGGGGTGTGCACGGACCCCCTGGATTGGATCGGGACTCGGATCGGGACCTCCGAGATTGTCCTGGATCGTTCAGGACAAAATCAGAGGTCCCTCGGATCAGATCGGACCCGATCCCGATCCAAAATTCAGACATTCGGTTTTTGGATCAGCCACCATTTTTGTTTTCCTCATAGACTTGCATTGGGGGAAAGAAAGCTTTCCCCCAATGCAAGTCTATGGGGAAAAAATGGCGGCGGGTGGATGAGGGGTGGCCTAACTCCCTCCTCCCCTCTCGCAATTCTTACCTCCCAGGGACGTCCGCTGTGGACGGCCCTGGCAGGTAAGCCCCCTCCCCCGTGCTCCTTACCACCCAGGGCCGTCAGCCCCCTCCCCCTCCCCCTGCTTACCTGCCAGGGCCATCCGCTCCCCTCCGCCGCTGGCTGCTACTGCGAGCAGGCTTCGCGGCCTGCTCCTGAGTAGCGCGCCAGGTGATGACATCACCTGGCACGCTACCTAGGGGCAGGCCACGAAGCCTGCTCGCAGTAGCGGCCAGCAGCGGAGGGGAGCAGACATCCCCGGAAAGTAAGTGGGCCTCCCTCCCTCCTCCCCCCGCGATCCTCACCTGGCAGGGCTGTCTGTTTCCATCGAATGATCCAGCAGGATGATCGGAAATAGGATAATTGTATCTGATTTCCCCTGGATCGGATCCGAATCATGGATCAGACCCGATCCAGTGCACACCCCTACTACCTACCTACCTATCTATTTATCTATCTATCTACCTACCTATCTATGCATTTATGCTTGGCTCTTTTTCTACAACCTCTCGGTGGAAGCAAAGGAAGGGGGGGAGGGAGACAACCCATAATGCAAAGGATGAAAGCCAAAGTCTTAGTCCCAATGTTGCCATCAGGTAAAACCTTGTGTGTAATTCTCTCTGTTTCGTCCGATTATGGAAATAACATTGCATGTTCCAAAGACGTAATCTGATGCTGAGACGAGATTTATTTTCTTGAGCGCGTTGAGCTGACATTAACATAAGTTCTGGGGGTGATCATTCCAGCGGGATTAGACATTAAACAATTGTTGCAGAATGCCACAGTGTACTTGGCGAGGCACCAAAGCTGCCGTTTTCATGTTCCTGGGGATATTATTACAAGGCTTGTCATGTCTTTTCTCTAATGGCTTTTCGGAACAGGGCCGCCACCGCTTAGATTTACAAGCGTCCAATCTCTCGTTTCTTTTCTGCGACGTATCCTCTTGGTGTAAAAGACTTCCGATCATGCCTTTGCGTCCGTCTCTCGCGGCCTCTCTCCCTCCCGCTCTGAGCCTTTGTTTATTGCTTTTCAGTGGGACTGTGAAGGATATTATTTCCCAAGTGGTTCTCACTCTATAACTACTTATGGAAATCCATACTGGTTCAGGATTGTGGTGGGAAAAGAAGGTGGAGGGAGGACCCGATCTGATAGAAATCTTGTAAGGCCAAATGGACTAGGCCAGTGGATTCGACGAATATTTGTTCTTTCTGCAAACCCCAAACCAACCTCATAGTTAAGGAATTTGGGAGCAAAAGTCCACATTAAAAAAAAAAACCCTTGCTAGGATGGCCATGTGTTCTCACTTGTTCGGATGGCAAGGTCTCACTTGCTAGGGTGGCCATATGTCCTCTTTTAGAGAGGGCAGTTCTCTATTTGAAAGCTGGCTTCCCATTTTTGCCAAATCCATTGCGAGAAAGCAGAACCTGTTGTCTGCCAATATGGGGGGTGGGGGTGGGGGAGGAGAAAGGAATCAAAACCTGTGTTGTTAGGGCCTTGTGGACATGGGCAGGATCCTAGCCAACAATAGCAGGATTGCACCCTCAATGCAGCCGCTGTGTGAAAAGGTCAAACACCGTGTTGGGGATCATTAGGAAAGGAATTGAAAATAAAACTGCCAAGATCGTAATGCCTCCGTACAAATCTGCGATGCGACCACAGCTGGTGTACTGTGTACAGTTCTAGTCACCGTACTTAAAAAGGGATACTGTAGAGTTGGGGGAAGTGTAAGAAGAGGCAAGCAAAATGATCAAGGGGCCATGAGGTTTTTAACTTAACAAAAAGGAGACCAAAGGGGGACGTGACAGAGGTGTACAAAATGATGCACAGTGTGGAAAAACTGGACTTCTCTCTATTTCCTAATGCTAGAACCTGGAGGCACCCAATTGAGCTGAATGGTGGGAGATTCAGGACAGATAAGAAGAAGGACGTCTTCACGCAGTGCTAGAGATGGATGGTTTTTTGACTATGTTCGATTTTTTCCAATGTTAAGTTTGGCTCATCTCAAACTTTCAGAATGTCTCCAGTCTTGCAGACTGAGAATTTTGTTCTTTACATTTTTTAAAAAAAGTTTGCATGAAAATTCACGCTAATTTTTGTGCAGTTTCTACTAATGTATGGCTTTTTGCCTTGTAAACACACCTTTTGGCAAGCACCTTCCCTCGTCTAATGCATTTTAACGTCCATGGCCCTAATATATGCTGTTAATGCATTTCCTCCCATTGGGAAACTCGGTTGCAACATTTGGAGGAGGGGAAATTTGGAGACGGGCAACTGGACTTTGATTCATATAGCAGTTCAAAAGAGCCAAATTAGGTACCGTACAAATGTTTTCCCCATCTCTTTGCATTCTGTTATGGTCCACTAAGCACTCACACTTCCAGGGTGGGTTGTCAGAGAAATCTGTCCAGGGAGGAGGATCTTGATGAACTTCCATTGATTTCCCCACCCTCACCCCCAGGGAACTTCAGGCCTGTTTTATCCTCCGGGGCCTGTGTCACTTTGCAGCGAGTCGGAAATTTCTGGGTTATTTGTATTTTTTTACATGTGCAAATTACAGCTGTGATTTGTGCATATTTGTGTAATTTTCACAAATGGCAGCAGGGCTTTGTGGAAATTAAGCAAGGTGTGACCAGAATATGTGCAATTTACACAAATTACGGCCATAAGGGGGGAGACTATATTTGGAGTTTTCTCTGAGGTGGGGGGACCGGACCTCTGCCCAGTGGTCCAACTTTAGTAGTGCCAGTACCACTAAGGTTATTCCTTCTTAACTTCGTGGCCATCTTTTTTGTGGTACCCATCCCATCACTTTCTGTCTGTGTGTCACAGATTGCCAGGTGCGTTTCGTTCCATTGTCCGCTCATTAACGGAATCGGATTGATTCCAACTCCCCGAATTTCTGCAAATCTGCACTTGCAGAACTGCCCAATTCCCTCTCAAACTGTGAATCCCCTCCAAGTGCCTTTTCATGCTTTAGCCTGTGGGGAAACAGGCATTTTCATCCAGTGATCTTATATATTTCTATTACTATTTGCGTAAAATTCCAGAAAGTAAAAAAAGGAATGGTCTGGAAGTCTGCAGAATCCGTGCAGCTCCAGAAAAGCTAGTTTGCTCTGGAATCCACGGTCGGATTAATCGAAATCCGAATTAATTTGATTCCGCTGCAGAGTTCTCCTTCATCCCTAGCCTGGACTCTTAGGTCATCTTAAGAGTCTCTCCTTTAGGTTTCCTTGCCAAATGAAGTTAGGTACATGGCCGCAAGAGAGAGGGCCTTCTTAGTTATTTATGGAATAATCTGCCCAAAGAACATTGGCACCACGGTTGCTAGTGTGTGTGTGTGTGTGTGTGTGCATCGGTCTGTCTATGTTTTGTACAAGGTGACAACATTTTTCTCCTCCCAGACTTTTCAGATTTTGTTGTTGTTGCTGCTGTTAGCCTGTTGCTTTCTCGCATGAGCCACCCCATGAATGTTTGGTTGTAGGATGGCATATAAATATCATGAATACATAAATACGAAATAGACAAATATCCCCAGAGGTGACCTTTTGGCCTTCCGGATTGGAGAGGCATTGTTTGCATCACATTTCGAAGGTGTACCTGTGAATATATTCCTCATTGAATTGCAAACAGGCGGTGCGCTTTCAGAGTATTGGATGTAGTTACCTTTGTAGACCTCATAACTATCTCATAACGAAGACGTGTGTGAGAGGGCGGGAGGGAGGGAGGGAGAGAGAGAGAGAGGATGCCAAGGGTGTGCATCACTAGGAAATCCAACCCTTTTACAGCTTCGGAAAGTTCTGTGGCATGCCTGATTCGGTTTCCATTTGCAGGCCGAGACATGGGTTTCCCTCTAAACTCCCAGGATTTTTCACCTATTTCTGTGTGTGTGTGTGTGTGTGAAGATATTTGTGGTCATTTCTGCATATATATTTTTAACAACTGAAAATCTGCTAACTCGCTCGACTCATTGCAAACCGACTTGGGCTCCTCAGTAGAAAATGGACCGACGTTCAGGGGTTGGGGGCTCCTCAGGCTCCATCTCTCAAACGGATTTCTCCAACATGCCTGGAGCATGCGTGTCTGTGTGCATATCTAAGAAAGAATCACATTTGTTGGTTTATTTCTGGAATGTTTAATCTCCATTTGTGACCCCTAGAAACCTTATAGAGGGTTCCAATGACATATAAAAACCCTAAAGCTCCCAAATAATAACACATTTTTTTTTAAAAAAAATGTAAAATAAAATAAACTTTGCCACCATCGCGAATCCCATCTCTTCCCTTCCATTTCTTCTCAGCATCTCCCAGATTGTTCCGCCATCAATTGACAGAACTAAATCTGGTAGGCCTTATGGGGACCACGTGAGGGTTTGTAAACTGTGTCTTTCTGGAAACACAAAACCACAGGAATCCCTAATGCCCTTGACCATCTTTTCTTCCCATCGTGGGAACACATCCAGAAATGTCCCAGGCATGGGGAGGGGGAGAGAGAGGGAGGGAGGAAAGATGAAATCTGTCTCAGAGTTAAATTACTAAGATACGTTCTGAGGGGATGCCAAAGGGTGTCAATTAAACCAATTTTTACGCAGTTCGAAGAAGAAAACCAGGAGTCCTGCTTGGCAGTGAAGAGTCCCACCATGAGCAGTATTGCCATGCCAATACTTGTTTGGCTCTCCCAATCCCAAGCATTCCTTCAAGGCCCAGCCATAGCAAGTCTAAGGATGAGCTTCCAGTCAGCTGAAGAGGCACCAGCAGCTAAATCCGAAACTCAGAATGGGGTTCCTGACCTCAGAACGTTCATTATCCTTCTCTAAAAGACATCTTTCCACTGTTTGGTTGCTGAGTGTCTGTAAAGCTGATGGCTAATTGACTGCATTCAACCCATCATTATCGCTCCAGATGAGGAACTTTTGTCAGGGACAGAGATGGAAAGGAGAGGCACATCCAACATGAATGAAGAACATAGGTGTGCGCACAAGGTGTGCCTGGTGTGCCCAGGCACATCCTAATGTCTCTGGGGTAGCCTCTGCTTCCCCCCCCCACACACACACACTGCTTAAATCAAGGCCTTTAAGGAGGATGGGAAAGCATGTTCTGGAGAGGCCTTCTCAGTGGTAGCCCTCCAATTATGGAATTTTCCCTGACAAGGCTCACCTGGCACCAACACTGTTATCTTTTTGGCGTTAGGTCAAGACATTCCTTTTCTCCCAGGCATTTAACGGCATATTGGGCAACAGGCAGGATACAAATAAAGATAATAATAATGATGACGAGGATGATGATGATGATAATAATAATAATAATATACTAAGTTTTTAATTGACCCCAGAACTATATTTAGGCCTGGCTGAGAGTTCACCATTGCTTTAAATGTATACTGTTTTTATATGTTGTCTGTTTTTATGCTTTGATGGTTTAAAATTTTGTATATCGGTTTTTAATGTCCAATGTTTTAATTTTTGTAAACCGCCCAGAGAGCTTTGGCTATGGGGTGGTATATAAATGTAATAACAATAACAATAACAATAACAGAAGCTTGATGCCTTTAGTTTACACAGTGTATTCCTCTTTGGGGTCAATCGTGGTCACACACACGCACCGATATGTATAGTTTTTGCAGCCTGATGAAGCCCCTGCATTTGACCGATCAGTAGCAAGCTCTTTGATGCATGAAAACACTCACAGGAACATTGCAGGGATTGAATTCAGACCTGCCGGCACCGCTAGATCCTGATTAAGTGGCAAATATATACTCTGCTCCATCGCACTGCCAGGACTAGCTTTGGGAACTCTCCTTTGAAGTCCTCCGCTAAAGTGTTCATTTTGTTGCTGGAAACCCTTTTAAACTGTCTGACATCTCCCCCCTCCCTCCTTGCTTCCTCTCCGCGCCGACTACACCAGGCCTGAGGGCGTTCAGCTTTCACGATTGGTTTGGTTAACCGTGGGCCTGCAAAATCAAAAGATCCGGCTTGCCAGCCCTTTACTCTAGGGAGCTGCTACACCGGCCGCCTGTGTGAAATTTTGATTGGGATTTGCTAATTGCCCATGACATGTTCCTAGCAGTCTCGGCAATTCAGCAATATCAGCTACAGTCATATGTGTGGACCTCAAGGCTAGATTCTGGGGGGGAGGGTTGCTTTAGAGGATGGAGCTGGAAAGGTTTTGATCCTTTGACAAATCAGGAACATAATATTTGCTCCTTACAGTAATGCCAAGGGGGGGGGGGAATGCCATCAGCTTATTTATTGCAGAGAGGGTAGGGTGACCACATGGAAAGGCCTCCTGTGTCCTTAGCAGTTGTATAGAAAGGGGAATTTCAGCAGGTGTCATTTGCATGCATACAGCACCTGGTGAAATTCCCTCTTCATTGCAACAGTTAAAGCTTCAGGAGCCCTGCTTAGCGTGACCAGATGCACAAGAGGGCAAGGCTCCTGGAGCTTTAACTGTTGTGATGAAGAGGGAATTTTGCCAGGTGCTGCATGCATGCAAATGACACCTGCTGAAATTCCCTTTTCTATACAACTGTTAAAGATACAGGAGCTCTGTCCTCCTTTCCATAGGGTCACCCTAGGATGGGGAGATGACAGAATGAAGCCACCTTAAGGAGCGCTAGGGTCTCAGCTGAAAAACTCTGTTAAGAACCTACAATTATATATGCAGAATACAGAGCTTCATGGAACTACAGCTTGATGCCTGGAAATTAATTGCTGATGGCTCTGAGGAATCAGTGGCTGACAACTCGCTAAGTTTAGAACTTGGCTGGTTTCCTGTTTTTGATAAGTAGGTGCCAGGTATGGCAGACCATTGCTGGTGTCAGCATTGCGGCTTCACTGTTGAGAACCCGTAAGGTGATACACTCCACATCCCTTGAAGAAGAAAGGAGACGTCGCTTCCAGCAGTACAACACTGAAGTGTTAAGGAAGCAGAATGCCCAACAACACATCTTGGGATGAGGGAAGGCAGCCCTTCAACAGTGGTCTCTGCCCAAATGCCCATTTGCCACATCTCCGTACTTTACATGTTTAAGTGCGTTAGGACAGAGAAAAGGAAAGACTCCTTCCCTTGGTGCAAAATCAGTCTATGGAATTCGCTACCACTAAACGTAGTGACGGCTACCAATTTGGATGGTTTTAAAAAGGGGTTAGACAAATCCCTGGAGGAGAAGGCCATCTATGGATAAAAGTACTCATGGCTATGTGCTACCTCCAGTTTCAGAGGAAGTACAACTCTGCAAAGCAGTTCCTGGGGATCACTATACAGGCCTTGGGGGGGGCTGGAAGAGCCTCAGGATAACATATATTCTTGCCTCTCTAGTCTCCTCCCATCCCAATCCACCAGAATGTCCCCTTTCCCCCCTCTCCGAGGTCAATTTTTCAACCTCAGAGGCCAGCCGGCATGGTACTTTGTCCTATGTTGAGGGAGGGGGATCAGATCTCTGACTTCCCTTCCAGAGATCAGGGCACTATCTCTGACCTCGGTGTGGGGGGAGTGATCCCCAGCATCCTATGGCCCCTTGCAATGTCTAGGGATTGCTCTGCAAATGTACTATACTCTAGCAACTATTTGATGTATCTATCATTTTAAATAAATAAAATAAAGTTGTAAACCATAGCAAATCCTGCCCTCATTTCTTTTCGGTCATCAAATTCTACATTTTGTGTACACATATGCAGGTGTACGCAGCAGTGTATATCTGGGGTTGTTGTGTTATCCATCTGCAGAGCAGCTCCTGTTCATGCCACAGAGAGAGGTGGGGGTGGAATTTTGGAGCCTGGCCCACCTCTTTGAGGATGTCAAACATTTTGGAGTATATTGGTTTAGAAGCTTACTAAATTTAAACAGAAGCATTAATACAGCCTTAGGCTCTCTTGACGGATATAAACTCTTCCTTGGGGGGGATTGCAGTAATGCTGTCTAATCAGCTTAAGGAGTTAATTAAACAGCTGTCACTTAGCTTCTTAATTCTGAGACGTGATGCTAAATAAGATTTGAAATTAGCTAGCATGGCTGAGGCGTGATCCTTGACATGCTGGCGATGGCTGGCAGCCCAAAAGGAGAGGCGAGGTGTGATGTCAGGCAGCTTCTTCAAGGTGGCAAGTGCAGGCATTCGCTGGGGAACCAAGATGGCCATTGGACCCCTTGCCTTAATGACAGAAGAGCCCTGAAGAATCAAACCAAAGGTCCAGCATCCTGCCTTGTTGAGACCCACAAACAAGACAGGAACCTGTCCCATCTTCTTTGTCTCCAGCATCTCCTATTCAAAGGCATGGGATACTGCATCTACACTTGCTGACTCCATGAAGAAGGGGTCCATTGGTCAGTGATGGCTCCAGGTTGGTCAGTGATGGCTCCCATCTTCTTTGTCTCCAACATCTCCTATTCAAAGGCATGTGATTCTGCATGTATTCTTGCTGATTCCATGAAGAAGGGGTCCGTTGGTCAGTGATGGCTCCAGATTGGTCAGTGATGGCTCCCATTTTATTTGTCTCCAGCATCTCCTATTCAAAGGCATGTGATTCTGCATGTATTCTTGCTGATTCCATGAAGAAGGGGTCCGTTGGTCAGTGATGGCTCCAGATTGGTCAGTGATGGCTCCCATCTTCTTTGTCTCCAACATCTCCTATTCAAAGGCATGTGATTCTGCATGTATTCTTGCTGATTCCATGAAGAAGGGGTCCGTTGGTCAGTGATGGCTCCAGATTGGTCAGTGATGGCTCCCATTTTATTTGGCTCCAGCATCTCCTATTCAAAGGCATGTGATTCTGCATGTATTCTTGCTGATTCCATGAAGAAGGGGTGCATTGGTCAGTGATGGCTCCCATTTTATTTGGCTCCAGCATCTCCTATTCAAAGGCATGTGATTCTGCATGTATTCTTGCTGATTCCATGAAGAAGGGGTGCATTGGTCAGTGATGGCTCCCATTTTATTTGGCTCCAGCATCTCCTATTCAAAGGCATGTGATTCTGCATGTATTCTTGCTGATTCCATGAAGAAGGGGTCCGTTGGTCAGTGATGGCTTCAGGTTTCTGAAGTCTAGTTTCTCACCGCCATTGTCACCAACTGCGATCGCTCCTCCTCCTCTTTCTCCTCAGTGCAACCATTTGCTTGCTTGGGAGGCCGCGGCATCTCCTCCTCCTCCTCCTTCTCACCATCTGGCTTTTGTCTGGGCCAGAGTGTGTGAGGCAAGGGAACATGCAAGTTGGAGTGGGGAAGAGGAGGGGCAACTCCAGCGGGCTCTTGCCATGTGTTTCTGGATCTGCTGATTCTCCTCCCTATCTCAATTGCCCTCTCTGAGCACACAAGCAGTGACAAGAGTGAGAAGACAGAGCATTTTCCTTCACTTGTTTTCACTTGCCTTGCGCTGTCCCCCTAGGTGGAGGTACCAACAGGGCTGAGAGAGAGAGAGAGAGAGGGTAAGTGAAGGTCTGCTGGGGACAGGAGTGAGGTGGATCAGGCAGTGTTAAGGTCAGGGCATGTCCCACATTTTCACTACTCTTGTGCAAGACACCTTCAGTGGGCATCCACCTTCTCCCCAACATTGCAACCACCCAAGCACAAATGCTGGGAAATGTAGGGGAAGGCTTCTATTTGCTAGATACTTGTTTAAATATTTCCATGATAAGTGATGGGAGTTAATTGCCAAGGCTGTCCCCAGAACTTAAACAAATGCATCCGTATTGTCCCTTGTGATCCGGCATCTCACTAATGTGTTGGAACATTTTGATGATGTTTTAATGGCTCTTTAATTCTGTGTTGTATTAAGGAAAGAACCACGGCAGATTATAGTTAATGCTAATGTGTTTATCCACAGGCTCCTCACATATTAATTGCTCAAAGAACAAATATGAAAAAGTCACTTAAAATACACGGAAGTGGTTTGGAATTCCACATGGTCCTGCCAGCTTTCTGCTTGTTAATGTCTGTGTGATGGTGGTGAATTCTTATAAAAGGTTTTGTAAATACTCTTTTACTTGTGTGGAAGATGATATCCTAGATCCTTCCCAGGACTATGCGCTTCACACATCAGTCTACTTCTCTGTGGTGGCCATTCAGGCAAATGTTCAGTAAGGCAGCAGTGAGTTCACAACTCAAGGAATCTGGAAGCAGGGCCTGATCCCTTGACTCTTTGCACCACCGGGTATCTTGCACGTGAAGGAAACAGTGAGCTTGATCCTTGCTGCTCCACACTGCCACTCTGATAATGGTAGGACGGGGGTACTGCAGTTTATCAGCCCAGTTGGGTCAGGTGATGAGAGGAGCCGGTAGGGATACTGCTAGCCTTCTGTATCTGCTGCCTCAGGCTTGATTCTCCAATCTTACTCACTTGCCACCTAATGGATCTCATATCTGCCATCTTCAGCTGTGCTCATGGTGCCTTTTCAAACCTGACCACCTGGACTATGTAGGGCCTTGGGATCTTTGAAGCAGTGGCGGCCAGCTTTGGCAGTTCATGCATTCTCTTTCATGGACTGCATTCGCTGCCTATGGCACCATTTAATGCTGCTTCCTGAACTTGATTCATGCCTACCCTGGCCCATGTGACTTAGACTGACAAAGCCACTCACTCGGCCTGCCCCCATGGGCCCGAAGACTGACAACTTGTGGGTCTCACTCCCTGGGCCCTAATTCTTTGGTTATCTCGATGCCGTCAGGTTCTTGCTAAGTAGAGATGTGCAAACCAGCAACCCGAGTCCTCCATCTTGAAGCTCATTCTGACCTGAGTCCGTATCAGTTTGCAAGCTTCTTTTCCCAAATATATGCATCGATTGTGTTCATCTTGAAATGTATGCAATCTTCTTCCATTTATTAAGCGTACTTGTTCACATTTGTGTTAATTTCTCATACATATTTTTCAGATGTATGTATGGTTAGGGTGACCAGATAAAATCCAGGTCAGGGCTCATGTAACTTTAACAGTTGTACAGAAAAAGGAATTTCAGCCAGGGTCATTTGTATGCAATTAGTTCCTGGTGATATTCCCTCTTCATCACAACAGTTAAAGTTGCAGGGGCCCTGCCCTCTTTTGTATCTGTACAGATTGTGTCTGAGTCAATGCTTGGTCTGGCAGGTGTGAAATCAGCAGATCCTGCTGAAAATGAATTTCTCATACATCCTGTTGCTGAGACACAGATTCCTGGCTGGAATTGCCATCCTTGCACCTCCAGGGACAGCCACCAGATGGGGATAGATCATTTGGGAGAGGCTACCCTTGAGAAAAACAGAAAGCTGGGTGTCCTTTGGACACAGCCATATAGGAGCTTCCCATCTCATGTGCCTAGGTCTCTGTGTGAACAAGAGAGTCATGTCAATGGAGCCCAGCCACATGCAGAGAGGACATAGCTAGAAGTATAGCTTCCAAATCATGCGAGGTACTGGTTTTATGGTTTTGAATTTTGTATATCGATTTTTAATGTCCAAAGTTTTCATTTTTGTAAACCGCCCAGAGAGCTTTGGCTATGGGGTGGTATAATAATAATAATAATAATAATAATTGGCACTGGTTAGGCCCCATCTTGGGTATTGCATCCAGTTCCGGGCACCACACTTCAAGAGGGATGCAGACAAGCTGAAGCGTGTTCAGAGGAGGGCAACCAGGATGATCAGGGGTCTGGAAACAAAGCCCTATGAAGAGAGACTGAAAGCATTGGGCATGTTTAGCCCGGAGAAGAGAAGATTGATAGCGCTCTTCAAATATTTGAAAGGTTGCCACACAAAGGAGAGTCAGGGTCTCTTCTCGATCATCCCAGAGTGCAGGACATGAAATAATGGGCTCAGGTTACAAGAAAACAGATTCCGGCTAAACATCAGGAAAAAGTTCCTGACTGTTAGAGCAGTATGACAATGGAACCAATGACCTAGGGAGGTTATGGGCTCTCAAACACTAGAGGTATTCAAGAGGCAGCTGGACAGCAATCTGTCAGGGATGCTTTAAGGTGGATTCCTGCATTGAGCAGGGGGTTGGACTTGATGGCTTTATAGTCCCCTTCCAACTCTACTATTCTACGATTCTATGATTCTCTGGAACAGAACACCAGCCTTGCATGCATAAGCTCCCATGTTCGATCCCTGGAAACTCCAGCCACCGTTGCCAGGTAGAAGATGATGGGGAAGGTATTTTGCTGAAGAGGCACTTCTAGTTTCAGAAGGCTTTGGCAAGCTGGTGTCCTCCAGATATTTTGGATTCCGTTATCTCTATTAGCCATGCTGGCCAGAGCTGATGGGAGTTGAGACCTTGCCTACTGCCTGATCCCTGTTTGTGTTGACCAGCTTGGGACTCTCAGATGCTTGAACTCCCAACTGCTTAGCTCAGATTCTGGAAACATGATGGTGGTTCTTAGCACAACCAGCTGGGATGGAAGCAGAGCAGGTAGGCTGATGGAACCATTGCCAACTAGGTGACAGTTGTGGAGAGCCAGAGGTACCCAGTCTCTTGATGGAATAACCCTGCTCTTGGTCTCTCCCTCTCCTATGCAGTGGAATGGGATGGCTACTGGGGCCCTCCTCTGCTTCAATATTAAAACCTACAGGAACATTTGTGAGTTGTACATTGGTTGTGTCATTTTTTTTCCTCCTTGAATTGTCTATAAGGATTGTCAGCATCTTTTTTATTTTATTTTCTTATTTTAAAAATGCTTTCAGAATCCACCTTTCCTAAACGGCCTCACCAAAGCTGTTCATTCTGTTTGAGATATCATCTCACACAACCCCCCTGCTAGTTATGGATGAGGAATATCCTATTTCTTCAGAACAGTTTGGTATCACTTAACCATCTCCTCCTACTCCTCCTCCTCCCCGCCTCTTTGTGGAGGGATGTAAATTAGCGACTGTTTAGGTTTCTCATTCTTTAACATGCTGGGAAATGACACACAAATCTCTGTCGAGACTAAATATGTATGGTGTTTGTGCCTTCAGAAGGAAATAAATTCTGAAGGTGCTTTCCCCAGGGGATCTCTAAGCCCCTTCATGCCTTGATGGAAAGAACAGGAGAACTATTTGCAAAGACATTCCACCCTCTGCTTAATCTAGTCAGAGTTCTCATTGTTTCTCTTCTGCAGATGAATGAGAAATACATTCTGGGTGTGGGAGAAAGGAATACTTCAAACCCAAGCAGTAATCAAAGGGGGCTTCGTGTTTTAGGAAAGCCTTAGACAGGATCTAAACTGCTACTTTAAAACAGTTTATAACAGTACTGACAACTGTTGGGGCCCAGGACACGATCCATATATAGTTTTCAAACCGGTTTCAAAGTGTCATATCCTGTTTGGTGTAGATCTGGCCTTTGCTGACAAAATGCCATTTCCACCCTCTAAGATTCATATGAATCCCTGTAAAACAAGTTACTCTTATCCCCATATTACAGATGGGCATGCTGAGGCAGGTACCTCAGGTGGCAGATACTGGGAGATGGCACCAGTGTGTTGGAGGAGAATACTGTGAGCCATGCAGACTGCATTTTGACGCCCTCTGGCCTTCAGGTGCCGTGGAGGAGGATGTCCATTTGCCAGTGTTGTGGGAGGATTTCACTTCCAATTCGGTCGGCTTTTGTCCATGGAATGGGAAGGGGACACCATCTTGCTTTTCACCTCAGGCAGCAAAATGTCTTGGGTCAACCTTGAGTAGAAACAGCAGTGCTGGCTTAAAATCAACTTTCGCCAGCCTTCCATTTGGATTGGACTATTCTGGGTTTGTTTGAGTTTGTTTGTTTGTTTTTGGCACCCTAAGGCAGCAAGTGGTGAATCCCATCTGAACCCAGTGAAGCTGACTTCCAAGAAAACAGGTTCAGGAATGGGCTGTAGTGGTCACTGAGAGATAGGAGTTTGGTGACTACGTCAATCTATTCATACCTATCCAAAGGCTATGAGTTTTCATTCATCTTTTCTTTTGAAGTAGAATAAAGGAGTTCTGTTCCTTTAAGATTTTCAAAGAGGCCCTTCTTATCTATATCACATTAGATTAGAGAGACTGTCACTTGCTCGCCCAGTCCAAGAGACTGTAAGAAAAGCCAATTTTGGATTTACTTCATTCTCAATCCCCAATTGATGTTCTCGTCCACAAGTAAAATCAGGTCAAACTTCAAAACCCAACAGCATGAACTATTTAGATGAGAAATTACCACTTGAGGGTTTGCATTCAGAGGAACCAAATGAAATCAAGATCCGCTTGTTCTACATGCGGACCTTGATTTCCTCCCCCCTTAATCTTAAAATGCTTTGGAATTCTGAATAAGAATGAGAAACTATTCAAGAAACTGCATTTATTCTCTCTTTACCCTGGGTGAAAAATCAGTAGTAACTTCAGAGGAGACAATGGAATTGCTTTTGATTTACACTAGGGTGCAACCTGAGGAGCAAAATTCAGCCTTAATTGTGTGCTTCAGAGGGTATTGAGCTAAGTTGTGCTAAATGTGTAAGTACTATCCAACCATTGTTATGAATGGCTTAGGTAGGAAGGTAGCCATGCTGTTTCAATAAAAAAAATCCAAAAGTAACCACAGGGCAATTATCGCAGTTAGGACCAATTTGTGGAGTTGAGCGAATTTCAAAAATGAATTAGTTTAATTGTGATGTCTTTGTGGACAGGGCAGGGTTTGCGACCAGGCAGTAAACCATGGTTTGGAGTGGGTCTGAAAGGTATGGCTCATGTCTGCAATGGTTTTTCAGTAGTCTGGGGGTGCCAAAGAAATGGAAAATGCAAACAAAGAAGCCACTCTAAACCATGGTTTGTATGTATGTGTGTAAGCTCAGACCATGGTTTGGCTTCTAAACATTGGTTAGTACAAAACGATAATCCAACGTCAATGCTGGTTTCAAACCTACGTGTTGTATATGGAAATGTTGCAAGGCTTTCTGCAGTTGGCTGAATAATGGTGCGCCTTCTTTTTAAGGAAGCAGAGATCTTGAACACGGCCATTCTCACTGGAAAGACCGTAGCCGTCCCTGTCAAGGTGATCTCCGTAGAGGATGACGGAACAGTCACTGATCTTCTAGAATCCGTGGAGTGCAGGTCCTCCGACGAAGATGTGATTAAGGTAGGCCTTTCTATTGTTGAGCTTTGTGAATAAATCTGCTCAAATTTCTAGCCCAAAGCAAATGTCACTCTACCCCAGGTTTCAGCCAGGACCAGGCAGAACTCTAAAGGAGCTACTCGTGGCGTGAAGCCGGAGTTCTGACTGAAACCCAGAGTGGCTTCACTGCCCCACATTGGAGTCACCAGCCTCCACTGGGGCAAGACAACGTCTCTTAGTCTGGTCTACCTCAGGGGGTTGTTAATAAGATAAAATGGGGCAACCCCGTGTATCTTGGCCTGTCTGCACTCTGTGGAGGTAAGGTGGGATTTTTATTTATGTATAAAATGTAATTAATCTCGCTGAATCATATGGATAGAAGAATTTGCCCATTGCTCTGGACACCAGCCAAGCTGAAAACGTTTAGCAGTGGCCTTCTCCTAAGACAGCCTTGGTTCATCAAGCCCAGGACTCTCCATTCTAATTGCCAAGAGGCAGCTCCCTAAGGGCTCAGAAAGGGGTCTTTCCCAGTCTGTCTACCTGATATGCTTTGGGATTGAACTGGGCCCCTTCCCCATGGAAGACACATGCTCCGCCCCTAAGCTTCAGCCCCTCCCTGTTAAACTGACTCAAGGAACTGTTCTGTTTCAGCCTCCATATCAGGCCTTTGGCTCACATTCATTCCCACTGTTTGCCTGCTGATCCTTCTGCACATGAGATGAACTTGGGTGTCTTTAACAAAATCTTGCGCATGACATGAAACTCATTGCAGGGTTTCTATTTCATTTAACCGTTACAGTTCCAGCCAACATGCTGACGAGATCTGATTAAACATGCCTCGCTCTGTGTCTTAATCCAGGTGGCTTTATAAATCTGCCACTGATTTGGAAAATGGATTTACTTAATGTAGGTTTAAGGACAGGGGGAAAGGGAGGAGGAGGAGGAGGAGGAGGAGGAGGAGGAGGAGGAGGAGGAGGAGGAACAGGGAACACAGGGCTATGCCAGGTCCCCCCATTGCATTTCTGATCAACTTGTCTTTTATTTCTTGGGTCTGAAAAATGTTGAGTAGGGATGGGCAGATCTGTCAATCACTGTTTTTCTGCAATTGTCCACAGGGGTTTAGGGTAATGATCATTCTGTTCTGCTTCCATGTGAGCTTGTACATTTTAAAAAATGTGCTATAATTCATATTTTTCTGGTGAGCATTTTTCGTATGTATGTATTTTTGTGCACTTTTTTTCGAGGTACACTCCTTCTCTGCCCCAAGTACTTTATATTGCTGAAATACTGGTTTGTGCACACTGTTCTCAAATATATGCGTGTTGTGTGCACTTCCCCCTAAGATGCGCATTTTTGTGCACATTTTTCTATGTCGGAGCACTCACAGAAATGGAGATTTTGGAATGCAAATCTGGCATGGCTTGCTGAAAGAGAGATGGAGTGAGGGAGGGAAGAGGGTGGCAGACAGAGGCCAGATCTACGCCAAGCAGGTGGCAGACAGACTGAGAGCGGGAAGAGGGTGGTAAAAGAGTAAGAGAGGGAAAGGAGTGGCCGACGGAATGAAAGAGGGAATGGGTGGAAGAATGAGAGAGGGAAGGGGTGGCAGAAAGAGAGAGAGAGGGCAGGGGTGGCAGACAGAGTGAGAGAGGGAAGAGGGTGGCAGAAAGAGTGAGAGATGGAAAAGGGTGGTAAAAGATTAAGACAGGGTAGGGGTGCAGACAGAATGAGAGAGTGAATGGGTGGAAGAATGAGAGAGGGAAGGTGTGGGAGAAAGAGAGAGACAGGGCAGGGGTGGCAGACAGAATGAGAGAGGGAAAGGAGTGGCAGAAAGAGGGAGGGAGGGAAGGGGTGGCTGAAACAGAAAGAGAGGGGAGGGATCCTCACATTTCTGGCTTCAACCCCACCCATCAATAGCATGCAGCCCTTAGCAGACTAGCCCCAAGGGAATATTGAGCTCTACATAAACATGCAGTCCATGGATTCCTGGCTCTAGCCCAATAAGTTCCTGACATAACCACGAAACACATTCCTTGCAGGAGGCAGGAATTACATCCCAATATTTTGGATTCCAAACACAAAACCTGGCCTGCTTTAGTCACTTGTCTGTGATGCTCACGGTTCAGCCTTGCTCTTTACTACAGTCAGGCCAGCAGTAACATCAACTAATGGGTCTGTGGTCTGGGCTAAGATAGGGTTTTGCTGCTTGGGAACGAAGTCACGACAGCAGAGCCTGCAGGTTGAAAGGCATGCCTTCCAGATGGGCTTGAACCCATCACCCTGCTGTTTAGCGATTAACCTCTGCAAATAGATATGGAGTTTGTGCCTCGCTAGGTCTTTGCAGAAAATCCATCTCGGTTGCGCACAGAGGGGCAGAGAGCAGTGACAGCAAACAGACATGGAGAGAACAGCGCTTCACGTCTCATTAATAGCCTGGCTGAAATGTTTACGGCCAAGGCCTAGGCAGGTAATGGCCATTTGCGTGGCACGGCAAATCGGGGGAAGCTGTTCTAATGACCTGTTTTGCAAAGCTGTCAACTGGTCATGGTCTCTTGACGTCTCAAATAATTGGGGGGTTCTGGTGGTGATGGCTGCTGATGTTGTTTTTAAGCTCTTTAAGACGCTTGTCAGTGTCGGTGAGAGCCAATTAGTGATCCTGGGAAAAGGAGGGTCACTTTCGATCTCAGTTTGCAGCGTAGCACACCAATGGTGGAAGCCTTCTTATTTTTTCAGAAGATGGATAAGATGGAGCCAAATCCATCCACTGAGCAACAGTGGAATCCAGAACATTTTTATCCCCATGGAAAGGGGTTTAATAACAGCTTTGGGGAAACACCACAAGCGGAAGAGGAGTTTAACCATTTTCCCAGCACTGTTTTTTCCCCCTAATGAAATTGTCGACCCCTCTGAAGTTGTTATTTTCCCTTTTGGAAATGTATGTACCTCCAGTGTCAGGACCCTGAACATTTTTTTTTTTGCCCACCCCACCCCAGGGCAGGTATGTTCTAAAATGTAAACAGACGGGACAACCAATCAGGGAACTCTGCTATCTAATTTGGCCTTTAGAAGAATCCTATTTGGACGAAACTTTGGAAAGCCCTACTAACAGCGCAGTTTTACCCAATGTCTATTTTTCTGAAAGTCCTCACATTCTCGGCTCGCTGCTGCGACTTGTAAAGGGTCGTCTGCCACCTTCACTTCAAAGGGGGCATTATTTATAGTGCCTCATGCTGCTGACTCCATGCCATCCTGCCGGTGCAGCCATGACAGTCTCAATGCTGCTTCATAAATGTGCTGTAAAGTGCCACAATATGTCAGACAGTATGCTTGTCATCTCTGCTCAATTTAGGATTGCTCTTGATATACACAGATAAGGGGCGCTACAGCCACCGGGTCCTGAAAGTTTTGCTTGTCCCCTTTGGGACTGCTGGAACATCTCAGTAGCTGAAGGCCCAAATAATGGATGCTAGAGGTGTATAAGCTATAGGATGCCTTGGGACTCAGACTAGGAACTTGGATAGTGGACCATACATGCCTTACTCCACGTGCCGCCCCCACTCTCGTTCCATTTGATAGGAAAAGAATTTGGCAGCAACCTTTTGCTGTCTCCAAGTGCAAAGGATGAATCCGTTCAATCAAACTGATATTTTGCTGCACACTGTCTGGTTGCTCCTCCCTCCCATCTGTAAGCACCATACCTTTTCCACCCTTGATTTCAGTTTGGTGGGACCATCGAAGCTTCCATGATCCCCAACTGCAAATTACAGCTGTGGGGCTAGGAAAGAGGAATGAATTTGGACTGGCTCAAAAATAATCAGAGCTATTTCCAGGTTTTTTTTTGGGGGGGGGGGGACAGGGGGAATTGCTCAGCTTATTTCCAAACTGCTCTGATGTAAGCCATCGGAAGCCCGGCCGTCGTTCACCTGTTCATTCATTTATTACATTTATATCTTGCTTTTTTCCTCCAAGGAACCCAAGGCGGCGTACATAATCCTCCTCCTGTCTATGTTTATCCTCACAACAACAAACCTGTGAGGTAAGTTGGGCTGAGAGTATGTGACTGGCCCAAAGTCACCCAGTGAGCTTCCATGGCTGAGTGGAGACTAGCACTCGGATCTCCCAACTCCCAGTCCAACACTCTAACCACTATGCCACACTTGCTCTATTGACATCCCTACTCAGTTGGGCCACAAGTAATAGTTATTTATGACTCATGGGGAATTTCTGTCCCCTCAGGTCACTTGTTCTCTGCTGAGGTAAAAACTGCAGTACACTCTCTGGCCATAAGCAGTGGTGGCACAGTAGAGCAACAGAGAGCAGATCACCAGTTCCCTCTCTTCTCAATAGAGCTGTGTTCTATTGGCCTCTCAAAACTCTCCATCCCTATTACTGGGCAGAGAAAATTGGGGGGGGGACAATTTCACCAAATCTCTCCAAGGGGAGGAGAAAGTCGCCAACAGTTTCTCACAGTTTGGGGTCACCATAGTCAGGAGAAGGCAACCATCGCTCATCCACACATACATCCACACACTAAATTGTGGATAAATTTTGGAGAGAATTCTACAAAGTTGCCTTTTATTTCTAGGGGAGTAGAAGAAAAAAAAATCCTCAGGCCAATTCTGAGAAAAAAATGTCTTCTGGTAGATTTGGGTTCATTCTTCAGGGTTCAGGGGCTTCCAAATATTAAATTTTGGAGCGGGGACTGTGGATACTTTTTCTCTCCAATGCAGACATCTATAATATCACTACTTACCTGCAATACCTGTAGCAGATGTAAAAAGGGCAGTGTTGCATCCAGCTCCAAGGAAGGGGAGAGGCCAGAGTGGATCTTGATGAAGCTTCCCAGTGTTCAATGTCCCCCCCCATGTAAAAAAAAAAATATCTTTCTCCATTATTCAAGCATTTGGTTTGCTTGAAGCATCATCCGCAATGCTACCTGAAAGCTGTTCTGCCCCTTTAACGAAACTTCAGCCTTGAGAAAACTTGAAGCAACTCCTTTATCGTTGACAATGACAAATAATATGTGTGAAAACAGTAGGTCTGCATGTCCATAGAAAGCCCTTCCCCACCACTTTGACACCTTTAATTACTTGCTCATTCTAGGAAGCACCAGGGCTTAACAGACTAACCTCAAACTGTATGTACGTCTGGAGTCTGGTGGAAAATGACGTACAGTTGAAACCTACGTAGAGTTCAGGCCCCTATAGCTGTTGCGTTCATTGAAAGATTTTCACAGGTCCTCTTTTTTTATCTCATGGTGGCCCATCTAAACAACACTTGGTAATTACTGAACCCAGAATTATTATTATTTTTTTCCGGTCCAAGAGGGGAGAAAATAATTGCATAAAGTTCAGGACAAACCGAGAGAACTTCCACTAATGGATAGTGGTGAATCAACACAGCATAGTAGTGATGTCGTTTTGGCCAAAAAAATACTATAGAAGGCTGTGTGAAGCCAGGCAAAGCCTGCACTTGGAATACTTTATTTATTTATGTATTTATTTTATTACATTTGTATACCGCCCCATACCTGAAGTTCTCTGAGCAGTTTACATAAGATTAAAACAATTAAAAACAATATACAAAAATTAAAACAGCAAAAACATACGATATACACATAATATACACATGCATTTAAAACCACTGTAATAACTTTAAAAAGCTATAAACCTTAAAAAAAAAAAAAACCAAGCCCAGACTCGTCAGATATTGCTAAATACCTGAGAGAAGAGGAAAGTCCTGACCTGGCGCTGAAAAGATAATGATGTTGGCGCCAAGCGGGCCTCGTCAGGGAGATCGTTCCACAATTGGGGGGGCCACCACAGAGAAGGCCCTCTCCCTTGTTGCCGATCTCCAAGCTTCCCTTACATTGTGAGGGTTTGCATGTTTCTGACTTGGGCTGGAAGGCCGGACGGTGATTCCAGTTCTGATCCTTTTAGAGTGACGTGTGGCAACAAGAGACTTCACAAGATTTTGATGTTGATTCATGGGGAGAAGCAAGCAAAACTTGAGGAGCAAGATGGAAACAAAAATGGGCAAGGCTTCTTGCACAGTAGCCATTTTGTAAGAGCGCTCAGGACTCTTCCTCAAAATTCCAAATGTGCCCATGGACTTAAATGGTTTGGGGACCCCTGCAATGCAAGGCATGGTTACCCTAAAGGGTGTACGTTCAGCCTGTGGCTGTCTCTGTCCGCCGGTTTAGAAGGAATTTCTCGGGCTTCCAAAATCTGACAAACCTGTTTGTCCTGAAGTGAGAATGGAGAGGAATGAATGCATACATGATAGGAACCAATATCTCAACTTCGCCACTTTCAATTCTCTCTTTTCCTCTGTCTTTCTCAAAGAAAAAAAAAACCCACAGAAGCAATGGCCTGCTTCGATTCAGCACCACGGACAGCAGCCGGTTCAGGAGGCAGCATTTATGCATCCGTCGCCAGTGCTCTGGAAAACAATCCGCAAGGGCAGAAGTTGTTCTTTCGCTGAGAATTGAATGCCCTGAAAACAATTTCCTCTCCTTTCGAAATTAGCTGCTTAGTGTTGTGAATGTCCCACCTAACAACAACAAAAAAAAAAAAGCCACATCACTATCTTCTAGCTTGTCTGGGACACCTCGTTTTCCTGCACTGGTGTTAGAGTTTGATGTGAAGTCCTTTTGTTTTTGAGGGTAATTTTCATTCGTTTTGGTCTTCTCCTTCCCACAGGCTCTCTTTTCCGATCGTCCCACCTCTCACGCACGCGCCCCTTGAGGTCTTTGACCTCCTTGAAATTTTTTGAGTCTCTTTTGTTTATGATACTGAGTACCCTGAAATTCAGCCAAGGTTGGCCTTTGAATCTGATTCCGACCATTTGAAATCAGTCACAATGATACCTGGAATGTGTGGGTGTCCTGTTTCCGCACGGGCCAAAGCTGGAATAGGGATGTACGAGAATTTCAGTCCCATCCACAAAGCGTTCAAAAATGCCCCCATTCCCAACCCCAGAAGTGAATGGGACTGCATGGGGGTCCCCCCAAAAATGTTTGCAGATTCCCAAACTTGTGCTGACATTTGCAAAACATGCACTTTGGGGAAATGCAGTGCTTTTGACTAATGCACAACTTTTGCAAAACAGGCCCTTTTTCCATTCAAAGTTTCGTTTCTGGATTTGGAGAATGTTAGCTTATTTTTATTCATTTCTAACACCAATTAGGATCCATTTCAGCCTTCCCCAACACATCCCCCTCCAGATGTTTTGCACAACACATCCCATTGGCTGATGGGAATTGTAGTCCTACAATTGGCCTGCCTCTTGGGGCAAAGGAGGCAGCGCAGTCAATATCAGGGATTTGTCTTTCAGGGATTTGTCACCCTAGCAGAAGGGAATTGGGTCTCTTCTGAAGAGTTGTCCCCACTGGGTATAAGAACAAACAAAATATCCACTCTAGAAAATATTGGGGATGGGATGTGTTTCATGTTCGTCAACTTCTCGTCGTTTAGACAAACGAGTCCCCGAGGAACTCATTGACAAAGGGGGTACAAAAATGGCATTGGTTGGTACGGAGCCATCAACAGCGCCCGGAGGACTGAAAGCTGATCTGCACATTGTACAAAGCAAAGAGGTTGACTTACACATCACACCAATTCAGATTCAGGTGTGGCAGCTCATGCTTTCGAATGCACCCCTTGCTGCTGTGTGAAAAGCTCCCCAAAGTGAATGAGAGGACCACACCAGCCTGTGCTCTCTGAAGCCTCGATTATTACACACAGAGGGACATACACATTCATTTATTTTACAAAGGTGACACCTCTGCATGGCAACTCTTCCCCCTCCTTAGCGTGATGCAGAGGTGCGGAACCCTTTTCACTCTGAGGGCCACATTGACTTCAGAGACTCGTACAGGGGCCATATTCCAGTGGTGGGTGGAGCCAAAGTGAAAAGCGGAAGGGCCAAAGGCAAAAAAAGGTGGAGCCAGTAATAGATATATCCCTATGAATGGGCCCTACAGGCTCTTCTCTGGCCTTGGCTGCGGACATATATCCCTTCCAATGTAGTCCAACTAGGACACCAAATATGAACATTCATATTTGGTGGGGAAAATGGCAGCCTCAAGAGGGAGGTTTCCCTCAAGCATGCAGACACCTCTCTCTTGTTTCTCCATGACCCTATTATTGCTCCAATCCTGTTGGCTCTCACCAGATGAGTTTAGTATTAGCAGAAGTGATCATGGTAGGAGGGGAATAAACCCTTCCACACCCCATTGTAGCATTAGTGTTCATGGACTTCCATCAACATCCAGCATTAAAGGCCATGCCTGTTTCACTTCATAAATATGAAGCACCAGCCTATGACTTAGCTGCCGAGATGATATTACGGAGTGAAATATGAATAATAGAGGAAATTGAAAAAGCAGAAGGGAAAGTTGTAATGGAATTGAGCATTGACATAAATATATATCATGAAAGGGAGATTGAGTTTAATGCCGGATATGAAATTCACAAACTGAAGGTGTGTGGGGTTGTTTTTTTTTTAAAAAAAAAAAGGCAGAAGGTAATCTGCTCATCAGATGAAGAATCCCTTGGGCTAAGCAAGGTTCGACTTAGAAAAAAAGAAAAGGCATATTGACTCAACTCGATAAAGCCTGTTTAAAATTGTATGAGTACTAACACAGCGTTTGGGGGACAGACTAGGTTCAAAATTTTACATATGATATTTAGGAGGAAGAGGAGAAAGTAGGAGAAAGTAGGAGCAGGAAGAGGTGGTATTCATCAGCTTTCCTTTTCAGTAGCATCCCGGTTTATCCTCTGCAAGCTGTAAACTATCTCATTCATTTGTAGTCTGATAGACAAAAGAAAAGCATGGAAGGAGCAACCTTCTCTCTGCTGCTAACAAGATCTGAAGGTAGGGGAAGAAAAAGACACAGGGAAAGACATGGAGACCATCAACGGATGTGCACAGCAGCAGATCTTGGGCTGGAACCCGATAGGGAAGGATTGGGACCCAAAGCAAGGCCCACTGGGCGGATATTCAACACCCCTGGATTATAGCTTTCACCTCTTCTCTAGGGAAGAAACCCCAGAATTTACAAATACTTAAGTGGCCTTCATTTCTTGCAAACATTGGATGCACATTCCCCAATTCCACACGGGATGGCTTCAAGGACTAGCAAATGAGTGTTGCATCTCAGCTTCTGAGCTTGCATGGGCATCTCTGGGTTCAAAGATGGAATGTTTAGTTCCCTGCATCCAGATATTGGCATCTGCAAATGCAATGAACTTTCCCCCCACCCCAGAATTAAAAAAGAGAGAAAGATTGTTTTCTCATGACTCACCTCGATGAAGCGTCATCCAGTTGACGCAAGCTCTTGTCTGGCACATAACAATAAGCACGTGGGAAGAATTAGCTGAATTATTGCCACCCTGGCTTGTTAGTGAAAGTGTGTGTAATCCATCTAACACTTTCCCCCTCCACGTCTGCCAAGGAAAAGAGCAAACAGGGAGAGGTACGAAATTACAGTTGCTTTTGTTTTCTAATTGGATATTTTGTCTTAACGTTGAGCGGCCAGGCTCTAAAGATTTGGGTTCACCCTGGGACGCAGAAGAAGAAGAAGAAGAAGAAGAAGAAGAAGAAGAAGAAGAAGAAGAAGAAGAACCACCACCACCACCACCACCACCACCACCACCTATATATTGAAGTCTCTGGCACCATGGAGGAGGATCCATAGCTCAGTGGTGGAGGACCTGCCTTGCATGCAGAAGGTCTCTGGTTCGATATCTGGAATCTCCAAGGAGGGGAGGGAAAACTCCTACATGAAAGCCTCGAAAGATGCTGCCAGTCTGTGTCAACAATACTGGACTAGATAGACCCATGGTCTGACTGCGTGTAAGGCAGCTTCTGATATAGCAGTGATGAAGCCCCATTGAACCCAGTGGTTCTTATTTTTTGCCATACTTCAGTGGTAACACCCACTCTTTGCATGCAGAAGGTCCCAGTTTCGATCCCATCAACTCCAGATAGGGCTGGAAAAACTCCTGCCTGAAACCCTGCAGAGCCATGGCTGCCAGTCAGTGTCAACAGTACAGGGTTAGATGGACAAAGGATCTGACTCATTATAAAGAGCTTTCAATGTTTCAACATTCCTAGTGGTAGAGCACATACTTCTCATGCAGAAGGTCCCAGGTTCAATTCCCGGTGTCTCCCGCGAAAGACCCCCCCCCCATCAGAAATGTTGCACTGCTTCTGGGACTATAGCTTTTGGAGAAAGGCCATAGCTCAGTGGGTAGAGCACCTGCTTTCCATGCAGAAGGTCCCAGGTTCGATCCCCAGCATCTCCAAGTAGGGCTGGAAAATCTTCCTCCGCAAAACCCTGGAGAGCCACACCTGCCAGTCTGTGTCGGCAATACTGGGCTCAATGGACCAAAGATCCCACTCAGTATAAGGCAGCGTCCTACGTTCCTCTCTGGTTCACTGCATGCACAGATAAAGTACAATTAGAAATGCATACCTCAGGAGAATAGATGTTTAGCAATGCGTATTCTGTGAGAAAATGCATTCCAAACTATAAAATGAAATACAACATTCCATGCAGATTTTTTAAAAAATAATAATAATAATAAACAGCACAGATGAATGCAAAATAGGACAAAATAGACTTGCAAATGAACACATGTGAAACTGAGAGGGACCAGAAATAGATTGTTTCATCCCTCCCTAATCGGTACAACACCACCCCCGGAAAGGATCCCGATAGAAGAGGACATGCAGTCACATTAGGATTCTGGCAGTACTTCATCGATGCCCAGCTGCGCATCAGTACGGCAGAGGTGGGGATAAATTGTGGCCGTAAAGTGCTTACTTCTATGTAAGTTGTGCTTTGCGACCATGGTTTACATAGAGGTAAATGCTTTTTGTGGCCAAAATGGATGTAGAAGTGCTTTATGACCATAAATGCCATAAAATACATACATTACGGCTGTAATTTTCCCATGATAGGCTAATGGCAGCCGCCATTAGTGTATCATGCCTTTTGTAAAGACGCCCTGTGAAATCTGGTGGATGCACCAGGGCTCCAGGGGAAACCCAGTAAGTTCCAAATGGCCCGGATTTCCCCACGGTGGACACCCCCTTGGACCAGACATCAGGGGGTTCACTCATCCTTAGCAGGGAGCTCAAACTCCTGGGTGCAGCGTCGGAGCAGTGTCTCCGACCTCATATCCAGGAATCCAAACTATGGCCCCCAGATGCTTTCTAAGGGCCATGGGATTTTAGAAAGCAATTAAAAATAAAATGCCTTGCAGGGTACATCCTTTGCAGGCTGAAGGCCCCAGTGACCTTATTATTTTATTTATTTATTAAAACATGTATATCCCACCCTATATCACAGGGAGGCGTTCAGATAAAATCATACAGATAAAATAGAATAAATGCACAATTCTCAAACAAATTAAACCATTAATATCTCAAAACCAATACAACATTTTAAAACAGTTTAAACCCAGTTAAAACAAGGCAGTGCGCAAGCAGGTGGATGTACCCATCAAAGGCTTTATTAAAAAGCCAGATCTTGCATATCAGGTAACATCTTCCTGGAATAAACAAATAGATTGAGGACTATCTGCCTCTCCTTAATTCCAGACCACAGCCATCATCGCCACGATACTCCAGTTGCAGCCACCCTTTCATTTGCAGTAAAGGGATCTTTCCCCTTTCTAATAACATGCCCTGCTGCAGAGTCCCCGCACACCACTGTGAGAAAACGAAGGCTTGAAATATATGCAAGATCTCTTTAAAGCGAAAGAAAAGAGTATATAAGCGGCAGCTGAGTCCTGAATAATTCAGATCCATCACTGCAGTATGAGTGAGTTGTAACTAACTGTGCCAAATTAATGACCTCTGTTTGGAATGAATTAAGACAAATAGACTTGGAAACTTTCTCATCCCTCTTTCTCGGGGGGCAGGGGGGGACGGTGTCATTTTGGGCCCAAGCCAGCTTCTGCCACAAGGTACTTGTTGGGGAAAATAGAGAATGAGTGATATGTCACAGCGGCAGTTTTAGCCGCAGGTTGCCAATGGAGGCAGGGCAGTCGAACGCGTTTCTGATGTTTCATGTCAGCCTGGCAAGAGGAATGCAGCAACCTGGTTCTCACTGACAGTTCACGAGGTGGCTACTCCGTGCCTGGACTGTACCACTTCAGCCTGCGGGTGTGGGGGGGGGTGGCTGATGAGGCACCCGTGTCCAAGTTTGGCAAAGCACCCGGAGTATCGCGTGGCTGGCTGACGTATTTCAAAATATTTGCCTTGCAGGACTTTATGCATTTATTACATTTCGCATTGTTGTTCACCGTTTTTCAACGCAGGGATTTGCGCTTCTGAGGTGCATGTTGAGTTCGTAAGCTGGTTTTATCATTCAATGTATGGAGCATCCACTTAGGTCAAAAAAGGAGAGAGAAGTGGTTCTTGGGAAGCTGAGATACTTTATTAATTCACGCCCAACGCGTTTCGGCTATGTGTTTTTTTTAAGGACCTTCTTCAGGGGGTTGATAAGAGAATGCAGAAAACTCTCAACAGAATGATAGCCTCTCGTGATATTCACTGGCGACTGAGGAAATTTCCTCTTGGACTAAAGTGGGGAAATTAGGAAAATTGTGCAAAACCAAACAGGGGAAAGGTGCCACATGAACACGAACGCACGTCTGGCAATTTGCGAACATCTTTGGCAGACAGGCGTTCCCGCTCGCGTTTGGGGCTCCGAACACGGCACACTCACATGTTTTGTGGGCAAAAATGACATTCTCATATCTCCCTGGCAAAACACTCCTGTTTTGGAGCGCCACATGTTCTTTCAAGGCTCAGTCTCTGACAGGGCACGACCCAGCGAAAATGAGAAATGACACCAGGCCTTTGGTCTTCCTTCTCAGCTCTCTTCATTGTCACTGGTTTGAATGAGCAAGCTGGCTGACACTCATGCTGTACTGTAATATGACCATTAATTCGAGCCTCAGCTTCCGTCTCCGGAAATCAAACTCCCATTGATGAGGTCTTAGATGCCACCTGTCACTGGAACAGGGATGGGATCATTAGAGTTGACACCACATGCCTAGAGATGTCTTAAAAGCTGGAAAAGGAGGGGTGGTTACATCTGGGGGGAAAGAGGAGGTAAGGAAATTAAAATATAGGGCAACCAAAAGGTAGTTACTGGGGCTGAGATGGAAGATAAATTATTCCACTGAGATGTATAATATGTTGACTGGGGGGGGGGGGGTCATTCTTCAGACTTTCAGTTCATAAAAGGTTTAATTGTTTCCAGTGCTGCAGATTGTAGAGCACCTTTACTTACGTAGGAACCATTGCGTCTTACTTCCGAGCTCATTTTGATTAGGAGTATTGCTGGTGTAAGTGCAACCCTGCTTAGGAGCAGCTGCTGATGCTGGCAAAGATGTCAAAGTGAAATAAATATAGGAGCGGCCCGAAAGAAATGGCTCGTATCCGAGGGGTTGTTTAATCCATTCAGCGGAATTGAGCCTTTCCCTTCTGGGAAATGCCAGCCATAGCTGTAGCATTTGCCTGTTTGAATACCCTGCCATCTCAAAATAGATAGATATGAGAGAGAGAGAGAGAGAGAGAGAGAGAGAGAGAGAGAGAGAGAGAGAGAGAGAGTTGATGGAAAGGCCTCAACTTAGCTTTCCCCCCTGACATTCTGTTTGCCAATGCAAAGGGTGCATTGTCTTATTTATTTATTTATTTATTTTGTGGAGCAGCATTCAAACACAGATCTTTTCCCATTGCCATCTCCTGCCTGATGTGCTACAATCCAGAGCCCTGGGACACCACTGCAGAGAAAATGATAGGTGGGAGCCAGAGGTGGTGGAAGCCAGAGGTGGAAAATGGACTGCACCACTTCAAGCTGCATGTGTATTTGGGTGTGGTGGTGGTGGTGGTGGGGATCTAGCATATCAGGGAGAGCATTTGGTTGTTCCTGCCCTGCACATTTGGAGCAGGCCCTGTCACTTGCCCCTCTATCCTTGACAGACAATGAAGTGTGTCTTCTCCTCCTCCTCTTCCTCCACTTCCTCCTTCCCCTTTGGATCCACCCATTTCCCCTTTCGCCACACCCCTTTTGCCTTTCTTTGGCCACACTCTTTTCCCTTTAGGTCCACCCATCTTACCTGTTGCCACACCCCTTTTGCCTTTGGCCCCACCTCTTTCCCTTTGGGTCCATCCATTTCCCCTTTGGCCACACCCTTTCCCCTTTGGCTCCACCTTCTTTCTCGGCCCCGCCCACCAAGGGAAAGGAGCCTTCATGAGCTTCTCCACCATGGAATTCATCCCTCAAGCTGTCAGAGGTTTCTCTCCCTTCCCCTCCCCCTTTCTTCAAAGGCCAACCAAAGAACAAGGATTTGATTAGCCTGGACAGTTCTTTCCCCCTCCTTCCCTCTTCAAGTCCCTCTCCACATAGCAACAGCGCCGATTCTGGGATCCATCCCTTCCTATAACTCACCTGGCTAAATGCTGCGACTTCTCCTTAATGGGCTCTAAGCACCGAGCGCCCTGAGATATCAGCATCTCCCTTGTAAGCCTGCCAAGAAGGGAGCGAGGAAGGGGGGGAAAGACGAGCTGTCATGGAAAATATACGTTATGAATGCCGAGAGAGCTTGTGCCGGGAAAAGGATTACCTCCAGAACCAGGCGTTGAGATTAAATTCCCGAGCACAAAAGCACTCCCGAAATCCGGGCTATCTGGTGGAAACAGCAGCCTGCTCCTAATCAGCGGTCCCTCAAGAGGTCCATAATCGAAAGCTTTCATAACTGATCTGTTTACATGATGGCTTGCTAAATGCATTGTGTATCGTGTGTGTGTGAGAGAGAGAGTTCTGTGTCTGTCCATGTGGGAGAGAAAGAGAGGTGGAGAGAGAAAGCCATTCCTGGGGCTGCTCATAGAAGCTATGTGTGCATGGCTTTAAAAAGAGGTTGGACAACTTCACAGAGGATGGGTCTGCCAGTGCTTATTAGTTGTGATGGCAAAATGGAAGCTTTGCGTTCAGAGGCAATGTACATCCGAATGCCAGTGGATGAGGAGCCAAGAGCAGCTGAGGAATATTGCCCTCAAGCTTTGCAAGGGCAATGGGATGTCCGGCGGGACTCTTAAGAACATAAGAGCCCTGCTGGATCAGACCAAGGGTCCAGCATCTGGTCCAGCATTCTGTTCACACAGTGGCCAACTAGCTGTGTACAGGAAACCTACAAACAGGACACAGGTGCAGCAGCACCCTCCCACCCATGTTCCCCAGAAACTGATGTACATAGGCTTATTGCCTCTGATACTGGAGGCATTGTATAGCTATCAAGACTAGTAGCCATTGGCAGCCTTCTCCTCCAGGAATTTGTCTAACCCCCTTTTAAAGCCATCCAAATTGTTGGCCATCGCTACATCTTGTGGTAGCCCATTCTGTCGTTGACTATGTGCTGTGTGAAGAAGTCCTTCCTTTTATCTCTTCTGAATCTCCCACCATTCAGCTTCATGGAATTACCTCCAGTTCTAGTATTATGAGAGAAGGGGTGGGGGGGAACGTCTTTCTTCACAGCCCGGGAGACGTAGGCATGCTGCAGAGCCCAGCCATCCAATGTTCTGTCTTTCAGGAATTCTTGCCTTCTGCAAGACTAGACACATGGCATGTACCCTCCACTTTGCGCCCAAGTATTTTCTGAGATGTCTCATCCCACTGAGTCAGACTTTAGATTCCTCTCCTTAGATTCTTTTATTCACAACAGCTAAGTTCATCTATTCATAATTCATAGCTGTGCCCTGTCACTTTTTCAGGGCATGTGACAGGCAGCTCCTAACCCCTTCTGCCCTTCCTTCCCCAGATTAGATTTGCATGCGCAAGCCAGAGCATTTAAGTCTGAAGAGAGAGAGAGAGAGAGAGAGAGAGAGAGAGAGAGAAAGATTCCCCATAGACCGTTTTGAGAAGTGCATCAGTTTAAGAGACAAGATGCAGGTCAGGGAGAGTAAAATCTAATTCATGAACATATATAAAGCTGCCTTATATGGATTGTTATAGCTTTAGCTTTCCCTTATCCCCCCCCCAGACCAGTACTTTGATGATCCCCAAATCCTCATCCAAATATATCCCCTTGATTTCGAAATTCGAAGTCATTCGGGGTTGGATTCAGATTTAAACTGGATGAGGGAGGCAGGAGAATTCCATTTTTGCTCACAAGACATGTGAGCATGCCGCGTTTGAAGCTTCCAATGCAAGCTCAAGGATGTGTCTGCTGGGGGAAAAAATATACCCATTTGTTGAACATGTGCATGGTTTTGTCTCATTCCCCTTTCCCAGTTCGATCTGTGCAAATTCCCTAATTTTTGTGAATTTTCTCAGTGGACAGAATCAGTCCTGTTTTAGTCTAGGGAAGACATTTGCATAAATTAGGACATTCGCGCTGATTTGGGGATATTTGCACAGAGAAAGAGAGAGGATGGACAGGGTAGCAGAAAGAGAGAGAGGGAGAGAGAGAGAAAGGGTGGATGGGGTAGCAGAGAAAAAGAAAGAGGGAGGATGAGGGCCAAGAGGATAAAGTAACAGAGAAAGAATGAGTGCTTGCTATATAACCCTACAATATTCCAAAGCCTTCCCACTCTGACTCCATCCATTTCTAGCATCCTACCAGAGTACCCTAAAGAAAATGCAGCCCTCAACGGAAAATAATATTAATAAAAGTCACCAAGCCTAGTCTACGCAGTTTCAGGCCGGTCTCATTCCCAGCCCTACCTGGAGATGCTGGAGATCAAACCTGGGACCTTCTGCCTGGAATCAGGTGTTCTACTGAGAGATTAGCTATATCCACCCACCCACTGCAGGATTGATCTCCTAGAGACCTTGGGGAGGGAGCTGAACCTGAAGCATGGCAATTCAAGGAAGCTGTCTTTCCAGAATGTTAAGACAGTAAAACCAGGATCAATTGAGGGGTGGGGAGTCAGCAGGGACATGGGAAAGGAAATAGGAAACATCCCTGGTCGGTAGGGATGGTTGGATCATTTTATATGTAAATTGTAGCTCGCGCCACAATGAATTTGCTGTTCATTACAGTGCCAAAACTAGACTGTGTTGGGTTCCCCCCCCCCTTGCAACAGATGAGCACAACCCTTCCTGTGGAATATATACACACTAATATTTCTAAAAAGCTCTGGGGATTCTGTGCAATGATGCCAATAAGTCAAAGAATTTGGAGCAAAGATTTACTTTTCAGCATTCTGGGCAGATCTTTCTATCTCAGGGCGGAATGGGGGGAAATGCAGGCATGTAAATTATGCCGCAGCGGTTTCTGATGTTTCGATAAGATTTAGATCTGATCTGCATTTAAACAGAAAAGTAGAAAATGGCATAAAAATTCAGATAAGTGCAAGATCATGCATATTCCGGTGGCAGGAATATTAAATATACCAACATAATGGCACAGAAGGCCTGGCTGGTAATGGATTGTGGAAAAAAAGAGTTCAGGGTTTTAATAGATCATTCCTTCAGATCATCACCACCACAAAGTGGGAGTTAATAAATTATTTGATGTGCAGATTTGCTCCTGTATTTTAACCAGCGGTAATGAACGGGTTGTGTCATCTCACCTAGATGGGGCTGAAATGCTGCAGGGAAGTTGGATTTACAAATGTCCTTCCAGACTGATGGCCAGAGCAGGAGGTCATGAATAAGGTGAAGTCAGGAAGGGACGGGATGTGTTGGAAGGACCCTTGCTGGAAACTCAGTTCAGGTTAGGTTGGCACAGTGTTGTAGGTGACTTCCAGCAATCCTGAAAGTGGGGGTCTTGGAAGGGGAAGGCCAGAAGAGAGATGGGACAGTGACATAGACCCAAAATTGGCCTGGAAAGGTGGAAGCTGGGAGGTTGCTTATTGGGACAGGCTGCTTCAAACATATTATTCCACACATAATGTCACACAGAGGAGGGCCAGGATCTCTTCTCGATCATCCCAGAGTGCTAGGCACAGAATCATGGGCTCAAGTTGAAGGAAGACTGATTCCGGCTGGACAGCAGGAAAAACTTCCTGACTGTTAGAGCAGTATGGCAATGGAACCAATGACTTGGGAAGGTGGTGGGCTTTCCCATACTAGAGGCCTTCAAGATGCAGCTGGACAGCCATCTGTCAGGGATGCTTTAAGGTGGATTCCAGCACTGAGCAGGAGGTTGGACTCAATGGCCTTATAGGCCCCTTCCAACTCTACTATTCTATGATTCTTTGATTCTATGATTGGTAGTCAGTTTCTGGGCCTGATTCAATTACTTCGTGCTGACCTGTAAAGTCCTAAATGGCTTAGGATCCATCTACCTGGAATGCCCCTTTTACCCTACGTCCCTGCCCGATTGCTAAGATCATCTTCAGATGCCCTTCTCAGGGTGCCACCACCCACAATACTGTGATGGGTGGATACCACGGACAGAGCCTTCTCTGTAATGGCCCCCCTATCTGTGGAATGCCCTTTCCAGGGAGATCTGCTTGGCATCTTCACTGTATATATGCAGATGTAAGGTTAAGACCTTTTCCACCAGGCATTTCGGGTACATTCTTAATCTTGGTTCAACAGGGGGGAAAAGCCCTACAACGCCCAGCAACATCCCAGGACAAAAGATCTGGTGATCTACCTTTCACCAATCCCTGAAGTAAGCCTAAGTAGGATGACAGAGGACAATGCTACCTCATTGTTCCGTCACTTGGCTGCTTTGAGTGGCATGTCCCAGGGAGTACCAGCATGCAAATCTGCATGCTCTTGGCTTAAGTCCCAGTTGATCCTGGCATGTTATATCTGAAGGGTGCCTCAAGATTTCATAGTTCCACCAAGCAAGAAACACAGAGCAAAGGAGATGATGGCCTTTCTTCATTTCTTCGCTGTGCTTTAAACTGCCCAATAACAAATTTCTCTGGGCGGTGCACAATACATCAAAAACAAGGTGCAAACTTTAAAACATTTTTTTTAAAAAGTGCAGAGCTGTATTTGCTCCCCATGTGTTTAGCAGGTAGGATGCAAGCTTCTGAATCCCACCGGGCTCATTCCTTTGGCTGGATGTAAGAAAAAGAGAAGATGCCACATAAGGAGATGTGATCTGGTTGTTTCTGCTCATCCCAGGATGGATGGGAAAACTTTGCCATCAGAAAATTGAGGTCCATTCTGGCATTGTTCCCTCTCATCCAGTGAGAAGCATGTTTCATGATTTCACTGATGGAGTTAATTGCTGTATCCCCCCTGCCCCATCTCTCCTTTTGATTCTAGGTCTCGGAGAGATGTGACTACGTCTTTGTGAATGGGAAGGAAATGAAAGGCAAAACCAACGTCCCCATTCATTTCACGTACCAACATCTGAGCGCTTCACTGGAGATGGCCGTATGGGTGCCCCATCTCCCTCTGCAGATTGAGGTCTCCGACACGGAGTTGAACCAGATCAAGGGGTGGCGGATCCCCATCATCTCGAATAAGA
Source organism: Anniella stebbinsi (assembly GCA_029215795.1). Classification (NCBI taxonomy): domain Eukaryota; kingdom Metazoa; phylum Chordata; class Lepidosauria; order Squamata; family Anniellidae; genus Anniella; species Anniella stebbinsi. The sequence continues at coordinate 17,655,172 of JARDYH010000010.1, forward strand.
GGTGCGATACACTGGTGGTTGTTCCATCTGGTCTTGGTACTTGCCAAACAATTGACAGGTCACAATACCCTCTGCTTTAACCAGGGATGTTGGAGAAATCAGATAAGTTCAGGGTTCAGATAAAATCAGATAAGTTCAGGAATCAGATAAGTTTGGATTTTTATGAGTCCAGCCCATGGATTCCACAGTGGACTGGCTTTTCCCCTGTAAGGGGAACCGTTCACTGGTGGAGTGGTTTTCTAACTTTCCCGAATTTTGCGCAAATTTAGTAATATAGAATTATACTTTTTTTTAAAAAAAAAAAGTGGAAACTGTGCATTTCCTCCATAGGCTTAAGCAAGTAAATGTGCATTTGGGGTGGATTTGTGCATTTCGGGGGGGGGGGGGAGATCAGTATGGTTTTGCAAGTTCAAATGTGCACAAATGCGAATTTGCACAAATTCAGAAATTTAAAAAAATATGATTCTATCAATGAGTGGACAAGGGAACAAAATTCTTTATTACCACCATTAAGGGCTATACAGGACCCTGAAGGCTGTTTACACACTCAAGTCATCATAACAGAGGGGCTGCCTCATACTAAATCAGACTATTTGTCCATTTTGCCAGGTATTCTCTACACCATGGGTGCAGAACCTTAGGCCCAATTGCACTTGGGGTCCCAATCCAGCCTTCCATGTTCCCCAGAAAGCCAAGCCACCATCCCCTTTCCCCCTGATTGTCAATTGTTTGATGGTTTCCTTGCTTCATTGAATCATAGAATAGTAGAGATGGAAGGGGCCTGTAAGGCCATCAAGTCCAACCCCCTGCTCAATGAAGGAATCCACCTTAAAGATACCTGACTGATGACTGTCCAGCTGTCTCTTGAAGGCCTCTAGTGTGTCCTACACTCTGGGATGATTGAGAAGAGATCCTGGCCCTCATCTGTGTGACAACTCTTCAAGTGTTTGAAGAGTGCTATCCCCTCAGTCTTCCCTTCTCCAAGCTAAACATGGCCAGTTCTTTCAATCTCTCCTCACAGGGCTTTGTTTCCAGACTCCTAGTCATCCTTGTTGCTCTCCCCTGAATCCCCTCCAGCTTGTCTGCATCCTTCTTGAAGTGTGGTGCCCAGCACTGAACACAATATTCAAGATTTTTCCCATAGCCAAATATGCTCCTGTTCTCCTGACCTCTCTACCTTGTTATCTTGACAGACCAGCTAGAGACAGCGATGACGAAGATGACGATGAGCGGAAGGGCCGAGGCTGCACCCTACAGTACCAGCATGCCATGGTGCGGGTCCTCACACAGTTTGTAGCCGAGCCCTCGGACCCTGGAGTCCAGACAGCTTATCTTCTGGGCTCAGACTGGCAGGTGGACATCACCGAGCTGGTGAGCGATTTCATACAGGTGGAAGAGCCAAGGATCGCAAAGCTGCAAGATGGACAGGTCCTGGTCGGGCAGGAGCTCGGAATGACAACTCTTCAGGTAAGGAGAAGGCAAGGCTGGACAAGAACAAGAGGACTGCCGTTCTAGATCAGGCAAAGGGTCTGAGTCATCCGTTGATGGCCTTTGGGCAAGGCATACTCAATGGATATGATGGCATTCTTGACCACCGTGCCTCCTGTCCAGGGGAAGATGGCAGAGGTCTATCGCCCATCTATAGAGCCTGTGAGAGAAGGAAGTAGTAGTGTACCAAGGGAATAGGGCTGTCTGAGAAATTTGCAGTGAACCAAATGAGCTCAGATTTCTATGAATCTGACTCATGGATTCTGCAGACTTGCAGACCAGTAGTTTAAAAAATAAAATTCTAAAAATTTATGCAAAGTTAGTCATAGAAAAAATTGAGAAATAATATATGTATATATATATATATATATATATATACATATGTGTGTGTGTGTATTTAAAAAACTGGCTGAAAATGTGTATTTCCCCCATAGGCTAAATGTGCATTGGAGGAGGGATTTGTTCATTTTTACAAACTGCAAGTTAGTGCAGAGGTGAATTTGCGCAAATGCAAATTTGCGCAAATTCAGGAAATCAGAAAGAAAATATGATTCCACCAATGAGTTGACAATGGCATGAAAGGCATCTGATAATCCATGAATAATAATAATAATAATAATAATAATAATAATAATATATTATTTATTTATTACCCGCCTCTCCCAATGGATCGAGGTGGGGAACAGCACTAAACACAAAATACAAAACTGATTAAAAGCACATAAAACCAATACATCATTAAAATACCAATAAAATGCCAATAAAACACTTTGAAACAAAGATAGAGTGGATTTTAATAAATGCGTACATCCCTAGTAGGGAGGGAACCTTTCCCAGGTGCATCAAAATGAGTGCCACCAAATGGCCTCTCAAAATCATGTTCACATTAAGAAATGGGACCTGTAACAAAATGTTGCAGTGTGGTACGCTCCTATTCAGGGTTCTAGCTAGCCAGCCATGCCCTTTCCCAGGATACTCTATTTAATTGCCTCTCCCTGATGTTCTGCCCCCTCCTTCAACAGTCAGCATTCTTTACCAACTGTGCATCCCAATCCTCATTGGGTTGGTTGGGTGGGTGGGTGTCATTTTTTTTCTTTTACTTCTGAAAACTTTGTGGTTGCCTCGAGCCTCTGATACTTGTGCCTGGGTGGTGCTGTTTTAGCTACATAAAGAACAGTACTCACCACATGAGCTTGCTGTTGGTAGACAGAATGTTACATTCTCTTATGTCTGCTTTTGAGTGGTGGAATCTTAAAGGAAGTTTTCCAGGTGGTAAATGAAAAGTCAGATGTCAGCTTGTTGAGAGGCTTATTGAGGGCAGCTTGTCAGGGGGAACTGCTCATCGGCTCTGTGCCTGCAGCCTAACACAGTAGAGCATATTTGGCCATTGAATAGTGCTGGAGGAAGAGGGGGGATGGAGACCAGGCAGTGTGTGTGTAGGGTGACCAGATAAAATCCAGGTCAGGGCTCATGTAACTTTAACAGTTGTAGAGAAAAGGGAATTTCAGCCAGTGTCATTTGTATGCAATTAGTTCCTGGTGAAATTCCCTCCTCATCACAACAGTTAAAGTTGCAGGGGCCCTGCCTTCTTTTGTATATGGTCACTCTAGTATAGTGCCTGCAACTTTAACTGTTGTGATGAAGAGGGAATTTCACCAGGAACTAATTGCATACAAATGACACCGGCTGAAATTCCCTTTTCTCTACAACTGTTAAAGTTACATGAGCCCTGACCTGGATTTTATCTGGTCACCCTATGTGTGTGTGTGTGTGTGTGTGTGAGAGAGAGAGAGAGAGAGAGAGAGTAACACAGGAACAGCCTATCTGAACACTGAACATATTCAATTTCAGCAATAGTGCCATTAAAGTCCACAGTCATTCCTCATTCACCTCGTAGGGTGGGGTGAATAATTAAGAGCAGGCCGCAGGCATATAAATAATAGGGGTGTGCATCGGATCGGATCCGATCCACGATCCGAATCCGATCCGACCCAAAATCGGGAAAATCCGATCCGATCCGATCCGGCCAACCTCCGATCCGATCCGATCCGATGAGGTCCGATCCGGATCGGACGCCATTTTGAATGCTTTTTCCCATAGCCAAGTATTGTTTTACAAAAACGCCTATAACTTTTTCATTTTTAAAGATAGAAGGATGAAACTTGGGCACATTGTAGACTGGTTAGGGGTAGTTATCTGTGAGAAATTTCAGAAAGATTGGTGATGCATTTTGTGGCAATTAATTTTTTAATAAATACCCAGGAATGCCTATAACTTTGTCATTTTTAAAGTTACACACATGAAACTTTGCCACATTGTAGGGGGTACCTTGGGACCTATGTGTGTGAAATTTCAGAAACGTAGGTGCTTGTCTTGTGTGGCAATTAATTTTTAGAAAAATGGGTAGTAGTGGGGTAAATACAGTTACGCCTCCCATTTTTTTATTTTTGAAGATACAAACAGGAAACTTGGGCACATTACAGGTACCACTTGCCTTGATATGTGTGTGAAATTTCAGAAACATTGGAGCTTTCCTTGTGTGGCAATTAATTTTTGAAACAATGAGGAAAGAAACACCTATAACTTTGTCATTTTTAAAGTTACACACATGAAACTTTGCCACATTGTAGGTGGTACCTTGGGACCTATGTGTGTGAAATTTCAGAAACATAGGTGCTTGCCTTGTGTGGCAATTAATTTTTTAATAAATACCCAGGAATGCCTATAACTTTGTCATTTTTAAAGTTACACACATGAAACTTTGCCACATTGTAGGTGGTACCTTGGGACCTATGTGTGTGAAATTTCAGAAACATAGGTGCTTGCCTTGTGTGGCAATTAATTTTTTAATAAATACCCAGGAATGCCTATAACTTTGTCATTTTTAAAGTTACACACATGAAACTTTGCCACATTGTAGGCGGTACCTTGGGACCTATGTGTGTGAAATTTCGGAAACGTAGGTGCTTGCCTTGTGTGGCAATTAATTTTAGAAAAATGGGTAGTGGTGGGGTAAATACAGTTACGCCTCCCACTTTTTTATTTTTGAAGATACAAACAGGAAACATGGGCACATTACAGGTACCACTTGGCTTGATATGTGTGTAAAATTTCAGACAGCTGGGTCCAGGCATGTGGTGGCAAGGTATTTTTGAAACAATGAGGAAAGAAACACCTATAACTTTTTTATTTTAAAAGTTAGAAGTCTGAACATTGCTCACTTTGTAGATGGGTTAGGGGTAGATATGTGTCAGAAATTTCAGAATTATAGGTCCAGGCATTTGATGGCTATGGAATTTTTAAATTACATGTTTCAAAAAAATTTCTACAGAGGCCAGGTCTTCCCCTCCCGCTTCCCGCGAAGAAAAGGAAACACTCTCTCGTCTCGATCCCTTTGATCCTTGCTAGTAGTATCCATTACAGGGCTCGTGTTTCCTTTCCTACTTTCACTTTTCAAGCAGAACGGCTGAGCCTAGCTGAGTTTTGCAGCCATGCGTGCAAGGAAGGATCACTCTGGTCTCGATCCCTTTGATCCTTGGTAGTATCCATTACAGGGCTCGTGTCTGCTTTCACTTTGTACTCAAGCAGACACGAGCCCTGTAATGGATACTACCAAGGATCAAAGGGATCGAGACCAGAGTGATCCTTCCTTGCACGCATGGCTGCAAAACTCAGCTAGGCTCAGCCGTTCTGCTTGAGTAAAAAGTGAAAGTAGGAAAGGAAACACGAGCCCTGTAATGGATACTAGTAGCAAGGATCAAAGGGATCGAGACGAGAGAGTGTTTCCTTTTGTTCGCGGGAAGCGGGAGGGGAAGACCGGGCCTCTGTGGAAAACTTTTTGAAACATTTAATTTAAAAATTCCATAGCCATCAAATGCCTGGACCTATCATTCTGAAATTTCTGACACATATCTACCCCTAACCCATCTACAAAGTGAGCAATGTTCAGACTTCTAACTTTTAAAATAAAAAAGTTATAGGTGTTTCTTTCCTCATTGTTTCAAAAATTAATTGCCACACAAGGCAAGCTCCAATGTTTCTGAAATTTCACACACATATCAAGCCAAGTGGTACCTGTAATGTGCCCATGTTTCCTGTTTGTATCTTCAAAAATAAAAAAATGGGAGGCGTAACTGTATTTACCCCACTACTACCCATTTTTCTAAAAATTAATTGCCACACAAGGCAAGCACCTACGTTTTTGAAATTTCACACACATAGGTCCCAAGGTACCACCTACAATGTGGCAAAGTTTCATGTGTGTAACTTTAAAAATGACAAAGTTATAGGCATTCCTGGGTATTTATTAAAAAATTAATTGCCACACAAGGAAAGCTCCAATGTTTCTGAAATTTCACACACATATCAAGGCAAGTGGTACCTGTAATGTGCCCAAGTTTCCTGTTTGTATCTTCAAAAATAAAAAAATGGGAGGCGTAAATGTATTTACCCCACTACTACCCATTTTTCTAAAAATTAATTGCCACACAAGACAAGCACCTACGTTTCTGAAATTTCACACACATAGGTCCCAAGGTACCCCCTACAATGTGGCAAAGTTTCATGTGTGTAACTTTAAAAATGACAAAGTTATAGGCATTCCTGGGTATTTATTAAAAAATTAATTGCCACAAAATGCATGCACCAATCTTTCTGAAATTTCTCACAGATAACTACCCCTAACCAGTCTACAATGTGCCCAGGTTTCATCCTTCTATCTTTAAAAATGAAAAAGTTATAGGCGTTTTTGTAAAACAATACTTGGCTATGGGAAAAAGCATTCAAAATGGCGTCCCATCCGGATCGGACATCTGGTCCGATCCGATCCGACCAGCCTCCGATCCGATCCGATCCGATCCGACCCGACCCCCCAGGTCCGATTCCGATCCGCTATCCGATCCGGGGGGTCAGTGCACATCCCTAATAAATAACCAATGTGAGGAAAGCACGCTGTAGGAAAGAGGTAAAAAAAAAAGTATTATATTTCAAGAAGAATGCGCTGAAAGTTTCTCTCTTTTTTCTTTTTTTTTTAAATTACATTTTTACATTGTTGGATATCTGGATATGGGGCATTGCCCCAAGACCTGCAAAGCCTTCAATAGCCACACTTGCCTCACACCTTGAACAAATTGTCAGTCTTAGAAAGGTAGCTTTTTGAAAGTCGGGATGGTCTGCAGCCCTCTGTAAAGACCTTTATTTATTTACAAAAACTCAGCATCTCATCCTGCCTTCCACGAGTGTCCATAAATATAAAGAATATCTCCAGGAAGGGAAGAAAGAGAGAGAGAGAGAGATTGCTAGTCAGTCCATCCACTTGAAAGAATATGTATAGCCTGACACTTGAGAAATCATCAAATCGTCAGCTGCTTTTGAAATGGCAAGATTTTGGAGAAGGATAACTCTGCCGGCATCCATCTGGTTTAACTCACTTTCTATAAGGCTCGCTTGTCTTGCCCTAAGGGAAGGCGAAAGAAAGAAAGAAAGATCGCTGTCCCAGTGAATTTACAGCTTCCATTTTGACAGTTGTGGCTGAGCAGCACAGGGAGGGTAAATGGACGGGACAAGAAAAGGCAATGTGTGATGAATATGAGCAACTGTGGCTACAGTACGCCTACATGTAGGGATACTTAAGGATTTCAGCGGGAATTAAAGTAGTCATGACTAGGGAATGTCAGAGAAATCTGTCCATAGGGGGGTAGCGCTCACCGGTAGAGCTCCCTGGATTTCGTTCAGTCTATATTTCAAAGCCAGCCTCTGCATCAATTTGGGGTAGCTCATGGATTTTATTTGCTTAATTTGCGCAAATATGCACACTTTGCAGCTGAAATGTGCATAATTTGTAGAAATTGTGCTCTGCAATTTGCACACATTTCTATTTACATAAACAAACAAACATAAAAATGACAAGAGTTCTCAGATTTTGCGGGGGGATGGGAGCCGCAGCTCAGCTTACAAATACGAATTGAGTTGGATGCTCACCAAGAGTCTGTCAAGCCCCAAAAGGGCAGGATTCCACAGTGCTGAAGAGGGATGTGCACGGACCCCCCGGATCAGATCGGGACCTGGATCGGGACCTCCAATTTTGTTCCAGATCAAATCGGAACAAAATCGGAGGTCCCCTGGATCGGATCAGACCTGATCCTGATCCGAAAATCGGATGTCCAATTTTCAGATCGGCCACCATTTTTCCCCATAGACTTGCATTGGGGGAAATAAAGCTTTCCCCCAATGCAAGTCTATGGGGAAAAATGGTGGTGGGGGGGTGAGTGGGGGCCTAACACCCTCCTCCCTGTTCCTGTCCCTCCCCCCCTCGCGCGTCTTACCTACCGGGGCCATCCACTGCTGTCCGCGGGCATCAACGGAAGGCCCCGGCAGGTAAGCACCCTCCTCCCCCTCGTGCTCCTTATTGCCAGGTCCGTCCGCTGCCATCTGCTGGCGCCCACGGGCGGCAGTGGATGGCATTGGATGGCCCTGGCAGGTAAGTGGGGAGCCCTCCCTCCTCCCCCCTCATGCTCCTCCTTACCTGCCAGGCCCGTCCGCTGCCATCCATTGCTGCCCGGGCGGCAGCGGATGGCAGCAGACGGGCCCAGCAGGTAAGCCTCTCCCCGCACTCCTCCTTACCTGCTGGGGCATCCACTGCCTTCATCTGCTCAAATCTACTGAGAATTAGGCTTCGTGGCCTAGTTCTCAGTACATTTGAGCAGGTGAAGGCAGCGGACGCCCCGGCAGGTAAGTGGGGGGCCCTCACCCCTCCCCCCTCACGCTCCTTACTTGCCAGGGCTGTCCGCTGCCATCCGCTGGTGCCTGCTGGTGCCCGCAGAGCAGTGGATGGCCCTGGCAGGTAAGGAGCGTGCGTGGGGGGAGGGGGTCTGATCCTCTGATCCAACATGATCCGGATTGGGTCCTTTTTGGATTGGATCATATTGGATCGGCCAATCCAGGTTCTGGGGATCGGTTCAGATAATTTTATCCAATTTCTCCCGGATCGGGTCCGGATCGTGGATCGGACCCGATCCGTTGCACACCCCTAGTGCTGAACATCCCTAGTCATGACTAACTTTAATCTCATTGATTTAAATGGGCTGATTATAGGATGATTTAGTCAGGATCCAACAAACACAAAAAGCTCTTCTCCATGATGCCTCGTCTGTACATGTTTGCCCATTGCGTGCTAAAATAAATTTATGATCATGAGCAGTGTGCGCTCACAGTTCTGATGATGACTCAACACAGGGCTCATCTACACCTAAGGGTGTAGAGGGAGGGAGGGAGGGAGGGAGGGAGGGAGGGAGGGAGGGAGGGGGAGGATTGCGGACTTACCTGCTTCCACGATCTTCCCCCAGCTTCTAGACGGCTGTGCAACTAAATGGACCGTCCCTGGCTATACACCTTGGGCATCATTCATGGAAAGATGGGACATGAATATATGAAACGAAGAAATAAACTGGTTAATACGATGCTTGGTCCTCCTTGTACTTTGCATGCTGACTGTTGCCTCAATTTTCTCACGCAGATTCTGTCCCCGCTTTCTGACGCCATCTTGGCTGAGAAGACTGTGACTGTTCTTGATGAGAAGGTGACTATTACTGACCTGGGAGTCCAACTCGTGACCGGGCTTTCACTTTCTTTACAACTGAGCCCCGGAAGTAACAAGGCCATTTTTGCCACAGCGGTAGCGCAGGAAACACTTCAAACACCAAAACAGGTACGAGGCCTTGTCAAGTGTCTCCTAGAGCCAAGCTGCCATTTCTGAGGCATACCATATTTGAGATCTCTCCCTGGTGTCCTGCTTTAAAGAGGATAGTCATCTCCTGGAAGGCTCCCTTTACATCAAAAGTTATCCATCCCAAATCCAGTTTAAAGATAAAGAAACAGAAGGCAGGAGAGTGGAGCAGGGACCTTCAAGTCACCCATCATCAGTTCTTGGCACCTACAGAGCAGACTGGGTAGGCACAGAGGTCACCTGGTGAGATGGGTTGTATGTCTATTTCCGAATTTTCATCTCTACATAAAAATGAACATATCTAAGTTCAATGCTGAACTATGTCTTCATTTGTCCTTTATTTGAGTGATAAGTTTTCTCTTTCTTTGGTGGCCACCTGAATCTCCAGCCCACCCAATTGGGAATCAGGTCAAAGTCGTCGTCTCTTCTTCTTCTTCTTCTTCTTCTTCTTCTTCTTCTTCTTCTTCTTCTTCTTCTTCTTCTTCTTCTTTAAAAAAAGGAAGAAAGAAATAATAATAATAATAATAATAATAATGATAATATTCGAATGAAACATTTTAAAATCTGCAGGCTTTCACATATGAAGGTCACCAAACACATAACCAGAGAAAACAACGTTCTGAGAAATAGGGCTGTATAGATAGGACTAAAACAAATACAGGAAACAAAGGCTGAGAAACACAGGTACCAGGCCTCAAGCGTTGCTCAGCAACTGGCTGTCATTTCTGAGGCCTACTTCACTTCATAGAATCATAAAATAGCAGAATTGGAAGGGGCCTATATGGTCACTGAGTCCAACCCCCTGCTTAATGCAGGAATTCACCTTAAAGCATCCCTGACAGATGGCTGTCCAGCTACATCTTGAAGGCCTCTAGTGTGGGAGAGCCCACAACCTCCCTAGGTTGTTGGTTCCATTGTTGTACTGCTCTAACAGCCAGGAATTTTTTCCTGATGTCCAGCTGGAATCTGGTTTACTGTAACTTGAGCCCTTTATTCCGTATCCTGCACTCAGGGATGATCGAGAAGCGATCCCGGCCCTCCTCTGTGTGACAACCTTTCAAGGACTTGAAGAGTGCTATCATGTCTCCCCTCAGTCTTCTCTTCTCCAGGCTAAACCTGCCTAGTTCCTTCAGTCTCTCTTCATAGGGCTTTGTTTCCAGACCCATGATCATCCTGGTTGCCCGCCTCTGAATCCCCTCCAACTTGTCTGAATCCTTCTTGAAGTGTGGTGCTCAGAACTGGATGCAATACTCAAGATGTGGCCCAACCAGTGCCGAATAGAGGAGAACCAGTACCTCGCGCGCTTTGGAAGCTATACTTCTATTAATGCAGCCCAAAATATCAATTGCTCTTTGTTTTTTGCAGCCACATTACACTGTTGGCTCATATTGCTTGTGATCCGCAACAATTCCAAGTTCCTTCTCGCTTGTAGTATTGCTGAGCCAAGTATTCCCCATCTCGCAACTGTGCATTTGGTTCCTTTTTCCTAGGTGTAGGAAAAAGGAACCTATTTATCCCTATTAAATTTCATTCTGTTGTTTTCAGCCCAGCGCTCCAGCCTATCAAGATCACTTTGAAGTTTGTTCCTGCTCTTCTGCGCTACTTCTTTGCACTCTTCTTTTGTAACCTGGCCTTCCTTCCACTTCCTATATGTATCCTTTTTTCTTTTTCTTTCTTTTTTCCAGGTCATGTCTAAGCTTTTTGTGGAGCCACATGGGTTTCTTCTGTTGAAAACTCTAGCCAGCCAAGCTGGTGAGACTGGGTCAAAGTCATTTTATTATGATTAATATTGTTCTAAAAAGACATTCTAAATTTATAGGCTCTCACACCTGAAGGCCACCGAACAGCTAAATAGGGAAAACAAAGCTCCAGTAAATACGACTGTAAAACTAGAGCAAGTATGAGGAAGGAATAGCTTGCCATCTCTTCTCTTAGCCCCTCATAAATAACATGCCATCACACAATTCACCTGCCGTAAATATACAATGTGTTTCTTTAAAATAAATGAATAGAAAGGGCGCCTTCTCTCACTGCGTGCCTCTGCCAACATCGATTGGACTATCTATATTTTGCGGAGAAATTAAAAGCGAAAGAGTTATGTTTTTCCTTCTCTTGTCATGAAGTTTCATAGTCAAGGCCCCTGCTCTTGTCCTGGTTTAAATCTCATTGTGACTGCAGGGAAATGTTCTATCCCCACCTTCCTACTGGAGTTTTTGAGAGTGTCAAATCTAAATTAGATGACAGCAATGTATAGTAAGTCAGGCTGTCCTTGAAGGCAGTTCAGAAACTTTAGCTGGTTCAGAATGAAGGTGCTAGATTGCTAACTAGGACGCGCTGGACCAATTGTATTTTACCTCTCTTTCAAGATCTCACTGGCTCCAAGTATATTTTGGGGGCACAATTCAAGGCGCTAGTTTGGACCTATAAAGCTCTAAATGGATTGGGATCTGGGTAACCAAAGGACCATCTTTTTCCATAAATCAGCTGCCCCAAACTGAATATCTATGTCAGAAGGAACTCTGCCTTCAGAGGTTCAATGGAGAGTATTTGGCGCCCTTAAATTTCCATGGCAGCTGCCTTTTAACAACTGAGATCATTGTTCCATCTCTAGTCCATTACTATCTACAGCTGTGGAGGGCAAAAATTCAGGTTTGTGGGATCTACCTTGTGTATGTTCTTTTTTTACTGGAACCTCAAGCCCCACCACCAGTGCCAAGTGCAAAAAAGTGGTGTGCAAGTAGATGTACGCTAAGAGTTAAGGAACATGTTGCTTCTGTGTACCTGCTCTGCCTGGGAATTTCTGTTGACCTCAGAATTCTTTCACACAAGACTTCGATCCTAGCTCTCCCCCCCCCCACCGCCACCTTTATTTCTTTCAACAGCCAGGGCCGTCCCTACCATAAGGCACCGTGAGGCAGTTGCCTCGGGCAACAGATGCTGGGAGGTGGCAGCAAGGAGTTGGAGAGAGCTGTGGGTCACATGGCCTGCCCTCCACCCCCCAAGCAGCAGATGTGCTCTTCTGTATCTGGTCAAGAAGGCAAGGCTCCTGCAGCTTTAACTGTTGTGATGCAGAGGGGATTTCACCAGGTGCTGCATGCATACAAATGACATCTGCTGAAATTCCCTTTTCTGTTCAACTGCTAAAGATTCAGGAGCCCTGTCCTCCTTTCCATAGGGTCTCCCTAGTATGTGCATGCTTGAGGGTCACATTTGGCCCAGAGCTGCCAGTAGCTGACCTTAAATTTATGTTTCCTTCCCCACCAAATTCTTCTATTAAATGCAGGGGATATCCAGAAGGATATTGCAATTTTAACTTGTTTTTATTTTTTATATTTTTATGCTTTATCCTTTTAAATTTTGTATATCAGTGTTTTAATTGTTCAATGTTTTTAATTTTTGTAAGCCGCCCAGAGAGCTTTGTCTATGGGGTGGTATATAAATGGAATAAAATAATAAATAATAATAATTTAACTTCTAGTGGGTGGGTGGGCCACATTGCCTCTACTTTGGAACCCACCAAGAGCTTCACACACATACCACCCAAATTGCTGCAGTAGCATCAAAAATCCTGTGATTTGGGAAGGAAAGAACATGTGTTAGGGGGGAGAGCACCCTATTTACAAGCAGAATTGTGCATTGTTTTTCTTGCAAAGTTGGGGAGGTCGGCCCCGGTGCAGCTGCAAACTTGGCAACGGTGGCATCAGGAAGCCACAAACACAGCCATGGTGGTGGCTTGTTTCCCACCACCACGCCTGTACTGTAGCAAAATATATCAACCATGTTAGGTTAAATTCCTGCGAACCGGAAAAAAAGGCACTTAGTCATCTCTGAGACTCTCTTTTATCTGATCGGTGGGGGAAATAACCTACGGCTGCATCCTTGGTCGGGCGACGAAAATGAGGTTTCCCTTCACGCTCTGTGTCGAGTTTAGCAATCAAGTGACACGCAGCTAGAAAGCTGGGACAGACAGCTAATCCTTTGCTGACCTGGAGAACTAAATGCACTACCTTGAAATCAGCTCAAAAGCTGGCTTTGATAGCATGGAGCTCGGGTGAGCTGTTCATTTCAGTTCCCAAGAAATTGAGTCGTATTTGAATCCGTCCCGTGGATGTGATGGGGGGCAGGAGGCGGGGGAATAAATAGGACCAGGTATTGGGAGGAAGTGTAGAAAAATAGCTGAGGGAGCTTGTAGATGACCCCTTCTCTGTGTTTAAAGGGACACACTGGATTTGCCAAAGGGGAGAAATGTCCAGGATGTCACTGGTTAGCACAGAGGAAGAGCTTCTTGGAGTAGCAGGGAACCGGTCATGGCCCATGGCCCCAGTGGGAGGGCATGCTTCCAATCCCAAAATCCTCCTTGCTGCTCCTTCTCCTTGCTATCAGTGCCTGTTCACCTGCTGTCTCTGAATAAGCAAGCCATGAGAAGGGAATAGAAGGAGCCTCAATATGCACTCTCCTCTCCTTCTGGAAACTGGTGCGGATCGGGCCCAGAGAAAGACGCAACAGCAACAACAGTCAGGAAGAGAAGGAGGGACATTCGGAGAAAGGGACCACCCACTAAGAACATCCTGTCCTCAACCTGGAACCAGCCCTGGGGAGTGGTGTGGTGATGTGATTGCTGCTCCGTTTGTGCAATTTCCGTTTGCACAGTGAGCAGCCGTTGCAACTGGGAACGGGAATTAGGTACAAGATTAGCAGCGAGACAGAGATTCATAAGGGAACACCCACACATACAACTTAATTTCTCTCCTCACACACGCACACTCACAGAGAGAGAGAATTCTACTGTCTCCTTCGACTGCTCGTGCAGACTGGGCCTGAGGCCTATTTCAATCCTGCCCTGCACACAATGCGAGGAGACGTTGCATTTTAAGTGTGTTTTTAAAGAAATAATGTAATAAATCCGTGGGTTAGGGAGTTCCCCCCCCCCTCATTTGAACACAGAACAGTAGTGATTCCAATCACCTGTGATGCTGTGTGACGTGCCATTTATTAGTGATTCAAAGCAGACTCTTGGGACCTCGGGGGGAAACTGGCTCTCTCTTAGCACTTCTGTGGAAAACAAATCTTATTACCAATGACTATTTAAAATGAGTCCTTAAAAAAAAACAAGGCTCAGTGAGGAATTAGATTTCTTCCCCAACGATGGCTCGAGGCCAGTTCCATAGTTTCCTTGATCTGTCATCGAAGCCGTTTGGAAGGGGTTGCAGAACAACGGAGGGGAAATTCACTGAACTTCCTACCACTCCCAGTGAGTGACAACTGAGGAAGGGAATTCAGTTGGCTCAAGTCCATGTCGTGACTACAGCCCTAGCAGTGGTTCTCCAGTTAGATGTCCCACCACCCAAGACCCTGCTGTGGATCCAGAATGTGCCAGGAAGGTGTTAGTGGGTGCATGTCTGTGGGACCCTGTTCTCAGTTCTGGCCCAAGGCAAATGGCTCCCTGTGGTGGAGACCAAATGTCCCCCTACCCATCCCAGCAAAGGCCAACATTTTTTTTAAAAAAAAAATGGCTGCATTGTTCAGAGGTTAAGTCCATGAAGATCATAAGGTGCATGTAGGTTCATCCTGGAGAGGTGCTCCATCTGGTATTGCAGGATGGAGAATAGACTGCAACATTTGTTGCAAGTCCCACTTGCAGTGATGGGGTTGTTGACTCTGTAGCTCATGCACCCTTTGAGTTCCACACAGAGTGACTCAATTATTATAGTCCGCAGGGGAACGTAGCCAAAGAACCTCAGAATAACTTGTGCCACAACCCTGCAATTTTTCATCTCTCTTGGTTCTGATTGTATCTAAAAAAAAAACAACAACTCTGAAAGGTTTGTCCCATTTTGTTTTGTTTCCATCGCAGGAAGCTGCTATCAGTTGCTGGATCCAGTTCAGCGATGGGGCAGTCATGCCCTTGGATATTTATGACGTCAAGGATTTCTCTTTGGTGGCCACATCTCTGGACGAGAAAGTGGTCTCTGTCTACCAGAGCCCAAAATTTAAATGGCCCCTCATCATGGCTGAGTCGGAAGGCCAGGGGCTGTTGGTAAGAGTGGAGATGGTGATCAGTGAATCGTGCCAGAAATCGAAAAGGAAGAGTGTTATGGCTGTTGGGACTGGGAATATCAAGGTCAAGTTTGGGCAGAGTGATGCCAATGCCAGCGATAGCAAGCATGGAGGGGTTGGCGTGCATCTGGAGAACCATACCAGTGACCGACGTCAGAAGACAAGTCTGCAGGAGAGGTCTCGGCAAGATGGACCTTATTACACCTCGTCGATGGGCCAAGAGGAAACCAGAGGGGTCAGCACACAGAAGTCCATTTTGAGTAAAAAAGAGGACCGTGAGAGTCTTTTGGATGATGATAGCCATATGCAAAACATCCCAATAGACTTCACCAGCTTCCCTGCCCAGGTGGACCTGCCGAGGAGCAATGGAGATTCCGAAGAGGATGACCTTGAGGAGACGCCCCGGGGCCTAAGTGACTTGGAGATTGGGATGTATGCTTTGTTAGGCGTCTTCTGCTTGGCCATCTTGGTCTTCCTTATTAACTGTGTCACCTTTGCCTTGAAGTACAGGCACAAGCAGTCTCCCTTTGAAGAGCAAGAAGGCTTGAGCCATTCTCATGACTGGGTAGGGCTGAGCAATAGGACAGAGCTGTTGGAGAACCATCTCAACTTCTCCACGCAGCAAGAGGAGTGCATTACAGCCATCGACCGAGGCCTGGACTTGGAAGAGAGCAAATACCTCCTCACCGCCAACGCCCAGAAGAACCTCAATGGCCAAGTCTTCCAGCCCTCGGATTCTGCCCCTTTCCCAGAAGGGAAGGAGCAGAAGAATGAACAGACGGCCTCGCCCACCTCCAAGCGGAAACGCGTCAAGTTCACCACCTTCACCACCATCTCTTCAGACGACGGGTGCCCCACCGTCAACTCCATCTTGACAAGCAGTGAGGATGATATCAAATGGGTTTGTCAAGACATGGACCTGGGGGAATGCAAAGAATTAAGAAACTATATGGAACGGCTACATGAAAATGTGTAATGTTGCACCAGAAACCGTTTCCCTTTCGGTCTTTTTTTTTTTTCCACTCACCTTTCTGCCTTTAATTTGGTGTATTGTGGCAAAGGAAAGAAAAACACAACCATTTGTGAACAGTTGAAATGGCAGATGGTTTGGTCTCAATGGAGCCATGAAAAGCAGCCAGAGTGTGATAGAGGTCCCAAGCAGCAAATATTATTTGTGCTCGGTGATTCCTAAGAAAGATGTTTGGGAAGTATTCTGATGCAAGGCAACTTACATGGGGAAATTAAAAAAAAATAAAAAAGCGTTCTCATATGATTTTGTTCTTTAAGCTTTCCCAAGTCCATACAAGATAGGAGACCCCAACACAAAGCTTGAATACGATGACAGACCCGGTTTTAATTCTCGGCATTGCAGGGCTGTGGTTCAAAGCTAGGGCTCATGTGGGAATAAATGGCAGAGCAAAAGGCAACGCCATGAGGAAGAGAGCATCCAAAGACAACACTCATTAAAAAGGCCGTCCAAACCAGGAACATGGCATGGGCTGGTTTGGCTGCCCTGGCTACAGAACTCCGAGGGCCAAAGAATCGGAGGGAAAGTTTGCTATGTAACTGTATTTGACGGGATGGTTTCCCAATTGGTTCATTCGCCTGTCATTCGATGAAAAAGATCCCTCTGTTCCCCTCGTCATGATGCCATGTGCAATGAACGACAAAACTCTCTTTTTGAATTAATAAAATTGTATGTTTCTTTGTCACATTTAGATTGTGGTCTTAAGCATGTTTTCTTGGAAGCATGGCTGGCTTCCTAGGTTAGGGAGGATGGGTGCCCAGTTGCTGGGTCCCGGAATGATGAGTGACCCCCACCAACTGAGAACCTGTGCCGCCATCTAGGATTTCTCTGGGTGCAGATTGTAGCCAGATCCAAGGTGTTGATATCCTGCCTCGTTAAAGATTGAACCCCAGGTCCAGTGACAACACCAGAGATTCTGGGATGATTTATCTATTTATTTACCCTATGCCTGTGGTGGGCAACATGTGGCCATCTCAATGTGTTGGCCTACAATTTCCATCAGCATACCATAGCCAATGATGGGTGATGATGGGAAATGAAGGCCAAACCATCTGGAAGGTGACACATTGCCCAGCCCTGGTCTATAACTCCCCCACTAGCTTCCTTCTACCTGAGACAATCATGGGGTCTTCTTAGTCCAAGCTGAAGATCTGAAAAAATCACTCTTGAAGCAAGCCCTGCTTGGCAGAAAATCCTCTTGAAATTGGTGGAAATAATTCTGAGTAGACGTGCTTCCCTATAGCAATGAGCTCTATTCACAATCCAGACCTATGCATGTCTACTCAGAAGTAAATGCCCTTGGGTTCAATAGAGCCTATGCCCAGGTAAGTGTGGATTGCAGCTAAGTATTCACCGCCCCCCCCCTTTTAAAACATTTATTCTAAAGCAAAAGGAATAACTATGGAAATGGATTGAAACAGGACTCAGTGCAGAAACTGTCATTTCAAATGCCAGTTTTACAAAGTCAGAGAATTGCGGGAAGAACAAAACATAATCAGGGATTTTATGCTTTGAAATCTGATTTTGGTACCCACTCCCTCATTTCTTTTCATTCCATTTGATTCCTTTTTTATTTTTCAGCGCAAAGACTGAAATCCCTAGAATCCCAAATACAGGGCTGATTTACACGTTCAGAGCAATCACATGGCATAGCAATATTGAGACGATACCATTATGGACTGAAGGGAGAAATTGCATGTTTGAAAGATTCTGGATTACAGGTGTTTAAAAAAAATAGTATATCAGGGAAAAAGGATACAGCCTAGCCCCCTCTTTGACAAGCTAGCTTTCTAACTCCAGGGAATTTTGTCATATAGCAGGTAATAATAATAATAATGTAATATTTATTTATTACCCGCCTCTCCCTCTGGATCAAGGCAGGGAACAACGTCAGTAAAAAAATATAAAATACATAAAACTGATTAAAAGCATACAAAGTTAATGCATTATTACAATCAACAAAGTCTTAAAATTTGACTGGGTAGGCCTGCCAGAAGAGATCAGTCTATCACTCTCTGGTAAGTTGGCGGATCTCTTCCGGCAGGTCGTTCCACAGTCTGGGAGCAGCAGAAGAGAAGGTCCTCTGGGTAACGGATGTCAGCCTAGTCTTGGCCGACTGTAAGAAGGTCTTCTCAGAGGACCTGCACATGCGGGGCGGATTGTATGGGAGAAGGCGATCCCGCAGGTAACCTGGACCCAAACCATGTAGGGCTTTAAAGGTAACGACCAACACTTTGTACTTCGCCCGGAAACTAATTGGCAGCCAGTGGTGGGATTTTAAAGCTAGTGTACATACATTTTAAAGCTTGATACATACATAGGCATGCACAAGGGGTATGCTGGGTGTTCCCAGGCACACCCTAATGTCTCAAGCAATAAGCATCAAATTGAGGGGGTCATTGAGTAGGGATCCAGAGGGGGGATCCAAACGCAGCACGAACGGTCCTCCAGCTGCCTTCATAAGCCCCTCCTCCAGCCAATGTCTCCATAAACCCCCATCAATGCAGGGGCTTGAGGAAGGTCTCCTCATCCCCCCCCCCCCCAATCTACAACTGCTCTCTCGTGGTCATGCAAGCTGACGCGGATTGGACATCACTGTCTGCAGTTTTTAAGAAATAAACGAATAAAAATAATGTCCTGTATGGTTGAGAATTCAATAAATGTTCACCTTTAAAGATATTTGTAGAAATTTCCTGGGTGCACACCCTAATAAAATGTGCTGTGCGCGCCTATGGATACATCTGCTAGTTGTCCCTTGACGTTGCAGCCAGCAAGTGATAGATATGCAAAGCTAAAATGGGGTGGAGGGGGATATTTCATGCTTTAAAAATGCAGCCCTAGAGAACTTTCTAATTCTTCTAGAATGCATCTGCACTCTCCCACTGAGCTACTGGTAATCTGCCTTTTCTTTGGGGGATTTTTCACCAAAGGAAAAATAATTGCTAGTTAATAATAATCTGCATTGATCCGGAAAACGGACTCCGAGGCAGCCAAAAGATTCAATTTGGGAACAAGAGTCATTTTTTCCCAGCGTGCCAGCTATGAAGATGAATGGACTTCACCCACTCACAGTGTGGTGGTAAGTAACTGCGGAAAATGCTTTCACACTTCGTTTAGGTAATGGATGAAATGTAGTTGGAGGAAAACAGTGAACGGGCATTCAAGCAACGGGTTAAAATTGGGATAAATTATCCAACCCTTTTTCTTTTTGCAAGGAACCCAAGTCTGCTCACACTGACCTGCACTTCAGCCCCATTGATGCTAGTGGAAATATTTATTTATTTATTTATTGCATTTATATCCCACCTTTTTCCCTCCAAGGCATCGTACATAATCCTCCTCAGCTCCATTTTATCCTCACGACAACCCTGTGAGGTAGGTTAAGCAGAAAGTCAATGACTGGCCCAAAGTCATCTAGTGGACTTCGTGGCTGAGTAGGGACTAGAACCTGGGTCTCCCGAGTCCCAGTCCGACACTCTAACCACTACGCCATACTGCCTTTCGATCCACCACCTCTTCTTACCAAGCCAACTGCTCCAACAGCATGGTTCACTCCCCTGCCCTGGGGGAGGCTTTCAAGAGTTGTGATGGAAATGAAATAGGCAGTTGTATTTCGTACCACTTCGCATATCTGCTCCTCTGTGAAGGCCAGTCCACCAAGAGAAGAAGAAGAATGTTGAGAGGGTCCCAGTGGGAGCCCTCAAATCCATTTGCTACTTTGCCAAAGTAGCTACCGAATACATGTTTATTTCTCCTCCCTCTGTCATAAGACTAGAAGGGCCTGGTTATCCAACAAAGCTGAATGGTGAGAGATTCAGGATAGACAACAGGAAGTGCAAGACATAAAGATGGCCACCAATATGAATGGCTGTAAACAGGGATTAGAGCTAGGGTGACCATATGGAAAGGAGGACAGGGCTCCTGTATCTTTAACAGTTGTGTAGAAAGGGGAATTTCAGCAGGTGTCATTTGTATGCATGCAGCACCTGGTGAAATCCCCTTTTCATCACAACTGTTAAAGCTACACTAGAATGACCAGATACAGAAGAGGGCAGGGCCCCTGCAGCTTTAACTGTTGTGATGAAGAGGGAATTTCACCAGGTGTGCATGCATACAAAGGACACCTGCTGAAATTCCCTTTTCTCTACAGGAGTCCTGTTCTCCTTAGATTAGACAAATCCATGGAGAAGGCTATCAATGGCGACTACTCATAATGACTGTACATTAACTCCAGAATCAGCGCCAGCATTCCTCTGAACTGTCAGTTGCGGAGGAACAATGGCAGGAGAAGAGGATTGCCTTTCATCCTCTTGACTCCAGCCAACTGTTCTCCTTTTGCCAGCCGTATCACAACCCCCCCATGCTCTTCTCTTCTCCTTCCTTATTAATTACCCCTCACAGCGGACTGCCATCCTTCATCCCGTTCAGGTCCAATCAATACCTTTCCTCTTAAGACTTGGCATTCTTTCCCAGCTGCCCATCAGCCACCCAAGGTCAAGCCTGCCCCCTTTTGTCTCTGTTCTTTTTAGCAAATGATATTAAGCTGCCGTGATTCAACTCAAGAGGGGGGGGGATCCTTACTGAGAACCTCTCACTCACTGGCTGAATTCGGACAACATGATAGTCAATGGTGGGGTAATAACCAACTTTACAGTTGTTCATCTAGGGGGTACTCCCCACACAACATGGTAATAAATAATCAATTGTGTGTGTGGATTAGGATCAGCGCTGAGTTGACTATGGCAGCATTCGGACGACACGATAGTCAATGCAACTGACGATTGTTCCCCCACCCCCCAGTTGCTTATTGCGTCGTCTGAAGTCAGCCACTCACTGGCTCAATTTGGACAACACAATAAACAACTGGTGTGGGGGAAACAATCGTCAGTTGTTTTGACTATTGTGTCATCTGAATGCTGCCATAGTCAACTCAGCGCTGATCCTCATCCACACCACAGTTGATTATATTTATTACCATGTTGTGTGGGGAGTACCCCCTAGGGTTAGGGTTAGGGTTAGGGTTAGGGTTAGTCAACCCACCATTGACTATCGTGTCGTCCGAATTGAGCCACTCACTCACTCACTCACTCACTCTCACACACACACCCTTTCACGATTATTTGATTTGCCACCAAGCCTCTTTTCTTTTCTCTGGAACAATAGCTTCGAAGAAGCATTCGATTCTGTGTAATCCATGAAAGACTTGTCAAAGAGCCAATTGCCGATGTGGGATGATGGCTGTGGTCCCGCTCTATAATAAACAGGTTTTCATTGTCTGTTCTTTGTACCCGGCTGGAGTTGTTATTGTGCTCTTCCGAGCCGGATGGCTTGCGAATGCATAAGCGTTAAGACTGGATTGAAGGGGCTCTGGATGTGGACAGTTGAGCATGTGCTGACAGATGTGTCTTCAAGGGGAAGAGCTGTGGCTCAGTGGCAGAGCACATGCAGGCCACGTGAAAGGTTTAATCGCCGACGTCACCAAACCCCGGAGAGCTACCTCCAGTCGGCATAAGCAGAACTGAACTACATGAACCAATGCTCTGATTCTGTTTAAGGCAGCTTCTTATGTTGGAGTGGGTCCCCAATCCAGTGGTGGAACACATGTATTGCATGCAAAAAGTCACAGTTCTATCCCCAGCATCTCCAAGCACGGCTGAGAGAGACCCCCATCGGGAACCATGGAGAGTCTTAAACAATACCGAGTGCGGTGGAGGAATAGTTTGACTTTGTATAAGACAACTTCCTATGTTCCCCTTAGATGACTTGGGCTGTAGTCCACTGGTCAATTACATGATTCGCACGCTGAGGGTCCCAAGTTCAATCCCTGACAATTCCAGATTACGGATATTGAAGGAATCCCTCTGAGGGGTGTGTGAACCTGCCAAGTGTGTGTGCAATTGTTATCAAAATGGACTCTTTCCCCACACGGCAGTATATTCAGAGCGGTTTACGCAACACAATGTCATTCCATTTCTGGTTGCATTTTGTTTCGTGTCTCCCGCTCTCAGCATCATTTGGATGTGTTTTTAGATACTTCAGAGGCTTCGGTCTAGTTCAACACCATCAGGATATGAGTTTTTAGATACTTAGCAGGCTTTGGCCTAGTTCAACACTGTCAGGTTGTATGTGTTTAGATACTTCGCCGGCTTCGACCTAGTTAAACACTGTCAGGATGTGTGTTTTTAGTTACTACACAGGCTTCGGCCTAGTTCAACATCATTAGGATGTGTGTTTTCAGTTACTTAGTAGGTGTCAGCCCACTTCAGGATCATTAGGATGTGTGTTTTCAGGTACTTAGCAGGCTTCTGCCTAGTTCTGCAGCATTAGAACATGTGCTTTCTGTTACTTAGCAAGCTTCGGCCCCGTTCTGTTGATTTCCCACATGAGCGAGTCTTGAAATATCCACAGCTTCCATGCCCTTTCCTGAGATGTTACTGACCCTGTCTCAACTGGTCTCCTTCTCAATCTGCGACCTCAAAGGGCTTTCTGCTTCCTTTTGTTTAATATGGGTGGCCGAGCATTGATGATCTCTAAAGAGAGTTGGCAGCCATTGTGTGAGACGATTCTTCCCTGCTTGGGCAAGGGCCAGAGGGAAAAGATTAGACTTCAGTCCTATTGAG
Organism: Anniella stebbinsi; assembly: GCA_029215795.1. Lineage (NCBI taxonomy): Eukaryota > Metazoa > Chordata > Lepidosauria > Squamata > Anniellidae > Anniella > Anniella stebbinsi. The sequence goes on from JARDYH010000010.1 coordinate 17,678,087, forward strand.
ACCGAGGGAACAGGATTTATCGTGGCCCAGTTTCTGGTCTTAATTCCTCATTTTTGCTTATTACATTCTTTCTTCACCCTCTGATCCGCTTGACCCGTCCCCATCCCTTCTTACCCCCTCACCGCCAACCTTTTCACTTACTGTACTTTGAAAAGCTCAAAATCGCTTGCCAGATTGAACTGGCCCTTGAGAAGTTTAATTTTCCTAATGCTTGTTGGAAATCCCCTTTTCTGAATTTGCAGAACACTCTGCTAAGGTTCTTAGCCTGAACGCTTCAGAGGGGAAATTGTGTGAACGCGTTGGCAGCAAATTGGAGCAGGGTTAGAATGAAGGAAAAGAAACTTGACGGAAAATATTTTTTTCTCTCTTGTTCCAGGAAGAGAACCCCTGATGGATGGTCCACAGAGCAAAATGGAACACCTAAATCCAAATTGATACCCCAGTAATGCTATAAACCTCTGAAATTTACTAACGACTGTAACTTACCTGCACTTCAGCCCCATTGATGTTAGTGGAAATGTTTATTTATTTATTGCATTTATATCCCACCTTTTTTCCTCCAAGAAACACAAGGCAGGTGTACATAATCCTCTTTCTTTCCATTTTATCCTCACAACAACGACCCTGTGAGGTAAGTTGGGCTGAGAGTCTGTGAGTGCCCCAAAATCACTCTGAGATCTTCCATGGCTGAGTGGGGCCTAGAACCTGGATCCCCGGATTCCCGGTCCAACACTCTACACCACACTGGCTCTCTTAAATTTAAGGAACAATCCTATGCAGGTTTGGACAGGGAAAAAGAGTTGGAGGACTATTTTAGTCTATTTTCGGTTCTATCTAAATACACATACGATTGAGCCCTAAGTTAACTAACTTTTCACACTGGTGTCAGTATAAGTGCATCTAATAAGGAGCATTATTATACTCGAGCCTCCCTCAACCTGATGCCCTCAAGAGGTTTGGACTACATTTCCCAGAAAGCAATCTGGGCAATCTGAAGGCAACTGCTGTAACAATCCTGGAGACTGGGATCTGCTCAGTGCCTGGGGTCTGCTCAATGCCTCATGTCTACTCAGAATCAAGCCCCATTGAGTTCAGTTCAACAGTAGGCATAGCTGGGCACCAGCCAAGGGCCCTCACCCCAGCAGGGGACCACTACCAAGAATCCCGTGGAGTTCCTCCTTCTCCTCACCATTCCCACCTGCTTGCTTACCTGCCTGTTGCTCTGGCCCAAGCAATAGTGGTGGTGAGCAGGAAGAGCAGGAGATGTCACTGCCTACTTGATCACTGGCTCTCTGCCTGTCAAGCATGCCAGTGGAAGCAATGATGAGGAAGAGGATGAGGAGCAATAGCGGCTGATGACATGGGTGGTAAGAAGGCAGACTCACTGACTGTGCCCATTAAGGTTGTCTTGCCTCAAAGGCCCTGAAAAACCTGGAGCCGCCTCTACACGTCGCCTTGAGTCCCATCACGGAAGAAAGGCAAACAGCTTATCGCAAATCGTCAACCAATTCGAAACTCTCCCATCGGTTGAGAGGCCGAATAAAAGCACGCCAAAGAGGAAGGCATAGGCCGTCTTTCATCCAGCGGCATCAAAAGCTGGACTTCTTCACACAACGTGTAGTTATATTATGGAATTCGCTACCATGAGATGTAGTGATGGCCACCAATTTGGTTGGCTTTAAAAGGGGGGTTGGATCATTTCCTGGAGGAGAAGGCCATCCATGGCCTTGATGGTTATGTGCTACCTCCAGTATCCGAGGTAGTAAGCCTGTGGGCACCAGTTGCTCAGGAACATGGGTGGGAAGGTGCTGTTGCACCATGTCCTACTTTGTTGGTTCCTGGTCGACAGCTGGTTGGCCACTGTGTGAACAGAGCACTGGACTAGATGGATCCTTGGTCTGATCCAGCCGGGCTCTTCCTATGTCCACTGAGATGAAAAAAAAAAAAAAAAAAAAAGGCAAGGACATCATTCCTGTCCCCACCTCCTCCATTTTTCTTCCCGGACTTGAAGAGTGACTGAACTGAAACACGTCATCATCATTCACACGGTCCCGCGTTCCGCAATGGCACCTTCAGATACGCCCATCCATCTCTTCCGCCTCCCAAAGCTCGCACAATGGTTATTGTTGTCAAAAAAGGGGACCCGGGACGTGCTCTTTCATTATCCACTTCATTTATTTCGATACAATATTTGGAACCACTTCATTAATTTCCCTTTCAGAATTTCCCTGTCACTTCCCCCTCCCCCTCGTCGCCTCCGCCTGGCTGCCGCAGATAATGTAATAACCGTAATAAACAACCCGGAGACTTCCTTGTTAAAATGGAGGTGAGACATGGGCCCGATTTGATTTATTGATCATGGGTGGTTTCCCACCTTCTAGGGAGAGGGGGGTAGGAAGAGAAAGTGCTAGGGAGGGGAAGCCAGCATGAAACGGGTACTTTCCAAAGCTATTAATTGGCAGCAAGGATTTAAATATCTCCAGCAATTAAGTATTCGACCAAGTCGCGATTTATGGAGAGAAACCGTGGTTGTACATGAATATAGGAAGAAGAGCAGAATGAGAATGAATATTCATTGCAAGGATGCAGAACTTGAAGTCCAGCTGCCAAATCAACTCTCTAGATGTCTCATGAGTCCTTTCCTCCTTCCTCTGGTCTGACCCCCTTTCCTCTAACCATCAATTATGTGGTTTCATGGCTTTGGTTCAGTTTTTCCCCATTCTAAAAGGTCGAAATGCCCCTCCTAAGGCTTAGTTACTGGCAGTGAGAGCTATAAACTACAATGCATTGTGTTTTTAAAATTATTTTTGGCTCCACCCCTTTTACCTTTTGCTCCTGCCCATCACTGGGATGTGGGTCCCGAGAGCATCTCTAAAATAGAATTCAGACTTTGGGCTGAAAGCCAGAGTGGTGTAGAGGCTAGAGTCTTGGACAGGGAGTCAGGAGATCCGGGTTCTAGTCCCCACTCAGCCGCGGAATCTCACTGAGTGACTTTGGAGCACTCACAGGCACTCAGCCCAACCTACCTCACAGGGTTGTTGTTGTGAGGATAAAATGGAGAGGAAGAGGATTGTCCATAAGGAAGACAAAAGGTGGGATATAAATGTAATAATTCAATTATTATTTATTAAAACATTTGTATCCCACTCTATATCACTAGGATTTCACTAGGATAAATAATAATAAATAACCACCTCATTTCCCTCATCTCTGAAGTCCACCTTAAAGCATGCTTGACAGATGGTTGTCCAGCTGCCTCTTGAATACCTCTAATGTGGGAGAGCCCACCACCTCCCTAAGTCATTGGCTCCATTGTCGTACTGCTCTAACAGTCAGGAAGTTTTTCCTGATGTCCAGCTGGAATCTGGCTTCCTGTAACTCGAACCCATTATTCAGTGTAATTGAGGTTGTTGGTTTGAATGCGAACATCCCAGCAAAGGGAACCTGGACCGTAAGGCAGTCCAACAAAATTTGGAGGGCAACCCTTTCTCCTTTGAGCCCTGGCATTGCAAGTGATGACTTTTTTTTCTTTCTTTGATTTTTTTTTCTCCTTCAGCAGTATAAATTTCCCCCCAACGACACATCAGCAAGCTGCAGAGCCAAACAGCAGCCCAGTCTCTTTTTTCATTCTAATTGCCCTATGGATGGATTCCTCCGTTGGAGAGAGAGAGAGAAAGGCTGATAGCAAAGCATCAGCTGAAATATTGCGGCGGCCATAAATTTCGCAAGGTTGGTATGATTATTTGCCTGCTTGGGCTACGTTTGGCCCAAAGGTTACAACACAGCTCGTTCCTGAGACCCCGCGTCTTGATTCATGAGGTTGCATTTTGTCGAGAGGCTTCTGGGTCAAACAACTTCTTTTTATTATTTTTTTTGGATGCCGGCCATGACCCCATCCTGGCTTTAAATGCATGTTGTTCATTACTCCCCCTCAATCTTTTCACACTCTATATGTTTGCCTTCCAAAATATCACCGATGAGCGATCCTGTTGTCTCTGGTGCCAGTTCAAACAACCAAAAGTTCTTGCATGCATTATGATCCCAGTTTCCCTGACTATGAATATGAACTCCACCAGCTCTTAATGGCTGGCTGAATAGCAAAGCAAATGCCGCTGCGACTTAAAGTGAACACAATGTGTTGCCAAGATGCTTTTTTGGCTTAAATTAAACAGAGCCGTAAACAACTGCACCATCTGGGCATTGTCTGGATGAGGAGCCATGGGAAACATGGCACCTGACCTCCAAACTACATTTCCCAGGGCTCCTGGCACCTGTGGTGTTCCCGTTGCGCCATGTAAGGTTCTGGGAGCATATGTGGAAAGTTGGGTGACCAGATAAAATCCAGGTCAGGGCTCATGTAACTTTAACAGTTATAGAGAAAAGGGAATTTCAGCCAGTGTCATTAGTATGCAATTAGTTCCTGGTGAAATTCCCTCTTCATCACAACAGTTAAAGTTGCAGGGGCCCTGCCTTCTTTTGTATATGGTCACTCTAGTATAGTGCCTGCACCTTTAACTGTTGTAATGAAGAGGGAATTTCACCAGGAACTAATTGCATACAAATGACTCTGGCCGAAATTCCCTTTTCTCTACAACTGTTAAAGTTACATGAGCCCTGACCTGGAATTTATCTGGTCACCCTAGTGGAAAGGCAATTTGAGTGGGATCGGGGGACTGAGAAGACTTACAGCAGGCAATCTGATAGGAATGAAAGAATGAGCCATTTTGAAGCTCACATCAATGCTCTGAAAATCTTTTTGAATCTCTTTTGGCTCGCTCTTGTTTTCCATCTGCTTTTCAGCTCGTTCGAACAGGGAAAAGATAGACATTTTTAATGGGGAAATTGCACATTTTTGCGTGCATTTTTCAAAAGTACATGCCCCCCCAGCACCATCGAGTCACCGTGAAAATATGCATTTTTTAAAAAAAGAAATACACATTTTTTGAATGAAACCACAAATTTGGGAATTTGCAAACATTTCTTTGAAAAACTCACTCCTACCCACATTTGCATTTGCAAACGCGACATGTTTACAGGATTTGTGAGCAGAAGCTAAGAGCTCATGCATCCCCAGCCTCCGAAGCAGGTTGATTTATTTATTTATTTATTTATTTATTACATTTATATACCGCCCAATAGCTGAAGCTCTCTCGGCACACCACAAAAGTTAAAACCATCATCAAAACTATATTAAAGCATGCTATAAAAATACCATATAAAAACACAACCAGGGTAAAACCACGCAGCAATGCAGATTTAAAATGCAAATTTAAAAGACAGGTTTAAGCAGTGGATATCGTAAGACTACGATAATAAACTGTTATAATATTATGAGAATAAGAAGGTCTTCACCTGGCTTCGAAAGGATTATAAAGTAGGTGCCAGGCAAACCTCACTAGGGAGCTCATTCCACAGCCCGGGTGCCACTGCAGAGAAGGCCCTCCTCTTAGTAGCCGTCTGCCTCACTTCCTTTGGCAGGGGCTCATGGAAAAAGACCCCTGAGGATGATCTTAGGGTCTGGGCAGATACATATGGGAGGAGGCATTCCTTCAGACAGTGTCTACAGACAGGCTCAAACAGGAGGCACATCAGCAAATGCAATGCACGTTGTTGCATGCATGTTCGCTGCCCAGAAACCTAAAAGAACTTAAGGCCTTGGGAAGCTAAATACTGCAGTCTCTGTTGGTGTAGTCCTCCCCTGACCTCACCCCCACTGCACTGCTGTGAAATTGCAACACCCACACACCCAGTCCGAGATTTGCCTGGTCTCCCTTTCGCCTCTTTATCTTGCGTCGCCGTGCTAGATGGCAGCATGGTGTTGCGGCTATCACTCTGCAGGTCAGCTTGTTACTGGAGGAAGGAGGAGGTGCAGAAGCGGCTTTCAGCAGGGGCCCCTTGTGCTGCACATGTATGCTCCGGGACCCCATCAGAGTTCAGGTTCATCAAACCACACCATGTGCCAGGCTGACCGGAGCTGTTAATCATGCTCCGGCGGCCAGGGAACGGCGCTCAGACAGGGTTTTATGAGCTGACCGTGATTAACAGCTGGTTTATCACCTAGGGAACCTGCAGGGCAGTCTAGGCCGTTGTGGGGCAGCTCATAGTATATTTACTCAAAGGATAGTCAGGAGGTGCTCTTCTGCTGCTCAGACTAAGCTGTTGTTGGCAATATTAATAAATAAAACACACATGACATACATTGACGGGTGTTTTAAAGCACAACACACAGACTCAAACTGCAAGTAAAACAGTTTATGTTTGCAGCCTTACAATCTAAAAGTAAAAGCTAGAAAACTGGAAGGAGGGCCAGTGGCAATGAGTCACATGGGTGCGTACTATTTCTGAGTACTAGTTGCTAGGGTACAACGGGGGGAGATGGGTCCTGCCTTTCTGTTTTGCTTTTGGTCCTCCCAGAGGCATCTGGGTCTACATGAGCCTGGTCTAATCCAGTAGGGCTGTTGTTAGGTTCTTTTGCCAGTCAGGAAATGTGTGTCTGATATTGGGCCAGACAACACATTAAGCCATGGTTAGGCTGCTAACCTTTTCGCAGAGAATGGTTGGTGAGCATGTTTAAACTGTCATTGTGTAGCCACCATGGTTAGGAATGGTTCACACAGCATGCAAAGTCATGGTTTCCGTGACACACTAAGCCATCATCTTTAGCTTAAAGTGCTTAACCGCCGTGGCTTAGCATGTTGTCTGAACAGGGTCATTGAGTGTCTCCTGCATGGAAGGTAGCCTAGGAATCGCGTGTGTCCACTCTGGTTCCTTCCAAAGATGGAAGTTCTCGATGGTGGGGATTTGGGGTATCGCCTTGAGCTCCAAATTCAGGGAGACGTACATGGAATGTTTGAAGGATGTTGGATGAAACTGATAGTTTTCCATGGATTCTTTTCCTTGGCCACTGAGCTCCAGACACACAGGGTTTGCCCATTCCCTAGGAGGCTCTGCTCCTGGAAATACAAGCAATGCCACTTTACTGATATGACTCTGCCCCATTGCAACCCCACTGGGACTCACCCTTTGGCCCTCCTTGGCATGCCCCCTCTGATTCTGGCCCTTGAACCCTTGGACTTGGATACTAGAACAGTGTCTGTCCAGTAGGGTGACCATTCAAAAAGTGGAAACGCATCACCCAAAACAGAAAGCAACGGTTTGCATAATATTTGCATATGCTAATTTATATGGACAGCTGCAAATTTAGACAGTAGTATAATTGAGTTAGACATGCAGCGTATCTCACTGTAGTGTAGAAGACCTGCGACCAGGGATCTGTCTGTTACGTCTGCTGTCCCAGAAAAAAAAAACCCAGAACCATTGGATTGTGTCCCTGAGCCCAGCGGATTGTTTCCAGACTCAGCAATGTGGTTTCAGGAACTGGCAGACCTCTTGCCATGCCATGGGGTGTTGTTTAGGTACCCTTGATTGCACCCATGTTTGCACTACCAAGTTAACCTCTTCTCCCTTTTGTCCTGGATTGATTGATTGATTGACAATATTTATATACCGCTCAATTATCTAACACATATTCCAGAGCAGTGAACATAGGTATAAACAGCAAAAGAAAGGAGATTAAAAAAGCGAATTACAATGGTCCAATTTTAAAACAAAGGAACCAGAAAAACGGTGGCTGGTCCGTTGAGGAAAGCTTCTTGGAAGAGAGTGGTTTTCAGGAGGCATCGGAAGCAGCCTGGCATTGGCGCCTGCCTGACCTCCAAGGGCAGGGAGATCAGAGATACCACATACTACACTGTGGTATATCCTGGACCGAGCTACCAGATCCATGGGTCAGGCCTTCCTGACCCGTTCTACCTCACGAATTGTGGTGCCCCGGTATCAGGCATCCCAGGACCTTGTCCCACAGTTGTGGAATTGACTCCCCCTGCCACTACGGTTGACCGAGAGCTCGGAGGTATTCAAGGAAGGTTTGAAAATCGTTCTTTTAATTATGAATAATTCATTAATATTAATAACAATTAAATTTATTAATATTATTATTGCCTGCCTTTCTGCCAAGACTGGGCCTCAAGGCAGCAAATAGAGGGGATTGGCTAGTTCTTCCCGAAGTAGAACATGCTGATGGCCCTTATATTTTGAATGGGGTATTAATATAAGTTTTTATTGTTATATTCTTTGATTCAGTTAAGGTCTTCTGTTAGGACTATTGTATGTATTGTATTTTTTGCAAACTGCTGACCTACTTTATTATACGTACAGTGCTTTGTAATAAAGTGCTATATAAATATTATTATTCTTATTGTTACAGATTAATCACTCCATCTCAGCTCTCTCTGTATACATGTATACATGCACACACACACACTCCTAATGACATTTTTATGTGCTAAGCAGTTTGTCTGCCTCTAAAGATGCCATTAACCTCTCTTTTGTGGCAAGTATGATCCAGAACAGGGCGGAAAATAAACACACACGCACACAGAAACACTGTGACTGCAGTCATCATCTTCTGATCCGAGGCGTGCCGTCGCAATGGAACGACATATTTTGAATAATTCTATATAGGTTTGGCTCGACAGAATGAGCTCGCCTGTGATCTTAACTTCCGTGCGCTTTCAGCCGAGTTATTTGATTAAAAGCCTTCGTCTTACGAGATTCGCCATGCTAATGCAACACGCCGAATTATCACCACTGTTAAGGGCTTTGCTGTTGTTGTTCCTTATGTGGGGAATGTCAGAAATGTCCTTTTAGCATTCGTGCCTAGAGAAAATAAAAGACGCCCCCAATTTTCTTTTCTGTAGAATATTCGCGTTTAGCCTCTAATGAAACGGTTTGTTCCATTCGCACCATTCCACACAGGACGCAAGCATATTTTAGGCTTAGTCCCAGCTGAAATACTAGGGAAGTTGAGATGGCCCACCTAAGGTGTCGGCGTTTGGCATCCTGCTAAAGACCAGAAAAACGATCTGGTGAAACATAGAGCCTAAAAGGTGCAAGACGTCCCCGGTCCGAATTTTGCCTCCCGACACGAATTCACGAGGTGGCCTTAGGCAAGCTGCTCTCTCTCAGCCTCAGCTTGCAAATTGATATTAAGGGTGAACCAAGCTCCATTTTTTAAAAACACAATAGCAAATCACAGAACATGATTTGTGATTCTCCCCCCCCCCCCCCCCAGTAAATGATGGGCTCTGTCTGGAAAATGGGCCACTCTTAAATGCTTCCCTTTGGAGGGTCACCACGTTAATGGGAGCATTAAGACTACAACAGTGTCCTCCGATAAACCGGGGTGGTTTTAGTTTCTTTGCAGGGTGAAAAAGGATTTTTTGCCTTAAGATCATCAGAACATAAGAAGTGCCATGCTGGATCAGACTGCGGGTCCATCTAGTCCAGCACTCACTCTGTTCACACAGTGGCCGAACAGCTGTCGATCAGGGACCTACAAAGTAGGACATGGTGGAACAGCATCCTTCCGCCCATATTCCCCAGCAACTGTGCCTCGAATACTGGAGGTAACACATAGCCATCAAGACTAGTAGCCATAGATAGCCTTCTCCTCCAGGGATTTATCCAACCCCCTTTTAAAGCCATCCAAATTGGTGACCATCACCACATCTTGTGGTAGTGAATTCCATAATTTAACTATGCGCTGTGTGAAGTGGTTGTTTCCAGTGTTCCAGGGTCCATCTGATTTGAGGGTTGAAGCAACAGGGTTTCTGCTGTGGGTGGGTGGGTGGGGTGAACGGTTCATTCCTTGAGTTAAAAAAAGAAAACAAAAAATCAACATATAATGGCAGAAAAGTTCTCCGTTCCACCGAGACGTTACACCAAGCTTTGCCCCTTCTGCAGTGGAATTCCCAAATTGCTGCATAAAGCCAGCAAATTGTCTGGGTTTCTCTGTCTCCCTCCCCTGCCCTCCGCCCGAGTAAAAGCATCTAGGCCAAATAGATCTGATTTGCATGTGTCGAAGGGGGGAAAGTGTTCTTGAGCTGAAAATTCTCTTGACGTATCTGATTGAGATAATTACAACACCGCAGGGGACTTTCGGCCTTGCTAAAAATAGGAGACTGGGAGCTGTTGGACCGGCAGGCAACCTGGAATGCTCTTCTGTGGGAAGCAGAACATGTTTTTTAACGATGCGTATATGCGTGTGGGGGAGGGTGGAATCAACATTAGGCCTGTTTCCTAACCAAAATTCAAGCCAGACATATATATATATATATATATATATATATATATATATATAATTGAAATATGCAAGGCTATGTGTAGGAACACAGCCAATTGCCAAGGTGATGCTTATGTTGTGATAGTGAAGAAACACAGAAAAAATGGGTGAACTGCAGAACCCAGCTTCTCATGAAAGGGTTGAGCTTTTGTTTATAAAAGCCTATTTCTAAACCTGGGATAGGAAACTTGGAGAAGACCAGGGGCTGTTTTCATGCTCCAGACTGTCCTACCACCCCCATCTCCCCCCCACGTGTGCTGAAAAAAAATTCATCTGTAGCAGCTATGGAGCATCAAAAGCGTCAAAATTTGCGAACAAGATATTTTTTGATCCCTTTAGTGCTTCATAGCCACTATGGGTGCCTTCATTAAAAATGAATTTGTGATATGGGTGGGAGAAATGGGGGGCACATGGGGCCCACAGACTGTGTTGCCCACCCATTCTAAACTTGGACTGTGCAAGCCTCGAGCCTCGGCATCCTGAAGCCGAAGCTTGGAGGCCATTTTAGGATGGATTCATTGTAAAATGGCGGATCCGCCATTTCTTCCCCCACTCCCAGGCCCCGGGAAAGTCTACAACTCCCAGCATACAGTGCGTGGAAGGGCTGGACTTACCAGGGCCCAGGAGCAGAGTGTAGAGTTATTGTCGTTGCCGCCTACCATGCTGTTCTGTGCTCCCTGGCACTGGTGACTCTATGTTCCTGGCGCCAGCATGTCCTCCCGATGCATGGCACCATTGCATCCTCCTGACACACAGCCCCATTGCATCCTTTCTGGGGAGAGATCTTGTGAGATCGCCGGCTTCCCCGCAAGAGATCTCGTGAGATTGCAAGCAAATCTTGCTCAAATCTCAGGAGCCGGAGAGGTTGGTCAATATGTTCAGAGATAACCTGCCAGTGGCGGGGCGGAGTGGGGGCAGCTTGGAGGGCTGTTGCTGTCATGTCCGGCATGTGTGCTTCCTGGCCATTGTGGAAAACAGAACCCGGGACTAGATGGATCTTTGGCCCGAACCCACAGAGCCTTTCTTAAGTTCTAGTGATTGGGAACAGGGCATAATGCAAACCCAGAATGCCTCCTTCTGACTAGCAAAACAGTTTATAGCACAGAACGATGTAAAAATAAGAGAAATTCTGCAACTTTGCATAACTGATCATCTGCAGAACCTATTCAGGTTGTAGGATTCAGGCACCTGGGCAGAGAAGTTCACAAGTCTTTAACACCTAGTTATCTGTCCCAGCAGTAGCACCAGATTTGCCTTCCCGCCTGTTCACGTTGCCCTCCCCTGCCGGGTAAAGAAACGCGTAGAAAAGAAAAGCCACTTTCCCATGATTAGCTTTTGGAGTCACACCAGGCCGACGTACTTTGTGCGCTTGTGGTTATGGCGCCTGATGAAAGTGGATTGAATCAGACTAATGAAAGAGGTGACCTCTATCAAGCGAGGTTAAAGTTATTGCTGGACTTGTGTTGAAGACGATTTGGGCTGAAAGTATACAGAGGGAGAGAAAGAGAGAGATGAAAATTGTAACAGTCAATGCTTGCAGAAATAACCATATAAAAGGAGATTTGGTGTCAGAAAGGAGAGAAAGGGCTATACAAACCGAAGTTAAGAAAAATAATAATTTAGGGTGCAATTCTTGTGGCTTTTGGAGAGCATGCTAGGGACGTTGGAACTATGGTCCTGGACTGGGGGTCCACCTGCAGAAATCTTCTCTATATGGTGGTGGAGCTCCCTCACTAGTGGTGTCCCTCTTAGCAAAGGGGTTTCCGGGCACATGCCAGGGACAGATAATGGGGAGAACTATGCCGGTCATGGAGTTGACGAAGTGAAGTTCCCTTCCGTTGGAGGATGTTGGAGGACGATGGTCAACTGATCACCAAGCGCAGGGGAGAAAAAAGCCTCACTTATCCAGGAGTAAGCTCCACTCAGTGTGATCTCCAGGTTTTTGAAGCCCCCTCACTGAGTCATCGTCACCAGCTGCTATCGCTCCTCATCCTCATCCGTACTTCCACTTGCTTGCTTCACTTTCAGAGGTTGCCAGTGAGCATCTGCTGCTCCTTCCTCACCACCACCATTGCTTGGACAGGAGCAAGAGGCAAGTGGACAAGCAGGTTGCCATGGCGAAGAGGAGGAGCAACTCCATGGGATTCCTAGTAGTGCCCCCCTGCTTGGATGGGGGCCCTTGGCACGTGCCCAACCATGCCTACCATTGACTGAAATCAATGGGGCTGGATCCTGAGCAGACTAGCATAAGATTACACTCTTCATCTTATTATACATTGGGAGGTAATCATTCAGATGCTAAAAAGGTATGAAATGTTCCTCCTTCACCTATTCTGTTTTTAATGCTCCATCCGTTCTTCTCCAGTAATGGGGTTGTCCTGTGGTGAGTCTCTGGACCACCCTCCCCACTGTGTATGCATGGGCTTATTTGACCCAATTTAGAACGACTGGGACGAGGGAATATTATACACTCAAGGTATGAGGGTCTTAATGATCCCCCCATGATGAAACCTCCATTTACCAACCCAATAGCTACTAAATGTTCATGCAGCAGTCAAGGTAGGAAGGTTTAGTGATCACTAATCAGCCAGCCCCTCAGTTGTGAAGGATGACCAGTCCTCTGTCCCTGGTGAACTCTTCAAAATGGCCGCATTCCCCTTGGAACTCCAGCAACCTCGCTCCGTCCCTGCCGTAAATGAATCGGTGGTTTGATATTGCTCACAATTAACATCTCCTTTTCACGTCCCCTGGTTGGTCGATCAGGAATGCTGAGTACCTGCCAGAGCTCAACTTATTAAATGCTGACAGGGACAAGCGGATAAATGGCCGCTCCGGAGGGAAACCACTTCCAATCCAAAATTGAGCAGTGTGATTTGAAGTTTTAATGGATGGCTCCAAGATCCCCAATTAACAACAACAAAAGAGAGCTACTTCCTCGTCTCAAGGAGACAAGTTCCTTTCTCTTGTTATTAAGCTTCTTCAGTCAGCAGAAGCAGCAAACCCATCAGAAGACAATAATCAACTCCCCGTGTGTGTAGTTTTTCAACCTGAGTATCTGAAGGAAACCTTGTTAACGTCGACTTTATTTGCTAAGCTGTGTTGCAGGGGATTCTGGGGGGCCACGTTCTAGGATTCGCTCTCTGTTTACAGTAGGAGCTCCCTCCCTCCCTCCTGTCCCTGTCCCACATCACCCCATTTGCTACCAGACCACGTTTATGTTTCTGCCTATTTTGGGACCTCCAGCTTGATGCCTGTGGACACGTTTCTTTGGGGACACCTCTCTTGGTACCCATCAACAACCCCAGTCCCGACTCCTTAATTATTATTGTTTAACTGGAAGGCTGCAAAGTGAAATGCTGCTCTCCAGAGCCATCTTTATTTGGGTTCAAAAGCGTGGTTTTCATCTTTTTGGTGCTCAAGCCCCATCTCCTTTGCACCTAGGTTCTCGGACAAGCTACTTTTCCCTCCGTTTCGGCAGATTGCCTTCTGGGAAAAAGGGTTGCGACCAGCCATGCCCATCGTGGCAGCCATAGAAACGGGCAAACCCCACTCCATGGAAGCCATTTTATGAGTGGGCCAACAGCCCTGTGTCTTCATGGAACACTTCCTGCATTGCCTTGCCTGCCAGCGAATCCCTGAGCATGCATCTGTCATGGAAACCCTCTGGACCAAATGGGACTTCTGGGACATGTTCTAGGAGAGCCGTTCAGTTCTCATATGGCACTGTCCTGGCCTGTTGAACTTCACTGACCCGTCGCACAAACTCAGGGAGTAACCTAGGCTACACTCACTACTATGGCCGTGCATTGTTAGGAAAGATGCAGAGGCTGGAAAGCTGTCTTCAACCAACGCTTGGGCGCCATTACTGGTTTCCTATCTCTGATACAGGAAAAACAAATTAAGGTGTGTGTGTGTAGGAGGAGGAGAGTGTTCTCAAAGCAATTCGATATTGAATCCAAAGATTAAATTCCAAAGAGAGCCCAAATGAGCAGAAAAGACACAGCTCTTCAATATCATGGACTGGCAGAAAAATAGAAGCTCGCTATTCAAGGCTTCGCTCATAACCTCAGCTCGGTCTCTCTCTCTCTCTCCTTCTCTCTCCACGTGTTAAGTCCTCAGCTCAGCAAAGCTGTTCTCTCCACAGCGAAGCTCTGTCCCCAAGGCACCGACCACAAGTAAGATGGCGTAGGCCGTAGCTGGCTCCCAGGAAACGGGCTTGCACCTCTCCCTATTCTTTTATCAGATTAGTGTTGACTACTACAACAATCTGTTTTTGCTGGAACATTTCAGGTGTGTACTTGAAGCTCTCCAAAGCAGGGCCCTTGAATATATTCCCCCCCCAACATGTACGAAGCAAATCAATAGCCAGGTGTTTTCTCCTGGGGCGTGGGCTGGAGTAGGGGGAGAAAGGAAGGCATTTTTTTATTTTATTTTGTTGCAAGCAGTGGAAATGAATCGTGATTGCTTTGAGATTTGCAGGCCTCAAGAGCCCTCCTTTAATTTTTCCTACCGAACCGCAAAGCTCTCTTACGACACGACGAACGATGCCTCGGACCGAGGCATTCAAACGACAGAAACAACAAACAAGTCACGCAAAGCGCTGGGTACAAATGACGTTCAGCTTCCCTTTTCTAAAGCCTGCGATTCTCAAGGCTGAGGCGCAGGACCTTTTCTTATGAGGTTCACCAAAAACTTGCTTGGTATGCTGCTGTTATCGTTTTTCCCCTGAGGTAGCTGCCGGTTTCCCAGTACTTAATAAATAAACTAGAATATGTAAACTTCGATTGAAATAAAATATATTCCTCGGGCTACATCCCTGCCCTTCATAACATCCCTGTTGCGTCATGGGAAGAGCTGGGAAAAAGCCACAGCCCTGTATAGGGCATAAATTCACAGTTGCTTCCAGGAGGGACCACCTCTGTAGTGTTTATTATGCTCAGGTTCAGGACTGGGGAACCTGCCCCCATCACAGTGCCATTGGACTCCAAGTCCCATCAGCCCCACCCAGCTGGGTTGCTGGGGCTTGTAATCCAAAGCATCTGAAAAGCTGCAGATTCCTCTCCCCTGGCATAGCTAAAGTCATGTTTCCTTTTTCTTAACGCAGGCAGAGGTAAAGGGGATCTGGGTGATAACTATTGGGACTTAAACAGTGCCAAAGGTGTAGCGAACCTGCCCCCCCCCCCCCCGCTGCTATTTGCATTAGAAAGGAAGTACCCTTTAAAAATAAATAAATAGAACACCTTTAAAGCGATTGCTTTTGACTCACATGAAAACGGACTACGGGCTAAAAACCATGGCCCAAACCCAGATCATGTTTACCCCATTCAAGTCCCATTGAAATGAATGGGGCAAAAGTTAGTTGCAGCTAACATGTCCGATGGCAGGGACAGGCAGCCTGGCGACTTCCAGATGTTTGAGACTTCAGCACCTGTCTTCCCAGGACATTGGTCATGCTGGCTGGGGCTGATGGGAATTATAGTCAAAAACATCTGGACACAATCAAGTTGCCCAACACCTGTCCATATTGGTTTGGGTGGGACTAAGAGATAATTAAATTCCTCTGGACTTGGGCCCGTATGATTAATTGACCATCGATTCCTGTTATTGAGTGAGCACCCATATGTATTTGCAAATATATATGTGCAATGTGCAGATGCCTATGGGTGCAAGTAGGGAGGCAAAGTGAGTCAGCGAAGCCTCAGCACAAGGTTCTGATACGTCGTCCTTTCGTGGTCCCACGAATGGCGTTCCGTGATGTACTCCTTTGCTTTCGTCACGATCTTTCTGAGCAAAGACGGGTCGTTGATCAGGGTTTGGGAGAGCTGAACAAATTCCTGAAAAGATCAAATTGACGTCATCATTAACGTCATCCTCATCCTGCTGTCAATGTCCATGGCAGTTTACAAAGGATCAGAGGACAGAATCCCTGCCCCGAGGGACTTACAATCGACAACTAGCCATGGAGCAAACAACCGAGGTAGGGGTGAACAGGCAAGGATGCATATGGTTTTCAATTATGCACAGAGTGCGACTATGTGCAACAAATGGCACCTTTGGGCATGGCAACCTAGTGCCCTCCAGATGTTTTGGATTGGAACTCCCATAATCCCCGGCCAGCCTGCCCACTGGTCAAGGATTTTCCAGACTCAATCCCTATGTCCATGGACAGTTGATTTATTCCAGCTTTCCCCAATCCAGCGCCATCCATATGTGTCTGACTACAATTCTCATAATCCCTAGCCAATGGGGACGATGGGATCTATAGTCCAACACGCCTCGTCCTGGCCATAGGGCCATTTTTATTCAATTTGATTACAATTCCTGTTGTACACACATTCTTCACACGAAGACACACAGACGCACAGAGATCATCCTGCTTCCCCAGAGAGGGCATCGGCACAAATATTCATTATCCTTAAGCACACGGTTTGGAGGGCACCACAGATAACGGAAAATTAATGGCTTTTTCCGAAGGCTCTCTGGGGGTAATAAAGTGAAAGGATACATAGGAAGGACCGGGTGAAAGTCAAGCTTGAATGGTCATACAAAGCTGCCTGGTATGAATCAGATCAAATCAGAATCACACTGGAAGAGAGCTATTTAGGATAGAAATAAAATAAGGGGAAGTGGGGGGTTAGACAGAGATGAGTTCATTCATTCATTCATTCCATTTCTATACCACCCAACAGCCGGATCTCTCTGGGCAGTTTGCAAAGATTAAAACCTTAACAACACGTTATATACATATATATATATATATATACACACGTTGGCATACATTGGCATAGATACGTAGATGTATAGAAGTAGGCATGGCACAGAGAAAGTAGATAGGGAGAAATTTTAAACCTAGAACCTGGGGTCCCTCCAAAGAAGCTGAGTGGTGGATGATTCAAGACAGACAAAAGGAAAGACGTTTCCACATGGCATGACTCTGGAATTCGCTACTACGAGATGTATTGGAGGGCCGTCAACGTGGGCAGTTTTAAGAAGGGATGAGACAAATTCATGGAGGACAAGGCTATCGGTGGTTGCTAGTCTATGCCTCCATGACGGCAGTAGACCAGTGGGTGGGAAACATAAACAGGGGGATGCTGTTGCGCTCATGTGCTGCGACCGGGCTTCCTATTGGGGCATCCGGTTGGCCACCGAGGGACTAGCTAGTCCAATGGTCTGATCCAGGACTGATCTTCTGATGATCTTACTCCATGAAGGGCGAGAGCAACAACGAGGCAGGGAATCCAATGTGCCTGTTGCGCTCTGCTGTGCTTGGCAGCCATGATCTGATCTTGCGCTCCACGTGTCAAGGGGCCAATGGTAGCAGGGAGTCCCGCCCCCCCAATGAATGATAATTTATGAAGTGCCCCCCCACCTATCACAAAGGCCTCATGACAATGTAAAAATGTGGAAACAATGTCCTGTAACCAACCAAGAAAGACCATCAAGGAAGAGAAAAGAGAGGAATGACCAAAAATTTGACAAAAAGCCACAGGGACAAGAAGTCTACAAAAATTTGTATTTTCTGCTTCATTTATTTAGAGTATTTTTTCTCCTGCTTCTCTGCCAGAAAGGCTCTCGGAGGGGCTTGCTTGCAATCAATAAAAGCAAGGCTGACAATCTAAAAAGGCGCGACAAAAAAACGGAAAATGGGATTGGGAGGGAAGGGAGGTTGACAGGAAGGCGCTCCTCCCGCCCTTCCATTCACAGACGATGGGAAGCCAGCCCTCCATGGGCAGAGAAGACGGAGGTGCGATGGCATGGAGGCTGCAAGGAAGGGCTTGCCCAAGTTACTGAATCAAGACCTATTGGCGTTGAAACATCCAACCGAGTGCAACTCGCTTTGTCATTTTGAACCAAATGGACATACAATGAAGAGGAGGGGGAAAAAAGAGAGGAGGAGGAGCAGAAAAGGAGACGAGGAGCAGAAAGGGAAGAGGAGGAGGAGGAGGAGGAAAAGAGGAGGAGGAGCAGAAAAAGAGAGGAGGAGGAGGAGGAGGAGGAGGAGGAGGAGGAGAAGAGGAGGAGGAGCAGAAAAGGAGAGGAGGAGGAGGAGGAGGAGCAGAAAAGGAGAGGAGGAAGAGGAGGAGGAGAAGAGGAGGAGGAGGAGCAGAAAAGGAGAGGAGAAGGAGCAGAAAAGGAGAGGAGGAGGAGGAGGAGAAGAGAAGAGGAGAAGAGGAGGAGCAGAAAAGGAGAGGAGGAGGAGGAGAAGAGGAGGAGCAGCAGAAAAGGAGAGGAGGAGGAGGAGGAGAAAGGGAAGAAAAGGAGAGGAGGAGGAGTACAAAAGGAGACGAGGAGCAGAAAGGGAAGAGGAGGAGGAGGAGAATAGGAGGAGCAAAAAAGGAGAGGAGGACAAGAAAGGGAAGAAAAGGAGAAGAGGAGGAGAAAAGTAGGAGGAGAAAGAGGAGGAAAAGGTAAAGAGATGAAGAGAAGGAAAAGGAGGAGGAGGAGGAGGAGAATGTCTTTTTTCCCAGAAAACAGGTTGCAATTGTTAGCAAAGAGGTTCCTTTGTGAAGACCACGGGGAACAATGAACTCTCGGGGGAGAAAAATGTTAGGCGCAATCATTTTTTCCCCCAGGGGTCGGGGGGGAGGGAGGGTAAGGAGACAGAGGAGGAAAATACTGCACTAAAATAAAGCACTGCCAAAGACTAATGAAAACAGAGAACCCACCTTTCTGAGATTCTACTTAATAGTATGCATTAATCATAGGCAAGCTACCAAAAAAAAAAAAAAACAACCTTGAGAAGAAAATGCATTTCCTACTTTGCAGTTTTATTTAATCTCTCTCTCTCTCTCTGTATATATACATACACAGACACACATTAAAGTGTAGCATTGCTGCACTTAGCTGATAATTGATAGGAGACCGAAATCTAGTTTATGGAATCAACAGGATTAATTCTCTCATGCCATCCCCCCCCACACACACACACCTTTCCAAGCCTATTTAAGGCTACTGGTTAATTAGGATATAGGGGGGACACTTCTAGGAAATGGTGAGCGTGCAAAGTGGGCCCGCTGAGTGCTTGAAATCATCTCGGCCATGTTAGATTTGTTGTCATTGTTGGTACTGCTCTTATGCTCTGCCTTGGAGGCCGCAAGGCATCAGGATCCTCAACCCTAAGCAAGAGCGGGCGACATTGCAGCAGGGGCTACAAGTCACTCAGCACGTGATCCCCTTGAGTAACTTGGAAACGGGACACTCCAGGGACTGGCACTGACTGGGTTCGCACAACACACTGACCGCATTCTAACCCCCGGTTCAACAACAACCCACACCCAACCACTTGAGTGTGGATTAGCATGTTGTGTGAACAGCCTCATTGTGTGGAGGCCACGCTGACTGGGGTTGTTGGGAGTCGCAGTCCGATACGTGTGAAGACCACAAGGTTGAGGAAAGCTGATGGGAATATCAGAGAGCTTCGGCTATTGGGTGGTATAGAAATGCAATCAATCAATCAAGCTCTATCACTGAGCTATGAAGTCTCTGCCAGGCCCATTACCCAAGATCCACTGAGGATACCTGGGATCAGACCGAGGACTTCCAACAGGCAGAACGTGAGTCCTTCCTCTGACCTCTGGGCCCTTGGCAATTAACGCGTACGTAGCTATTCACTCTCCTTTGTGATGAGCTTTTACGTTTTTAAACAATGACAGAAACTGAAGGGATCAGTCAAGGCTGATTTCAACATGATACAAGTCATGGACTAGTGCGGATAACACTCACTAGATCCTAAGGGCAATAATAATCTTACAGAACCATCCGTAGGTCCCTGGGTGAGTGTCCCAGGGACTGTAGGATGCTCGGAAAACCCCATCCAAGGTAGGAGTCAGTGCTCCGACCTCGGAAGGGCTGTTGGAGATCCGCTCCCTGCATCCACCCACCTCACAGCCAGTGCCGAACGAACGACACCAGCTGCATCTCAGAGGTTGGGAAAACGACCTTAGAAAGGGGGGCAGGGAGACGTCCTGGTGGGCGGGGAGAGGAGGAGACCAGAGAGGCCAGGATATGATTTATCCTCAGCCTCCTCCTCTCCCCCTCCAAAGTGTCATTGCTAGATGGGCTAAAATGCCCGTCTAGCGAAAATAAAGGAGTTCAGAGGATGAAGAGCTGAAGATCACTTCCGCCACTCCTCCCACCCTGCCGGCTTCAGTACAGCAGGGCATAGGACTCTTGGAAGTTTGTCCTTTTATGTACTTGAGGTCTTTGAGAACTCTAGATATTGCACATTCTCATTCTGTGATTTAAGGAACGTGGGATCCTTAAATCACCGAATGCTAGGAAACTTAACAGGGCAATCCCCTGCATGTTTCCTCCCAGGTAAGTTTGCAGGCCTGGATTGTGCCCCACAGTTTTTTTACTTTCTTACCTGAGGGGTTGAATATAATAATCCAGTTTCTTTGTGCGCGATTATTGCAGCATTCCCCGGGATATTTCTCGCCAACACTGGAACGTTTAAATCCATTGCCTAAAGAATCGTACAGAGGAGGAACGACCTGGGTTAGGTAGAGTTGGAACTTTGCGAAGGATTCAGTTCACAGACAGGGAACAGCATTATTGGGCGGCTTTATATAAATATAGTAAGATAAATAAATATTCACTGGAGAACAGCAGTCCAGACATATTGGGTCACATCCAGGTTTAGTCACATCTAGAGTAGCCCCACTAAAATCAATGGGACGTCAATGGGTCACGGCTAACTCTTCCCATCGATTTCAATGGACCCACTCTTAAATTTGACTCAATCAGGATCCAACCGATTTGAAATAATAAACAATACTGTTAAGAATGCCTCACCTGGTCCCAAGAGTACTCACAGCCTGCTAGATGCTCATCTCCATCAGGGCAAGAAACTTTTCAATAAGCAGTATGACAATGGAACCAATGACCTAGGGAGGTCTTGGGCTTTCCTACCCTAGGAAAATTCAAGAGGCAGCTGGACACCATCTTTCAGGTATACTTTAAGGTGGATTCCTGCATTGCACAGGGGGTTGGACTCAATGGCCCTAGAGGCCCCTTCCAACTCTATTATTCTATTATTCTATGTGCACACTCTTAAATCAGGGGGCACTCCCAACATTTTGTGACTGGCCACGTTTGGCCTCGAGAAGAGAAGCCTGAGGGGCGACATGATAGCACTCTTCAAGTCCTGGAAAGGTTGTCACACAGAGGAGGGCCAGGATCTCTTCTCAATCATCCAAGAGTGCAGGACACAGAATAATGGGTTCAAGTTACAGGAAGCCAGATTCCGGCTGGACATCAGGAAACAATTCCTGACTGTTAGAACAGTATGACAATGGAACCAATAACCTAGGGAGGTGGTGGGCTCTCCTAAACAAGAGGCCTTCAAGATGCAGCTGGACAGCCATCTGTCAGGGATGCTTTAAGGTGGATTCCTGCATTGAGCAGGGGGTTGGAGTCAATGGCCTTAGAGGTCCCTTCCAACTCTACTATTCTATGATTCTTTACCTAAAACGGTGCGGGGCAAATCCCATCACCCCCGGGGGAGCCCAGACGCAAGTTCTGCTCGTGTCCTCGTCAAGTGAACCTCCCCCCTTCCCCTCGGCGGACTCACATTTTAATTACCGTCGCGCCGGCTTCAGAAATCCCGAAAACATACAGTCTTTTGAGTGCTTAATGGCTCATCTTGTACAATTATCCCAGTGTCAGACAACAGAAAGAAATCCACTCTCCAGGTTGTTCAATCCATACTGATTCACTGGCACTTAGGGAGAGAATGCACTTTTAATTACTGTCATTACCGCTTCCGACTGGGGAAGGGGGAGGAGTGGTTTCCCTGCCGCGTAAATTGGCATGGAAACAAAGCAGGCAACGTAGGTTGGGGTTGGAGAATTCAGAAAAGGCGGTCCTCCTAGCTTGCCCATATGCGTGCACACTATCCAATGTAGCGGCCTGCTGATGTGTTGGGCTACTACAACTCCCATCATCCCTGAGCGATGGATCGAGGAACAACGGGATCCTATCCACCCAGAAGCAAGCCTTGGGAGAAGCGTCTGCAAGGAACCTTACCAAAATACAAAAATATAGGACGTGTTCCTGGTTTCGAATCCGGTACAGAGGAATGGACTGGAGACGGCTCCGAAAAAGAACACCCGCTGCCTGCCGGTTTTGAAAAAAAATGGAAAATGCTGCCTGAATCCTTCTGGTAGATGTATAATCCAAGACGTGACTACAACCCCCACTGGTCCCTGCCAGTCAGGGATGATGGGAGTTGTAGTAGTCCAGTGCATCTGGAGGCCACGACATTCGGGAAGGCAGAAAGAGAGAAAGAGAGAGAGAGAGAGAGAGAGAGAGAGAGAGATTACATAGCATCGTTTTCCAACCCCAGTGCCTGTACTACAACTGCCATTATCCTAGCTGGGGCTGATGGGCATTGTAGTAGTCCAGCATATCTCGAGGCCACTTCGTTGGGAAAGAGAGAGAGAGAGGGAGAGAGAGAGAGAGAGAGAGAGCACATGCTTAAAAATGTTTTTTTCAGGGCCGCTTTGATCACACATATATCAGAAGCAGGGATGTTTTCATCAGCAGGTTTCCGTATAAGCTTTACCAGGGCCATTTCTGCCCAGGTTAATGAATCAGGATTTGGACAGATGGCTTTTTCCTCCCGTTGACCATTTCAGGTAGGGGTGTTTTTTTTGGGGGGGGGGGGGGTTGCCTAATTAAAAGAGCGTCCTCCTTCAAGATCTCGCTTCTCTTTGCCTGCTAGGCAGATGGTGCCACTTTATTGTCAAGGCTAGTAGGCGTCTCCGCAGGGAAGTTGGAGGAGATAAGGCTTCAAACAAACATAAACAGGAGATACAGAGAAACAGGCCACTTCACTTCTTACAGATCTCCTGCCAAGGAAAATAAACAAATGGATAACAACCCTAGAGGAAAACACGAGAATAGGGCAGGGCGGATTCATCTCTTTCCGTCTCCACGTGTTCATTCGTAAGCCCTTTCCATCACATTTCTGCCTTATCTGCAACATTTTTTTTTAAGTCCGCAAGAACATTTGTATATTAATACATACTTAGGAGCCAATCCTGTGCATGTTTAGACAGAAAAAAAAGCCCTTCAGCTCCCAGCATTCCGAGCCAGCTAAACGCTGGAGGCAGAAAACTGGGGTAGGCCAATTTCATCCATGCCCTACTTGTCTGCTTACGGAAGGATTTAGTTGCCTCCTTGTGGACGACTGGATGCTGAATGACATGGATCTTTTGGCTGGGGAATGCTGGGAGCTGTAAGGCTTTTTTCCTACCTCAACATGCATAGGATGGCGCCCTTAGATATATAGTTTTATCACAAAAAAAATACATATTTCTTCTAATCTAAATGCACATATTTCTAAATGTGTTTTATTCTAAAATACGCATTTGGGGTACTTTTTTTAGAGCTGAAAACTGCAACAGACCAAGGCCTCTTTTAACTCTGCAAAGCGCCACGGAGGCCTTGGCAGAACCCTCGCCTTTTAAATCAGGCGTGGAAAATCTCAGCCCTCTGGAGTTTCCAAATCCAGCCATCCTATGTAGCTGAGATAAGGCCCCATTGAACTGAGTGGTTCTTAGTTTTTGGAAGGAGGAGCCATAATGCTACAGCCCATGCATGCAGAAGGTCCCAGGTCCTCCAGAAGGTCCCAGATACCTCCAGTATCAGAGGCAGTAAGCCTAGTATGCCGGTTGCTAGGGAACATGTCCTGCTTCTGGGATCCTGCTCAACAGCTGATTGGCCGCTGTGTGAACAGAATACTGAGCTAGATGGACCCTTGGTTTGATCCAGCACAGTTCTTATTATGTTCTAGTCTGGCTAAGTGTAGAATTTGGTATAGGGCACTTACCTAGGCCTAACTGAGCTAGTGCCTTAAAACACAATCCTTTGGGATTGAGCCCATGCCCGCAGTTCATCTCTCATAAGAAGAGACCTGCTGTCATCAAACCAAAGCCCAACCCATCAGGAATCCTATTTCTTGCCGGCGCGGAAATAGACAATGGGATTAAACAGCGGCGTGTGGGAACCAAGCCCGGGACTCTGTTGGGGAACTGGTACTGAAAAGAGCAGCTTTGGCACGAATGCCCGAAACAGGAGGTGTCATCTCGCACACACGAAATGAGGAGCAGTCACTTGCTGGACTAGATGGAGCCTTGGTCTGATCCAGAATGCTGGACTAGATGGAGCTTTGGTCTGATCCAGCATGGCTCCTCTGACGTTCTCATGACCCACCCACTTTCTCTGACCACCAATCGTATGGGGGTTTGGCGCACAATCAGCTCCTCTGCCGTGGCTTAAAGAGAGAACGATCTAGCTACGGCTACGGTTACGTCGGAACACAGCGGGGCTGCTCTGACGGAGAGAGAGAGAAATTGAGATCCGTGCAACCCTCTGGACCGACTTTGATTGAAATCAGCAGCGTGCCAAGCAATTGCGCCATCACACGGGAGAAGCGAGAGGATCTGGAATTATTTCCTTATGGAGCGCCAGCTTCATCCGCCGGATCTGTGTACACATTTGTCCCCCCTCCATGCATTAACACTCCATTCTAGCTTTATGAAGACGAGTTGAGTGCAGAGGGATTTTGCCCGTCTGTTTTGCTAGAGATTTCATTTGCAGCCTCTCTCGTATGAAACCCTGGAGACCCCATGACCTTTGGAAAGCTGAATAGAGCGTTGTAACAAACTGGGAATTTGTGATCCACTTTTGAGGTGTGTGTGTTACATCTTTCCTTCCTTATTTTTAAAACTCCCCCCTCTCAAGTGTATTTCTATAAACATGTGGGCAAGAAACTTCTATCTTTCTTTCTTTCTTACTTTAAAAAAACAACAACCAAAACAACCCTAAATTAAATATTACAAAAATCAGGATGCCCAGATTTCTGATGAGCTGCTATAGGCTGCACGGAAATACTTGGATGTTGCTCATTGCTGGAATACAGTTTTTATTTATTTTACTTACTTATTACATTTCTATACCCCCCAATGGCCGAAGCTCTCTGGCCAGTTCACAATAACTTGAAACCATAAAACGCAACGTAAGATAACACAATGAACGTTGAAAACTACAGCCTAAAATAGTAATTTTTTAAAAAAAACCAAAGCAAAACCTAACAGCAACGCATGGAATTGAAATGCAGTAATGGATTTAAAACAGAAACCGAAAGACTAAAATGGCCGGGATAGTGAGAAGGTCTTCACTTGGTGCCGGAAAAGGTACAATGTAGGCGCCAGGCGAGCCTCTCTGGGAAGCTCATTTCGAGTATTCCTTATGCCACTTTTTAGGGCTGTGCCCTCCCAAATCAGTATCCAAAATGCAGTGAGACAATTCACAACTTAATGGTGATCACATCCGAACAGAGATCATAAATTAGCAATAGGAGTTAGACTCATGGCTTCGGCAGGGACTCTGGAGTTCATCTAGTTCACCTCCTGCTCAGTGGAGGCTCCGCAATGCAGAATGCATCTGCAACATACCTCTAACAGTTGGCTGTCCAGTCCCTCCTTTGAGAACACCAGTGATGGAGAATCTCCCCACTACTCAAGGCATTCTGTCCCAGGGGCTGTCTAAACGCTCGTAAAGCCCCGGGGTGGGTGCGCAGTGGCGTGGCGTCGATTATACAATGTAGCTGCAATCGCGCACCCACCCAGGGTCTTTCTGCTGAAACTACGGAGAAAAAAAGCCAGGGACTTACCCCGTCTTTTTTCTTGAGGACAGGAAAGACGGCATCAAGACAGCCGCTCACCCCGCTCTAGAGTTACAGTGAAGGCACGGCCAGGCGGGGCCTGGTGGAAAGCGACCTTCGATTGGTCGCCTTCCACCAGGAAGAGGCCGGGGGCGGCTCCAGTCCCCAGATGACTACCCAGAAGCCCCGCGCTCTCTTCTCGGATTACTCGACACCACCCCGGGGAAGGGAAAGCGTGGGGTTTGAGAGGGAGGCGTCGCCAACCCTGGTGCTGTGAAGACCCCCTTCCACACACACTCAATAGAGGCTGGTGGCTCCAACATCAGGGGGGCGGTGAATTCTAGGGCTGATGGGAATTGTATAACAAAACATCCAGAGAACCACAAGCTATTCACCTCTGCTCGGTATCAACACTTGAGTACTGTTAATTCCACAGGATGGCAGAAATTGCTTGTATTGAACAAGACTGTAGCGGGGCTGGGGGAGTCTTTTTTTGGTGATTTCATGGGCTTCAAAAGGCAGACAGGGAGGCTGATGGAGATTTCAAGCGGAAGTAAAGCAAGGGAACGCTCAGATGTAATTACCTCCAAAATCGCTGCTGACATTCCCTCCGAAATGGAACTGTTCACAACGGCGAAGCTGTTTTTCACAGCCGCGTGGAGGTCTTCCTGGAGGATCTCCCGTAGCAAATGGACCCCATCCGCCCTAGCGAGCAAACATTGTTTCGTCCGTTAATTGATCTCCAGACACTGGGCTCTGGGGCCATGGAGTGTTACTTCAATGCAGAAGGCTCAGGGACAACAGTATGTTCTCAGTGTAGAAAGAGAAAGAGTCATAGGAAACTGCCTTATTTAGAGGGAGACCACTGGTCCAGCTAACTCAGTACTGCCTATACCACGGCAAAATGTGGCCCGTGGACAGAAGATGTCCTCCGCCATCCAACCACACTGCTGAATTTGGCGGTGGCATAAAAGAGAGCTGGAGTTAGTGTTGCAGAGTACTAGGAAGGCTCCAATTTCACACGCTTGCAAGCTAAATTGGACCCTTTTAGTGTTCCGCAGTTGCTATGGATGGCTAAAAGTAGGGATCAGGGGGGTGGACCTCAATGAGCTTTTATCAGTCCCCTGTCCCGCCCGTCCCAGCTTGTGGATTTGCAAGGGTCCCCCCCTCCCCCATTAACAGAAGGCTGCGCAAACTGTGGCTGCAATTTGCGCAGCTTTCTGTTTATGAAAAGAAAACCCGAAAAATGTTCCCGGATTTGAGGGGGAAGGATTTGAGGGGCCGGATTTGCAAAGGCTGGACATCCCCGGCTAAAAGGATCACATTTAGCTTTCAAATAGGAGTGGCCGTGGCTCAGGGGTAGAGCACATGTTTTGAACATCTTCCCTCCTGCTCAGCAGTCAAGACACGTGGATGGGAGAGAATTGTGGATTGGGGGGCGGGAAAGTGGTTGAATGGGTCATGAATAGATGGGAGGGAAAAGGTAAGTAGTTCAACTCTTTTCCAACTCGGATGAAAATCCAAGCCGGAGAAGGATTACGGGGGTCACAATGCTTGGCTCATATTTGAAGTGAGCGTTCTGAGCCCCCAATACTTATATTTCCAAGCTGGGGGGGGGGGGAGTACCCTTCGGAGAACTCAGTAAACAGAGATGTTCTTGAAAAAAAACAACACACCTCGGTAGATAAAGCACACGACACGGATAGCCTACCGTTTTACTTTCTCATTGACTTCCTCTGCGAACACTGGATCGACCTATGGCAGAAAAAAAGGAGAAGAGAATTAGAAGGGAAAAACAACAACCAGGTGCATCGTGTCACCAAAGCACCCTCCGTATTAGGAAAAGGCTACGTTAAGAACGTTAGAAGAACCCTGCTGGATCAGACCAAGGGTTCATCCAGTCCAGCATTCTGTTCGCACAGAAAGTCAGACATGAGTTTATCGGAGTCAAAGGAATAGAAAAGCCGAGGGACTTTTAATTGACCAAAGTTAAATGATAGGACATCAACCAGCTCTTTGAATGTCTGTGTGCGCTTACATGCGTAAGCACATAACTCATCCCTCCTGCCAATCGGGGGGGGGGGGGTGTTATTTGTATGATGGTAGTGCTGTTGTTCTGATCCAGCTTAGGTCACACGGGGACCCAGTACTGGGTTCTGACTGAAGACAAATGTTGTAAGGGGAACCTGCCCTAGCTTAGTGGCAGACCGTATCCCATGCAGGCAAACGGTGGCACACTCAACTTCTACTACCTGAAATCCTGGACAGGCATCACCAGTTTAGATCATACGACACTGAGCTGGAAGGACCAATGGCCCTGACTTCCTCCACCAAGGCAGGTGTGACTGGTGCAGGTGCGGGGCAGGGCCTCTCCAGTGGCAGCACCCTGATTGTGGAACTCCTTCCAATTAAGAGGTTAGCCTGGCTCCTTCACTGTCGCCCTTTAGGCAGATCGTTAAGCTGTTTTATTTTCAGGGTTCCACAGCTTACCTCCACGCTTAATAGCCAAGTATTACCTTCGTTAGCCAGCATGGGTATGGTAAAAGTGCCTCTGAACATATGCAGAGTGACTTTTCCCCCCTACCCAGCAAGTGACAGCTTGCCCGTTCCATAGAATCAAGGAGAAGAGTTAATTGTGCAGATGGAATTTATCCCTGTAAACCCTGGAGGGGTGGACTGGAACCCCAATTGGGCTGGATTTCCAACACCCATGTTTTATCGTTGTTGATGATGATTATGATATCTCTTCCTTGTTCATGGCGGTTTTTCTAGATGGACATGATGGGCTTTGCCAAGTCATGCTGTCTTTTACAGGTTCAGGAATTTCCTGACAATTGAGCATGTTTTAATTATGACTGCATCATCATCATCATCATCATTATTACTATTATTATTATTACTACTACTACTACTACTACATTTATATCCTGCCTTTTCTCCTCCTGCAAGAAACCCAAGGTGGCCTAGATGGTCCCCCTCCTCTCCATTTTATACTCACAACAACCCAGTGAGGTAGGTTAGGCTGAGAATCAGTGAGCTTCCGTGGACGAGTGGGGACTAGAACCCGGATCTCCTGAGTCCCAGTCCAACACTCTAACTACCACTCCAGCTCCCCAAAGGTGTTCTGGAAACGCCTTACAAATAAATAAATGGCCCCATCCAGTATAAGGCTGTTTGTATGTTTCAATTTCAGTTTATCCCAGACGTTCCTCCTTATTAACTGATGCCCTGCTGTGCCATAAGCATTTTCACAACCTTAAAAAAAAAAGAGATTCTTCTGCAGACATAACTACATTTAGGATGTATAACGTTTGAAGCGTTTCCCAAATTTGCAGGGATCCGATTGATCCTTCCAACAGTTCATTGGTGGGGGAAAGTAAAGTAAATGCAAAGAGACACCTAACACACCCAGAGTCTTTACAGGAGGCGTTTGAAGGAGTCGGAGGCACAAACCGCATTATACCTGCCTCCCAATTTTCTCTTCCACACCGGTTCTCTTTCAAATCTTGCAGTGTATCGGAGTGGAAAGGCACAGAGATTAAAACAAGAATGAAAAGGGGGAGAAAAAACACAAAAAATCGACAGCCAACCGCAGCAATGAAACGGGGAAGGTAATAAGACAGCGCAGTGTTTTAATGAAAATATTGGGGCTGGATGTTTTAAAAGACAAGTTAATAAAAGAGGACAAATTGCACTCCTTCCGCCTCAAAGGTGTCTGGTGGGTCATGAAACGACAGGGCAGGGCTGCCGTCACCTCAACCGGCAAATTTTACCACCTTGTTGTTAAATCCACGCGACTCTACAGTTTGTTTGCACAAAAATAAGGGAGAGAGAAAACAGTTTTAAGGGTGCGAGCCTGTGGGTCGCGCTCTCGATAGACAAGAGGGCTCCGCTGATCTGATGCCCTGCTGGCGACAGCCAGGCAGGGCAAGACGAGGACCTTGTTCCATTTAAATTGCAAAAAGCAGCAAGGTGGGCCTCTTAGCCTATCTAGTTTGTTTGTTGATTGATTGATTGATTGATTGCATTTGTAAACCGCCCCACAGGCAAAGCTCTCTGGGCAGTTTACATAAGATTAAAACATTTAAAAACAATATACAAAAATTTTAACTACAAAACATACTATATATATATATACACATAAGTTTAAAAGCATTCTAATAACTTAAAAAGCTATGAGCCTAAAAAGCAAAAACAGACCCAGGCTCATCAGATGTTGCTAAATGCCTGAGAGAAGAGGAGAAAGTCTTGACCTGGCGCCGAAAAGATAACAATGTTGGGGCCAGGCAGGCCTCGTTGGGGAGATCGTACCACAATTTGGGGGCCACCACAGAGAAGGCCCTCTCCCTTGTTGCTGACCTCGGAGGTGGGCAGGGAAGGGAGTGGAGAAGCCGTAGGATTCCATGCATGCCAGCCTCTCCTCTTCCCTAGACGACCCAGCATGCCCCTTTCTCCCCCCCCCCTTCAGGCTCGCTTCTCCCTGCCCCGAGTTTCTCCCCCTCTGAGCTCGCTTTTCTCCCTCTCTGAACGTTTCTTCTTTTCCAAGTTCTCCCCCCCCCCCCAGAAGGGTTTCTCCCTTTCCGAGTGCTCTATTCTCCAAATCACCCCCATCCCTCTGGAATAGGTTCCCATCGGGAGTCCACCCTGCACCATCATCTTAAGAAGGCCTTGAAAACATATTATTTTATGCTGGCCGTCTCCTAATATGATTGCTGTTGGTGCTGTTTGTATTTTTTAAAATATATATGTATTTTTCTACAGCTATATTTGCGTAAAATTCCAGAAAGTTAAAAAAAACCTGGTCCATAAGTCTGCAGAATCCATGTGAATCACGGCTGGATTCATAGAACTCTAACGCATTTGATTCCATTGTGGATTTCTCCAACATCTCTCGTGACACTTGAGTGCGACCAATAGGCAAGACTCCTGCCTCCCATTACCAATAGAGGCCTTTGCCAAAATATTAGGGCAGAAAAATGGCTGGTGGCAAGCCTGTTTCTTTGCAAGGGGAGGAAGTTGGTGAGTAGATTTCAGGAAATGGGCTTTTTAGCCAGGTGACGTACCCCCTCACACACACACACATCTGGGTCAGATTCAAAGCACTGATATTAACTTTCAAAGCCCTAAATGGCTTGGGGCCAGGTTATCTAAAGGAACGCCTCCTCCCATATGTACCTGCCCGGACCCTAAGATCATCCTCGGGAGTCCTTCTCCATGAACCCCTGCCAAAGGAAGTGAGGCAGGTGGCTACCAGGAGGAGGGCCTTCTCTGCTGTGGCACCCTGACCATGGGATGAGATCCCTAGAGAGGTTCACCTGGCACTTACGGTACACTCTTTTAGATGTCAGGTGAAGACCTTCAGCTATTGGGCAACATAAAAATGCAATACATAAATAAATAAACAAACAAATCCCACCATCTTGAAGAGCCTAACCTTTGGTGATTTATTGGCCGCAACCATCAGTGAGGGAATGACTCGCATGGTTTCTCCCACCCCTCAATCCCAAACTTCCCTGAAATTGCAACCCCAAAGATTTTAGCCTGAGTCTCTACAAGTTAATCAAATTTACCTGGGGTTCCTCCGCCCCTCCCTTCCCCACAATTCCATTGTCAGATGGGAGTTTTGTGCAGACTCGTGCCAGACAGAAATCTCAGTCATTTGCTACCAGCTAACATCTGTTAATTATGTGCAAACGCAGACCAGCAGAAACAGCCTTGAAATAGCCTGAACTGTGCAGAACACAGAGATGAGTTGTCTGTGCCGATGTGAGAGGTGTAGGAAGAGAAACAACGGCTCATCAGTAGTCACAGGACGTGTTTACTCCACGGGGGACAGCGGCTCCTGCTTGCCACAGAAGCCGAGAAGACTGATAGACACGTTTGGAAAATCAAGACGCACCATCAGGGATGAACAAGTAGGGTCAAAGGAGGCAGGGTGATTTTTAGCAGGCAAATCCTGATCCTGATTTGAGATCGGGGCTCTGACACTTTTTGGGTTTTTTTTTTCAAGGAAAAGAGTTGTCGGTTGTAAGCGCATCACTTAGCCAATTACAAATTCCAGTGATTGATTCTGAACGTCCAGGGGCAGTGACTTCCACAGATTAACTACGTTTTGCCTGGCGGAATTACAAGCATATCCTTGGGTCCAGTTTGAAGCAGCTGCTACTTAATCTTAGCTAGAATTCAGTGCACCATGGAAGTCAAAAATAGCACCAGATGTCCCCTTGTGGCTAATTTTCCTTCCCCAAACAGAGGAGTTTTCTTTCTTTCTTTAAAAAAAAAAAATCCTACGAGGAAATTTGATGGGTTATTTTCCGTGGCAACATTTTGCGATTGGCTGCATCCCTGGACAAGGGAGATAGAGGCAGCAGCAGAGTGCAATTGCTTGAAATATGATGTTATTTATTCTCCAGCATAATAGCATGAGTATCCCTACAATGAGATAGCTGCCAGGGATGGTTGGGAAACGGATTTGGGGTGTCTTTGAGGCAGACAGAGCCGATCTGTGGGGTTCAATCCGGCAAGAGATGCAATCCCTTGCACTGTGCAATCTCTGCACTGCACTCTACTGGCAAATCCCTCCATGGTGGGGGGCAGACTATGGAATGAATGGCACTCTCTCACAATGAAATGCAAAAACAAATTTACATACAACGAAAATCAAAGGCTCTGTATTTCAAAAGGTTGTTCGGAAGAAAAAGGGATAATAATAATAATAATAATAATAATAATAATAACAACAACTTACTGCTGGTCCAATGATAATCAGGTGTATGCTGGGCTCCTCTCTGTGCCATTCTATCAAACAAGGGGGAGAAAGTTCTGGTTATGGAAAAATTCAATTCTATTACCAGCGGCTTGAATCAAGATAAAGGTTTTGTGTGCTTTTTCAAAACAACAACACTTATTTGGCTTACCTAGCATCAGGATGTTTGTATTAACAGTAACAACCATTTTGTGAATGACCACTTCTAATAATGTGGCTGTCACTGCATTTAACTTCCCACCGTTTTCAGAGTTTATAATCCCCGCCCCCAACTGTATGAACTTTATATAAACCTGAAAATCGCCCAAGTGCTCCATGCGTCCAATGAAGCGGACTGTAGTCCACAAACACATGCACCATAATAGATTTGTTAGATGTGAAGGTGCCAAAAGATTGTTGCTTTTCCCTCTGATAATAAAGGTTGCACTCTTACGCGCACTTCCTGAGAGTAAGTCCCAGAGAAAGGGGGGTTATTCTGAGTAGACATGGATAGGGTTGCATTGCAAGGTGGGGGTTTTGGTTTTTTTCAACTGATTAATCAGATGCCTCTGATTTACTGGGCAGCTTCACAATTTGGGGGCAGGGAAAGCCCTATGAATCAGTACTAGAGCGTTCATTTCAACGGAGTAAACCAGAACTTTGATATAGCTGCAGGAATCCCCAATCCCTTTGGATCAAGGGGTACATCTGGAATTTTGAGAGTGTCATGGGCACTCTCACAAAATGACTGCCATGGGGGGGCTTGCCCCATTCACCAAATGGCTAACCACGGGGTCACGGCTAGTCGGCAAACACTCATTTCCCAGAAGGCAACTGGTAAGACTAAAATAAAAACAACTCGTCCAAGGAAGTTAGGTAAAGGCAGAATCTGAGCACCAAAGGACAAAACCACTCTTTTGGATCCAAATAAAGACGGCGCTGGAGGGCAGCCCTCTGCTTTGCCGCAGCCCAACCTCACACATTTATTTTTTTGTTGTTGTGGTTGCTGTTTTTAAATCTTAAGGAATATAATAAAAATCAGCAGGTGGTTGTAAGAAAGGTCCCACGGGTGGTGGGAAAGGGGCCCACGTTGGAGACCCAAGGCTTAGAGGGGGAAGTCAATGAAAAAGGTGGGGGAGATGAAACCCCACCAGACCACTGAACCCATGATTGCTGAGGGGGTACATGGAGAAGGAAGCGGTTCAGGTGCACAAAAGCAGTTCACAAACCCTTCAGACAGCAGTCGGGATTTACGGCCATCCCATGAGCCCAGGAGGGCTAATAGATTTGTTGACAAAATGTCATACCCTCAATCAGCTAAGACTGCTTTGATCAGGTGACAGAGACCTTTCTTTTATTAGTGAAGTGCACTACTTACTATGCCAGCGTATATTTAGATAGTTGTAAATATAGCTTCGTTAAAGATTGGATTAGTCTGACAATTAATGCCACCATTTAATCAACGATATGTGGCTGTGGGCCAGTTCTGAAGTCACAACGCTTTTGGGTTTTCCCTTCTTTAACACAAATGTAATGGCCTGTGCCCTCCCTCCCTCTCTCTAACACACACACACACACAACACACACACACACACACTCCCTCTTATAAGAACAGGATCAGGCCAAGGGTCCATCTAGTCCAGCACTCTGTTCATACAGTGGTCAACAAGCTGCCCATGGGAAAACCACAAGCAGAAGATGAGAGCAACAGCACCCTCCCGCCCATGTTCCCCAGCAACTGGTGCACAGAGGTTTACTGCCTCGGATACTGGAGGTAGCACCTAGCTATCAGGACTAGTAGCCAAGGATAGCTTCCTCCTCCAGGAATTTACCCAACCCCCTTTTAAAGCCATCCAAATCGGTGGCCATCACCACATCTTGTGGTAGTGGATTCCATAGTTTAACTACGTGCTGTGTGAAGAAGTCCTTCCTTTGATCTCTCCTGAATCTCCCACCCATCAGCTTCATGGGATGATCTCGGGTTCTAGTATTATGGCAAGAGGGAGAAAAATGTCTCCTTATCCATCTAGTCCAGCACTCTGTTCACATCGTGGCTAACCAGCGTTGACCAGGGACCAACAAAGCAGGACATGGTGCACACAGGCTTACTGTCTCAGATCCTGGAGGTAGCACCCAGCCATCAGGACTAGTAGCCATGCATAGCTTCCTCCTCCAGGAATTTGTCAACCCCACTTTTAAAGCCATTCAAATTGGTGGCCATCTCGTGGTAGTGAATTCCACAGTTAAACTCCAGATTAAACTCCAGATTAAGCTAGTTGTTGAACTCCAGCAACATCTGGAGGGCCGCTGACCTAGACGGACCAAGGTTCTCGAGCGGGGAAATGGAAAGTGGGGGGAAACCTACCTGCAAAAATGTCCACTAAATAAAGCGGGTCCTTGACTCTTCTCAGACCGCAGATTAAGAGGAAGATGCGCAGATCGTTGCTATCCTGAGGAATCCCTTTAAAAAAACAAAAAGCATTGCAAAGAAATCTTTTAACATGTTTGGAAATAGTGAAAGGGACAAAAAGTGAAAGGAATCAGTCAGTAAATAGTAATGATGCTACTATCTAAATCCAAGTAAACTGCCCAGAGAGCAGCATAGCATTGTAATGAAATCCACACCCAGCACATTGCTTTCCTAAAATCTTTGTGATCTCTTTTAAGACTGGCATAAAACACAAGATGCTCAAATATCACCCGCCGTCGAGGTAGTTCTGGAAGCTGATTTCCCCGAAATGTCACAGGGGGGGGGGGGGGTGTTGTTGTTGTTAGCCGGTGGCACGTTCCGGCGATATTGCTTTTTAAAATTAAAAACCAACCCAGGGATTTTAAAATGCTTTCATTTCCATACGATTTTCAACCGCGTCATTTAGCTTCAATCGGAAAAAGCTGAGCTGTCGTGTGTGGCTGCAGACAACGGAAGAGGCGATACAGTGTGATCTAAGGAGGTAACATTTAATAAATTTCATGGCTAAAAAATAAAATGAAAAATAAACGCAAGGACTCAAAAGAGACCTCAGTTACAAACTGCTGACTAACAAGTAACGAAGAAAAAGGAGGATTCGTAACCAAAATATCCCTAATGCTCTAAAAACTCAAACGTATATTGCTTCGTAGAGTCACCCTGAATGTCACTTTGTTTAATATCCCAATAAGATTAAAACTATTTCCGCCGTTCTTCAGATTGATTTTTTGCCATCTCCCTTTGCACAGAGGCAACTGGTTAATTTGATCGCAAGAGCAAAATCCCACAATTTTATTTTAATAACCATTCTTCACTTTTCCTCCCCCTTTCTCCTGATATTTATCAACAGATCATTCTGGCATCCAATAATCCATGAAAAGTAGTATTCCTTGAAACTGCTCCTTTCAAGAATGTCCACAAGCGGATCCTTAATTTGATAATGTATCCGAAACGCAGCCCCGGCGTTGTCGATCAGATAGGCCTGATGAGAGTCGCAGGCCAAAACACTTGGAGGACCACAAATTATTTATTTATTTACAACATTGGTATATAAACAAATTCCAGAGTGGCAAACATACAAAGTTAAACAGTAAAAGATACAAAAATAAAAACACCAATAAAAATCTTGGTTGTCGGTCAAGGAGTGCTTCTTGGAATGGAGCTATTTTCAGGTGCCGGAAACACAGCATCGGCGCTTGCCTGACCTCTAGGGGCAGGGAGTTCCACAGAAAGGGGGCTACCACACTGAAGGCTCTTCTCCAGATGGACTCCAATCGGGCCATAAGTCCATGTGGAACCACCAGGAGCATGCCCTCTGACGACCTCAGTGACCGGGCAGGTTAGTAAACGAGAAGGCGCTCTCTCAGTTATCCTGGTCGTGAGGAACCCATGGCACTTCCAATGTCACTGGACTGCATTATCCCCAACTGATGGGATTATGAGAATTGGGGCTGATGGGAATTGCAGTTCAGCAACTCTAGACAGGTTCCCCACGCCTGATATACAGTATAGTATCTGTGTCCATAAGACCTGCACACAGGGCTCAGGAATTAAAAGGATATAATGGGCAAGAATTGCCTCAGAACCCAGCATCCTCCATCCCTGCTTTTTACCATGAAAGGCAGACTTCTGTAGCCCGTTAGGCCACTTAGGAGTTTTGACTCTCTCTTTGCTTAACCAAAGAGGTTTTAAATTTTCAAACATGACTCCAGGATATGCATTAGCTGGTGGTATTCATTTATTTACTACCAAAGGTCGTCGCGAATTACGATTCTCATTAGCACAAAAGAAAGGAACAAGTTGAGCCAAGATAAAAATCAAGGGGATCGAAGTATCGATATCTCCCTGATTACCCCCCTCCCCCCAAAAAACCCTCAAGGGGATCATTATCTAGACGAGGAAGCTAGTTGTACAGTTCCACAACGACTTATCTCAAACTCTCACTGCAACCAAAATTAACACACGACATGTCTGATTCTCTCGGTGGCTCCAGCTGAACAAAATTGTCTTCAAGGTGGCAAGTTTGTCTGAGACAGATAAGATTTGCTTTTCTTTTAAAAGTGTATATGTGTGGTGTGGGGAATCAAAAAGAGCAAACACTTTGAGCCTCTGGGAGACGTAGCAGTCCTGTTAAAAAAAAAAAAGTACAGGACGAAAAACTGTTATCTCGTCTTTTCATGGGCACCGAAGGTTGGAGTGGGAGAAGATGCAACCAGCCCTGACTCAATGCGGATTGAGTCAGGCCAGCTCGTGGGAAAACGAGGTGGAGTTCAGAGGAGGGCAACGAGGACGATCAGGGCTCTGGACACAAAGTCCTATGAGGAGAGAGTGAAAGAACTGGGCAGGTTTAGCCTGGAGAAGAGAAGATTCAGGGGACACAGGATAGCACTCTTCAAATACTTGAAAGGTTGTCACACAGAAGAGGGCCAGGATCTCGTCTCGATCAACCCAGAGTGCAGGATGCGGAATAATGGGCTCAGGTTACAGGAAGCCAAATTCCAACTGGACATCAGGAAAAACCAATTGACTGTTAGAGCAGTACGACAATGGAACCAATGACCTAGGGAGGTCGTGGGATCTCCCACATTAGAGGCATTCAAGATGGAGCTGGACAGCCAGGGATGCTTTAAGGTGGATTCCTGCATTGAGCAGGGGGCTGGACTAGATGGCCTTATAGGCCCCTTCCAACTCTACTATTGTCCGGACTTGTGGGGGGGGGGGGGACTGAACTGATGCAATCCCAGTGAGAGTCACCAGCCCTGGACCGATTCCTCTGACATCCGTAATATCACAGGTTAAGTCTTCCTCTCCGCCAAGGCAACCT
This sequence comes from Anniella stebbinsi, assembly GCA_029215795.1. NCBI lineage: Eukaryota > Metazoa > Chordata > Lepidosauria > Squamata > Anniellidae > Anniella > Anniella stebbinsi. Next base: position 17,715,979 of record JARDYH010000010.1, read on the forward strand.
TTCCCAACTGGGAACCTTCCTGATGTTCTGGACTGCAACTCTCATTAGCCAGAGCCAGCACAGTCAACGGTCAGAAATGCTGTGAATTGACAGCACAGTTATACAACTGATTCTGTTCTCTCTTTGAAAAGCAGGCTTTGACTTTCTCTGGGCATAATCCTCCCCTAGGCTTTGTAAATACAATCAGGAGAGCATATCAAGAAAAGAGAAGCAAAAAATCCTAAAGACTGCCGACGGAACACTAAAATAAAGAAAAGTACAAAGCAAGACACAAGCAACATCCCTTTAAAAGGGCTTTGGAACAGCATTCACTTAATGCCATCCTAGCATGTGTGGCTAAGAATGAAAACAAACCCCAACTGTTCGAGAATCGCAGATAAAACTCTTACAAAACGCACCTCGCAGATCGTTAATCTTACTGCAGGGCCTACAGGCCTCTATGCAACTTAGCGATATCAAAAAGAAAACCTGCTGGAAGTGAAGGAAGCTGCTGGGGAGAGGATCTTATCTTAAGTGACTTATATATATATTTCTTCGCCCCGTTTGCTCAAAGAAAGAAAATGCGAGGCATTTTGTCCTTATTTGAGGCTTGTACCCAGCTGTTTGCTGCACTGTGTTCTCTGATAAGAGAACGCTCAACATCCCTTAAAACCGGAGAGAGGCTTTGGACGTCACCTGCACAACTGTTTCAGCAAGCGATTAACAGCGTAATAATAATAATGATAATAATAATAATAATAGTCGGTCCCCAGATCAAGATAATCCCTGGCTGTCCCTCATGAACAGAGACAGTTTAGCATTGAATACCCGTTGTTAGGTACAAAAGGCAGGGAAGGATTATCCATCACCTTCAATGCAACTTCTGACTTCCCACGGCCTGTCCTTTGGAAACGGGATGCTGGTCCAGACTGGACCCCCACCCCTCCAAATGTTTTGGATTACAACACCTATGTCCATAGTGATAGGATTATTTAGTCGTGATGCCTCTTGTTGCAAAGGCAATTAGCAGAGAAAAAAGCAAAAGGGAAAACAGAATGAGTGTTTTCCAGTCCCACAAGTGCACAAGGCTATCTTAATAAAAAGAGACCACACTCAGTGAAAGAAAGAAAAAATAAACAACCATTTACTCACAATATTCTTGCATATAAAATGCAGGTACAGCATAGAGTGTGTCTTCATGGAAGGTTTGCTTTGAACATCCCTATCAAGGGTCAAATTAAACATTACTTTAAAAGATGGACAACCATCTGTCAGGGATGCTTTATGGTGGATTCCTGCATTGAGCAGGGGGTTGGACTGGATGGCCTTAGAGGCCCCTTCCAACTCTACTATTCTATGATTCTATGTAGTTGGGGGATGGGATTTAACCCTTTGCCCCTTGTACAGTCTTGATTCAGATCCCCCCATCCCTGCTCCCATTTTTTTCCCATTTATACTACCAAAAAGGCATATATCGGCACAGGAGATGTGCAGGATCCGGTCCGCAGCATGGGCAAGGGGATTAAATATCCCTACACCCCATGCTAGAATCCAATCCAGATGGGGGCCCCCTGTGTTTACTCTTGAGTAAAAAAAAAAGGAGAGAGCTATATGTCTTCAAAGCAATGTGCAGGTTGAGTCCAAGTTATATTTTCCTGGACTATTGTTAATTCCAATACGTAAACTTTTCGTTGCTGTTGAAAGGAGACTTTCAAAACTCCCCTTGCGTTTTAGGGTTCCTGCAGGTGCTGTAGTTATCAGGAAACATTACCAGTCATAACAACCCGTGAAGCCATCCTTCCCTGGGAAGGCACAGCAGAATCCAAAAGACCCGCTTCAGCATCAAGTAAGGTAGAGGAAGCTATCCGAGATTTGCAGAATTCTTCAGTGACCATTTACATTCCACTTTTTTCGGCAGCCTTCCAGAGAGAGAGAGAGAGAGATGGCGTATGTGCGTATTTATATAGTTTGCCAGTCCAGATCTGAGACATTTCAGGTCTTCCTTGTTTGGATTCTCTCAGAAGCTGAGCCTACGCTGGAACCTGATGGTGAGGGTTACATCACCTCTCTGATCCCAACGCTTCTCTTCCCTTTGAACCGTCTGCAGTCTTTCATCCCCCCCTTGAAGAGTGGCCCTTTCATCTCCCTTCTAAACATTTCAAAGTGTTAACCGATCGTCTACAAAAAGCGAAAGCGGCACTCTGTCCTCAGGCCTCCGCCCCAAAAATGGTATTTTATGTTCCGGTGTTTTTGGTCTCGGGAAGACTTTTTTCCAAGTCCTGAAATAAGCCTTCTGATCACTTTCCGTAAGATCCAAGAACCGAGGCGTTTCCTCCACATGCGGAAACGTACGTACGTGGGTGGAGACTGCGTGAAGATACAAAGCCAGCTAATATCAAGTCAGATCGCTGGAGCCATCCCTCTCAAGATGGTCTACTACACCAGGATTGGGCAGAAAGAAGGTGTCCCAAACACCTGGCCATGCTGGCAGGGGCTTCTGGGAGTTGAAGTCCAAAAATCCAGAAATCTACCTTCTGCCTGTTTCTGTACCAGCAGTGGCTGTCCAGAATTTCAGGTAAGAGTCATTCCCAACCCTACCTGAAAATGTCAGGAATGGAACCTGGGACCTTCTCGACCACTAGGAACAACGGATCATGGGAAGCTGCCTGATAGTGAGTCACGCCGTTCGTCCATCTAACCCGATATTGTTGACACGGATTGGCAGCATCGTTCCAGGGCTTCAGTCCGGAGTTTCTCCAGCCCAGAGATGCCAGGATCATAAGAACGTAAGAAGGCTAAGCAGGATCAACTCTGCAGATGCTGCCAATCTGTGTCAACAACACTGGGTTAGATGGACCACTGGCCTGACTCAGTATACGTCCCCTGCCCCTGCTCGTTCTTCCATCTAGTCCAGCATCCTGTTCACACAGTCCTGCTGTCAACTAGAACTCCACGAGTAGAACTTGAGTGCAACAGCACCCTCCCGCCTACGTTCCCCTGCAGCTGGTGTACATCGGCTCACTGTCTCTGATCCTGGACTACCTGGGACCTTGTGAAGAACCTGGGACCTTCTGCATGCAAAGCCTGGGCCTGACCAGACAAAACGTAAGAACCTCTCAGTTCAGTGGGGTTTTGTCTCAGCTGTACAGGAAGCGGCCTTGTACAGATTCAAACCATGGGTCCATCTAGTTCAATATCATCGACACTGACTGGCAGCCGCTTTCCATGGTTTCAGGCAGGATTCTTTCCTTGCCCTACCTGGAGATGCTGGGGATCGAACCTGGGACCTGCCACACGCTCTACCACTGAGCTTACGGCCGTTCTCAGATTCAACAAAGATTCCGGTGACATAAAAGCCATGCGATGGTGCTAACAGGGCATTTCTTCTCTGCATCATTTAGCAGGCAGGCATAGACCGGCTCACCTCGCCTTCTTTCTTCCTATGTGGTGGCATTAGAGTTCACTGGAAGCAACGCATGCATTTTTGAGATTCCCACCCCCCCCAACACCGCCATGCTCTTTCGCCATTCATGTGTTGCCGGTTCCTTTAATCACACAGAACAACCAGGTGCAGGATCCAATCATCGCCAGGGCAACGCTCCCCGGTGACAAATCATCCCGCTTTTGAAAATTATCCATTTCTCTCCCCCCCCCCCTCGTTCCTGGGCTGCGCCCGCACACTATGATTTACTGGAAATGAAACAACCTCACAATGCTCAATTTAAGACTTGGACACTGGTTCTGAATAATGACACACATTTACTGCCGTGATAAAGCAATAGAATCCTCGCAGTTCATTTGTAACGGAGGGGAGGCTGCGCTCTCTGAGACGCGATTGATGAGCGGGCTGCTGAAATGTTTTTGCTTGAATACTTCCCCAGAGTGAAATACTGAGAAACCGGCACCTCCCAATCCACCCCACCCGCCATCGCCCCGTTGATAGTCAAAGGAGCATTTACCATTTTGGTGGTGTGAAAGGTAAGGCAGCCTCGTCACAACAAGCCGTTCTTTCAGTCTGTATTCTATTATAAACCCATTCACATCCCACCTGTACCAGGATCCCTTCTCGATCATCCCAGAGCGCAGGACACGGAATCATGGGCTCAAGTGACAGGAAGCCAGATTCCGGCTGGACATCAGGAAAAACTTCCTGACTGTTAGAGCAGTACGACAATGGAAACCATGAACTAGGGAGGTGGTGGGCTCTCCCACACTAGAGGCATCCAAGTGGCAGCTGGACATCCATCCATAGGGATGCTTTAAGGTGGATTCCTGCATTCAGCAGGGGGTTGGACTCGATGGCCTTATAGGCCCCTTCCAACTCTACTATTCTATGATTCTGTGATAGAACTCAAGCATGAGAATCCCCAGTGGTCTCCCTTCCAGGCACTGACCGGGTCCGGTCCAGCTTAGCTTCAGCAAGGTGGGGCATCACACGCCTTCAGATCACACCCTGGGAATACTGGCTTCGTTTCACCTGGGGCCTATGAAAGCCCAGTATTCCCAAACCACACTAGCTGGGACTGCTGAGAGTCCAAAACTGGCTGGGGAAGGCTGGTCTAGAACCAGGGTTCTCCACTCTTGAACCTACTAAAATAAAAATAATAATTATTATTTATTTATTTATTTCTTACCTGCCTCTCCCTTTGGATCGAGGTGGGGAACAACATGAATAACAATACAGATCAAATACATAAATTAATTAAAAGAACATATAAAACAATCAACACGTTTTAAAATTCTTAGTTAGGGAGACATTTTTCCTCTCTCTCTCAAAATACTAGAACCCAAGGGGGTCATCCCATGAAGCTGATCGGTGGGAGATTCGGGAAAGATACAGGGAAGGACTTCTTCATACAGCGCATAGTTAAATTATGGAATTCACTACCACAAGACGTACTGATGGCCACCAATTTGGATGGCTTTAAAAGGGAGGTGGATAAATCCCGGGAGAAGGCTATCAATGGCTACTAGCCCTGATGGCTAGGTGCTACCTCCAATATCTGAGGCAGTAAGCCTGTGTGCACCAGTTGCTGGGGAACATGGGTGGGAGGGTGCTGTCACACCGTGTCCTGCTTTGTTGGTCCATGGCTGACAGCCGGTGGGCCAGTGTGTTGACAGAATACCAGATGGACCCCTCAGTCTGTTCCAGCATGGCGCTTCTTATGTTCTCAATCAATGGGATGAAGAGGGAAATCCAAACTTTGTACTGCATTTGGTTTGTAGTCAATACAAGTTTGTTTGGGGGTGGGGGTGATTCTAAAAAAGCTACACTGTTTCCAGCTTTCTATTATTCTCACGACTGCCGAATTAAATAACTGGATCGGCACCCTCTCCCTCCTAACAGCGTTAGCTTTGGTTTAGAGGGAGAAAATCAATTTTCCCCTTGCCGGCAGGAACTGTAACAAACCCAGAGGACACGGCCTCTGTTTAGCTTTCAATTTCAGATCTCAAAAGGAGTCTGTGTTCTGCTGCTAAAAGGAAAGTTATGGATGTTAATTATGAAAGCTCAAAAAAATAAAAAGGGGGAAAACCTTTAACGAGGAGTCTCAAAAGATCCATTCAGAAATGGGTATCCAATTAATTTCACCAATTTGGCCAGCCAATACGGACGTAATGGCAGAAGCCAGTGTTCAAGGGTGTGTGTGTGTGTGTGGGGGGGGGGGGATGTCCTGTTTCAGATTGCAAAAAAAAAAAGGGGGAGAGCATCCAAATCAGGACCAACCTGTTCCTCCCCCCTTTTTTTGTCTTGTTTGAGATGGCCACAGCTCTTCTAACATTTGTCTCGCTGCTGACCTCATGCCCATTTCCCATTCGCTGCTCACTCCGTGCGAACATGAAATCTGCCCAAATCGAATTGCGATCGAATGGGAGAGCTGCACAACTTTCCCCCAATTTCCCAACTTTCCAGCGGGGACCATCGAGTTTACAGAAGCAATTCATGCAAATTTGGAAACTTGCGCGAATCAAACTTGGAATCAGGGATGAGAGGAACGCAGGCCCGCGTTCAACAATTTAGAGATATTTTTGGCCAACGCAGGCACTCACACTTGGGTTCAGACCCGCAAACGGGGCACGCTCATGCGTTTTGTGAACAGAAACGAAATCCTCGTACTTTCCTATGTACAAGCTGTTTGGAACTCCACACCGGGGCTGGAGAACCTCCGTCCCGTCGACGGCAAGAATATAAATCTTTGAACTGCAGCAAGGACAGAGATTTGAGATTGGCGAGTCTATTGTTCAGAAGACCGGGGCGGGGTGGGGACTGTGTGGATGGGGCTTACCTGCAGTCTGAAGAAATTCCTTCCAGTTAAAAGAGGCATTGGGGGAGGTCAGAATTCCTAAACAAAACAGATGAATAATCATAGCAAAATCATGCATTAAACCAGTGGAGAATCCAGGGGCTGCTTCTAGCCCCCCCCCCCCGGCAACAATGGGGGTGAAAAAGGTATTTGAAACCTCCCCCCATAATTTTTTTAAAAAAATGGTGTCTGGAATGGCCATGGAGCATGTTAAAATTAGCATGTTTTGGGGGGAAGCCCCCCAAAAGCTTCAAAATGCCTGCTCTGGACGCCCATTTTTTTTAAAAAAATTAGAACTAGGGGGGCATTGGGGGCAACATACATACATTCAACCATCCATGGCAAGCAATCCGTCACAGGCACATCCCACCAATGTTAGCTGGATTCCTCTTTCTTTCTGGGGTCCCCCTTCAAAGAGCTGGGGCTAGTTCTATATCTCGCGGTAGGGACGAGGGGTTGGATGCTAACTCCCATCAGGCTCAGCTGTCACGGTCCACGATGATGGGACCCGTCACGTGGATTTTCTCCTGCCGGACAACTCATTTCTCAGCGATGGTGTAAAACCTCCACTACGGAGTTCTAAAACCAAGCCGGCGATATTCCTGCCCTCTTGGCATCTGCTCCACCTCCGATTTCGCATGCCGTTAAAAACCAGGCCGTTACGTTTCGAGCTTGTTGTTCCAGCTGCCTCCAAACCTACCCTGAGCTGCCGCTGCAGCATTGCAAAGCAAAACATCCCTCTCTCTGTAGGTTTAGGTCATCACTGAAGAAATAGGAAGCAGACACTCACCTTGAGCTTGGACGTAGATTTTGTTCCTGGCGTGAGGCTTGAAAAGGAGAGAGCGAGGGGGCAAAGGGGGAGAGAAACAGGACAATTTAATTGCACCCAACAATTCGTGGGTTGTCACAAAGTTCTCCTGTTTTAGAGAATGCTCTTCCCAAGCCATTTGCAGAGGGACGGAAGGAGGGACAGGCTGGCAAGCCAGTGTAGCGTAGTGGCTAGAGTGTTGGACTGGGACTCAGGAGATCCGGGTTCTAGTCCCCCACTCGGCCATGAAGCTCACTGGGTGACTTTGGGCCAGTCCATGACTCTCAGTCTAACCTACCTCGCAGGGTTGTTGTGAGGATAAAAAGGAGAGGAGGGCCATGTAAGCAACCTTGGGTTTCTTGCAATACATAAATAAGCCATCCATGTCCGACTGGTTGTCCTCCATTTGTTTTGGACTACAATTCCAATCGGCCTCAACCAGTACAGCCAAAGGTCAGGGGTGATGGGGAGTGTAGTCCAAAACATCTTGGAAAACTTGTTTACGAATGTCTGACAGCCCAAGAGCCAAGCTGGTTGCACTTCGCAGGGGTTTTGCCCCTTTTATAAAGGAGCATTTTGAGCAAGGTCAGAAGCAGAGTGGGGTTGGAGGCCTGAAATGAGCTTTAATCAATATATACGTTAACCATCAACCCATTTTGTAATTTGACACAATTACCAGGTTGGCTCAAAAGTGGACTTTTACCCCCCCCCCCCCCCAAAAAAAAACCTCCGCTGGCATGCCGGCGACATTTTCAAGCATCCATTAGAGAGCGTGTGTTGCGCTGGGAGAGAGGGGAAAATGCCTCTTTAAGAGGAGACTGGAAGGGGGGATGAAAAGAAATAAGAACAGATAATGAAGGCTGCAGTTAAAAGAAAAAAGAAAAAAAGAAAAGGTTGCCATCAAAGACGGCGCAATTTGTTTTGAAGGCAAAGAATCATTGCAGAAGAGCGTACTTATCTGGAGTAGGCCTTTTCAACTGTATCAAAATAAATTAAAGCCCTGTCTGAGATTGCTATCAAATACAGTATTTATACAGGAGGGAACGCTGCCACACTCCAGAGCTTTCTGCACCAAAGCCCCTCTTTATGCCTGACGTAGTTTTATAACCACTGCATGCAAAAGCCCAGCCTTTTCCTGGGGTGGGGGTGGGGGTTGGTTCAGACACAATGCTAAACTAGCCTTTCCCCACCTCGAGTTGCCAGGCATGGTGGGGGACTACAGCCTTCATCGTCCCCAGCCAATGCAGCCAAAAGTCGGAGAGGATGGAAATTGTAGACCGACCACCTTCGGGGACCCAAAGCTTGGTTTGGCATGACTTCCACGAAGAGATACGCATGTGTTCGCTCCCCTCCCCCCCCCCCACCCCCCCCACCCCGGTGGCACGGCAATTTCTTGACTTGCTTTTGGGATTTCGGTAACCCATTGTTTGGCGTCGCTCCCGAAACCGCAATCGCCCCACGCTGGGATCCGTTTTGTGGGGGAAACTGTGGTTTACAACGCATCCAGTGCCGTTTGTAACACGGTCGCGACACGCTGAAGGCCGTTTTTGTTTCGTTTCGTTTAAATTCCAGGGCTGCAAGCAGCCCGACCAATTTTGTGTTGTTAATAAAGACGTGAGCGACACGAATGGGATTTTAAGAGAGGAGTTTGTGGCGCACAGTTCGAAGCCTCTTCGTCACGCTAGCACACGAAAACACATCCTAGGCCAGAGATAGGCAAGCCGGGGGCCCATAGCCATTTGGAACCTCAACTCCTACAAGCCCCAACCAACGTGGCCAATGGCCAAGAAGGATGGAGTCCTGTTGTCTAACATCTCAAGGCCATGGGACTGCCTTCCCCTGCTCCAAGGGCTAATCAGTGCTTTAGCCCTCGCCCTTCTGTGCAAGCCCTCGCAACGGACAAGGCGAGAGCGAGATCAGAAGCCGATTCGCATTGAGTACACTTGAGTTGACGCAGGACGTTGCCGTGAAGGCTCCGCCAGCCAAGTTCCTATTAAGCTGAAAACGGCTGGCGAAGCAAATAGCAGAGGAGGAATAGGGCTCTATTATTATGGAAATTGAAACTGAAGGGGATGCCAATGCTTGCTGTCTATCGCTGGGAGTCATTAAACTGAAATGAAGGGAAAGTGCAGGGGAGTGGCGCAACCCTCGGTCACACCCAGCCCCACTGATCAGGAGGCGCCAGATCGAATGTCGGGGAAGGCTCATCCCAGTCTACAACAGAGCAGCTTCAACGGCCACCTTCAGAGGCAGAGGCGCAGTTCACACAACACGTTGATCCACGCAGTGTGAAAGCTCCACTGTTTTAACTCCATCGTTGTGTGAATGTAATCTCCCGTGGAGTTGCGCAAAAGTCAACGCAGCGTTTGATTGGCAGTTCCTCTGCCCAATGGTATCCCATCAGTCATTGCTGTAAAAACAAAAAACCCATCCTGGAGGCTCTCCTTCAACTATTATTATTATGGCAACCCAACCAGGGTTTTTGGGAGGCTCTCCTAGAGTGGCACTCCCTCCTTTCACCGCTCTAGCCAGGGAACTCTGTAGCCAGTGGGAAAAGTCAACTCAATGCAACAGGAAACTTGACGGTGCTGTCCACACAACACACAACATAACGGTTGTGCAGGAACTCTTCTCTGCAATGCGTGCATATTCGGTGTGGAGTGTTCTCTTAAAAAAACTTCCACCGTGGGGTGGAGTTTTCCCTCCAGAAAACACATTTCTCAACAATGGTGTAAAAGCTCCGCAGTGGAGTTCTAAAACCACCGTTGAGAAATGTGTTGTCTGAACTGAGCCCGAATACGGCTGAATACTGGGCTCGGACTACTCTGTCAGGTTCAATGAGGCTGGGATCAGTCTGTCAATTTCGACTGAGCTGGGACGAACCCGTTAATTTCAGTTTCTTGTTTTCCCGTGTCTAGTTCATTCCGTCCCGTTTGCCCTTTGCGACTTTAACAACAAAAGGTCGGCTCAGAAAGCGCGTAGGCATTTTCATGAGCATTTTATTGATTGATTACATTTCTATACTGCTCAATGGCTGAAGCTCTCTGGGCAGTTCACAACCATTAAGACCACAAAAAGCATCGCAAAGTACAATTCAAAATGTAAAAACAAAACCTTTAAACTGCAATATAAAAGTACAAGCCACAATAAAACCTAGCAGCGATGCAGAGATTTAAAATACATCGCCAGGTTTAAAACAACAGAGCTAAAAAGACTAAAATGTCTGAGAAAATGAAAATAAGGTCTTCACCTGGCACCGGACGGAGCACAATGTAACTGCCAGGCAAGCCTACATCATGCACACATTTTAAATCACATGTTTGGCTAATATCCTCTTTCTTTCTTTCGGCAAGTCGTCTCCTATCGCAAACCTATGTGGAAAATGGGACAGAATAAACTAGAACGGGGAAAATGAGACACTGGCTTAGTTCAGGCAACAGGTTTCTCAATGGTGGTTTTAGAACTCCACGGTGGAGTTTTTACACCACCATTGAGAAATGCGTTGTCTGGTGGGAAAACTCCATGCAACGGTGGAGGTTTTTTTGGAAAACACTCCACGCAGAATACCCATGCTGTGCAGAGGAGAGTTCCTGCACAACCGTTGTGTTGCGTGTTGTGTGGCGGGCTCTGTGGAGTTTTCCATTGCGTTGAGTCGAATTTTCCCACTGGCTACAGAGTTCTCTGGCAAGAGCGGCGAAAGAAGGGAGTGCCACTCTAGGAGAGCTACCTGGATTGGTTTTTAGCAGCAATGGCTGATGGGATAGCATCGGGAGGACCGGGGGAGGAGAGAGGGCGGTGGAACTGCCAATCAAACGCCGCGATGGAGTTTACTCAACGCAATGGTAGCCCACACTCACACTGCGGTGGAGTTAGAACAATCTTTGTGCGGAACGCCCCCGAAAACTCAACCGCTGTGAACCGTGTTGACTAACATGTTGTCTGAACTGAGACACCGAAACTGACAGACTTGTCCAAGCCTAATCGAAATGAACAGATTTAGCCCAGCCTAATCGAAACTGACACAGTGATCCTGAGCCTAGTTTTCAACGGGTTCCTGCCTCTGAATATAGAGGTTGCAGCTGCACTGTGGTAGAATATCTTCGCTGCATGCAGGAATTCCCAGGTTCAGTCCTCGGAATGTCCATTTAGAAGGATCAGGTGATGGAATGATCCTTCCATAACCGAGAAGAGCAGCTGCCAGTCTAAGCAGGCAACACCGGGCAAGATGGACACAGACTGCCCTGATCGCAAATAGTTTCCTCGGCTCCCTCCCAGACGATGCAGGCTCATTGGGGCAGAGATCTGCGTTTTGGGGTTTTGCTGTTTTTTGGGGGGGGGTTGGTGTGTATGTGTGTGTGCGTTTACATTACTCTGCAAAACACCAGCACCTTGCTAGCATGATAAGCAAACAAGGACCACAAATTATCATGGCAAACAGCAAAGGATTCACCCGCGGTGGCCACCTTCTTCCACGGGCAGGCGCCTGTGCCTTGCAAAAGCTGCACAGAAGGCCGGAAACCAACGAGGGGACCTTTTCCCAGCACGGAAGTGCTATCATGGGAAGCGCTTCAGCGATTCCGTTTCTCTGCCTGTTAAGGGCACAGGAGCCTGTCAATGAAAATAAATGTGGCAACCCTAGAACACCATGAAACTGCGCAGGCCAGGAGTGAGGAAGGTTGGCCGTACCGAACGCTTTCGCAGAATCCTAAAAGCTTTCCCCGATCCTTAAAGAACAAGACCTCACCCTTCCCCAAATGCAATCCAATTCTTGTTTTCTAACACTGCCTCGCAGGAGAAGCGACCATCGATGTCAGCGTTACGTACCCAGTATGCGAAAGCGGTTTCCTTCATTTCCTCGGTGAAAGACACGGCAAACCTAGTGGCAAGAAGGAGGAGAAATGTGGATCAGCCATGCCAGATTTACCCCAAAGCCGCACTTTTTATGACGCCTTTGGTGCAACTCATTTATTTGTTCGCTGAAACTATTTCGTGGGCCACCCTTTCATCTGTGTCGAGGTGGGCAACAGCTCCACCCACAGGCTGCATGCGGTCTCCTCTGTGAACAGAGGGGCTGGATGGGATGGATCCTTGGTCGATCCAACATGGCTGTGCTACTGCTCTTAAGACGCTTTGCAGAACAGCAGCAGCAAGAAAACACATTTTAACAGTCTGCCTCATGTTGAAGAAAACGGACTGCAGGAGTGGGGGGGAACCCGCCAGTTTTGAATGCTGTCCTGCGTAAGACAATCGTAGAGTTATCAGTCGCTCTGTAAAAGGGGGCAGGAAAGAGATCTCTTAAGGGCATCCCTACAACCTGAACCAAACAACAAATCCCCACTGTGCATTTCCGGGAGCCACAGAGGTGAGGGAGGCTGACGTTCTCCCGGGCTATTGAAATTGCCAAGCAATTCCTCACCTGCAAGCCTCTATTTGGAGTTTTAATCGTCGCCACCGACGCTGCCAGCCCGGCCCAATCCCGACAGCGGTGAGGCGTTATCAGGAGCCAAGCGAGAGGCCCGCCAACGGCCCTGCGCTGCTCCAGTTTCTTTCCCCGCAAATTATATTTCCCGTCGTCGAGCAAGAGGGAACGATTGCTCCCGGGGGGACCGAACGATGGGGGCGGTGGACGGTCCAGCGGTGGACTGCCTAATTGGGAAACATACCCTCAAGGGAAAACAGCCACCATTTAAAAACGAAAGAAAAAAAGCTTGATTAAAAATCAAATCAAATGACACGCTGCCTTATTTTATTTAATTTTTTGAAGCTAGGCATGTTTCTAATGGGATTTCTTTTCTGATGGAGCCAGGCAGAACGTGAGGCAGGTGAAGTTGGATCTACGATTTCCACAGACCCCGTATGCACAGCAAGCTGCAATCAATTACCGGGAGAGGAACTGCCCCAGCGAACAGGTAAAGCCCCTGATTCGCTTGCAGGGGGTTCCGGTTCTCCGGTTCAGTCCCGGGAGTCTCCAGGGAGGGCTCAAACCCTCTTGGAGAATCCCTCAGTCACAGCAGATTCTCAGGACTACTGGTGAAATCTGCCCCCCCCCCGGTCTCTATTTAGCCCCCTGGGGTTCCCCTGATGGCCACCAAGGATGGTCTTTGCTCTCACCAATTCCTTTCAGAGCATTTTAGATTTTAAGCCGCCACTTTAACAAATTGCGAGCCACAGCGGGCCTGCAGTGGCGGGAAGGCTCTCCCTGCAAGCGGCAAATAAAATTAACACGTAGCTAAGCCCAAGGACACGCAACGGAAATCATCGCACGTTCTTCTGCTATTTACTCCTGCCACCGTTTTCCTTCCTCTGCTGTTTCCATTTTGGAATTTCAGATCTGTAAGTTCTTCGGGGCAGGGCTCTGTTCTCTTGCACTCGGGAAAGCGCCATATGTACAGACAGCACTTATATTCAAATAATATTCTCAGGAAATACAAATTTAAGTCTTAGGGGGAAAATATCCAAAAAAAGGAAAAAAGGAAAGAAAGGAGCTGAGCTGAAATGTTGGATAGATTTACTAGATTAATTGCCCATTATTAGATGCTTTCTGCTAAGAATCTGGTTGTTTCCTCCAACTCCAAACTATGATCACTGCTGTCCACAAGCACCATCGAATGATTAAGCCCACAATACCTATACCTGACCCTACACTGGACTTATTCTTTGTGATGATGGAGATCAGGGCCAAATACCTAACAGGTTAACAAGGCTTTGGTCTAGGACCTGCGATTTTTATAGCACGGTCCTGGTACAGTCTACTAATCCCCCTCCCCCGAAAAAAATACCAGTTAAGGGCATAATGCTACGCATGTTTAGTCCCAAAAAAGTCCTACAATTCCCAGCATTCCCCAGCCATCAGTTGTAGGACTGTTTCCTGCCTAAACATGCACAGGACTGTAGAGTTTTTCCTGTCTAAACATGCACAGGCCTGTAGGACTTTTCCTGTCTAAACATGCACAGGACTGTAGAGTTTTTCCTGTCTAAACATGCACAGGCCTGTAGGACTTTTCCTGTCTAAACATGCACAGGACTGTAGGATTTTTCCTGTCTAAACATGCACAGGACTGTAGGACTTTTCCTGTCTAAACATGCACAGGACTGTAGGACTTTTCCTGTCTAAACATGCACAGGACTGTAGGATTTTTCCTGTCTACACATACATAGGACTGTAGGGTTTCTCCTGTCTACACATGCATAGGACTGTAGGGTTTTTCCAGTCTAAACGTGCATAGGACTGTAGGATTTTTCCTGTCTAAACATGCATAGGACTGTGCCCTAAAGGGAACCTTCTCAGCAGCCTGGCTTAGGGCCCGTGCTTTGATCTGTAGAACAGAAATAGGTTTACGAAGTGGTCCACCGAGACACCAGCATTTTTAAATGTCCTGTAAAGCAGGGTGGGAGGTGGGGTTGAGAATTGGTGCTCTACCTGGCTTCATCCAGCACTGTCCCCATCACCCGAACCTTTTCAGCACACTTGGCATCTTCGTTGACATCGGTCCCACCAAGAATGATTCCGAAAGGAATCCTGCTGCCTGCAAAACACAAAGACCCAAGTTCTAGGTGCCACCGACACAGCATGTATACCCCAAATCAGAAAGCGGAGTTACGGTTTCGTAGGCTCCGCCTTTTCACATTCAAAACCCAAAAGCTGGTATTGCAACCATACATAAGGGCTGCAGGCCTGTATGCCAGCCATCTCCAATCGGGTACCCTTCACGTGTTTGGGTCTTCAATGCCCATCATCCCCAGCCAGCATGGGAGTTGTAGTCCAACACCTCTAGAGGGCACCAGGTTGAGGAAGGCTGACGTACCCATTGACCTAGGGGCAAGCACCGCTGAATTCAGTGCGACTTACTTCCGAGTACACCCCCAAATACCCAGAGGCATGTGCTATAAATACATCGTGAAGAAAGCAATCGTTCTAATAAAAAAAAAAAGGGTGGGGAGGGAACTACAAATAGAGCAGTAGAAACAAAGCAACTACCAATTCAGGGCAATTACAGAGCCCTGCAGAAGAAAAGAGCAAATCAAATCACAGGACACCTACGTTATATCATTTTTAAAAAAGTCATTTATTGCATCTATATCCTCCAAGGAACCCATGGCAGAGTACATAACCTCCCCCCCCCACCCCATTTTATCCTAACAACCACCCTGCGAGGTAGATTGGGCTGAGAGCCTGTGACTGGCCCACAGTCACCCAGTGGGTTTCCAAGGCTGAATGGGGACTAGAATCCGGATCTCCCGACTCCCAATCCGACGCTCTAACCACTACACAGCGGCTCTCTGGCACCAATCTGGAAGATGTTTTGTAAAACAAATTTCCCACCCTTGTTTATTTGTCTCCGTTTGAAGCCGCTTTTACTCTTTAGCTTAGAAAACAGGCGAGTAAAGGGGGCATAGAGAGAGATGTATAAAAGTGCTGAAGGTGAAGCGGACATCTTACTAGAACCCGGGGTCATCTAATGAAGCTGAGTGTTTAGGAGATTTAGGGCAGACCAAAGGAAGATACGGCATTACCCGAAGGATAGTCTCTTCCCGTATACACCTGCCTAGACCCTAAGATCAGCTGTCCTCAGTGGTCCTTCTGCGGGAGCCCCCACGAAAAGAAGTGAGGCGGGGAGCTACGAAGGGCCTTTTCTGCTGTGGCACCCAGTTATGGAACAAGCTTCCCAGAGAGGCTCACCTGCAACCTACATTGTGCTCTTTATAGTGCCAGGTGAAGACTTTATTTTCCCCAGGCATTCCAGTCTTTCTGTTTCTGCTGTTTTTAAATCTGCTACTGCGTTTTCCATCTCAGTATGGCTGCTAGGTTTTATTCCGGTTTTTATTTTTTATTGCACACTGCAGTTTTGAACTCTCCCATCGAATCTTGTGTTGCGTTTCATGGTTTGAACCGCTGTGAACCGCCCAGAGAGCTCCAGCTCTCGGGCAGCGTGGAAATGTAAGACATAACATAAATCATGCAGTGCAAGACGGGGCGACGGCAACCCGATTCAACCAACCCAATTTGGCGTCAAAGTCAGAGCGCACAGGATGGTGGCTGCAGTCAAAGAATACGGGCCTCACACCTTCCTAAACCTGTTTCGTGGTCCCGGATCCGCCTGCTTTCACATGACAGGAGGGCAGCTCGCTCTGCCGCACCGGCCACCTCTTCAAGCAAACATTGACTTGCAACCGACCCGCCTTTCTCTAAACCAATCACACCCGCAAGACAATAAACATGACTCTCGATTCTTTGAAGTGCTGGCACTGGGCGGGTGCGGTGGGGTGGGTGGGGGAAGAAAAAATTAACTGGACAGATGGCTGGTAATTGGTAACATCCGTGGCTTCTACGTTCTAGATAAATGAGTTCTCTCCTTCAAAGTGAATCAGGCAACCATCAGAAAGAAGTCAGAGCTGCGGGAGTCTTTTGCCAGCTGAAGCCGTTTCTAGCGGCCCGCCGCCCCCACCCTGCAGCTGAGGCAGCACTGGGAAGGGAATCCTTTGCACTAGCATAGGAAGCGCTTCCTTTATCTTTGATCTTTAAGGGGAGATCAGAGGTAAGGGATTCCCTTCCTAGTGAGGGAGCGCTCACGCTTGTGTGCATGCGTGAACACATGCGCGGATGCTAGCCTCCAGCTGGTGCAGCCCCTGGAGCCAAAACAGTTGTCTACCGCTGCTTTTACTGGTTTGAACTCCCCCCCACACAGCTGGCATAGCATCCCACACGCCCTCTTTGCAAAGATCGCTCCATTCTTACAATTAGCCTTCCTGATGAATCTGAACTCTAACTCTTAGCAGCCCCAGCCAGCAGCGAGTGGCCCTACTGGCCGGAAATGATGGGAATTGTAGAGGGCAAAGGCTGCCATCAGGGCCAGCCAGAGGCAAAAGACAAGATGGCTCCTCATCAGAACATAAGAAGAGCCATGCTGGATCAGAGCCAGGGTCCATGTAATCCAACTGCCTGTGGAAAAAAAAACACCAAGCAAGACCCGAGTGTAACAGAACCCTCCCACCCATATTCCCCAGAAACTGGTGTACACAGGCAAACTGCCTATGATCCTGGAGGTAGCGCATAGCCATCAGGACTAGTAGCCATTGATAGCCTTCTCCTCCAGGAATTTATCCCTTTTAAAGCCATCCAAATTGGTGGCCTTCACTCCATCTTGCGGTGGCGAATTCCATAGTTTACCTACGCACTGTGTGAAGAAGTCCTTCCTTTTTTCTCTCCTGAATCTCCCACCAATCAGCTTCATGGGACGACTCCGTTGGGTTCTAGTATTCTGGGAGAGGGAGAAAAATGTCTCCCTCTCCACATTCTCCACAGCAGGCATAATTTTGTACACCTCTGTCAGGTCTCCCTTTAGCCTCTTTTCCCACAAGCTAAATAATCCCAGCTATTGTGACCTTTCCTCACAGGGGAGATGTCCAGCGCCTTGATCATTTGAGTTGCCCTTTTCTGCACTTTTCCCAGACAGGCACTATTGGGGTGAGAGCCGATCTGCTCATGCTAATGGTTGACTCCCATGGGTGCAGAAAGCAAATTTTAAAAATGTGCAAAGTGAAAACTAGCCCTCGGAGACATAAACTCCCTTCCCAAAGAGGTTCCGCTTCTTCGAAATGGGCAGGGAAGCACACCCATTCAAAACAACACACACCCATTTAAAAACCAAAACAGCTACTACCTTGCAGAAGCCTGCCCGCTTTATATAGATGGATACCCAGAGCAGCCTCAAAGTTCTCAGTGGAGATGAGCTCCAAAACACTCAGCGGGGATTTGCAGCCAAAAGTATCCTTGAGCGTACACCTGTGGCCGGCAGCTTCCAGATAATCCCTTCGGGCACAAGAGCAAACAGAATAATAATTTTTAAAAAGACAAGATTAATAGCTACTGCAAATGGGCCATAATGCCACAGAACTTGAACAAAGAGTTTGCCTTCTGCTTATTAACTTCGGGATGTTTTATAGGTCCAGCTAATCGGCTGGTAGAGCTTTTTCGGCCTGTGCCACTGTAGGAGGCGAGGAGGCCGCTGTTTGAATGCTCCCTGGCAAAGGGGGAAAAAATCCCCAAATGTAGAAAACTAGCATATCAGGGTTGTAGCCTAGCTTCTTCTCTTGGTGGAGCATAAGATTCTTCATCTCGTCCTCATGGGGATTGAGCCCCATGATGGGCAACGTGATTTACAGGGAGGGGCCACAGCTAAAAGGCAGTGGATGCCTATCTATCTATTTATCTATCCAGTACAGTCCCTCCTGTTTTTAATCGGAAAATCATAGTATGAAAGGACTTGAAGTTCATCTAATCCAACCACCTGGGCAGAGGCAGGGCTCAAACTTCAGAGCCATTAACTGCACTCCCCTCCACTTTGTAGCTGGCATGGACAGAGCCGCACCAGCTACCTCTCCGCGCTTGGAAACCTGAAGGTGAAGCCTTACGCAGCTCCCTATGTTCGCCCCAGCCTCCCTCCCTCCCGTTCTGAAGCACCACGGCTAGACGGGTCAAAATTGCCAATTTAGCAAAAATGCAGTGCGGCTGGAGCATCTAGTATGCTTTCAATAAGATCTCCCAGTCTGCATCCCTTTCAACCCGCTTTCTCCTTTTTGTCTCCTTTTCACATAATCAGGTTTTAGTCGCTAACAGTTTCGACTTCTTCAACCTCATACAATGCTGCAGCTTAGAATGGCACAATTATTAACAATTTACAGTAATTAGAACTATTAACTCCGGCACCTGCTAACTTGAATGCCAGAGCTCACTTCTCAATTTGGATTTAAGTAATGGTGATTTCTCCTGAAGCCCTAATACTTTTTTAAAATACATTTTTTTTGCCAGGCACAGAACAAAGATGCTCAGGCAGTTTGTGCAATGCGACAAGGTATTTTTCTTTTTTCCATGAAACCAATTACCACAAATCACTCCCTTGTTCAAAACAATAAGTTTACACATTACAGCTAATTTGAAACTAACTTTCTAACAGCACTCAGGAGAGATGTCAGAAAGCAAAGAAAATCCACCAACGACTTTGCTCTGAAATAAATGTACAGAAGCAGAAAATGTTACATTTTCCCTCGGATTTCCAGAGCTCCAAAGAAAATTGTGGTTTTTAACACTGCAAGAAATTGACCAGTGGAACTCCCTTCCACTCGAAATTCAAACGTCTGGATCTTCTTTTCCACAATATGTAGAGATGGCGACCAACTAGGGCAACTTTAAAAAGGAAATAGTCAAATTTGTGGAGGAGCCTTTCCCTCTCATGGGAGAGAGGGAGACAGAGAAGATAGATGCCTCTTGATATAGCATTTGCCATGTTTATGGTGTGGAATGCTCCATTTTAAAAACTTCTGTGCTATGTTTTTACCTGCTATTATTTATCTCTTTTAAATGCTGGTTTTTTAATTTTTGTTCATTGTTCCTGCTGCTTTTAAAATAATACCTTTTAATGTGCTTTGTTTATTGGTTTTATCATTGCCTTCATTGTGTGGGGTTTTTTGGGGTGGGGGGGGTTATGTACGTCATCCTGAGAGCTTTAGGCATAGGGCAACTCATACAGTGAATGATTGAATAAATAAATCTGCAGGTTTTGTATAACACACACATATATTTTATGTATACAAATATTTTTATATGTATAACCTGCCTTTTCTCCAAGTAGCTCAAGCTAGTATACATGTACCTCCTTTTATCCTCACATCAATCTTGTAAGATGTGTGTGTATATATATAATGTATGCACGTACACACATTCACAGCCACCTTTCTTTTAGATTCATCTGATTAGCAGATTAAACTCTACAGCCCTGTGAAATGGCCAACAACTTCACCTTTCCACTCTATGCTGCATGCCCATCTTAAACACCACTATCAAAAGGTTTTAACCCATTAATCAATATTTGACATCCTTTGAACAAAGTATACATGGAGCTTCACCTAGTGAGCTTTTGCCTCAACAATGTTGCCAACAGCTTTACCTAGTGAGTGCCTGCTGAAATAGGGGCAGTGTTGCCAAGCGCTTCACCTAACGAGCTTCTGCCTAAATGGGGCCAGTGATGCCAAGAGCTTCACCTAGCGAGCTTCTGCCTAATTGGGGCCAGTGATGCCAAGAGCTTCACCTGGCAAGCTTCTGCCTAAATTATGCCAGGGATGCCAAGAGCTTCACCTGGCAAGCTTCTGCCTAAATGACACCAAGGACGCCAAGAGCTTCACCTGGCGAGCTTCTGCCTAAATTATGCCAGGGATGCCAAGAGCTTCACCTGGCAAGCTTCTGCCTAAATGACGCCAGGGTCGCCAAGAGGTTCACCTGGCAAGCTTCTTCCTAAATGACGCCAGGGACGTCAAGAGCTTCACCTGGCAAGCTTCTGCCTAAATGACACCAAGGACGCCAAGAGCTTCACCTGGCGAGCTTCTGCCTAAATTATGCCAGGGATGCCAAGAGCTTCACCTGGCAAGCTTTTGCCTAAATGACGCCAGGGACGTCAAGAGCTTCACCTGGCAAGCTTCTGCCTAAATGACACCAGGGATGCCAAGAGCTTCACCTGGCAAGCTTCTGCCTAAATGACACCAGGGACGCCAAGAGCTTCACCTGGCGAGCTTCTGCCTAAATTATGCCAGGGATGCCAAGAGCTTCACCTGGCGAGCTTCTGCCTAAATGACGCCAGGATCGCCAAGAGGTTCACCTGGCAAGCTTCTGCCTAAATCACGCCAGGGACGTCAAGAGCTTCACCTGGCAAGCTTCTGCCTAAATGACACCAGGGACGCCAAGAGCTTCACCTGGCGAGCTTCTGCCTAAATGACACCAGGGATGCCAAGAGCTTCACCTGGCGAGCTTCTGCCTGCCTGCCCGCCTGGGATCTGGCGCTTTCATTCCCCGAAAGGCACTTACTGGATCCTCCTCGCCATGGTCCCGTTCCCGGTCTGGGCTCGCAGACTCGCCAACAGCAGCAGCCGCATGGCTCCAGCAGGCTTTGGAGGACTCCCCCGCCCTACTTCCGGCTATGTCCCCATCGCCTTCATTCCCTCTCCCAGCGCACCGGAAGCCACCTGTCCGCTCCGCTTGCCACCCAGACGGTGAGAAGGGCGAGCCGCGCCATCTTTATCTTAGCTCTATGGTAACCACAGACGCTGCCGCGGACCTACCCGAGAAACGGTCTCCCAGGAAACAAGTTCCCAGGAAATGTCGTTCCGTTTCCCGCCTTGGGAGGGCTAGTTGAGTGGATGTGCCAATTCTGACCTCGTCACGCCTATAGTGGCTTCCTTTTTCTGCTGGCAGTTTTCTTGCCCTTTAAAAAGGCTGCCAAGAAGGCAGGCATTCAGCAGGTGCAGCTATTCCCATTTGATGAGGAAAAGCCACAACGTTATTTCCTTGCAATTATTTAATAGTGAAGGTGGGTGGGGCAGCTTGACCACAGGTTGGAATAGCCCTTGATTTGATAGAGCAATACTTTCAAGGGAAGTTACACAGCTGGACAAATTGTGCCCACTCATGCTAGGGTGACCAGATAAAATCCAGGTCAGGGCTCATGTAACTTTAACAGCTGTAGAGAAAAGAGAATTTCAGCCAGTGTCATTTCTATGGTGAAATTCCCTCTTCATCACAACAGTTAAAGGTGCAGGCACTATACTAGAGTGACCATATACAAAAGAAGGCAGGGCCCCTGCAACTTTAACAGTTGTGATGAAGAGGGAATTCTGGTGCTCCTCAAAGAAGATTTTTGTTGCTTTCCCCCAGCTCCATGAAATGTACATGTAAATTTCAGTTCCTTTTTCAGAAAGTTCCTTGAGCTCTGTGTTGACTAAGAGCTGGGAACTAGGAACGAACTTCAGTCTCATGAACTTTACTTACGTTTTGGCTTCAACAAAGTTGAGAAGGCAAGTGCTTCTTAAAGATGTCGTACCTGCACCATGCAGGTAGTTGAGTTAGATTATCTTCAAGTGTTTTCCAACTATGATTCTTAGATAAAAAGTGGAAGGGATTGAATAATATATCTATTTATCTAAGGTAGGCTGATCATATGAAAAGGAGGACAGTGCTCATGTAACTTTAACAGTTGTAGAGAAAAGGGAATTTCAGCCAGTGCCATTTGTATGCAATTAGTTCCTGGTGATATTCCCTCTTCATCACAACAGTTAAAGTTGCAGGCACTATACTAGAGTGACCATATACAAAAGAAGGCAGAGCCCCTGCACCTTTAACTGTTGTGATGAAGAGGGAATTTCACCAGGAACTAATTGCATACAAATGACACTGGCTGAAATTCCCTTTTCTCTACAACTGTTAAAGTGACATGAGCCCTGTCCTCTTTTTCATATGGTCAGCCTATCTAAGGGCACAATCCTATGCATGGTTAGACAGAAAAGGTCCTATAATTATTGAGAGTTGTAGGACTCTTTTTCTTTCTAAACATGCATAGGATTGCACCCTAAAATTATCTCTAGGACACCTTTTAAGGGTGGAACCTTCTCAAGGTGATGGTGAATTCAGGATCCAAATGAATAATGTGAGCATGAGTTCCAAAGGTAAATGCTAAAGAAAATGGACTAAGGCTGATCCAACACTTTTTTCCCATAGGAGCTATTGTGTCCAATGTTAGTCCTATTTAAAGTAGTCCCATTGAAATGAATGGAACTTAGGTTGATCTTGACTAACCTAAGTCTCATTGATTTCATTGAGTCTATTCTAAGAAGGATTAACTTTGGATACTATTTAACATTGGATACTACCCATAAAATTTTGGCTTTACACAACAGCTTTGGAATGTGTGCTCATTAGGCTACTCAGATGCTATACCAAGCTTGTTAAGCATAGTAGATAAGGCAACAGGTGGCTGCCTCCAAATTTCTCACATGAGACACACTTTCGACTAATGATCTCAGGCAGAAGAAAGATGCTTACGCAGCCATATTGCCAAACTGGCAGGCTGCAGCAAGCCATTACCCAGAAGCCTTTGAACTACCATGGCTCCCTGGGTTTCGGGCTGATACATAGATATATCCAGTTTTATAGATATATACACACCCCTTCCAAGCTGCAATCGTATACATACTTCCCAAGGAGTAAGTTCCATTGAATTCAATGGGGCTTACTCCTGAGTAGGCATATAGGATTGGCCTGCAGGGATTGCTAATTACAATCTCATCACTGCAAGTCAAATAAATTCCACTTATTTAAAGTAGGGGTGGACAAATTTCACACTAATAGAATTTACTTTGTATTATTATTATTATCTCTCTTTTTTCACTCGTAGCGGTTTTTCTAGATGGACATGACAGACTTCGCCAGGTCGTGTTGTCTTTTACTGATTCAGGAATTTCCTGACAATTGAGCATGTTTTAAGTGTGGCTGCTTTCTGGATGTTGGTGTGAATGTATTTTGGTAGGCCCAGTTTCTGAAGGTTTTCTGTATGTGTATATATATATATATATATATATAATGTGATACCAGTGACTGATGTGACTAATGGAATAACTGTGACTCTTTCCTGTTGCCATAGCTCTTTAACTTCCATGGCCAGTGGTGTATATTTTTCTCTCTTTTCTTCTACCTTTTCTACAATGTTTTTTGTCATTAGGTTGTGATGATGATGATGATTAAAAATAGAAACCCAAGAACCAGCAACTGGACCCTGTACAAAGGAAAGGCACAAATAATTAAAGGATTGGGAGCCCAGGAATTTGTTTTCAGTAGCACAACTGAATGGAGCTCACAGAGCTTTTCTACAAATCACCACTTCTGGTTCTAGCTGTCTTCTTTCAGCAGTTTAATTTAGGACAAAAATCCTTGACGATCTACTTAAACTCACCCAGTAGATCAGATCTTCCTTTCTGCTCACCCCTGATTTCACGGACTTGAATAAATAACAGGTTGTCCTGACAGTTGTGACTCATTTGGGTCACACAACTGCTCCCTGGAACATTTCCTTTCACGTCAGTGATGTTTCAATATTTCATTCTCCCCTAGAGAAAGAGTCTCTCTTTCCCGATAATGGCAGTATGGTGTAGCAGATAGAGCAGGAAGCGTGAGGTACAGTTCTAGGGCAGGCGCCTGTTACTTTGGGTTCAGTCTGTAGTGTAGAGCAACCTTCTCAAACATGGTGTCTTCCACATGTGTTGGATTACAACTCCCATTCTTCTAGTTCAACATTTCTGGAGGGCACTGGTTTGAGGAAGGCAAGTGTAGAAGATGTTTTCATTGTATATTTCCTCTGATCAGCCTTTTCAAAACACCGATTGCAACATTGTTGATTGTTATTGCCTGATATCAAGTTACTCAGTCGGTTTACACCCGACAGTTCTCGCGGTTAAACAAAAAGATACTTCGGACACAAATCCTACCCATGGTTAGACAGGAAAAAAGTCGTACAACTCCCAGCATCCCCCAGCTAGCTGGGGGATGCTGGGAGTTGTATGACATTTATTCTCTATATAACCATGCATAGGATTTGCACCTTTGGGCTGCAATCAAAACCCCATTGAATATTGTGGGTCTTACTTCTAAGTAAGCATGCATAGGATTGCATGATTAGATTCTATAACACAAGGCTTTCATAACACTAAATTCTGATCATCTTTAATTGTGCCCACATGATCTTCATTGATAGGGCTGCCCATGTCCCTTTTCTTAAGCAGCATACAAAAACAAACCCCAAATTAATAGATTTTAAACATTTTGTCCTATCTTTCTGTGTAACAAGGCAATCCTATAAACACCAACTCAGAAATATACATCACCACGTTCAAGGGGTCTTTATCCTAGGTAAGTATGTGTAGGATTGCGGGTAAAGTTGAAGTCCTATACACACTTACCCAGGAGTAAGTCTCACTGAACATAGTGGGACATATTGCTGAGTAGACATCATGTTTACAGGGTTCTGTTGATAGTATTTCTGTTTTAGGCAGCTTTCCTTAAGAATTGCGCTGCGTGAGTCAAACAGGCATACTCTCTCTCTATAACACCATCTCTCAAAGGAGCTTTTCAGAAACCTCAAAAGAACTCTGTGCAACGCTGGAATCTGCCTTTCCCGGACTCTCCCTAACAGCGGGTGAACTCCCACCCTGATGTAACCAGGATCTCGCACAATCCAATCTCTTGAGCTTTAAGAGGCTGCATTTTCTTAAGCCCACGTGGGGCCTTCAAAGGTCTGATTTCTTTCATCCCTACACCCCTACTTGCCTTTCAAGGTTTTTTTCTTCTATAGGAGAGCAGAGCCTTGAATTAGAGGAAGGGTATTTGTAGGGCGGAAGGCGTGGGAGGCAGGCACTGTGTTTACTTTACCTGTTCAAAAGGTAGGGAAACAAATCTGTCCTTTATTCACTAACATCCCCCCCCCCCTCCAGTTGAGAAATCTGATCTCTGAAGAAGTAACAAAACGGCCGTCCCTGACTGCAGACCTTCTCAAAGTGCTACCTGAAGTTCCCAGGTATTAGGCTTCTAGGGTGCACCAGGTTGGTAAAGGCTGCAATAATATTAATAATAATAATAATAATAATAATAATAATAATAATAAATGTCTTCCAAGATTGCAACACTAATTCACGTGACAGCGTCCCATGACCTCGTCAGGGCAATGTTTGTTTATAGCACCATGGCTATAAAATAATAAAAAAAACTAGCAATTCAATGCGACACTCCTCTCTGGCGCGAGCCCCGCCCCTTTGCCTCTTTTGGCCCCGCCCCATTACACATCTACCTCTCCCTCCCTCCGCAGAACGTCCTATTTTGCAGCTGCTGAACCACGTGAGTTCTGAACCTGGAAGAGCCTCCCTCCTCTGAGCGACGGCGCGGAGGGGCCAATCAGCGAGCGTAGCCCGAGCGGGAGGAGGCGGGACCTCGGAGGACCTGGGCATTCCAACAACGGCGAGAACTTCGTCGCTGGCGCCCGGGACGGCGGAGGGAGGGGGCGGAGAGCTCGGAACGGCGGCCGGGTTCTGTAGGGTCCGCGCGGAGGGTGGAAGGGGCGGAGGAGGGAATCGATCCGGCCCGCTTCGAAGGGAGGCGCCCGTAGGGGGAGAGGCTGCGAGTTCGAATCCCGGGTGGGGCAGTTTGGGTGGCGTGTTTGGGGTGGGAATTGGGGGCAGCCGAGGTTCTGAGAAGTTGGGGGGGAGGATATTTTGGAAGTCAGCCCTTCTCCCCCCAGAAAACCTCACTTTCCTCTCAGACCCCTAGATAGAGAGGCCACTGCTGCCTTGTAGAGATTGGGGGAGCTTAGGTTGAGTTGGGCTTGCAGGTCATTAGGGCCTTTTGCAGTGGGGGGGGGGGTTGATGTTTGATAGTGGGGGCATAACTGGGGAGTGTAGTTGGACAGGCTAGGAAGTGGGGGGTTAGAGAGGCTGCGGGAGGTTTAAATTGAGCCTCACCGGGGGCCAGAAGGCGAGTTCGAATTTGGGTGCAGACCCCTGGTTCCAGACAGTGGCTCCTGGGTGCCCTGCTGTTCCCATGGAAGAGGCCGAGTCGAATGAGAGGAGCCCCCTCTTAGGGGTCAGCCCCCGGTCGCCCGCCGGTTCCCCCGGCGCCAGCGTCTTCCACGGGCGGCGCTTGGCGTGTGCTGCGGTGCTGCTGGCTGAGATGCTGGAGCGGGTGGCCTTCTACGGCATCACCTCCAACCTGGTCCTCTTCCTCAATGGCACGCCGTTCAACTGGGAGGGACCCCAAGCCAGCCAGGCCTTGCTGATCTTCATGGGCATCACCTACCTGGTGTCTCCTTTCGGGGGCTGGCTGGCCGATGCCCTGCTGGGCAAGTTCCCCACCATCTTGGTCAGCATGGCCCTCTACCTGCTGGGCATGCTGGCCTTCCCCGGCATGGCTATCCAGGCCACTCGGCAGTGGCTCTGCGGCGAGTTGCACCCGTCGCTGGTTCAGAACTGCTCGTCGCCTTTGGCCGCCAACGCCACCACCGTGGCACCGTGCCACCTGAATGGGGGCCGCTACTGCCTCGCCCCCACCTTTGTCGGCCTGGTCCTGGTGGGACTCAGCGTGGGCTCCGTCAAGGCCAACATCACGCCCTTCGGAGCCGATCAGGTAGAGTACTATTGCATCCACTACCTTACTCTTAAAACAGGGTCGCACATGGGCCGGGTGGGCGGGATCAGCCATGCAGACGGATTATGATTATTACTTATTTCATTTCTACACCGGCCCAAAGCCGAAGTTCATAAAAACACAAAATTGTCACTCAGTTGTTGGTGGGCCTGATCAAGTAGGGTGAATGGGGAGGCGGGTTACGCTGAGCCGTGCTGTTGGTCTAGCCAGGCTCGGCATGGTTGGGCACTTGCCGTGGGCCCACATCCCAGTAGGGGCCCCCTGGCAAGAGCCTCCTGGAGCTGCTCCTTCATCCTTGCAACCTACTTGTCCACCTGCCTCTCGCTCTGGCCCAGGTGAGATGGAGGAGGAGCAGATGCTACTGGCTCCTTGCTCCCTGGTTCTCTACCAGTCAAGCAAGTCAGAGCAATGATGAAAAACAGGATGAGGAGCAAGTGCAGCTGGTGACTGAGGAGGTGAGAAGGTAGGGTTATTGAGCGCGGGGGCGGGGGCATGGAGGATGGCTTGCCCGAGTGCCCTCAAATGCCTGGAGCCAGCCTTCCCTGTCTTGCTGCCCTCCAGGTCTTTTGGACTTTAACTTCTACTAGCCCTGGACAGCATGGCCAATAGCCAAGCATCCTGGCAGTTGTAGTTTCCAAAATCCCTAGGGCCATCTGTTTGGAGAAGGATGATCTAGCACAGAAGTGTTTGCTCTGCCTTAAAGTGGTACTTAGTAGTCATAGCTGCTGCTGCGAGTGGTGATTTCGCGATTGAGTGCTGTGCTATCCATCAAATAGATACCTTGAACCTTGCAAACCAGTTCATTACCTTCCTATCTTGAAGGTGCTGTGTGACTGTCTAATATTGATTTTGGGGTGTGTCCTTACAGAATTCTTTATTCCTCTGGTGAGGATTTGCACCCCCCCCCCCCCAGATATTTATTTGTTTTTTATCTCGCTTTTCCACCAAGAGCTTTGGCCAATTTCCACCATGTGTTAGCCACTTAGGCATATTAATTTTGTCACCTTTTTGACCTGTGGAGGGTCTTTGAAAAGCCACCTGTGCCCAAAATGTGTGCGTGAAGCCAACAGGGATAAGTAATGGCAAGGAGCAATTTGAGCAGAGCCTTAACATGTCGGATGTTTGCAGTAACGTGAGGAACTGTTTTGTGAAGAGCCGTTGTTCATCACATCCTTGTCACTGGCAAATTTGTGCGTTTCTTTTCCGTTTGACCTCACTGCTTACTCCACCTCGAGCCCCACCCCCAGCTCAGAAAAAACATTTAATGCATCTCATGAAGTGGATTTGATTCGAAGAATGTTTGTCTCGTGCAATTATGAATTTGCTCATCTTTAAGTTTCCGCAAGTCCTCCTTTGTTGTTTCTTGCAGCGGTAGACTATGCTGTCTATCAAATGCCCATAAGATACCTTGATCCTTGCAAACCAGATAATTTCTACCTCCTTGGACATGATTAAAGAGTTGTTGCCTGTTAAGAAAATAGATGGTTACTATTAGAATTTATCCTGGAAACAAATCATGCACACAATCACACACTATATACAGCCTTCCCAACCAACCTGGTGCCCTCCAGGTGTTTTGGACTTCACTCCCATCAGCCCCAGCTGGCATGGCCAGTGGGCAGGAATGTTGGAACTGCAGTCTCAGACATCAAGGAAAAGCAGTGTAGGAAAGGTTAGCCTCATTATTTGGAGGGAGAACTGAGAAATTGCTTTTCATCCTTGGATTGTCAACCTTCATATTTCGTTTTCTCTTCTCTGCCTTGTAATATCACGTTTTGTGCTGTCAGAACAATTGTGAGATAGGTTTGTTTTTTTTAAATAGTTTCTCCACCTCTTAGGAGGGTAAGATGTCTTTTGGTTGTTGGACTTTCCTCGCAATGAATTCTTGAGTTAGCGAAATGCAGATTTTGAAGGCTGCTTGTGCAAGGGTCGCCAGGCCTCAAATAACTTTTGAGCAGGTTTCAGCCTGAAAAGTCCAAAATGCAGCCTGCAGGAATGGTTTCTTGTAGCCCTCCTGGGATGCTAGAATCCCAAGAATTTGGGGATAAAGATAAGGCTGTAGGATCACCCTCCTTGCGTGTTTTTCTTATTTTTAAAAGTAGTTTAATTCTTCCCCCCTCCCATTGCTTTTTAAAGACCAAAGTGAATGTTTGGATCCGCTTATGCAAGAACACAATAGCGATTGGGATGTGTCTCTGCTCTCCTGAGGGACAGGCTCTGAGACCGATGGATGCAGAGTTAAGGGAGGGGCCTATGAAGTAAAGGGTGGAGCTTTGGAGCTCAGGAGGTGGAGTCTGATGGAGATGGGGCGGAGCTAATGGCGAAAACTCTCACCCCATGCACAAAATAACTCCTTCCCGTGGAGAGCTTACACAGGAAGCTACAGTGACTTAACATGTTTGGCTTATGTTTAGTCCACACAACTAAAAATATGCCGTGTTTGATTCTTTTTGTTTTTAATGTGCTATATGAATCTCTCAAAAGCTTTTCCAAGGGGCCAAAGAATTTAAACTGAAATATTTGATTAAAGTTGCTGTTGAGGAAACTGCAGCTCTTCAGATACTTTTTGGATTTCAGCTCCTATCATCCCCCACCATCCTTATTTATTTATTACTACTAATACTATTTTTATGCATGGTCAATGGTCACTCGATTTCATTCCCTGACTCTGCATTCTCTGAAGTTTCCTCTTGAGATGTGCTTAGACGCTGTCGCAGAACAGCCTTCTCCATTGGGCTAAAACTCCCATAATCCGCAATCACTGGCCTTGTTGGCCTATCTGATGGGAGCTGTAGTCCACAGCGATTGGAGGGACCCGGTTGCCTTTGAAACGGTTAATTATGTCTACTGCGCCTGTGTTTCCAAACAGCAGACATTCGCCCCCAGTAGCTTTCAGCGCAAACATCACAGAAGTGCTTTGCTTTTGTAATGTTTGCGCTGGCACTTGAGTGGGGATTGAATCGCTCCATGCTGAGAAGGAAGTTCTTGCTTTCGCGAATTCCTCCCAAATCAGTGAGAGCCCTCAGCCGAACGCTGCCTTTGAAAGACCTTCCAGAAACCGTTCTTCCCAGGAAGCTGGAAACAGTTCCACTTTACTCCAAACCACCCAGAGTTTGAAGTAACCGGAAGAAACGTACCGATTTTGCACACCCGTCCCGCAGTAATTTAGCATCTTCGTTAGAGTGATGGGGAAGTCCGTTTTCTGCTTGAAAACCTGCGATGGAATCCACCTAAAGCCCTAGTTCAAACAGAACCCTTGAAATGAACAAGATCAACTTAAGTTCCATTCATTTCAGTGGGTCTACTCGATGTAGGGCTTTAGTTGAAGTCTACCCTACGCTTCTGCTCCTGGCCACAGTAGACAATATTGGCCTAGCTCCAGAGTGTGGAACCTTTTATCAACCCGTTGGCCTAATTCCATTTCAAAGAAGCCCTTGGGACCTGTGTTCAAGTGGTGGGTGGGGCCAAAGGGACGGGGCCAAAAAGACCACCTTATTTTAGCTTTAAGCTCTTCCAGTAATTCAGCTTTAGGAGAGCTATTTCAACCTTTTACAATGGGGTGGAAAACTGCCCAACCACTGGGAAACTATGCGATGATTGGTGGACGGAGGAAAGGAGGTGTGGCCAGGGGAAGAGTTTGTAGCCGTCGGGGACCTGCAGAGGGCGCTATTGGTACCACCAGCAGGCTGGGTTTGGCCCCCCGGACCTAAGTTTCTGCACCCCTGGGGTAAATAGGCCAACGGCCTGACATAGTAATAAGGCAAATCTGTCAGCCTGCGATACGAATAACAATTTCTCAGCCGCCAAGTCACAAGCTTCATTACGAAACAGAAGGATAAATTATGCATTTGTCATGGAGTTTACCCGGCAGGGTTGCCGCTGCCACAAACATGCATGTGGACGCACACAGAGACCTTTCCAGGAATGTAGACTTTCTCAATACAGAGACTTCAACCGGCCTTTCGCCATCTCCCCTCAAAATCTGACTTTGAATGTGATGTTCCTGTTTTCTTCCAGTTCCTCTTTCAGACACGATGCCTGCTGTCTGTTTCCTGTTCTTCTGTGTGACACATTCTGATTTTATTTCATGTTATTTATTTATTTATTTTGGGCCTCTTTCAGTTCTGAATTTGGCCTTTTTGGCTACAAAGAAATGAAACCAGCCTTCAAAAAAGAAGAAGAAAAAGCACAATGTCCTGTTGCCAACACAGGGCTCAATCTAGCAGGCCGTTCTAATCTGTAAACGCCCCTGAAACTCACTGTTGTGCCCCGTTTGTTTGTTTTAGCAGAACATGTGCAGTAGAATTTCCCGCTAGATTTTGGTCAGTTCTGGAACAATTATCCAGAGTTTGCTTAATATGCATTAGGTCAGGCTGAAAGAGGTTTGACGCCTTTGGTCTAAGGGCACAGAACAGGTTACGTTACAGCAAATGAGGAAAGCTGGATGCGAGCTTCCAGATCACACAGGACTCTTCCTTCATGGAGGATGTTAAAGAAGAAGCAAGCAGCAGACAAACAAAAAATCCCAGTGAGGGAGTACAATTTAGAGTGTGTGCCCAGCAGGTCTGCAATTCACCTAGCCGTGTTGGCCTCAATCCTAAAATGGAGGAAACTGAACACTTTAAGTGGGTGAAATTAGGCGGAGTGTGGACCAGGAGGTCTATTCTGTTGCGGTGTACTAAACGTACGGGTGGCCTAAGTGGAAAAGCTGGGAAGCCTCAACAAAGGAGCTTCCCGGTGACGATTACGCAGGATTCATGGGCTGTTGCAGAAAGACAGCTCTGCATTGTTTGAATGTGCGTGTGTGTTTCCCCGGAGCTGGTAGCTTTTCAGTCAGCAATTGTGTCAGGATGACTGAACACAAATGCCGTCAGTTCATCACGGGGCTGGCCTTCTGTCACACGGGCCACGTGGATTGCGCGTGGATTGTGTCTATATAGGTCTGCCGCTGTTGTTATTGAGGCCGTGGAGGGGAGTTCATTTCATCCTTTCAACCAGCCTTCATCCAACCCGATGCCCTCTGAAGGATTTGGACTTCAACTCCCATCAGCCCCTGCCAGCATGGCCAGGTGCGCTGGGAGTTGTAGTCCAAGGCATCCGGAGAGCAACAGGCGGGGAAGGCTGCTTTAAACAAAGAATGCTCCGTGAGGCCGTAACATTTTTCTAGCATGCACTGTCTACGGGCCTTTTCATAGAATGAAAGCTCACCAAATCTCAGCTGCCCTGGAGACAGTTCCTGATCTTCTCTCCTTGGTAAACCCTTGTCTGGATTTTGCCCTTTTAGGAAGCAGGGAGCTTTAGTAACGTTTTAGCGTGCACAGACATGGTTGAATCGTAGCGACTGTAGAAGTACAGCCTCATACCGTTGGGAGAGTAAACGTTCTATACTCAAGTGGGACCTGCAACAAAATATTGTGGTGCGGAGACCCCTGGTTCGCTCTTCCAGTGAGCCAGCCATGCTCTCTTCCATGATGCTCCATTCCATCCCCCCATTTCTGTCTCTCAACCCCTCTCCCCCACTACACTTAGTTATTGGGCTGATTGGCTGGGGTGTCCCCCCAGCTCCTAGTATTCCCCCCTATATATTTCTCTCTCTCTATTACTTCCACAAACTCTGGAGTTCCCCAGCACCTGTTGATACGTCCTCCTTGAATGTAGGTGGTGCCATTTTAGCTACGAAGGGATTGGCACGCAGACACTTCAGATTGTGATGGTGATAGTGTGAATGTGTGTGTGTAATTATTTTTGGATTTTCTGCCACAAGGTGTGGTGGTTGCCACTAGTTTACACGGTTTAAGCGGGGGATTAG
The DNA here is from genome assembly GCA_029215795.1 of Anniella stebbinsi. NCBI lineage: Eukaryota > Metazoa > Chordata > Lepidosauria > Squamata > Anniellidae > Anniella > Anniella stebbinsi. The sequence continues at coordinate 17,748,885 of JARDYH010000010.1, forward strand.
ACAAATTCATGGCGAGGGGTACGTCTTTTATCGTACAGCAGTTAGCCAAATGGAACTAGAGATGCACGAGAATTCTGCTTTGGGGGTGGAAACCCAATGGATTTCCAGTTCGTTCCGTTTCCCCTGCTCTGCGCACACTGCTACTTGGTGGAACGGAGCCCATATCTGTTCTTGGCAAAGAATTTATCAATTTCATTCTGCACTTCGGTACTTTACAAGGAAAAGGGTTGGGGTGGAAATTGGCAAGTAGGAAATATGGCTCTGCTGGGATACATTAAGTGTTTTATTGGTGTTTTATTGATATTTTAATGATGTATTGGTTTTATGTGCTTTTAATCAGTTTGTGTATTTTATGCTTGATGTTGTTCCCCGCCTCGATCCGGCGGGAGAGGCGGGTAATAAATAAATATATTATTATTATTACTTTGTTATTACTGTATGGAAGGAGTGAAACAGACAAGGGTACCTACAAGAGGGGAATATGCCTCCGCAGGGCGGCATAGCGGACGGGTGGAGTCCCAGTCATGTGCACTTGCGCAAGATCGTGAAAACAGTAAATACGGCCCCGTTGGTGCCAATTTCAAGATCCCCGCCCCTAACAAAAATCCATGTTGTGCAAGTAAGGTAAGGTGCGTGGCTGGTGGGCGTGATGGGAGTGTGGTTGACAGGCGGTCAGTGGCACATGGACATCCCTCCATTGAGCGGATGCGTCTGAACCTCTCTGAAGACGATCTGCTTTAGAAGCCAGGTCAGGGAAGTCTGCTAAGGAGTCAAGGAATCTACAGTTATTGGGAGTTGGAGACTATCTTGGCCGCGGTCTCCCTTGTATGGTAAGGATACGCACACATGGCTGTCCCCGTTTTCAGGTGTGAAATGTTGAGCGGGGATGCTGGCAAGATATAAATACGATCAGCTCAGAACAATGTTTTGCATCTCTCAGTTCCTTCTTAGCGAGTGCTCTGGCTGCACGTGCCTTCTCTTCAGTGGCTTCCTGGAATGTCTCTGGCCTCATTCTCAGTGCGGTGGGGAAAAAAACCCTGTGCCTGGAATGGACCACTTCTCGCTGCAGGTGGAGCCTCACGTGGCTGAATGCTCCTTCACCCCCACTTGCTTCCCAATTCCTTTGCATATAGTATAGGTTAAGGAGAAGCATTCATCTAGCAGCTAACCCAGCTTTCTTCTCCCTGACTTGCTAGCTTTCAGTGTGCAGGGAATGCACTTTTATATAGAGACGTATTCAATCATGGGGGAGGCTTAACTGAAACTGGCATGTGTACACATAGAAGGCTAAGCAGCAAGGGGAAAGTTTCTTCTAGCTCATTCTTCCTCAGCCTGGAGCCCCCCCCCCAGATGTTTTGGACTACAACTCCCATCAGCCTCAACCAGAATGGCCAATCGCCGGGCATGCTGGGAGTTGCAGCCCCATGCATATGGAGGGCTCCAGGTTAAGGGAGGCTGTTCTAGTCGCGACATTCCTACCCTAGCATGCTAGCTTTCTATGTGCGGTGAATTTGTTTTTGTTTAGAGAGGCCTTCAATCAGAGTAGCCCCAACTGAAGCCCCAATGTATATATAATGTGTTGTTGTTATTGCTGTATTTTTCCCTAGTGCATTATTCTGTAGTAGTAGTAGTAGTAATAAAAAGCTCCTGGGGGGACAAGAAATCAACTATTTTTGTTCATGAAACTCTGCTGTGTGCAATACAGATTCATTCTGCTCTTTAAATAATAATATGCAAGGGGCAGAGCCAGGGGTCAATCACGGCCACCGTGGGTCTAAATTGATGGCTTAACAAGTTATATTCTCTGCTTTTCTTTTCAAGGAAAAAAAGGGGGGGATCACACCCTCTGATTGGTCGACAATCTTGTTTTCGACCTTATCTGATCCGGTCTTTGGTGATCTGATATGTGGTTTTGAGCAAAGGAAGCAATTCTTAGATAGAGAAGGGCTTGTTAAGAGAAATGTGGCATCTGATGCCAGTCCTGATCTTCAGCCTCTTTAGAGATTAGGGAGGGGAAACAGTTCCTTTGCAGCTAATTGCTTCTTACGTGCGGTTTAATCGTTCTTACGTTTTTGCAATGTCTTCCAGGTCAAGGATCGGGGCCCTGAAGCCACCCGGAGGTTTTTTAACTGGTTTTATTGGAGCATAAACTTGGGCGCCATCTTCTCCCTCGGTGGCATCGCCTACATCCAGCAGAACGTGAGTTTCTTCAGCGGCTACATCATCCCAGCCATTTGCATCGGCGTGTCCTTCGTCGTCTTCCTGTGCGGCCAGGGCGCCTTCATCACCAAGCCTCCTGACGGCAGCGCCTTCACGGACATGTTTAAGATCCTGGCCTATTCGTGTTGCTCCCGGAAAAGGCCGGAGGACTACTCCAGGAATAGGTATGTAAGGGGAGATGCGGTGGAGGCGGGTGCCTCCGACGTCAGTGGGGCGGTGGTCCGGGTTTCGGTCAGAACCATATAGGAGCTATCCAAGATGGTAAACCTATCCCCAAAATGGGTTCAACGCCGTGGATAGCATCCGACTGGTTTAGACTGAAACCCAGAGCCGATTCAGAGCCCCACTGACTTCGGAGGCACCAGCCTGCACTGAGGACACCCCCCCCCCCCTTCATCCAGAGGTGGAGTTCTTTTTTTTTTCTTTTCTTTTTCCTTTCCTTTTTTATTGTGAATATCAAAGAAACAGAACAATAACAAAAAGAAACCATGGGGGAAAAAAACCCACATTACAAATACAGGAACGTCATCATTTTTTCATCAGGCGTACAGGGAAAAAAAGGGAGAGAATTCTGCGTAGGTTTCAAAAAAAAGTCAGACCATGTAGCCATGTATTTATCCATCTGTATATCACCCGTTCAAATGTAGAAAAGGTTATTAAGTCCTCAATCCATTGCATTATGGGAGGTGAGTATTTATCCTTCCAACACATAGGCGTGCAGACAGGGTGTGCTGGGTGTGCCCAGGCACACCCTAATTTCCCAGGGCACCTCTGTTTTCCTGCCCCCTCCTGATTGAATTGGGGCTTTTAAAGAGGACGGGAAAGCCTCTCGAAAGCCACCATTAGCATCCCTGGGGGGGAAGTATGTACTTTCCAGAGGCCCTGGAAAGCACATTTTCTCTCTCTCACACATACACACTGCTCCAATCGGGGCCTTAGGACCCAATTGGAGCAGTGGAGAAGTGAGAAAGCGTGCTTTCCCCTCCTCCGCTCCAACCGGGGCCTTTAAGGTGCACACCCTAATGAAATGAGCTGTGCACGCCTATGTTCCAACATGATAGAAGTCTTTTAGCTGTCATAAGGGCTCAGAAGATCCATTTGCATTGACCCTGTGTTAGTTTCCAAGTGGTACAGCCCCTGCTTTGCACGCAGAAGATCCCAGGTTCAGTCTCCGGCATCTACAGACAGAGCTGGAAAAATCTCCTGCCTGAAACCCCGGATTGCCGCTGCCGGTCAGCGTTGACAATATTGGGCTAGATGGACTCATGGTCTGACTCGGTATAAAGCAGCTTCTGATGTTGCGTCGAACTGCTAACAGTACTTGAGTTACAGTTATTTTCATTGGTGGAACCGTGGTTCAGTGGTAGAGGCCCTGCTTTGCATGCAGAAGGTCTCAGGTTCAATCCCTGCCTTCTCCAGATGGGACTGGGAGAGACCCTCTTAGCTGGAACTCTGCTGCCAGTCAGTGGAGGCCAGATATAAGGAATCTCCAGCCTGTGGGTCTGACACGAATCACGGAGATTCCCCATCTGGTCCATGGAGGCCTGGGTTCCCTCTGCAGCCCTGCCCCCTCTGCCCCCAGTCCTCCCTCCTCAAGCCCCACTCCTGGAGGCTACTGGGACTTGACGAGGAGGCAGGGAGAGGAATCCGTGCTGTTATCCCCACTCTGGGATCATCCTTCCAAAGGCGGAAGGTGTGGGACGGGCAACCTGTTCAGGACGGATAAAAGGACATAGGTAAATCATGGATTTCACTTCCACAAGATATAGTGATGGCCCACCAATTTGGATGCCTTTAAACGGGGGTTAGACAAATTCCTGGAGGAGGAGTTGATCAATGGCTACGAGCCCTGATGGCTCTATGCTGCCTCCAGTATCTGAGATAGTAAGCCTATATGCACCAGTTGCTGGGGAACATGGGCAGTAGGCTGTTGTTCATGTCCTGTGGGCTGCTGATTTGCCACTGTGTGAACAGAATGCTGGTCTAGATGGACCGTAGGTCTGATCCAGTAGGGCTCTTCTTATGTTCTCACCCCACCTTAGCAGTTTCGTTTTTCCTGTACATATTTTTTGTACTCCTACAAGCTTTGGGGTTCCCCCAAGCCTGGTGATACCCCCCCCCCCAATTTGTACATGGATGATGCCATGTCTATATAAGGATCCATGCTCTGAGAATGCGTTCACTGTTGGCCAACATGGGATTCCAAACGATGTTGGTTGTGCGAAGTTGCGCGTTTTTGACGCCATCTAACCTTCCCGCCTGTCTCTTTGCCTTTCGGAAAGGGACACCCAAGGAATACTGCAGTCCCAACCTCCCAAGCAAAGCCTCTTCGAGACGGCCAAAGCATCCCGCGGAGGGCCGTTCAGGGAGGACAAAGTTGAGGATGTCAAAGCGCTTGTCAAAATCATCCCTGTCTTCTTGGCTCTCATACCTTACTGGACGGTCTATTTTCAGGTTGGTGATGGGGGAGGGGGGCATTAGCTTTTGATTTCTCTTGCGTATCAGAAGCCAGATCACGGATCCTTTGTGGTTGGGTCTTTGAGTTCAGATGGGCTCCGTAATTGCCAGTGTATCAGAACGAGAACTGTCGCTCCCTTAGAAACTTCTTGAGGGCGTGTGTCCTGCACATATTTCTGTCCCGTTCCTCCTCGGGCACAAAGGATCCTGGAACAGCTTACATGCAGTCAGTAAAATAAGACGGTCCCTACCTGCAGGTGTAAACTGTAAAAAGACACAACACACAAGGAAGAAGTGATGGGGAGGGAAGAGGAAAAAACTTAGTTGTCTTCCAGAAGGGCTGGTGCGTGGAGAATAAGGCGAGCAATGGCTAGTAGTCATGATGGTTGTATATCACCTCCAGTATCAGAAGCAGTATGCTTCTCAGTACCAATGGCTGGGGAGCATGAGGGTGCCAATGTGTTCATGTCCTGAATGTGGGCTTCCCATGTGCGTCTGTGTGGCCACTGGGAACAGAATGCTGGACTGCATGGGCCTTTGGTCTGGTCCAGAAGGGCTTTTCTTCTGTTCTTAAGGATAATCGACTTTTTCAAAATTGGTGGCGGGGAGTTCCAAAGGCTGCTGGATTCCTTTGCAATCAATCTCTGAATTTTTTTAAAAAAATTAAGCATCCTTCCAGAAGCAGGGTGTTCGTTAACATCTGCCAATAGATTGTGGTCTCTTCGGGGCAGGGATCTTGTCCTCTTGGGCTGGGTTTGAGAGCAAAGCCCGGTGATGGCGCTGTAGAATAAGTTCTTTTGCATTTCAGATGCAGACGACCTATGTCCTCCAGAGCCTGCACTTGAGAATCCCCCAGTTTTCGAACAGTTCCTTGACCAGCAACTCCAGCAGCCATACGGTAAGGGCTGTGGGGGGTGGGGAGGATGGGGGTGGGGAGGGAAATGCATCTGTTTACTGAAAGAGTTTGCCTGGGGAGCACTAACCGGCTTCTTCGCTTCATTATTTGCTATACTTCTATTCAGCTTTTCAGAAAATCGTTGTCTGCCAAAGCAGCTCACATCAATTAATAAAAGGGGGGGGGGGCGGAAGGAGGGCAGGGAGAGGGATTAAATGGCTGTGCCTTCAGGGATACAAACTAAAAACATACAGGGAGCAATCCCATGGCCCATAGACAGAGTCGGGGAGGGGGGCATAGGATAACTCAGATTCCTGGATCCGAGGTTGGAGACAGTGCTCTGACCTCGGAGCCAAGAATCTGAGCTGCCTGCCCCCTCCTCGTCCCTCCTAGTGCAGAGAGAACTGTGTTGGCTGTCTCCCCGAGGTCTCCATGGTGAGCTTGGAGAGGAGGAAAAATGGCCATGCTTGTGGGCGGGGAGGGAAGGGGGGGGGTTGGGACGTCGGCTTACGGCATATCTCCCAGCGGCCAGGCAATCCAGACGGAGGGCAACTCTTTTCCTGACTCAAATGGCTGTTCTCTGTCTTTTTGACCACGGCCATCACTGAGGCAGTGTGTGCCCATGGGGCCGCTACTGTCAAGCTAACTAGACAAGAAAACATTCCTTTCCCGGAACTCTGCACAGGATCGGAGGCTGTCTGCCCAATGCGCCAGGAGTTTTGCAAGCAAAGGGCAGCATGCCTCCGTGAGGCTCTCAGAATCATGCCAGGGTCCCTTTCTTCCTCCCCCTGCCCCTCCTGGTGGTGGGAGAGATCCCCTGCCCCATATATCTGGGCTGTCGTAGCTTGTCTAGATATACCCGCTTCAAGATACGTAAATACAGAGCAGGCCAGGATCCACATAGGGGGTCGTGGCCCAGCTATTCCTACAGACGGAACCGTGCATTCACGCTCTGCCTTGCCCTTTTTGCAGCGCCGTTCCTGCAAGGCTGCTAAATGATTCATTGGGTGTCACCCGATGGCGCGGGACTAGGAAAGACCACAGGGCCACCGCCTCTTCGGATGTGGGCGACTGCCGTGCTGGCGAACGTCCTTCCTGTAGCATTCCACTCGCGGTCCTGTCATGCTGATTGCCCGTATTCATAATGCATGATGGTTTTAATGCAGTATTCATAAATGAGGCTTTTAATCTGGGGGAAAAAAACCAAAACCCAGCCCTGCTTAATATTAACTCGTCAGCAATTCCAGGCAATTTGGAAGGACTGTGTCTCGAGAAGCAACTTATTGCAAGGGACGCAGAAGTTCTAAAAGAGTGCGGAAGTTTTGAGTTAAGCTTTTGTCTTAAAATCCTGTGTTAAAAGAAAATGGAGCCCTGCCCTTTTCCAGTAGACTCCATTAAGAATCTAAGCAACAGCGCCGACAATGCAAAGGGGACACCCTACCCCACACTCCCCTTCAAAAATGGCATGACAGCGGATATCCTTAAGATCCTAAGATAACCTGCCCAGATCTTAAGATCACCTTCAGCGGTCTTTTTCCGGGAGTGAGGTGGGTGGCTACCAAGAAGAGGGGCTTTTTTGCTTTGGCCCCCGGTTGTGGAATGACCTTCCCAAAGAGGCTCGCCTGGTGCCTGCTTCGTACTCTTTCCGGCGCCTGGTGAAGCCCTCTTTATTTTCCAAGACCTTTTAGCACCCCAGTCTTTTAGTTCTGTTGTTTTAAATCTGCCATTGCGTTTTAAATCCCTATGTTGCTGCTCAGTTTTGTCTTGATTTTCTACTTCTGTACTCTAGGTTTAAGCTTTTGAATGTTTATATGTATGTTATGCTGTATTTTGTAGCTGTAACTGCTGTGAACCACCCCAGTGAGCTTCAGCTATTGGGTGGTATAGAAATGTAATCAGCGAATGAATGAAATATCCACTAGGGCAGGTTGGTTTCAGGATCCAAGGGGGTCCCCGTTATCAGTCCAGGGTGAGAAGAGTAGCGAGGTTGAAGGCGGAGGCAGGGAAGCTATGGCCTTTCCGATGTTGTTGGACTCCAGTCCCATCAGCCCTGGTCAGTATGGCTAGTGGTGGGGAGGATGGGAGTTGGAGTCCAACAGCATCTGGAGGGCCACCAGTTCCCCTGCCCTGGTCAAAGGGACCAGAGAGACTTGACGGATCTGAATACGGGCAAGAGGTCTTACAGCAGGGATGTTGAACCTCTTCGAGCCCGAGGGCTGAATTTCATTTGTAGAAGCTCTCAGGGCCCGCATTCCAGTGGTGGGAGGGGCCAAATGCAAAATGGGTGGGGCCAAGATGCCAGACTAGCTTAAAGCTCTTCCAGACTTTAGGAGAGGGTTTTCAAACTTTTAGAATTTGGAGGCGGGCGGCGGGGGCAGATTTGCACAAAAGTCAAGAAGCCACTGACAGGTGGTGGTTGGAGGGAAGGGGGAGCAGGGGAAGGGGCCTTGGCCCTCTGGGAAACCCCAGAACCCCAAGGTTGGGCCTCAGGCCTGAGGTTTTGCACCCCTGTCTAAGAGCAACTGAACCAGCAATCGGATTGTCGTGGGCAGGGACATTGTCCAGGCAGGCTGGATTTGGGTTGGAAAAAAAGCGATTCGGAGCAGGAGCTTGGTCAGGCCTTCTGAGGGGTTGTTGAGCTGCTCAGACTGAGGAGCAAGTTCTGGATGGGTTTATTTATTATTATTTATTATTGCATTGATATCCCGCCTTTTTTTTCCTCCAAAGAACCCAAGGAGGCGTACATCATAATCCTCCTCTCCATTTTATCCTCACAACATCAACCCTGTGAGGTACGTTGGGCTGAGAGTCTATGACTGGCCCAAAGTCGCCCAGTGGGTTTTCATGGCCCGAGGGGGGACTAGAGTCTCCCGACTCCCAATCCAACACTTTAGCCACTACACCACACTGGCACACTGGTTAGAGCTTTATAGCACCTGTGGAGCAGGGATTATCCCTGGGGTTTGTCAGCTGACTTGACAAACCATGTTCAGCCATGTGACTGGACTGGTACTGCACTCTTGGTGCACACAGCGTTCGATCTACTAGATTTGGGGTTGACACGGTCCGAGATCTCCTCTCCTCCCCCACCTCCAAAAATAAAAATCACTCTGGTTATAAAATCCACAAACTTCCCTGCGGCGGTTGCTCCATGCCGCGTTTCTGTCCTCTTCAGAATTCTGGGTGCAGCTCAGGAACTTGGCATCCCAATTTCCGAACCTGAATATTTAATCGCAATTATCATTTCTTGTAGAGAAAAATCATAATAATCTATATGTCCTCTTAAACAGAGGGTCCCGGCGAGGCTTTCAAATATTCATGGAACCTTTCCACCTCTCCTGCTGAACTTTTCCAGTTTGCTGAGCTGCTGGGATGGGGGCGGCCTCGGTCCTCTTGAGTTGCGAGTGTCTGAGCCTCAGCAAAGCTGACCTCTGTCATCATCTCGTCGCGAGGAATTTTAATGAAGGGACACGGTGGCAATTTCGAGGGCTGAAAACGATGGGCATGTGTTTGTGTAAATACCTCTGTTGTAAGCACTTCGTGCGTACACCCTTTGTATGTGCAGCTCAACCTATGATGTCCCGTGATACACCAATGCTGCTACCCATTGTTTTTGCTGAAGGTTTTGGGCCGGTACAGATGGCAGGTGGTGTTCCTTTAATGACTTTGCAGCCTCGGGGAAAATGAATTCCTAATCTCTCTCAGCTCCTTGGGGTTTCCCTTGGCTTCCGCACAACGGCTGGTTAGTGCTGGGGCGGCCGTATAGGAGCTGAAAGTGATGCGCGTAATATTTCCAGCCCTTGGCTGGAAGCACCGACGGCCGATAGGTGTGGAAGGGAAGCCAAGCAGGAAAGAGGAATTTGGGAGAATTCCTCTGAGCTCTGAGAAGTTCCTCAGTGGATGTGGCAAAGCTTCGCCCAGTGTTCTGTTTCCAGTGGCGGTGGGCAGCCTTTGAAAACTCAAAAGTAGGATGTGAAGGTGATGGCCCTTTTTCTTGTCATGAACCTTTGGCTCTCGGCCTAATTTCATGTGGCCTTCTGCAAGCGACCAGTTTAGATGTCAGGCAGAGGTGATTTTGCCTTCCCAATTCTTCACAAGCACAGGAAAAGAACCAATATGGCAGTGGATTGGAGCCTTAAGGCGCGGTAAAGAGGATGCCTATTGAGGAAGAGGGCCTTTTCAGTGGTGGCTCCGCTGGAGGCTCCGATGTCAGTGGGGTGGTGAAACTGGGTTTCACTCAGAACTCTTAAAAGAGCTATCCAGGCTGCTGAACCTATTTTTGGGACAGGTTTCAGCACCTTGGATAGCTCCTTTAGAGTTCTGACTGAAATGACTGTTCGTTTCCATTCACACAACCATTCAGGGTTGAAGCCAGGAAAATAGAGCAATAAGCCCAGCTTCCTGATGGATAATTTAAACGGCATTTCTTCAAAGTGACAGGCCAATTCATGATAGCATCCCCCCTTTCTCTCTCTCTCTCTCTCTCTCTCTGTTAATCTAACCCTGGGGCTTTTAAACATGGATGTTGATTTTAAAAAAAAAATCAAAAGGAGTCTTAACGCGCAAAGTGTAAAACTGAAAAAAATATGTCAGATATGCACACGGTTAAATGCAACGTGCAACATTTCTTTGGCTTGATTAAAGGTAATAATTTGGTGATTTGATTTAAAAACGCAGCATCTTGTGATACCTTAGAAGGCATGTGCCTAGAAATCCCTTTGTGTATGCTTTCAAGAGCGTAAGGGCTGTGGCCTTTGTTAACTCATCCTTTCTCAACATGGTGACCTCCGTGAGTTTGGGACTAGAACTCCCATCATCCCCTACCATTACCCTGTGCTGGCTGGGACTGATGTGATTTGTAGTGCAAAATAACTAGAGCAAACCAGGTGGGGGAAGGCAGCGTTTCGCCACAGTTAAGCTTTATAATTAGTAAATTCCTTTGTCTCTTTAGTGATTGTGATTTATTATTGCGTATGAGCTTCTTTTTGCTGCCTTTATTTTGTTGACGTTATATTTTGTACTAAAATTTCATGATAATATCTCTGGTAGTAAGACTTGGAATGTTTAATATGAATTTTCTTAGGAGCACCGATACATGGAGGGCAGAGAACATCCATACTGGGGGAGTGTGGGCAGGACGTAAGCTTTATTAGTAATAATACTGAACATTACTGATGGCTTTGATGAGGATAGCAAGGCAAGATCCGGAGCTCTTGGTTTTGAAAACGCTTCGTAGCACTGGGAGACGGCTGAGCAAAACCATGACGAGGAAGGAACATGTGGTTCTTGAAGCGAAAGGGCATCGCGGGGAATACAGAATTGACTTTTGACTGCCTTCTGTCACAACGCGCCATCAATATTAGCTCTGACGGCTGTTAAAAAGCCATCTTTGTGTGTATTTATTTCAATCATTTGCAGGGCTTTGTTTATCAGATGCGAATGGCCTAATCCATCATGCCGCAGACAGGTGTTTTGATGATTAATCGGGCTTAATAGACTCTCCTTCTCCTGCGTGACAATCGCGTTTTATTAATGAGATTCGAGGATGAGCCAAGAGATCAAGACTTTACAGGGAATGTTAATAGCCCTCTGTACGGAAAGGTGTGCCCCCCCCCCCGTTCCCCCCTACACATCCACACATGCTTTAAATTGCTGCTGACAATACAACCCTTTCCGTTCTTAAAATGCATTGCTATACAGAAAGTCATTTTGAATCTCTTCCGGTCCTGGAATTGTTCCAATCCAATTGGAAAGGATCCTGCAGAAGATCTAGCAAGGCATTCCCCACGCTTCATATTTTGTTACATTAAGTGGTATAACTAACAAATCAATAAATAAACCTGTTGCCCTCGGGGTGGTTTGGACTTCAAATGCCATCAGCACCAGCCAGCATAGCCAACAGCCAAAAAAAAATTGGTTGGCCATTGTGTGAACAGAATGCTGGTCTAGATAGACCCTTGGTCAGGTCCAGCAGGACTCTTAGGTTCTTCAGTATCACCAGTTTGCCTCCTGAGAAATGAGTGTTGGGACGCCAACATTTGCCAAAGCCAGCCTTCCCAAGAGATTGGGGTAAGCTATCCCAAGCTGTTCGCACCCAACAATTTCCTTTGGTCAGTAGTAATATGCAAATTATTATTATTATCATTATTATTATTTTCATTTATATACCGCCCCACAGCCAAAGCTCTCTGGGCAGTTTACAAAAATTAAAAGGCTGAACATTAAAAAGTCAATATACAAAATTTAAAACCATAAAACATACGCCTGGCCAAAAATTCAGTTAAAAAACTCAACTTAAGCTGTTAAAATGCCTGGGAGAAAAGAAAAGTTTTGATCTGGCACCGAAAAGATAACAGTGTTGGCGCCAGGCGGGCCTCATCAGGGAGATCATTCCATAATTTGGGGGGGGCACCACAGAGAAGGCCCTCTCCCTTGTTGCCAACCTCCAAGCTTCCCTCAGAGTAGGCACCCGGAGGAGGACCTTTGATGTTGAATGTAGTGTACGGGTAGGTTCATGTCGGGAAAGGCGTTCCATCAGGTATTGTGGTCCCAATATTGTCCCGGCAACAGAAGGTTCCCAATCCTCTTGCTGTTGAGGACGCTCAAGATGTCTTTGAATGAAATGCAGCGCCATTTTGAAAAGGGAAAGGCAAATTGTGTTTTGAGCATGTGGCTGACTCTCTCTCCTCTTCCTCCTCCTCCTTCTCTTTCACAGTTCCCAGCAGCTTGGCTGACTATGTTCGATGCCGTGCTTATTCTCATCCTGATCCCGCTGAAAGATAAAGTGGTCGACCCCGCCTTGAAAAGGAATGGCCTCCTTCCGTCGTCTCTGAAGAGGATCGCGGTCGGAATGTTCTTTGTAATGTGTTCCGCGTTTGCTGCAGGTAGGGAGAGAAGGGAGAGGGAATTGTCCCTTGCGGACAGATTTAGGAGGGGGCCGTCCTGGAAAGCGTTCTCGGTTAGCATTGGGCTGGCACCGCGAGTCAGCATGGTACCATCGTTAGCGCTAGGGATGTGAATCGGCAAAACCATGTTTGCCAAATTTCTCCAAATTCCATCTCGAGTCCGTATCGCATTGCAAGCTTTGGTCCCGTTTTGATTTCGCGTGAAAATCTATGCGTATTTTTCCAAACGAGCACATGAAATGTACGCAGTCTTCTCCCGTTGATTAAAGCTTATTTGTGCCCATTTTCCACAGTTGCGCAGTTTTCAAATGTCGAACGCAGAGTTTCTTAGAATCATAGAATAGTAGCGTCGGAAGGAGCTTCTAAAGCTGCCGAGTCCAACCCCCTGCTCAATGCAGGAATCCACCTTAAAGCATCCTTGCCAGTTTTTGGGTCTACGAATCACATTGCAACATCGGAAATGGACGGATGTTGACCGCAGGTTGCTTCTGAGTCTGTGTTCAGTCCGAGAGTTGAGAACTGGGTAAATCCTGATTGAAACCAAATGGAAACGTTCCACAACCTAATAATTAATAATAATAATAATAATAATAATAATAATAATATATTTATTTATTTCTAACCCCCCTCTCCCTCCGGATCGAGGCGGGAAACAACAATAAATATTAAAAAAAGGACTATAAAATAGATAAAACATTTAAAACAAGTAAAAACAAATGCCTTCCTCATGTCTTGGACTCCAACTCCCAGCATGCCTGACCATTGGCCATGCTGGGGAAGACTGGGCAGGCCAGGAGGAGGGGAACTTGGATTCCGATCTCCATTCAGGCCTGAAGTTCACTGGTGACCCTGGTCTGCTCGCTCGGTCTCGGCCTAAAACACGAGTCGACATTTTAACGCAAACTGCGTAACAATGGCGACTCGCTGGAGGTTGCAGATAGCTGCCAGGCGTTCACAACAGGCCTGGGTAAGACGCAGGGGGCTCATGTGTCTCAGCAAGCTAGGCAGCAACTCAGCACCTGGGTTTGGAGACACGCTTGCAGTATCCCTACAGATCAGCAAACTTCAGTCCGCATAATGTTTCAAAAGTGCGAATTTCGGTTTCCGTCGAAAAGTGAAATGCAAACATTTCTCCCCATCCCTAGGCTCAGGTATGGTTTGCACCAGCCTTCTCCAAAGTAGCTCCCTCCATATTACATCTCCCATAATCCCTGTTTGTTGGCCATAGTGGCTGAGACTGATGGCGGTTTCTGCTCTTTGTCCAAGAAGCTCAAAGCAGGATAGATGTCCTTCCTTTTATCTTCACAACAACTCCAAGAGGTTTGTTAGGCCGAGAGATGTCGGCCACCCACTGAACTTTGTGGCTGATGGGGGTGGGAGGATTTGAACTCGGCTCTCCCTTGTCCTAGTCCAGCATTGTGGACGCGAAACCACGCAGACTCTGCACCTGTTTCTTTCCTCGCTTGTCGGCGTTTCGCCTTAACCTTCCCCAAACACTGCAGTGTAAAAATTGCTTAGCTCTGGCATACGAGCAGAAAAGGTGGTGACCTTGTAGGATCTGCAAGGTGATCTCTTTTTTTCCCCCCTGGAAACCGATTTCCACATGCCCAGGGATGCCGGCGTGGAGTGGTGAGCGCCTCTCTGCAGTGTTTCATGGACTGCTCAAGCCTTTAGCCTAGTCTCTGCTGCAACCGACGTATTGATAAAGCATTACAGCGTTAAATGAATGATTCTTGGGGACTCCGTAATCCTCCCAATATATCAGAGAGAGGGACATTTTATTGGGCCATTAAGGCATCTCTCGACGAGAGAGGTAATTACCTTATTAGGCACAAGGTCATTTTGATATGTGGGCATGGAAAGTTCTTACTGCAAAGTCATTTGAACTTAAAACAACAATATTTCTTCAGGTGTTTTTTTTTTCAGCCTCTGCCACTTCAGATATTATGCATAGGGCTGTGGATTCTTTCTGCTTTTAATTTTAAGCATTTGTTTGAAAAGCAAAGTTATGTCCCAGGGCATCCCAATTTTCTGCTGTCCATGTCAATTAAGCAAAATGGAGTACTTTGCTTACGTTTCACTGTTCGGGACCTCTCCCCAGCTCCATCACACACCGGCTCAACTTGCAATGAATTGTCATGAATTTGTGTATGTGGGGTGAAGGTTCTCCAAGGGGTGTTGAACTTCTTTTAGCCCAAGGGCCGAATTCAATTTCAGAGAAGCTTTCGGGGGGAGGGGGGAATTCCAATGGTGTCCGAAGCTGATGGCAAAAGGGGCGTGGCCAAAAATAGGAACAATCCAACAACAAAACCATGATTTGTTGAAAAGCCTTTGTTTGTTGTTGGGTTGTTCAGGCTGGTTAAAAAGTAGTGCTGTGCACCGCCGCGGGCCAAATCCCCGACACTGAGGCAAGGCGGGCTGATTCGGCAGCTGGCACCCAGGGACCAGCAAGGCCGAGTCGACTCGGGGCCCCCAAATCTCGTCTCAGCACGGAGGTGAGGCGGGCAACCCCCGAAGCACCCTGAGTTAAATCGGGGCTGAATCGGAGGAAGCGTGCACAACCCTATTAAAATGCCACCCTGTGGAAACATCCTGGGTTCAGACAACATGCTAACACTCGGTTCAGCAAACAACCCACGGTCCAACAACGAACCACAGTCAACAACTAAGCGTGGGTTAGTGTGTTGTGTGAACAGCTCCGGTGAACGGGCAAGTAATATCATAGGCCACTAACTTCTTTCGGGTAGATTTCATCCCGCTTTGGTGGCTCTCTGTTTCTGTTGACGCGTCATCGCGATTTGCGCTCGTTGCGTTCTCGAGCCTGCCCTTCCACCCGCCGAGTGGCGTCTGTTCCAGATGCAGTTTGGAACGTCTCTGAGAGAGTTTCGATTATGTTTTAAATATCTTATAAATTGTGTGCGAATGCAACTGATTAGATTTAATGAACGTCAGCTTACTCTCCTGGATGGTGTCGTCAGTTCTTAACCAGCGGTATTTAAGGCTGCTCAGCCGGAAAATCAACTTCATTTGTAGACTTTTAAAACAATTACGGCCCCCCAAAATATAAAAATTGATCCCTAACTTTAAATGGCAAGAAGCGCCTTCGCTCTTGCCTTGAAACTTTAGCACTGTTCCACCCCAGTATACCAAAAAGTGGGTGGTCCCTTCTTTATTATTATTGTTATTACATTTATATCCCATATTTTTTCCTCTTGCAAGGAACCCAAGGGCGTTTACATGATCCTCCTCCTCTCCATTTTATTCTCACAACAACCCAATGAGGTAGGTTAGGCTGAGAGTCATCCGCTGCCCCAAAGTCATCTACTGAGCTTCATGGCTGAATGGGGACTAGAACCGAGATCTCCTGAGTCCCGGTCCAACACTAACCACTGCATCACACTGATGTCATGTGAAATTATCATTATTAGTATGTATTATGCATGTATCATATATTTATCCCTCCAAAGAGCACTGGGCAATGAACATAGTCTCTCTGTCTCTCTTTTTCCCCACTGTATCCTCTTAGGTAGGTGGCGCTGAGTTTGTGTGACCAACTTAAGGTCACCAAGTGAGCTTCATGGCTGAACAGAGATCAAACCCAGGTCTGCACCATTCCAGGTGCAACACTACCCAGCAGGAGTATCTAATCTTGTTAAGTGTATGGCTTATTAGGCTGCAGCTGAGCCCCGTCCCCCACTCAACCTTTTTGGGTCGGCGGGTAAATCACATAAACCATTTAAGAACAAGAGAAAACCATTTTTTAAAATACGAAGGGCGGACTTAATTGCGTGTCAGACCATCCAGAGGCCAAGCGGAACAGGAAAGTTTTTAACAGCCTGCCTAAAATGAAACGAAGGTGTTCCACAATCGGGGTGCCACCCTAGAAAAGGCCCTGTCCCGTGTTCCCTCTGAACTAGCATCTTCTGGTGGTAGAACAAACAGCAGGACCTCTGAAGCAGATGGTGAGCTACGGGCAAGTTAAAATGGTGGTTAGCAGGCATTGATTTAGAAGAGGTTTCCCCACCACGCACCTCTGTCTCTCAGAGGACCGAATACCTCTGTTCTGAGATGGTGTCCGTAGTGGCGTCTGCAGGCGTGAGCCAAAACAAGGAAAATGTATGCCATTTTATCCTTCGTGTGCAAATGCCTGTGGATTTCATTGACCAAAACTTACACCATTTCTATTGGCTCATCTCCTTAGGCTGCTGTCTCATACGCAGCTACTTGGGAGTCTGCCTCATTGAAGTCCGTAGGGCCGCCTTCTCCGTTGACCTGCATAGCATTGCGCTGTCTGTTGGGACGAAAGCCCTCCGTGGCCTAATTTAAGCTTAGGAATGCCGCAAGGAGCGTTACAAAGAATGGAACTGGTCAGTTTGGGGTGGGGTGGGCGGACCAGAAAGAGGAAACATGTTCACGTTACAACTGACCCAACGGTGAAACATGGCATCCATTCTGGGGATATGGGAATGTAGTGGCAGTTAAGCCTCCTAAGAGTACCTAGCTTTATCTCTTCCCTTTCACTCCCTGCACCACATGCAACAGCTGCCAGGTGGAACTGGCCGTCGACGGCACATGTGACTTGCTTTCGGGGGAACAGGAAGCGCTCGCGAGTCACGCTTCCTTTCTTCGCCCACCTGGCGTAACGTTCGGAAGAGGACTTGCCGCTTCCAAGTGTTAAGCAGCAGCTGGGCCGAAACAGGAAACAGGACTCCTTTCCCCACTTCCTGTTCCTTGGCGAGCAGGTTGACAGCAGTGAGGCCTGAACCGAGCACCGCTCTTCAAATGGTTGATGCCCAGTGTTTTGGTCAGGATTGGAACTTGAAGCCACACTTTCATGTTATTTCATTAATTAACATTTCTGTACTGCCCAATAGCCAAAGCTTTCTTTTTGTTGTTGTGTTTTTTTACAAAGATTCAAAACCTTAAAAATATTGTATATATTATATAAAACATTTTTACTTACAAACATACACATATTTACATATACCAGCTTTTACATAAAACACATATCTAACATATGCACGCATATAAACAGACCACACACACAAGCATGTATATAGAGTTATAATAATCAACAATAAAGACTCTCTGGACCCGATTAATAGCCGTATTGTGTGCAGCCATATGGTGGGGAGTTGAGGAAGGTCGTAACCTGGGCCGAAAAAAATAACAGTGTTGGTGCCAGGCAGTCCTTACTGGGGAGATTGTTCCATCGATTTTCACTTTACTCTCAGACTGAGCATGCATGTGTATGTCTTCTACCACTTCCCAGAACAATGGGAGATATACACCCAGGTGTGTGCAGAAGCTTACACTTACATACCCAAGAGTGACCTGCACCAGTCAGCCATATCGAATGGCGTCTGAACTACATAGGATAGCATAGCAACCCTCTTTGTGGGAGATTCAGAACTGCTAAAAGGAAGGTCTTCTTCACACAGCGCATCGTTAAAACTATGGAATTCGCTGTCACAAGATGTCGTGATGGCCACCAATTTGGATGGCTTTGGAAGGGAGTTGGATCAATTCTTGGAGGAGAAAGCTATCAATGGCTGCTAGTCCTGTTGACTATGCGTTACTTCCAGTAGCAAAGGCTGAGAGCCTATATCTGCCAGTTGCTGGGGAACATAGGTGGGAGGGTGCTGTTACTTGTGCATCTCTGGTTGACCACTGGTTGGCCACTCTAAACAGAGTGCTGGACTAGATGGATCCTTGGTCTGATCCAGCAGGGCACTTACGTATGAGTTTTAAAATTCAACAAGAATGAAAAGGTATTTTAGCTTTCCCCTCCTAAGTTTACCATAGCACTGGCTTTACATAAAACCAGTAACCACAGCTGTGTGTGTGTGTTTTCAGCAGGTAGCCTTGCGTTGGTTTTGCATCGTTAGTGTGTGTATGTGTATGGATGTCTTTTGGTCCTAACGACAATGCCCCGACATGAACTAACATCTGTTTGCTTCGGTCGATCCGAGCTAATCCACATGGAACGAGGTCCGGATTTGTGAAATCCTGGTTAATAAAACAAGAATACAATAGCTCCCAAATCCTGCGGTTAACGAAGAACTGGATTTCTCGAAATGGCTTTATTTTACGTTGTTATTATTTTTGGCGTCGTCTTCCTTTCGTATGCTTTGATGGTGTTTTTGTATGCAAATATGAGGAGACGCAGCCTAAGCTGCAGTTAGCTGAGTTCGGGTAATCCTCTTGTAAAGCAAAAGGATCGTCATTCATTCACTCCCGAATGGTAATGACCTGACTGATTCGGGCTGCCAGTTCTCTTGTTGAGCATTGTGCCTCCCAAAACCTTGTTTTAAATCTGTGTTAGTGTGTTTTTTCTCGCTTCACTCCCCTCCCGGATTCCTGAGGAATTCTGCGTGAGAGGACTGGTGAATTTGGTTTGGGTACATGGGGTTAGTCTCTCTTTTTCTTAATCCCTGCAACAACCTCAAAGGAGGGCAACAAGGATGATCAAGAGTCTGGAAACGAAGCCCTATGAGAAGAGATTGAAAGAACTGGGCATGTTTAGCCTGGAGAAGAGAAGATTGAGGGGAGACATGATAGCACTCTTCAAATACTTGAAAGGTTGTCACACAGAGGAGGGCTAGGATCTCTTCTCCATCAACCCAGAGTGCAGGATACGGAATAACGGGTTCAAGTGACAGGAAGCCAGATTCCGGCTGGACATCAAGAAAAACTTCCTGTTAGAACAGTACTACAATGGAACCAATGACTGAGGGAGGCCGTGGGCTCTCCCACACTGGAGGCATTCAAGAGGCAGCTGGACAGCCATCGGTCAGGGATGCTTTAAAGTGGATTCCTGCATTGAGCAGGGGGTTGGACTCGATGGCCTTAGAGGCCCCTTCCAATTCTACTGTTCAATGATTCTAACCCTGCAGGAGTGCAAGAATGGAGACCTGTTTTGCATGGAGAAGGTACTTGACTTCCATCAACCCCAGCCAGCATGTCTGTCTTGTTCTGGGCTGGGCAGGGCAGGATCTTTTGGGTGTTCAAGGGAAATTTTCAAGATTATGTCCATGTTGCTTTTTTTCTGAATTTAAGTGACACGGCTTCATATCCTCACCCAGCCATTAAGCTCACTGCAGGACACATTCAGCCTAACCCTACCTAGCAGGGTGGTTGTGATTTTTTTAAAAAAATGGGATTGGCTGAACTGACCTATGATACCACGAGCAACTTGGAAGAAGGGTGGGATTTGAAAACAACAACCAAACGTCTGAGAGCCACTGTGGCGCAGTGGTTTCCGTGTTGGACTAAGATTCTGGGGACGCGGGTTCTAGTCCCCACTCGGCCATGGGTGACTTTGGGCCGGTCACTGAATTTCAGCCTGGCCTATCTCACAGGGCTGTTGTGAGGATAAAATGGGGGATGTTTTTCATGTGCGCCGCTTTGGGCTCCATACAGGAAAGGTGGGACAGAGATGCAACAAGCAAACCAACAAATAAAATGTGTAGATAGCAGCAAAGTTCCATTTCCTTTTATTTCTCTCTTCCAGGGATTTTGGAGAGTGATCGGCTGAAGCTTGTAAAGAACAACACAATAGAGCAGAAGATCGGGACAACGATGTACAAGGCAGCCGACATGTCCGTCTGGTGGCAGATCCCCCAATATATTCTGATCGGCTTTAGTGAAATATTTGCAAGCATTGCAGGTGAGTCTTTAGAAGGCTGGGCAGCAACGAGGTTCTATATATCTTCAGCCGTACTGGCTGGGAATTGTAAGGCTTTTCCTCCTGTCTAAACAGGCACAGGATTCCATTTTGTAGAAGCTCTCATGGGCCGCATTCCAGTGAGGGGCTGAAGGTAAAAGGGAGGGGGGACAGGACCAACTCCACCCCACCCACCCCCCAAATCCCAGCCTATTTTACCTTGAAGCCGTTTCTGCCAATTAACTGTACAGGAGGCATTTCCACCTAGACAAAAGCCGGAAACCAAGGAACGGTCAGCGGTTGGGGAAAGGGGGCGGGGTCAGGGGAAAAGGGAGGGGCAGGAGAAAGGGGCGGAAAACCTGGAGGGCTTGGCGTCTCTCCTGGGCTGGCTGGGCATCACGACCAGACCAGCCAGATTTGGCCCCGGGCCTAATATTCTCCACCTCTGATCTAGAAGAACCTTGGGTTTCAAGGCTGAAGAGTTCCCTGCTTGACCTGTGGTGGAACTGTCGCCCCACTGTGGACGGCCGCTCCGTGCGATCCCAGGGCATCGCTTCAGAACCGAACCGCAAACATCCTTGAGTGTCTCCACGCCCGGCCTGTTTGATGTAGCGTCCGACAGCACCGGCTCCTATTGATTCTCCCCTTTTTTTTCTTTCTTTTTTTTCGGGGGGGGGCAGCCTACAAACGGGAGGACTGAGCGCAGCCATAAAATCTCATTTTCTGGTCTGTTTCACACACATTCAGGGTTCATTAACAAAAAAAATAGTCCCATCTCCTTGCCGCTGTTTTCATATACGGCTTGTTTTTCCTAGTCTTCTAATTAAATGGCCGTTCTGCTCTCTCTCCCTCCCTCCCTCCCTCCCTCTCTCCCCCTCCCCATGTAAACATTTTTGTTTAGTTTCATTTTGTTGCTCCCCTCCGTGGCTTTACAAGGGCACACGGCTCACAGCCAGGATTGAAAACGGTCGGCAAGGTGTCCTTGATTCCGTGAAGCAAAAAGGGATAGCAATGAAAGCCCGCGTCCAGCATGAAGCTGCTTTACGCCAACTCAGTCCTGTGGTCTGTTTGGCCTGGGGGTGTCTGCTCCTTCCGGAGACGGTTTCCCAGAGTCTCTGGCTAGGGATCTTTCCCAGCCTTGCTACCTAAATTCCTTCACCCCAGTGATGAGAAACCTTTGGCCCTTGGGCCAACTGTGGCCTGCGGAGCCTTTGGCTCATGGCCTCTCCTCCATCGGCCCCTCCCATCAACGCGGCCCCACAGGGATCATTTTGAAGTGTGGCGTGTCCCCATCAGCAGCTCCACCTCCGAAGCTTCCACCCTCTCCTTCCAAAGCCTTGCCACAGCGAACAACATCTTGAGAAGCTGACCTTGCCCCGGCGGGTGTGCGGTGCAACCTGCCACCCCGTCTCTGCCCTCCTCTTCTGTGGCTCCCTCTCCCGTCAATGGGGGAGGCAGAGCAGAGGCGGCGGGAATAAATAGCACTGGGAAGGGTTTGAAAGAAGAAAAGGAACTGACCGAAGCCTCTGGGCTGGTTTCCGTGCAGAAAAGGGATTGTTTCTCCAGGGAAGGGGAAATCTGTGCAGAAAGCATCGCTTTAAAAAAAAAAAAAAAAGACAACAATCTGGTCATACTTGTGTGGCTTTGAGTCACTGTGGTATTTCAGGTGGTGTTTGCTATTAGTAGTAGTAGTAATAGTAGTATATCTCTTTCTCACTCGTGGCGGTTTTTGTAGACGGACATGACGGGCTTTGCCAAGCCATGCTGTCTTTTACTGATTCAGAAATTTCCTGGTTATTGAGCCTGTTTTGTTTAGGACTACTTTCTGGATGTTGGCGTGGGTGTATTCTGGTAGGCCTAGTTTCTGAAGGCTTTCTGTGTAGTTTTTCGATGTGATGCCGGTGACTGAAGTGACTAATGGGATAACTGTGACCTTTTCCTGTTGCCGTAGTTCTTTGACTTCCATGGCCAGTGGTGTATATTTTCCTCTTTTCCTTTTTTAACATTATTATTATTATTATTATTATTGTCGTTGTTGTTGTTGTTATTATTATTATTATTATTATTATTAATTCAAGACCAGTGGCAAATGTGACCTCCCTCCTCCCACAAAGAATGTACCCAAGAAAATGCCATTTGGCTTCCCTCACAATTCCCTAGATTTTTTGTATGAGGGGATATAACCCCTCACCCCACCCTGCCCACCAATTTGTTTCAGGAAAACTTGGTTGGCAACTCATGAATTTGAGTTTTTCCCCCCCTCTCACACTAATACTTTACTATGGCCACTAGATGGCAAGACTTTAGCTCCCCTTCTGCGTGGAAGGAAAACCTGGGAGCCGTTTTTATCCTGAGATAAATGGATGCAGAAATGGATGCCGCGCCACAAATACAGAAAAGACGGCGGCCTGGGTTCGAGGGCCAATAAGCCGCGTCGACGGGCAGATGTTGTCCTCTTCCCAAAAGTACGGTTTGCCTCTCCATTCCAGGACCCAACGACATTGCTGTCGACCTGACATGAAAACCTAAATACAGATGAAGAAATCCTCCTCCTCCTCCTTGAATGCCCTTTTTTCTTGGTAGAAATCCAGGGTACAAAGCAAAGAAAGAAAGGACGGTCTTGCCCCCTGCCTGTTTTATCACACTACTTGCAAAGGCCAGTTTTTCACCTGCTCTCCCCGTTCATTGAAGGGGTTGTCTTTTACACCTACATAGCTTTAAAGGCTCTTTTTTTTCAAATAATTTATCCAAAATGATGCCACCTCACGTCCCCCAGCAGCCCCCCCCCCAACAATTAAAAGCATCAGTTTTTTTAAAAAAAAATAGCCATTGCCAAGGAGGCTTTAGCCCTATGCAGGTATTCTGTTTGTGGATGAAGCTGATGTGTTCATCACCCTGAAGAGAAGAGCCTCCTGTATCCTGAAAAGATCTGCATTCTGACTTGTGTGGAGAACCTCCACAGGAGGGTCACCTCTTCAGAGTGACGCCCCCCCAAATGCGACGGGGCAGGGCAGGAACGGCCCCTCTCACATATCCACATACGGCAAGGCTGAACAGCTTTTGAATTACTGCGTTGCTTCAAGTGAATCAATCAACCTTGATTTACAGCCGACAGACTATTAGTGCAACGTATTAAATATGCATATATTAATACACATTAAAAAAAAATTAGGGAGAGTTACAAAATCGTCAAGGCACCGAACATTAAATTGGTCTCCCCAAGTCATCATAAGGGGTCACGTGTGGTCCGAGAGCCGAAAGCCGTAGCCATCTTTCGACGTCTCTTGAAGACACTCCTGTTCAGTCAGGCTTTCCCTGACGTGGTCTTGCACTGTTCTGTTTTATGGTGTCTGTATCCAATTTATGTGTTTTATCATGTTATGTCTTCATAGTCTGTGTTACGCATTTCTTATGCAAACCACTGGGCTGTGGATCAGCGATAGAGCACCTGCTTTATATGCTGAAGGTCCCGGGTTCGATCCCAGGCACCTCCCAGACAGAGCTGGAAAAAAACTCCTGCCTGAAACCCTGGGGAGCCGCTGCCGGTCAGTGTCGACAGTACTGTGCTAGATGGACCAGCAGTCTGATTCAGTATAAGGCATCTTCCCATGTTCCTATCTTATGGTATCAAATGGTATATAAATAAATAGTGACCCCCCCCCACACACACACACACACACACCACACCCAAAGAATGTGGCTAGTCTTAGGAAAACACTATTTTCACCTGTCTCCCATTTGGTGGACATTGAGGTTCTACTAAAGAATAAAGTAGATCCCGCAGGCCTAAAGCATGCTTATTTCCTGGTTCAGGGCTTTAAAGTAAGTGCAAGCATGTAAAAGTTGCATGTTTCAACTTTAAACATAAGCCCTCTGCGACCCCAAAGAGAGCTTCGGCTACGGGGCGGTATATAAATGGAACAAAATAAATAAAATAAAAAATAAATAAGTGTTGGGGAGGGAATGCAAAACGTTCCTGTTTGAACTCCGGATTTCCCGCCGATCTTCATTGCTTTTCGACATTTGCCCCCTCGTGTTTGGATTGCACTACGGAGCTTTTGTTTCAATCTTCTGAGCCGAAAGTCGAATCACAAGAAGCTGGGCACCTTTGAGGTGGAAGTTGGAGATTCCCAGAAAAGTAGTTGAAGTTATTATTATTAGTAGTAGTAGTAGTATATTTATAACCCGCCTTTTTCCCATTAATGAGACTCAAGGCAGCTTACAAATTAAAACATGTACAGTTAAAACAAATAGCGATATACAAAAATTAAAAATATAATTAAACATAGTACAATTTTAAAATATTTAAAACATTTTAACACATTTTAAATACACATAATTAAAAATCCGAACTATAAGCAGTACATCCACAAAGGTATGAATTACTCCCTGAAGTCCTGCTGAAAGAAAAAGGTCCTGCCTCCAAAAGCACGCCAAGGAGGGAGCCAGTCTAGCTTCCCTGGGCATATCGTAATGCTGCACTGGGAAACTCTTCAATTTGCACCGCAAGTTAAATCGTAGCAATTGCGAGGCCTTTCTGCTTTGAAAAACGTGTGTGTCCTCAAATTTCTTATGGAGGAGAAACCAGGCTTTGTTTATCAAACAGCTTTGAACCAATTGGTGTTAACGTAGCTTAAGATCTTTTTCTTGGTTCTTCTGTTCCAGGTCTGGAATTTGCGTATTCCGCTGCTCCCAAATCCATGCAGAGTGCGATTATGGGTCTCTTTTTCTTTTTTTCTGGAGTGGGATCTTTTGTTGGATCTGGCCTCCTGGCGTTGGTGTCTATAAAATCGATTGGCTGGATGAGTAATCACTCTGATTTGGGTAAGTTTTTATATTTGAATTCCAGCATATTGGAGAGAAATCAGTGCTGAGTGCTTTCTCTGAAGGTACTGCACACTGTGACTCATTTATTATTATTATTATTATTATTATTATTATTATTATTAATCTATCCTTCACCTTTTTAAGCTGCAGTTTTCACCGGCAACCTCCACCATAGGAGACATTTAAAAACCAAGCTCAGGTTACATAGAAATTCCAGAGTGGCAGTGTAATAATCCATCTTTTCTTCCTAAGTGTTTGACAGTTTGTTACTATGCTTAGCAATTGTAAGATGCTGTTTTGGAGAAACACTTCCCTGGGCAAACCTGTTGATACTGGGCTTGTGCCTTTACTCGGTCACATCCTGAGCTAGGAATTAGGCGATTAGGGACACTGAAGACAGATCCAGTTCTTAGGGAGCGTTCGGGGATGGATCTGGCTCCTAGTGTTCTCCATTACTTATTTCTTTATTTATCACATTCCTATACTGCCCAACGGCCGAAGTTCTCTAGGCGGTTCACAACAATTACAAACCACAAAATGTATCCTAAATGCAAAAGCTTAAAACTGTGATATTAAAGTACAAATCCTAATCAACCCCGGCAGCAATGCACGTATTTAGAATACCATAACAGATTCGAAACAACAGAGCAAATATTTATTTATTAAAACATTTATGTTCTGCCCTCTATCAGAAGGGAAATAAGAAATTGTTCACCTAGCACCGGAAAGAGCACAATGCAGGCACCAGGCGAGCCTCTCTGGGGAGCTCCTTCCACAGCTGGGGTGCCACAGCAGGGGGGGAAAAAAACCCTCTTCCTGGGAACCACCTGGCTCACTTCCTTTGGCAAGTGCGCTGGAGAAGGACCGCTGAATATGATCTTATACTGGCAGAGGTTCCTGTCTCCTTTCCCTAGCTCCGCCCCCTTTCCACCGACCACCAATCGTTTGGTGGTTTCCTGCCCCCACCCATTTAAAAAGTTTGAAATGCCTCTCCTAAGTCTGGTAACTTGCAGTAAGAGCTTTTCATTTTAGATGTGTTGGGGGGGGGGGTTTGCGTTCGCCTCCTTTTGCCCTATGTCCTACTCCACTTCCCAGTGGCCCCCGAGAGCTTCATCAAAGTGGAATTTGGCCCTTGCCCTGAAATAGGTTCTGCACCTCTGAGTTATACCTTTGGTGTGTTCTGGCAGTGCTCTTCTTACGTTCTAACATCAATGCAGCTCCTCTGAGGGGAAATAGAAGGTTTTGACTCCGCAACAAGGGCATAGATCCAAGAAGAATTATCCAACTTCAATTATTTTCCCCAGGCCGAGTGTCCTGATTTCTGCCGGTCACCCTAGAAAACTCAGTTAACTCTGTTGGCTCAAGTTTCTCTTGCTTCCCAGTTCTCCTAGCTGCTTAATTTTGTCTGCAGGCTCTCAGGCGCCAGCCACTCCCCAAAACAATTAAATTATTTCTGCAGGGTTTTTTTTTAAGAAGAAGAAGAAGAATCAAGATTTTTATAGAGGTAGCATCCTGATCCACGAAGGGGACGTTATTACTTATTAAACATTCATGCCCTTCGGTGAAATATGTTGTATTTTTAACGTCAACCTCAAGGCCTTGTTGTGCTCTTACTGCTTTTCAGTATAGATCCATTTAATTGAAAAGTACTTTTCAGTAATTAAAGTAACTTCACCTTGACGCACAAGCAAGGATGGATGAGACGTGGATAGTTTCTTTCCCTTGCCCCGCCGTCCAGCTCTGCATAATAACCATAATGGTTGAGTTGGCTAAACCTCAATAGGCCTATTGGCCGCTGTCCATATTGTGCTTGGACATGCAGCAATAGAAGAGTAGATTCTTTAACCCAGGGACAAGAAGCTATGGACTACAACTCCCATAATCTCTGGCCAGTGGGGCTGATGGGAGTTGGAGTCCCAACAAAATCTGCAGGGCCCTGGGTTCCCCATCCCTGTCTCACTCAAAGGATGATATTCAGTGAATGAGCTTTCTCAAATTTAAGTGTGTTTCTATGTGCCACAAATCACTAGTTTTGAAGCAATGTGGAGGGAGGTTATCACGCACTGGAGTGGTCCTGGAACACACCAACCTAGCAGTGTTGAATTGAAGGGTGAGGCAAAATGGCTGGTCTTGGAAGTAGGCAGAGATCATTTCTCAGAATGCAGTGTGGAGAGGAGAGCATTTAGCAGAACTGGTAGGGCTGAGATTCTAAGGAAAACCTTGCAAAGTGAAGAAAGTCTAGTGCCATTCAAGATCAATACTGGCATTCATTGGCTTTTCTGTGAGCCAAAGGCTGTGTGAGCTGGAAATGGTGAGAGTTTTCAGTCCAAAACACATCTGGAATTTGGAGAAGGCTGGTCTAGGAATTCTCCCATTTTTTCATCACTTGAAAGTCTGAAACATGGCTGCATCAGGAGCGGGGAACCTTTAGCCATCTAGATGTCATTGGACTACAGCTCCCATCAACCCTCAGCATTGTCCAATCTCATGGTCATTGTACAACCACTTTAGCTGCCCCTTAATACATTTTGATGAAGCTGGGTAGAGGGTTTTCATAGAGTTTCAAGAAAAAGAAGTGCATACCTACGTAAATGGAGAACCCATGGCCCTCCAGATGGCGTTGGACAATGTCATGGCCAATGGTCAGGAACAATGGGATCTGGAGTCATCCAGAGGGACACTGGTTCACCATCCCTGCTCTAACTACTTGGTGGTTCCAACATGGTTAGAAATGCAGCTACTAGGGAGGGGAGAGCTCATGTAGTAGAATATTATTTTAGCTCATGGGTCATTATCTGGACAGTAGAGTGGTCCCCAAGATTACAAAAATTAGCCATCCTTCCCATGCACACTAAAGGTGAGTGTGTTACCCTTTTTGACAAAATATGGCTGGGTTCCAATTTCACAGGCTTGAATCTTGCTCCGTTATGGAATGGAATTAATTTGTTCTATTTGTGTTTTCCAGCCAGGTACTTAACTTGTCTCTTTCATTCTCCCCAGGTAACATTAATGGCTGCCATTTAAACTATTATTTTTTCCTGCTGGCTGCTATCCAAGCAGCAACACTTCTGCTTTTCCTTATTGTCTCCGTCAAATATGACCGCCAAAGATCTCGGACTAATGGAGCTGGGACTGGTGGGAGGACCTGATTTGGCCGGCATGTGACTCATCAATGTGCAAAGGTCTTAAAACGCTACTACAGTGGGACATTTTCTTTAAACTTGCATGTTAACATTGAGTTCTCGCCTCAACCCTGTGATTATTATTTTCCTCCTTCCTATGTAAAAGTAGGTAAGTGCCTTACGTTAGCAAGATAATCCTGTTTTGTCTTGCCTTGTGCCCCAAGGTGTGGCACAAAACCTTTTTTTTTTCAACTGTCTTACCCTTTGGCATCGGAGATGCACCACGTTCGTTCCAAGCTGTTTTCGCCTGTTCGTTAAAGCCAGGAACGGTTGACCTTTGGAAACGGAGTTAACGAAGTGACTGTCTTCTATGGATGCATTTCAGTTCTTTCATGACGGGCTTTGAAGGAAAGTCGACAAAACCACCACTCGTAATTTCCATTTAACTCTCCCCTTTTTAATGTTCTCCTTTCTTAAAACCGAACCTACGCAAAGTAGATGAGGCAAGTAATATCTCTTCTCTTGTTAAAGCTGTGGTGGATGGGAAGTTCTGTTGGCTATACTGGAATGATTTGGGAAGGAATATTTCTTTCCTATGTTGAACAAAAAGGGATTAGGCTTTAGATTGTGTGTTTTTAATCAGCGAAGGTGAAACTACAGTCTTTGTTGATGAAGAGGCCTCACTGTGTGATGTGGCGATCTTTCAGCTGCTATAGGATGGGGGTTTTTTTTGCTTGTTTGTTTGGATTCTTGTACATGTTAAATCTTTTTGGAGTGTGAAACTGAGCTGGTATCAGCGTTTGGTTTTGGTTGCTGTTGCTTTTGCCTCATACTTGAAGAGTTTTACCTTTTTTTTTTAGGTAGGAGTTGAAATGGATGAGACCTTTTGGAAAATATTGTGTGCCGTGAATAAGCAAATACGTTGCTTCCTGTTTATAAAGTCCAGTTTCCTATTTATAAGTGTGGCTGGATTGATCTTCTGAAGAACACAAGTCTACTTGTAGTGGAGACACAAGTAGAAAAAAGTTGTGAGATGAGCCCATGTTGACTTGGGATCGCGGGCTAAAACAAGGCCCACGAATTACTCCTACGTAATTCTCTATTAAAAGCCACTGTGCCAAGGACAAAGCAGCTGTGTATATAAATCCACCCCAAGCTTTTTGGTTGAAAGATGAACAATTGCACATGACTCTCCTTAAGCCCTTTTCCAGCCTTTTCAATAACCTAACAAAAAGAAGGGCCACAATTTCAGACAGTGTGTGTGTGGGGGGGGGAAGTGGTTCTTTATTTCTCACGGGGCCTGTTTTTAATTGTGTCTCCTCCGTTAACCTTGGCAGCGACGATGACGAAAGGGCAATATGTAAAAAGCAGTATTTTGCACAGAAATGACAAGAGTCCAGTGGAGAAGGGGCAGGAATCAACTTGGTCTAATAATGAAAGGATTTTAACATTTTTTTTCCCTTTTGGTGTTTTAATTTTTAAGCGTATTTAAAACGTTGGGAAGAGAAAGAAAAGTATCTGGTTTTCTGTAAATCAAGTACCTTTATTTAAACCTGTTTACAAAACCTTTGCGCTGTGAGCCTGTGTTCCAAGGTGAATAAAATTATGTTGCTGGTATTGTTTTCTCTGCAGACTTTTAAAATTCTGTTTATGATGTTTGCTGCCTGTACTGCAGTCTCCCCCAACCTGGCACTCTCCAGAAGTTTTGGACAACAACTCCCATCATTCCTGACCATTTTCCACAGTCAGAGCAGATGGGAGTTAAAGTCCAAATTATCCAGAGGATACCAGGTTGGGATCCCTTCTGAGATCCCCAAAGAACAAAAGTATCCTCCTGTATCACACTGAAAGTCTGTCGAGTCCAGCCTTCTGTTCCCAGAATGGTCAACGCGGATGGTTTCAAGAAGTTGGCACGTAGGGCTTGAAAGCCACAGCTGGCGGTGGATGATGGGAGTTGTAGTCCAGTTTGGGAAAGGCTGGTGTGAATTGCTGTTGTTGCTGAAGTTGCTGTTTTTCCAAGGTTCTGTGATGGCCACAGGAGAAGATGGCACCCAACCATCCTGGAGAAGCTACCTCCTTAGCAATCAGGGCCAGGAAACACCTGATATTTTCTGTCGCTGGGGATGGGACACCTCCTGTTTGGGTAGCTGGACTGTTGACCATTCCTGAAACTTTCAGACTAAAGCCATGGGGGACCACAACATTAACTTCAGCCAGTGATCCAGATCTGGCCCTCTTAAGGTTGCCCAGGATGCCCCTCCGCTCCTACCCCCCTCAACTGATAATCGGTTGTGATGTCTTGCCTTCAGGGCCTTTTCCGCCCGTTCTGAGATATTGAAACGCCTCCCCTAAGGCTTGTTTGCTAGCAGCAAGACTTCTGCTAACATGTGCAGATAGTTTTGCAGTCAAAGCTGATGGGCTGTGAATCCATTCTGGGTTTCAGTCAAAACCAGCCAGAACTCTCAAGGAACTATCTGAGATGCTGAACCCATTTGGGGGATAAGGGCTCAGCGTTTTGGACTGCTCCTTTTAGAGTCTGGGCTGAAATCCATCATGGATTCACAGCCTCACAGAAATCAGAACCACCAGCTTCCACTGTATTTTTGGTAATTGGGTTCTTTGCCTCCCCTCCCTTTCTGCCTTCACCCCTACCCACCCCTGGAATGCGGCCTCCATATGCTTCCTCAGGTTCAAACTCAGCCCTGGGGCTGAAGGAGGTTCAACACTAGCCTATGCCTTAGATGTTACTGTTGCTGATCCAGCTTATCTCAATATGATTTGGGTATATTTTCCTAATGTCTGTTTCTTTACCTTGAAAACAAACAAAAAAAAGAACTAGAAATGCCCGGCGTCAAACCTGGGACCTTCAGCACATAAAGCCCAGGTAGGAGACCTGTGGCCCTCCAGATGTTTTTGGACTACAAATCCCAGAATCCCTGACCACTGGCCATCCCAGAGGGGTTGATGGGAATTGGAAGACCACAGGTTTCCACCTCTGGTGCAAAGCAAGTGTTGTGTTGTTGAGCTTTCAAACATATCTTTCTGTTCATGAGGACTAGAAATTTTCCTGAAAACCGAGATTTGCAGGAAGCTGCATTTTGCACCTGTTGCCACATTCAACAGGATTTACAGCATTCCTGCTGAACCACAGTGTACATATGCATTCCTGGCTGTTCTTCCTTTTGCATGTTCGCTGCACCCCAATCCCATTCTTTGAGATCCCGTTTTAATAAATACACCGCATCCCACCAGCATGAGCATTTTGTTTTTTCTGTCTGCTTTTTAGTTGGGGTCAAGCGTGTCTCGACACCCCAGGGAGAAAACTAAGCATGCAATCAGTTGCATAATTCCACTTCTAAAATAAATAAATAAAATAGAATGACTTGGCAGAGGCCCAATCATGTGAAATTATGACCGTTTATGAAGATGAATCCTGCGTTGGTCAAAAAGAGAAGGCCTCTTATTCATTCAAAGGTTTACAAGGTTCTCTTTCCCCCAGCTTGTGTGTATATATTTGTGTGTGTCTTTTCCCTCCCCTCTTCCACTCCCAGGAAGACTAATCCATTAACTTTATGGCTAATTAAAGAAATACCTTGCCATGCATCGTTTAAGATTTATAGTTGATTTGGCTTCCCAGATTGATTTAATGTAGCAGAAACATCTTTTGCATTTAAGGGATGTTTTGTGAGATGCTAACCAAGGCAGGAATTTGTAAATTAATAAATCAAGCTGCAGTCTTAGAATTCAGCTTTACCAGCCTTTGGCGCTCTTGGGCCTACTACAACTCCCATCAACCCCAGCCATGATGGGTGTAGGAGTTCCACACATCTGGACGACATCAGGGTTGGAAATGTTGGTCTATGCAAAGTGCAAATTGTTTGATAGAACAGTTCTGGATTCCACCATTTCTGAGTGAGGGCTTGTCTATAGGCTCTAAATACCCCATCGTGGCTGTGCAGTTGCGCTCCATCGTTGATATGACGCAGCCGGAAACTTGCAGCCACATTGGGCTTTTCCCCTCGAAACTGGGCTTTTGCTAAGTGTCGATCTACTGCGACTTTTTCCATTCCTCCAGTGTCACCATGGTTGTTTCTACATCTGTCAATGGTGGCTTTGGTTTGGGTTTAGAAAGCGGGCATACCTAAGGGTGGATCCCAACATGGGAAATTCAGGATAAGAGACAGCCTTGACAAGCCTCAAAATGGCCACCATGGTGATGTAAAAATCGGGGAATGAAAGTAAGGTCAGCTGAAATATATATCGCCCATAAATTAAATGAACGGTAGTACAAATAAATGAACTTTGGAATCACCATTTCAATGTATTTGCAAGGGATTGTTCACATATTTTCTCCCTCATAATATTAGAACCCCCATGCAGTTATCCCATGAAGACGATTGGTGGACAATTCAGGACAGAGAGAAGATAAGACTTCTTCACACAGTGCATAGTGAAACTATGGAACTCATTGCCAAAGGATGTAGTGATGGTCACCAATTTGGGTGGCTATAAAAGGGGGTTGGATAAATTCCTGGAGGAGAAGGCTATCAATGGCATCTAGTCCTTGTGATTATGTGCTACCTCCAGTATCAGAGGCAGTAAGCCTATGCACACCAGTTGTTGAGGAACATGGGTGGTAGTTGCACCCACGTCCTACTTGTGGGTTCCTGTTCGACAGCTGTTTAGCCCCTGTGTGAACAATGTGCACAGCTCTAAGATCGGATCTCCTAGTAGCTAATTATCCTTACTCCTCTCCATCCCAATCTCTAAGGAAAATTAGCTGCTCAGGGGAAATGAGATAAGCAAGAATCAACAGAGAGAAGCCCTCTTCAGACGTTCTACTTACTGTGTTCTGCGAACATGTGAAGAGAGGAGTGCTCCAGCCCAATCCCCATC
Organism: Anniella stebbinsi; assembly: GCA_029215795.1. NCBI lineage: Eukaryota > Metazoa > Chordata > Lepidosauria > Squamata > Anniellidae > Anniella > Anniella stebbinsi. Next base: position 17,781,873 of record JARDYH010000010.1, read on the forward strand.
CGTCGTCACATCTGTCACTCCGTCTGCACAGAGGGCGTCAGTATCCATGGAGGTTCTCCATGTGATTAAGAACCCTGGAAAATCCTCAACCCTTCTGTTACCTGCCTTTTGCACAGGGAACGTGCAATTTTGATCACATAAGGATTCACCCCTTGAGAAGGAGTTCGCTATTAGTTTATATCACATCATGTTTTAACTTTTCCCTTTTCTTTCTTTTTTTAATGGAATGGAATATGCCTCCACTTTTAATCTAGGAAAAATGATGCCCTGGGTATCTTTTTGTTGCGATGCGCCTGCTGTTCCTGAGTTTAGTGCCCACCTGCAACTGTGTGCAGTGATAATTTTGATTCAAGGTCGCCCCAGCCAGCAATGAAATCAATTCACAACCATCTAAGGACCCATCTGGAAAGAAGCGGACTTCATTTGCAGATGGAGATATGATTAAGCAAAAGCAAACTCCTACCGCCCACCACCTTGTCCTCCTTGGGACTCCCAGCCAAGGTGTGAAATTGTTTAGTTCCCTAGAAAGTGAGTTTCATTTGGACACTGTGCAGAAGGGGTAGAATACATCCCACGAATGAGAATTATAAACTCCAAAGACAATCTTGCTGTTGACCGATGCGGTTAACATGGACTCTGAAGGCAATCCTGGATTCTTTGTTACCAGTTCAGCTGTTTCCCTAAGGCACCTTTACCTAACCTAGTGCCTTCCATATGCTGTGTTGTAAAGCCCAAATTGTTTAGAATTGCATTATTCCTCCAGTTGTGTTTCAGCATAGGCCGAAAGCAGGGCTGATTGTCTGCCACTATTCGATAGGAATGCAAAGAAAGAAAAGAAAGACACAAACTGCAATTTTACAGTCAAAATTTAGCTGTGTGAGAATCACAGATATAAATCACACTGTTTGTGTTCTAGGGCTGCGCATGGATCCCGAATCCCGATCGGATCAGGCTGATCCTGGCCTTCCGGATCCAAACCGGATTGGATCCGGATCAGATCGGGGGGGGGGGGGGTCCGTGCACAGCCCTACTGTGTTCATTGCTCACTCAGTTGGTTGACATAATCTAAACCCCAAAAAGGGTCATGCACCTGTTTTTCCTTTTCTCGCTGCATCATGGGTTTTGTAGTCTGATTGTGCAGTCCTATGCATGTTTACTCAAATGCAAGACCCAATGGAGTGTCCTTCCAGGAAAGTTTCAGCTTCATGGCCACTTAGGCTGCAATTCTATACTCACTTCCCTGGAACTAAGCCCCATTGAACTCAATGGGACTTACATCTGGGTAGACATCTATAAGATTGAGCTCTTAGTCGTTTTCTTGCTGGTGTATTTTATCCCATGTAGCACTGGATCGTGGAATTAGCAGTCTTGAATGTTAGAACGCAAGTGGGACTCTCCCAGATGTGTAATCTGACATTTGCACTATAGCAAGGGAATGAGCGCAGTGTAGTGGTTAGAGTGTTGGACTGGGACTTGGGAGATCCAGGTTCTAGTCCCCATTTGGCCAGTGGGTGACTTTGGGCCAATCCCAGACCCTCAGCCTAATTTACCTCGCTTGTGCCCAATTATATGTGTGTAAATATCATGATGCATTCAGACGATCTGTTCATGCCTGCATGCAAGGACCTGAATGATACAGCCAGCAGGGACCCCAGGGACTAAAACTAGTAATAACAAGGCTCCCCTTTTCTGAGCCATGCTTTCATAGGGATTCCATGGTGTGTGTATTTCTCCCCCTGAAGATGAGAAAATTTATAGCATAATGGCCATCCGTTCCTGAGAGTTTGATGGCATAGAATTATGTGGCCATGAAATTATACAGCCCAACCTTTTGAATCTCGCTTGGACACCAGTGTTGACTTCATCGGATTTCCCGTTCTGATCTTTAAAAGTAATCTCCAGTCATTAAAAAAAAAGAAGAAATAATAAAAAAGGGAGACTACCAGTTGATAACCTCCGGTTTGAATGACTGCAGGGAGACTCGTTGGAGGAAAGGGCAAAACGACACCTTTTGGGACGGATCCAAGAAATTAAGGCTCATTTGCCAGACAGGCGTTTGATCCATTTAGCGTGAGATTTACATGCCCCATTAAGAATGGAAGGGTTGGTAACGCGTGTAGCGTAGCATTGCTCCATAAAGCATTTTTAAAGGCTACCTCTTGCCACTTTGCAGTATCTCGTGACGGATTACGGCTAGGCCCGGCTTTTGAAGGATTCTCACGGGGAATGGGGCGCTAGGTGTTCCCAATCCAAAAGCCCACAATGCATCACTTTTTGGACCAATACCCCCAACCTCTAGTCTCTTGAGCGTTAGGAGAGTAACAAGGAGATTGCATCGGGGTAACCATTTCTGTCCCCCAACTGGGCCATGAGCAGAAGAAAAGGGTACACATTTGGACATGGAAATGGATGGAGAGGTAAGGGTTCGGATTCTCCACTCCTCCTCCTCCCTGTAAATAGGATGTAGTGATTGAAATGCTGCACTCGGACTTGGGAGAACCAGGTTCTAATCCTTATTCAGCTGTGCTGCTCACTAGGTGCCTTGTGATGAAATAACAGGCACATTTTCATGGGCAGAGAATTTTTTAATATTTTATTCTATTTACATCCTGTCTTTCCTCCCTGTATCTCAAGATGGCAAACATGGTGAGTGTGTTCCCCACTTTTTAAAATCCTCACAACAACCCTGTGAGGTAGGTTGAGCTAAGAGAGAGAGAATGGCCCAAGGTCACTTCATGGCTGACTGGGGATTTGAATCTGGGTCTCCGTGGGTTCCGTACAGCACTCTAACACAGGGGTGGGAAACCTCAGGCCCATAGGCCAGAAATCCTGCCCTCCTTCCAGCACTCTGGGAATCCTGAGAGGGCTATGTCCCTGTGAAGGTTTGAATCCTACTGAGGCAAGGTACTAAAGTCTGGCTCTAGAAGCCTGGTGTTTTTTCTGTTGGGAGGGGGTGTCCCTGGGAGGAGGAGTTTCATTTCTCCCGCTAAGTTTCATTTCTTCAAAATGGGAAAAGGTACTTTCTGTTTTGGGGGAAGAGGATATAAAAGAGTGAGAGAGCCCACCAGACCAGAGCCCGAGCATAAAGAAAGAGCTTGAAGAAGTCCAGGTGAAGCTTAGGGTAAAAGAAGTTCCATTGTTTTGTAACTTTTGTTTCAACGCTTTTGTTTCACTCAACTCTATTGACTAAATACCTTTAGTTGTAAGTTGCTTGTTTTACTTCACTAGCGAACTGTTGTGTTTAACCTGGAGTGCCACTCAATCCCCCGTCTACAGCCCAAACCGCACATTAGGTAAAAGGTAGGGGAAGGTAATAAATAAATAAATTTTAAACAGGAAGGTGGGACTTCTGCAGTCCCCTTTCCTGTGCTTGCCCCCTTTCCACTGACCATCAATCTGTTGGTGCTTTTCCACGTTCCCCTTCCCGTTCTGAAAGGTTGAAATGTCCCTCCGAAAGCTTACTGGCAGTGAGAGCTTCAATTCTAAAACATGCCGGTAGTTTTGGTATTTGGGCCACATCCTCTTTTTGTCTGTGACCCTGCCCACCACTGGAAAGGGGGCTGCCGAGCACTCCAAAATTGAATCCGGTCCTGGGACTGAAAGACCTTGTCCGGCCCTGCCCTAACCATTCCACCAGGTTGACTCCAAACTTGGAGGGTCACCTCAATGAAGAAGCTCCCTCTGGTAGATGGCTGGCTCATTTCTGAAGACGAGGTTATCCAGAAAAAGGGGCTCATTTGGAAGAAGGCCTCTATTGCCGGAGAAGGTAATCGGCTCATCAGATAAGGATAGAACCATTTTACTGTGAGATCGGCCCAGGTTGCACTGAAGCATGCTGGAACAGAAAAGGAAATGGTACCCGAGGCGATGAAATACTTTCCCCGCTACTCTCCGGAAACTTCTGCTAAGGTGTAAGAGGCCTTTAATCCTTTTCCTGGCAGTCCTAAGGTGATCAAAAGCATCCGCCCATCTGCTTAACCGAAAAGGAAAGAAAAGGGATATCTCCTCTCTGTGTGCGACAGGATTAAATGGAGGCAGATGATTACCTCTGATGGGTGCTTTTTGGCTCCCGTATCAAAGGCACGTCAGGCAGAAACACAAGGCCAGCCTTCATCTCCAGGTAAACGAAGAGATTTGTGCCACACACACAAAAAGGGGTAATTGCAGAGAGTGACTGCAGGTAAATGGAATGAAATCTGCAAAACTCGGAGGGGGCAGGGGGAGGACTGCCGCTCATCCGTCACTCTGAAGCCGTGCTACAGTTATTGCTGCGCCACGGGGCTCCGCGAATTGCGGAAGTCCAAGGACATGCTTCCAGGGTGGAGATGGTGCCTACTTTATGGATCTTGATTTGAAAGGGCGTCCAGTCCGAGGCCAGTTTTAAAGATAACCATCAGAAAGGAATGGAAACGGGCCTTGAAGTCGTCCATCCGCGGTTAGCATCTTTCGACAGCAGTCAATTGAGCAGGTACTTATGGGGCACTTTGTCCCATTCGTCCCCCCATGGAGTGATGGATCATACTCTTTTTTAAATCAGGAATGCAGAGCCGACCCTGAAATGCACAGGTTACCTCCGGGGTGTTGAAACTCAGACCTGTGGGCCAAATCCTGCCCACCTGGAGCCCCTTTTGGGTTCCCCAGAAGGCCTTGCCCCCTTCCCCAAGCCACGCCCCTTTTCCCAGGCCACGCCCCTTTCCAGTGGAGGCTGGTGGCTCTGATGTCGGTGGGGCTGTGATTCCATTATGGGTTTCAGTCAGAACTCTAAAGGAGCTATCCAAGGTGCTGAGTCTACTGGATTAAAACATACAGGCTGAAAAACCAAACATGCACACTCTGAGTCCCTGGAGGGCAAGCACCATGCTAGAAAACCTCACCCAAAGCTTTGCACATATTGCATGCTTATTTTCCCAGTGGCCATGAGGACTAGCACTTGCTACATATAAAATCTAAATTTTCAGGGAGACAGATTCCAGGGTAAAGTTGAGATTAGGTGTCCGGCGATGCTCACCACACATCCCTGTGCATGTTGGTTTGACTTTCCTTTTTCAGTCTTCCTGTTTCTGTCAACCATTCAATTTGTTGTAACTTAACATATCTGAAATTGTCCACTGAGGGTCTAGCGATGATGAATCCATTTCTCGGTGGTTACGTATTTATGAAAGGTTAACAATTGTGAAAATACTCTGCAAGAACCATAGTGACTTCTCAGCATCACGACATAATATTTGATGGTCTCCAGTATTGTTAAATTGCCCTCAATAATACAAAGAAAAGAAACACAAATGAAAGTACTTACAAATAGAGAGAGAGAGAGAAGCAATAACTCAAACTTCTACTGTTTGTAGCAACAGGAGTGAACTTTTAATAGCAGAACACTTGAAATATATATTTTTAATATGAATTTTAGATGGAACGACAATCAAATGTTTTTTAAGGGGTGTCGATTGTGTGAAGTGCAAGATGTATTTTCCCGAGGTGTAACAGCCAGAACTTCATAAAAGTGTGTATTTTCTGATATAAAAGAAGGAGCACACACCTTGTTCGCAAGCAGAGAGTTTTCCTCTTGAGGGGATGCTGGGAGCACGGTTCTGCTTCCAAACCAGGCGTGGTTTCTTGCAAAATCACTGCGGGTTTTTTTTGCCGCTGCTACTACCAGAGTGGCAAATTCTGTATCCCTGGCCTGGCAGTGAGAGCTTTAATGTGCTGGAATGCGGCCCCCGAGACCTTCTCTGAAACTTAATTTGGCCCCTGAGTGGAACGAGGCCCAACACCCCTGATACAAGCCAACCAAAAACATAATGGAACACAACAAAAGCAAAATCAGAGAAATATAAGTGTGCAGATATCCAGAAAATACTCAGGAGGAATGTTTTTTGCCTGATGCCTAAATGAGAGCAGAGGTGGTGTACTAACCAAATACCAAATTTCTCCATTCTATCCTCACAACAACCCTGTGAGGTAGGTCAGGCTGAGAGTCAGGGCCTGGTTCCCTAGGGGGTATCTAGAGAATACAAACATAATAGTTCTATCTCCTTTACTGGCTCTGTTCTATCACTCCGCAGTTCACTCGTCCCCCTTTTTTTGTTCAAGTGGAATTGATATGATGATTTAAATAGAAAGCCAGCCAACCCCTCCAGAGGGAAAAGACCCGGGAACCAGATTAAAGGCAGTATTGTTTAATATATCATATTAGCACGACAAAGGTTTCACTTTGCTTTAATATAAATAACCTGATTGCATTGCAGAGTTGCATTAATCTCCTGCTCTGGAGTCAGGCAGGAGAAAATGAATGCACTACACACCTAGATGATGAAACAGGCACAGCTTCAGCCGGACAAAGAGATCAAAATCTTCTGGCTGCCTGGCTTCTGTAAGGCGATTTTAATCTTCCAGAGGCACAGGCAGATAAATCCTGCAATCGAGCTACAGCAGTGCAGTGCAGTGGTTAAAATGTTGAAATGGGACTGGGGAAACCCGGGTTATAGTTTCCATGCAGCTCATTCGGTGACTTTGGACCAGTCCCTGACTCAGTCTAACCTACCTCACAGGGTTGTTGTGAGGATAAAATGGAGAGGAGGATTATGTAAGACATCTTGGATTACTTGGAGGAAAAAAGGCAGGATATATCCTTGAAAGCAGCTAGAAAGCAAAATAGAGAAGATGAAAGTGGCTGCAAACCTTAGATTATCTGTGGAAGGCCTGTGTATCATGTGTCCTCTACTGTATCTATAGTTTCCAGTGTGGTGTACTGGTTAAAATGTTGGACTAGGATTTGGGAGATCTGGGTTCTAGTCCCCATTCAGCCATGAGGCTCACTGGGTGACTTTAGGCCAGGAACTGACTCTCAGCCTAACCTACATCATAGGGTTCTTGCGAGTATAAAATGGAGAGGAGGGGAAAGATTTACGTAAAAAGGCCGGCTATAAATGCAATGAAAAACAATATCATTACATAAATAAGCATAGCAAGAGGCTATTGGCACGTTACTCTGTGCAAGCGAAAGTTCCAAGGCTAAAATCCACTCCGAGTCAAAGCAGGAATCCAACTCCAGCAATACGATTCTAAGCCAGTGTCTTGATGATACAGGATTCAAAGCAGACAAGAGTTCATGAAAATACCCAGCAAGGAAGGTTTCCAAGCGATTATGACATTATTCCCAGCAAAGGTTTCTTGATCTCTATACCAGCTAAAGCTCCCCTTCTGACGATCTATCCTGGCAGAGGAATCTGGCCTATTCACGAGCACTACATCTAAGAGAGTGTCTCTGTTCTGTCCTCTTTAGTTGTCGCCTTAACCTGGTTGACACCCCTGAAGCCCATTTTCCTCCTATTCAGTTTTTTAAAAATAATTTTAAAAAATCTAGCTGCATAATGAAGTTGGGTTGGTTTCTTTTCAAGGGTTCATTCGGACTCCGTTTTCCATGTCGCCGCCTGTTCTTACAAATTGGTGTGGCGTCCCAGAAATCCAAAAGCAAAATAAAAAGCAATTTTGTGAGTGTCTTGGCAAGGGATGATTGATTCACTAGACGTGGGTGAAGAGAAACGTAGCGATGGGTGGCAGAGTGAAAGAGACCGAGGAAGGTGGGAAATGGGCCTAGAGAGCAGTGCGAATACAGCCTGTGGGTTGAAAGGTATCTCCGTCTGTGGTCGGCTTTGGATATTTGAGAGAAGGAGAGCTGCATATGTCTTTAGAGCGGGGAATATATTAGTTTTGTGGGATCTGATTGCTTGGATCCTAAAATAAGTTGACTTAAGGAAGTTTATGGTGGTCGGGGGGGGGAAGGTTTCACCGCCCTCCTACTTCTGCCCTACAACCGCCCATCCCACGTTGTTCAGGGCGACTCTTCGACACCCCTCGGAAACACCATTGGTTGTAGTGCAGAAGAAGGTATGGAGGAATCTACTTCCATAAACAAGTATTAGCTGGGAAGATCCCAGTATTATAAACATTGGTCATAAGACTAGGATCATACCAACTGAGGGGGAAAGGAGAATGTATGTAAACAGGACCTCACAGGGCTTCTTTTAGCATATCATCATCATCATCATCATCATCATCATCTTTTCTCACTATCTCAGTTTTTCTAGAGGAACATAACAGGCTTTGCCAAATCATGCTGTCTTTTACAGATTCAGAAATTTCTTGACTATTGAGCCTGTTTTAAGTAGGACTGCTTTCTGGATGTTGGTGTGGATGTATTTTGGCAGGCCCAGTTTCTGAAAGTTTTCCGTATAGTTTTTTGATGTGATGCCAGTGACTGATGTGACTAATGGGATAATTGTGACCTTTTCCTGTTGCTATAGTTCTTTGACTTCCATAGCCAGTGGTGTATATTTGTCTCTCTTTTCCTGTTCCTTTTCTACAACGTTTTTATCATTCGGTATTGCTATGTTGATGAGGTAGGTGTGTTTTTCATTTTTGTCTATAACTGCTATGTCTGCTCGATTGCAAAGTATTGTCTTGTCCGTATGAATTGTTCTGTCCCAGTATATTTTATGATCTGCATTTTCCAAGATTGGGGTGAGTGTGTATAGTATGGTGTAAGTTGTTTGAGGAGGTTGACTTGGCTGGCCGGTTGTTGGTGAATTATTTTTGCAGCTGTATTGCATTGGTCTCTATAGACCATTCCTGCCAGAATTTTACATCTTCTTACATGGTGTATTGTTTCTTGGGATTGACGACATTTCCTACATGAATCTGTTGTTACACTGCTTTCTTTATGATGTATTTTTGGGTGATTATTATCATCATCATTACAATCATCATCATCATTACGATTATCATCATCATCCATAACAATAATAATATCTGCAGATTCCATCACAAATGTCCCATGTCACATCTAGTTAAGCCCTAAGACAATGCTTTATAAAGTGGTCTGCAGGCACAAAGCTTCACAGTCTAATGCAAACATAAGCTTTGCATACAAAGTCTGTCATTTTTAAAAAAATCTTTACTGTGCTGATTTCCCCAACCCCGTATTGTTATTTTCCGCCCAGCCAACGTCTCCTGCGTGTCAATTAAAATCAAGCTTTCCTGTAATTAGTAATTTGTTTTCCAGTAGTATTTTGAAACAAAGAGACAAAAGCCTGATTACAGAGAGGAAAATAATTGCACCCCTTGCCATGTATTTCGAGCGTGCATGGTAATTAGGCATTTTGTAAGCCCAGAGAGGAGCCGATGGGCTGACTTGGGGCCTGAAAAGTTTCCTCCACTGTTAGGAAAAAAAGTGGAAAGAATTGGCAAGGATTTTAATTACTATTGCAGCAAACGGCAAGCCACTAGGCATGCTTTCCATAGTGCAGTAGAGCACTTATGTTTTACTTAAATTGCAGCTGTCTCTAGCATATGATGCTTGCAGGTAGACTGCCCCTATTTATGGAGGTTCCACTAAGAAGAGAAGAAGAGCCCAGCTGAGTCATATGAAAGTTCTGTCTAGTTCAGTGTCCCAAAAGATGCTTCCCGGAAGACTGCAGGCTGGACAGGAAAGCTCTAAGCCGCGCGCCGTTGCCCCTTAGTAACTGGTATTTGCTGGCACACCGCCTCCGAGTGCTCAGGTTCTAATTTGCCATCGTGCGATGCAGTTGGGTAGACTGTTGGACCAGGGCTGGGGATACACGGGTTCTGCTCCTCACTCAGCCATGAAGCTCACTGGACGATTTTGGGCCAGTCACTGACTCTCACCCTAACCTACCTCGCAGGGATGTTGTGAGGATAAAATAGGGAGGTGGAGGACAGTGGGCAGAATCCAGCGGGGTGCTTAGATCCCAACCGATTCTAGAATCATGGAATAGTAGAGTTGGAAGGGGCCTATAAGGCCATCGAGTCCAACCACCTGCTCAGTGCACCTTAAAATGTCCCTGACAGATGGTTGTCCAGCTGCCTCTTGAATGCCTGTAGTGTGGTAGAGCCCATGACCTCCCTAGGTCATGGCTTCCATTCTCTTACACCCCACCAATTCTCCTTCCAGAAATGACAATTTCTGCTTGTTCCGGGGCTTCCTCTAGGAAGTGCTAAATCTCCCTTGCAGTTGGTGACGTGCCATCGAATTCCACTTGCTCAATGAAATTGACAGGACCCACCACTTGCAGAAGGGAATCAGTGGGGTGGAAAGGAATAAGCAGGGGAGTAAATGCCCTGTTGGGTTCTGCCCCATGTCAGCCACCTTGGCTCCCTTGCAAGAGGGGGCAGGGGGAAGGCAGAATAGAAATGTCATAACAAATAATACTCCATAATATTGTGACTCATAGCAATCAATCAGGGCTTGGAGCTGATTAAATTCTCATTGTTTGTTTAAAAGTATCGCCAAAGACTTCAGTATCTACAAACCTGCTGTTGCTCCGTTGAGAATCGCCTCTCCTTGATTACCTTTTCCAAGTGTGCCTACAGTATTCTTGGATGGCAGGTTGTTCGAAAGTCCTGCGGTTCCGTCTCAGCAGTCTGGCAGAGGTAGAGGATATCTCTAATTATTTACTGCGCTGCCCTTTTGAGCCAAACCCTGGGGAGAGGTTCCTGAGCCATATGTTGGCGTCGTTGCCGGGCAGAAGTACTTAACATGAAGATTTACCGGTTACTTTCCGATGGTGAGCCTTACAATGTATAAAAACAGCTTTGTTTGCGAAGGCAGCAAAATATATGATGTGAACTGTTCCCCTATGAACATTATTGCCTTCAACTGTGCAGACGATCTGTTAAGTTGATGCATGTTTTGCGTTGGGTTGTAACATCGCATTTTGGGTGATGTTGCTTGCAATGGTAGTCAGGTGCAATGACATGTTTGATGGACTGACTGTTGATAGATATTAGTCACTAACAGTTATCTATCTATCTATCGATAGGATCAGCACAGCTGCAAGACTATTAATGGGGGCTGGCCAACACTTTCCAGCTCAGTCCATATCTGAGTCCGATTCAAAGGCTGGTATGAACATCCAAAGCCCTAAACGGCTTGAGGCCAGGTTATCTGAAGGATCACCTCCTCCAATATGTACCTGCCAAACCCTAAGATCATCCTCAGGGGCCCTTCTCCATGAGCCCCTGCCATGGGAGGTGAGGCGGATGGCTACCAGGAGGAGGACCTTTTCTGCTGCGGCCCCCTGGCTTTCAAATGAGTTCCCTAGAGAGGTTTGCTTGACACCTACATTGTACTCTTTCCAGCACCAGGTGCAGATCTTTTTATTTTACCCAGTATTTTAGCGATTTATTATATTAGTCTTTTAACTCCGCAATTTTAAATCTGCATTTTAAACCCTTGGTTTTGTTCTGGTTGTACTTTTGCATTGTGGTTTTATATTGTGGCTATAAACTTTCGTACTCTATGTTACGCGTTACTTAAGGTTTCAATTTTTGTGAACCGCCTAGAGGGCTTCGGCTATGGCGCGGTATAGAAATGAAATTGGCCCATTCCCACCCCTGTCTGGTGCCGTTGAATCCATCTCTGCGAAATGGGCATTACAATAGCATTTCCGTGTCTCAAAAGTCTTTTAAGTACCCAAGAAAGCTTACAGCCAACTCAGCTGCTGAAGACAGCAGGGTAGTTCCACAAAGCCAATTGGATGTGGCTTAAGAAAGAAAGTGGATGTGTTTGGGGTGGGGAGGGGGAGCACTTGAAAGAGCTCAGGGAAGCCGTGCGACCAATTTTAGCGGCAGGAAACCGGTCGCTTTGCATGCCTTTCGCGCCGACATTCTGAACGCAGCGGTTTTCACGTCGACTTAATGGGCTTTCGCATGGTGGCTCGGATTCTGCTCTGGACTCTGTTTTATGTTGCAGGGCTAGGAAAAGAGTTAGGGGAACGAGAAGGAGAGGGGAGAAAGAAATCCAATCACTCTTGTTAGGAGAAATCGGATGCCCTCTGCTGGGCAGCTTGGAAACGTCGGCTCTGGGGTTGGAGATAGTCCGTCTTTCCTTTCAGAGGTTGAAGTTGGTATCGGCAGACATCGTCCCCTGTAGCATGCACCCCGATTCTAATTTTTGCCTCGGGTCGAACAGGTCTGACAGGGTTTTGTGATGCTTTAAAAGCACCTGCAAAACCTGTTTGACCGCAAGTGGTGCATACCTTGTGAGCAACGATGACTTTGGCCTCATTATCTACCTAAAAATCTAACTGAGATTATTTCTAGACGAGGCAGCTGCTTCCAACTGCAGTCTGCGTGATGGATTCCTCCTCCATTAAAATGAAAGGTTGATTTCCCCACACATGAAAGACTAGCATGTTAGGGAGGAGCTTATTCATTTATTTATTTATCTAATCCACCCAATAATTAATGCTCTCTGGGCGGATGACAAACAGTTAAAATACCAAAATGCCATAGAATGGTTATAAGAATAGAAAATCCCGTCCAAATTTCAAATACAATATCATAAACACTAAACAGTACAGGAATCGATAAAGCAGCCATAATAACCTAGAGCTAGGTCTCCAAAAGGCCGGGAGAAAAGAAAGGTCTTTGCCTGATGCTGAAAATATAACAATGTAAGCGCCAGGTGAACTTCTTTGGGGAGTTTATTCCAGAAGTGAGGTGCCACCACTGAGAAAGCCCTCTCTTTTGTAGCCAAAAGAGAGGGCTGTCTAGGATCCTTGGACAGAGGCATATAGATAACGTCTTCCAAAGATGACCTACGTGTCCAAGCAGGTACATGTAGGAGGAGACATTCTTTTAGATACTCTGGTCCCAAGCCATTTCTGCATGGAGGGCTGGGGGATACATGGAGTTGCAGGACTTATTTCTGTCTAAACATGCATCGGATTGTGCCCTGAGTCTGTATCCGACCCTACATTTTACCCTTTATTTTTCCCCTTGGAAGAAAAGGCAGACTTGGCAGCTCTACACCACTCCTGCTGCTCATGAGCCAGCAAATGTCCTCCGTTTGTCTCTGGGATTCTGACGGCTCTGTTTGACAGGTCTCTGCCACTAAGTGACTCATAAGGATCACATTACGTTTGATTCCATCTTGGGTTTTCCTCCTGGCCAAATGAAAGCTGTTTTTTTTAAAAAAAGCAACAACAGCTGTTTGTCTCAATTCTCCAAGAACTGAGGAGTCGACACAATGGATGGGAGAAAAGGCCGTCTTCTGTGATTTAGCGGCATTGGCGAGGGCTCGTAGATCTACTTGACATAACCCACAATAATCACCCCCGACATCAGAATGTTATTAATCGCCGACTGCTAAGATAGCTGATGGATGGAGACAGAAAAAGATGCTTTGGAACTTGTCCCTGCAGGGTACCCTAGACATCGGAAGTGTTCTAAATAGAGAGGAAGAGAACAACTTTTGGAGGAATAATGAGGACACCAATGGCTGGCATCCAGCTTAAAGTGATACATACGAAGAATGTAGGAATGAGTGATGCTGACGAAGTCTGTAATTCCTTGGCTCGGAACATAACTCTACCAACTACGAGGCATGCTTTATACACTCTGGAGTTCTCTGGCTTGAATATTGATGCAAGCTGGAGTAAAATGTTTTTTCCCCTCCTTAACAACCCACCTGGTTGCTGTAGGGAGATCAGATCCATTTCTCATACATCACAGATCAGGTCCCCCGATGTATGAGAAATTTGTTTCAGTTCATTTTTTTTTTTAAAAAAAATCAGGATTTACTCAGTTCACACTTTCCAGATTGAAAACAGACTTGAATTCAACCTGCGGTCGAAATCCACACCTTTTTGAGCTCTCAGTGTGATTCGCACACCGCAGAAAACATTGCCTTTGACAGCGTGCAGAATTTGAAAAATTTACCCACAAAAATGAGTCCTTTTGAAAGAATGCGCAGAGATGCGCTTTAATTGATAGGAGAAGGACGCAGATGTGCCAAAGAGAGGCACAATTGGTGCATATGTTTGGAAAAATACACACATGAAAACACACATGGATTGTCATGCAAAAAGAAAACAACAATGGCCGCCACTCACAAGCCATGAATGATGAAGGTAAGGCACTGCTTTTGGTCCCCACCGTTTGATATTTGGAGATCTACCGCGTCGTCAGGCGAGCATTTTTATTCCACGCTCATTACTGGCTGTTCATGGTATTTTCACAAGTCCTTTTGATGATGACGTCCACCTCCTGCACGTCTCCCTCTCCTTCTGCTCTCTTTTCCACAGCAAAATAAGACCCGGTAAATCCAATTTTTTGTTTTTAGTCAAAACTTGCCACCATTTCCTGCTATGTGCAGGAGAAGCAGCGTGATAAAAAAAAAAAAACACCCACTGAATGGGCCACGTAGTCATTGCTGCTTCCTCTTTCTTCCCCATGCAAAGAAGGAGGAAGCTGTTCGTCACTATTGTGGGCCAAAGCGACTGTAGGGAAATGCGACATCCCCCCCTCCCCATCTGATGACTCTCACACTGGCTATCATGGCTAATTCCAGTTTGGTAGCCTTATCCTCTGTGAATTTGTCCAAACCAGTCTTTCTGAAGCTTGGGTCTATGTGTTTTGTTGGACTACAGCTCCCATCATCCCCAGACAGCATGGCTAATGGTCAGGAATGATGGGGAAAGTACTCCAACAATGTCAGGGGGTCCATGTTAGTGAAAGGCTGGTCTAACCCTTTTGAAAAGCAGCTAAGCTGGCAGTAAATTCTGTACAGGTGCAATCTTATGCACATTTAGATGGAAAAAGTCCTACAAGTCCCAGTATTCCTCAGGCAGCATGGCTGACTGAGGAACACTGGGAGTTGTAGGGATTTTTTTTCTGTCTAAACATGCATAGGATTGGGCTCAAAATTAATCAGGTGTCATGTGAAGAAGTATTTCCTTCTATCATTCCTGAACCTCCTAAGACTCAGGTGAAAACTCAGTGGCCTCCCTTGGAATGCTAAGAATAACACAGTGAATAGTAGGGGTGTGCACGGACCCCCCGGATCGGATCAGGACCCGGATCGGGACCTCCAATTTTGTCACAGATCGGTTCGGACAAAATCGGAGGCCCCCCGGATGGAGTCCGATCCCGATCCAAAAATCAGAAATTTTTGGATCGGCCGTCATTTTTTCCTCCATAGACTTGCATTGCAATGCAAGTCTATGAGGAAAAAATGGCGGCGGGTGGGTGAGGGGGGGCCTAACTTCCTCCCCCCCCGGGGCCGTCTGCTGTGGATGGCCCTGGCAGGTAAGCCCCCTCCCCCGCGCTCCCTACCCCCCCCCCAGGGCCGTCCGCTTCCATCCGCTGGCGCCCGCAGGCTCACAGTAGCAGCCGGCTCTGGACGGGAGCGGACGTCCCTGGAAGGTAAGCGTGCTGCGGACAGCCCTGCTAGGGAAGCCCCCCCCCGCTGGCGCCCGCCAATGGAAGCGGCAGTGGGCGCCAGCAGGCGCCTGCCGATCCATCCGAACCGGATCGGAACCTTTTCGGATCGGTTCGGATTGGATCGGCCGATCCAGCGGTGAGATCAGAAATCGGATAATTTATCCGATTTCCCCCTGGATGGGATTCGGATCGTGGATCGGATCCGAACCAGTGCACATCCCTAGTGAATAGACACTCACATCCTTTATTACACATTTCCTTCATAATCGGTCTCTTGTATGGTTTCCCTGTGCTGTGTGATACTGTGATGAATGCATTTAATTTAAAGAAAACAAATAATTATCATTTTTTTTTAAAAAAAAAAACTTCATGGACTTTCAGAGTCAAATCATCCTAGCCCAACGGTTTTAATAGTTTTAATATTGTAAGGAAATACTAGTATCCCCTCTCTAAAAAAAAAACCTCACAAGGTTCTTTTGGCTGTGTGTGTGTGTGTGTGTGTGTGTGGAATAGGTCAATGTTCCATGTAAACATTAGTAGAAACACAATGAAATGAGCTTACATGGGGCCGTTGAAAGTGCAGGATTTGATCCGGGTTAATTATGCAAGCGCTTTGCATCAGCAACAGCCCCGGATTAATTGCTCCAATTGGACTTCTCGAGTGATTGCATCTCAAAGGGGAAAGCAGCAGAAATTCCAGCAGGAATCATTGATGATATCATACTTCTGGGTGAATGTAGCAATGTTCTCTCCCCTTCGCGATCGCAATTGAAATCCTTAACCCACATCAATTCCTCTGCCATGGTGAGTCCACGGGAAGGGAGAGAGAAAAGCAGCAGCCGAATTTAAGTTGTTTGTCAGCGCTGTGAAATTTCATTTTCTCTTGGCGTTTTCATTAAAGCAAATCCCTCGGATCAATATTGAAAACGGCGGTGAATGCGGGAACCCAATTTAATCAAAAACACAAACTTCACTCAGCCCTGGACCAAAACAACACCAAAAATTGGACGCTGACTAGGAAAATTGAATAAAGTTGTGTCAACACAAGGGCAGGCCGCATGGACAGAATGGTTAAGTTAGATTTGTACTGCAGTCAGATTAACTGTGAGAACATGGCATGCGGCCTGACCAGGGCCAGCATCAAGGGTAGGTATAGTTGGGCAACTGTTGAGGGCCCACAGTCCAGCAGGGGACCCCCACTGATAGGACCCTCCTGGATATACTCCTCTTTACTGCTACAACCTGCTTGTTCACCTTTCGCTTGCTCTGCCCAGACAAGGGTGGTCATAGGACTTTTCTCTATCTAATCATGCATAAGATTGCACACTGAGGGCATTCAAGGTTTTAAACCAACACATTAAATTGTGCTCAGGAGCAGGCTGGGGTCCATCTGTCCCTCTTCCCCTTCAGCTTGAAGTGGTACAGTCCAGCCACAATTACCTCCTATGGAGTTGATGTTTCTGTGTGTAGATGTGAATCTTTGGAAGATCAGGATGTCATGGTCACTTAGGAAGAGTGGGTGGTGAAAACATTGTGTCTTGAGCCTCTCAGAGTGCAACCTCATGCGTGTTTAGATGGGGGAAAAGTCCTACAATGCTCATGCTGGCTGGGGATGTTGGGAGTTGTAGGACTTCTTTTCTGTCTAAACTTGCATACGATTGAACCCTCCATGTCTTAAAAAGCCCCCCCCCTTCTTAGTGACTTGGAAAATGAGGAGGAAACACCTACAGCTAGTTTAAGCAGGATGTTCTCCTAAACCAGTAGTCCCCACTCATCAAAGCTGATGTGCAATTCAATCGGTTCTCAGTAGCTCCTACGGGAGCCACAGAATTGTAAGAGTTGGAAGGGACCTCAGCAGCTGGAAATGCACAGCTACAGCATCCCTGAGAGGTGGCCATCCAGCCTCTTCTTAAAGACCTCTAACCAAGGAGATCCCACCACTCTGGGACAGGGTGAAATTCCATAGGACAGGGTGCAAAAATGATTTTTTGGAGGAACCCTAAAACCTGCCCTGCATATGGGGCAGCCTGGTATCCGCTAACACAGATCAAACAGCAGGGTGCATCTGAAAAGTTACTAGAAGGTAAACATTATTATTATTATTATTATTATTATTAGCAATGGAAATTGTGATTTCCAGAAGGTGTGAGCGGAAGACCCAGGGTGAACAAGTTGGGCTGTCTGTCTGTTTAATCAATGATGTCTTAAATGTAATTAGCCCCTTAATTACCGCATCTCCATTTAGCCAATGTGCGGCTCGTGTCATTAATTACGGTTAGGTGTTTCTCCACTTCGACCCTTTCCGATGACAGCGTTGTGTTCTTCAGCTCCCGCACGGCAAATTAGCCGGGGAGTCATTAGTCACGGAAATCATGCTGGTGATATTTCCATCAACGCCGAAAGCGAAAGAGCAAAGTGACAATGTGTTCCCCTCCTCCTCTGTCTTGCTCCACCTAAGTCGCAGTGACATCCTGATCTTTCAAAGATCCCCATCTACACATAAAAATAACATTGTAGGAGGTAATTGTGGCTGGACTGTACCACTTCGGACTGAAGGGAGAGAGGGTAAGATGGTCCGGAGTACAATCCAGCGTGCTGGTTTTAACCTTCAATGCCCTAAGGGTGCAATTCTATGGATGTTTAGATGTGGGGGAACCTCCTACAACTCCCAGCATTCCCCAGTTAGCATGGCTGGCTGGGGAATGCTGGGAATTGTAGAACATTTTTCTGTCTAAACATCCATGCTTGGCATGAGTGAAGCAGAAGGACTATGTTCTCTCACAGAGACATGCCTAGCTATGAAGATCTTCTTCAAAAGGCCCTTTGCCAGATCTCCTGGTCTTCAGAGTGTAAGCAAGTGTAGTTGATGATATGATTGCCATGTACCATTTTGGAAGAACGGAAGAGCCCTGTTGGATCAGAACAAAGGTCTGTAAAGTCCAGCATTCTGTTCTCATCATAGCCAGTCAGATGTCCACAAGTAAGACATGAGCGCAATAGCATCATCCCACTCATGTTCCCAGGCAACTGGTATATGAATTTAGACTGCCTCCAGTCCTAGAGTTAATATAACATCATGAGGACTAGTACCCATTGATAGCCTTATACTCCATGAATTTGTTTTGTAAAGCCAACTAAATGGATGCCCATCACTGGTAGAAAATTCCATTGCTCTTGATCCTAGAAATCTTCTTTTAACCTGAGATGATGATGATATTATTATTATTAATAATAATAATATTAATAATATTAATATTTATATACCGCCCCATAGCCAAAGCTCTCTGGGTGGTTTACAAAGATTAAAGACAACATTAAAAATCAATATACAAAATTTTAAAACATTAAAAAACATTAAAAAAAACAGCTAACATTTTAAACAATTTAAAACTCCCAGCCAGGCCAAAAATTCAGTTACAAAATTCAACATAAACTGTTAAATGCCTGAGAGAAAAGGAAAGTCTTGACCTGGCGTCAAAAAGACAACAATGTTGGTGCCAGATGGGCCTTTTCGGGGAGATTGTTCCACAATTGGGGGGCCGCCACAGAAAAGGCCCTCTCCCTTGTTGCCGGGTTTGAGCCTGGGACATTCTTCATGCTAAGCAGATGTTCTACCACTGAGCTATGGTTCCTCCATGAGACATTACCATTCTAAAGCTGAATGTTCCACTCTGGAAATGAGACCAGAACTGTCAGTTCTAGCTCTGAGAGCCTCTGAATGATGCCATCCTGGTCCAGTTCTTTCAAGTACCGAGACATCATAGCTATTATTATTTAGGCGTGGAACACATAGATTTTTAGGTAACAGTGATGCTGTCTGGCACTGAAAATTAATCATTATCTTTGGAATAACAAATGCAAGAGGGTCATTTCCTTGGCAGGTAGAGTTTTGCATTTGCATGCTGGAACATGAAATGATCAGTGCCGCCGATGTGGGTTTAATTTGTTTTTTTGCTCAATTGAAATCCAAGCCCTCGAGAAATAATATGAAGTCTGCTTTGAACGTGAATATTGGTCAAAACCCATTTATCTGGGGCAAGATTAGAGAACAATGGGCCAGTTCGAGGTGTTTCTATAGCAACATCTTTTAAGTTTCATGTGGTGTCTTGTGGTACATTTGAGGGACGTGGAAGCTCTTGCCACACTGATGTGGTATTTCAACTCTGCATTCTTCCCCAGGCAATGGAGAAGAACATAGTCTACTCCTGGGGGCATGAATGGAGCATTTCTATTAGCCCTTGGGCTTCTCTTCCCAGCTGGAGGAGGAGGAGGAGGATGCTTTGGCATGTCGCAAAGTGGTTGAGGAACCACCACAATGAACATTTTGAATGAAAACCAGGCGGTAATCTTGACTTGATCTTTTCCTCCACTCTCTCCTTCATATCCCATCTGCAGCCTGTCACCAATTGTGCCGCTTCTCATAAGAACATAAGAAGAGCCCTGCTGGATCAGAACAAGGGTCCATCTAGTCCAGCACTCTGCTTACACAATGGCCAAACAGCGGTTGACCAGGGACCAACAAAGCAGGACACGGTGCAACAGCACCCTCCCACCCTTGTTCCCCAAGAACTGGGGCACACAGGCTTACTGCCTTCGATACTGGAGGTAGTAGCCCTTGATAGCCTTCTCCTCCAGGAATTTATCCAACCCCCTTTTAAAGCCGTCCAAACTGGTGGCCATCACCACATCTTCTGGTAGTGAATTCCACAGTTTAACTATGCACTGTGTGAAGTCCTTTTATCTGTCCTGAATCTCCCACCTCCCAGCTTCGTGGGATGACCCCATTGGGTTCTAGTATTATGGGAGAGGGAGAAAAATGTCTCCCTATCCACATTCTCTACACCAGGAGTAATTCTGTATACTTCTATCATGACTCCTCTGCGCCTCCTTTTTTCCCCAAGCTAAACAATCCCAGCTGTGGTAACCTTCCCTCATAGGGGAGTTGCTCCGGCCCCTTGATCATTTGAGTTGCCTTTTTCTCCCTTCACATCAGGGATAGGCAGCCTTTTTGAGTTGTGGGCACACTTTGACAAACTGTCCTGGGCACAACCACAAAATGGCTGCCATGGGAGGCATGGCAAAGGACAAGTAAACTGTCCCAAACACTGAGCGCAAGCCAGATATGGGGGAAGAGCCCCAAGACATTATCCAACTCCCAGAGTTTTCATCTTCAAGAGAAATCTATTTCACAGTAGTTCCAGCTGCAAGTAAGAAAATGTGTTCATTTTTAAAAAAGTGGGAGGGGTAGGACATCTCAGAGGGGACCCAGAAATACCCCTTGGGGTGCATTGGTGCCCATGGGGACTGCTTTGCTACCTCTGCTTTAAAACGTCATAAAAGCTCTGCAAATGCTCCAGTCCACCCCCTGGTTATCTCTCGCCTAAACTACCATGTTCTTCTCCTTTCTGGTCTTCCATTGCCTCACCTCTGTGTTCCAGCAACTCTGCAGCCCAAATCCTTCACCCGTCCCCTTTCTTTGATCACGATGCCCTTCCTTCAATGCCAACAACCCCTTGTCCTGTTCTTCAAAGCCACCCTTGGCTTTGCTCTCCCCCTCACCCCACCCCACCCCTTCATGTGAAAGCTGCAGTGTGCCACCTTGTAATGACAATTCATGAACGGATAATTGTCTCATCCCTCTTGCTGGAAGACACTTGTAATAGGCTTGTGCGGATCTACGATGCCTGAGCTTCTATATTCCCCCATCAGGGGAATTGCGATACATTTGCCAAGAGCCATGCCACCCTAGTCGCTCTATGGGGCCGTATGGGGCCTCTTTGTAGCATCAGGAGGCTGCAGCTTACAGAAATGCAAATCCCAACATTTTGACCCCACACGGTTTTCTTAAATAAACGCTATTTCACAGCCTGGCGGCTTTGTCCCCCCCGTCGAGAAGAGCGTTTATGCTTGTGCTGATTGAAATGACTTCCGATCGTGCTTTTTGGTCAGTAGACGGGTGGAGGAGGCAGTTGCTTACGAGCAGAATGTTACAGAGTGATGGGGCTTATCTACTGCCTGATGGGAGGGGTGATCCTTCTATATTCTTGCTTTAAATCAGCAGCGGGGAATCTCAGGCCCGCAGTTCACAGAATCCCGGTGATCTTCAACACCGCCTGTTCGCCCGTCCCTATTTCCAAATGATAAAATGGACAGACAGAAACACACCAGCTTTTCTGCTTATCTGTAGGACGGAAGTAAAAGAATAGCCGCCATCACCTCCCTGCACCTCTGCCCTCGGCGATCGCAAATAACCAATCGTATTATGGGGTGGTGAAGTGTTCCATAACCCATCTTTTAATTTTGGCCGTTCAAATGCTATGCGACACAGCGGGTACATTCTGAGAGGAAGTTTCTTGCCCTACCTCTGCATGTTATGGGTTTGTGACTTCCTGTTTCAAACAGGAAGCCCTCACTAGAGCCATTTTCTTCATGCCACAGAAGCCTTATTGGTTATCCCCATGTTCTCTGGGCACTAGGCACAGCTTCTGGTCCATCTCTCTGAGAAGATGGGATTCGGTTATGTCATTACGGTTCCTTTGCGCTATTACGGCAGAGGCCAGATCCCAGTTACCGCAGGCAGGATGATAGCAGAGCGTCATCCCTCCCCCAGTTTTATACAAGAGAGGCCAACACGATGCTCATCAGACTCTGAACCCCATTAACATGTTCGCGAGGTTTCCGGCACCGTTGTTCATGCCCTTGGGGAAACAGCAGCAAGCCAGCCTTTCTAAACAGTGGCAACAAACCCCGCCATCCATCACCAGCTTGGCACAATGAATGATGAACTGCTTTAAAATGTCACTAGTGGCAGAAACAAGGTTTTCTGGAGCTTTACGTGTCGCCGATGACGGCGAGGATGAGTTTGATGGATGATGACGCTGGGGGGGGAGGGGACCTTGTCGGTCCGCAATGCTCTTCGGCCATCCTATCTGCCACGAAGGCTGGCCGGCCCGGCAATGCTGCTGCGTGCGAATTTCTGCAACCTCCGGAAGCAGTGGAGGCTGATTTCAGTGGGGCTGTAAATCCATTCTGGGTTCCAGTCAGAACTCTGCCCGAGCTATCCAAGCAGCTGATGGGGGATGGGGTTCAGCACTTTGGAGAGCTCCTTTAGAGTTCTGGCTGGTTCTGACCGAAACCCAGGATGGATTTACGGCCCCACTGGAATCCGAGGCACCAGCCTGTACTGTGACCACCAAGGTTCTGCTTAAATCTTGACCACCAAAGCTCTTCTTATGTTCTTCTGATTTGTTTGGATTCTTTTAGTATTCTGCTTGGCTGTTCTTCTTACCACAAGAACATCATTGCCCAGTCGAAGGATAAGGAATGAGTGGTCCTCAAGGAGTTGTTGGAATACAACCCCAAAACTCTTTCATCCTCATCATCGCTCATCATACGTTGGCCTGGAATGATGACAGTTGAATTTGGAGGGCCATGCATAGGAATGCATGAGACATTCATTTCAGTTTGTTTTTGAGCAGGATTTACCCTTCTGGACCGACCACAGACCGGGGGGCAGGGTAGACAATCTGCAGTCAATGTCTATATATTTCCGAGCTTGCAATGGTATTCACATACCACCCCCACCCCCATGCATTGGGCAGCATGCGTATGTTTGAAAATGTAAGCATGAAAAAAACATGTGCCTTCAAACAATGCACACGAATTCACTTAGCAATGGGAGACGAACGCAGACGTTTCCAAGATGTTCCGCACTGATGCGAGATTTTGAAAAATACGCATGGATTTTTATGCAAACAAGCCAACAAATGAAGTCTGCAATCTGGCCTTGACGTGTCAGAATGAGCTTCAGGATGGAATTTGGAGGATTTCAGCAACCTCAACTTTTGCTGATTTGCACATCCCTAGCCACACATGTAATGGGTGGGATCCAGATTTACCCATGCTTAGAGTAAGCACTCTGAAATCAATGGGACTCATGCTAGCTATGATCAACATAATTCCTATGGCATTCAATGGGCCTACTTTAAGTATGACTAAATTTGGATGAAACCCTATATTTTGAACACACACACCCCCCCTCCCCAGGACAACTTTGTATTTGTCTCGGCAAAAGGATTTGATCCATTCCCCCCCACTCTGCCTCATTACGCTTCAAACAATCCTCCTCGACCAAGCCATGTAAAGCATTTTAATTACAATTTGTGTAACATGTATAAATAAATATTACATTCTTTCAGTCTACAATGCATACTAGGCAAATCTTGTTAAAAAGTCTGTCTAAGTTATAGGGTGGCAGCTTCCGTCGCATCCAGGCAGTCAAAGAAAGAAGTAAACAAACAAGGAAAATAAAAAAGGGGCCCATATAAAACGTAACAAGCCATTGAAAGAATATTTGGAATGACGGTTGGAGCGTCTTCGTACTTGGCAGGCGCCATGGGATACAGCTTCTCAAAGATTTTGCTGCAAAACCAGAGCTAGAGCTACGTCCTCCAGGACTCCAGGGCGGCGCCAGCCACTCGAGGAGCCCATTCATTCTCAGGTTTAGGTTTTGATTGGACAATGACCATTCCCAATAGGTGCTGATTGGCTACTATTCCTGGCCTGGGAAGGTTTGCTCCTTTGTCTGCCCACTGAATGCTCTTTGGATTGCAGTTCTGGGACTTTTATCTCCTAGGGTAGAGACTTACAAATCACACTCATCCTCCCATGCTAAGGAAACACCTCCCCAAAAAAGAGGACAAAAGAAGACGCCGATTTGCATAAAATGTGCACATTAATTTTGATGCATAGTTGCAAATTTGGAAAGAATTAGTGTACTTTTAATGAAAAATACAGCACCTCTCGCCATAGTGTGGGAGACAGTGGCAAGGAGACTTGTGTGCCTACCTGTTCAGTCTGCTGCCCAGGCGCTGTGGATAGGACCAGCTCGTCCTTCTGATGGTTATTTATCATTCAACCAGATGTGGAATGGGCAGCCCTCCAAACAGAGGACTCTCCTCTGTAAAAGAGGACACATGGCCATCCTAGATTATCTCCCGCTTCTCACCTTACTCTCCTGTGGTATTCATCCCCCTCCTAATCCCTCCTGTTTGTTGCTGTATCAGGACATCAAGTCATGCAGAGGGGTTGATGGAGGGAGAGAAAGGACAACTGGTGAGAGACATAGCAATTTCACATGTAAAGGTTCATAGACTCCCACCTCTTGTGCCCCAACACCTCAAGACTACTACAGAAATGCCCTTCCTTCCAGGGTGAACGTGTGGGTAAACCTTTATATCACACCTTGGCTACAATTTGGCTGGCCGCTGGGGGTGGGCGGGGACAAAGTCATCTGCACCAGGGCCAAATCCATGATCTTATGAAATTCGTGGGTTTCAAAGAACTGAAATTATTGGTTCCAATTTTAATCTTCAGAGTTCTTCAAATGCTAAGATTCTCTCTCTCTCTCTCTCTCTCTCTCTCTCTCTGCACTATTTTCGTGGGGTGGGGGATATTATATTTGGCCCATAGAGCAGAAGGTAGATGTGGATCTGCTGGAAGTTCTCAAGATGATTTTCAGTAGACTGGCAAGAATCTCTGACTTCCAGTTGTGTAACAATAGCAGCAACAAAGAGACCCTGTTCAGATGACACGCTAAGCCACGGTGGTTAAGCATTTTGAGCTAAACATTATGGCTTAGCGTGCCATGCAGCCCATGACTTAATGTGTCGTATGAACCATTCCTAACCATGGTGGCTACATAACCATGGATTAAACACGCTCACTCACCATTTGCTGCAACATGGTTCGTGGCCTAACCAGGACTTAGCGTGTCGTCTGAACAGGCCCATATTAGACTGCTGAAACAAAGAGAGCTTGGCATAACCAGGAGTGGTTTTTTGTGAGGAAGGACTGTGAAGCTCCGTTCAGCTCTGCTCCTCAACCCAAATTCCTGCCCGCAGAATTCTTTAATTCTAAATGTATATATTTTTCACGTCAGGATCCGGTTGGTTGGACTTGGGGTTCTAGTAAACAAAGTCCAAAGTAGATCCTGCGTACCTGAGGTCTGCCTAACTCTGCGGCAGAGAAACTCTTTGATTTGAAAACTTCAGCAACCCCCTTTTTTTAATCCCACTCCACCCCAAATTGCTTGCACCGAAAGAAAGAGTGTAGGGCAGGGAGACACCCAAGATTCGAGGTGGTGTGGGGGAAGGTTCTACTTTCAGTGTGTGGCAGAATTATTTTTTAAAATAGGAAGGAAGAAAGAAACTGAAAAGAAAAGGGGGGATATTATCAACATCAACTCTTCTGTTTCCTCTGCCAGACATCGCATCCTCTTTTCGTTTACAGGACCAGAAAGCCACTGTCTGATTCGTGCCTCTTCATAAGTCTCGCTTTTCATATTTTTCAACGCTTTATTAGAAATATAAAGAAGTTTTCTGTCCTTTTATTTTATTTTTTTTCCCTTAAAAAAAGAGAAAGGAATACTTTTGGTACCTTGTGTTTAATTGTCTTTGACACCCTAGTCATAACTTTGCCTCATCTCCAGTTCATCGCGTTGGCCAAGGCGTTCCTTGGGACTTCTCATTCGAACGCATGGGCATCCCATCTGGGGTGGGAAAGGAAAGTATAGCCTACCATGGACAGCTTTTGCCAAGACCACTCCCTGATTATAAAAACCTGCCCCATTTGTAAAGTCTTTTCAGCCCCTTCCCTGGCACACACATCCGCCCATCTTTATTTTGCATGTCCCAATACAACTGAAGGCATCAAGGTGTAGTCGCTAACCCATAAAAACCTAGATCTGGAGCTATGCTTTGTCTTTGAGCTTCTCCATGTAGTTCCTGATCTCTGCCGTTTCCACCAGGTCCATGTCTTGGCACACCCATTTAATGTCGTCTTCGTTGCAATTCAGGATGGAGTTGACGGTGGGGCAACCATCGTCCGGAGGGATGGTGGTGAAAGTGGTGAACTTGACCCGCTTTCGCTTGGAGGTTGGGGAATGCAAAGAGGGCTCCAACTTCGGCTCATTCCCCGGTTTGCTCCCCGAATCGGCCAACCGATGGATTTGGCTCTGGATGCTTTTTGGCGTGCTGCCATTGAGGAGCTGGTTGCTCTCCTCAAAGCCTATCCCTCGGTCGATGTTGGTCGTGCGTTCATCCTGCCGGGGCGAGAGGTCCACTCGGTTCTCCAGTAACTCAGTTTCGTTCCCAAGCCAAACCCAGTCATGGGAGTGACTCATGGAGGCTTGTCCTTCCGCTGGCACCTGTTTACGCCGATATTTCAAGGTGAAGGTGGCACAGTTGATCAGGAAGACTAGAATGGTGAGGCAGAAGACCCCAAGCAGGGCGTACATCCCGATCTCCAAGTCACTGAGGCCCCTGGGCGCCTGCACCAGGTCATTCTCCTCTATGCCGCTGTTACTTTTGGGCAGGTCAATTTGAGCTGGGAAGTTGGTGAAGTCTATCGGGATGTTTTGGAGCTGACCATCATCTGAGAGCTTTTCTCCATCCAGGCTGCTTTTAAAGACTTTGCCGTTGAGTGTAGACTTGGCTGTGGCTCCAACTTTCCTGGCAGCGCCTTCCTCTCGTTCGGCAGAAGAGCTCCCGTAATATCGCCCATCTTGCCCATACCGCTCATGGTCCAACAACTTCTGCCTCCGGTCGCTCGCATGGTTTTCGATCTCATCAGCATCATAGTCACCGGCCCCATGGGAGTTGGCATCATTTTGGCCAAACTTCACCTTGATACTACCGTTGCCCACTGCTAGGATACTCTTTCTTTTGGACTTCTGGCAAACTTCAGAGATCATCATGTCCACTTTAACCAATGTGCCTTGCCCTTCGCCTTCTGCTGAAACCACAGGCCATTTCGCCGTAGAGCTTTGATGGGCTGAAACCACCGATTCATCAAGCGACGAAGCAGAGAGGGAAAAGTCTTTGGAGTCATAAATATCCAGTGGAGTCACAGAGCCATCGCTGAACTGGATCCAGGAGCTGACCACTGCTTCCTAAAAAGGAAAGGGAAGTGGTTAATGGTCGGGGGTTGGATTCTGATTTTAGCTGGGTCAACTGCTAATGGAAGTGGACTTCAAACCAGCAATGGCTTGTTTTTTCCCCCCTTTTCCTTACTCTCTTGAGGTTTCAAAAATGTCTTTCTGTGTGTGTGTGTGTGTGTGTGTGTGTGTGTGTGTGTAAATCACAAATTGATGTAGAGATACAGAAATTATACAGTTCTTTGGATCATGACCAATGAAGTTAATGCTCTTGATGCAGCTTGCGTATGAAGATACGGAGAAGAAAATTGGTCACCTTTTCTTGTAAGAAGCTCCAGTGGGAACCTTCTGTCTTTTTGGAAATATGAATAAAAATGGTGCACACAGGATCATTTAATTAAAAGTGTCAGGGATCCAAGCGACAAATGAGGTGTCTCCCTTCTAATCCCTCTTCCTTCGCAATGTAGGCCTGTGGAAAGCCATGTCCTTGGTTTCATTGGTGAGCTGGCAGGCATGGGCTTTAAGGTTTTCATCCAAGTGGCCAGAATCTGCCATGCCATTGCCCCCAAAGACTCACCACCTAGATTGGAGACACTCCTCATACAGCAGGGATGCTGAGCCTTTTTTATCCCAAGTGCCGAAGAATTCAATTTCAGAGAAGCTCTCAGGGAGGTGCATTCCAATGGTGGGTGGGGCCAAGGGAAAAAAGGGTGGAGCTGAAGGTAAAAGGGGCAGAGCTCCAAATACCATAAATACCACCACATTTTAACTTAAGGCTCTTACTGCCAAGTAATGAAGCTTTAGGAGAGGGATTTCAACTTTTTTAGAATGGAGGGGGAAGGGAGTGCAAAAGCACCAGGGAAAAGAGGGTGGGTCAGAGAAGGGGGCATGGAAATTTGGGGGACCCTGGAGGTCTGGATTGGGACCCCAGGCATGGCAGATTTTCCCAGTGAAACCCCCTCATTCTCCCGATTGTGCATTTCAGCTGAGACACCAGGTTATTAACGGATCAATTTTCATTTCCTTATTCATATTTTTGATATGCTCTGTGATCTGGATAACAATACTTTGCAAATGAAACTCAATTTAAACCAAGAATATGTTAATAATAATAATAATAATAATAATAATAATAATAATAACAACCTCACAGAAGAGATTAGATGTTTTCTTTGTCAGCTACACACGCATTAGTGTGGATGATCATCATGAAAGCTTTTAGATTTCATATCTAACCAGCAAACTTTAAAAAAAACCTATTGCCTTTTCTTTGATAACCATATATAAATAGCCTTGATTTAATTGCCCTGTTGTTTGTTTCTTGTACACTGTCAAATGTCACCATTAACAAAAAGGTCAATGCATGAAAAAATCTACTATGAGTGAGCTGGGTTGCCTGCTGCTGAAACAACATTTGAGCTTGACTCCTATAAGCCTCTGGCCTGAGCTCTCCAGGTAGCTGTCCAGGGTACTATCTGCATCCTGAACTCCACCGGGGCTTTGTTGAGCTTCACATACTTAGTTTTGCTTGGCCAGCACCTAGACCTCCTTTGCCTTGCTTTGCCTTGCTTGATTGTGTGGTGCCTTGTGATAACCAGGGCTTTGCCCAACTTTGCCTTGCCTGGCCCTGCTTTGCCAGACCTTACATTCTTGCCTTGAACTCCCCATTAACCTTCTGGACTGAACACAGCCTTGGATACAATCTGCCATCAAAGTCCTTACGTTCCTGAGCTTGCAATGTGATCTGCAGACTGGGGGAGGGGGGGAGTGTTTGACAGCATGCATATAATTTAAAAAGTGTGCATTCAACGGAGGGCATTTTTTTTAAAAAAAATGTGCATAAATGCACTTTGAGTTTGGGAGAAAGATGCACACATTTTTTAAAAAAACATGCAAAATCGGTTGCGTACATTTGGAGAAATGAGCATGGATTTTCATGGGAAAAGGGTTGGGGGGAAGCTCACAGAATTTGTCAGGGAAAGGCAGGGATGAGAAAATAGCCATTGCACAGGCTTCAGGCAATTGCATAAACGAAGGAGTGAAGTGACGGAACAGGAACTTGGGTATTTTGCCCCACCTGCCCATATTGATCACTAGCGCAGCAAACCTCGGCCATAAGGATGTGGCTGATAATACATTTTGGAGACAAAAGAAGGTAGAAATATATCTATAGTCATTGTGGGAGAGGGAGGCCCGTGCCTTTGCCTGCACCACTGAATTGACACCCTGGAATTTGGGTGGGTTAAAATTGAATTTGTAGACTTGAGATCAGTAACATTTTGCTGTGTGTTGCTCAGCAGCTACTCCTGTCTCCCTCACCACACAAGGACAGGATCTACACTACTGCTTTAAAACAGTTTATAACAGTAGTGACATCTGTTGGGGCCCAGGACTCGCTCCATATATAGTTTTCAAAGTGTTATATCCTGCTTGGTGTGGATCTGGTCTTGGACAGTGAGAATACCTGCTGTCCAGGAAGTGTTAATATCTATCAATCAATCAATCAATCGCATCTGGCGGGAGGGGGAAAGCTATCCAGGAAACTTAGATTTTCTTCTTCAGAAACCATGACAAAGAAACACTCTATCGCATGATCTCGGCCACAAGAGGGACAGCATAGCCAAAGCAATGGAAATCTAATCAAATCCCAAGAGTTAGGGAATGGTGGTATATTACACACCAGAAATAACCTCAAACCCAGGAACTGAGATGCTATATCTTGCTATCACGGTTAATCACCATCTCTCTCTCTCTCTCTCTCTCTTGCTCTCTATGTCAGAGGGAGTTTCCATTTGGGAATGGAAAGGAGAGGGGAAATGATAAGGCAGGCGCTATCCTCCAGGCTTAGTGGAGCATGAAGAACAGGCAGGAGTTATTTCACTCGAGGACATCCCTGCACTTTCTCCCATTAGTACCGCCAGATGAAAAGAGCAGAGCGTAAGTGGCCATTAACATTTCCCAACCCAGCTTCCCTTTTCCTTCTCCTGAGCCAGTTTCTAGCTCGTTGGGCACTCAGACCGAAAGAGTCGGAAGGCACAGGGGCGCGTATGCATTCTGTAGCGGGGAAAGGTCTACTTCTCAGCTCCCTGGCTTGCAGCTCCATTTTCTTAAGCAGCTATTCAGCCCTCGCTCTCCGTTCATGGATTATGTCAGGGATGACAAAATTCTGGAGGCACGTAGAAGGTTGGAAGCAAGAGCTTATGGAAGAGATTGGGAGGTGGTGAAGGTTTGATTTTATTTATTTTTTGGTGCTGCTGGAACATTTCATGGAAGGACCCATTACTAATGTGTCCCGGAACATTTCTCTTGGTGCCCACAAATGTGCCCTATTCCTCCCACTTAAAATAAAATATAACAAAATAACATATTTTCTTACCAGCAACTGGGCAGGTTTCTGTTGGTGCTTGGAGTAATGTGTGGTTTGAAATGCAGCTATCCTTTGAATTGTGCGTCCTTCTGAATTTTGTGATTCAGTTTGTGGCCTCTATATTCATATGAAATGTTCATTTTGCGCCAGATTAACCCACACTTATTTGTCCTAGGCATTTTAACGTGTGATGTCGATTTGAGCTTTGCCTCCTCTGCTTTGTATACGTCTGTTCTCTTTCTATTGTAAGGCTTGCGTTTTGATTTTGGTTTATTTCTGGCATATTTTGGGTCTTGTGTTTTGTTTAGTGCCCCGGAATTTTAGGGTGAAGGGTGGTTGTGGTTAAAATACTTTTAATCAATAAAAAATAGAAACTACCGCCACGGCTTCTGGCAAAGAAGAGGCCTCAAAATGTTAGAATAATTTTGCTTACCCCCCCAAAAGAAGTCAGCGCCTCCATCACCCCAAAATTCAAGCTGAATGTTCATCCCAGAGAGGTGTGCACCCCCTTCCCCCTAGAGATGTCACAAAGAAAGCCCTTTAATCAGTTCAATATGTAAAACTGTTATGAAAGCAGAGTGAAGTGTCTAACAGGTGGGGGACCTCAAATGCCAACCTGTTAGGCAGTCAGAAAAACCACCCAATTCAAAGGATTCCCACACTCCAGGAAATGAAGTCGCAATCATCATACAGCCTAACTTAACCTGGTTCCTACCTATGGGAGATGAAGTTTCAGGCGGTTGGGTGGTGGCTGGGTTCTTTTTGGAAAACATAGCAACATAAATTCAGCCAAGGCTCAGACCTGTCCTCTGAAGTGGTAGAGTCCCGTGGTGTTGGAATGGACCGTACCATTTCAAAGTGCCAAAGGGATCACTTTAAAAAACAACAACACAACTCCGCCTGTGTTAATAAGTCCAGGACTATAGGCATAAGACTGGACTGAAGGTTATTTCCCTGATATGTTTGTTTTCTATCTGCAGGGGATGTGGGTTGTAGCTAAACCTCGGGGAGTATCCAGAAGCAGTGTCTTCCCCTCCTTTAGTCCAAAACGGTGCTAGGTTTCTAAGGCTGTGCTCAAATATCCCTATCCATACCGGTACTGCTTGTTGTAACACCTTGCATTTTAATTCTTTAAATATTTGCCATGTGTTTTCCGATTTTTAACCGTTTGTTTCGCATTTTAATCTTTTCGCCGTTTGCAATCTGCTCTGGGAATGTTTGTTATTGGCCGGATTCAAAATATTATGAATCGACAAATACCGGAGCCCCTTTTACCATCTCATTCTGTGGCATGTTTGGACTCGGCCCAAGTCTCTGAGTGTTCCAGGCGATGGGTGTCCTTCTGGATCAGTGGTTACTGACCTCCCCCTGCCTTCTTATCTGATTTGCCTCGACGTCGGGGCTTTTATGCATTCCTCGCCTCCGTACGAGCCGTGACCCCCGTCTTGCTTCTCGGAAGCTTTGCCTGGCTGACTCAGAGCCTCCTAGCCCTGTGAATTAAGTAGGATCAACACGCTGGTGACCTAATGAGCCCAACTGCTAACCTGTCTCTGTCAGCTAATTCTGAGAATAATGGGACAGTGGAGGTGAATTGCGTTGCCCTTCTAGCTCAAAGCAATGAATGTTTTTCTGTTCTCTCTCTCTCTCTCTCTCTCTCTCAACTCTACAACTCCTTCACCCAATATGACTAATGATGGGAAAGGTGGACAATTTAAAATACAACCTCCCCTTGTTCAAAAACACCTCGCCCTAATACAGGGCCGAATTCAATTTCAGAGGTCTTGGGGTCCATTTTCCAGGAGCGGGTGGCATCAGATTCAAAAGAGGCAAAAGGGAGCAGGGTCAAAAGTGCCCGTGTATTTTAGCTTAAGGTTCTTCCTGCCAGTAATCAAGCCTCAGGAGGTTTAGCAACTCTTTTGAAACTGAGAGCTTCTCTAAATGGACAATTTTTTAGCATGGTTGTGATAGGCCACTCATGGAAGTTTGCAGGTCCATTACACAATGTCATTATCAGCCAGGACATCTATCGTATTAAACCCTGGAAATTGGGCATTTGAAAGAACCACAGATAATGTGGTAATATCCAGAAAAAGCGGGATCTCTCCGCCACTAGATGGAGCTTTCTCATTTAAACACAATGTGGCCTTTTCGAGAGGGAGAAAATGGTGTGATTACAAGAGCCATGGTAAAGCGCGCGATTTTTCCTGTGTGTAGTAAAGCTCTAAGACAGCTGCTTCAGTCAGCTGGTTTTGAGTCTCATGGAAGGGTCTAAATAATTTGGCTGGACTTGGCTACTGTGTACCTTCTCTGGTGTGTGTGTGTGTGTGTGAGAGAGAGAGAGAGAGAGAGACAGAGACAGAGAGAGAGAGAGACATTCTTTGGCAGGATCTGCACTACTGCTTTATAACGGTATTGAAGTGCACTGACAACTGTTGGGGCCCATGACACATCCCATGTACCACTTTCAAACTGCTTTCATAGCGTTATATCTTGCTTGGTGTAAATCTGAGTTTTGTTGGCAGAAACATGCCTTGAACCGGCCCTGTGCAGAACTCTCCCAACAAACTGTAAAAGACAATAGGCTTGTAGCTCGGTTATAAAACACCCACATTGCATGCAGAGATGTCAGAGGATTGATCCTGATCATCTCCAGGTAAAAAAAGCACTCAAGGGTCAGAGCTGGGAAAGACCCCCCCCCCCCCAAATTGGGTACTTGCAGACCCAATGGCAAGGAGAAGAGTCGGACTTGGTAAGAGGAAGCTTTGTGCCTTCATAAAATCTGAACCCTGTAACTTCTATGAAATAAGCAGTGTTGTTACTATTCTGCATGACTTTAACTAGTCATGAAGAATGGATAGCAGACAGACTGGACACAAAATTCAGCCCTACCGATGGATCCCCAGCCCATCAATTTCTCTGCCTTCTGAAATCCTCACCATGCACTTCCAAACCTATCGCCTTCACAATATGGACAAGAAAGTGAAACGCGCGCAACGGAAACCTGAGTTGTGGAATCATAGCTCGCACACAGCTTGGAGTATTTCAGTCAGGAGAAGAGACACTGTAGGGCTCCACATACTCTACCTGTTTGGGGGTATAAAGCAACTCCTGGGCGACTGCGGAAGCCACAATAGCCCGGTTACTCGCTGCACTGGGCTGAAGAAAAAGCGACAATCCGGCTACCATCTGGACACCCATATCTGTGATAGTCACTTTGTCATCCAATACTGTCACAGTCTTCTCTGCCAGGATGGAGTCAGACAGCGGGGACAGGACCTTTGGAGGAAGCCATAATGGGATCCATTAAGAAAGGGATTAAAAGGATGATAGTCCTCCTTACCAACCCAGTTTCTTACGATATTTTCACACACAAAACACACACACACACACACACAGAGTACTGTCTAGGCTAGATTGTTTTATTGTTGGCGTTCATTGTTTATAATGTTTTGGTTTTGCTGTTTTATTACTGTGTCCCCGTTCAGACGACACGCTAAGCCACGGTGGTTAAGCATTTTGAGCTGAACATTATGGCTTAGCATGTCATGTGAACCATGACTTAGTGTGTCGTGTGAACCATTCCTAACCATGGTGGCTACATAACCACTGTTTAAACACGCTCACTAACCATTTGCCGCAAAAGGGTTAGTGGCCTAACCTTGGTTTAGCGTTCCATCTGAACAGGCCCTGTAACACTCTATTTTATTGTTGGAAGAACTTTTGGGAAGGGTCATGACATGTAAGGCAGTCTAGAAGTATTATAAATACAAAGAAATAAATACAAAGAAACAGGCATTTCAAGGCTCTTAACATGGCACATAAATTTCAGCGCCAGGTCTCGGAGAAGCCTGGTGATAGAATCACAGGTCTATAAAAGTGCAAATGCTGAAGAATAACCACATTCTGATTCACTTATCTATTTGAGAAGTAAATCGTTTTGGTACTTTTTTTTAACCCAAATGTGAATCAAACAAAATTGTTTCCCATTCTTAAGAGAAGTTGCATCAAGTAGGTGTTCTTGGCACAAACTCAAGGCCTTGCAGATTCACTTTCAATATTAGATAGATGCTGTTTGAGAGTTGAAAATGAACAATACTAGCTCTAGGAGTTGAGGGGAGGTATTCTTGGGCAAGATGTTCAGGCCACCCCAAGATATTTTGCTGCCTGAGGCAAAGAACAAGATGGCATCCTCTTGTGATCCATGTACTAAAGACTGGACTGTTTCTTCAACACTGGCAATGGAAAAGCATTCTTCACTGCACCTGAAGGCAGCAGGTTAGCTTAGGGGACACAGAGCAGCCTGTTTGGCACTCAGCTCTCTCCTCCAATACCTTGCTTCCACATCCCTGCATCTGCCACCTGAGGTGTCATAATTCACCGGCGTTAACTAGATAAGCAGGAGGGAAACGTCAATAAACAGTCTGTGGTTGAAAGCCGAAGTATCCATCAGAAACCGGGTCAAACAATACTGGGTTCAGGAATAAGCCAAAGAGTAGCCAGAGTCTAGTCCAAGGTCAGGATATGTCCAAGCAAGATCAAGTGATGAAGACGAAGCATCAAGAACAATAGTTGCTTTCAGCACCACCTATCGCTGCTGGCATGTCTTTTATCGGGAGGGTGGTGATTAGGAGTTGCTGTCAGCTGCGTTGGCCTGCAGCTGGCTTCTGCCTGTTCCTGTGAAGGCCACTCCCCAAACACTCCCAAGCTCAGCTGTTCCTCCTTTCTGTTTAATCCCTCAAACTGAAGCACAACATGAGGCAACCATCTCACTCTGCAAAATGGTAGGGCTGGCCCTGGCGTGTTCATCGGTATGTGTGAGTGCGTTAGTGTGGGTGCTCTCATACCTAGGTGTGGCCAAGAAATATTTTAAAGAAACAAATAAAGCATTCCAGCTTAAAAGCTGCCCTCACGTTGTTGACTGACCTGGACCATCGTCATGCCGACTTCCTGTCCCACAAGAACTTTGCCCCCCTGTAGCCGGGCCACATGTGGCTCCGCGAGCTTCATGAAGTCCGTCACCAAATCTGTGATGTCGAACTGCCAGTCGGAACCCAGCAAGTAGGTGAGTTGTCCCCACGGGCTGCTGTCCTCGGCCACGAACTGGGTGAGAACGCGCACCATGGCATGCTGGTACTGCAGGGCACAGCCTCTTCCCTTCCGTTCATCCTCATCCTCGTCATCACTGTCTCGTGTAGGTCTGAAATAGGATCGTTTGTAATTACAGTCCTTCCTAACGACATGGGTACCCAGCAAAGCCTCGTGTGTGTGTGAACGTATCGTCTACAAAGGAAATGCTGCACGGATGGGGATTCATCATTGTGAATAGGGTACCTTCAGTTGGCTTGGAGCAGAACCCAAGAAAGACCCATACATGCCATTAGAGATGCTGGATCTGGACCAATCCATTTCTCCCAAAGTGCCTTGCTTAGGGATGTAGGGTTTTGTAAAACCCATTGTCTGTTTTTTGCAGATTGTCAGGCGGCTTTCGTCCTGTTGTCTACTCATTGACGGAACTGGATTCCCCCCCTCTCCAATTTCCCAGATTTGCGCAGATTCATATTTGCGCAAATTCACATTTGAGAAAATGCACAAATTCCCCCCAAATGTACCTTTTCATGCATTAAACTGTGGGGGGAATGTGCAAATTTGGTTGGCCTTTTTTAAATGTTTTTTTGATAATGGGGGTGGGGGGGAGCCAGAAATAAATCATTCCCCAGTGTCTCCAGGTAACAGGGTGGACACAATGCTTTTCTGCCTGAGACCTGGAAAGCCCCTCCCAGTCAGAACACAACAGCCTTCCCCAACCTCGCACCCTTCCGTTGTGTTAGACTACCACTCCCATCAACCAGTTGTTTTGGACTACATCTCCCATCAGCATCAGCCAGCATGTTCTGGCTGGAGCCGATAAGAGCTGTCGTCCAACACAGCGGAAGGATGCAAAGTTGGACAAGGCTGAAGTACACAATACTGGCTTAGATCGGACACACAGCCTGGCCTAGTTCAAGGGAAAGTCCTATGGCCTGATGTCGAGTCCCATTGCTGCAGGAGATGCTCTTCTTTACCCTCTTCTGCCTTGTGGATTGGCAGTGGGAGGGCAATTTGGGCCAGGGACCCCAAGCTGCCAATCCAAGGGCGCCCTTCCCTGAAAATGGGTCAAACCTCGCAGTGAACGGATCAAAGCTCAGAGCTCCTTTTCCATTTATCGCCAAGGCAGCGAGCCCAGCTTTGCTTGCCTCGGACATTGAAGATTTCCTATGTGCGGGCGTGAAAAACTAGAGTGGGTTTGAAATACACACAGCTGATCTTTCCATGCGGCATTGGTCCTTCCATGGTTATCTCCCACGCACTAATCTTCCTTAGCAATGGGGAGGGGAGAAGAGCAGGGAAGGTTAGCTGTGTGAGAGTCCATTTTAGGCCTGGCCAGCATTCCTTACTGTCAAATAGAAGCATTCTTCCAGGTCCTAAAGAGGCAGGGGCAGACCGATTCCCATGTGAGACAAGTAAGGAATAGCCTGCCTCTGAGAAGATTAGGTACAATAAGCCAGAAGACCCACCTCTTGTTAGAAACAATGGGCACTCTCCAGCCTTTTATTTGGCTCAGCTCGGTGTCCGAAACTTCAATCTGAAGAGGCAGGCGGGGCACCCAAACGGTCACCTGCAGAGGAGCACTCAGGTATTGGTAGGTGAAGTTCACTAGTGCATTCACCTTGCCTTTCATTTCCTTGCCATTGACGAAAATGTAGTCACACCTGTCAGAAACCTAGAAGAGGGGGGAGGAGGAGGAGGAGGAGGAGGAGGAGGAGGAGGAGGAGGAGGAAAAGAAAAGAAGAAGAAGAAGGGGGAGGAGTCTTCATTATTATGGTGTTTCAGATATTCTAAATCCCCACAACAGTTTGGTATGGAGAAGGAAAAAGCAAGAGAAAATAATCGCCTCCACAATAGGCCATCATCTGTTTAGAGGCATTTACGATTCATGCAAAGCTATTGAGCTCTTCCATTTCTCTTTCCCCCACCCTCTCCGGCCCTCCTCCCTCCACCCCCCACCAATGCTGCGGTGGATTTATCATTAGCATGTAAATACTGTCCTGAAATACAAGCATGCATTAGCATAGTCAATTTAAGAGTTATATCAGTAATCACTCCTTTAATCAATGTTGTAATTTACAGACCATTGAGTTTTCTCATTTATTACCGGGCTGAGTACAAGTGGGAGGGAATGTTTTTTAAAAAAAGAGGGGTGGGATGGGGCGGGGGGAGAAGAGATCCTCTCCAGGAGATATAAATCATTAAGAAAGATGTGGATAGAATGAAGTAGCTCGGTGTGATAAAGTCGTTGTCATAGCGATTCCTAAAGGTGTCATAAACGTCGGGGGAAATCTTGCAATACGTTAATCATGCATAAAGTAGCCGACAGGGGCGAAGCTCGCAGAAATTAACAGGAAAGCCCAACAGGAGGCTTCAAGTCTCATCATGACGTCCTAGAATTCCATCATTTCTGAAAATGATTTCCTCTTTTTTTAGAAACTGTAACAGTCTTCTCCCTCCCTGCTTGAAGGCTCCCCCCACTGTTTTTAATTTTAAAAAATAACTCAGCGTCTATTGCTTGCTTCTCATATTAACCATGGAGTCATGGCACTGCCATTATGACAATTCCACCTTGCGTTGAAATGGAAATACGAATCCCCAAGGTTCTAGGTCTCATGGAGGGGAAGAAATAACAACTCAAAAATGTGTAGACTGGGTCTTACTCCAGCAAAAGAGCAATTTGGGGGCTTGTGGGCACATGTAGACATTTGAGAAACTGTTGTAATGGATAAAATGGATGTTATGGTTGGATCTCCCCGATGAGGCCCGCCTGGCCCCATCACTGTTATCTTTTCGGCGCCAGGTCAAAACTTTTCTTTTCTCCCAGGCATTTTAACAGCTCAAGTTGAGGTTTGATTAACATGGTGGCCAGGCTTAACAGTTAAAATGTTTTAAAGTGTTTAAATGTCAGCTGCTTTTATGTATGGTTTTAAATTTTGTATATTGTCTTTTTAGTGTTCAATCTTTTAATTTTTGTAAACCGCCCAGAGAGCTTCGGCTATGGGGCGGTATATAAGTGTAAATAATAATAATAATAATAATAATAATAATAATAATAATGTCACAAAGGACAAATATGTTGCCTAGTGGTATTCATGGGGAATTAAGGTGGTGACTATAGAGGCTCCCAGGTCTCTTTGAAGCAATCCCTGCTGCCAGTAAGAAAATGTTGTTGTTGTTTTAAGAATTAAAAGAAGAATAAATGTGAGGAGTAGGGTAGGCTGACCAGATAAAATCCAGGTCAGGGCTCCTGTAACTTTAACAGTTGTGGAGAAAAGGGAATTTCAGCCAGGGTCATTTGTATGCAATAAGTTCCTGGTTAACTTCCCTCTTCATCACAACTGTTAAAGGTGCATGTAATATACTAGAGTGACCATATACAAAAGAAGGCAGGGCCCCTGCAACTTTAACAGTTGTGATGAAGAGGGAATATCACCAGGAACTAATTGCATACCAATGACACTGGCTGAAATTCCCTTTTCTCTACAACTGTTAAAGTTACAGGAGCCCTGACCTGGATTTTATCTGGTCACCCCACCACCAGCTCACTCACTGTCATGATTAGGCCTGCTTCCCTTAGGCTGGAAGAAGGAGTTTCAGACCAACAATCAGAATCAGATTCTGAAGCAGAAGAGATGGTGCCTGAAACATACCAGCCTATACGGGGAGTGGGAGAGGTGACTCTTACGGGCTCTTCACCAGCTGGGGATGAACCTTTGCCAGACCTTAACTCTGAAAGTGTAAACGACCCACAGGCTCTGGGAATTGAGGATTCTTCCGAGGGGGAGGGCACTGAAAGGCTAGCTGATCCTAGACAATGCTGCAGTCTAAAATGGGCGGAGCTAAAGGAAGGTGAGAGAAAGTTGGCCTGGTTAGCTTCTCTCCAAAGGCTTCTTCAGAACTAGTCTCCCTGAAATTAAAGCGTACTGGGAAAAGGCTTTTTCCTTCTCCTTGAAAGGACAGTTGTCTCGCTTAGTTTGCATGATTTTGTCTAGAGAGAAGTTCCTAGAAGTTAAGAGTGCCTTCAGGTGGGAAGAGATGTTTCTTGCCTGAATAAAGCTTTGTGGATTATACGCCAGACCTCTTTATTGTCTCACCCACCCATCTCCCTTTGGATTGGAGTGACTTACTTTTTGAAAAGAAATAAATGAAAAGACGAATTCCAAAGGCAGGATCTCCCATGACACGCAAGGGCAGGCTCTACATTACTGCTTTATAATGGTATTGAAGTTCACTGGCAACTGCTGGGGCCCATGACACATCCCGTATACCGTTTTCAAACCACTTTCGTGGTGTTATATCCTGCTTGGTGTAGATCTGGCCGGGGTTTGACTCGAAATCTGATGGG
This sequence comes from Anniella stebbinsi, assembly GCA_029215795.1. NCBI lineage: Eukaryota > Metazoa > Chordata > Lepidosauria > Squamata > Anniellidae > Anniella > Anniella stebbinsi. The sequence continues at coordinate 17,821,851 of JARDYH010000010.1, forward strand.
GGACAGGAATCTGTTGGGATGTTAATGCAGTGAACTCCCATCTCATGCTCAGCCTGCATATCTATGTACATGATCTACATATCACAAAGAGGCCATATGTTTCCAGTGACCTTGCTCTAAACAAACCAAGGAGTCAAGTGTGCACAACTGGAAGCCACCAGAGACTGGGTAAAAACACCTGGACTGCTGGCATTCCCAGCTACTCAGAGGAACGGGGTGGAGAGGTCATAAGATACATGGGCATTGCACCCTCTCTGCACTCCTTCCAACATTAGGAGCTAGAAGAAAACCATCAAGGGGGACAGGAAAGCTTTCTTTCTTCCAAGAGTTCCAAGAGACAGCCCCTATAAACAAACAGCCCATTCAGAATCGAGCCCATCATGCCTTTGGGGGAATAGGGCAACCTGGCCCATTATTTCTCATCTCCTCCGTGACTCATCGCTGGCCAGGAAGCTGCAAGTTGGAGGCGAGCCTTACTGCTTTGCAGAGAAAGAGAAAGAAATTCCTAGCGATAAATGTTTCACCTTCACGTTGACCTGGCTGTAATGGACACAGCTATGTGATATAATATTATCTGAAGCCAAATGTTCCATCAGAATCAGTACAAATGTGTCAGACAAGGCCGGGGCACAGCCATGTGGAGAAAGATCAGCAGCAAAGCAGCAATTTGGAAAGGTTTCTGGGCTGACGTCCAACCTCCATTTTCCCCTCGCAAAGCCTTTGCTGACCCATCTTAATGCTAAACCGAAAAGTTCAGCACATCGCGGAGAGCCGGCTTTTCTACCAGTGTCTCGGTTGTTAAAGAAACCAGGCATAGATTCTCGCTTGATGACCCCTTGGCTGTGCAACTACATTGGTGGGCTTTGGGGACTTAAACCCAGAAGTCCCTACAGCAGTGATGCTGCTTAATTTCGTAATTCGTCGGCTTGTTGGTCGAAAGTCATGCGCTCCTAATATTCACCTTGGGATCGAGCATGGGTCTTAGGAATTCATTATTCATTTTGGAACATGTGGCGAGCTGCAGAACATGCATCTAAACTATGGTATTTCTGTGCTGATTTGGTTGGCTTAACCTAACTATTTTTATTTTATTTACAATATTTATATACTGCTCCACATCCAAAAGATTTCAGAATGTTGAACAACAGATAGAATAAAAGAATGAAAACACCGTGTTAAAAATTACTTTCCCCCCCCAAAGAACAGAGTTCTAATAAAACCCGAATTCTGGTAAAACCACAGCCGGTGACTCAACAAAAGCTTCCTGAAACAACAGCATTTTCAGGCGGTGCAGGACAACAAGTGTCTGCCTGACCTCCAAAGGCAGGGAATTTCATAGGAAAGGTGTCAACCACATTGAAGGCTTTTCTCCAGGTGGAGTCCAGTTGGCCATATCCATCAGGAATCTGCTCTCAGGTGATCTCAGTGATTGGGGAGGTTAGTAAGGGAGAAGGTGCTCTCTCAGGTATCCCTTCTCTTTCAAAAGGTAATGCAATTATGTCACTTGAACCCCATTAGGGAAGGGTTGGCGTTTGACCTCTTCCCCAAAACAATCGGGTCTGAAGGAACAACCACATCAGTTTCTTACCCCTCAATATACTGATCCATCTCTTTCTCTTCCAACTACCCCTTGGTGGTGGGAGTAAACATTGCATAGAAAGGCCACATAGAGATAGTTTCCCCTCGTTCTAAAAATTCCGAAATGGCTCTCCTAAGGCTTCGTTACTGGCACTAAGAGCTTTCAGCTAAAATATGTCGGCACTTTTGCCCCAAAACCTTTGGCTTCACCCCTGCCCACCGCTGACATGCAAGCCGTGAGCGCTTTCCCAAAATGAACCTGGGCCCTCCGGTGGAAAAAGGGCCAAATCCCATTTCCAAAAAGCTGTCTTCGTCCCCGTCTCTCGATCCTGCATTGAGCGGACTAAATGACCTCCATGATGCTTTGCAACTTGATTAGGATCGGAGGGGGAACTTGCTGGCTTGCAGCTGCAGCCAGCGAAATGGAGTCAAGTGTGCAGAACTGGAAGCCACCAAGGACTGGGCAAAAAAAGGGATTCCCCCCACATCCTTTTCATAAGACTTCCTACCTCAAGGAGTACAGTTGAAGCCACTGTGGCTCTATAGCGGTCATGCCGAGTCCTTTGTAAACCTCCCCACAAGCTTCTTCCTCTGTAACTCCAAGTTCTTATTCCTTTTCTCTCCCCCCCCCCCCCGTGAAATGTTTTGGGGCTTTCGAACATCTTCTTTTTATCTTTGCCATCCGAAAAGGCGAGAGAAATGAGGAGAACTGGTTTCTCCCTGCTTTGCAATCACCTTTAATCAAATCCCCTCCTGTGTTCAGCTGGGTGGACAGGCACGGCAATTCTGCATTTGAAGGCGCTCTCTCTCAGCGCTTTCTTTGATTATCAAAGTTGCTCTGCAGTGACTTTCCCCTGCTACTTCTAACTTCCAAGGAAACATCAGGGTGGGGGTGAGTGGAGGGAAGCAAAGACGAAGATAACAGAGCTAAGCAAAATTTCAGAGGCTCTTTCCTCGTTCTCTTTATTTCCTTTCCATTCCCCCCCCCCCCCCCCGGCACTTCTTGCAACAAACAAGTTTGTCTGCGGATAAACCCCAATGTGTCAAAAGAAGTGGGACAAAATGCTGGAAAGTGTCCAACTTTGGACCACCTGAAAGCAGCAGAGCAATAGTCCTGAGGTCCCCGTAAGCATCAGAATGCTGGAGGCAGAGCATCCCAAATAGGGATGTCAGAGAAATCTGTTAGTGGAGTGGAGTTTGATGGCTTTTCCTAGGCTCGTCCCCCACCCCAGATATTGTTCCAGTTTCCGGTTGCGGTGCCCGACTTGATCTGCAGCAAGATGAGCTGTTCCACGGATTTTCCAGGCGTTCTTCACCAACGCTATCACCAATGCTGCAACGCTGGCTACCACTCGTGGCAGCTATATATTACCTCCAGTTTTGGAGGCAGTACATCCCCGCAGCCCAGCCGCAGGGGAACATGGCTAGGAGGGCGCAACAGCACTCATGTTCCACAGATTTGGGAAAATTTGTGTCAATATTCCGTCCGACAAGATTTGTGCAAGTTTCTCTTTCATGTAGAGTGGCAGAGATCATAAGGATGAACGGGAATTGAACACAGGATGAGCAGCAAGATGATATTCATGTCCTGCTTGTGGGCTTCCCATTGGGGCATCTGCTTGACCACTCTACCAAAAGAATCTCGGACTACATAGCCTATTGGTCTGATCCACCACAGCTCTTCTTGTGTTCTTATATTTATTGGAAACCCTGTGCCATTAAGAGTGGTTTGAAGGCTGTCCAGTCACTATTAATAGGGATGTCATCTGGTTAGAGATATGTCATAGCACAATCCAATGCTTGAAGACCAAAACAGCTGGAGATCTACTTCTGCCCACCCCTGCCATTGTCAATGCTGGGCTAGAGGGACACATTGTTTGATCTGGTATAAGGCTTAGTTCTATATCCCTGTGGCAGCCTTCCTTGACTTTGTATTCTCCAGATGTGTTGGACTCAGATTCCTGACCATTGGCCTTGCTGGCTGAAGCTGTAGGTAGATGAAGACCAAAACATCAGGAGGACATCAGGCTGGGGAACCTCTATGCGTTTCCTTCTCCAAGCCCCACATTTCCGCACAGATCTGGTCCATTGCGTTGCCTCCCAGCTGATGGGAAGTACTGATCATGCATAGGCTCTTAAAATTGGTCACTTCTTCCTATTCCCAAAAGAGTTTGTCCATACTATTATGCCTTTAAGGTTCAAGACAGGAAGAACCTGGAAGGTTGCCGAACTCTGTGTATAATACAGATCAGACTCCTTTCCGTGAGACATCACAACACCCCCCGAGGCATGCACTTAATTAAACAGCCTGAGATCTATAAAGCCTCAAGCTTTAAGAATGCAATAAGATGTTTCTCTTTGTGGGAACAAGTGGATATCCTGCGTGGTGCGTTAACTTAGTTAACTCATGAAGACTCCCTGCTAGCAGAGATATAAGTAATAAAATATAGCCGCCAGAACCAGATTTCAAATTTAACTTCTATCATCTTCCCAGCTTTCAGCTTTGATCACAGGGAAGTGGAATAGCATCAAATAAATGTAATGGGGTATGTGTGTTTGAGGAAGGGGTATTAAGCCAAAAGCAGTTACCAGTTAGACTTTATAACAGCTGGCTTCATATGATCTATCTGTACACAGAGCCTACACCAATGTTCAAGGGCATGTTATTTCGTAATCAGTGTCTTTCCTACAGTATGCATTTAAAGAAGATAAATAAATATGTCCCATTCTGTGCACACTTGCTTACAGGGGAAGCCAGTAGCATCTGACAGGTCTAGTCAAGAAGGGAAAATCTGGTCAAGGTGGGAATGGCCAAGTCATGGTAGGCAAGAGGAGAGAGAGAAACTAGATGAAGGACACCCAGTGAACCTCACAACTGAGTGGGGAGATGAACCTGCAGTCCCAGTCCAAGTTTCTAACCACTACACAACAGTGTTGCATCTGACAAGTCTCATGTCTGCCAACTCTGACTACAGCATCATGGTGGGATCTGTGCACTTGAACACACTACATCCCTAGAGTTTCTGGGTGCCAACTGCTCATATACACAAGCAGGAGGGTGTTTTTGTGCTCTTAACCCGGCTAGGGGCTCCCCATGGGCATCTGGTTGGCCACCGTGTGAATAGAATACTGTACTAGATAGGACATCGATGTGATTCGGCTCCCGGCTTCTTATGTTTCTGACGCTGTCTACAAATTTAGCGGCCCACCCAACACAAAGTAAAATCTTATTGGATCCCCATAAACCTTTGAGTCCTAAATCAGCTCTGCTCTTCGGAGTTTAAGGTTTCTCTCCCTTGCAGCGGGACTATCGGAAGTCTGTTCTTTCCTGACCAGTTTCTTGTTTTTATTATCAACCACAACCCGCAGTAAAAATGGAATGCACCATTTTAAATCCTATCAAACAATCGCCCTTAAAGAACTCAAGCTCAAGAACTGGAGAACCTGGAAGAAAAGAGTAAGAGAAAATGCAACGGGGATTGAAACACCTGGGGCATAGATTTGGGTGTTACCCTATAACATCCAGCACCTTATTTTGTATATATAATATAGTGTAGGGTGACCAGATAAAATCCAGGTCAGGGCTCATGTAACTTTAACCGTTGTAGAGAAAAGGGAATTTCAGCCAGTGTCATTTGTATGCAATTAGTTCCTGGTGATATTCCCTCTTCATCACAACTGTTAAAGTTGCAGGCATTATACTAGAGTGACCATATACAAAAGAAGGCAGGTCCCCTGCAACTTTAACTGTTGTGATGAAGAGGGAATTTCACCATACAAATGACACTGGCTGAAATTCCCTTTTCTCTACAACTGTTAAAGTTACATGAGCCCTGACCTGGATTTTATCTGGTCACCCTAATGTAGTGTATCTTCCAAATGGAGCATAGAAATCTCAAGTTTAAAGTCTGCAGTTCTACAGTAAGGTCGAGGAAGGGCAGATGAGCAATCATTCCGGATCCCGGTGGGTACAGATAGGACCTAAATTCTTTTTGTTGATCCCGCAAGAAGAAGGCCCTTTCCGTCTGCACAATGACCCTTTTTGAATGACTCAGCACAAGACCCACGCATGGGAAAAGAGACCAGAAATCCAAGAAGTGTGTTTCCATTTTCGCCAAGTGTTACACAATCGCTTGCACAAGGCACACGAGCCCAACTTGACACAACAGCCCAAGTAGCGCAAGGAATTCGAACAGAATAACATGTTGGAGGAATTCTCATCGGTTGGGTTGAGGCGTCTTGTGCTTGCCTTACTTAGGAAATGGCCAAGGCGTGTGTGTGTGAATGTCCTGTCTTTCATTCTACAATCATCTCTCTGGCAGGAAGTGCAGGCAACCAGGGGGGCTGCAGAGCAATGGAGAGCTGCAGAATAGAAAGGTAAAACACACCCTCAGCACCCTCAGCCGCCTCGCAGTGTTTGAGCAAGCTCAAAACCACTGCCGAAATAAATTCAAATGAGATTCGAACAATGAAGCAGAAAAACAGAAGCCTCTTTCCTGGGGGAAGGAGACATTCAGGAACCTGGAGGACAGGTTTTCCAACAGCACTTTTTCCTTGAAGCCAGACACAACGCTGCCCCCCCCCACACCTGAATTGTGGAGGATGCAAAATGCGGGGGGGGGGGTCGTGCCGCTGACACGGTTGCTGCTGTTGCCACTTGCCGTGTCGGCGTGTCCGCACACACACGAACGCTTTGGAAATGAAAGAGAGAAGCTCCGCCACAACTCTTGCCAATGGCAAGCCCTACCTGGGAGTTGCCGTTGGAGAATTTCTCCTCCCCTTGGAGAAATTTGGTGAAATCTTCCCCCCCATTCCTCTGCCCACAATAAGGTGGAGAGCTTTGTACATTATTCTAATTCTGACGTTTATCTTTTTATCAGCAGTCCCAACGGATGGATTTCATTCATCTCAAGCAGCCTTCCCCAACTCTGCCGCCCTCCAGGCGTTTTGGATTCCAGTTCCCATCAGCTCCTGCCAACATGGCCGATGGTCAGAAATTCTGGGAGTTGTCACTCAAAGTGTCCAGGTTGGAGAAGGCTGGTCTCACGTGACGCTGCTGTGTTCCCTTTATTTAAAAGCAAAGCAGTTTCTTAATAGCAACGCACCGGTTCAAATTGACTCTCCTCAACTAATCAGCTAGGTTTGGTTGATGCATCTGCTCAGAAAGCCAATTCAGCTTTTGACCCCAAAACACACACGGATTTGCATTTCACTGGCATTCGACACTCCAATGCTGTGAATGAGCTGTTATTATAGATCGGCACCATTCAGGAAATAGCTGAACCTGTCTTTTACAAACTATTTCATAATGCTCCCCCCTTCTCTCTCTCTCTCTCTCTCTCTCTCTCTCTCTCACAGCTCTGCAGATGCAGAGCTGTTAAAAAGTCAGCTTGAGTTCTGGGGGAGCTCCTACCTCCTGAAATGTACAGCATCACAATTATTTGCTGATCTGCTTAGGAGATTCTTCCCCGTCAGCTTTCTTTTTTGTCAAAGTTCGGCGCTTCTGAGTTATACGGCAGAGATGGCTTGCTTTGCTTTAATTTGAATAGATACACAAATAAATAGAAGTCATTTGACTACCAAAAGGGTGTCCATTTCTGGACTGGGAAATTTGTTCTGGATGGGGTGGGAAGACTAAAGTTCTCCTAAGACTTTCCGAGTGTGGCTCTTTGTTTTATTTAATGTATTGATTGATTGCTAAAATAAGTGTCACCTTCTAGCCATGAGCTCTCGGTAGTGAATATAAACGCAAATAAAATCCAAACCCACAATACAAGCAATTAAAAGCAGCGAGCAATTAAAATCAGGTAAGATAAAACTGCCATTGCAAGAAGATCTAAAGGAACAACACCCCCAAACATGGGTATAGAACTACTTTAAAGGAACAATCCCATCACCCCCATACCAAGTCTGGGTGACCATAGGATAGTTTGGATTCTCGGAGCTGAGGTTGAAGGCATCATTTCAACCTTGGAGGGGGGGAATCTGCATTCCGTCCTCCCTGCTCCCCATTGCAGCTGCCTCTACCTTTCCTAGGTCCAGAATATGACCTTGGAGAGGGGACAGAGGAGGCCAAGATACAATCTATCCTGAGGCCTCCCCCCCCGAAACACCCCAGCTAGATGGGCAAAAAGCCCATCTAGCAAAAATGCAGAGCAGGAGATCAGGGAGGCAAAGATCTCACTCTGCACTGGATGATCGTAAGCCTATGGTTATTGAGGGCAGGAACAAAGTAGGATTGTGCTCCTGAGTAGTCATGTGCCATGCTTCAGCCTGGGAGGCACTCAGATCAGCACCTTTGATGATAATCTCGGGGCTCATTTAGCCAGATGTATGCCATTTGTTATTTGGAATACATCTGCCTATTCGGAGCAATTGAGAACTATGCATATGCATCTCCAAAGCATCAGATGGGTGAACACACGCATATACATGCGTCAGTGTGCGCGCGTGTGCATTGCTATAGATTTGTTATTGATAGATTTGTTATCTATATAGCTATTTGTCTTTGATATATATATACATATATGACAGATAGACTAACAAAAGACTAATTTCAAAATCAATTTAGAGCTAAACGTTCAGGCTTCTGCCCTCATCAGTAGCTGTGATATTAAATGGATACCAAAAGTGATCATGTGGAATGCTGGGAGATGAAAATTCCTAAAGAGAAAGAAACAGAGGTATGACTGACATAAAACATATGAATTGTACCACTTTACACACACACACACACAGAGGTTGTGTGTGTGTATATGTCTGCCGTCTGTCCGATCCACAACATAGTACCAAGTCCTGTATCCTTGACATCTAAAACCTGGCATGCATGCTAAGATAAGCTGACCGTATGAAAAGGAGGACAGGGCTCCTGTAACTTTAACAGTTGTAGAGCAAAGGGAATTTCAGCCTGTGTCATTTGTATGCAATTAGTTCCTGGTGATATTCCCTCTTCATCACAACAGTTAAAGGTTAAAGAAGGCAGGGCCCCTGCAACTTTAACTGTTGTGATGAAGAGGAGATTTCACCAGGGACTAATTGCATACAAATGACACGGGCTGAAATTCCCTTTGCTCTACAACTGTTAAAGTTACATGAGCCCTGTCCTCCTTTTCATATGGTCAACCTAGCTAAGAGGACCATAGGGATGTGCATCTTGGGCTTATTTTGTCTTTAAACTGCAATTAATTTCAATGTGTCCAAGAGGTTGAAGCCTGCGGTAACATCTTCAGCCACAAGGGGTAGACTTCCCTTACTAGCGCATGTTTTGGAGTCCATATAGTTTGAAGCCATGGGATGTTATCAGGGACACAATTATATGCATGCCCCCATGCAGTGGGGCAGCCCCCTCAGTTATAGGAGTGGGCAGACCCCTTCCTCAAGGGCCTATAGGGGGTGCACCATGATACAGGCCACCAGTGGGCACGGCTTTACTCAGACAGGGCGAGCACAATGTGCCCACCTCTGACAGCTGTGTAAATTTGCTTGAAGGATTCGCCGTATCAAACTAAGGACTTTTCCAACCCATGTGAAGCCCTGTGTGTGAACCCCTGATCGGTCACAGCACTTGTGAAGCCATAAAAGCCGTTGGGTCCTTCTTAGGTTTGCAGGAAATGAAGAGAGTCCTGCAGTCAGGGCAGGGTGACCATGATTAATAGACACTGAGAAATGGTGGAGCCTAGCTTAGCAAGTAGGATTGAGCTGTTGGTCATGTTTTAGTGCCACTGTAAATATATTTTGGCCCACTTTTAAAAGGTTAGAACCATCATTTGGAGGCCTAGCATTTTTACAGCTCATGAAGATGGGTGTAAATCCAGACGCAGAGGAGCTACGGTGCCATCAACAGCGGAAGCCGAAGGCGGAGGGGGTATCATCGGCAGACCAAGCACCAGTTACGTGCTGAATTGCATAACTTATATGACAAGGGAGAAGTTTTGCTAACCATCTCGATCAAATGAATTCATGTCCCCGTCTTTGTTGGAAGACCAATTGGAGAAACTCTAGCTCTCCCCCTCCCATACTTGCCACTGGGCAAGCTGGCAAATGTAGTTGCCCTATTTTTGACTCCCTTCCATAGTCCTTTTGACTTTGGGTTAGTAAAGCGACTCCCACTCTATTCTTGCACAGTCTGTTTGGTGGTGGTCTCGAGATTCATTGCCTGGATGATGAAAAGGTGGTTCATGGGGTGGGTAGCAGGACCGGCCAAAGACATTTTGCTGGCAACGAACAAGATGGCGCACTTCCCACCATTCCATGTACAAAAACTGACTGGTCTGTTTCTTCAACACTTACAATGGAACAGCATCCTCCGTTGCACCTGAAGGCAGCAGGTTAGCTTAGAGGACACAGGGTGGGGCACTTGGCACCCATCATCTCTCTCCTCCAACTCTTTGTTGTCCCCTCCCAGCATCTGCCTTGCCCTGCCTAATGGTGGGCTGGCCCCAGTGGGCAGAATGCAGTGGAATAGGGTCTAATCGTAGAGCCCTAGATGATAGCAATACATCAACAAGGGGTTCTGACTCCTGATGGTTAAATAATTGTTTGTTAAACAATTGTTAGACAGTCAGAAGAGGTGTGGTCAGACCCCACTGTGACTTTTTTTTAAAGGCAGTTAGAGAGCAACCCTATGATCCTGTAGGGTGGGGAGTAGGAAATCCACCCCCCGGCTCCACTTGCAGAAAGAACCATGTCGGCCGCCCTCCAAGGTCAGAAAAGTGATCACAGAGGAGAGGGAGAGCGGGTGATCCAGTGATTGGGAAGGGGAGGACATTGAAGAGGCCAGGATATGAGATATCTGGGCTCCCTCCAAAGTGCTCTTGCTAGATAGGCTAAAAAGCCTGTCTAGTGAAAATAAAGGAGATTAGAGGATAGGAAAGCAACGACCATCATCTCTCCATCATTTCTCCTGCCCTGAGTTCAGAGGCTTCCAAGCAGCGAAGGCGCAGTCCACAGAACTGTGCCCTTAAAGACCTTTTTGTATTGACACAACATTTTGGTGTTTTGGATCAGATTATCATTATTCTCTTTGATTTCAAAATTTGATGTTATGGTTGCTTGATCGGCATCCGCTTACTTCGTCTGACACTTACTTTGATGACGTCCTCGGCGGAGGACTTGCATTCCACAGATTCTGAGATGTCCGCCACGGCACTGTTTTCTTCAATCGAAACCACCTTGATCGGAACCGCCACCGTCTTCCCCGTGAGGATTGCCGTGTTCAAGATCTCTGTGTCCTGTAACACAGTTGGGCCCAAAACGGGCCAAGAAGGGTCATGATGACGTTGTTTGAGAGAAGCCCTGGAGATGATTAACAAGCCTGCAACCAATAGTGAGGTCAGAGAAATTTGCAATGGATTCAAATGACTTGGGATTTCTTTGAATCGGGCCTGTGGATCCCACAGCAGAATGGCTTTTTCCGACTGACACGGACTGTGCGGACATGCGGAACAGTCTTTTAGTTTGGTGGTGGTGGGGAATTAACACTAATGCATTAGTCTTAGTGTGCATTAGCAGGGCCAAAATACCACTATAATTTACCTTAAAGGTCTTACTACCAATAATCAAGCATTCAGAGAGGTGGTTCAACTGTTTAGAATGGAGGACGGTAAACAAAATTGGGGAAACCAGCCAAGTGGGCCAGGGAAAGGCAGTGTGGACATCTGAGATACATCAAAGGGCCAGGTTGGGACCTAAGGTAGGCCTAATTTGGCCCATGGGCCTGAGGTTTGGCACCGCTGCATTGAAGCGCCATCATTTCTAGTAAAACAAGCTGTGGTTCAGAAACAAGTCCTATTTTATCATATTTAGGGAAGTCGGAGTAACTTTACGATAGATTCAGATGAGTTCAGTTTTCTATGAATCTGACCAGCAGATCCTGCAGACAGGTTTTTTTTTCCTTTGGGGGAGGATTTGGGCAAACTACCCCCCACTCGCACAATAATGCTAATGATCAGTTTAATGATGATGACGATGATGAAAAACACTCTTCCTTCATTGACATAGCAATACTTAATTACAAAAATTTTGTAGAAAAAGAAGAGGAAAAGAGAGACAAATATACACCACTAGCTATGGAAGTTAAAGAACTATGGCAACAGGAAAAGGTCACAATTATTCCATTAGTCACATCAGGCACTGGCATCACGTAAAAAAAAAAACTATACAGAAAACCTTCAGAAACTGGGCCTACCAAAATACATCCACACCAACATCCAGAAAACAGCCATACTTAAAACATGTTCAATTGCCAGGAAATTCCTGAATCAGTAAAAGACAGCATAAATTGGCAAAGCCCATTTAGAAAAACTGCCATGAGCGAAAAAAGAGAGAAATAATAACATTGAAAACTCTGATTCTGTCAATGAATGGACGATGGAATGAAAGACACCTGTCAATCTGCAAAACACAAACAGAATGGATTTAACAAAATCTGTACATTCCTTATCGTACTGATCGTTGAATTGACTATTTTGTGATTTTGGGCTAGTTTTAATTAATGTTTGAGATTTGACTTATTTGTGTTTTGCCTTGAACTGGATTGCTATCAAAGTGATCCTTGTTGCCAAGGGATTTCTTATTGGCTGCCATACATGGAGGGATGCGTATGCAGAAAAAGTATCTGCTTGAATATCTTTGAGGGAGGGATCTTCCATATAGCACTATTGAGGGATTTATACACGGAGAAGAGCTGTACCGATAAAGGAAACATGACTTTCCACAGTAAAGAAGCCGCAGGAATGAACCAAAATACCACAAATGCAAGTCTTAGTAGGCCCAAAGTCTTTCAACGCAACATAGCTCTGATATAAAAGAAGAGGAGACTGGTTTTTCAAGAAGTTTTATCTTGCCTGTTCATCTCACTGCCTCCCTTCCCCCACAACACACACTGGGTTTTTTTGGTGAGCACTTCAAAGTTTTCTGGAAGTACCTTTCAACTTCTTGCCCTACAAAAAATGACTGGAACATTATGTAAAAGCTGCTACAGAGGTCAAACAAAGGACATTTCTTTCTTTCTTCCTTTCTTGGTCTTCAACTTCAATAGGAATCAAAGGACGCCGTCCGATGGTCCCTTTTGTTTCATTTCCATTTGTTTGAAAACCATACACCCACCCCGCTCCAAGTTCAGATCTTAAGATGCTTTGCTTCCAGTTTCATTTCCTCCAGAAGGAAAAATAATAAGATAGTTGGGGAAACTGTCACCATTGAAGCTATGGCCCATCCGCCGCTTGCAATGGTGGCTAGGAGATCTTGTTCAAGCATAGCGATGTTTGAATCTTAAATTGCAACTCATTTTAATGTCATTTTGTGTGTTCACGTTGTACATTTTTGTGTCCTGGTTTGGTTGTTGCTATTGATGGGTGTGTCTGAATGATTTGTATTGTATGGTTTGTATTGGCTATGAATTTCTATATGAAAAAGAACCCATCTATTTAACTACAAAACAGGATGCCCATTCGGGTGTCAAGAATGTGAATTTTAAAATAATAATGAATGTTTTAATTCACTTTCTCAAGCGGTACAAACATGGACAAAATTCAACACACACCAATGAAGCTGTGCAATTCAGTAGGTCTCACAAATTTATGGAAGAGAAGGCTATCAGTGGTTACTAATCCTGATAGCTATATGATGCCTCTGGTATCAGAGTCAATTGCTGCCTCTGTACACCAGTTGTTATTGTACACCAGTTGCTGGGGATCATGTGCAGGAGGGTGCTTTTGCATTCATGTCCAGCTTTTGGGTTTCCCATGGGCAGCTGGTTGGCCGCTGTGCGAGTAGAATGCTGGGCTAGATTGACCCTCAGTCTGATCCATCATGGCTTTTCTTATGTTCTTACAATACAATAGCCATCTTCAAATATCTGCTGTTGCACTGATGATAGACAAATTCCTTTCCCATTGCTCCAGAGGGTTGCTGCCCACCCCATGGGTCCAAATTACAAGCAAGGGAATTTCAGCTACACAGTATGAAGAACTTCTCGATCATATTGGCAGATGAGCAGTAGAGCAGACTGCTAAGAAGATGGTGGACTCTCCTGTGTTAGAGGTTTCCAACGGAGGCTGGATGGCCAACGTTTTGGGATGTCGTCACAGCGGATTTCCTGCATCAGCAGAGGGGTGGACTAGATGAGCTTTGAGGCACTTTCCCACTCTATCATTCTATAACTGATATAGACCGTTAAATAAATATAGTTGGCAGGGAAGAACCAGCATTCTGTTTTGATACAGAACCTTCTACTGATGTTCTTTCTCATCCATAGATGGGACAATCATATGGACTGGCTTTCATTGAGTGGGACATAGGAAGGTATATTGGAAAAGTTATGGACTGACTTTTCAAACATCGCCAGTGCCTTCCTTGCCAGAAAGAAAGAGTGTTTTTTTCGTCTTTTATCGTATCTGTAATTAAGACATTTCAATCCTCTGCCCCTTGGCTAATGGTTTCATTACAGGAACCTGCAAATGAATGGATTTATTTTGATTAATTACTTTGGGGGGTTCCATCTGAGAAGGGAGAAATCAAAGGCATGGTTTGTTGTGCTAATGGCTTGATGAAATTTTAAATCTCCCCCCCCTTCCAACACTCTCTTCTGCACAAAACGGCATCCAAAAACTTCCAGACTAGCCAGTTTTTAGGAGTGTTCATTAGAAGGTGTGCAATGGGCTCTGTTGGCATCATTAGAGATGACTGATGTGAGATGGGGATGGGTAGCTATCATGCTAAGCTGTACTAGAATACGGACGTGGGAAGCTAAAAGTTCATCTCTGTCAATATCAATTGTGATTCATTAGCCCAGGAACTGTCCAAGCACATAAATCATAGAGATGCAACTGGTAGTATTTGAGGAATACACCCCCCACCGCCACTCCATGAGCTGGGAATGGTGGCCCTTTGCTATGGTCTGTATATTTAAAGGGTGCAGAACCTCAGGCCAGGGAGGGCAAATCTTGCTCTCTGGGGTACCCCAGATAACGCTGCCACCCTTTTTTCCATGACCAACAATTGATTGAATAGTAGAGTTGGAAGGGGCCCATAAGGTCATCGAGTCCAACCCCCTGCTCAATGCAGGAATCCACCTTAAAGATGGCTGTCCAGCTGCCTCTTGAATGCCTCTAGTGTGGGAGAGCCCACAACCTCCCTAGGTAATTGGTTCCATTGTCACACTGCTCTAACTGTCAGGAAGTTTTTCTTGATGTCCAGTTGGAATCTGGCTTCCTGCAACTTGAACCCATTATTCTGTGTTCTGCACTCTGGGATGATCAAGAAGAGATCCTGGCTCCCCTCTATGCGACAATCTTTCAAGAGTGCTGTCATGTCTCTCCTCAATCTTCCCTTCTCAAGGCTAATTATGCCCAGTTCTCTCAGTCTCTCCTCATAGGGCTTTGTTTCCAGACACCTGATCATCCTCGTTGCCCTCCTCTGAACCCCCTCCAGCTTGCCTGCATCCTTCTTGAAGAGAGGTGCCCAGGACTGGATGCAATACTCAAGAGTCTTGTCTCTTGTTTGTATGAAAGGAGTAGACATTGAAGGTAGCTTTGTACTACTGACCAGAAAATAAAGTGAACAGGAAGCTGGCTGAATTTCCTGTTTTGATGGATGTGGCTTGCCAGATATTTGACTGCAAGGTCTCTAGTCCCTAGTGATTGAGTAGCTCTATTCAAACACAAACTTTAGAGTTCGGATTACCAAATTCCCTATGTAGGAATGGAGTCTTCTTTGCTGCTGCAAGCAGACGTGAATAAATGAATTCCCTAACACTCCCCATGTACAAAGGGGAGCATAATTATTTCATGTAAATAGATAATTAACAGGCAAAAAACATTAAGAAGCACATTTTCTTGCTTGTTTCTCTAATGGCTTGATAGGCTCGATGTATTTACTGGTACAAGCGCAGCAATCCCTTTCTCCCCCACGCACATTAATTTAATCCCACGCAGGAGAGAAACGATTTTCAAAAGTGATTGATGAGTTTTGTTTCCAACCTAACTCCTCAGGAGCCACCAATTTCACCTCTTTCTAACTCAGAAGAAAAAATATTCCTTAACATGCAAGTTGCGATTAAAAAATCTCTTCCTTCCTTCCTTCCTTCCTTCCTTCCTTCCATCCATCCACCTCTCTTTCTTTCTTTATTTGGAGGGGGGAGGGGGGAGGGGGGGATACCCTGCCCACCTCTCAATTTCCCAAAGCGGCTGAGCTGCCTTCCATAAAACACAGAGGTAAGGAATTTTATATCCATCTATCATAGCTGGATCTATTTATCCCCCATTGCTGTGGTAATGTGACTCTAGCCAACAGTCTGTCAGATGTACTGATCAAGCTTGTAGTCCATTATTATTATTATTATTATTATTATTATTATTATTATTATTTATCGCTTTCTCGCTCGTGGCGGTTTTTCTAGACAGACATGATGGCCTTTGCCAAGTCATGCTGTCTTTTATTGATTCAGGAATTTCCTGACGATTGAGCATGTTTTAAGTATGACTGCTTTCTGGATGTTGGTGTGGATGTATTCTGGTAGGCCCAGTTTCTGGAGGTTTTCTGTATAGTTTTTTGATGTGATGCTGGTGACTGATGTGACTAATGGGATAATTGTGACCTTTTCCTGTTGCCATAGTTCTTTGACTTCCATGGCCAGGGGTGTAGATTTGTCTCTCTTTTCTTTTTCCTTATCAACAACCTTTTTGTCATTCGGTATTGCTATGTCGATGAGGTAGGTGTGTTTTTCTTTTTTGTCTATGACCGTTATGTATGGTTGATTGCAAAGTATTGTCTTGTCCGTATGAATCGTTCTGTCCCAGTATATTTTATGATCTGCATTTTCCAGGATTCTTTCAGGTGAATATGTATAGTGTAGTGTGGGTTGTTTGATAAGGTTGAATTTGATGGCCAGCTGTTGGTGGATTATTTTTACAGCTGTATTTTGACTGTCCATATATAGTCCATTCCTGCCAGATTTTTACATCCTATTCTCCTCCTCCTCCTCCTCCTCCTCCTCCTCCTCCTTCTTCTTCTTCTTCTTCACTGTTGTGGTTGGCCATATTTCCTCCCATGCTAAACGGTGCAGATTTTAGAATCAATTCCATATGTTCCAAGGTTGAGGAGAACACACCACACGTACGCACACGCATGTCCTGTGTTACCTCTAGCAATTGATTGTGCTGCAGTAACTCCAGAACTCTCCTTTGAATGGCAAGAAGATTATGACTAAGGCATGACTAATGCAGGAACCAGTACGCAAAATTGACAACTCTGTAATTAAACTCCAAATCTGATTAAAAGGTGTTATCTGGAGGCATCTGCTGGAGTCTAAGGTCATGAGGGCAAGCCAGTTTGCAATCTGGAAATTTCATATGGGTTACAACTGCCACCTAAGAGGCTGCTCTAACCCCTACATCACACTGCTTGTCTACTGTTAGGGAGAAGGAGCTGCTGTCTTCCTTTCATTATATTTATTGCATTTCTATACCACCCAATAGCTTCCTTCCTTCCTTCCTCTTCCTCTAAAACATGCAAACATGTTCTTTTTCTTGGGTTGTCAACCAGGGCCAGATCTATGAGCAACTTCCAACGAGCGTTTTATTGCACACTCGTTCCTGGGCATTCACAAATGTCTGTGGGTCCCTCTCATGACGTTGTCTGCCTCCCGTATGCCTCCCGCCCCTTCTGGCCCTCTTTGCGTGACAAAAAAAAAAAACCCCACCCCTGTAAGTCCAGCTTATTTTTAAAGACAGAAGTTGCTGCTATCTCCTGCTGTGTGCGGGAGAAGCAGCGGGATCAAAACGGCCCACAGAATGAGCCACGTGGACATTGTAATGAGGGGCAAATGTGTGGACGATAATGAAACACAGTTCCCCCCCCCCCGTGTGATGATGCTCTACATCTTGCGTCAAATCATTACGATCCCGTCACAGTAACACCAGATCCCCCTCGCACATTTATACCTCGTCGTTTGGATAATGTGGAATATAAAGCAGGAAATGACACTATGAAAGTGGCATATAGGATGCGTCACATGCCCCAACTGTTATGAGCGCACTTCAATACCATGGTAAAGCAGTAGTGTGGATCTAGCCCAGCATTATCAGCCTGCAGGGTGTGTGTAAGAGAGTGGAAAAAGAGCAGGATTGCCATCTTTTAACCAGCACACTGCTCCTGTGCCTTTCATCTTGAGCTAATATGCACAAATTTAACAGGCGATGTTTTTCCTGGCATGGGGATTTAATTTAATTTAATTTAATTATATTTATATACTGTCCCATAGCCGGAGCTCTCTGGGCAGTTTGCAAAATGCAAATTTACGGTAGAAATATCACCCCCCAAAAATTCAACAATTTACTACAACAATATTTAGCAATATGCTAAACAACAATATCACAATAATAGTAAAAAATATACTAAATACAGGTTTACAGCAAAACAGAACAGATAAGGAAAAAGCAGCACAACTTGGTTGCGTAATTACATCTCTCCCCCTATATATGACGTGAAAGGAGGTTTGCCTGGTCAATTTCCATGTCAGATCAAGATTAAAGGCATTGCAGTGGTAAAGAAAAAGAAAAGAAAAGAAAGTTGACAATCCTAGTCAGGAGACGTTGATCGTGTCTACACCGAGGATTTTCCCCAGGTTCGTCCCTGCGCATGCAAGTGACACCCAGGGGATCCCGGGAGCAGGCAGGGACGACCCCTCCATTTTCACGGGATAACCAAGACCTTGGTTATCCCGATTTTCCCAATGGTCCCAGGATGTTCCTGAGGAATGTGGGTGGAGTAGCGGGGGTCAGCAAGAGGGAAGGAGCCGGGCTGGGGGGAGTCAAGGGACATCGGGGGGGAGCGGGGGGCATTGTTGGTTTTTTACTTACTTTTTCATTGGAGTGCAATTGTGCTCCTGGCTCCGGCTGTTTGTTTGTTTGTTTTTTTAAAGGTGGGTGCAACATCCCTCTTCCCTTCCAGGATGTTGCGCATCCATTTAGAAGGTGGGGAATGATCCCAGAAGCAGGTAAATCCGGGATCCCTCTCTCCCTCTACACCCTTAGGTTTAGATTCAATATATCTCCAAAGGCTTGTCCCACTTCAATACTTGCCAAAGACCACTGCAGTAACTTTCATGTTTAACTGTGCCATCCCACCCAGGCTGCCTCAGAAGTAGCCCCATTGAGTTCCACGAGACTTACTCTCAGGTAAGTGTGTATAGGGTTGCAGCCTAAACCTCATAACCTACAACGTTCTTAACTGACATCAAGCATTCGCCTTTTCTTCAAGCAAATGGACTGGAGTCTCAGGCCTGAATAAGTTCAAGAAAACCAATGAATTCCTGAGGACTTGAAACTTGGTCTTTTTCATTTTCTCTCTTCAGCGAAAACTGTCGCTCTTAGGAAGCTGAGCACCACGAACAGAAAGCTTTTCGGTGCTTCTGGTGGAAAAGAAAAAAAGGCAAAAACAAACAAAACCAGGGAGGCAAAGGGAAGGAGAATTGGTCCCTTGAGTGGAGAATTAAAACACCATAAAGACACTTGGGGGGGGGGGGGGGAGGTGGAGAATGATGTGGACTTCATTACCTATTCAGAAACTGTGAAGGCGCATTATGAGCTGGCCTGACACAGCGGTCACAGATTAGAGTTATGAGGCGCAGTGGTGATTACGGCTGATTAGCAAACGGACATTGTTAGGCGATGCATTCTGTTTATCAACATCATCCTGTGATTAAAATCAAGCGGGAGCGGCCCTCCGGACCATTTGGCTGGCAAACACCTCACGTAGGCGCATGAGGCTGTAATGTGCCGGGAGTTGGAGATAGGGGGTTAGAATGCTTAGGGAGAGTTAAGTCTTTTCCGGAGAGGTCTGCTACTCAAGGTTAGCGCTGGGCCGAATCCTGCCCCCTATTTTTGGGAACTTTTTCTCTCCCTGTGAAAGAGGCATTGTTTTTTCTCCTCTTTCGCCGGGAGGAGGGAAATTCAGGGAATTTTCTCCTTGGGAAGGGGGACAGGGTTTCCACATACCCTTTTTAAGTGTAGCCAATTGCTAAGGGGCTTTCTTCCCATTTTTTTTAGTTTTTCCAAAAAGCCCCCCTGTTCCTCCAGCATTTGGATGAGACCAGCAGTTCTTAGTGAATGACCTCTCCCTCTCCAATAAGCATCCAGTAAGCACTCCTGGGCTCCTGAAAATGCTGGGGGTGTTTTTAACAATTGAAAGAAAGAAAGAAGACCCCTCAACATCTGGCTACATTTAAAAAGGTATGTGGAAAACCTGTTCCCCTCTCCAAGGAGAACATTCTTTGAAATTCTCACCTCTCCCAGCCTCATCTCCCCCCCCCCCCCCCACACACAAAATGCTGAAAATTGAATGGTCGAAATTTTTGGCACAGCACTACTCAAGTTATCTTCATACCATAGATGTAGATGGGTCCAGAAGGCCTTCCTCTCCTTGGGGACCACAGTTGTTTGAGGGTGGCAGGGTGGCGAGATAGGGATCTTGAAATAGAATTCTCAGCTGCTGTCGAGACTTGCGTGTGCGGTGGGATTTGAACTGGTTACCTGAAGGGGATCAGGCAATGATTCAGTTTGACCACCGTCTCCCATCAACACCTGCCTGGGTTTTGAGATCCTCCAAGGTGGCCCTTCTCTTGGGTCCGCTGCCATCAGAGGCGTGTTTGGTGAGAACGCAAGGCAGGACCTTCTCAGCGATGGCTCCCAGATTCTGGAACTCCCTGCCGAGGGAGGTTAGGTTGCCCCCCTCTCTGTTGTGCTTCTCCTATCAGGCAAAGGCATCTGTTGCTGCAATGGTTTTTAATGGCTTGGTGCTGCTTCTTGTATTGTGTTTTTAATCATGCATTTACGTATTTGTTTTTATGCTTGAATTCCGATTTCATTTATAATCTGGATTTTATCGTTAGCCTCCTTGTGTGCTATTTTTCAGTGGGAAGGCAGGAGATAAAGCAAGCAAGCAAACCAATAAGTAATAGCCTGTGCACCCCCAAGCCAGACCTAGCCAAAGGATAGAGCTGTGGGGAAACTGGCGTAGGTGATATTCCCAGTTCTGGATATAGCTGGTGTAAGGACAAACTAATCACGACATCTGCCCCTGATCTCTAAACATAGCTTTCCTCCTGACTGAACAGCAGTCTTTGCTCAGTCCTGAAGCTCACTGGGTGACTTTGGGCCAGGGAATGAGTCTCTCCCTGACCTACCTCACAGGGTTCTTGTGAGGATAAAATGGAAAGGATGAGGACCATGCACACCACCTTGAGTTCCTTTGGGGGAAAGGTGTGTTATAAAAGCAAGAAATAAAGCAATACATAAAATGGAGGACCATGCAATTCCCCCCTTGGGGCATAAATGTGATGATAATGGTAATGGTAATGATACCACTACTACTACCACTCTTAACATGCCTTGGCCTTGTTTGAAGTAGGACACGCCTCCTGCTGCATGGATGTCTGATGTTATAGATCAACTTCCCCAAACTGGTCCTCTGCAGGTGTTTTATTCCAACTCCCATCCACCTCAGCCAGCATGGCCAGTGGTTGGAGATGATGGGTAATTCAAAACATCTGGAAGATGCCAGATTGGGGGAAGGTTGATTCTACATGGTATCCAAACAGTCCTCCCTTAGCCTCCTTTCCCCTCTAACACGGCCAATGAAAATCCCTAGGCAATGTCCAGGTGTTATGCTTTGTAGGGTGCAGTCCTTTCCATGGTTAGGCAGAAAAAAAGTCCTACAACTCCCAGCATTCCCCAGCCGACATCGCTTTTCCCCCTGTCTAAACATGCATAGGATTGTGCTCTTCATTCGGCTTTTTTTTTAAAAAAAAGTTTCACTTCTGCCTTCTGGCCTGTCGTTCCTTTGGCAAATAACATAACTCAAGACAAAGCGCTGTGGGCCTTTGCAAGTGGTGGAAGGAAAATGTTTCCAGCGATCGGCATCTCCTCTGATTCTCCCTTGACTTAATTAGAAAACCTCAGTAAAGGCAACCCTTAATTAAATGGCCCGTTCTTATAGAACCAGCTGGATTGCTTGCATCAGTTTATCAGTGCACATATTATTTTTTCTTTCTTTCTTCCTCCTGCATGCCAGTCAGTTCAGATTCCTTGATGGTCCTGTCAAATTGAAATCTCGAAGACAGCAGGGGGGGGTGTAGGAAGCAAACCGCGCTCCAGATTCGGAATGCCTCGGAGCGCTCCTTCAAACTCTCGCTGACTCTTGCGTGGTGCCTTTGAAGTGAAGTCACCCTCTTAACATCTGAACTTGCAAACAGAGGCGTTCGGCAGACAGCTCCTTTTGATGTGCCACACGGAGGCTGCATCCCTAAAATTTGATTATGCAAGCCATCGTAAGGCGCTTCACACCCACCCCCGTTCTCCCCCCAAACACCCAACTGCTTCCATCAAGGAAAGCAACAGAAAACACTTGCAAACTAGCTGAACCTGTATTTTCAGAATGCAACGCAATGGATCATAACTGAGTTTTAGCTTGATGCTTAAGTACATTGTGTATGCTCATAAGAATGTAAGAAGAGCCTTGCTGGATCAGACCGAGGGTCCATCTAGTCCAGCACTCTCTGTTCACACAGCGGCCAACCAGCCATCGGCCAGGGACCCACAAACAGGGTACAAGTGCAACAGCACCCTCCCACCCATGTTCCCCAGCAACTGGTGCACACAGGCTTACTGCCTCTGATACTGGAGGTAGCACATAGCCATCAGGACGAGTAGCCATCTGCTCCTTATATACGCTGTATAAATTGTATTTATTTATTTATTTTTGTATTTTTACTCCTTCAGTAGGTATTGAGCCCCTGCTTAGGCTGTTTTACTGTCAATGTTCCAAAAGCATATTGGTTATAGGCAAAGAATGATAATGAGTAATTCTGGTGAACTTGATTTATAATGATAGATGTTCTCCTTCCTTCCTTTCTTTTTCTGCCTTTTTTGTTAACTTTATTTTGGAATAAAATAAAGCTCGCAGAGAAAAAGAAGTACATTTGTGTAGGGTTTGGGTTCAGTTTGTCTTTTTAAAGTGCTCCCCCCACCCACCCACCCGGCTCTTGCTTCCGAGCATTTATTTATTTTCTGGACAGTTTAGAACTCCTGCCAAAGAATGATACTTTTTAATGTTTATATACTGCTTCGGAGTACTTCGTATCATCTTTCCTGAGTGGCAAAAGATGGAATACCTGAAGGGCTGCCACATTGAAGCAAGCCAAGACTCAATCCCTACCGCCCCTAGAGGGCAGAACCAGAATTCATGGGCTTAAGTTATAGGACGGTAGATTTGGGTTGAACATTGGGAGAAACATCTTGAAGGTAAGTGCAGTTTGGTAATGGAGCCAATTATCTAAGGGAGTGGTTGGCTTCCCTCCTGATTGGCCATTGGGTCTCCAGCATCTCCAGATAGCGCTGACAACTGCTACCTAAAGGACCTTCTCTTCTGCCGCTCCCAGACTGTGGAACGACCTGCCGGGAGAGATCCGGCAACTCACCAGTCTTCAAGAATTCAAGAGAGCTATAAAGACCGATCTCTTCCTGCAGGCCTACCCAGTCGAATTTTAAGAGTTTTATTGATATTTTAACAATGTATTAGTTTTTATATGTTTTTAATCAGTTTATGTATTTTATATTGTTTATACTGATGTTGTTCCCCGCCTTGATCCGGAGGGAGAGGTGGGTAAGAAGAAATTACTATTATTATTATTATTATTTATTTATTTATTTATTTATTATTATTATTATTATTAGAAAGAATCCTGCCTGAAGCCTTGGAGAACCACTGCTGCCAGTCAGTGTCCAGAATACTGGGATAGATGGACCAAAGGTCTAACTCAGTATAAGGCAGTGTCCTGTGTTCTAATGTTCCCTGGAATTCCAGGCAATGCAGCTCCACCCTGTCTGAATGGGACGTTGATGCTTTCCAAACGAATGGCATGGCATTGGCCCAGGATTCTACTACACCCTTGGGACGTCAGACCCTCCAAATTTCAGAGAGATTGACCAAAGTCTCCCCATTTTAGAAGCAATGGACCGAACATGGCAGCGAAAAACGAAAATGCACCCCCCCCCCCCGCTGGTTTCATTGCCAAACGACTGTCAGACGAATAGACGGCGCATTGGTTCTCTGTTTCATTCGTGATCATGTTCATGAATGTGCACCTGTATGGACTGGGGGGGCAGTCTCGGTGGACTGGGGGGCAGCGTTGTACCCCACGATCCCTTTGCGCTCGAGTGATGTGGGCAGCTACACCGTGGGGTGGGACATGCGTGCGTGCGTCAATCCTTCCCAATCTGCTTCTTTTTTTTTTTCATTTTCTGCCTCTTTCGCAAAATTGACAAGATGATCTTATTAGATAATCCAGCTCTGGAGGTAATGAGAAATGCAAATTAATAAGGACGTGAAATAGAATCCGTGGCACGTCTTCACGCATGGCCGCTCCTCTCTTTGCTCTCTGAAAAGCTGTAAATGTGCTGTTTCTCTCCCTGTCTTTCTGTCCCTTTACTTCCTCCTCCATCCCATCATAATCAATGTGTCTCAATTGCGATTACCCCCTCACCCTTGCTTGCTGTCCCCACTCCCTCCCCCCCAGCTGAGAACTCTCTGCTTAGAGGAGTTGTAAAGCTAAATATAATTAGGCATAGTTCACTGCGAAGACAAGTACTATTCTCAAACTGTCTCCGCTCGCTGCGGACTAGACAGAATACACATTTCAGGATATGGCACCCGCTGGAAACATTTGGAGGTTTCCCGGTGCATGATGGGAAAGTGTGCAATCACTAGCGCCTTCATTCTGCTGCCAAGCAGCAAAAAGATTTTTTTCCCGTTGATTCATTGTCTGCCATTTCAACAACACATTGACTAGCTAATCGATTACATTTCAAAATAAAATAAAAGTCTGCAGCCCAGAGTTTCGCTGTTTCCAGCCAATCAGACTTCAGCTATCCACGGAACGGCAGATCCAGGGCTCTCCCACCTGTCCGTTCCTAGCAATCCTGGTCACAGGATCAGTCAATGTTGCAAGCAGTCCCTTTTTTCCCACCTCACAACAATTGGGCCCAGGTTATCTGAAGGAATGCTTCCTCCCATATGTGCCTGCCCGGACCCTAAGATCATCCTCAGGGGTCCCCTGCCAAAGGAAGTGAGGCAGGTGGCTACCAGGAGGAGGGCCTTCTCTGCTGTGGCACCCTGGCTGTGGAATGAGCTCGCTAGTGAGGTTCACCTGGCACCTATATTATTTATTTATTTATTACATTTGTATACCGCCCCATACGCCTTTCAATGCCAGGTGAAGACCTTCTTATTCTCACAATATTTTAACAGTTTATTATCATAGTCTTCTAACTCCACTGTCTAAATCTGTATTTTAGATCGGTATTAATTTCTGCATGGCTGCTTGGTTTTATCCTGGTTGTGCTTTGATACCATATTTTATATTGTGTTTTGTTTGTTTTAGATTTTGAACGGTTTTCATGGTTTTAATTCTTATAAACCACTCAGAGAGCTTTGGCTATTGGGTGGTATAGAAATGCAATAAATAAATAAATGGACAAGGGGATGATTCTCTTTGAGTTAATCCAGTATTTCAGGCAATCAATGTTCAAACTTCTTGCCCTGCCTTGTTGGGCCATTTCCTCTGTGTATTTGAGGATTTTCAAGGTGTTCCCAGGAGAGTTGACTACCTGAATGGTTGAGATCCCTCCTCCCTCACCATATCCCTCTGCATGAATCTCTGGAGTTATGAACAGTACGAGCTTTATCACACCTACATTTCCGCCCCCCCCCTTCCTGATTTGCTGCTGCGGGTTCCCTCTCCGTTTCCTATGCGAGTCTCGCATTTTGATTATACATGCTCGGTATTGCTGCGATACCTGCGATACCTGCCTGTGTCTTTTGGGCTTTGCCCGTTCAGGGATACAAACAGATACTAAAAACTGCAAACTCAGGGCAAAAGAACAGCAGGACGGGGACCAAGTCCTGCGAGTCCAGCGCTGAAGAAGTGGAGCCAAGTTGAGGTGGGTGTGCATCAAACCGCGTGTGCGACGACAGCCTACGTTTCCCAAGATCATGAAAGGAGAGTAGAAGGAAAAGGTGGATGTCCGTTTTTCAAGGTGGCGAGTTTCAAAGTGGGCATTGAAACGCTCTTTGGAAAAGGCTGGCCTTCCCTTGTAGGTGGTTATTATTATATTATTATTATTATTATTATTATTATTATTATACTTCCCATCAGCCCAAGCTCTCCGGCCAATGCACAATGAAAAACCATAAAATATAGCAAGTATAGATAAATTTAAAACATTAAAAGTTACAACGGCAAAATGAAACCAGTTCAGTGAAAAACCAGGGGAAGCCTGTGTGAAAAGGTATGTTTTCTGGAGGAGTTGAAATGAGGGTTTTGTTTGAAGAGCAGTTGGTGGCTCCTAAGAACGTAAGAACATCAGAAGGGCCCTGCTGGATCAGACCAAGGTCCATCGAGTCCCGCATTCTGCAACCGACTGCACCCAGGAAACCCACAATCAAGACACACAAGAGCAACAACACCCTGCAGTCCGTGTTCCACAGCATGCTGCCTCTGATACTGTAGGTAGCACATAGCCAGCAGGACTGTGAGCCCTTGGTAGCCCTTCTACTACAGGAATCTGTGTAGCCCCCTTCTAAAGCCATCTAAATTTGTGGCCATCAGTACGTCTTTGACTATGCACTGTATGAAGAAGTCCTTCCTTTTATCTGCCCTGAATTTCACACCAATCAGCTTCATAGGATGATGATGATGATGATGATGATGATTTTTATACCGCCCCATAGCTGAAGCCCTCTGGGCGGTTTACAAAGATGAAAAACATTGAACATTTAAAAACCAATATACAGAATTTGAAACCATAAAAACAAACTAAATATCAACTATCCAGGGGTCAGTTAGAAAAACTCACCATATGCAGTTAAATGACTGGGAGAAGAAACAAGTCTTAACCAGGCGCCGAAAAGTTAACAATGTTGTTGCCAGGCGAGCCTCATCGGGGAGATCATTCCACAGTTGGGGGACCGCCGCTGAAAAGGCCCTCTCCCTTGTTGCCATCCTCCGAGCTTCCCTCAAAGTAGGCACTCGGAGGAATCATAGAATCATAGAATAGTAGAGTTGGAAGGGCCTATAAGGCCATTGAGTCCAACCCCCTGCTCAATGCAGGAATCCACCTTAAAGCATCCCTGACAGATGGCTGTCCAGCTGCCTCTTGAAGGCCTCTAGTGTGGGAGAGACCACGACCTCCCCAGGTCATTGGTCCTATTGTCATACTGCTCTAACAGTCAGGAAATTTTTCCTGATGTCTAGCTGGAATCTGGCTTCCTGTCACTTGAGCCCTGGCCCTCCTCTGTATGACAACCTTTCAAGTATTTGAAGAGTGCTATCATGTATCCCCTCAATCTTCTCTTCTCCAGGCTAAACAAGCCCAGTTCTTTCAATCTCTCCTCATAGGGCTTTGTCTCCAGACCGTAGATGTTGACCCCATTGGGTTGTAGCATTATGAGAGAGGGAGAAAAATGTCTCCCTTTCCACCTCCTCCACATCATGCTCCTGTTCCTTAGGCCAATGGAGGGGGCCAGAGCATCGCTTTCCCTGCCCCTCTACAGCCCTAGGGCAACTGTGTTCTTTCCAGCAGGAAGTTGACTGTGGTTGGTGTTCAGGCCTGCATTTGGCTCTGGGAGGTGCAAACTCGGTAAATCCGGGTCAAAAATGAACTGAAACCAGTGGAGGCCGGTGGCGTCAATTTCGGTAGAGCTGCGAATCCATTCCAGATTTGATTCGGAACCAGCCAGACCTTTAAAGGAGCTGTCGAAAGTGCAGAGCATATTTGGAAGATGGGATTCAGAAATACTGAGCTGTATTTCTCATACATCCCCAGTGATTTTGTGCATGTCTTGAAACAATGACAATGTAGCCTTTCCCTGAATGGGCCCGGGGCAATTCACAACGTGAACTGGAATGCTCAAAGGCACATCTGTTTTCCGATTCTGCTGGAGGCAGCCAAAAAAGTCTTCCTGCAGGTTATCACTTTCCTGTAGTGAATTAACTCTAGCTACTGCTTCGAGGTTGGGCTTTGATGTTAGTGAATAGTAAATCCAGCCGTTATTTCTTGTAACAGCTACCAAGGGAGTGGATGCCCTGTATATATATGTATATATATATATATATATATATATGGATGGTTCGGTTTGGGAATATGCTGTTCCATGTTTAATTTTGGTTCTAAAAGGGACGAGATGCAGATAGAACAGGAAATATGGTCTCAATATACATGCTATTTGTATCGTGTCCCTTTAAAAAATCAAAATTAAAAATGCAACAGTATTATGTACTCAGCCCTATAGCTACAATAACTTATTTATTTGGCAATTTACTTAGCGGAGATGGTATAATAGCTGTGACGATCACAGAGCAACAACTCCCCCCCCCCCATCCAAAACATGAATATTTTATCTGTCAACATAAATTCTCACACACTGTTGGGGGAATATTCAGCGGGAATCAGCGTGGCCCAGACTGCACGAGAAAGAAACTTCCTCCATCTCCCAATATTGGTGTTTGTGAATTATAAGAAACTTCGAGGCTCCAATTTCACAAAAGCAAGTTTCTAGTCCATGAGGTGGTGGTGGTGGTGGAGGAGGAGAAGGAAGAGGAGGGCGATGATGATTTACATCCTGCATTTTTCACCAAACCCCCCCCCCCAAAAAAACCAATGGCTGCAAATGTATCTTCACTTACATATCATGAAGCAGAATGAGGCAGATGTAATTTGCTCAACTTTCTATTTATAGGTTTGGGGGGGGGGGAGGGAAAACCAGCTAGCTGGCTTGACTTTGAGCAGGTTGAGTGGGGTCAGCCCATCAGGAAGTAAGCTGAAATCCAGTGGGAGGGGGGACTGAGCTGATGAAGGTTTGGCCAACCCCAACCCCTACCACCCCCAGATGGATTCTTCCATGAACCCAATGCAGAGGAGGTTTCTAGCTCCAGCATCAGTTGTGTATGACTGAGAAATAAATGCCCTTATTTCATTTCATTTCACCCCCCTTCCCCCCCCACACACACAGTGCAATGCTTTTATGGACCCTAAGTCTCATGGGCAAGAGTGTTGTTAAATAAATATTTTAAGATAAGCCACAATTGTACCACACATACATTTTTCCCACTGTTGCATCAGCGGATTTCAGGCTTGTCTTATCTGTGGGGATTAACAAGATGGGGCTTATTACTGGTGCGCCTGTCTCTTGTAATGGGAGGCATCCGTCATCCTGCGGTTTCACTAGCTCTTCAATTTTTTAACAAGGGAGGCCGCAGAACTCTGCCTGGGCACTTGGGCCTGTATCTGTGAGATTTTTAAAAAAAATATATTTTCAGGATCCAATTTTGGGAAGAGAGAAAAAGAGAAAAGAAAAGAATCCTGCATTTCCCATCTCCCTGCCAAATAAATAAAAAAATATATCACAGTTTAATTTAGTCCATTTTGCAACTCTGCAGGGAGACATTACCACTGGCTCTCGCCTCATTTTGGAGGTCCATCTTTAATTTTTGATAAGCTCCAGTAATAACACAGGCACTTGATCATGTGGCGGAAGACACTCTGATGGTAAAGTGGGCATAAAAATGTCAGGGAAAGAGACGAATGTGGAGGACGAAGAGGAACGAGGTGGAATGTGACGTTACGTGTGTCCATTTGCACGCTCTTCTCAGAAAAGATTTGGAGGAGAAGGAGAAATGTCCTGCTTAGAGTACCACAAGAGTGGTCAATGGCAGTATGGGTTTCAAACTGTCTTTCAGGAAATTCTAGAGTTCCTCAGAATCCTATCAGTTATTTCTCAGGGAGGAAGTCAGTCATGGTGGGCAAACATCCCTGAAATGAGACTTCATCCAACGTGATCAGTCTCATCTTCACCCCTTGCAACTGAATCGGCTACATTCTTGGTCTTGCTCACAGTTCAGATAGGTCAAAGATGAGTCCCAACAAGGCTGGTGCTAACCTGAACCCTAACCCTACCAAGGGCTCATTTCCGTTTATCTGTCCTGAATCTCCCACTAATCAGCCTCATGGGATGACCCCATTGGGTTCTAGCATTTCTGCTCCCTGCTACTTCATTTTGCTGCATGTGGGAAGCCCAACCTTACCGATTAAAACAAAACAAGTTCATCTGAAGTCGAGCAATGTTGCCACCAAACATAGCGGATCCCCATTCTGTGGCAGCCTGCGAGGGTGACAGAGGAGCCGCATGCTTAAAAATGCCAATATTGATGCTCGGTATTCCATAGACGTCGGATCCCCTGAACTGCAATGTAACCGTTTTTCACTAATAGAAGATTTCGGAAGGCTTACAAGTGTAATAAATTGCAATGTAAGAGCATTTATTATTGCTTGGGGAGGTAACAAATTCTTGCCGAAGGACAATCAACGTTGATCAAATGGGGAGGGGAAGTGGGAGAGATGCCAGGCTTGTAGCGGCCTCAGATTAAAATTAATGCTGCCCATCCATTCCTTTCCATTCCATTTGCCAACATTTCTGTTCTCTCCAGCGTGCCATTATGGCTGCTGACCACCGCGGCGTGACAGCTTGGGCAGGGAGATTTAGTCGCTAATGCATTTTTTTTTCTTGCAGGGTGAATCAAAAGATCCTGTTGACCTACAGCCTGTGGGCTGACCTGGGAGCTCTGCCCACTCTTCCCCATAACGGCTGTGGTGAATGCCTAACTGATTCCTGCTTCTGCTAGAAGGGTGATCACCATGAGGATTGTTGTGATGGAAGGGAGGGGGGATTGCCAACAAATTTTGGTACCAAACGGGCAATTTCAGGACCTTTCTTTCTTTGAAAGGACTGTGCTGGTGGAATGCTGCAGGATCTCAGGGTCAAAAGTGGCCCCCGGACTTCGAGACGTTGCTCACCCCTGTCCGCTCAACATCTCAGTTCCTCCTCTGGGTGCTTACTCCAACGGAAGCTCGGAGGATGGCAACAAGGGAGAGGGCCTTTTCAGTGGTGGCCCCCCAATTGTGGAACGATATCGCCGACGAGGCTCGCCTGGCACCAACATTGTTATCTTTTGTCTTCTCCCAGGCATTTAACAGTGTATGTTGAGTTGTTATTGTTTTCCTTTTTGTTTTAAATGGATATTGTATTCGTAATCTGGTTTTATGCTTTTCCTACTTTTTACATTTTGTATATCGGTTTTTAATATTCAATGTTTTTAATCGCTGAAAACTGCCCAGAGAGCTTCGGCTATGGGGTGGTATATAAATGCAATAACAAACAAACAAACAAACAAGCAGCAAACAAACATAATAATAATAATAATAATAATAATAATAATAATAATAATAATTCTACTGGATGGGATGGAAAGCAGCCAAAATAAAATCCAACTGCCTAGTGGATTGCAATGAGTGAAAAACAGGATGACAAATTCTCTTGACCTTAATATGTATGTATATCTGTATGCAGGTGTACATATGGACAGCATTTCACCTTCAGTTCATCATCCGACACATGTTTTGCCTCACTCGGCTGTTTGGTTTGCAATTCATTATCTAGACAAATTCTCATCAACCGCGAATGTTTGTCTCACGTGTCTTCATGTGGATTTGCTCACTGCGCTCAATGGCTTGCAATAAATACTTAGCAGAGGTAGGGAGAAAATGGGGAGAAGAGCAGGAGGGCTCCCTTTGCCATATTTTCCAGCATTCTTGGGTGCACCTTATTTGCAAGGGTGCTCAGTACCTTCTAGGACCTCAGTCCATGCTGTGGCATGTTTGTGTAGATGCTACAAAATGCAGTGATGGCCGCCAATTTGGGTTCAAAAAGGGATCAGAAAAATTCCTGGAGGAGGAGCAATAGCAGTTGATGACCAATTGGGATAGCTTTAAAAAAGGGGTGGATAAATTCCTGGAAGAGAAGGCTATCAATGGCTACTATTCCTGATGGATATGTGCTACCTCCAGTATCCGAGGCAGTATGACTTTGTATGCCAGTTGCTGGGGAACATGGGTAGGAACATACTATTTAGGGATGTCTGAACATTTCATTTTTGCTCGCGAAATGTGCGAGCAAGCCCTGTTTGAAGCTCTGAACATGAATGCAAGCACAGGCATGTATCTGCCAAAAGTATTTGCCAATTCTCGAACATGTGCTTACGCTCATCTCATTCCTGAGTCCTGGTTCAATTTATGCAAATTTTCTCAGAAAGCTGAATCAGTCCTGCTTTAGCCTACGGAGAAAAATTTGTGCAAATTAGGAAATTTCCAGAGATTTGGGAAGATTTGTGCAAATCTCTTGCTGGACCAGTGTTTGATTTGCGCAAATTTCCCTTTCGTGTAGAGAGACAGAGATCGTAAGCACGGATGGGAATCAGGCATTAGACGAGCAGCGAGATGCTGTTCAGAGAATCCTGGATATCACTCGTTTGCCCATTCCTAGAGCTGCTGCACACTCATGTCCTGCTCGTGGGCTTCCCATTGGGGCATCTGGTTTGCCATTGTGTCCACAGGATGCTGGACTAGATAGGCCTTTGGTCTGATCCAACAGGGCTCTTCTTACGCTGCTTTTATGAATATGGCGCTTCTCTGTTCTCACCACTGACCCTTGCAAATGAGATGGATGAATTTGGTCCATCGCATGGACCGAAATAGATGCTTCCTTCTCTTCCTGAGTTGTTACAGCACTGCAGGGGAGGAGAGGGAATTGCAGTTGTCTAATCAGGAATCTTCCTTGGCTGCACTGTACTCATTTTTTCCCCTACAGCTGCAAAGTTCCTGAAGGTCTCTGGCAATATTTTTTCCTGGAGTCCTTTTAACTGGAAATACTGGGGGTTGAAATTGGACCTTCTGAATGCAAAGCATGTGCTCTACCATTGAGCTATGGGTGCTCCTTTTTCCTTCATTTGCAACTTAATACTTACAACCCTAATAGCCGCTGCCTGATTTTCAGCATCCCCACAACTGCTCCGCCCCTTCCCTTCCCTTCCCTTCCTAGAAGTTGGAATGTTTATGCACATTCTGTGACATCTCTGAAGAACATCCAGTGGAAGGGAAAGAGAGGAGTTGAAAAGTGAGCAAGCAACAGCCAGTGTTTAGCTTATTACACACAAATGGGGTGAGGCTTTGTTTTGTTTGCAGCCGGTGTACTGAAGGGCCAACGACTGGACATTGAGCTCTTCCCTAAAGTTCTTCATCTTTCTCCAGCAGGGTTTTTTATGCAGCACTTCTCCTAAGCCACAGCTTGACAAGCAAGAGGTAAAGTGATACTTAAGCTTTGCTTCGTATCGGGAAAGACAGCGATTCCGTCAGCCAGCTCAGCCGACCGAGCCCCCCCCCCCCCGCCGGCAACTTTACAGCTGCAGGAGCGGCGTGAGCGGAAGATCTTGGAGAAACTTCATAACCGGCCGGCCTCCAGCTCCAGCCAGCCAGCTCCCGGCCCAGATGCTGCCGTGCGCGAACAGCATGATGGAGCGATGCTTTCTGATACAGCCACTGCCAAGTACTGCGGCCACCATATGTGCCCACAGTTGCTGCCTTTGCCTGCCAGATCAGAGAGAAGAGAAGGCGAGGTGAGGCGAGGGAGCATTTCTCACCAGGATGGAGGCTCTGGCTGTGGCAGCCAAGATTTCCATGCACGTTGTCAACAGAAACACAACTGAGGCATTGGAGGATGGAAAGTTGAGGAATTCTAATGGCCGCCATCACTGGTTTTCTATCAAAGGCCTGGCCGGTACTGTTGCAATATTCATTTCTTTATTGTGAGGTATTTCTGAAGCCCTCCCACTCCCTACTCTGCTTGAGGAGTGCCTGAGGCAGTTTCAAACAAAGCTACACACACAATAAAAGGCAACAATTCCAAAGAAAACTAAAACAAAAGAGATAAAATTCGTAATGGTAAAAAGAGGGGAACCTTCTAAAATGGAGGAGCGGCTTTAATCAGTAAAAGCTCAAGGGAACGGTAGATATTTCATCAGCTGTCTAATGGCAAATAAGGAGGGAGGCAACCTAACTTCTCTGGGAAGAAAGTACCACAACTAGAGTGCCACTACATACAAGGCCCTGTCTCGGCTCCTTGGCAACTTCTCCTCTCCAGGAGGTGGGACACATCACAGGGTCTCAGATGGAGCATGTTCATCCATGAAGAGGTGGTCATTCAGATATCCTCGTACTGAGCTGAATATCCTGATGTCTTCTTGGGCTTCCTCCAGACACCAGGCAATCCCAAACTGGTTTTGGGCTCAACAAAACCATGCCCCAAAACTTTTAACTATAGGTACTTCCCTCAGGCATCTTAACAATCACAATGGGATGTTCAGATTCCTACGCTCATCTAGGCTAAAATGGACTGTACCCATGATGTCCTTGGGCAGATGTGGGCCTCCTGCCATGCATCCCAAGCTGTTGCCTGAGACCTCTCTGACAAGTGGCAGGTGGTTGAGCCACCATTTTAAATTTACTCTCAATTTCTAGATCTATGCAGCATAACTTCATTTCAGGGCATTATGAAGAACTCCCGGTGGACGCCATCATTTTAATCCATCACAATGCCCTCAATTGACAGTTATACTGCCCTTCTACACATCTATGGTGCGGCCACACTTACTGGTGTGCAAAACTATGCATGGCTTGGAGAAAGTGAATAGGGAGACATCTCTCTCTCTCTCTCTCTCTCTTATATGACTAAAACCCAGTGGGATCATCCCATGAAGCTGATTGGTGGGAGATAAAAGGAAGTACTTTACACAGCACTATGGAATTGTCTACCTCAAGATGTAGTGATGGCCACCAACTTGAATGTCTTTAAAAGGGAATTAGACAAATTCATGGCCGATAGGCTGTCAGTATAATTACTAGGCCTGATGGCTCTATGCTACCTCCAATATCAAGAGGCAGTATGCCTATGCACACCAGTTTTGGGGAACTTGGGTGGGAGGGTGCTATTTCACTCATGTCCTGATTGTGGGTTTCCTGTGGGCAGCTGGTTGGCCACTGTGTGAAGAGAAAGCCTCAATAGATCGACCCTTGATAGACAGACCCAGCTGGGCTGTCATGTTTTTATGCTGTGTTGGATGTCAAGAGGCCCTATACCCCATTTGGAATGGCAGCACATAGCCATCTAACATTGCTGCCAGCCAAGGCTATGTTCAGGAGGGAAACTCCCCTCCAACGTAGGAAGGGGTGCATTGAGGACTCCTTGTAGGGGAGCCATCAAACATGGCACCAGCTTAGGGTGAAACATTTATCCCTGAGGTTCAGGGATTTTCCTTTTTTTTCAATTAAAGAGAGGTTCGCTGTAGCTCTCAGGAAGCTATCCCTTCATTCTACGGCATCTGTGAAGTTGTAAATATC
Organism: Anniella stebbinsi; assembly: GCA_029215795.1. Taxonomy (NCBI): domain Eukaryota; kingdom Metazoa; phylum Chordata; class Lepidosauria; order Squamata; family Anniellidae; genus Anniella; species Anniella stebbinsi. Next base: position 17,856,770 of record JARDYH010000010.1, read on the forward strand.
CCGATCTGACTGAAAGAGACATGCTTGGTACAAAAATATGGGGACCTAGTTTTTAATGCAGAATTGGCGGTACTTCGCTTTGCTGAATGCAGGGCGCAATTTTGACTTTTTAGCAGATGGCAGCATCAAACTTTCCCTTTGACTCTCTCTCTCTCTCTCTCTCTCTCTCTCTCTCTCAGCAGTTCTGAACAAGGGAATTGCCAGGTAATCAGCTAGGCAGGAGATTAATGTTCAAATAGAGAAGAAATAAAAAGGAGCCCGGCTGGAGCTGCAGAGCTAGCGAAGAAAAAGCAGTGAACATCCCCTTTATCTAGTCATATCCTGCTAGCAAAGCCATTTAAACACACGCACGCACACACAGTGGCTCCTCATCCACCTGGATACTATTAGCATGCTGCATCATGGCCTGTGCCAAGCCTTATCGCTAGGCATGGCAGAAAAAGAGATGCACTCAGCGCTAAGAAGGAGTTTCAAAGCATATTTTTCGGAAGCATCCCAGCAACAGTCTGATCTTGTTTTATTTTTGGCCAAGTCGCATTGACTTTCCATGGGCTCATGATGAGCACTGAATAGTCTGTTCATTCTATTTATTCATTCATTCAAACTAGGGCTTATGTTCTTATGGACTAGTGGCAGATTTTTTTAAAAAAAAATAAAAGTAACAAACAAACAAACAAATAAATAAATAGCAGTGCTCCTGCTAAAGCAGCTGAAATATTGGTAGGTATGAATAAAAGCCAATTTAAAAACCTGTCCTTACCATGGCCAGTGGCACGATTCCCACAAGGTCCTTCTGGCAAATGAAGATTTCGGAGAGGGCCGTGTCTGTTGTCCTCTTTTGGGGGTATTCCACCTGCCACGTGATCGGCTGTGTGCCTGAAAGACTGCTGAAGCTGGCAATTTCGAAGTTCAGCCGCAAGACCTCACTGAACGTGTTGCTGTTACTCCTGGAAGGAAGGCGAGGCAGTGGGAGAGGGAGAGAGACAAAGCATAGAAAAGGTTGGATAGGATGGTAAACAAGGTGTCCTTAGGAAGACGGAGCTGCAAGTTCAAAACGTTGAATTTTCAGCTCAAATTCATTGAGGAGGTGGTTGAAAATAGTGTGTGTGTGTGTTTCTGGGAAGGTATTTCTGTCAGGGAGTGGATGACAAAATTTTCTGGTCCATTCAACCAACCCACTTCAGATTCGGATCCGAATCCAAAGTGGGCCGGGGCAATTCTAAGGCTCCCTGAGCCGAATCGGCCTCCGAGGCTCTGTGTGTGTGTATGTGTGTGTGTGTGTGTGCACAGTCCTACTTGAAACAAATGTCTGAGTTCACAAGTGTATGTCTTTGCACCAGGCTCTTGTTGGTAGATTTTGGAGTAAAAAACCCAAAAAATGAAGTAGGCCCATACGCCTACCTCTGCCTGCCCCGACAGCTGTTTGATCTTCAGACGTTAGAAAGTGATGCTGCTTAACTTTGGGGCTCGTGTGTGAAATGCCTCCAGAGTAAAGCTAACCATTCTCGCCGGCAGTCCGGAACATTTTGCTTCACCCACCGGCTTAAAGGAAAGTGAGGTCTCTAGTTCCTGCTATACCGCCCTCCCCTGCAACAGATACAAGGGCTACTTGAACATCTTTTTGCCATTGGCTTTCGTTTCCACAGCTAATGCTCTACACTCCCTTTTAATTCGCCTGTACTCTATTTCCTCTAACTTCTTAGGACACAGACAGTAAACCACTTCAGCAGATTGTCCAAGAAATGATAGCCGCAGACGCCCGCTCGACTGCTGCCTCTCCATTCCCAGCCACCTCTTTGTTCCTGTGAGAAGTCAGCTTGCTGTTTAGTATTCACTCAATGTGTTCTCCTCTCTCTGCCGACACCGAAAGCAAAACGGCATTAGCCTCCACCGACGAGAGCAACAGTTTAAGGGCTTTAAAGCTTCGCAGAGAGGCTACGGCTCAGGGAAACAGGCCTCTTCAGGAATTCCAGGGGAAGGCATCTGGTTGTTGTTGATTTTTGTTTTAAAAGTTTCAATTTCTGCAAGGTCGTGGGGCATTAACAAAACGGGCCTTGGATTCACTTGGGCTTATCAAGTACAGCTGCAAACAGGGAAGGATGAATACATCTGTTTATGTTCCACAACACTTTCTCCTGCTGATATTATTATTATTATTATTATTATTATTATTATTATTATTATTATACCACAAGGGGTAACTATTTACACAGTTACACAGGCATGGCACACCCACGGACCCTAGCCAACCGCCACTGCTCAGGGCTGTTTCATCCACATTAATCGCTGTTAGTGCAAGGCAACAAGCGAGAGAGCCTTCTCAGTGGTGGCCCCCCAATTGTGGAATGATCTCCCCGATGAGGCCCACCTGGCGCCAGCATTGTTATCTTTTCGGTGCCAGATCAAGACTTTTCTCTTCTCCCAGGCATTTAGCAGCTTACGTTGAGTTTCAATCAACCCCAGATCTAACTTTAGATCTGGTTGAGAGTTCAAAGTTGTTTTTGAAATGTATGCTGCCTTTATACGCTGTCTGTTTTTTGTTTTTTGAATCTTGTATATCGATTTTTAATGTTCAGTGTTTTAATCTTTTGTAAACCACCCAGAGAGCTTCAGCTAAGGGGCGGAAGAGAAATGTAATAAAATAATAATAATAATAATAATAATAATAATCTGCATGAAACCTTGCATTTAAACACAGATGCTAAAGATATACTTCAAACTCAAAATATGCATTCTTGAAGTGCATTTTGATATGTACTTTGAGTTGAGGATTATAGGGGTACTTGTGTGAAGTGCAAAGGAACAGTAATAGTACCAGCCAACCTTTTATCCTTATTTATTAACTGCAACAGATCTGCTTGTAAGCAAAATGTGGGGAGAAAAAAGTAATTCTCCATCAGCTGATGAATGATATTTGAAAATCTGAGAAATTGCCTGAGAAACTCACTAATTTAGCGAGGGCTAGAGAAGGGGAGCAAGAAATGGATTGGGACCATGGTCATCTCATACAGGAATTCACAAAGGTCAAATTCCTTAATTAATTTTAAATATTTCCTGGCTAGCTTTCAGGGCAGATGCCTCCCCCTCCCCTGGCAACTTGCAACAATAAAACACATGGCCATTAAGATATTGAAAGGAATAAAACATAAACGCAATAAAAATAGCCACTGGTAAAATAATATGTTTTCAAGGCCTTCTTAAAAGCCTGCAATGATAGAGCATGCTGACTGAACATAAAACTTCACATATCTGATGGAGTGGATTCTAGCTCATGAAAGTTTGTGCCTTAATAAATGTGTTAGTCTTCAGGTTGCTACAAGTCTCTTTGTTGGTTTTTCTGCAACAACTAACAAGGTTGTTGGAAGTCATAATCTTTCGGTAATTACATCTCTCTCTCTCTCTCTCTCTCTCTCTCTCTCTCTCTCTCTCTCTCCTTTGATTTTTTTAATTGCCTGTTTTATGCAGAAGTTTATTTGAAATGAAATTAAACAAAACCACAGCAGTCTGACTGTGTATATCCAGTGGGGCATATTTTATTTATGCCATATTCTGGCAGGCCTGGGATGCTGCATGCTGCGGATATGAGAAACCAACATGCAGTGGGCAGCAGCAGCAGAAAGTGGTAGAAAGCTGTTTTCCAGGTGGTTACTCAGTTAGGTACTTCAGGACCTAGGAGAGCTCCCAAGGACAGTTGGAGTTACTCCAACCAAGCCCAAAGCTCTTTCTCTTCCCAAACTAGTTTGACGACTGCCAGATCGCCCTGTTCCAACTCCGGCGTTCTAACCATTACAACATGCTGGCTCTCGGCAGTTTCACAGCAGCAATTTCAGACATTGACATAAGCTTCCAGAACGAAGTGAAATAAGATCCCGAAATGAACTCTATCCTTGGAGAAATTGGCTAAAGTGCTGCAATTTCATCTGACTCGGAATTTGGCTTGGGCAGCCTAGCAGCTGTGGGGAATTGTATAATATTGGGCATGAACTGGAGTTAACAACCATCACACCGAGCAATGGGAAGGGTGGGGAACTACATCCTATTTTGGAGACAGCAACATTCAGCTTGCATCCCCTATGAGTCAGAAGGAGCTGAGCTTCTGCTTTCCCCCAATATCAGACTTTGCCTCCAATTGTTAGCCTCCATCTTGGCAATTGTAAGATGTAGTCCCACTTGGCACTGCATACTTACAGCTATTTCTTAGGGATGGGCATATCTGTCAATTTCAGGCCCTGATTATTATTTTTTTACTGTAACTTGAGTTCGACCAAATTCTGCATCCATGTATGACTTTTGTTTGTAACCCCCCCACACAAATATACATATGCATTTCCATGTGAACTTCTCTTACTATATGCATTTTTGTGTGAACCTTCCCCCAAATGTGTGCATTTTGTGCACATTGTTTTGCTAATGTACTCTTCTTCCAACATTATCCTCCTCCTCCTCCTTCCAACCTTCTTCTTCTTCTTCTTCTTCTTCTTCTTCTTCTTCTTCTTCTTCTTAACATTCTTCTTCTTCTTCTTCCATTCTTCTTCTTCTTCTTCTTCTTCTTCTTCTTCCATTCTTCTTCTTCTTCTTCTTCTTCTTCTTCTTCTTCTTCTTCTTCTAACATTCTTCTTCTTCTTCTTCCCTTCTTCTTCTTCTTCTTCTTCTTCTTCTTCTTCTTCCATCATTATTATTGTTATTATTCCAACCTTCTTCTTCTTCTTCCAATATATTTTCCCTGTGATAACACTTTTCTGGAGTTGTTCTTCCTCCTCACCATTACAATCTGCTTGTCCACCTGATTTTTGCTTTGGCCCAGACAACGGTGGTGGTGAAATGGAGCAGTAGAATCCTGGGCCTACTTGCCCTCTGGCTCTCGGGCTGCCAATCAAGCAAATTGCAACAATGAGAAAGAGGAGGAGGAACAATAGCAGCTGGTGACCAATTGGGATGGCTTTAAAAGGGGGCTGGATAAATTCCTGGAGGAGAAGACTATCAATGGCTTCTAGTCCTGATGGCTATGTGCTACCTCCAGTATCAGAGGCAGAAAGCTGGGAAACATGGGTAGGAGGGTGTTGTTGTACAATGTACTGTTTGTGGGTCCCTGGTTGACAGCTGGTTGGTCACCGTGTCAACAGGATGCTGGACTACATGGACCCTGGGTCTGATCCAGGATGGCTGTTCTTATGATAATGATGGTAAGAAGGTAGACTCAGTGAGGGAGAGGAACATTGAAGGTGTCTTTCACAAAGACACTCAAAAGACTGAAGCTGACAGTATAAGCCATGTTGAGAGCTTACTGTATTTCAAGGGCCCTTTTCCGGGGAGGGGGGGTTCTTACCAATTTTGTTTTCCAAGCAAAGAAAATAACATTACTAATAAATCTAGGTTATTTTAAGAAGAAAGAACTAAAAAAAATGCACACACTCAAAACTTCAGAAAAGCAATTTCCATGGTATTGTAATTTGCCCTTGGGAATGGTATTTTAAACTCAAAAGTGGTTGAAGATGTACTTCAATCTCAGAATTCCGGGAAAGAAGGTGCAATTCACTAAGAACACAATAATCTAGTCTGAGTTGACATTCCCTGCTCCCCCCCCCCACATCCAGTTTGTGCGAGGAACACTGTATTTGAGAATGTCATTCTGTACCGATGCTCTATAAAGCCCAGTCTTGAAATGCAAAAAGTAAAATGTTCACCAGTTACAAAACAACAAAAAATGTGCATCTATGTATTGGGGTGCGGTGAACCTGAAAGATGGGTGCACCAAAGGATGTCTGTATTTTATGAAATCTGACCCATGTGTGTAAACAATAAATAAATCTGGGGGTCTGCAGGCACCACATGGTATGAGCGGTGTGGACCACAATGGATTCCAGAGCTTGGATGCTGAAGCAATTTGGTCTTGAATGGTTCTAGCATCCCTACCCTTGGCATGCCTAGAACGAAGATTCCCAGTCGAGGAACCAAGATTTAGTGATGTAGTGATGGCCATCAATTTGAAAGGGGGGGTTGGATAAATTCCTGGAGGAGAAGGCTATCAGTGGCTACAAGCCTTGATGGTTATGTGCTACCTCCAGTATCCGAGGAAGTAAGCCTGTGTGCACCAGTCGCTGTGGAACATGGGTGGGAGGGTGCTGTTGCACAGTGTCATGCTTTGGTGGTCCTGGTCAACGGCTGGTTGGCCACTGTGTGAACAGAGTGTTGGACTCGATCAACCCTCGGTCTGATCCAGCATGACTTCTTATGGTCTTATGCCACCTGGTGGGGTGGGGTGGGATTAGATTTCTGAGGTACTTGCTAAAATGTTCTTGTGTAAAAGCCATAACTTGGGTTTGTTTACCACAATATCTTGAGTCCAACTTGTTGGGGGGGGGGGGGAGAAAGAAAAATGCTCCCTGATCGCTTAGTAAGCATTAAAGTCCAGAAAAATCCCAGCAGCTGAAGAAATACTGACACTCAGCAAATGGTGTATAATACAAGTCCTTTACTTGTGTTCCAATAATATAAATATATACAAGGCAACTGGTTCCTCCAGATAAATACAGGTTTTTCCTTATGGCTATAGCATAGCACAGTCCTCCATCAATCTCTCATACACCAGCCTCCGTTCCACATGAACTCCAGCCTGACCCACACTAGTCATTTCTATAAAGCTAACTTATATACATATTTCTGAAACCTGGCTCAGCATAGTCAATTAACTTATCCTAGCAGAATGATTCCCGCTATCTGCTTGACCTTTTCCGCAGCATAGAAAAAAACTTGCTCTATCTGCTTATTAACTTCAGCTGGCTGTTCAGTCCTTCTGGACACTCAAACTTTTGTCCAATCCTTTAAACAACTTAAACTTAAATTTTCCCTGACACAACTGGCAACATGTGTTCTCAGTGCACAAGCATACTTAGGCTTCGACTGATAAACAGATAAGGAATGAGCAGGAGTTTGTTAGCAATCTTTTCTTGGTTCAAAATGGGGGGTTACTTTCAAGATACACTCCTCTCTGCTCAGCCTTTTCACTACTCTTTGCTACTTGTTCGTGGTCCTGACTGCAGCGGAGATCAGCTACTTACTGCCAGCCATATTTTCCCCTCATTTTTTTACTCAGAAGACGCATTGCCCTCACTCTTTATTGGCTGCATGATGACATGATATAGCCATTGAAATCTGGCTACATCATGGCAGTGGAAGCCAAATCAGAGTGAGGGCAATGCTTGTTGGTAAAACAAAGAGTTAAAAAAAACCCTCAGAAGCAGTGAGGTGCACAACTGCTATCCCGTTAAACTTTGCCTTCTGTTTGTAGGGGTTCCCCCAAATTCCCGAAAGGGAATGTCCTTTGCAGCTCCCAAACAGGGTGGTGAGGTTGAGGTAGGCTGAGCATCTGAAAAGGAGGACAGGGCTCCTGTAACTTTAACAGTTGTAGAGAAAAGGGAATTTCAGCCAGTGTCATTTGTATGCAATTAGTCCCTGGTGAAATTCCCTCTTCATCACAACAGTTAAAGTTGCAGACACTATACTAGAGTGACCATATACAAAAGAAGGCAGGGCCCCTGCAACTTTAACAGTTGTGATGAAGAGGGAATTTTCATATGGTCCTCCTTTTCATATGGTCAGCCTAGTTGAGGGAGCCATTTTGCCTCATCCAAAGTTGGACAAATAGAAAGACAGAGAGAGAATTGTGAATCGCTAGGATCATACAATCCCTTGGCCCACATTTTCCTGCACTACCTGCATCGAGCGACAGAAAGAGTTAAACACTGTATGGGGACAAATACATTGTTTTTCGAATCTGCACAAAACCATAAGGGAAAAACAGACGTGAGAGAGCGAGAGAGGCTAGGGTGGATGAAAATTCAGCAGTTAGTATTTGAATGAAAAGTTCTGGGTTTTTTTTTCCATACTGCAGTCTGGGGAGAGGCGAAGAAGCTGCCCCCGACTTCTGTAATTATTGATGCATTTTGCTCGGAAGTGCAAAGACATTTGTGACAAGCCAAAGAACTGAGAATATTGAAGGTGTAAATGGAGCAGCCTCTTTTTCTAAGCTCGACTGAAAATGGGGATTTGAAAAGACACGGAGAACATATTGGAGGAAGGGGCCATTTTGGTTAAAAAAAAAATCATCTCTCCCCCTCTTCCAGTGTTTCCAGCATCATTGGGCCATCTTGTCCAAAAAATTTTTTTAAAAAAAGCATTATTATTATTATTATTATTATTATTATTATGAAACTGTTGTTAGATAGATGGATGCCACCTTCAAATGGATACTTATGTAGACATTTGGTCTGCTTCTGGTGAAGCTTATGTATAATTGCTAGAAAGCTTCATGGATTTCATACAAATCCATGCATGTATATTTTTTAATGAAACGGAACAAAATATTGTTTTTGGGTGATTGTGGACACCATGTTGGGGACCCCTCTGTGGGTACCATTGGAGGTGCCTGCAGGATACCCTTGTGCTACCTGGTCCTCTTATTCTGGAGATGCTAGGGATTGAACCTGGAACCTTCTAAAGTCAAAGTGGATGTTCTACCATGGAACCATGGAGCCTTCCTAGCAAATTAACCTTCCTTTTACTGAGATTACTCTCCCTAGCTCCATATTGTCTACTTTTCCTGGCAGCAGGTCTCCACAACCTATGGTAGAATTTGGAGACCTGCTGCCCCTTCTAACCGGACAGGGCAGGGATAGAACCTGGGACCCTCTGCATTCAAAACATGTGCTCTGCCATTGAACTTTGGTCCAATCTCCTTATGATCTCTTTGATAAGAAAAGGTAGAAATTGCTTTTGCCATCAACTTTGGGACATCCTGCTTTTTTAAATGAAGACTCTTATCTCTATCTCTGTCCACAGATTTTCATCAAGTGTTAAAACTTGAACAGGAAAGGGGGGATTGATGTGTTGTTAGTTATACCGCCCTCTCTCTTGGCAAAAGGCTTGCAGAAGTGGGTGCTAACATTGACAGGCGATGGGGAAGGGTGGACATAGTTTCAAAGATCAGATCTCTCTTAATGCAGCTCCTTGCTGAGTTTCTATCAATACCTTTTTTGATGTGCCTCTCCAAAGCTCCAGTTTGAGCAGTTACTTGACATTTATGTCAAAACTAAATTCCATAAAAGGTCAGAAGAGGGCTTAAACGTTACTACTTGTGCAAATAACACACACACACCTTGCTGCAAATACAAATCGAACTGAAAGACTGGTGAACTTTATCCCTAGTAGGAGAGAATTCATTTTCTCTGAAGTGTAAGAAATATCTTAATACTGCCTCTCCTCACCCCTGTCTTCCCCAACCTTTTGCCTTCAAATGTGTGGGACAACAATGCCTATCATCCCAAGCCAATGGAAAGCTGATGGGAGTTGTATCCAGCACAATTATAAGGCACCAAATCAAATGAGGCTGCTTTCACTGATAGGCCAATGTGACTTCCAGAGAATTCTGAAAGGGTATAATCTTCCTCTGCACCCCTACCTAAGGTTTTAAAAAACATAACCAGGGATCTACTGGATCACAACAAAGATCCATCAAATCCAGTCTTCTCTTTCCAACCATGGCCATCTGAAGGCCTCTAGGGAGCTGTCACAAGGGTTGCCACATAATTATGAAGTCAATTGGTTCTCTGATGCTCCGGGATCAAATGCCAAGAAAGGAGATTTTGGCTACACATTAGGAAGAACTTCCCAATGGTCTGATTTGTTTGGAACAGACCACCTCAGAAGGTGGTGGAATTTCTTAGAGGGTTTTTAAGCAGGGGCTGCAGAGCATCTATCAGGGCAGGGCCAGCATCAAGGGTTGGCATGGCTGGGCACCTGTCAAGGGCCCATATCTCAGCAGGGGCCCACTGACAAGAGCCCCCAGGACTCGATCTTCCTCTTCACCATTGAAGCCTGCTTCCATTGGGCCTGCCTCCCTCTGGCCCAGTGGAAGATGCTGTCCCATGTTGAAGTGTTGAAGAAAAGGTCTAGTCAGCTTTTGTACATGATATGGGAAAGGCTGCCATCTTGTTCCTTGCCTCAGATAGCAAAATGTCTTGGGTGGTCCCTAATCTGGGGAATCCCAGAGAGTTAGATTAGTACTCTAGGCAGGCTGGATTCGACCCCCAGGCCTGAGGTTCAACACCACTGTTATATACTACTTAGTAAAAAATACTAAGAGCTCCATCACACCAGAGATTTAGTGCACTCTTGCCATGCCTAATGCTGACAACCCACCACTTCCCCAGCCTTTCCTAGAATGCTAAAAATCTGGATTATTTTCCCTAAGTGCATTTAATGCGCCCGAAGCCTCCATGTAGTTTGAAAGGAACTGGGGGCTTGAATGAACTGCATCAGGTCCTGGCAGGGAAAAGCGATCTCTCCCAGCAGCCAGCTCCAAGCTTCAATATAAAACCCAAACCTTGCATCCCAGGGTCAAAAGCGTTTTCTAAAATCATACAAAGCCTGAACCTCTGCAGAGACAGGATTGTACTCCCTCAATGCCCCCAAAGAGTCAGACTAAAGGGTCCTTCCATTTTTGCCAGGGAGAAAGGCGGTCTGGTTGAAGTTCTCATCTGCCAGGACCTGACTGAAGGGAGAAAGAGAAGAGGAGGGGCGGAGTGGAGCTAAGGAGCGTAGGAGCGAAAGAGCAGCTATTCAGGTGAAAGGGATCATAAGCTTGACACGCTTCTGCCTCAGAGGTTAAAAAAAAACGTGGAGGCAAACCGGGGGGGGGGGAATTAGGTGTGATGGAGATCGACGTTAAATTGCCCCCATATGTCCCAGGTAACATCTGGATTATCCTTCCTTCTGTATAACGCAATACCTTGCATCAAAACAAGTCTCTGCATTGAGCGCCCTCTCCAGAACACATCTGCGCGTCTTGCCATTTCGAAGGTCTTATCATTTATCAGACAAAGAGCCAATGCACACACACACACACCGCCCACAGGGGAATTTGTCTCCACATGCATCAGTATGGAGAGGCATTTGAGATCTCCTTCCTGCATCTAACTTTTATGATCCGGTGGTGGATGGGAAGCAATGAAGGCTCTATTGGAGGAAGCTGTGTAAGAAATTCCCATTTAACTGGAGGACAATGAAAAATTAATCTCAACTGAATGTAACTAAGTTTTTCAGGGAAACAGCAAAACCTCTCAGACATTATCATCTACAACAGATGTTTGCTGACTGCCTTCATTTACAAAATTACCTGTCATGTTTTGCTGTTCCCTCCAGGAAAACAGAACAGCCCCATCCTCCCCCCCCCCCCCCAAAATCAGTAGTCCCGGCTGCCTGTCGGAGTTAATAAAATGTTCCCCATATAAATAGGATATTAAAAGAGCTCTTGACTTGCAGCCATAACAGTTAGCTGGAATGATTGAAGTACAACAAATGGGGGATATTCTCCCTTCTATTGATTGCAGTTCGATACTCTTAACTACAGAAAGGGAGTTCAAAAGAGTCTTGGGAAGTTCAAAGTCTGTTCTAGTTCCTTGTGCGCGCCTCGCTCTCTTTCTCTGAACATCTGTTCCTCCTTTTGGAGGCAATGAGGTGACATTTGTCATGTCTGAAAAGTCATTTTCTCATAGGGAAACAAACAGAAATGCTTGTGGCACAAAGAAAATTGCTCAGGAGCCAAGGAGCCAGAAGAAAGCGCAGCAGCAACCACCAGGAAAGTGAAACGGTGTCCAAGAATTCACTCGCCTCTTCTCCCTTCCGATGGAATTAGCTTGCCTCAAGCCAGGGATGTAGTATGCTAATTACAGAGGAGTGGCTTCCCTCACTTCCTTTCCAACCTTCTTTTATCCCTTTCAGTTCTGCTCTGTTTAAATTCCAGCAGAAATTCTGGATTTCAGATTTGATTATTTGCCAAAACAGCAACTCATAACCTGCCCAGCTAGCAAGTGGACACAGAAAAAGGAAACTACAAATACCATATTTATAACAAGGAGAGAATTTTTTTTTTCTGCAGAAAGCCTCGCTAAACAACCAGGTTTTTGTCCAATACCTAAAACCATAAAATATCAAGGCGTGGTGAATCTCAACTGAGAAGACATTCCACAGAGTGTGTGCCATCACCAAAAAGACCCAACTTCTTGTGATGCCTGCATGGACTCAGCTGGTTGAGGAATCTGGAGCAAGACCTCAGATGATGAATAGGGGATGTGTGAAAGGACCGTAAGACTTCTGCTTCATACTGGATTAGTTACATGGATTATCCCAACCAATTAGGGACCACATAGCTAAAGGGATGGCATCGTGATGCCACATAGCCAGTCAAACTTGCCATTGTCGTTGCAGAGAAGTTCCAGTGGTAGCCACGTTAGTCTCTTCCACCAAATACAACAAAAGAGTCTTGTAGCAACTTAAAAACTAACACATGAAAGCTTCTGTCGGAATGTTTTCCTTTTCTTAGTCTTTAAGGTGCCCACAAGGGTCTTTGTCATTATTGTGGATAAACAAAGTCAATTGAGAGTGAGGGCAAGAGTGTAAACAGGTTGGCATTTTCCCCAGCTGTTCTGCAAATGAACTTGGGAAAGGGTCACATTTTCCCCAAAAAAATTCCCAAAACCATTATGTTGTTTCAGCTGAGCCCTGGTTCTTAAGTATTGTCATACAAGGTCGCATTCTCCTTTAGCACGGGGGAAACAAATCAAAGGCTGCTACACAACCGCAACTCTGCCATAGCGTTTGGTTCTCAACTCGCATAACGTCAAGCAATCAATATTCAGTTTAGAAAGAATTTATAGGCTGATACAGCAAGCTCATGCTAAAGGATTAAGCCCCAACCAATCATAATAACCTCAAGGCCTTTTCTAACGTAGAGAGTCTTCTTCTGAGGTGGGAAATAATTCCTACAGGAGGAGAAATTCTGACAAATCGCATTAAGTTGTCAGAAATCTACACATATACGGCTGCAATCGATGGGTTCATCCATATGGATTTTAACTTTGGTGACACGTTGTGTCCTCCGATGGCGGTCAGTGTGAACAACGTGCCAGAATCTGGGGGAAGGAAATTCTCAGTGTGTAGTAAAATGTGGAGATAACATCTCTCAGGCCAGGCCTACTTATGGCAAGGGTTAGGAAGGCAGGATCTGTCATCTGACAGTTTTGAGGTCACGCCACATTGTGTCCTGTTTCCATATCAGCCTGCGAGTCTTCTTGAAAGAAACCTGTATGGAAATTCAAACTTTCTGAGAGGGCATTTCCCCCCCTACAGCACCCATTTTTGAGTGCCTTTTCAAAACACACACACTTCTATTACTTCGATGGAGGCTTGTGTGTGCTTTTCTGAAATGCACACTTTTTGTGTGCACTTTTCCCTTAGCGGGCCCAATTCTGTGTGCGTTTCTCCCTGATGAGCTGTGAGGCCAGTCTTGAAAAAGTGTGGATTTCAGGATGCATCTGTTTCTCGGCTCGTGTTCTCCTGTATGAATTTCTCACCCATTGCAAGTCGTGAGCTGTTGCGCCTAGCACCAGAAACCCTCTGCTCTGTAGGCAGTTGCTCCATGTGATGAGCCATAGACCTGTGGGCCAGAGCTCCTTCCTGTGCATTTTCAGGTCTGGATTGGCTCCACCTACCCAAGCTGGCCATTGGACGCTCCTGGACAGGAAGGACAATAATAGGATTTGCTTGGTGTCGCCCTCTATGGTCTTTGGCTATAACTCCTGGCTATGTTCCTCAGTTCTGACTCCTGGCTCTATCCCTCCAGTCTGACTCCTGGTCCTCACCTCCTTTCCGCCTCTGATATTTCATGTAACTCAGCCCTAACAACTTGGTTGGGGACTTACAGGATTAAAGGATGGTGGGTCTGGAAGGAAAACTGCCAACGATTATATTCCATGGATTCATGTTCAAGACCATGTGGAAGTTCGCAACACATGTCCATTACTTGATACCTGCTGCATCAAGCCCAGACCCACACAAAGGAGGCACTGGGCTCAAGTAGGATGTGTGAATCAGCAAAACTTGAGCTCCTCAACGTTCTCAGAATCTTAAAGCTCATTCCAACCCAAGGCCAAACGGAGAGCTTTTTCTCTCTCTTTTCGCATCAAATTCCGTGCTTATTTCCGTAGGTATTTTCTCCAAATGTATGCCTCGGTTGTGCCCATTTTTGAAATGGTCTCACTTTGAAATGTACACATTTGGGGGGGGGGTATTTACACATGCCGTCAAACACAGTTTTGCTCCGCAAATTGCATTGTGAGCTCAGAAATGTATGGACTTCAACTGCAGATTGCGCCCGTGTCTGTGTTCAGACTGGAAGCTGCGATGACATCCTGACCAAAAGCAAATTGAAATGAGATGCTCTCATACGTCCCCTGCACAAAAGGGAGGCTTTGGGATGCTTGGGAGAACTTTGAGATTTGCCGATGTGCAAAAAGATCTTGGTTGTGGGGAGACGCTAAGTGGAATTGGGAGAACCCCCCAAATGTCAATGAGAACTGAACATGAACAATGGGAATGAAATGTTGACTGGGGCAGGTGGGGGGGGATAGAAAACTAGGGAGGGCAGAATGTAGAATTCTGGAAATTGGCATGACTTGTTGGCAGGCTGGCTAGCTGGAACCCTGAACAGCAGTACTTCAGGTTACAACTTCCCAGTTCCCACCCCCGGGGCCACCGGAGAGTGAGTGGATGCTTTCAACACTATGCTTCCCAACCCGCTTTCCTTGTTCGTCACTGCCGGCGCAGACGCAATTAAAGTTTATGCAAAGTTAGGATTTTAAAATTTTATTTTAATTCCAGCGTGCATCCATTTACCAAGGCTTAAACCGAATCCCATTAGGTCTCTTACACCCAGAGAGATGCCGTTCCAATTTCAAAGGGACTCGCAGCCCATGGCGCTGGGACGTTACGACGGCCGATTGAAATTGAAGTCGAAACGGCAGCGTGCGGGGCTCCTTTTGACTACTCATTTCCTCCGAGCCTCAAAATTAAAGCTGTGATGGATGAGCTGCCTGTACCGTTTATTTGGCCCGGCTTCGTAATCCGACGGCATGAAAAATATTGTGCCCGGGGCTGAAATTCAGAAAAGCACAATGAGGACCGCCAGTAAGCGTCTGTGTCACATCGCGGAGAGCATCTGAATTATGAAATTGTACAGGTGATGGATGTTGGTCTACAGCAAAGCTGAAGTTCCGTTCCGTTTCCTCTCCTGCTTTCCCACACGCACCCCGGGACTGCTGGAATGCAGCTGACAAGCTGATTTGAAGTTATGAGAATGTGTCTTTCTCTTCACTTCACCCCTTGCATTACTGATTCCGTATGTTTCTCCTCTGCCTTCCACCCATCATGTGGGTGGAAGGCAGCTTGTCTCCCTCAAGCTCCGAATGAGGTTACAACTCCCCTTTGTGCATCTGCTGTCATGGGGTCAGAGTGAGAAGCAGGTTGGATCTAGCTTTCCACGGCCTTATGGGTCTATAGAAGGGAGATGGAGAATTACTGCTAAGAAAGGAGCTCATGTTGCTTGAGTAATATCTCACCAAGGTTTTACAGGAGGTAAAAAAAATAATGGGACATTTCCACGGTCCACAGAAATGTGGCTAGTCAGCCCACCAGGGTACATTTGAGTCTTAAAAGGAAGCATAGTCACGGGCTATGACACAACCTGCTAGAGATCTGTCTGGCTGCCACAAGTTGGGGAATCAAGTGAAACTGCAGAGCCTTATGCCTTTTTAATAGCTTGACAGCTGCCCTGATATTTTTAGGGATGGGCGGAGGGGAAAAAATGCCTTCCCCCATTTTTCGCCCCATTCGCAGGCTGGGAAATCACAGGGGGCTATTTTAGGCAGAGGGCGATTGTGTGTTTGTGTGTGTATGCTTGGGGTGGTGGATTACTGGAGCTCTTTAAACTCTGCCAAGCTGTCTGCCACCATTTTAGATTTCCCCAAATGCTCTGTTGTGAGGGGTATTTGGGGTATGGCATAAGGCTGCTGCCAATATGCCCCCCACTCAACAAATGGTATTCAGAGGTACACTGACTCTAACTTTGATAGTCATTAATACTAAGGCTGCGACCGGATCCAGATCCTGAATCTGGAGCGCATCAGGCTGATTTGGACCTCTGGATCTGAATCAGATTGGGCCTGGATTGGGCCAGATCAGACCTGTGATCCAGACTGGATCTAGATCTGGTCACAGCACTCCCTCCCACTCTTCTTGCTCTCTCCATCCCTCCCCCCACTCTTCCTGCTTACCTGCTGCCGCCTCCGCATCACCCCCATCATCCTCCCGCGTCGTCCTCCCTCCTCACTGGGCTGGCCACATTCCTGCTCACTGCAGGTGATGACATCATCTGGCGCAACTGGCAAATGCAGTGCTCTAGAGTGCCACATTTGCCGGTCGCAGCAGGTGATGTCATCACCCGGTGCAAGTGGGAAAGTGGCCGGCCCACAGTGAGGAGGGAGGACGACGGCAGGACAACACAGAGGAGGCAGCAAGTAAGCAGGGAGAGTGGGGGAGGGAGGGAGAGAGTGGGGAGAGTGGGAGAGAGTGCTGTGATCAGATCCGGATCAGGCTCAATCCAGACCTGACAGATCCAGATCCAGATCGGATCTTGATCCGAGTTGGATCAGATCAGGGGTCCGTTCACCACCCTAATTAATACACATCCTCCAAGAATTTGACCCTTTTTTTAAAAAGGGAAACACTGCTCACTGGTTCACGCAATCTGGAAACCCGAGTTTTGCCCCCAAAATTCACTTTAGGTGAAATTCATTTGTTCCTGAGAATCTTCCCTTAGATGTTCCCTTGTCATGACAGGTCACTACAGAGCCCTAGGGTTCCTTATCTAGGAACCATGTCCGTTCGACGGTTCTGAAATTAGTTTAAACATGTAGAGTAGACATGCTTTGTGTAAGTGTTATGAGAGGGAAATAAATGCTCCAAGCAATACCCACACAATACCCTAGAGGTCACCCTAACAACCTTCAACAGATTGAAACAGGCTGAGGGAATGGATCACTAATCAAATCAATTTCCTCCCAGAAAATTGATTCGGAATTGAAAGGGAAGGATGAGTTGAGCATGATTGGTATTGTTAAGCCAGAACATCAAGTTGATGAATAATGGTCATTACGCCGCATTGTACAAGACGGAACTATAAGATTGGAGGTGTTGCCTGTGCAAACGATTGTGGTTAACAAGGAGAATATATAGATCTCAATATGTTGGAGTGGAAGCAAAGGATTGGGATGTTTTCAAGAGACTTGATGGTTTAACCTTTCAAAACCCAGTACCAACAGGGATTCTGGGGACAGACTGTGAGCTAAGGTAGGGTGACCATATGGAAAGGAGGACAGGAAAGCTGCAGGAGCCGTGTCCTCTTGACCAGATACAAAAGAGGGCAGGGCTCCTGCAGCTTTAACTGTTGTGATGAAGAGGGAATTCCCTTTTCCATACCACACTTAAAGATACAGGAGCCCTGTCCTCCTTTTCATATGGTCACCCTAATAAGGGGTCACAACTCATCTTAGGGCTACATAATTAGCATTTGTGTGACAATAACTAGGAAATGATGAATCTGTCAGTCTTTGGTTTCTCTCCAGTTCTCATTTTTCCAAACTTAAGTTTTTTAGAAAAGTTAGCAAGAAAATTCGCAGGCATTTTGTATGACCCCCCCCCCCCCATAGACACATTTTTGTAAGCAATTGTCCAAATGGCATGTATTTTTTTCAAAAAAATGATTTCCACTAATAGCCACATTCTGCGATAACCAAATCCAATCCTCTTACTTGGGACTAGAGAGAAGTCAGAAATCGTAATTTTCAGGTAGACCTGAGTCTCCAGATGAAAAAATTAAACTGAGCAACGAAAAATGTTGGGATGGATTCAAGGCTAAAATCGACTTTTAAAATCCAAATTAGAAAAATAAGACAAGAAGTAACATGTATAGGTTATAACTGTTCCTATTCCCTGAACATGGACAGACCTTGCCTGTCATTTTGAATGCCTGACAGGTAGGAGCCTGAATACTGATATTGCCTTGCTATTGAAGGTAATGCGCTGGACTGAAAAAGTTTGGATACTTATGCTTAGTGAATACTAACAGGGGGGTTATTTGCTTTGTTCTAAAGGCATTGGCTTGGGATTTCTGTTTTCCTGCACCCTCCCTCCTCCGACTCCTTTCATGCTTTATTGCCTGGTTGATTTATTTCTTCTCACCATCGTCGAAAGCCAAATTGGGCAACTGTGCGCTATTCTATTGCTGAAGTCAGCTGTTTATGAGTTTCAGCAGATGTTCCTGTTTCTAAAATACTTGGATTGTTGGAGGGGGTGGGGTGCGAGAGAAACCTACCTCTTCTTGGCTGTGCGTCATTTTGTCCTTTCTTCTCTGCACTTCCTAAGTCACAAAGTAACTGTTTCTTCTCAGAAGCTGATCAAATATGTGAACTGAGATGGGGCAAGGGGAAGAGAAGAGTTCACACACACACACCGCTGTTCCCAGCACTTGAACCCAAAAAGGGACCTAGTAACACAAATTATTAAGGGGAACGGGTGGGAGCACAGACCAGTAAACAGGAGTTTTAGGGTTCAGTCACACTGAGGGGATTTCTTGTCTGCGTACACACACACACACACACTGTTCAGATGACATGCTAAGTCACAGTGGTTAAACATTTTGAGCTAAACATTACGGCTTAGCTTGCCAAGTGAACTATTCTTAACCACGGTGGCTACATAACCATGGTTTAAACATGCTCACTAACCATTTGCTGCAAAAAGGTTAGTGGCCTAACCATGGTTAGTGTGTCTTCTGAACATGCCCACAGAGGTCTAGAAATTCACTGCTTCTGCTTTTACGCCACACAGCAGTTATTCCTCTACCCTTAATCCCACCCTCAACGTTTCAAGTGCTGCATTATGAACTTCCATGGACTTTCGTTAGTAAATACAAATGTTATTTAAAGAATAGGTACACTGGTGTTCAAAAAGAAAGAAAGAAAGAAAGAAATTCCACCAACTACAATAGAAAGGGAATAAGAAAACATATATCTATAAAATATTATTATTTATTATTACGTTTATATACCACCCATAGCCGAAGCTCTCTGGGTGGTTTACAAAAATTAAAAAGATGGAACATTAAAAAGTCAATATACAAAATTTAAAACCATAAACCATAAAACAGCTGATATTTAAAACATTTTAAACTTTTAAGCCTGGTCACAAAGTCAGTTAAAACCTCATCTTAAGCTGTTAAACCTATAGGCTCAATTCGGATGACACAATAAACAACTGGTGTGGGGGAAACAATCGTCAGTTGTTTTGACTATTGTGTCATTGCAATGCTGCCATAGTCAACTCAGCACTGATCCTCATCCACACCACAGTAGGTTATTTATTACCATGTTGTTTGGGGAGTACCCCCTAGGGTTAGGGCTAGGGTTAGGGTTAGTCAACCCACCATTGACTATCGTGTCGTCTGAATTGAGCCATAGTCTCTTTACAAGAGATGGGCACAAATGGTTGCCAACACATGTTTTCAGGAACACTTCTTCATTCTGGGAAACAAAACCCTCTCTTTTGGACAGAATTGTCAGGGATGGGCAAATCAACAAACTGAAGCTTGTTGGTATTCTCTGGTTTTGACTTTGAAGCTCATTCTGTCTCATGTCCGAATCAGATTGTGAGCTTTGTTTCATTTTTGTTTTTCCACATAAAAATCTGTGCATATTTTCAAGTGCACAGCAATTGTGCACCCTTTTGAAATGTATGCATTTTTCCTGCGTTGACGAAAGTGCGTTTGTACACATTTTTCAAATGTACGCATTTGAAAACATTTTTCGTTCAAAATATATGGACTACAGATTGGGCTCAGGTCTGCATCTGGTTCCAGGAGGTGTGGATTGGATACATTCTAGTCAAAACCTGAAATAAATTTCCCGGCCATCCCTAGTTTGAACAGATAACCTAGCTACTGCTGGAAACTTGTTAGAGTGGAAGATTCCGGAACGGACAGCCATAGTAACAGATTAGCCTTGATACTAACTGGGAGGACCAAACACCCATGACTGCTTATCATTGCACACTGGAATCAATGATGTCACAGAAACATTTATAATTTGCCAGCTGAGTAGTATATAAATTGAATAAATGAATGAATAAATGAATAAATAAATAACTCCTCCATAATATGAATTTGTCTAGCTTGTAATGCTTGGTTAGCGTTGAATTGAGTGTGATTTAGCCCTCAATTTCTTATCTGGCTTGGATAATAACCTAAGACAGTTTAGCTGCTGCTGTGGCAATGTCCCAGCTATCAGGACCTTGGGAAATGCAATTTTCCCAAGGCACCTGAATCCTCTTAACCACACAGGAAGCTAAGAGGTCCGAGGCTCTTTCGTTGGAGTTGTGTGTGGTGTGTTGCTAATCAAGCAGCATATAATTTATTTGGGGAAACAGCTCACTTTGGCATGTCTAATTCTGAATTGAGCCTCGAGGAATGTGTCCAATTGTGGCCCGGAACAGAGTTGCAAATGTTTTTGATTTCAAAAATATGGCTTCCTGGGAAGGTACCCAGTTTGGAAGGGGTGAAACCAGGACAGACAGCACTGTGAGAAAACCTGGCACATTAGGAGTAGAGACAAGTAGGATCATAACTGAAGGTGATGTGATGGGGCCTTTTCACCCTGAGAGATACCAGGAGACAATGTGGTCTATGTGCCACATTGGGTGAAAGGAAAGACTGATATGACAGTAAGGAAGCTTCCCTCCGATTGGCCAGAAACTTCCAGGGTCCACTTTCTCACAGGTCTAAGCAGCGATGGGACTTTGCTTCTGTGTCCAGGAAAGAGTAAAAGAGCCATCCCAGAAAAGGCATCCCCTTCTCTATGATTGGGGATGCCTCTTGTAAAAATAGGCAGAAGCGGGTTTCTCCTCTCTATGACAGGGAATGATGAATATGTGCTCTAAAATGACACTTCCCATTTTTGTAAATACTTGTATTCAAAATAAGTCACATTAAAAATGAAAACAAAACACCTCCCCGCTGATGCCTGACTCATAAATGGCACATTTCAATCAACATATTTTAAAAGATTAAAATGTCAGCACTTCCCAAACATGACGCATGCCCCTTGGCAAAGATAAGCAGGGACTGCATGTGCTAGATTGCATTTGAAGCTGTCTTATGCAACCTGCATCCATTTTGCAAATATCTTCCACTAGTGCTGGGAGGGCTTTCTAGTCTTTAGAGCCAAAAGGTCTGGAAGTTTGTTTGTTTTCAAATGGAAGTGGAAACTCTGAGCAAGCCCAATGCTGTGCATTTCAAGGAGACACACAGAACTGTCCATACAACAGGAACAATGAAGTTCTATTTATGTAAGTAGATTTCATCAGGGATGTGGGTGTGTGTTTGTGTGAAAGTGAGGTGGGAGGCTCTTGACCCCCAAGGTTTTGTTTTTCTCCAAATGTAGCCATACTTGACATTCCCCCTATGTTCTTTTTCATTGGCAGGCTCCCACATGTTTATTTTATTTTGATCCTTCACCCTTTCCTCGTATTGCAAACTCTCCACTGCAAATCCCACTAACGGGAGGGATCTCCACCATGGAAGGATTGAGTTTGTAAGCTGCTCATGACAACAGATGTTTGCTCTGCCTCCAGAACATTGGATGGTTTGTCCCCCCCCCCCACACACACACACACCTCTTTGTTAGCGAGGTGTGGGGTGCCAAAATTCTTTTCAGGCCTGTGGAATGGCTTGCGCAGGAGAGTATAAATGAAGAAAGGAGGAAGGAGGGGTGAACTTGTACACACCTTTAACATGTATGCCTTTTTGCGTGCCCACTTGGAAATGCACATATTTTTCTAGCAACTTTTTCAACGAATTAGGCATTTCTGTGCACATTGCTCCCACGATCAAAGACACCTCGTGCACTTTCCCCCCGAAATGTGCACCATTTTAGGCACATTTTTGAAATATACCAATTTCATGAGCACATTTGTTTATTTACTGCAGACTGCATCCCAAACTTCAGAAATACATGGATTTCAACCGCCAGCTGCGTTCCAGTTCATGTTTGGTTTCAGAAATGCAGGTTGGTTCAGTTTGCATTGAAATGTGAAATCAAGAGATTTCTCACCCATCCCTACCACTGAGATGCAAGCCTTCATATAATAAGCCAGGTGGGGTGAACATGGTAATGGCCACTGGAGGCAGGTGGCAGAAGCATTCTGATGAGTGTGTGGTTGCTTTGAGCTACCTGTTCCATTTCCCAGAATGCCCAGGGGTGATGCTACATTGAGGATGTGGGGATGGACTTCAATTGGTTTTCCTAGGTTCAGCTCCCGGGATTTTGTTCCACTTTCAGTTGTAGTGCCCGACTCAATCTGCAGCAGATCTGGCAAGTTCATGCATTCTCCCAAACTTCTTGCACATTTTTTTTCCTGCAGGTTCTGCCAGTTGTGCACATTTCCAACAAATCTGTGCAAATTTCAGAGCAATTTGTGTAAATCCAGCCGTAATTTGTGCAAATTGCATAGAAATTTGCACAAATTGCTCAAAAATTTGGGCGATTTGCAGAATCTGTGAAAAAAACTGCACAAAAAGTTTCTGGCGTTCAGGGAAAAGACCATAGCTCAACTCACAAATGCAGAAGTCCATCAAGTCAAAAAGAAGAACAGGATTTGCTGTGATGGACATCCCTATTCTCGGTGCCATCCGTGAGTGCCTCCTTTTTCCCCTTGAACAGGAAAAGTGAAATTTTGAATGTGAAAAAATGTGCACTTTTCCATGGATGGACCCCAAATGCGCAGTTCCCCCATAGGCTGAAGGATGAAAATTCAGGGGTAGTTGATGGAGGGGAAACTCACATTTTCAGAAGTGTGCACTTGTGTTGGAATAGTGAATGCTTAAGGCAGACAGCCCTGAATGTGGGAGTGCACAAGGCAGGGGGAAGAAAGCATAAATCCTCATGGTGGAAAGGAAGACAAGGTCCAGTCCAGGAGCTCAGGAAGGAAGGAAGGAAGATCTCTGTGTTTGTTTTTGTACTGTAGTTAATGAAGTCTTTGCATCAGCATCCCCCACCCTCTGTAACCTGGAACTGAATTTGTGACCATCTTCAGGTGGGCGCGGTGGCTGAGTTTGAAACTTTTGCACATCAGGTGTATGTCCCCGTGAACTGTACTATAAATAAATGTAGCATTGCTTCAGAACATTACAAGGCACCATGCTGCCTTTTACATTGTGAAAAAGAAATAAGAAAAGATAAGAAAGGAGTTTCAAGGTTTCTGTCTACATGCACTTTCCGAATGCATCGTGAAACAAAACTAGGGCTTTACTGGTCAGCATCCAGCTCCTCATGGTGGCCATTTAAGATGATTCTTGGAATCTGATGGTCAACTTTCACCCAGTGTTACCTCCCCAACCCTTCCATATTGACACTTCTAGTCGCTTTGCAACGTGATACTTCAATGTGAAACAAAGCCCTTTTCATGCATTACATTGCATTGTTGTCCCAGGCAATAGGAGAGCTGAATGGAGGGTAGAGAATTTGCTGCCCTCCGGATGTTTTGGACAGCAGCCCCCATTAACCCCAGTGTAGCGATTATAGGAGCTGTAGTCCAAAATATCTGGAGGGTACCATGTTGCCTGCCCCTGGCATAGTGTACGTTGTTATGGAGCCCACTCACCTGCTCCTTGAACTCTGTATTATTCTCTGACACATCACAGTTGTGGTTGAATGTTTTCCGCCGTTGCCCACCTCCTGCGTCACATCCCACAGTTGCGGGTCACTGGCCTTTGCGCTCAGGATATTTACACCTTTCTTCACCTTTGCCCTGATGGGAAGGAGAATTGTTTCAATAACAATAACCACAATAATTCAGTAATACTTAATGGCATATTTCTGCCCATCCTTCACCTTCACAGAAATGTAAAGAGTCTATGCTGGCTGAGGCATGATGGGAGTTGTAGGACTGTTTTCTGTCTAAAGATGAATAGGATTGCACCCTTAAACACTTCTCCATGTAGATATCTTGATACTTTGCACATTATTGGCTGTCCACGCACTGCCTGGATAGGTCAGTTGCAATCAGGCTCACAATGGCCCAAGTTTGATTGGGGGGGTTACAATTTCCTCCGGAGTCGGAGGTTGCTCTTTCCACCAATGAAGCGCAGCAGAGACACGTGTGCCGGGTTTTGTTATTGATTAGGGGTGACATTTTCTCTGGACAAGGTGCAATAGAGGACAGGAGGTTGGGGGAAAAAATGTAAAGGAAAGGGGAGGGGGAGGTGTGTGTGGGGGGGAAACAAGACCCAGCTCTGGCAACGAAGCCATTTTTGTTAATTAACCGCCATATCGAACATTAGGAAAAGAGGCCTCTCTTTTCACACAGGCGTTGTATAATGGCCATTTAAAGGCAGGGAGAGTCCAGGAGGGAAATGGGTTATCCATAGTAAGGGAAATCGATGCGGTGATGGCACTTAGTGGTTGCATGGGGTGGCTGGAATGCCCCAAACACTAACCTTCGAAATAAATATGTGGAAGTCTGATCTGCTACGCTCCCCCTCCCAGATTCCCTCCCCCTCCCTCTCTCTCTCTCCCCCTCTCAGTTTTATATAGTAAGGTCAAAAGACAAGGTAGAATTAGGTCAGGAAGTGAAAGAGGTTCACGTCTCTGTGGTTTTTTAAATTATTTATTTATTTATTTATTGCATTTTTATACCGCCCAATAGCCGAAGCTCTCTGGGCGGTTTACAGAAATTAAAACCATTCAAAACCATTCAAAATATAAAACAACAACAGGTTGGCTGTTTGTTAGTTCTCTGCATGAAGGGGAAAAAAATCACAAAAGTCTCCCTCATTGAAGTTTACACAGTTTGGGCAGTCCACATCCAACGGTCACGAGAGGGAATTGTGAGTGAGCAGCGATAAAAAGTAATTATTTCTCCATGCATTTATTGGATTCATTTTTGTCCTGCCCTTTCCTTGAGGTGCCATTTGCTGGGGGACATGGGAGGGAGGGGGCTGTGGCACTCATGTCCTGCTTGCGGGTTTCCCCAGGGCTGCTGGTTGGCCACTGTGTGGACAGAATACTGAACAAGATGGATGCTTGGTTTGCCCCAGCAGGGCTCTTCCGATATTCTTTTGAGTTGCTAAGGGCCATGTGCGTTATTCGCCTCCCCTGATCTGCATCTTATCCCCATAACAACTCTGAAGGTAGGTCAGCCTGAAAGGGAATGCACAGTGAAACTTGTTTCTAGTTGCACCAGCTCCCAAATGCATGAATGTTGTCCAATCCCCTTGGTGGCCTTCCATTCCACTTGCCATTTGGAAGTTACCACCGGGTAAGAGTGAGCGCAGCGGTGTCAAACCTCTGGCCTAGCAGTGAAAACTTGTCCACCTGGGCTCCCAATCCAGGCTTCTGGGGTTAAGCTGATATTTTGGGGATGTTGGCTCCTCCCCTTTTGTCTTTGGTCCCACCCACCACTGGAATGCGATCCCAGAGTCCTTCTCCAAAATTGAATCCATCCCTTGGTTTGAATGAAGCAATAATGTAATAGTTTTATTTGTTTTAAATGTTTTATTTATTCTATGTTATGGTCTCAGTATTTATATTTATGTTTGTTCCCCAGAGGGAGAGGCGGGTTAGAAATAAATAAGATTATTATTATTATTATTATTATTATTATTATTTTCACCATATCTAGGGACTCTCTCTCTCTCTCTCTTAATATGCAGCCTGCACAAATGTTTTGACACACTTGTAAGTCTGATCACTACTTCAGGACATCCTTTTTATTGGTTCTAATAAAGGTATTACCATACCGTTCCTTCTGGGAGAAAGGGAGATACAGGGATAAGACAATTTTAGTGAGCGGAATGGAATTATTAGTATTCTTAGAACCACCAGCACTACTACTGTTCGCTTACCTTCCTTTTGAATTCTCAAGTCATTCATGACCAATACTTTTATTGTGTGGTCTGTGGGGATAGTGATATGACTTTAAATGAGCTTAAGTCACCAGGAGCCTGGGCTAGAGGGTGGGATATAAATATGATATAGATGGACAGATAAATAGATAGATAGAATCATTGGGGTGTGTTCAGTTGTACCATAAGACATTATTCTAGGGGAAAAAATTCTCCTTGTGTCGAACGATTTTACACTTCATCTTATTAAACATTGCCCCCTTTTGGCTGCTCTTTGTCAGTGCCTCAATTTAATTTCACACACACACTCACACACACACACACACACACACACAGAGAGCAGCAACTTTGGTAAAAAGATTTGCTATATAGTACTTGGGTCCCAGCTTTGGGAGAGCAATTTACATTAACATCTTGCCTCTGAATGGTCATATGGGAGTAAAGGGTTAGATTTTACCAGAGCAGGGTGATAGGAGTCTCAGTTGTGTTGTGAACATTATCATCATCATCATTGTCATCATGGTAACAAAGCAGGTCATAGTGCAACTGCACCCTCCCACCCATGTTCCCCAGCAATTGATGCACACAGGCTTACTGCCTCAAATACTGGAGATAGCACACAACCATCAGGGCTAATAGCCATTGATAGCCTTCGCCTCCAGGAATTTATCCAACCCCCTTTTAAAGCCATCCAAATTGGTGGCCATCACTACATCTTGTGGTAGTGAGTTCCATGATATAACTATGTGCTGTGTCAAGAAGTCCTTCCTTTTATGTGTCCTGAATCTCCCACCAATCAGCTTCATGGGATGACCCCGGGTTCTCGTATTTTGAGAGAGGGAGAAAAATGTCTCCCTATCCGCATTCTCCATACCAGTTCTTCAGCACTCTTTGCAAAAAAAAACACTTGCCCTCACTTGCCTTCGCTGACCATGCAGCCAAATCTGTATTGCTCACTTGCATGTTCCCCAATTTGGTAATAAGCCTAATCCAGGAAGGAGAAAACTGCAGAAGCTAAGGGCAGCAATGGCACCAAAGAGCATAATATTCATGTAATCTATCTGATTTATAGGAGTGGGACAACTACCCTGGCCGAATTGGTAGTTTGAACCTGAAAATGGAAACTGGAGAGCAATTGGTGTGGCTCCACCACTTCTCCTGTTGACCTGTTTTGAACAAAAGTCATAGCTCCATGGTAGAACACACACTTTACATGCAGAGGGTCCCAGGTTCAGACCCTGGAATCTCCAGGTAGGGCTGGCAGAGAGCCTCATCTGAAAACCTGGAGCGGTCCAGCCAGTCAGTATAGACTGGCCTTCACCCGTGTGGGATGAACCAAGTAACAAGAGGATCAAGGGCAAAGGATGAACCAACCCAGGAGATCCACAGCCCATTGCTAAGGAAGGTCCCTAGGAATGTAGCCCAGAGGTAGAGCGCCATCTTTGAATGGGGATGACATTCAATACTTGGCATCTCCAGGTAAGGCCACCAGCCTTGCCTGAAATCTTGGAGAACTGTTGCCAATCAGTGTTGGCAGTGCCAAGCTAGATGGGCAAATGGTCTGGCTGGTATAATAGGCAGCTCCTTCTGTTCCTAAAAAGTTGCACTTTCCCCCTCTGCTGCTAGCACAAAGCTGTGCTTTAGCCCTGCCAAGAGAATCGCCATCTGTTTCTGCTCCCATTTAAGTGAACACATTTCTGTCTGTCTGTGTTATCTATCATCCATCCATCTATCTACCTATCTTATCTATCATTTCTCTATCACATCTATCATCTGTCTGACTGTCTTTAAAATCAAATAACTAGAGAAAATGTGTAACGGACCTCCTTTTCCTAAAATGTAATTCCAAGTACGTTGGAGAGCCAGTGTGGTGGAGTGGTTCGAGTGTCGGACTGGGACTCGGGAAATCCGGGTTCTAATCCCCATTCCACCCAAAGAGCTTCGGCTGTTGGGTTGCATAGAAATGTGACTAAAAATAAATAAGTAAATAAATTGTTCTGCAGCACTGGAGAAGAGCAACATCTTCCCGTAACGTACCAGTTGACTGACAATTTGGCGGCACTATCGAAGTTTGGATGGAGTAGAATATAACAGATGCTGTTTTCCCTATCATGAAAAGATGACATTGGAAGAATATGTACCCACTGAATTCCTGCCAGTCTTGTATTTCTGAAAGTCCCAGGTGCTCTACATGGGGCTGCCTTTGAAGACTGTTCTGAACCTTCACTGACACGTAATATGGCAGCCTGAATTTCAAAGGGCCAGGACCAAGTAGCTACCTACAACCCAGGACTCTCCATATTTATTATACTACATATCACATCACCCCTGACTATTGGTCATGGGGCCAATCTGAGTAGGCAGGAGATATTTAAACATATTGGATTGGATCCAGATTTAGTCATGTTTAAGAACAGACCCGCTGAAATCAGTGGGACTCAAGTGAGACCAATTCAGCCTTATACAAGCTGTCTCCTTCCAGATGGACTGCAAGCCCCATCATCCCCAGCCATGATGACGGGAGTTGTAGTCCAACACACCTGGGATTCTTAGAATTGTGATCTAAACGCATCAGGTTAGAAAAGGCTGATATCATAATGCCCCTAAGATGTCTACACTGCTTTCCAGATTTGTTTCAACTGGGGTAGATATTTGAAATAAATAAATAATTTGGAATTCACCCAGTGCTATCCTAAGCATGTCTACTCAGGGGTAAAGTCTGTGGGCTTACAGTCTAGTAAGTAAATATGCTTAGTATGGCATCCAAAATTCCTCAGCTTCTCCTTCCCACCTAGTTATATGAGTGGCAAGAATACAGACAGACCTACTTTACAAGGTTGTTTTAAGTAGGGATGTGCATGCCCGAAAATATCATATTTTATCGTTATTGGAATTTCAGACCAAAAAAATTATCACCTCCGATAATATCGTAGGTTAATCGTATTGTCTTCACGATAATTATCGGAAATCTGATATTTAATTTGCAGCCCCATTGTGCCCTATAGAGCTGATTTTTTTCTTTTAGAAAAAATGCCTATAACTTCTATATTTTCAAAGTTACAGGCTTGAAACTTGGTCATAATGCTTACGGGGTATACCTAAGTATGTGTATGAAATTTGAGATCAAGCCCTCCAACCCTCGATTTTATATGAATTTATTAAAGAACGTTTAAGTTCTGACAGGTCAAAAGTTGCAGGATCTTTCAAAAATTCTTATAAAATACAGGGGTGGAGGGATTGATCTGACATTTGGCACATATGTGTAGCAACATGTGCTAGACGTGTGTAGGAAATTTGAGATCGATCCCTCCAACCCTCGATTTTATATGAATTTTTTAAAGATCCTGCAACTTTTTGACAGGTCTGAATGAACGCACGTGAAAGCCACCTTCCAATATATGGCTTTTCTCTGGTAGTCCTTCAGAGAGAAGACTGTATTCACCTGGCAATCCTGGCTAGAGGTTTCCAAGCAGAGACTGGGCCATGTGTGGGGGACGCTCTAGTTCTAAATTCACTGCAGGGGTGGTGGTGAACTAAATTTCTTAAGAACATAAAAAAGCCATGCTGGATCAGACCATGGGTCTGTCTAGACCAGCATTCTGTTCACACAGTGGCCCCAAGCAGGACATGAATGCACCCTCTTGCCCATGTTCCCCAGCAACTGGTGTACATAGGCATAATGCTAGAGGTAGCATATAGCCATTGCCATTGAGAGCCTTCTCCAGGAATGTGTTCCATCCCCTTTTAAAGCCATCCAAAATGGTGGCCATCGCCACACCTTGTGGTAGCAGATTCCATAATTTGGCTATGTGCTGCGTGAAGAAGTACCACCTTTTATCTATCCTGCATCTCCCACCAATCAGCTTCATGGGATGGCCCTGTGGGATTCTAGCATTGTGAGACAGAGAAAGGAAAACGCCTCCCTATCCACAGTCACCACACGCCATGCGTAATTTTGCACACCTCCGTCGTGTCTCCCTTGAATTGCCTGTTTTTCAGCCCAAGCTAACCTTCCCTCATAAGGGAGTTGCTCCAGCTTAGAAGCTCCCACCACCACACCTCCAATGTAACGTTTCTATAGAGCCACTGCTGAGCAGCCATATATAGTTGTGTAGGGCTGACATAGCCTTATGGAACAGCCTTGAGGATTGCTGACTTCAAGCGACAGGATTTTATTTTTGTTTTAAATTCCTCCCCCAGAAAAGCTGTCATTGTTTAATCACACCAAGTAAATTTGCTTGCTGCTAGACAATATATGTATATTTTTAAAGCCAGCCTCTGAACCCAGTATTCCTGTGTTTTATTTAAGAAAAGCTGAAACCTAACAAAACAAAATGAAAAAAAAAACAACCAAAACCCAACTTTCTTCAAGCAATTAACAGCATCTTGATAAGTGGGATTGAAGCATAGCCCTGTGGTGTAGCTAGACGGGTTTCGGAACTATTTGAACTCTGTCAAATCAGAACTGCTAGCTGATCAAAGCATAGTCTCGGGCGCAAGAGTATTGTGTTATATACACACACAAAAAGAACGTGGGGCGGGATAAAGATGCAGCACTGATCATTACTTACCCCAGCCCGGTGCATGCTGGGAGTTGTAGTCCAACACACCTGGAGAGCACCAGGTTGGGGAAGGCTGGTATTACAGCCAGTGGAAGCTGGTGGCGCCAATGCCAGTGAGGTGGTGAATCCTCTCTGGGTTCCAGGCAGAACCAGACAGAACTCTGAAGGAGCTTGGGTAGCCATGATTAAACTACAATGTTCATCATTTCAGATCATCGGTCTTGACGGCTGGGGGATGATGGACCTTGCGATCCACCAATAGGAAGGGTCTCAAATTTTGAAGGATGCTGCTTTATCGTTTTCTACATCTCCCGTTCTTCCTTGTCTTCCACAGAGCACCATCTCTCAGCTCCCTAACTTCCCCCTTCACCGACATCAGCTCAGCTTGCTCCCTGCAGGGGTTCACATCATTTCATTTCAGCATGATGCCCCCCAAATGCAATTGCATGTGACAGGATCCCAGCGCACACGAGCACCTGGCTTCGGGATCCACAGGCTGGTGCCTCAGCGAAAGAGTTGAGTCTTGAGGAATCGCCGGAACAACCTACATGGCATCTGGGATAGAGATGGATACGTTCTAGCGCGCAGAGCTACATCGGTGCTCTAGGGGAAACGTGAGCATGTTGTGCAGGGACTGGAGCGGAAACAAAGCCCTACATTTGGCTATCAGAAGAAATTATGCAAATTAAATACATGCATGCGAAATGACACCATCTATTTTTAGCACTGAATTGCGATCTTCCCTTAGCCTGGATTTCATTTTTGTCAGACACAAGGGATACATCCAACCTTGCTTGCGTTTGTGTGTTCAGAACTGGGTTTTAAGGACACAGGGGCTCAATTCGGACGACACAACAAACAACTGGTGTGGGGGAAACAAGCATCAGTTGTTTTGACTATTGTGTCATTCCAGTGCTGCCATAGTCAACTCAGCGCTGATCCTCATCCACACCACAGTAGGTTATTTATTACCATGTTGTGTGGGGAGTACCCCCTAGGGTTAGGGCTAGGGTTAGGGTTAGTCAACCCACCATTGACTATCGTGTCGTCCGAATTGAGCCAGGGAGTGTATTTGTTACATTTATATCCTACTTTTATTCCAAGGAGTTCACAGCAACATACATCTCCCCCCCACACACACAAATTCTGATCTCACAACAACCCAGTAAGGTAGGCTGGCTTGAAAGATAGGCTTCTCCTAGGTCAGCCAGTGAGCTTCACACCCAAGGAAGGATTTGAACCTGGGTCTCCGGGTTCCTAGTCCAAGATGCCAGCTGCTACCACACCAATTTACAATGCTGGGAAGAAACTGAAAATAATTAGACTGGCATGGAATTAGTATGACTTTTCTTTAATAAACAACTCCTGGTACATTGTAGGTACTTTTTAACAATTGGTAAGGAAGACAACATGTAGGAACTGCAGAAAACAGTGGCAGTGTGGAATGGTCCTGCTCAGTGTTTCAGCCAGCAAGCCCGCCACACCCACTTCTAGGACTCCATTCCATTCCATCTCCTCCATTTTCCCTCCCCCCTCCTTTCTCTAACAGATACTGCACACACTCAGTCCTCAATGGGTTATTTTGCTTTTCTTGCACATGTGCCTCCTTCAGTATCCAGATTCACACACACACAAACACACACACAGCATTTCTTTTCTGTAGTTCTGCAAACCTTGAAGTTTCTCCAAACATGACTGATTCCCACTTGGGCTACGGTCCTCTCAGCACCTGGCAGGTGAGTTTGGTATTGGAAGGAGTGATAAAGCCCAGCTTCCTGCCCCAAGATATAACCCCCCCCCCAAAAAAAAAACCTTCTGAGAGTCAAGCCTGCTTAACTGCACCCCATTTTTCACAGCTTACCTGGTCCTCCTCCTCCTCCTCCTCCTCCTCCTCTCCATTTTATCCTCACAACAACCCTGTGAGTAGGGTGACCAGATAAAATCCAGGTCAGGGCTCATGTAACTTTAACAGTTGTAGAGAAAAGGGAATTTCAGCCAGTGTCATTTGTATGCAAT
Source organism: Anniella stebbinsi (assembly GCA_029215795.1). Taxonomy (NCBI): domain Eukaryota; kingdom Metazoa; phylum Chordata; class Lepidosauria; order Squamata; family Anniellidae; genus Anniella; species Anniella stebbinsi. Next base: position 17,889,194 of record JARDYH010000010.1, read on the forward strand.
TAGTTCCTGGTGAAATTCCCTCTTCATCACAACTGTTAAAGTTGCAGGCACTATACTAAAGTGACCATATACAAAAGAAGGCAGGTAGGTTAGGTTGAGAGCCAGTGACTGGCCCAAAGTCACCCAGTGAGCTTCACGGCCAAGTGGGGACTAGAACCCAGATCTCCCGGTTCCCAGTCCAACACTTTAACCACTACACTGCATTGTTTCTTGGAAACTATAGATAGTTGATACATGATATATGATACATGATTGGAGAGAGAGAGAGAGAAAGAGAGAGAGAGAGAGAGAGAGGCCTTCTACAGATAATCTAAAGTTTGCAGCCATGTTTATCTCCTCTCATTTCCATTTCTTTGTAGGTGCTTTCAAGGATTATCCCCCCATAGGCTGTGAAAACCTTAACACAAGCATCAGCTCCCAAGGCAGATGGCTAGGAGGAGCAGCAGCGTGACCTGCCAATGGGCAACAAGAGGCTCAGCCGCCTGCAAGGCAGCCAGAAGGTTTGATAACCCCGAGACAACTGTTCCGTTCCTTTGAAGGGTCTTTGATCAAACAACCCAAGAGTTATGGGGCTGCGCAGCAGCTAGGGATATCTAGAAATGACAAGCGCACAAGGGGAGGACATGAATAATATAGAGGAGAAGCCATCATTTGCCATGCTGCAGGAAAACGTTCCTGCTCCTTACAAAAGAGGGGATTTATCTTTCTTTGATCGGAGGCGACGAAGCCGGAATACTAATTCAATCAAATGAAATCCGGTGAGGGAAATAAGAGAAAAAACCCTGATCTATTTCAGCATCACGTCCATTGTCCAGTGATGGAATTGTACGGCGGACAGTGCTGGTAGCCTGATCTCAAAAAGTGTGTGTATGTGTGTGTGTAGTTTGGCTGCCTGAATTACAGTGAATGGGCCAATTCCCCAACTATGAAATGGCAGGCTGACCAGATAAAATCCAGGTCAGGGCTCATGTAACTTTAATAGTTGTAGAGAAAAGGGAATTTCAGCCAGTGTCATTTGTATGGAATTCGTTCCTGGTGAACTTCCCTCTTCGTCACAACAATTAAAGGTGCAGGCACTATACTAGAATGACCCTATACAAAAGAAGGCAGGGCCCCTGCAACTTTAACTGTTGTGATGAAGAGGGAATCTCACCAGGAACTAATTGCATGCAAATGAAACTGGCTGAAATTCCCTTTTCTCTACAACTGTTAAAGTTACATGAGCCCTGACCTGGATTTTATCTGCTCACCCTATGAAATGGAGAACAGAGACTCGAGCAGAGCATATTCATGATTCTTGATGGCTGGACAATTCTCTCTCTCCGCTGCCTTGGGAAAATGACATTCATCAGCCAACAGGAGGGATAAAGAAACCATTTTTGCCATTTGAATTTGGATACAGAGGGCCCAAGCACTACGACAAAGTTCAGACTGAGAGCCTTTGACTGGCCCGATTTCTGCATTGAGCAGGGAGTTGGACTCAATGGCCTTATAGGCCCCTTTCAACTCTACTATTGTATGATTCTATGAAGTCACTCAGGGAGTTTCATGGCCAAGCGAAAACTAGTACCCCGAATACTGAAGGCCTAGTCCAACACTCTAACCACTACACCACACTGGCTGTCTAAATTAATCCACTGTTCATGGACCAAGGATTACTGGCTCCTCTATGCTACATTGGCTACATTGGCTATATTACCAACATTTAGTATGGTAGTTCCCACAATGCCCCCCTACATAGTTTCTCTCTTACTGGGGCTGCCATTTTAATTTCTCACAATGCCTCGGATCAACATGATGACAGGGGCATTGTAGGAAGTCAAGATGGTGAGTTTCTAGGGCCAGCCACCGAGTATTCATCAAAACACCACTGCCGCTACTGCTACCTACTTCTACCACCATCAGGTAAGCCTGCCCGGGGGGGAGGGTGTCCAACCTACATCACTTTTACAACCCCCACCCCCCTCAATTGTGGTACTGGCTCTGGTATTGGATTTGTAAAGGCCTGTTCATACATATGAGCGATAAACATGACTGCAAGATATATAAACACACCCAGAGAGCTTCAGCTATGGGGTGGTATAGAAATGTAATATAATAATAATAATAATAATAATAATAATAATAATAATAATTCTGGCAGGAATGGACTATATGGACAGACACAATATAGCTGTAAAAATAATTCACCAACAACTGGCCATCAAATTCAACCTTCTCAAACAACCTACAATTCACCCGACACAATCTTGGAAAATGCAGATCATAAAATATACTGGGACAGAACAATTCATACCGACAAGACAATACCTGGCAACCAACCAGACATAACGGTCATAGACAAAAAAGAAAAAAAAACTACGTACCTCATGGACATAGCAATACCGAATGACAAAAATGTTGTTGAAAAGGAAGAAGAAAAGAGAGACAAATATACACCAATGGCCATGGAAGTCAAAGAACTATGGCAACAGGAAAAGATCACAATTATTCTTTTAGTCACATCAGTCATCAGCATCACATCAAAAAAACTATACAGAACACCTTCAGAAACTGGGCCTACCAAAATACATGCACACCAACATCCAGAAAGCAGTCATACTTAAAACAGGCTCAATCGTCAGGAAATTCCTGAATCAATGAAAGACAGCATGACTTGGCAAAGCCAGTCATGTCCGTCTAGAAAAAACCGCTATGAGCGAGAAAGAGATATGAGAAGAAGAAGAAGAAGAAGAAGAAGAAGAAGAAGAAGAAGAAGAAGAAGAAGAAGAAGAAGAAGAAGAAGGAGACATACAGAAAATGGAAACAATGAGGAATCACTACAGCATCCTAGCCCAACCTGATGCCTTCCAGGTGGGTTGGACCACAACTCCCAAACAAGAACGGAACATGTTTTTGTACAAATGCAAGTCCTAAGAGAGAGATGGATGCTATTACATGCAGGGAAAGAGTGTGCTATGAGTTTGGGCAGAAAGGTCATTTCAAAGAAGAGTATCCCAAGTCGAGCGCACCCTCTGATAGTCAACCTGTTCATCAGACAAAATTGGCAGTTAAAGATGAAACAGAGGTTACCACCACCCAAAAAAATTAAACACGCATAAGCATCTGTACTAAGAAATACTGAGGAGGTTAATGCAATGTGTAGAGATCCTCTTCAGGTGAAAGAGAAGACAGCGTTGGGGATGTTAGACCCAGGTTCATCAGTGACTTTATGAAAAACTGTTCGAGTTTCGTGCATAGCTGGCTGGGGGAGTCTGGGATTTGTAGTCCAACACATCTCAAGAGGATCTGGTTGGAGAAGGCTGCCCTAAAACATGGTCTTTTACAAGGCTGGCTTCCCTCACACCCCTAAGCAGACAGCATCCAATCCAATCCAGGCTGCAAGAATGAATGTTGCATTTTCTCCTGCTCTTGAGCTGAACCTCACTATAAATTACCCTGTCTCATAAGATACCCCCTTTTTTGTTATCAAATATATATAAAAATCCTTTCTTTAACAGCCTTGTAAGAGTCCTCGAAGCACTTACCAAATTTTGCCCAATTGTTTTTACTGCCACTCGAAACCGACGAAGGGATTTTGTCTTGTTTTTCTAAATGAAGAGAGCTCCCTATTCTTTCAAGTTCAGAAGGCTCTGCTCTGGTCTAGCTCGATCTCACTCAGGGACACTTAATGGGTGACAAGGCAGTTTATGGGATGATGAAGAACAGTCCTCATTTTGCCTTCGACAGCTTTCGATTTGAATTTCAGATAGAAGCAGAGGGGCAGCTTTGGAAGGCTTTTCTCCTGTCTCCCCAGTTGATTCAACATATGACCCTGGGCAAGTAGCTTTACCATGGAACAGCTTGGATTCCATAACCAATCTGCTAATAGATATCAATGTTTCATATTTATTTCCTTCTTCCTCGTTTGTTTTTAGTCCGTCGTTATAATTCTTAGCCGCACTCTCTGCCTTGAAGGTACCCAGCCAGGCTGGTTTGAGACCAATCTTTTGTTGTTATTGTTGAATGATGATACATTGCAAACACAATTACAGCTTCATAAATTGTGTAAGTCCAGTCATAGGTTACAAGATTGGCAAATATTCCAATATATACAACTTATCAAGTCACTCGATCTCCTACATCAGTCTTCTCCTTTTTAATAATATGATGAAATCATAAATGTAGTCCTTTCTTAATCTAATCTTTTAATCTCACCTTTCCTTAGTTCCTCTTGAATTTACCAATAAAGTGGTATCTCTGATTCATAAACCCTAAAAAAAGGCTTTCTAGTTACTAAAGTGATGCCCTTTGGGGCAATCCCCCACCCCCAGCTTCAAGAGTAACCTGATGGGATCTGAGCTAGAGGTGACCAACCAAGAAAAAGATCTTGAGGTTGTGGTGGACAGCTTAATGAAAATGTCAACCAAATGTGAGACTGCTGTAAAGAAGGCAAACTCCATGTTGGGCATAATTAGAAAAGGATTTGAGAATAAAACTGCAGTATCATACTGACTTTACACAAATCCGTGGTGTGACCACACTTAGAATACTGTGTACAGTTCTGGTTACCACACCTCAAAAAAGATATTGTGGAGCTGGAAAAAGTGCAAAAAGGGGCAACTAAAATGATCAAGGTACTAGAACATCTCCTGTATGAGGGAAGATTACAAAAGCTGGGATTGTTCAGCTTGTTAAAAAGGAGGCGAAGGGGAGACATGATAGAGGTGTACAGAATTATGCTTGGTGTGGAGAATGTGGATAGGGGGGACATTTTCCTCCCCCTCCCATAATACTAGAACCCAGGGTCATCCCATGAAGCTGATTGGTGGGAGATTCAAGGCAGATAAACGGAAGGACTTCTTCACACAGTGCATAGTTAAACTATGGAATTCACTATCACAAGATGTGGTGATGGCCACCAATTTGGATGGCTTTAAAAGGGGGTTGGATAAATTCCTGGCTGTCAAGCGCTACTTCCAGTATCAGAGGCAGTAAGCTTATATGCACCAGTTCCTGGGGACCATGGATGGGAGGTTGATGTTGCACCTTTGTCTTGCTTGTGGGTTCCTGGTTGACAATTGGTTGGCCACTACGTGAACAGAGTGCTGGACTAGATATGTTATGTAAAGATGCCGATCTCTCTCTCTCTTTTTTTTAATGAGATGTCCCTTTTTGTATTTGATATCTGCTCCATCCTCTTGAATTTTCTTTGTCCTTTTTTTATCCCATTTGCCACTACTGCAAATCTCAGCTTATATGAATATATATCCCTTCTCCCCCCCCCCCCGCCCCGTGCCAGGATAATGGCCATTCCATTATACTCCCTCTGCCCATGCTGTTAAAAACATGAAGTGCAAAATCGGATTCATTACCTAAGTCCTCTGAAGAGAGGTGGCATTAAGCCGATCAGATCCCATTAAGAGTTCAAGTCTCATTTCTTGTCGGCTCCTTGTTCTAATTAGTTGATTATATCAGTGCCTATGCCAGATAGAGAATGAGGTCTTTGTGTCTACAGTTGCTGCCATGTCAGTAGAAGGGAATGTTATCCAAAGAGACTTAGCTTTTGAACTCAGGTGTGTGTGTGTGTGTGTGTGTGTGTGTGTGTGTGTGTGTGTGTTGAGAGAGAGAGAGAGAGAGGCTGCATTCGGACAACACATTAAGCAACTGGGGGGGGGAACAATCATCAGTTGTATTGACTATCGTGTTGTCTGAATGCTGAGATAATCAACTCAGTGCTGATCCTAATCCACACCACAGTTGATTATTTATTACCATGTTGTGTGGGGAGTACCCCCAGATGAACAACTGTAAAGTTGATTATTACCCCACCATTGACTATCATGTTGTCTGAATGCAGCCAGAGAGTGGTGATGGGTACCTTTCAGTTCTGATCTTCCCCCCCTCCTTCTACTCTTTTCTTCTGTTCCTAAATAGGGAACAACTAGGAGCCAGGGCTGACTCTTGCCCATTCACTGGGGAGCACGTAGCCATTTGCCCAGGGCCAAAACCAACATTACTTTCAGTCCACAGATCTAGCAGCTATGACTTTTATCTACCATTTTTTACTTTAGAGGAGGTGCAGTGACTCCTACTTGGATTGGGGCTTTAAGATTGGCTGGGGGAGGTTTAGAGGGTCCTTTAGGATTTGTAATCCAGCTCCTTGCCCTTACTGTAGAGTTAAAAAGTGGTTTTTGGAGGAGGAGGAGAAGGAGATGGTGAAGGAGGAGGAGGAGGAGGAGGAGGAGGAGGAGGAGGAGGAGGAGAAGAAGAAGAAGAAGAAGAAGAAGAAGAAGAAGAAGAAGAAGAAGAAGCAGAAGCAGCAGCAGCAGCAGCAGCAGCTGTTGGATGTAGATTTAAAGTAATTTCTGTTTTGGCCGTCAATCAGGTTTTGAAAGGACATTTTGCATCGGAATGTCTCGGTGTCTGAAGCAGGGCCAGGGCCAAGGGTAGGCATGGTTGGACACATGCCCAGATAAGAGCTTTTCCCAGCTCAGCAAAGAGAAAGGGAGCTATGAAATATTCTCCCCTCAACTGTATGGATGAGTTGAGGAGGGTGGGTGAGTGAGTGGGAAGGGTGCCTGTGAGTGTAAGAATGGGGTGTGTTTGGGAGGAATGGATGAATGAGTATTGGTTCACAAGCTGAATATGAATCTACAGTGTGATGTGGCTGCAAAAAAGAAAAGAAAAGCCAATAATAATGCTGCAATAATAATGCTATTTGGGCTTCCAAATCGCATGAGGTAGTGCTTCCCCTTTATTCAGCACTGGTTAGGCACCATCTTGAGTATTGCATCCAGTTCTGGGCACCACACTTCAAGAAGGATGCAGACAAGCTGGAGGGGGTTCAGAGGAGGGCAACGAGGATGATCAGGGGTCTGGAAACAAAGCCCTATGAGGAGAGACTGAAAGAACTGGGCAGGTTTAGCCTCGAGAAGAGAAGACTGAGGGGAGACATGAGAGCACTTTTCAAATACTTGAAAGGTTGTCACACAGAAGAGGGCCAGGATCTCTCCTCGATCATCTCAGAGTGCAGGACGTGGAATCATGGGCTCAAGTTACAGGAAGCCATATTCCAGCTGGGCATCAGGAAAAACCACCTGACTGTTAGAGCTGTAAGACAACGGAACCAATGGCCTAGGGAGGTCGTGGGCTCTCCCACATTAGAGGCCTTCAAGAGGCAGCTGGACAGCCATCTGTCAGGCATGCTTTAAGGTGGATTCCTGCATTGAGCAGGGGGTTGGACTCGATGGTCTTTGAGGCCTCTTCCAACTCTACTATTCTATGATCCTATGATCTGGCCCCTGATGTCTGAGCCCAGAATCTATCTGGTCTTCCAGCCAGAAGAAAATTTCCCCAACCTGAGTGTAGACAATACTGACCAGAAGGCAACTTCCTGTTTTCCTATGAAAGACTTTTCTCTTCAGCACTTTCCCGACGTTAAGCAGAATCCCTCCCGTAGGTTTGCTTTTTTTTGGACTTCATTTATTCCTCTTTATCACCCAGAAGATCCACCGTTGGGAAATGCATCAGTTTTTTTAATTTTGCCTCACTGTTTGTTAGGAGGAATAAGAGGGAAGAGCCGCCTCGGAGTTCTCTCGATTTCTCGGAGGATAAACCCCAAAATGAAGCTGAAATGAGAGACACCGGGCTGGGTAATGTGGCTCTAAGTGGTTTTCTATTGCACTCGACTTCTTATTACAGAGCTTGCCTGCTCTCCAGCATCACAGGGGCTCCCAATTCTCTTCCCGCTTAGTTTTTCAATCAGTGACTCGGAGATCAGAAAGTAAAGAGACCGCGAGGCACGTCCCTCCGACATAGGAAGCATCGTCGGCACCAGATCAAAACAGGCCGCTTGAAACCGGAGCCATTTACACATGTGCTTGTTAAGCAGTCAGGCTCAGGAACTGTGAGGGAGGTAAAAGGTCAACAGCCCTCTTGACAGAAGCCATCCCTTGCTTGGGCTGCCTTTTTAGCCTCCTCCTCATCTTCCAAAATTGGGAAGCGCTGAGTAGAGCAGCTGGACGGCCTTTAAAAAAGGCTCTAAACATCTAGGCCGTCTTTCCCAAGCCTGGGCCTTCCAGTTGTGTCAAATTACATTCCCCACCATCAACAACCAGCACACTTCTCCTAGATCATATTGGGGGGGGGGGGGAGAGACTGCTCCCTTCCCCAATCTGATCTAGGATAAAAGGAGAGATATTCATTTGTGCTATTGCCTGTTCGCAGTAAATAATGCTTGTTTTCTTGGAACAGTGCTGATAAAATCTAGCCCATCCTCTCAATCCCCTCCAAAATATGGGTGTGGGTGGGGTAAGCTTTGTCCACTCAGAAGGAGCTAACCAAACTAGCCAACTTTTGTCCAAATATGCCCCCAAGTCCTAGGTTTCACCAATTTGCCCATTCTGGTCACTTTGGAAAACATCCGAAGCTTGGGAAAATGACTCTAGTCTCTGACTCAGAACTGAGCTGAATCATGATGTCATTCCAGTGCTCCAAGCCGCTGTGACCCCAAAGAAGGCAGGTTCCAGGGGAACATCCTCTCTCTCTCTGCTCAACCCTACAGAATTTCATTGGAAGGCTGCCTATCACCTTTGCCAGATTTAGTCTACAAACAGAGATACTGAAGAGAATAGATACGTCGGAGAGAGACACCTCTTGAGATCAGAGGCATTAGAGTCCTTTTCATTAGCCACAACATCAACACAAAGCCACAGCAATATCAATAGATTCCTCTCCCTCCCTGCTCACCCCCATGGGTCGATGATCTAATGAGATACACATGAAACCAGAAAATAGCTATCAGCTCCGGGCTCATTGGATTTACTCATTTGGGGTCTTCTGGTGAGAGATGCTGATGAGAAGGGCATCCTCCCCCCCCCATAAAAAATGGGGGGGGGAGATCTTTGGTCCTCTCGCACACTCCTTGTAAACAATTTGCGATTCCAGGGGTCTGCAGGAAATGGCCTCAGTTTGACAAACTCCTTGAGAAGGCACTCTATTACCAAATCAGTATGCTTAAAGAGCTAGCATGGGTGATAGGAGGAAAAGATCAGTATATAATTATGGGCTCAACTCTAGTGATGAGAGAGAAACTCATCCAGTTCACATTTTAACACAAACTTACCGTATTTCGCCCCACTACGTAAATTAAAACTATGTTACCCTTTGAAATCCTCCATGCTCCACAAATTTCAATGGAGTTCTCCAATCAAAAATGAATACAAGAATGTTAGTGTTGGGTAAAGTAGACTTAAAAAAATGAATCTTTAGCGTAGCACAGAGAAACTGATGAGAACTGTTTGAAAGCTCTATTATTATTATTATTATTATTATTATATTTATATCCCGCCTTTTCCCCAATACTGGGACTCAAGGTGGCTTACAAATTAAAACATGTACAGTTAAAAACAGATAGAGATATACAAAAATTTAAAATATAATTAAACATAGTACAATTTTAAAATATTTAAAACATTTTAAAACATTTTAAATACAAATAATTTTAAAAATCGAAGATATAACAACACATCCACAGAGGTCCAAACTACTCCCCAAAGGCCTGCTGAAACAGAAAAGTTTTAGCCTGCCTCCGAAAGCACACCAAGGAGGGAGCCAGTCTAGCTTCCCTGGGAAGGGAGTTCCAGAACCCCGGGGCAGCCACCGAGAAGGCCCTCTCCTGTGTTCCCACCAGACATGCCTGTGATGGTGATGGGACAGAGAGAAGGGCCTCCCCTGAAGACCTCAGGGGACGGGCAGGCTCGTAAAGGAGAATACAGTGTATCAGATAACTCTGATGTGCACTGAACGTTGTCTAACTTTGAAAGTAGTGCATTAGACAGAACAAAGCAAATTATTGGGGGGGGGGAACTCATCCTGCAGTACATGCATAAATTAAATACAGTTTCATTCCCATTGTCATGATCCGTCTTCCCTTTTTTTTCTTTTTCCATCACTGGCCTTGGCCTCATTTGCCCACACTGCCCTTTAATTTGACTGGCTTTCACATCAAATAGAGTGCCATGTAGTACATTGACAGAGAACACCGCAGCTGATAGAACCGGCTGGCAGTGAGGGCAATTGCATCTGAGGTCAGTGAGGGCAAAAACAGCCACCACCAAAGGGAAAAGATGTCAAGAAGAATAACAATGAATTGACACAAACCACGGCTGAAAACACACACGAAACAAGGTAAGCTGTTTTGGCCTGGGCTTCGTTGAAACAGAGGAGGCTCATATATCAAAATGGCAACTTTAAAGAAAGAAAAAAAATCCTGAGGTCAGTAAAAGAGGACACTTCAAAGATTTACTATTTTCCTCCAATGTCTACAGCTTACCACTGCATGGATTTTGTCCCACCGGTACTCCAAATGAGGGCACAGGGATAATTCAGAAATTCAAAATTAATAATAAAGGATAGAGCATAGTGCCGTAAACAGGCTGTAATTTCTCTTGCTGGGATGTCAGGATTCTCGCCCCGTCAATGAGCAGCTTTCCCCGGCATTCTAATTACCATGACAAACATCAAACTACTGCCGGCAATTCGGCTCTAACCCCACTTACAGAGAAGAAAAGTGTTTGCGTTTCAGATGTGCTGTTCTGCCACTTAACTTCAATATGCCGTGCGACAGCTGAAACAGGGCTGAGCAGACTTCGGGTTTGTGGGATCCACTTTATCGTTTTGCTGGAACTAGCGGTGGGGGAACTCACCTGTGTCTGACTCATCGGACTTCACCCCGTCACCACCACCACCGCCATCCACCCCCACCCCTCTCTCAACCATGTGATCTTCTTTTGAAGCTCGGCTCGACCCAACAAGCACAGAGCACCATCCGCCCCCACTGCTGAAATTGCGCACTTCCCCCCACTGCATCAATGGTGGCCCTAAACGCCCCATTTACACAGGAGCAAAGGTGCACAAGGATGCCAAACATGAGAATCAACTAGGGACAGGGAGAAGAACAGAAAACCAGAAACATCCCTGGTAAATAATGCAGTGAGTCCAAGCCACAGAGGGGAGAGGCTGTGGCTCACTGCATCTGCACATAGGGCTAGAAAAAAATATTGCCTAAAACCCTGGAGAGTTGCTGCCAGTCAGTATCCATAATACTGGATTAGATGTGTGCCTGATTCAGTATAAGGCAGTGCCCTATGTTCCTATATATATATATATATATATATATATATAAAAAAAAACATAGGTCATGTTTACTCATTATGCAAACAATGACCGCAACAAACCAGACCTCAGCTACGTCTTTCAGGTGTTCATTAAACCGACACAATCATTTCCAATCATTTGGTTTCACCCACAAGTCCAAGTGGAGGAGACTATTGAGGACCAAGACAAGCTTTGTTTACTTGGGGATTGGTGGATGATGTAGTGTTAGGAAATAGATTTATCAAGGAGGGGAGGAGGTATAGTCAAAGTTTAGACCTCTGTGAGGTGTTAGCTCTTCCCTAGGCCAAGGCCAAAGATGGGAGATACTTAGCTTTCTCAGGGATTGCAGTGATACTAAATTGGTTTAGGGGGTGTATCAGCATGGGAGTTGATCATAGCTATCTTTTGAAGGAATTGATGGATGGGACACCTCTCCCCTCTACGGTAGGAGAAGACTCCCCCAATTTGCTGAAAAAAACTTGGGTTCAGCTGAGAAGTTTATATTGGGCTTCTAACTATGCTTTGACCCGGTCCCCTAGGGCCTACTCACAGATGTTGCAAAGCCCTCGAAGAAATGTGCCACCATCTCAGTCTTAATGATAATAGGCAGTTCAGAATGGGACACTCCTTGCCTGAGTTAGGAAAACATTCGATTACATTAGCGGGCTAATCAGCCGCTGATTGTCAAGAGCTAAAATGTTGGTGCAACGAAGACCCAACAAGCCTATTATTAGGAGAGATAAGTGCGGAGCTTTTGGTATGCCAATCATTTCCTTTAAATGAGTCAGGGTTGCATTATTCCAGTTAGGGGGGGAGAAAGTTCAACTTATTCTCCCACCCCACCCCATTTTGTGATAAACAAAACAGGTCATTTTGGTGAGAGTTGTTAGCCAGGCATCAATGGAAACACCATTCCTATTGGATTCTGGACTGTTTCAGGGGGGTTCCTATTTGACCAGTCCCCAAGTGCAAGTGGCTTCAGTGAAAGGGTGGGGAGATTGCTTCACCGAACACCCATCTCCCCACTTTGTGGTTATTGCCATAGGGAGGCACCATCCATCCATCTCAGCCAGCGCTAGGGATCAATGAACAACCAATGTTCACATTCGTCCAGATTCTCTGAACATCAAATTGATGTTTGTCTCTCTTAGTTTACTGTTTGTTTGAAATCTATATTTCTTTGGACACTTTGCACAAAACAAGTGGAGAAAGTCCACCAAAAACCATATATTTCAGACTACAGCATGAAAATGCACACTTTTTTAGTACACTTTTTAAAATCTGTTTTTTTAATGATAGTTTTTGAACGTGAACAAATGGTTGATAATTTGTAAACAGCTTTGGAGAATGCATCCATCAATCGCATGGCAAACTCTGGCGGGCAAGGTACAGGGCACTGGAGCTTTTGGAATGGCATTATTTCCAATGCCAGCAAGGTAGACACTAAAAGCTTTTAACAGCAGAGCCTTCAGCCCCACCCAGAGCTCAGCTGCAGTGTGTTAGATCTCTCTGTCCAGAGCCCTACTCACAAGGACCTCTGCTGCAGCCTGGCTCTCCATCGAGTTTCCCTGAGTTGGGCCTGCCTTTGGTACTCCCTGGGACTTGAGGGGTGCACAGCCACCTCCATGGACTCAGGTCCCAGTTGCAGTACAGCCCTTGGAAGAAACTGGGAATCATCCATTATTGAGGTATCTAACTCTTCCTCCTCCTCTGAGTTTCCAATATGAACATGCCAGCAAATGGGATCTGGATCACACCCAAAGTTCCAGTATAAGTTGCAGCCTCCAAAAAAACTTTACCCAAGTATCTAGCCTTGACGAGTTGCACTAATGCTCCCACGTGGAAATGACATGCCTGCCAAGCCATTGCAGGCAGCCAATTAAAATATGCCAATAAAAGCAACGAGAGTAAAACCTAGGTCATGTTTACTCATTATGCAAACAATGACCGCAACAAACCAGACCTCAGCTACGTCTTTCAGGTGTTCATTAAACCGACACAATCATTTCCAATCATTTGGTTTCACCCAGGACTGTAATTAAGTGACACCACTTAATGAGAAGGATTTTTTTTTTTGCCTTGATTAAACATAACAGTGCTGGACAGTCTGATCACAACCAAGTATATGGTGTATGGTTTCCCCCTATGCCCAGCACATGGGCTGTGTGCCCACAATGTGAACAGAATGCTGGACTAGATAGACCCTAGGTCTGATCCAGCATAGCTCTTCTCATGTTCTTAAGTTCTTAAAACAATGCTGGCCTGAAAAGGCCCTCTCTTGCAAATCTAAATGCCTGGACAACTTCATAGTCAGACATGCAGCACCTTAGATAGCTTGGTCCTAAGCTGTTCAGGGATTTAAATGTTAGGGCCAACATGAGAACTCTCTTCAAGTGCTTGTAAGATTGTCACACAGAGGAGAGCCAGGATCTCTTCTCAATCATCCCAGAGTGCAGGACGCAGAATAATGGGCTCAAGTTACAGGAAGCCAGATTCTGGCTGGACATCAGGAAAAAAATCCTGACTGCTAGAGTAGTATGACAATGGAACCAATGACCTAGGGAGGTCATGGGCTCTCCCACACTAGAGGCCTTCAAGATGCAGCTTCACAGCCTTCTTTCAGGCATGCTTTAAGGTGGATTCCTGCATTAAGCAGGGGGTTGGACTCGATGGTCTTTGGGGCCCCTTCCAACTCTACTATGAATCTATGACCTTGAGTCATGCCTGGAAAGCAATTGGTAGCCAGTGCTGGTCTTTCAAGACAGGTGTAATACGACCCAAATACTATGCAATGATAGGCTGACCATATGAAAAGGAGGACAGGGCTCATGTAACTTTAACAGTTTTAGAGAAAAGGGAATTTCAGCCAGTGTCATTTGTATGCAATTAGTTCCTGGTGAAATTCCCTCTTCATCACAACAGTTAAAGTTGCAGGGGCCCTGCCTTCTTTTGTATATGGTCACTCTAGTATAGTGCCTGGAACTTTAACTGTTGTGATGAAGAGGGAATTTCACCAGGAACTAATTGCATACAAATGACACTGGCTGAAATTCCCTTTTCTCTACAATTGTTAAAGTTACATGAGCCCTGTCCTCCTTTTCATATGGTCAGCCTATGCAATGATTATCAGACTTGCTGGCAAATTTTGCCCCAATTGAAGCTTCCAGACATTATTCAAAGGTAGCCCCACATCAAGCACATTGCAATAATCTAAACATGATGTCACTGTGGCTAAGTCAGACCAGTTTACATTTTTATTTGGCTTTTCCTTCTATGATGATGCTCAAAACAGCCTCCATAAGCTTCCCAGGCAGTCTCCCATCTGGTTTCTGGCTGCAACTGGATCTGCTTAGCTTCAGCAAGGTTGCTGCATCACCAACCTTCAAGACCAGCATGCTCTGGTCTGTGTCGCAGGAAAACGCTGTTGTGTGACTGCCGTGTCCCCCAGCCAAGACGACCATCACGTAAAACACGGAGCCACCTTGAATGCTGCCAGGTTTCTTTGCCCATTTGCTGGCTGTTTTCCCATTGTGTTTGGGATCCCTCCCAAAAGCAACACCTTCCAACTTTGATCAGCACATCCCAACTGCATCTCAACACCCCTGATAAGTCCCCATTTTTACAAAGACCTCCCATTTTCCTTCTCTCTGTCTCTCTGTCTCTCTGTCTCTCTGTCTCTCTGTCTCTGACTTGCTGAGCACTCAAAGAAGGTAACTTTTAAAAAGTGCAGTAAAAGCCTTTGGCTGGCCTCACCTGCCACTTTGCAGGAAGGGTGATGGATGGCAGAAAGAAGGCACATAAAAGCCAGCCTTCGTGAGTGTGCGTGTGTGTTAGTGTCGGTATCAGACCCCAGCAAACCATATGTTCCTAATCTGCCCAGCCATACTTGGCAGAGCACATTTTTATGAAAGCTCATTTTGTGGTCTCTGAAGACCCCATAAATATTTCCCCTACACAGGGAAGGTCTTGCCGCATTAATGCTAATGGGATCGCTGTGCAGAGGCAAATGGGAAAACTGCCAAGCTCTAACACTGTGGTATGTCTCCCTTTAATATTCCCTGTCATCCTCTCTCTCTCTCTCTCTCTCTCTCTCTCTCTCTCTGAGTTAGTCAGGATAGTATAACTTGGAATTGGTCATGACCATAAGAGACTGCAGCACTGAGGAAGTTAGTAGGTGTAAAGCTGAACTTGATTTTAGCCAAGAGGTATTTAAAGCACAGTGCACTTTTGGATGGCCTCAGAGGATTAAGTGAAAATGATGGAGAAAATCAATGGACTGTGGTTTCTTTGGAGTTTCCTGCACATGCGGAAGAGGCAACCCTCAGGAAAGTGGCTTGCCTCTTCAGCGATGTAAAGGACAGCAACAGCAAAGAAATCCCCAGTTCACCCCCATCTGTGTATAGTTACCTTGACACATGCTCAATGAGCTCATATACATCCAGAAGGGTTACAACTGTTGGAATGTGTGAGAAATTCATTTCGGCTTACTTTTTTATCAAATTTTTGCCCAAGTCATTCCATCCAAACCAAACACAGACTCAGATGCAATCTACAGTCGAAGTCCATACATTTCCATATTTGCAATATAATTTGCAGACCCCCAAAAAAATAATCTGTTTGACAGCATGCATACATTAAAAAATACGTACATTTCAAATGAGTACATTTCAAAAATGCACAAAATTGATGTCTACAAGTAGTTATAGGCCCTACTTGCTGTCAAAATTATGCAAATGAGGTCACGTGACCGGAAGTAAACAAAGCCATGCTGCCGGAAGTGACGTTACCACCTGTCAAAACAAGACCACGTGACCGGAAGTAAACAAACCCACGTGACCGGAAGTGACGAATGTAAACAAATACCATGTGACCGGAACCGGAAGTGACGTAGGTATGCAACCCCCTCTTGTGGCCGGAACCGGAAGTGACATAGGTAAACAAATGCCAGGTGGCCGGAACCGGTAGTGACGTAGGTATGCAACCCCCTCTTGTGGCCGGAACCGGAAGTGACATAGGTAAACAAATGCCAGGTGGCCGGAACCGGTAGTGACGTAGGTATGCAACCCCCTCTTGTGGCCGTAACCGGAAGTGACATAGGTAAACAAATGCCAGGTGGCCGGAAACGGTTCAACAGTAACACGGGCCCCTCTGGGTGACACGTTCTGTAGGAACATGTCCAGGCATGTCTCCCCACAGCCCCTCAGCGGTTGGCTAAGGAATAACACGGGGGCCGTCTGGGTGACACGTCTGCAGGAACATGCCCAGGCATGTCTCCCCACAGCCCCTCAGCGGTTGGCTAAGGAATAGCTCGTGACCTGCCCCCCGGCCAATAGGAAGAGGTTTCAGAGCCCCCAACACTAGGACAGGGCGTGCTGTGCTTTTCAGACAGCCGGGGCAAGCCGTCGGTCACAGTTGCTGATTTTTGGAAGAACATGGAATCCCCCAGCACCCCGATGAGGCCTACGGAATTTTCTACCCCGATGGCGCCAGGCAGGCCTAAACCCAGAAAGAAGGGTACGATTCGGTCTTTATCATATCCACCAGATCCTCAGAACAGTTCTGCTGCAGCCGAGAGCAAACCATTATCTGTGGGGCCTTGTGGTTTTTCTTTTCCACTGGCCCCCTTGAAGCTCCAACCTAGAAAGCTGAATACAGGACAGTCTTCTCTTCCTGAAACCGCATCAGGGTTCGATTGGAGAATGGATTGTACCGACCAGTGGGCTGATACAGTATCAGGGGTCGATTGGAGAATGGATTATACCGACCAGTGGGCTGATAAAGTATCAGGGGTCAATTGGAGAATGGATTATACCAATCAATGGCCTGATACGGTGTGTGGTTTGAACAAGATGCTGCTAAAGAATGAGCTTACGGATACTTCCGACAGCCTTGGGGAGTTCACCAGCATCGCTGAGGAGGCGGATGGGGGTGTACTTAGGAAACTGGCCAGCCTGTCTATAGAGAAAATGGGGCTTGGAGATCCTGACACAGCCGGTTCTACTTACCAACCAACCCTGGAGACTCTGGAAGAGGAGATGGAGGTTATGACCGAGAAAGGAGGAGCAACAGTAAGTATTTTTTATATTAAATTTGTTGTCACTAGTATGTTGAGGGTGATTGTAGATTACTAAAAATCTTGTCTTTGTTTTACATAGGAGCGTTGTACGTGTGTTGGTCTTGAGAACTTGAACATTGACACTTCACGGACTGTCAAGATTACCTGCATTTCGTGTATTTCTCCAGGCATGGACATTGAAAAATAGTAATAAAAAGTTTCTGTTGTTATTTGCACCAATAAAAACATTTTGTTGTAAACTTCCGCCTCCATTCTTGCGTTAACCTACAATATGGCAGATCTTGAAGAGATCCTAAGGAATATTTATTATACACCCGGGAAGGCCGGGAGCTTTGGAGGTGTGGACCCTCTATTTCAGGAGGCCAAAAAGCAGAATGAAAAGGTGACTAAAAAGCAGGTTATCTCATAGCTTTCAGACCAGGATGCTTACACGCTGCATAGGCCGGTCAGACTCCATTTTAAAAGAAACAAAACAATTGTGTCTGGAACAGATGCCCAGTGGCAAGCTGACTTAGTGGATATGCAGCAGTTTTCTAAATACAACAAGGGCTACAAGTACATTTTAACAGTGATAGACATTTTGTCTAAATATGCTTGGGCTGTTGCTTTAAAAAATAAGACAGGCAAAGAAGTGTCCAAGGCCTTTAATGCCCTTTTTAAACAAGATTCCAGAAAGCCGGGCAAACTGCAAACGGACAGAGGGAAAGAGTTTCTAAATCAGTCTGTAAATAAGATGTTAAAACAACATGGCATTCATCATTTTGTCACCAATAATGATGTCAAAGCAGCCGTGGTAGAGCGTTTTAATAGAACTTTCAAAACAAAAATGTGGAGGTATTTTACAGCGAATAATACTTTCAACTATATCGATGTGCTGCCACGCCTCCTAAAAAGTTATAACCACAGCTTTCACAGAACCATCCGGGCCCGGCCTGTGGATGTTAATCAGTCTAACTCACTTGCGGTTTGGAAAACAGTCTATGGAGACAGTGTTAGTAGAAAAGCAGAGGTCCCTTTGTTCAGAAAAGGAGACCACGTTCGGATATCTAAAAGCAAGGGGGTATTTACCAAGGGTTACGAACAGAATTTCACCACAGAATTGTTTATTGTGGATCAAGTCATCCTAAAGACAAAAAGGCCTGTGTACAGGTTAAAAGATTATGAGGGGGAGGATGTTGTTGGAACATTCTACGCCGAAGAAATGCTGAAGGTTAAAGCCAAGGAAGACCGAGTGTACAGGATTGAAAAAATACTATCTACGAAAGGCAGGGGTAAGAAAAAGTATCATCTGGTTAAATGGCTAGGTTGGCCTAGCAAATTCAACAGTTGGGTACATGCTTCTGATCTTTGCGAACCTACAAAGCTGAAGAATGGATGAGAGTGGTTTTTACATAACCCTGCCTAGCAATGCTTGTGCGGAGGTTTTTCCAAACAACAAGAGTTCGGCATATACTATACAATTAGCAAGAGCGTTGGATCTTCCAGGCGCATGGGAAGTGGGCCTCGTTGAAACTCAATACCCCCACAGCTGGGACACTCTAACTACTGATGCACGATTTGAAATTTCTAACGGTGTACGTAGGTATCGTTTTTTTCTGCGCCGCGGCTATTATGCCAGCATTCCTGAGCTGGTGGAAAGCATGAACAGCCATATACGTGGTGGTCCGAAAGTGACCCTGCACTATGACGCTGTGTCTAGAAAAATCAGCCTGCAAGCAACAGAAAAAAATACCTTTCGAGCAAGTGCAGAACTGGCCCACATATTAGGCCTGTTTCCTGATCAGGATGTTGAAATATTGCCTTTTCCTGCTGACATTACTGGAGGTTTTAACAGTTTATACATTTACACAGACATTGTGAATCACCAGATAGTGGGAGACTATTATGTACCTTTACTGCGTTGCGTACCTGTACGCGGCCAGAACAACGAACGTGTCAACATTGTTTACGACAAGCCACACTACATCCCGGTGAGCAAACACCATATCGACACAATCACTATTGAGATAAAGACAGACCAGAACAAAAACGTGCCATTCCGTTTTGGGAAGGTGTTTGTGAAGCTACACTTTCGGCCCCGGAGAACCCTGCAGCTTTGAAAATGGCGATCCTGAAAACGTACGGAGACCCCTCCCTTTACAGAAATTATTACAGGGCTCAGGCGGGAAATGCCCTTCCGGGGTACCATGGAGCCCCTGTTATGTATGGGGCAGGGATTGGGGGGATATTCAGGAGTCTTTTCCGAAAGGCTGTTCCTCTTTTGAGAAGAGGGTTAGAGATCATTAAGCCACATATTAAAACAGCTACTCGGAATATTGCTAAAGATGTGGTCAGCCATGTGTCTCAAGCGGTTTTGAATAATGCCTCCCCTACACAACGCCAAGATGGTTCAGGACTAATCTATATAAAAAGAAGAAGAAAGGGGTTGAAAAGAAAAGCGTCTCAAGCACAGCTAATCGGCCCGCCCCGGCCCCTTAAAAGGAAAGCTGTGAGGGGGAAGAAACCTCAGAAAAGGAAGAGCGTTAGAAAGAAGAGGCGCTCATCGATAGGTCGGGGAGACATATTTTAATCCACCATGGCTTTTATCCACTGCAGCTCTGAAGAATGCACTAAATCCGAATTAGATTTATTCCAAATTGGTCCTACACAGACAAGTATTGAGAGAAGCTTGTTTATTGAAGTACCCCCCTTGGCAGCCCTGACAGAAACTTCTCCTGTAGACTTCTTCATTGCGGGAAATGGTGAAGATTATATGGATTTAAACAACACACTGCTGTACCTGTGCTGTAAAATTGTCAACGAAAATGGGACAGATCTCGCCAGAGATACTGAAGTAAGCGTGGTAAATTACCCCATAGCCTCCATTTTTAGCCAGCTGGACGTGACACTGGGAGACCGCTTAATAACTCAGAGTAATAATTGTTATCCTTATCGTGCTTTCATTGAATCCGTACTAAACTACAGTGAAGATACGTTAGCCACACAATTCTCTGCTGGGCTCTTTTACAAAGACACGGCTGGGGCACACGAATCAGTGGCTCTGGATGGGAATAATAAAGGATTCATTAAAAGAGCGAACCTTACAGCTGAAAGCCGGAAAATAGATCTGATGGGGCAGCTCCATTCTGATCTGTTTTTTCAAGAAAAGCTGTTGTTAAATGGCGTGGATTTGAAAATTAAACTGACCCGTAACAAAGATGCTTTCTGCTTAATGTCAGCTGCAGCAGATAGGCGTTACAAACTACAACTTCTGTCAGCCACCCTCTTTGTAAAGAAGGTGAGAGTGGCCCCGGGTGTCCGGTTAGGCCATGCAGAGGCGCTGCTGACAGCCAATGCCAAATATCCAGTGGATTGTGTGAGTATGAAAGTGTTTAGTATCCCCAGAGGAAGCCGTGTCAGCAACCAAGAGAACCTGTTTTTGGGCCAGATGCCTAAACAGGTTGTGATAGGCCTGGTGGATAATGACGCATTCAGTGGCACATTCAATAAAAACCCGTTTAATTTTAAAAATTACCATATTAATTACGTATCACTTTATCTGGATGGGTTTTCGATCCCTATGAAACCACTCCAACCTGATTTTGAAGCTGGGAACTGTGTGAGAGAGTACATGAATTTGGTTCAGACAACTGGCAAGCATATGAAAGACAGAGGTCTTGTAATTAACCGTGAGGAGTTTGCAAATGGCTACACTCTTTTTGCATTTGACCTGACTCCAGACCAAGAATGTGGGGATCACTATTCTTTGGTTAGAAATGGGAACCTGAGAGCAGAATTTCGTTTTGCTGTAGCCCTGCCAACCACAGTCAACATGGTCGTGTATGGTGTTTTTGACAATGTGATAGAGATAAATCACCGGAGAAATGTCCTGTTTGACTATATGTAAAATGGACAGCGTGCAGTTAACCCAGATCCTATCTTCAAACCCCTATACACGAAGGACTTTCTTTGGAGTGTTCCCCTGCGACATGCTCCCCAGAGCGAGATTGCTACAAAGACCCGTGGGTTTGATAGTCAATACCCACCCCCACACCCTCCCCGGAGAGCACTGGTTGGCCATCTACTTGACAGAAGACAAGAATGGGGAATTTTTTGATTCCTACGGATACCCTCCAGACCATCCTCTGTTTCCTGAAGCCATCATGAAATTTTTAACAAAAAATGCTAGCAAGACGGCATTTCAGCCCCGGCAAATACAGGCTCCAGACTCTGTGGTTTGTGGTCACCACTGTGTGTTCTTCTTACAGCAGCGATGTAAGGGTCTAACATTTCAACAGATCCAAGAACTGTATTCTTACGATTTACAAGGAAATGACCAAATGGTCTTACAATTTATAAAAAACAAGAGAAATGTACGCCGCCCTGGTTCAAACTTGTTTCAGACAGCCCAAGGGTGTTTGTCATGTGTTGCTTTTCATAGCCGTGTTTTCTAATAAAATTGGGGTTTAAAAGATTTTTTATCTGTGTGATTATTCTTAGACATAAAACAGACAACCGCAGACAGTAATTAGGTTTAAACACATTTAAACATTTATTTTTACATCTTGAAAAACATTACGGTATTATAATTTGAGCCAAGGATACGGGCTAGATTGTCTTTGCTTTTTAGAAGCCTTGAAAAAATCAACGGGTGTCACACTTGGGGGGCTTTTTAGTTGTTCTAAAACGTCTCTATTGGCAGGATTGCCGACTACAGAAGTTGGAACATTTAACTCAGCCAGGGATCTCAGAAAAACATCCCAACCTTTAGGGAGACGCTTGGAGGGCATTGCATGTTGTTGGGTAATCCCCCTGACCAAATCCAGCATATTGGAACCGGTTACAGCATCCCCTTTGTACACGAAGGACCCTTTGTCATTCCAGGA
This sequence comes from Anniella stebbinsi, assembly GCA_029215795.1. Lineage (NCBI taxonomy): Eukaryota > Metazoa > Chordata > Lepidosauria > Squamata > Anniellidae > Anniella > Anniella stebbinsi. Next base: position 17,911,274 of record JARDYH010000010.1, read on the forward strand.
TGTAATACTATTGTTCTGCTTCATTTTGTTTAACAGCAGCCTGGCATTGTTCTTAGATCTAGCAGGGAGGCTGTCCAGTACTTCTTGAAACACCCTGTCAGTATTTACTGCTGTTGTTGTTTCCTCAGAGGTCTGCTGTGGTTGCGTCAGAAACAGGCTTAGGTTTTCTTTCTCTGTCTCCTTCTGTCTTAGGTGTGTTAGGTATTTTTGAAGCAGAGCATCGTAGCGTTTAGCCTTCTCATATTCTGTCAAGTCAGATCTTTGAAGAATCCCCTTCATCTCAGTATCTAAGGAGTAGATTGTAGCAGTTCTGATGTTTTCCTCCTTAGGGGAAATCCCTTTTAATTGTTCCAGCTGATGGCTAGGGACCAAATACATCTTTTCGGCATACTCCATTACTGGCTACTTAAAAGGCCGGTTAGCAGAGGGATGGCAAAACTTAACAATGGTGCAATGAACCCCCCAGACTGCTTAACCAAATGCCTCTTCCTTTTTAAAGAGATTCTTTTGTTGCCCAGGCTTTTGATAAAGCGACTTCTTTTTTTTAAGACACGTACCTGGTGGGGAGACAGCGGTATGTTGCCTTTTAAAGTATTGAGTGCAATTTCAGAGAGGGCTGCTATAAAATCATCCGATGCTGTGCTTACAATGGCTTTCCTCTGGCGTGGTGTGGCCTTAATAAAAAGTTTTATGAGGGCCAGATTTCTCTTTACACGCTTGGACATGTTTCCAGGCCAAGGAGACAGCGGCAATAGAATGCAAACCACTACTGTCTGCTCCTTTTGTAACCAGGTGTGGCTTTTTTCATAGTATATACCACAGGCCAGTCTGGTGGAAAAATCCCTGTTCTCAACCTGTAAGATTCAGGGGTGGTTGTGTTTAAATCCACCAACAGATAGCCGTAGGGTTTAAATGTGGCATCGTGGAAGGCTTCCATGAAATAGCGGACATTTCCTGGGAACATCTGACGAGCCAGAGTCGCTATCTGCAATTTGTCCCTGGGGCTTTTGAATAATACCATGTATTTTGCATTTAGACTAATGGTGCGGTTGCTTTTTCCTTTGCAAAAAATATTCTGCGTAATGAAAATGATACTCAAGTTCCGGTGGTGTACATACTGTGTAAATGCTTTTTGAATTTCTTGGCTATTAGAGGCAGAGTCCATAAGATCATCCATAATTAAAAGATTTGTTTTATTGACAGGCAAAAGTTCATCATCATCAAGCTTTTCAGGCATTCCCTCCATAAATTTAATAAAAGGATATCTACATAGCAGTTCTTTGTACAATGGTTGCCAACAGCTATAACACCACACTATATTTTCAGGCGTCATTGAGAGCAGGGTATGAGCATTGTCCAGCAAATTTTTAATAAAATAGCTTTTACCACAGTTGCTCGGCCCTGCCAGAATGGCCGAGAAAGGATGTTGCCACCTGTGATCCATCAAAAGCCGTAAGGAAGAGTGTTAAATCCCTCTGTGATGACCCTCTTATCATACACCACTCTGAGTGTTTTTTTAAGGATACCTGACTCGATAAGCCACTGCTTTTTATTCCGCACAATGGCCCCTTGCTGGACTACAATTTCTTTCAGATTTGATTCTGTGCGATAATCTAAGACAAGCTCCTTCAAAGTGTCAAAGTTGATCTTTTCCGAGTTGGAGAAGTTCAGAGTAATGCCTTTGACCTTGACACAAAACTTGCCAGAGGATAAATGATAAGCATATGTCTTAGGACCACCCGACACAAACTCAGTGATGAACTGTTCTGGTGGGATCTCACTGGTCAGGTCCCCTAAGAAGTCGCCCAGAGGTGGATTTGGTTCCCCTTTCCGACTCACAAATATCACAGAATCTGTGTCATGGTATAAGCATCTATCTTGCAGCACATCTAACAAGTTGTACAATTCTAAACGAGCATAAGCAGTTGTAAAAGAGGCTATCACGACATTAGTCTTACCCGGTTGTGTGTGGAGACCTTTTGCATGTCTCCAGGATACACTCACTGTATCGTCATCTATAATTTCAAAGTTTGAAACCTCATAGCGTGGAGAAAAGGCATAAGCCAAAAGCTCAGCTGGCTCCCTCACAATAGAGGTATTCATTAAGTTTGGGCGTTGGCCAAATTTACCCCACAAAGAATTGAGGAACAGCTTTGCAATTTGACGCTTTGCGGGGTTCACAGCAATCTCCTGTGGCCGTAATTTCACACCCTCTTTCTCAAAGAAATCATTAACATATTTTGTCTTTTTCTCCTCATCTGTACACCAAGAGGGGTACCCAGATGCCTCTTGCTTCTGGCGCAGGTGCAGTTTGATATAATCTGAAAACAATTGATCAGATTTTTCTTCAAAATCCCAAATTTCATAAATGGTCAGCACTTTGTAGCCCTTCTCCAATGCTTTCAGCAATTCAACAGTACACCACGTTCCTTCAATAGCCCTTTCATCATCTCTGTGGGCACAATGTGTCTGTTGTTTAGTCTCGGTACATGTACGACATAATGGGAACATGAGTTTTCCACCCACCCTGACAGGCAACACAGGGAAAAGAAGGCCGCATGGAGGGAGCATTTTAACTTTCGCAAGGCCGAAATAGCTAGAGAGTGGTCCAAAGTCCCTATAAATTATTTTGGGGTGTCCAATGGGGTATACTTTTGTTTTGTTCACAAATGGGTACAGACTGGTAAAGTCATAATAGTGAATTTGCTCATCAGCTTTTGGCTTATAATAGAGGCAGATGGCATTTGTTCTTCCCCCAAACAGAGAATCTCTAGGCTGTAGAGGCTGAGGCAGGCCCTTCTCACTTAGGAACTCTCCGAGTTCCCCATCAGATTCCACCATCTCCTTCCACTCATGCTCCCAAAGGGTTCTGACATTGAACCCCTGCCTTCTGAGATAGTCAGCTTTGTTTTGTGTACGGTAATTCAGATCCCGATAACTTGTGTCCGTCATCGGATTTCGCCCGGCCTCATTGTAGCAAATTGAGCAACCGTGAAAAAAGCAGCTGTTAAACACGAAGGCTGTTCTACAACCATCAATTTCTGCATATCCATCAAGGAAATAAGGGCCTACTTTTCGCTCCCCACCTTTCAGCGCGTGTTGAATCTCAATACCTTCCTTGTGTTCTAGATACATCAACCACTGTATTGAAGGTGTAGAATGTCTCTTTATCTGTCTATGGTAGTTGTCATGTGGGATAAGTGCGATGCTGTTTTCTTTTAAAAACGTGTCTAAACATGACCATGCAGACACTGGCTAGAGTGAGGCATTGGAAAGGGTCAATACCTGTTGCAGATGATCCATCCCCAGATGTCATGCGTATGATTTCTTCTCGGTACAGGATGCAGGCCTTTCTCAGAATTTTAACATCTTGCTTGCAGTAGTACGTGAGCTCTTTTTGCAGGTTAAAAATGTTGTTTTGATTGTCCCTATACCACGAGAGAAACTCGGCTCTCTCACCAGGCATCATGCTGTCAGCCCCGTACTGATCAATGCTGGGCATAGGACCCACATAATCCCAGTTTTCAGCGGTGTTGAAAAAATGTGGGAAATACCCTTTGCACCCCTCAAAACCCATGGCTTGTGGCAATTTGGACAGTTTCATGGGCAAGAAGTTCAGGCTGTCTATAAATCGTATTCCAAGCTTCTTCACCGTCACACACATTAGCTTGCCTCCCTGGGTGATAAGATCCACATCCATCTTTTCTGCAATGAGCTGTCTAACTATGAAATAACTGTCATAACCCCTTGCGTTGTGGGCCATAAAAGTCCAACCCCTGTACTTTTTGTCAATAAACCTTTTGACAAAGTCAGAGGTGCAACCTTCCCCTTTGAACTCCCATGCATCTGCTTCATTGAGACCCATTGCGAAAATGTAGTTGGGCGAGTGGATCCCCGTTTCCTGAGTGCTTTCAAAGTCATAAAAAATGTATTTATCAGAAATTTCTGATCGCTTGACAGTCGGCATGAAGCACCGGTGACTGTTTATATCCCCAACAGGCTTTTCGCACTGCTTGCAGCACTTCACCTTGCATTTGTGTTTTTTGGGGACATAGGATGCGCAAGTCTCGCACATGATTTTAGATTTACAGTCCACCTTCTTTAGAGCAGCCAAAGCACTGTGTCTCTCTAAGCATTCTCTGGATCTACAGAATAACTTGCAAGAAGGACACCGCACCTCTTGCACTGGCTCGCAAAGGGTCTCTAAACATAAACGGCATAAATATTTGCATTTGTGACTATGGCTGTATACGTTGCCGCAGACACTACAATAATTTTTACTACCAAAGAATGCTTTGGCGTTTAGAATCCCATAGTAATGCTCATCGTGCAGCAGTAGGTGAAAAGTTTGGGTGTGTACAGGGTCTCCAGTCCTGAATATCTCCCAGCCCTTAGTCCCGTGCAGGACCACGGCGATATTTACTTTGAAATGCCTTTCAAAGGCAGTCACATCACTCAGCATTATCTTGTCATCTTCGGGAAACCCAAGCTCTCTATACAGCTGCCTCGCCCCATCTATTAACTCCCCAAAGGTGGGTCTTTGTGGGGCCATAACTGCCAAGAGACTCCCACCAAAACACAGATTGCTACCAGTACTGTTTAGATCCGCTAAAAAACGCCTTTTCTTTTGCACTAACTGGCTGTGAAGCAGAGTACTTATAACTCTACGGCCCCGTCCTCCACTGTTACGGATAACCCATACATTTAAGCGCAATGTCCCATGAAGGTGGATCTCTGCATTGCTCTGCATAAGGTTTGCGAGGTTGTCCATCAGATCTGAAGCATGCAGGCCCCCCCTGACCCTCCTCACAGTGAAGAGAGCGTCATTTAGTCCTCCGCCATCTAGACGTAATTGAACAAAATCCTCATCATGTAACCTCACGTAAAGATCATCAAGCAGGCCCTGTACAGCCTCTTGGATTGCCTCTTGCACCAGCAGTGGATGGTTTAATTGCTCCAGGTTGGCAAACCTGAAGGTTTCTCCGTATCGAGAAACGGGTTGGCGTGGTGAATGCCACTCCCAACTATTCAGCCTCTCCAGATAAACTCTTGGCAATTCATTGGGAGTTAGAGGGTGTTCCTCCTGGGTTTCTGGGGTGCCTAGTCCGGGGTCTGTAGGGGATTCATCCGCACTCAGAATGGCTGACCCCTCAGCCTCTAAATCAGTCATCTGGGTGGATTGTGGGGGGTCCACATTGCAGGCAGTGGTCGGAGAGGCCTTTGGAGCCCTAGTGTCTCTGATTTGTCTTAAAAGTTTTAACAGCGAGGGGCTTCTTTTCACCCCTACTTTCATACGTTTAGCATTCCTAATACGCTTTGACATGTATTTTAATGCTAGCTCTTTGTGTGTGCGGCTACGTTTCTTCAGCCGTCCTGCTCCTTGCTGCCTGTCCAAACCTTTTTGTATGACAGAAATTTTAGCCTGGGCAGCTTTCACATATTTTTTTAAGGCATGGGGTCTCAGTAAGCCGGCACTCAAAGATGCCATAACATCTTGCATGAGCTTTGCAAGCGAGTCATTATAAGAAGTAGAAGAAGGGACAGCAAGGACCAGCTTCTGTTTTTTAAGTGGTGATGTTTCTAAAGTGTTCGCTGTGAGGTGTTTGAGTTTTCTTTTTGCTTTACCGTGTCCTCCGGGTCTGTCACTCTTTGAAGCTTGGGGGTCCTCTTGTGGCTTTGGCGATGGCTCACTTTTTGAATCTTGAGGTGCGGGGCCTGGTTGTTTAAAAAAAAATAAACATTAAGCATTTACAAAAATATTCATGACAGTCTGTCTAACAAAATAACCCAAAAATAATCATGTTTGTCTTTACCTTGGTTTTTAGTGTGTGAAGCCCCCGGTATGGTTCTCTGGCTCACCGGTAGAACATTTTTCTTTGGGGAAGACATTTCACGATCTGTAAAACACAAGTATTTTGAGTATGCAACTGTGGCCAGTCCCCTTGGGGCATGTTGAGACCTGCCCGCATGAGACCAGATACAATACAAAGAGTGGGCAATTCCTTGATCATTTTTCACTATACCGCCAAGGGCAATGGCTCCTGTATCGTTTGATTATATTTACAAATGCTTTGAAAATTATTTGAACTGCACTTCTGGACAAACATCTCAACACAGAACACCCCTGATTTTACAGAAACTTACCTCAACAAATCACGATTTTGCTGACAAGGAGCTATGGTCACTTACGGACACTCTTGAACTTAATTATGTGGATGATGCCTGTAGAATTTTCAATCTTGTGATGGAAGGGGAATTTGCTGATGGAGAAATAAATTGGGGACGTATTTTAACCATTTTTCTGTTTGGGGGCATTCTCGTAAAGAAACTACAAACTCGCGGAATTCCTATGACTCATGAAAACACCAGGAAGATGGCTAAATTCATGACAGAATATATACTCAACACCAAGGCACAGTGGATCAATGAAAATGGAGGCTGGGTATGTCTCCTTTGTGAAATTGTGTGAAAGACAAACTGTGCTAATGCTGTACTTCTTAACCAAAACTGTTTTATTCTCTTTATCACAGGAAAATGGTTTTTTAAGCACGCTTAAGATCAAGAAACCACCCTATCGGATGAGTGCAAAATGCCTGGCTGTTTTTGTTACATGTTGCACTCTGAAATGGCTATTTTTTACTGCTGTGTCTGTGTATTAAAATACATGTTTTGGGTTTGTTTAATTACTACTTTATTCAATGTAACGAAAATGTGTTGAACTGTACCAAAAAGGCCGCTGCATGGTAAAACCACTGGGGTTGTGAATTACCTTAAAACAAAAAAAAGTGAGGAACTTGGGTTTTAATTAAAGCGGCAGCATGCTTATAGCACCAATTTATAACCCAGCTTATAGCCCCAATTTTAAAAGATTCATAGTGATAAATTTAAAACACCTTATATTTAAGTAAAAGTATCTACATTCTCTTGAATACACCCCAGTCATCAATCATCCCAGTCATCTGCTTGGACCAATTCTTTTTATCATGTAAAAGAACGAGTTTCTACCCCCAATCAAAACACTGTCAAACCAATCAAAATTAAAACAAGCTTGTATTTAGGATATTTAACTGTGATAAATAAGCAGAAACAATTTCTTTTTAAAAAGTCAGTTGAAGAAATAGACAAAACCACTCACCATTTTTCATGCAGGATAACTTCTGATTCCTCCAGAAACCAACGGCGACTAGCCCCTTGTGTCTTTATACAGCTTCAGCTCAGGATGCAGCCCCTCTGCCTAGGCTTTCTAGTCCCTCATTGGCTGATTTAAAATATTCACCATCTTCAGGGCCCTCAAGGTGTAAGCCTTTGTAATGAAAATGGCTCCATTGCCACCCCTTAATTGTCAGATCCTGGCATCCCACACAACAGTGATAGGATTGTGTCCTAGGGGCCTGGAAAAATGTCCCAGGTGCTACCATAGCCAAACCCTTCATTGTTTAACTCCTGACACCTCGCCCAGCCCTGGTGGTATTATGTCTTGGAAAAATGCCCCGGGTCATAGCCCCTGCCGCCCCACCCCACCCAATGGTAATAGGATTATGTGTGGTGGAAAAAAATATAATCATCCCTTTGCTTGCAAACAGCTCTGCTTTTCTTTATTTTTTGATTCCCAATGATGCAAAACACTTTAACAATGAAGGAATTTATACAGAATTTCTAAAAACTGCATTTACAGTGGTAAGAAATGACTTATAGTGCCGATTTTTGATTACCCGTTCTACATGTTGAAGATAGGTATGGTCAGATGGCTTCATAATTTTTTCAAGCTGAGTACGTGGATTTACAGATCTACTAATCTCTGTAGTCAGAATTAAGACCTGGTCCACGTTCTCTGAGGTCAAAGCAAGACATTTTAGAGAATAAGCAATGAGGATAACAATATGCAACACAGGCTGAAACCACAGTTTTGCACAAAGAATGCGTAATTTCTGGGAAATGTCCATTTCTGTCCATGTTGTACATTCGTGAGAGCTCTGCCCGGGTGCTTGAATAGTACAACCAATACAGCTCTCATACAGATACTGATTTAGGCAGTGTTTCAAAATGCCATAAATGGTGGCTCTGACAATGCCACGCATAGCTCCGCGTCGCTGTCTTGGTAAAATATACTGTGCTTCATCAATTTGTAGTCCAAGAAGATTTTTCAGTGTGAGATGAGCAGGCTGGTTGTTTGCCAATGCTTCAGGAGCCTAAAAGATATTTTAAAATTATTAACATTATTTTTTGGGAAAACTTTTTATACAGGACACAGACACACAGACACACAGACTCCCACACACACACACACACACACCTGAATGTGAATGTTGCCTGCAGAAGCCACGTTCCAGAGTTCTGTAGGTGACGGTTGTGCATTAGTGCTGCCAGACTTTTCAGATTCTTGAGCTGCTCCAGTATCTGCAGCTGGCTCCTGGAAAGTTAAGAAGACTTGTAATCTTCTTTAAACCTTACAAGCGGTTTCCCACACAAATAGCCCCCAGAAAAAGGTGTAAAAAGCTGTTTTACCTGCATTATAGAGTTTTCTAAGGAAATTGAATCCAATAAGCTTTGCCATATATCCGCGATATCTTTCTCTTCCTCCTCTGGGGTCTTTGTTGGTGGGAACTGTTCATCGTCAGAGCTGGTACTGATATACCGCTTTCTGGGTTTAGGCCTGCCTGGCGCCATCGGGGTAGAAAATTCCGTAGGCCTCATCGGGGTGCTGGGGGATTCCATGTTCTTCCAAAAATCAGCAACTGTGACCGACGGCTTGCCCCGGCTGTCTGAAAAGCACAGCACGCCCTGTCCTAGTGTTGGGGGCTCTGAAACCTCTTCCTATTGGCCGGGGGGCAGGTCACGAGCTATTCCTTAGCCAACCGCTGAGGGGCTGTGGGGAGACATGCCTGGGCATGTTCCTGCAGACGTGTCACCCAGACGGCCCCCATGTTATTCCTTAGCCAACCGCTGAGGGGCTGTGGGGAGACATGCCTGGACATGTTCCTACAGAACGTGTCACCCAGAGGGGCCCGTGTTACTGTTGAACCGTTTCCGGCCACCTGGCATTTGTTTACCTATGTCACTTCCGGTTCCGGCCACAAGAGGGGGTTGCATACCTACGTCACTACCGGTTCCGGCCACCTGGCATTTGTTTACCTATGTCACTTCCGGTTCCGGCCACAAGAGGGGGTTGCATACCTACGTCACTTCCGGTTCCGGTCACATGGCATTTGTTTACATTCGTCACTTCCGGTCACGTGGGTTTGTTTACTTCAGGTCACGTGGTCTTGTTTTGACAGGTGGTGACGTCACTTCCGGCAGCATGGCTTTGTTTACTTCCGGTCACGTGACCTCATTTGCATAATTTTGACAGCAAGTAGGGCCTATAACTACTTCTACACTTGGAGAAGCACACATGGAGATATGCATGGATTTTCATGAGAAAAAAAGGGGTCTATACATGGATACACCCACCCACTGTTTCACTTTGAGGATTGATTTGGAGGTTGTGTATCAGCCCGGATTCAGTTCGGGTGCTTCGGGCCTGAGCTGACCCACTTCAGATCCAGATCTATACTGAGATCTGGACGCCCAATGTGGATTGGCCATTGCTGGTTCCTGGTGCCCACTGTTGTGGGAAAGTCAGGCATGAGGCCAACCAGGAGTCCATCAGACTCCTTCCTCCCTGCTTGCCCCACCCCCAACCTGGAGCCGCTCCCCTCCCCACACTCATTCTCACAGGATTTACTTGAGAACAGAATTCCTAAAAAGATCAGAACTTTGCAAAGATTGGAACTGCTAATGCCTCCCCTTTGTTTTTCAGTGGGCCAATCCTGGCTCTGATCCTATCGGCACACACCACCCGGGTTCATGATTATATGGAGTGATTGGAACGAAGCCCATGGTTCTGAGAACCAAGGGCCTTGACATTCCAGCGTTCCAAATCAGGCTGTTCTGTATGCTTCTCAGAAACCTTGGCCTGCTAGAGTAAGGACTGCCCTTATGCAGGGGCTGCTGAGACATGACTTCACAGATCCAAGGGGCATTGAATCCTGAACAGGTGCAGTGCCCCTGGCAGTCTGGCGAGAGCCTCGAAAAAGGTGCAAAGTTGACATTCAGTGTGCAGAGAAGCTCCATTTCATTGGGCTTCAGCTGTTTGGAGGGCTTTGCTCTTTCGGGAGCAGCTGTTTGTGCTTCCACCCAGCAAGTTCAAGGACTCAGCACCCTCTGGGCACTTTGCTTGGCTTGCATCTCTCCTTGCTTCCTCCTTGAGGAAAAGGTGAGTTGAAGTTAACAAAGGAGGAACGTGATGCCCCTCAAAGTCATTTCCCCCAAAACAAAGTGGGGAGGGAATAAAGGGTCTCTGATGCACTCTACATGTAAGTTGGCAAAAATGTCACATCTCACTTGGCTAGGTTAGTTAAATCCAGAGAAAACAGAGGCAGATCTGGCCTCTCTCTCTCTCTCTCTCACACACACACGCACGCACGCACGCACACACACACAAGGGTGACCAGATAAAATCCAGGTCAGGGCTTATGTAACTTTAACAGTTGTAGAGAAAAGGGAATTTCAGCCAATGTCATTTGTATGCAATTAGTTCCTGGTGAAATTCCCTCTTCATCACAATAGTTAAAGTTGCAGGGGCCCTGCCTTCTTTTGTATATGGTCACTCTAGTATAGTGCCTGCAACTTTAACTGTTGTGATGAAGAGGGAATTTCAACAGGAACGAATTGCATACAAATGACACTGGCTGAAATTCCCTTTTCTCTACAACTGTTAAAGTTACATGAACGCTGACCTGGATTTTATCTGGTCAGCCTAACACACACACACAACTGCAGACTGGACATGGGGCTATCTTTGGAGAGTGTTGAATTGCCTTTGCTGCAAATCATAATGCTAGCAGCCAGTTGCAGGGCCTTTTCAGTCGTGTCTCCTAAGCTCCAAAACCTGCTACCTGAGCAGGTTCCAAAAGTACCCATCTAGTAGAATTTAGACTGTAACACATTTTGTTTTGTTTTAAGCAGGGATTGGGCTGGCTAGTTTCTGCATTGTGGGAAGTGTGTCTCTTTCTCTGCAGGTTCTCTTTTATACTGGTGCCATTTTTCTTTGAAATTGTTCGCCACTTGGAGTTCTGGAAAAGAAAATTGCAGCTGTCTCAAATCATAAATATATGATGTACCGTTGCTGTTCTCAAACTCCTATCTCCAGTCGGAAATAATCCAGGCTAGAACCAAATGGGGAGAATGTGCTCATCTGCATGTGTTTTAAGATGCCGGTTAAAAGATAATACAGATTGTAAAGTAAAGCTCATTTTCTGAAGCTTTTAAATATAACAAAACAAAACATGTTTGGTCCATAGTAGCTAATGCTGCTGGTTTGAAATTTTGAAGCAAAACTCCCTCCCCCTGACCCCAGTTGAAAATGGGATATGAAATAATAAGAGATGGAGGTCCGGAGGCTGCTGTGTTCCTTTATCGCTTTTGTGCTTGGATTTCTTCTAACAATAGTGCAACCGCTTTCAACTCGTGAACCCTTCAGTGCTGTGCTGAAAAAAGGTGAAATGGTTTGATGGCATTCATATCTGAAAACGCATGTGTACATACAGGATAGTAGGTGCAGGGGATGAAAGAATGTGTAACCTCAGTTCAACATGGGACATGTTGCATTTGAAGTTTGCGTTCTGAGGTCTGAAATTCATATATTGATTGAAACTAAGCAGCCAAACCTTGCTGGATAATAAGTATTGACTTCATGTGTGCACAGACATTCTTCCAAATGCCATGCTGGATGATTACATAAAGATGTCGGAGGAATCCTCCTGAAGGTGGAGCTTGCTAAGCTTTCATAGAATCATAAAATCATAGAATAGTAGAGTTGGGAGGGACCCATAAGGCCATCTAGTCCAACCTGGTGAAATCCCCTCTTCATCGCAGCAGTTAAAGTGCAGGAGCTATACTCGAGTGACCAGATACAAAAGAGGGCAGGGCTCCTGCAGCTTTAACTCTTGTGATGAGGAGGGACGTTCACCAGGTGCTGAATGCATACAAATGGCACCTGCAGAAATTCCTCTTTCAATACAACCGTTTAAGGTACAGGAGCCCGGTCCTCCTTTCCATAGGGTCACTCTACTCATGTACCATAACATTTCATCTTCCTCAACACTAATATCTCTAGCACCCTTCTTTCCCCTCCCCCATCGAATACAGCTGCTTTGTCAATACCCATTGGGTCACTGCCGTCAAAAGCTGCCTCAGCTGATCTGCTTAATCGTTCTCCTTGCCACATTTAGCCTCTCTCTCACACACACAATGTGATGATTTATTATCCTTGCTAATTATCCATTGTCTTGTCGTCAGCTTGTTAGCCGGCGATGGGTAATTCAATCACCCCTCTTTTTATAAACTTGAAGCTTTCAAGAACGCCAGCCCAAGCTGAGGCCTGGGAAGAGATGCAGTGATGGGAAACTGTCCCAGGTTCCTAATCAGCCCAGATAACTTCATCCCTCGTCTTTCCTGCCTGCTGATCCTGCTCAATGCCACTTGAGATCAGCTCCTTTTGGCTACCTTGTGCATCGAGTTGATGGATTTAATGGCTAAGTCACGCAATGTTCACGCTCTTAGCATTAAAAGTATTGGCCGGCTGTTTGTCCATTCCGGGCCAGATCAAATATGGCGCGCTGCCCCGTGTGACACTGTCGGAGCGTTACCTGGAATTTAGAGCCTCCTCTCTTTATGGTTGGCTTCATGCTATCAGGTGCTAGAGAATGTGGATTGGAAACTTTAGAGACAAAGGCTAGGTTCTCTGTTCCCTGGGAGATATATATATATATATATATATATATATATACACACACACACACACACACATATATATATATATATATATATATATATTATTTCTATCAAACAAAAATGTAAAACAATAATGTAATCAATTAGGCAACCAGTGTCTGAAATGTGAGTCACCTCCAGGCATATTTATTTATTTGTGGCATTTGTATCCTACCTTTCTCCCAATGAGACCAAGGTGGCTTACATGGTCCTCCTCCTCTCCCTTCTTTATCCTCACAACAACTCTGTGAGGTAGGTGAGGCTGAGAGTCTGTGACTGGCCCAAAGTCATCCAATGAGTGGCCATGGCCAAGTGGGTACTAGAACCCTGAGCTCCCAATTCCCAGTCCAACGCTCAAACCACTGCACCACACTGGCTCTCCCTTAAGTTAAAAATGTCTTAAGGCCATCACTACCCATCACTCCTGTGCACTGGTTTCAGGGTCTCTAGCAAACTACAGTTGGAACATTCCAAGAATCGAGTCCGAAACTTCTGACTGAGCTGTAATATTTCATGGAGTGTTTTTCCTCTCTCTCTCTCTCTCTCCCCCTCCTCTGAACAGCAAGGTTTGAATAATGAAGACTTTGCTCAATGCAGGAAGATTTCCATCAGCTTCCCCCAGTTTGGGTAATCACACCACAGATATACGAGATCTCTGTGTAATGAATGACCATAAGGGCACTGCATAAATCTTCTTGTATTTGAAAAGGATAAATGTAAAGCAAACATCCCATAACTTAGTTGTATCATTAGCTATAAATAAAAAGAGAATGGGAGAGGGATTGAGATTCCTTCAGATTCGCTACATTGGTGAAAGATGGCAGAGAGTGGTGGGACATGTGTCTTGTCAACGATTGGAAAAGATGGGTCTGACAAGCACTCTGTAAAGTTTATGCAATCGTGGCACCATCAGCTGTGGGACTCCATAACTGTTTGGACCTACTGAGGTCAGAACTGGAATCCTCTGATTGCCTATTGTAGTTGTGGACAATTCAAAGGTGGTCATCACTTCCCCCTAGAGGGAAGAACCTGAAGTCTTGACTGTCATCAACCAACAGGTGACAGAACAGTCTGCCTATCAATAGAAGGGTTACTTCTTTGTTTTGGTGTCTTGACCACCAACCAGCTCCTCAGTCCATCCTCAGCTTCTTCTTACCCTTCCCTCTAGAGGGAAGAACTTAAATCCTAGACTAGGCCATCAACTGCTAGGGGGCAGAGGAAACTGATATGTTGTAGCATGTCGGAAGGAGAGAGTGAACCCTTCCCTCCAGGGCTGCAAGACCCGTTGAAAATTGCCCCTGGGGCGAAAACAAAAGCAAAAGTAAACACCTATTGACACCAGAGCATACACAAGGTTCTGGAGAATAGATGGGGGCTTTGGGAAATAGATTTGGGGTTTGGGTTCCCATGGGCCCCAGCTTAGCAATGCCCTGATCATGGACCTCAGAGCCTTTGTCAGGCATAGAATAGAACAGCGGTAAGCAACCATGGTCCCTGTGATTGGTAGATAGCATGAAGCCTTTGGATTGGCCAGGCCTTGTATAAATATAGGATCCTGGCTTCCGAGCTTGCATGGATTTCTGCACTGAGCAGGAGGTTGGACTTGATGGCCTTTTAGGCCCCTTCCAACTCTATGATTCTATGATTCTATGTTTCTATGATTCTATGAGTCTATGGTCAACCGAGGAGTCTTTCCTGCCTTTGGCTTCTGGCTCAAGTTGGCAACTGACCCCCAGGGAATCTTGACTAAGCACCACTCACTCGTGGACTACATTCAGGTCCACCTATCCACAAGCCCAGCCTGGCCCTGACAACGTGTACATCAGAAGTAACGATAGCTCTATTGCATGCCTTCAACTCTGTTTTAGAAATTATTGTCTATGTCTTCATCTCCTGGGGATTCCCTGCACCAAAAGCTGTTTTCCCCTCTCCGTTATTATCTTCCCTGTATTAATTTAATTCATATACGCCTGAGACATAACCATGTTCACATGCAGAGTCTTTTGGGAACCATCCAGTCGCCTAAGGCACTGGAAGAACAGTCATTGTTGTTGTTTTATCACTGCAGAAGTACTCTTCGACTAGAAAGCCCAGAAATGGAAATAAAGGAACTGATGCAATATTTTCAGCTTAAGCTCTTTCATCCCGGGGTGGAGAGAGGGGACTAAATCAGTAGTGAGCAGCCACCCGGAAACCTGTTTAGGTCAACTGACTGCTATCAACCCCCAAGAGCACAAAGAGTAGTGTCCAATGTTAGTCCTATGTAGAGTAGACCCATTGAAATGAATGTGATTTAAGTGAACCACAACAAACTCAAGTCTCATTCATGTTAATGGGGCTACTGTATGTAAGACTGACACTGGATGCTGCCCAGAGAAAGCATGGAAACTAATCGTACCTCAGGATGAATTGATCCACCGTGACATTGTTGGTGACTGTCACTGAAGCGCTCACCACATCTCCTTGTTTGATGGGCTTCGATGGTAGCCAGATGATGACATTGTTGCCCAACCACAGTTCCGTCAGTTGAGTGGTCTCAGGGCCCCGGTAGAGGCTGATGGAACCAATCCTCTGTAAGTGGGACATGGTTTCCCCTGCCCCTTCCTTCCCCAGACGGATTGCATTACCCTTCCTTATGTCTTCAGTGGAACATTCTCCTTTCTCATCTCCAGGCTGAATGGTGTAGTAAAGCTCAACGATGCTTCCTTCGGACTGATCCACTGCTTTCTTGCGGCCAGTGACAACTGTTGGTGGGTTAAACCAGGTGGGCTGGAGCTCCAGGTCAGCCACGCACAACCCGAGATCACCTTTCAGTCTGCAGCTGCCCCGGACTTCCCGAGTTTCCCGAAAAGCAAAAACCCTCATGCAAGGCAGCTGTTCCGTCATGGTATAGTCATCCCAATCTCTCCCCACAATGTAAAAAAGGACTTGGACTTTGGGCCTGGTCAAATAGACCTTTTCACTCAAGATGTAGGCTTTCAGCTTCCAGTTGAAGGTAAACTTATTGGCAGATCTGAAAACGTTTGAAGTCAACAGCAAGTCGGGGGGCACAGCGTGTTCCACAGAGAATGGCCCATAGCTAGCGTTGATTACAGGTGTCTTCTTGGCTTTGTATGTAAAGAAGGTTTCCATCCGTGCTTGCAGACTTGAGTTCCTCATGAACTCCTGGTTGGCTTCTTTGAGGAAAAATGAAGTCTCAGTGCTGGAGATTTGATATTGTACAGGTAGATACGTTGGAAGGGAGGAAAATTTCTGGAGGTTGTCTGGAGCTCCCCGGCCTATGGTCACTATAGGCAAAGAAGAAGGGAAGAAAACAACAACAACAGACAAAAATAAAGTTGAAACCACTGTCCAGCTGGTTATGACAACAAATGGTGTTCAATTAATTAAACCATGGTGTGTTGGTTTGTTCTTAATGCCAAGGTTAATGCAAGTTGGGTTGACTTGGAATATACTTTGGGATTTACAGTTTTGCACTGTAAAGAAAACCATTACCATACCCCAAATGGAATCTACACCATTTTGATTTACTGGTTTTCAATGTCCCATAGTATGCATGTGGTAGAGCATTGTTTACTCATGTATTATCAGTATTTACATGCTAAGTGTAAGGGCTATATAGCCTTCTCAAGATTTACATAATATAAACATATAATCATCGAACAATACAAAATGGAGATAAATAACCCAACATTAAGATAATAAAACCAACAAGAGGATTTTTTTTTAAAAAAATCAATTTTGAAAGACTGAGATTATTTCAATTTGATGAGTATCAGCAAATCACCATGCCTTTAAAACCTATTTAAAGACACACAGTGAAGGGAGGCCAACCAAATTTCCATAGCAAGGAGTTCTACAGTGATGAGGCCATTACCACAAAGGCCTTGTCACTTTTGCCTGTCAGCCTGATGCACCTGTTGAAAACAACCTTCAATTCCTGGGCTTCTTTGGTGTGTGTGCGTGTCATGGGGGTCCATCACAGTTAAAGAAATATAAAGTCTATATAAATTTGTAATATAATCTCAGCGTCTGGAGTTAAGCCTGTCTCAAGTATGTCTCCTGATATCTTAGGCTCTACTAGGGATGTATGAGAAATTTATTTCAGTTCAGTTTTGATCAGGATGTTGCCCAGTTCACACCTTCTGGACTGAACACAGACTCGGATGCAATCTGCGGTTGGAGTCTGTACATTTCTGAGCCTGCAATGTGATTTGTGGACCAAATCCAAGCGTTTGGCAAATTTGGGGAAAGAATGTGCACAAATAGAGTTTAATGAATGAGAGAAGAACATGTCCATGTCCAAAATGCGCACCACTGATGTGTACATGTGGGAAAGTACACATGAAAATTCACGCAGATTTTCATACAGAAAGAAATTCAAACAAAGCTCGGATACAGGCTCAAGTTGGAATGAGGATGGAGATGGAATTTGGAGATTCACACGTTCTTCGGTTTAGCTTGTTTCAATTGCACGTCCCACTTTCACGTGTACAAACCCGAGAATGTAAATGACCCCATAAAATGCCGTGATAAGATTTGGGGGTCACAAAAAGACTCCATGCCTTCCATCACTTCCAACAGCATGGCTACCCGCTGGCTTTTGTGTGGGCACGGGACTTCGCGGGATGCTACCAAGTGGAAAGCAATAAGGAGAGAGACTTTTCCCTTCATAATTTTGCTTGTTTGGCTTGTTTTTCTTTCCCTGATGAGGCATGGAAGGGGCAAAGCGCAATGAGAGCCACAATTTTGGCTTAGTAATTTAAGGTGATGCACCTTCATATTTAATTCATATATGAGAATTAGACGGTGGAATCCGTTTCCTCCCAAATGAGCCAACGGCCATTAGGAGCTAGAGAATGCAATAAAAATAGCAGTAACAAACAAGAAAAGGCAATATGTGCAGTCCGAAGGCCTGCCAATGAAAATCCCATCGAGGAGTAAATTATTGCTACAAATCCCTGCCTCTCCTACCTTCCTCAGCATATATCAGCCGAAATTGTGTTCGAAACAGAATAGTGGTCCATCACTGGATTTTATGGGTGTTTGTGAGGTAGGAGCTTTGTGTGTAGAGTATGTGCTTTGTGTCAATGGATTAGTCCATCCCAATTTCCATGTCATCCTTGCCTTTACGCAGGGATGTGTGAATGAACAAATCTTGAGTTTGCCAACATTCTCCGAATTCCACTCAAACTGTGTTCCAATCCGCATCTGTATCAGATTGCAAACTTTTTTTTCCTATTCCACATAAAAATCCATGGGCATTTCCAGGCTCATTTCCCCCAGTTGTACACATCTATTCTGTTCATTTTTAAAACACATTCATTTTGAAATGTATTTTGAAATGTACACATTTTTTAAATGTACACATGTTGTCAACCCCCCCTTTTTGGGGGGGGATTTGCTATTCAGGACACGGAAACCTCTACAACTCGCTTTTTTGGAAGGATCTGACATTTGCACAAATTTGCACACATTATGGCCGAAAGCACATGTATTATGCAGATTTGGCTGTAATCTAAACAATTTGCACAAATTCAGCCTGTTTTGCACCAATTGCCTGAAGTGCCAAGATATCTGTGCAAATTGCAAAACCTTAAAAATGCACAAAATCCCCAACTTGCTGGAGATTGCCTCAGACACTACAGTGGGAACCAAAATGTAGTCCATGAGGGAGGGAGCCTAGAAAAACCTGTTGAACTCCACTCTCCCAAACAGATTTCTCCAATTATTATTATTATTCATCTCTTTTTTGTTCATGGCAGTTTTTTTAGACAGACATGACCAGCTTTGCCAAGTCATGCTGTCTTTTACAGATTCAGGAATTTCCTGACAATTGAGCATGTTTAACTGTGACTGCTTTCTGAATGCTGGTGTGGATGAATTTTGGTAGGCCCAGTTTCTGAAGGTTTTCTGTATAATTTTTTGATGTGATGCCCATGACTGATGTGGCTAATAATTGTGACCTTTTCCTGTTGCCTTAGTTCTTTGACTTTCATGGGCAGTGGTGTATATTTCTCTCTCTTTTCTTCTTCCTTTTCAACAACCTTTTTGTCATTCAGTATTGCTATGTCGATGAGGTATGTGTGTTTTTCTCTTTTGTCTATGACCGTTATGTCTGGTTGGTTGCAAGGTATTATCTTGTCCATATGAATTGTTCTGTCCCAGTATATGGACTGCATTTTCCAAGATTGCTTTGGGTGAGTATGTATAGTATGGTGTAGGTTGTTTGATAAGGTTGAATTTGATGGCCTATTATTATTATTATTATTATTATTATTATTATTATTAATCACATGTATATACCACCCCATAGCTGAAGCTCTCTGGCCAGTTTACAAAAATTAAAAACATTGAACATTTAAAAAAACCAATATACACAATTTAAAACCATCAAAGCCTAAAAACAAACTACATATCATTTCAATTGTCCAGGGGTCAGTTTAAAAAGCTCAGCATATGCTGTTAAATGCCTGGGAGAAGAGAAAAGTCTTAACCTGGCGCTGAAAAAATGACAGCGTTGGCGCCAGGCGAGCTTTGTCGGAGAGATCATTCTATAATTGGGGGGCCACCACTATAAAGACCCTCTCTGTTGTTGCCATCCTCTGAACTTCCCTCGGAGTAGGCACTCAGAAGAAGACCTTGGATGTTGAACATAGTGTATGGGTAAGTTCATGTTGGGAGAGGCGTTCTGTCAGGTATTGAGGTCCCAAGCCATGTAAGGCTTTATAGGTTAAAACCAGCACCTTGAATTGGGCTTCGAAACATACAGGCAGCCAATGCAAGCGGGCCATTGTTGGTCTAGAGTCAAAGGACCAAGCTAAGAATTAGAGCAAAGTGATCAAACCAGGAAATCAGAGCATAACAGACTGGAACTCATTAGAGACATGAGGATTTTTGTTGCTCAGGAGAAGTCCCTGTCCCAACAGGAGATCTATTATTGCCTTTCCTGTTTAGGAGAGCCCAATGACCAGCCTGTATGAGTGGGACTAATCCAGAGACCCCAAATACTTAACTGCCCAGGGGAGTGCTCCAAACCTCAATATTGTGGCTCATCACACAAGGCAGCTGCTTGGAGAGCAAAAGGTTCCTGCCACAGTAGATATTCTTGACAGCTAATCAGACCTTTTCATTTAAAGGCTTAGGCACAGCATGATCCTTACTTAACCCCGATTGCCCAGAGGTCACGGATGAGATCCCAAACAAGGTCCAGCCAGAGCCATGAAGTCTGGACATCCCGGGGATCTTTTTTATTAAAATCTCCTGGACAAGAATATCTTTGTTGGATGCTTATGAACAATCTGCTGCAAACCTAGTAATAATGGGGATGCTCTATTTTCACCTTTCATCCATCACCAAAACAACATCTGGGGCTTTACTGACACCGATCAAATGCTGTGAATCTGAATGACAAAGTTGGATGTGCCCTTTTTGCTGGAAGAAAGACACAAACTCTACACTGAGGGAATCCAAATGCAGCAATCAAAACACACGGGGATTCAGAATAAGTGTATCCATAATTATATGATGAAGTTTCAGAATTTATTCCACCTCCAAATTATCTGAATTCCACCTCAAAGCTAGTTTTGACTCCCATTGATTAAAACTGTATTCAGGCACCTTTTCCAAAAGTACGCGTTTCTAACGGACATTTTTTGAAGACATTTCCTTTCCTTTTGAGAATCACAAGTGCAAAAATGTAGAAACTTAAAGCAGGGATTGTGTTCTGACCATGTTTGGATCTAGGACGTGCAAACTGGGTAAATTCTGGTTAAAAATGAACTGAAGCAAATTCATCATACATTACTCGGACTCCAATCCTAACAGTGGAACCTCAAATTGTTTGAAAGATAGATCACCAACCATCTAAGGCTGTTTAATCTCCTCCAGTTCCTTTCTGGAAAAGGCAAAATCAATAGGGGCATTCAAATAGTACATATCCTTTGCAATCTTAGTGAAGGGATAGAGTTTTGGCATTCAACTGATTATCTATACATATATGGGCTCAGCTGGGCTTTGCAGATAGTGGGAACAACTCCTGCTGTTGTTTGAGCTGTCTCAGGTCCTGGAATACCCGAGTTTGGCCAGCAGCCTGGTACCAGCTCTGTGTTATTTGCTCCTGGCTGCTTGTCAGTGGTTGCTCACCCCAGATCTTGCTCAGCACCTCACGGGCTTTTGTATCAGCAGACTGAAGGTCATTTTGTACACCTACTTTTTCCTCTTATACCTTAGAAGAATCCCTGTGCTGAAACATTCATTGTTTTGCACACTTCAACCACAAAGAGAGGGGAAGAGCGTTGGTGAGCATCACTCCCCCTGCCCTCAAAATTCCCCTACCCCCAAACCCCATCCCATTCTGTGGCATAAGGAAGGTGCTGAAAAAGGTGTGCATACAAAAGAGATGTTCGAAATAGGAATTCCATTCCATTGAAACCCAACAGGATTTCAAAACAGTTTCCATTCTGATAAGTGGCAACAGATTGTGATGGATTCCCTCCCCCAGTTCTGGAAATGTTTAATTTTCTTTTGAGCATGTTAAACAAGTAGATATTTTTTTTTGGGGGGGGGTCTTCCTTTGCACAGATGGAATCATATATATATATATATATATATATATATATAATTTTTCAGGTCTTTCAGTTTGTGCAAATGGGATCATTGGTTTTTTTTAATGTTATTTTTCAGGGTTTAAATTCCAAAGAACTTGTCCATTTCATCCTCCACTTTGTGCTCCGCCCCCACTTCACTCAGGAAGTGCCAAATGATGTATTCTCCCATATCCCTAGCATACGATTTTGCTCACCTAATTCAGATCCATTTCAGATCAGGTCAGACCTTGGACAGTATCCAAAAGAAAGGGGGGCAGATCTATAATCAGATGTCTCCCCCTCCCAAAAAAACCCACCCTTCTTTTCAGAATTCACTGTGTTTTCAAACTCATTTAAATGTGTTTGTTACTTTCACACACATCTACCACGTCAACCCCAGAAGAGTCAAAATGAGCTTGCTCCTTTTTTTATATATATAACCTTCAATGACCTTTGCAGCCATTCTCGATCAGGAGGTTGCTTCTCTAAGGTCATCGACCAATGAGAGAGAGAGAGAGAGAGAGCAGTCCACAGGTTTCAATCATGGGCATCACGCAAGGCCTCCAGCCGGCCCGTGGTTCATTTGTGAGAATTAGCTCAGAGACAAAAGTCAGCTCATAAGATAAAAGGGCATGCTGAGTGTCCAGAGTAAAATAAATAAATAAAAGGCCAGATGCTCACTGGAACACATAAATCAGAGCCAGCAGCCTGTCATGAAAAGACATTAAATCAATTCATGGCACTTACTTTTCCAAGACTGTAACGGTCAGTCCAGTCCCATCCTCCCCTTGCATATTGCTCATTAAAGACCATTCAGAAAGAATGACAACCATAGTGAATAACTCTCCACTCCTCAAACACTTAAACCATCTCATTTCCCTGACCATCCTTCTCATGTCAATGCTGACACGGTTGAAGCTTCAGTGTGGTTCAGTGTTGAATGTTCGAGCAACAGGACCGTGTTGGATGGATGGAGCTTGGACTGATGAACATCAGGGTGAGAGGCTGGGATGGAGCCAATACATCCACCTGGGACTGGCGGTGTTAAGGTCTCAGTGTGCTCCTCAGGCAGAAATGGAAATAATAATCATAATCATAATTCAGTGGCGGAACACCTGTTTTTGCATCCAGAAGGTCCAAGGTTTCACCACTGGCATCTCCAGTTAAATGGATCAGGTCCATTAGTTCAACTAGCCAAGTATTGTCTTATCTTCAAAGTATTCAGTGGAGGATTCCCCCCCTCTATTGTGCCACTTGAGATATTATTATTATTATTATTATTATTATTATTATTATTATTTACATTTATATACTGCCCCATAGCCGAAGCTCTCTGGGCGGTTCGAACGGCTGGATCTGGGACCTTCTGCATTCAAACCAGGTGTTCTACCAATGAGTTCTACCAATGGTATGACCACACTTAGAAAACTGTGTACAGTTCTGGTTACTACACTTTAAATATATATATATATATATATATATATATATATATATATATATATTATAGAGTTAGGAACAATGCAGAAAAGGGCAACTAAAACGATCAAGGGACTGGAGCAACTCCCCTACGAGAGAACGTTACAACAGGTGGGATTGTTTTGCTTGAAAAAGTAGGCGAGTGAGGGTGTACAAAATTATGCATGGTGCAGAGAAAGTGGATAGGGAGGCATTTTTCTCCTTCTCTCATAATAGTAGAGCCCAAAGGGGACTCCCCATGAAGCTTACTGGTGGGAGATTCAGGGCAGATGAAAGGAAGGACTTCTTCACACAGCATATGCGTATAGTTACACTATGGAATTTGCTACTACAAGACTTGGTGATGGCCACCAATTTGGATGGGTTTAAAAGAAGGCTAGACAAATTCCTGGAGGAGAAGACCATCAATGGCTAATAGTCCTGATGGCTGGGTGCTACCCCCAGTATCAGAGGCAGTATGCCTATGCATACCAGTTACTGGGGTACACCCAGCACGGGGGTGCTGTTGCAGGTTTTCCATTGGCAGTTGGGTGGCCACTGTATGAAAAGAATGCTGGACTAGGTGGACCCTTGGTCTTATCCAGCAGGGCTCTTCTTCTGTTCTTATTGTCCCTTCCAAGCATGTAAAGTTGCCTTTTACTAAGTCTTTTCTCCACCTAGCACAGAATTGTCTATTCTGCCTGACAACTGCTCTCCAGAGAGCAGAGCACATCTTTAGCATCATCTGCTTCCTGATCCTTCTAACTGGAGATGCCAAGGTGTGAACCTGGGACCTTGCGCATACAAAGCATGTGCTCTATGACTGAGCTGTGGTCTTTCCCCAAGGCATTCCAACACAGAGCGCATTAACGTACCATGACTTCAACGTTCTAAATGTGAACGTAGGGATGAATTCTGGGGAAACAATTGTAGAGATCAACCTGGCCTGATTTCTCACCCTCTTGTCCCAGCCAGAGGCTGGATGAGTGGAAAACAGGGTCACACACCTTAGCATGGACGTCACACCACTGAAACCTACAGAAGCTCTGCCAAGGGAGAATTTCCCCCCAAGCATCTGTCTTGTGTGGTTGGGATCAAGACAATAGGCCTGTCACCTGTGATTAAGGTGATCCGCAGGTTCCGGACAGGAAGAGAATGGAAGCTCCATCAGTGTTAGACTCAACTCCTCCATGTCTTGTATGTCCTGCTCTTGTATATGCTTCATCAACTTAACACAAATAAAATAGGTCATGCCTTTATGGTAGTGAGAGGGGGGGAAATCATGCAGATGTTTCCTAATTAGGTCTGCATTGTTCCGATGTTTCTACTGTCAGATTGCTCTTTTAATGTGTTGTTTCCTTGTATTAGGCCAACTAACTAGAGAGAGGAAGGCACAAAGGGTCCGTGAAAACACTGGACCCAGGGCTGGATTTTCCCACCCCCTTTTCCCCCTTTCTCTTAATGGCAACACATTTTCCTCCCCCTTTCAATTAGGGCCACAGCCCCGTACTAGATGACTTGGCTGAATCTCGAAGGCAACGTAAAAACAGAACTTATTTCGATCAGAAGCAGAGACCTTGACCCTGACATCCTGGAAACACATCTGGCTGCTCTCCAAGGAAAAGCTTTCAATGGTTCCTCGGGGTCTCCAGCTGAGGACATTGGAGACCTTTGGGCCTTGTTTTCTGAGCCATTTCGGCAACTCGCCACAACAGGGAGCCCCTGGTGCAGTCTGTCTACTGCACTTGGGGCTCACCAGTGCAGCAGAGCAGACGGAGATGTTGCAGCAACTGATGCGAGGCCGTACGTAACACAAGGCTGGGCTTAGTGACCGGCTCCACCCAGTCTCATAAAAATGTGGGTCCCCTCAGCACAGACAACTTTGCTTGGAAGATACAAGCAGCACAATGATGGATGAGACCATCTGGTCCAACTAAGTACTGGGGAAAAGGCAGGATATAAATTAATAAATGATGATGATGATGATGATGATGATGATGATGATGATGATTTGAGCATGTTGTTTCAGTTCACAAATCCTTTGAACTTGCCCTGCTCACAATTCCAAATACGTACAGAGCGTAGCTCATTGGAAATTTCCCAAACATGCAAATGCATTTGATAAAATGCATTTAAAAATGCACTTTAAAATGCACATTTAAAAAAAAAAAAACCGGGCACATTTTTATACTTTAGTGCATGGTGAAAAGTGCACCCTTTTGAAAAATGCCCATGCCAGAGCACACTTTTCCTGTTCTGATGAAAAGGAAAACTAATCACAAATGAGATTAGATGAGCCACTAAGTGGAGTTTGGAGGATCATACTGAACACAAGCATCCGTGTTGTTTCCATTCTTAAGCCCCAGCATCCTGTTTCACAGATGGGTCAACCTGTTGCTTCTGGAAAGCGCAGTGGAAGTAGGGATGGACAAATCTTTCAGTTCCAATTTCACCCGGTTCCCATTTTCTTTTCAATCTGAAGTTCGGTTCATCTCAAACTTTGAACATTTCTCCAGTTTTTAATTCAGTTCATCCCAAGCTTTTGGGATTTGGGAAGCTGGGGCCCTCCAGACATTTTCAACTCCCATTAGCTCATGGCCTGTGTTCAGGAATGCTGGGAGTTGTAGTCCAAAAACATCTGGAGGGCACCAGCATGGGAAGGTGCCCTACTACTAAGGATGGCTATGGATCCTTCCAAAACGTTGAGACGGGCATTGAGTTTTTCACCCACAACCCCAACTTGAAGGTGGCTTGACATAATGTTACCACTTCGCTGGATGCAGACACTGTCATAAACCCAAAGCCATTAAAATTCAGCTCAGCCACAATGAAACACCCTTGAGTTGCAAAATAATAATAATAATAATAATAATAATAATAATAATAATAATAATAATATCCTTCGGCACGGAGCATCCTAGGAACAAATGCAATTCAAGTGCCCGGAGAAGGCAATGTCAGCTGTCCATGTTTGCACAGCAAGACCCATTTATCCTGGAACAAAATCCATTGGGGTAGCATGCGCGCCTCGCCAAGCTGGGGCTCGCCCCCTACCCCATGGCATCGTCTTTTGCAGAAGAGCATCAAAGCTGCAAGTCACATCACCTTTAACCACAAGGCCAAGGATTTGGGACGCTCTTCAAAGGGCACTTCTGCCTCCCAGACGTTGCCAACTCTTCCTTTAATCCCTTTGTTTACTGGTAAATCTGTCACCCTCTTCAGACGCGTGTTTTATTAGGATTCTATTCCATACTTGAAGCCCAAAAGGATTTCTCCGCACAACGGAGCAGCCCTTAATGAGAAACTGTTAAGGGGTGTCCCCCTCCCCCAATTCACCCCCCTGGTCCACCCTTAAGAATGAGCCTTGGCAACATGAGCTGATGCCTGAACTTTCACCTCTCCCTTGGCAGAGAACCAGACTAAGTCAACATCCCTGGGCTGGTTTCCATTACCAGCTCCTTATTAACATACAGAAGAGTCAGGTTCTCTCTCTCTCTCTCTCTCTCTCTCTCTCTCTCTCTCTCTCTTCTTCCAAGCACCCAGCACAACAGGAAAACTTCAGACGACCGAGGGCCTCCGGATTGATGTCTGACTTTGGAGCAGGGCTCATAAAAAAGGGACTAATTAAAACCAGGTTATCAAGTGGGGAGGCACGGCATACATTCAGAACATTCCTCCCCCCCCTCCACACCCACCACCATGCCACTAAAATTGCACTCTCTTGCAGTCATAGAAAGATGAGACTGCTGGTTTTTTTACATCCCAACTGATGTTTAAACAGAATCATCCAGGGGAGGCTAGTGACGCCACTGTCAGGGGGGGGGGGGGTTCTACTCGGGGTTTCAGTCAGAACCAGTCAGAACTTGGACTAGATGACCTTTGAGTTTCCTTCCAACTCTGCGATGCTATGGTCGGCATGTTGAACAGGTCTATGGAGTTCTACAGCAAGGGATGTATGAGAAATTGGCTTCAGTTCATTTTAGATCAGAATTTAGTCAGTACCTTTCTTCCCAACCCAACCCGGGTTCAGACGCAATCTGTGGGTGATATCCATACGTTTTCCAAGCTCGCAATGTGATTTGTGTCTGTGTGTGTGTGTGTGGTGTGTGTGTGCAATGCATTTGATAGCAAGCGTATATATGGAGAAAAATGTGCAGGAAAGAATGCGTGGTTTTGAAAAAAAACATGCATGGACACACTTTAAGCAATTGGAGAAGAACGCATATCTTTCAAAGGTGCACACGATTCAGGCGTATATTAAAAATGCTCAAAATCAATGGGAAAAGAGTTTGTACATTTCAAATAGGTGCACAAGCCCTGCGTACATTGGGAAGAATACACATGAAAACGCGCCCAGATTTTCTCGCGCAGAGGGGGGGAAAAGGAGTTCACAATCGGATACGGACTTGAGTCGGGATGAGATGGAATTTGGAGATCTTCAGTTCTCTCGGGTTTCGCTGATTCGTACAACCTTTGTTCACAGCACAAAGTGCCATCATCTCTACAAGACCAATTGGGAATCCGAAACAGCATCGGTGCAGATGAAAGAGTATTCGCCATTTCGTCTCAAAGAAGGAGTGAACTATCTAACTTTTGGAGCAACTGTCTTCCTCCTTACCAGCTAATGATCTTTGAACCCGGCAAAGAAAACTAAATAACTTTGAGAAGCAGAGGAGGGGAGGAGGTATCACCTGCCTTTGATTGTTGAACAGAAGGTAGTCATTTCTTTGGTGTTTTCAAACTAGTCATGCTTTGTAGGAAATTTCTTTTTTTTTTTTCCTCCCCTCCCATGTCCCGCCAATGGTGATCTCATTTCATAGCGTGCCTGCTCAGACTGAATTGAAAGAAGAGCTGTGAATAGCCAAAGCGACTGTTCCCATTTATTGCAGATACAGCAATGCAGGTAATGGGGAAATGTCAGTTCATGCAAGTTTCCAGCTTGCTGGTCCCAGCTGCATCGGTTCTGCCGAGAGGCACCACCAGACTCAAATCCTGCCAGGTGATGTGATGGTTCAAGGAAGTCCTTTGAAGTCCTCCATGACAGAACTTCAGGATCTCCTCTTTCCCACATGGAGAGGAAGACCTGCATCCCAGTGGAAGAGTATGTGCTTTGCATGCAGAAGGTCCCTGGTTCAATCCCTGGTATCTCCAGGGAAGTCAGGGAAAGGCACCTCTGAAAAACTGAAGAGTGGCTGTAGACCACCCTTCCAGAGAAATCCACAATCGATTCAAATGAGTTTGGGTTTCTATGAATCCAACCTGCTGATTCCACAATGTACCTGCTTTTTCTGAGACACGTTGATTCTGCGGGCTTGCAGACTGTTTTTTCACATGGGGGGGATTTATGCTAATGTGCCTTCTTCACACAAGGTCCCAGGTTCAATCCCCAGCTTCACCAGGAAAGGCTGAAATCGCTGAACCCGTGGAGACCTGTCATCAGTCTACCAGCATAGACCACTAGTGGGCAGGAAGTAGATCCCCATATGGTTTGGACATCAACTCCCAGAAGTCCCTACCAGCATAGCCAACAATCAGGGTTGCTGGGAGTTGAAGTCCAAAACGTCTGGATATCTACTTTCTGCCCAACCTTGGCATAGACGATATTGAGCTGAATAGACTGATGGACTGACTGTGTTCCTAGCCATGGGGGCAGAGAAAACTGCCTTCCATTCCATTCCTTAAGGTTGAAGGCTTCACTTCATAATTACACCCAAAAATATTGACTTCTACTGCTGAAGCAAATGTTGATGATTTCTACTGCTCCACCCCCATGCACAACTTTACCCACCCACCCCCGTTTGCAGGGTGTGAATTTGGGAGGGGTTGGGGTGTTCGCCCTACTTTGTGTCAGTGATGTTCAGGAGTCCCATTTGCAGCTGGGGGAAATGGAGGATTCTTCATCATTCAGCTGTCCCGATTTCCTCTCCTTCCCACCCATAGAACCGACCCTTCCCCACCTCTCCAAGGTCACCTTTACAAGCTTCTAGACACAGACAGAATGGTTATGTCTTTGCCAGCTGTGAGGGCGCAGAGGAGGGGCAGGGGAATCAGACTCCTGGGTCCAAAGTCGGAGCACCGCCTCTGGCTTCAGATCCAGGAGTCCAAAATATCTTGAGCCTCCCTACGCTCTGTCCAAGGATCATAGGGTTGCTCCCTTGTTGAGTTTGGCTGGTGCAGATGGGTGGGAATGTCCTTTTGGTACATTTTTGAGAAGGAACTACCAACATCTGCAAAGCTCTTCACATTTAGGAGAGCAACCACTTTAGGTATTTGTTTGTTTGTTTAATTGCATGAGTGAGAAGGCGAAATTGAGAGAGATGCCCACCCCAGGCAAAAACGTGTTTGAAACGGCTATCGCACACCGAAGAGGGTATAACAACAGGGAGCCTGTCAACTCCTTTTGGCTTCACGGTGTCAAGTTGAGCTGCCCTCATATGGGCATTGCACCCCATTGCTCGTATCCAGCAAGGAGGGTGCATGTAAGGAACGCCTTGCATGCACTCGCTCATTCCCTTGCCGGAGCAAAAAATGGCGGTGCAGACGGCCTGTGGTTGCCCATTGTCTGTTGTGACAATGTGCATTTGAAGGTCTTGCAAATTATGTTGGGGCCTCCACCATGTGCAGGAGAGGACAGCAGCACCTGGAATCCATGGATGCACAGCCTTGAACATATTTTGTCACCACCTCCGTGAGAACCGCAGCAGACCCGTGAAATCAGTTCAACATGGAGCTGCACAGCATTTCAAGATGAACAGATGTTCTGCCTTGGGCTTGGGGTTCGTAGCAGAGCAAGGACACCTTTCAGAAATATCTGGGGCTCATCGGGCTCAAACTCTGCGACCGCGTGATTTGAGAAAAGGGAGAAAATCCCACAGAGGAATGAAATGCCGATAGTTTTCTGTGAATCCAAAGTGCTTGTTCACTGAAGAAGTTTACTGGTTGCCAGGCTTGGTCCAGGGGAATTGAGCTCTAGCCGCCTTCCCTCCCTCTCCACAGAGCCCCAACTAGGTGGGTGAAACTCCCATCTAGTTAAAATGAAAGGTGAGAGGAGTATGGAGGAGGTTGCCTTCAAATTCCTTCCGTCCTGCATAGGATGCCCATCAGCCTCTGAGTTTGGGGGCTGATGGGCATCCTCGTGGGTTTGTGCCATACATACACCTATTTCCAGTGTGGAGAGGATCAGAATGTGCTTAAGGATGTGCAAATCAGCAAAAAATCAAGCTCCCCAAAGTTCTCCAAATCCCATCGCGAAGCTCATTCCGACTCAAGTCTGTATTTTAACATTCACAACTTGGTTGTGGGCATGACCTTTATGTGGCCGTCTTTGAATCTAGGCCTGGAGGTTGTGGAGGAGCTAGAGGAATGTGAAGCAGCAGAGAACAGGAGGCCTGGAATGCAGCAGGTAGCAGACACTGGTCTGTTGACCAGGCAAAGAGCAGAAAGTCAGGTTATAATAGGTTCGGCCAACCCAGAAGCCTGAGACTGCCTGCCAATTGGAAAGGTTGATAGTACACACTGCTGTTCTGTTCTGAACCTGAAGACGGCTCCAAGGCTTCACCCCAACCTAGCCCATGATATCTCACCAAGCACAGCCTGCTGAGGTCTCCAGTTCAAACCACAGAGTCCTCAGCACTAGCTGATAAGCTGTTCTTGTTAGGAGGAAGCAATAACACTTTTGCCTGCTTAAGCAATTGAATTGCATTAGTGCATTCGCATGCTTCAGCTCTGTGGTCAAGGATAGCTGATTAAAAATCTTGTTTCCATTTTGCTAAATGGCCCCTTTGCTACTCAAACCTCCCTCCTGCATTTTGAAAAGCCGGCAAGGAAACTCTCCGCTCCCTTTGCAGACATGAACCTTCTCCACTTTGCCAATTGTCCAGCAGGGGGAGCTTTCTGAGTACTTCCAGGCAATAGCTCCTTTGCCATTCATTTGTGCCATCAACCCCCCCCCCCCCGCAACCTGGTCTAGCCTTTTCATTATCCACATCCAAATTAGACCAAGACCAGCCTCAGATCCCCATCAAATTGCAGAAATGGACAAAACTGCCTTCGTGGCAAAATCCAACTCGCTTGCTTCAATCCATACAATCTCTTCTTATTAGATCTTGTCAGAGAGGCACAGTCAGAAAATGTGGTGAAGATCTAATAGAACATTCATCTATGGAACGGATTTCATCCCTGGACTGAATTTCATCCCTGCGACACATTTCATCCCTGAAGTAGTTTTGTTTCAATCAGCTCAGTTCTGATCATCCTTGGGGTGGGTGTTAGACTGTTGTAATGTATATGCTATTGCACTCATTGGTAGGGACATGTGAATCAGCGTGAGCTCACCAAATTTCTCCAAATTCCAACTCAAATCTCATTCTGACTCAAGTCTGTATCAGACTAAATTTTATTTGATCTATTTATTTATTTATTTTTGCATAAAAATGTGTGCTTGTTTTCATGCAAATGTTTCCAAATGTACCTATCCATTGTTCACATCTTAGAAATGTATGCATCCTTCGCCCATTGGTTATAGTTCAGTTGTGCGCATTTCTGAAAAGTACAATTTCAAATACCCGCAAACTGTTGCATGTATTTCAGGGTGGCTCTTTCAGTCCACAAAGGGCATTGCAAACTTAGAAATGTATGGATTTTAACAGCAGTTTGCATCCAAGTCCATGTTCAATCCAGAAAATAAACTGAACCGAATTTCTCATACATGCCTACTCATTGGCCCAAAAGCTTGAAGGCGGGACCAGTTCTACTTCTCGCTGAACGATTGGGTAAAAATCCTGTTTTGTTTGCTTGTTTGTTTCCTGATAGCATTTTTGTCCCACTCTTCAGCCAGAAAATGGCTTTTAGAGTGGTTTACATGTAATCGATAAAGAAAGAGATATAGCCTCTGCATCCCAATTACGGTCTAAAATATAGGGTGCAAAACCAGGGGTGGAGGAGATTGCGGAGGGGAGAGGAAAACATGCAGCAACCAGATGGCAGTCAAGGGGGTTTCTTTACCCTTTTTGCAAATAAAAGATCAGATAGTACTTTGCAATATTGAAAGCTGATAATGCAAAGAAGGGCAGACGTTTTTGGGGGGCAGCCCCCCACCTGCCCATCTGTGGCTACACCTTATCTTCTGGCCTTTGAGCCACATAAAATTGGCCATGCCAGGCCCCAGATGGAAGAATGTTTGGAACATATTAGCAAGGCTGCTTGCTGTTCACCTAGCTGACCTTTCTTTCTAAATCTATTCAAATCCTACAAAATAAAAACAAAGACGAACCCCTACAGTTGATTTTCCAACCATTGCTGACATCGCCTACACAAACATCTTGAAATGCTTTGCACACACACAAAAAAGAATATATATATATATATATATATATATATATACACACACACATACACACATTCCCTCCCTCAGTCAATATAAAGATTAAACCAATATGCTTCCAGGCTTGGGTTGAGATCTGGCTTGAGTTTGTATAATTATGGAGAAAGGGATGGAGCAATTTTACCACATGTGTGGAACAGAGGAAAGAAAGTTCAAAGAGTAATTTTTTAAAAAAATGTTTAAAAGTTTCAATTTCAATCACAGATGGAGGGAAATCATCTTAAATGGCCTCATGTGCAAAATCACCCTTAAGATGTGTGTGGTTTTTGTTTATTTTATCTATTTATTCATTTATTTTTTAAATCCCATACAGAAAGGAGAAAGCACTCATCTGTTGTCCACTCAAGGGGCAAAAGGCCAGGGTTCCTGTTACTTATACAGAGGCCTCATTTTGCTTCCCAGCTGGAAGGCCTGATAATAGACACACACATAAACACACACACCTATTCTATCCTGAACTTGAGGTGCCTTTCTGTTTAAAAATCGCAGAACACAGCAAAAACATCATCCCCAATGGGGGATTTGTAAGAAGTCTGACTCCCAAGCAAACCTTGGTCTGAAGCTGGATCGGCACCACCACCACCTTCTGAAGTGAGGAAGGTGGCTATCACTAACAGGGCCTTTTCAGCAATGGCACCTCATATGTAGAATTCTCACCCCTTTTTGGTGTAGATAGTACTAGCTACATAAACCAATGGACTGACCAACTTGTTATGATTCTCTAGGGCCCGCTTTGATGATCTTTAGGCACCAGGTAACATCAATTGTTGTTCACCCAGGCTTTTAATGACTTTCAAATTGGTTTTTAATGGCTTTCATATTTTTCTTGCTGGCGTTTTCATTGCTGTCATATGGGCCTATTCAGACAACACACTAAGCCATGGTTAGGCAGCTAACCCTTTTTGCAGCAAATGCTTAGTGAGCATATTTAAACTGTGGTTATGTAGCGACCATGGTTAGGGATGGTTCAGATAACATGCTAAGCCATAATGGCTCTATTCAGAAGACACCTTAAACCACGATGGTTAAGCCTTAACCACCGTGGTTTAAGGTGTCTTCTGAACAGGGCCAATGTTTAGCTCAAAATGCTCAACCACCATGGCTTAGCGTGTTGTCTGAATGGGGTCATTGTTTTCCTTTTGTTTTAGTTTGGTCTCAATAAGCCACCTTGGAGTCTCTACAGTGGACATTTCACACAGAATACAGGACACCTAAAATTGATAACTATGCTTTAGCAAACATTTCACCAAGTGACAAAGAAGGAGGGGGAAGGGGGTATCATATTTCAGAAGAACCCAGCCAGAAGGAAAGTACCCCGAAGCACTATCAAGAGGTGGACCCAGAAGCAATATCAAGACTGATAATTCCTTTCCTGTTCACTTGGCGCTGTGGCCCAAACAGCCTTTCCTTCTAATAGCTTTCCAGTTTGCTGTTGAATCTGGCTTCCCCCCAAAGAGAGCTCCCATCATCCTTCAGGGCTCCACAACCTTTTCACTCCCAAGAGAGGAAGCAATATGTTACCTAACATCTGGTCAGACATGTCGTTGGCTGACCTAGATATCGCATGCGGCAGATGCTGGCCATCAGAATATGGAGGGGGAAAACAAGAGAATGTAGGGTGCACACACACAAACCAAACACACACACACACCAAACACACCAAACACACCAAACACACACACACACACACACACACAATTACAAATCTTCATGTGATAAGAAACTCAAGCCCTGATGGCTACAGGTTTATTGTTGAGGCCAATGCATTCTCTCTCTCTCTCTCTCTCACACACACACACACACACACACACACACAGAGAGAGAGAGAGAGAGAGAGAGAGAGAGAGAGAGAGAGAGAGAATATTTCACACCACATCAACAACTACATCAGATCCACACAGACTTCTCCAACATCCCTAGCTCAGACCCAGAAAAACAGTGCTAGGAATATCCATCACCTCTTTGGGCTTGCCGGATTTCCCCTGCACGCCTAACACACTTTTCTTTTCCAAGCCAAACTGTGCAGTTTCCCCAAATTCCAGGGACTCATTACGTGGACATTTGGGGGTGGGGGTGGTCTCAGCTGTAATTTGCACAGACAGAGAGTTGCGCAAATTATGGACGCAAATTGTACAATTGGCATAAATTAGGGTGACCAGATAAAATCCAGGCCAGGGCTCATGTAACTTTAACAGTTGTAGAGAAAAGGGAATTTCAGCCGGTGTCATTTGTATGCAATTAGTTCCTGGTGAAATTCCCTCTTCATCACAACAGTTAAAGTTACAGGCACTATACTAGATACAATACAGATATTTAGCAGTTCCCACTGATGGGAGGAGCCAAGCGGAGCACAGGTATGCAGCTTGTTCCTGGAAAGCCAAGATTCTCTGGAGTTGTGGCTAGGCTGACCATATGAAAAGGAGGACAGGGCTCCTAACAGCTGTAGAGAAAAGAGAATTTCAACCAGTGTCATTTGTATGCAATTAGTTCCTGGTGAAATTCCCTCTTCATCACAACAGTTAAAATTGCAGGGGACTGCCTTCTTTTGTATATGGTCACTCTAGTATAGTGCCTGCAACTTTAACTGTTGTGATAAAGAGGGAATTTCTCCAGGAACTAATTGCATACAAATGACACTGGCTGAAATTCCCTTTTCTCTACAACTGTTAAAGTTACATGAGCCCTGACCTGGATTTTATCTGGTCACCCAATGCAAAGCACAGCCCAAATGTCAGCCATTTGCAGCCATTATTTATATAAATTCAAAACCACTGAAAATCCAATATCTGGCCCAACTTGCTGCAGGCCGAGCTGGGCCAGCTAGCGGAAGAAAGCATGCCCCATTTTGTTAGATATTCTCACTATTTGGAGGACATTTGACACATTAATAATAATAATAATAATAATAATAAGGTGGTCAAGTGTACTCCCCAAATATGCTCAACAGGAAAGCTCAGAAGCCATGACCCCAGGGACAGTTTGCTCTAAATTGAAAGAAGAACGGCTTGCTCCCAATATACAAAAAGGAGCATCAAGTGCAAGGAAATAATTAGTGGAGGCTACGGTTATACTTCGCTGGTTCATTTCTGTCCAAAAGGGGGGGAAAGAATAAGAAAAAAAGTGGCTTTGAATAATGATCCCAAACACTCTGCTAGAGATTACAATTTCCTGATGATTAATCAGCTCTAAAGTCTCCACCTCGATCTCTTCCTTTCTGTCCTCTCTCTCTCTTGTTCTTGATCATCCCTCTGAAAGCAGAGAACAAAGGCAGGTGGTGGCTTTCGGCATCGAAGCATTCTGGGAGGGGACGGGTGGCAGTTCTTCATTGGATGCTCTGTACCAATGGCACACGGGAGGTCATACGTTTCAAAGCTTCTACCCCCACAGTCTTCTGTCCTGTTCCTTTATCAGTACTTCTCCCCTCACCCCACCAAAGGTTAAAAGCCTCTCTTCAAAAGGCAGCTGTGATCCCATACAGGGCTTTGTTATTGTAAGAAACAAAGGGCCATGTTAACACATCACCTTTTCAGGCGCACCCCTGAGATGTTTCACGCATACACCGGGAAAAGTACATTACAGACAAGTATATGGATCATAAGGCTCATCTACTCTGACATTCTGTTTCCCACAGTGGCTAGCAGGACATGAAGGCTGAAGATGCCCATTCCCACTCTTGGCTAGCCATCCCCCAGCAACTGGGTATATAGTGACAGAAACTGCCTCTGAACTTGGAGGTTACATTTAATCATTGCGGTGAATAGTCATGGATGGCTCTCTTCCACTACAAATTGGTCTAATAACCCCCTCTCAAAGCCAACTAAGTCAATCCCACGGGCGGCCCTACCATTAGGCAGAGTGAGGATGCTGCCTCAGCAGATTAGAGTGTGATGAAGGGGTGACAAATGGTTATTTATTTATTAGTTACTACTATTATTTTTATCTGTATGCCGCCCTGAGATCCCAGCAATATAGGGCGGGATACAAATGTTTTAATAAATAAATAAATAAATAAGGTATTTATTAATCAGTTACTATTACTTACTATTGTTTCTGTTACCTACTCTTACTTGCTATAGTGACTATTGCTTACTATTGCTACTATCAGAGAAGGGGAGAGGTAGTTGCAGGGTTTTCTGCCTCAGATGCCAAAATAAATAGACTGGCCTGGCGTACTATGCAACCTCACTGGGGGAATATGCACATGAATGGGAAGATGAGTGCCATTCACGGCTCCACTTCACACTGTGAAATATCTTGGGCCAGCCCTGATCAGTGCCCATCACTCCATCAAATGGCAGGAGATCCCACAAGCCAATCATGTAACAAGCCCATGTTTGCAACTGCCCAACATCTTTGCAAGCACCCTGTGCATTTTCTCCTGCTTGGGGTTCCCACAGAGGAGGAGGTCAACCTATGCCTGGACAAGGGTTGTCAGAGAAATCCACATCGGAGTCAAAACGAGTAAGGATTTCCAGCCCATGGATTCTGCAACTTTCCCTCTGTCATTTCCCCCCAAGTTGTGCAGATTCCATGGACTTCTGGGTTTTGTTTTGTTTTGTTTTGTTTGTTTTTGTTTTTACTTTCCAGGATTTTATGTAAATTTAGCCATAGAAAAAAATCATAAAAAACACATCAGCTGAAAATGTTCCCCCATAGGGCAAAGCACAAAAATGTACATTATTGGGGGGGGGGGGATTTGTGCATTTACAAAAGTGCAAATTTGCACAAATGCAAATTTGCGCAAATATGGGAAATTGGAAAGAAAAGCATACCGTTTTTTAAAATAGCCTTTCTCCACCTATGAATGATGCCATTCAATTCCTCTCCCCATTTTTCACTTCCAACCTTGGAGCCTGGTTGTGTGGCTGGCAGCGGGGGTGGTGTGAGAACAGCCAGAAGGAGGAATTGATGTCAGAGGTTCAGCAGGTGGGTAAAGGGTTAAATATTCCCTTCCACCCCACCCACTACTTCTCCCCAGTAAACACCCTCTCAACCCCCCACATTACCATTAAGCTGTCGACATGGGTTTGCCCCACATTTTTAAACCCTTGTAAATAATAATCGCATCGGTAAATCTTGCCCAGCTGCACTAAATAGCCACAGTAAATACAGCCCCGGCTGGGAATTAGTTTTAGCATCACGTCCGCCAGGCCTGCTGCTAATGCCCTCATGAGACAAGGGAACCCTGGATTTTCTGCACATTTGCAAACCCAGCTTTACCGGTTAGATGGCTGAGCACAGTAATAGCTAGATCGCCCCTCCTCTTCCCACCCCGATGCATTCCCATCTCGGGAGAGTCAGGGCAGTGACAATACAGGATTACTGCCATCCATGAGATCAGCGGGGGTGGACAGGGGAGGGAAATGCAAAGGAAAAGGCGCAATTTGTAAATGAAAATGTTGAGTGTGAACAGCACAGGAAGGAGAAGTAGAGGCGGGTGAACCCGCCTGCGATCACCAACTCCGCAAAGGCCTGATGCCTGTGCATCACGTGCTTAACCTCTGCAGATGGGGAGACCTGCAGAAATGACCAACCTAATCAGTGCTGGCTCCAGGTTTCATAGGCCCTTGGGCAAGATACTCACAATATCCCCCTCCTTCAGTGAGTCTACCTTCTCACCACCATTCTCTCCAGCTGGTATTGTTTGTCTTCCTGTTTCCCATTCATTGCTACTGCTTGCTTGCTTGACAGGCAGAATGCCAGGCAGCAAGGCAGCAATAACATCTCCTGCTCCTCCTTCTCTTCATCATCATTGTATGGGCCGCAGGGAGAGACTGTGAACGAGCAGGTTGCAATGGTGAAGGGGAGGGGAAACTCCAGGGGACTCTTCTCAGTAGGACCCTGATGGGGTGTGGGCCCCAGGCAGGGCTACTTTTGACACCCCCCCCCCCCCGTGAAGCCAATCTTTGGCAGCAGGCATCTTGTCTCTTTAGCAATTGGCCCATCCCGTTTTACAGCACTGCCGTCTTCCTCCATGCCGGCAAGGATGGGGAAGGAGTCCAAACGACAGACTCCGAAGCACTATCTCAGCAACAAAGAGCGCAATGTGCCCTATCTTGCCTCGACGCTCCAACCAACTTTATGGCAGTGGGTGGCTTTCGAAAGGGCCCCTTCCATTCAGGCTTGTGACAAGCGAGCTGATATAAATCACAGCCTTCCCAGCGGGAGCTCGTTCCTAGACAATCGACCGTGGAAAGATCTCAAAGCCTCATGTTGGCCTTTGTAGAAAGAAAGAAAGAAAGAGTTCCCACTTTTTAAGAGGGGGGGGGAGAGAGAGAGAGAGAGAGGGGGAGAGAGAGAGAGGGTGGAGGAAGTCTGATCTTTTATAGCACCATATTAAAACCAAAACCCTGGAGAATTTATAGCAAGCATGGAGGGAGGGCGGAGAAGGAGGGGTCATTCCCATGTCGTCAGGCATTCCCATTTTGTTTTAATTACAAAGTCCCCATTGGGTTGTGTACACCATCGGTTCCCAAAGCTCTGTGGACTCACTGATGGCATTTTCTTTTTCGCAACCAATGGGTCATGTAACCACACATCCACCTGAGTTCCTGGCCCTTTTGGACCATTACTCCCCAGCTTTCTCGCCACAAAGCGACACTCAACACTGACAAAAGATACAAATGCAACTCATCAGAATACGGCCCACGTATGCTCTGGATGGACCAGGAGGCACGTCGAATATTTCTCCTCCTCCACTGCACACACCGGGGGGGGGGGGGGGGGACACTTCTAAACTTCCTGGAAATAGAAGTCTCCTTGAGACCTCATCTTCATATTACAAAGGGTGAAGTTGTGGCGCTCTGGATGGTTCCATTTCTGCCTGGAGATGACATTACAGAGCCACAGGCGGTGGAAGCTGGTGGCTCTGATGTCAGTGGGCTGGTCCATCTGCTTAGGGCTTTCAGTCAGAACCAGTCAGAACTCTAAAGGAACTATCTAAGGTGCTGAACGCTATCCCCAAAATACATCCAGTTCTTGGCACCCCATTTTAAGAAGGACATTGACAATTTGGAACACATCCAGAGGAGACAAACAAGGATGGTGAAGTGGGTGCCTGTACCTGCACCCTGCAGTACAGAGTCTGTCTTGAGAAGGGGGTTGGACTAGATGAACGCCAAGGACTCTTCCAACTATATGATTTAATTGTTGTGAACTGCCCAGAAAGTTTCAGCTACTGGGTGGGTGGTACAGGGATTAAATAAATAATAACTAAATCAACTCTACGATTCATTCACAGTGATGAATTCATGGCCAGACGGGTCAGCTTCCCTATGACCCCATGATGGAACTAA
Source organism: Anniella stebbinsi (assembly GCA_029215795.1). Taxonomy (NCBI): domain Eukaryota; kingdom Metazoa; phylum Chordata; class Lepidosauria; order Squamata; family Anniellidae; genus Anniella; species Anniella stebbinsi. Next base: position 17,950,807 of record JARDYH010000010.1, read on the forward strand.
GAGACAGGAATCTGTGAACCAGAGAAACTTAAGCTTGAGAAATCTGTCTCCGTGCTCGTTTTGACTTGAGTCTGTATCAGCTTCGGAGCGTCATATTTTTCCCTTTTCTTTTCACATGGTAAAAACAACAACTGTGTAACATCAAGTTTATTTTCCCCAAATGTCCACATCCATTCTGTGCAGCTTTGGAATGTACGCATTCTTCCCCCGTGGATAGAAGCATATTTGTGCCCGTTTTTCAAGTGCACATATTTAATGCATTTTTTTTCGAAATGTATGCATTTTTTTTTTCAAATACTCAACACCTGTTTGTGGGGGTCTGCGAATCACGTTGCACGCTCAGAAATGTACAGACCTTGATCACGGATTGCATCTGAGTCTGAAGGCGTGAACTGGGTAAATCCTTATCAAAACTGACCAGAAGTGAATTTCTCGTACGTCCGTTGTAAGAGATAAAGGGAAAAGAAGGGTTGATGGTACAGACATGAGATAGAGATGCTGAGTGAAAGGGGCACACAATGCACAGAGGAAACTGGGATGGGAAACGAGGGCGCATACTAGTCCGGCTCTCAGTGCATGAAAAACATGCCCATTGAGGTGTGCACAGAGAGGCACTTAAGAGAAGTCTCCCTGAGGCTATCTGTGTCCCTGACCAAAAGGTCAAGAAAGGATGCAACACACACAATGAACAGGCTTGTCGACCAGGCGGGCGCATGAAAGAGAGGAATGCCTCTCTGTGCTTCACGTGCTGCGGTTCCTCTGAAAAGGAGAGCATCAAAGAGCATGCTTCATGTGCGTGAGAGAGACGGAGAGCCCGTGGCCTTTACTGCATGCCTTCTATTGTCAAAGAGATCATTGGGAGTCAGAGTGAAAGCCACAGGAAGTGGCAGCTTGAGAGTCCACTTTGGGCAACCGCAAGCATGGAAACCTTTGCAAATTCCCGAACGCACATTCACAAAATGCGCGCTCGCAAACAGTGCAGCGCTGTCAACATGCAGGCATTCCAACTTTTCAGAACGTGTGTGTGTGTGTTGTTGGGGGCAGGGTAGGAAAAATGCACAAAAGCTGAGAAATCACCAAAGGGTAGGCAATTGTGGAGAAGGGGTGAGGTCGAGGTGCAGCCCCCAAACCAGAGGTTTTGCACCCCTGATCTAGCCCAGTTTTGTCAACTCTGCCTGGTAGCATCTCTCCAACATTCTTGGATAGAAAAAAGGCTTTCACATCACCTGCTACATGCGAGCCTTATAACTGGAGATTCCAGGGACTGGAGGCCCATCTCCACGGAAAAACAAGTGTTCTGCCCCACTGAGAAATATTGTCATACCCAGTGGAGGCTCATGGCTATGTTGTCTGTGGGGTGGTGAATCCACTCCAGGTTTCAATCAGAACCAGTCAGAACTGGGAAGCACCTTGGCTAGCTCCTCTAGAACCAGATTTTCAACTGACGGACATCTCTACTCCCTGGGGTTTCAGTCAGAAGTTTTACCAGCCCTATCTGAAGACGTTGGGAATAGAACTTGAGGCCTTCTGCATACAAAACTGCCCCTGCAGTAAAAGGGATCATAGAATCAGCCAGCACTTGAGAACATCAGAAGAGCCCTGCTGGATCAGTCCAAGGGTCCATCTAGCCCAGCACACTGTTCACACAGTGGCCAACCAGCTGTCGACCAGGGAACCACAAATAGGACATGGTGCAACAGCACCCTCCCGTCCATGTTCCCCAGCAACTGGTGTATGTGGGCTTACTACCTCTGATACTGGAGGTAGCACATAGCCATCAGGACTAGTAGCCTTTGATAGCCTTCTCCTCCAGGAATTTATCCAACCCCGTTTGAAAGCCATGCAAATTGTTGGCCATCGCTACATCTTGTGATAGCAAATTCCACAGTTTAACTATCCACTGTGTGAAGAAGGCCTGGCTTTGATCTGTTCTGGATCTCCCACCAATCAGCTTCATGGGATGACCCTGGGTTCTAGTATTATGAGACAGGGAGAAAAATGTCTCCCTATCCACATTCTCTACACCACGCATAATTTTGTACACCTCTATCATGTCTCCCCTTAGCCCCCTTTTCCCCAAGCGGAACAATCCCAGCTGTTGCGACCTTCCCTCCTAGGGGAGATGCTCCAGCCCCGGGATCAAATGAGTTGCCCTTTGCTGCACTTTTTCCAGCTCTACACTATCATGATCTTTAAAACACAGTTAGCAACCACAACTCACAACCCACAGGTGCACACGCCCCTTTCGCAGACCCAGAGGGTACTGCTTCTTTTCTCCCCCTTCTGCTTTTTGTCCCTGTCTCCTTTCCCTTCCTCCCCCCGCCCCTAAAAATTGAGTAAATCTCTCTGAGACCTGAGTGTCATAGCTCGGTGACATTGTCTTCCCTTTTGGGAAGCACTGACCCATGGCGGCGCCCTGAATGCTTTGACAAGCTCTGGAGCGGCCTCAGCGGGAGAAGGAGATCAGTGAAAAGCCCAAGTTGTGAAACTCTTCTTTTCACCCGGAGAACGCGGCCCCCTTCTCGGAGTAATTAATTCTTTGACTGCCATGGCGGGGAGGAAATGCGCCGAATGAAAACACACTCGGAGGAGTAACAATTATGCTAATGGGACAGAAGCTGCGCAGGCAAAGAATACAGATGCCCCAGCTGGACCAGGTCGGTGCCTAGGTGCAGGCGGGGGTGGAATGTGTGGCTGCCAAGCGGGAAAACAACATCATGGGTGAAAGAGTGGGCCAACCAAAGGCCATTTAGCACACCCATCGTCTCAGGCTGGGATCTACCCCTGCAGCAGGACAAGACAAATGCCACCAACTGCTGTAACTCAGTGGTAGAGAACATGCTTGCATGAAAAAGGTTCAATCCCCGGCATCCCCAAATAGGGTTAGTCAAGACCAGGGCCAGATCCAGGTTTGTGGGGGTGTCCCTGGACAACGGGCCCCTCCCCAGGGCAGGCATCAAGGATTGGCATGGATGAGCACCGGCCGAGGGTCTAGATCCAGCAGGGGCCCATGGACAAGACCCACCAGGACTTGCTTCTCCTTTCCATCATTGCTTGTCCGCCTGCCTCTCGCTCTGGACCAGGCAATGGCGCTGGTGGCAAGAAGGAGGAGCAGGAGATGCCACTGCCTACTGGCTCCCTGCCTGATGAGAAATGAGAAGAGGAGGCAAGAGCAGCTGGTGACCCTGGTGATGTGAAGGTCACCTCATCGAGGGAGAGGGGCCATTGAGAGTGTCTCGTCCAAGTGTCCTTCAAAACCTAGAGCTGGCAAGTGTTCCTCCCCCAGTGAGTCTACCTTCTCATCGCCATTGTTCCAACTGCCCTTGCTCCTCCTCCTCGTCCTCATCATGGCTACCTCTTGCTTGCTTAACAGGCAGAGAGTCAATGAGCCAGCAGGCCGTGGCATCTCCTGCTCCTCCTTCTCACCACCAATGTTGTCTCAGCCAGAGCAAGAGGCAGGTGGGCAAGGAGATTGCAGTGGTCAAAAGGAGGAAAAAAACTCTGGGGTGCTCTCATCAGTAGGTCCCTACTAGGGTCTGGGTGAGGGGGGAGGGAAGGCTTTTGATTGTAGATGAGAATTAACCCAATTATCACATGGAGGGGAGGAGCCAAATGGAGAGAACCCATTAGCCAAAGAAGGTGACCTAATGGGGGGTGGGGAGAGTGAAAAAGATGAGAGAGATTTAAAATAGATATAATACCAGCAATATAATTTCATCTAGAGCTCACAGCAGGTATTGGTTTGATCTTAAACTGCTTTCTAGCTTTTAAGACAGCGGGGAACTCCTCCTCCATTCCAAAAGATGCATTAGAAATATAACTCGAATTAGTCACACTTAGTGTAAAATCAATTTCTAATTAATTGAGGGAAGACTGGAGTGGAGGAAGGGAAAAGACAATCACCCAGTAGTTGTACATGTAAACCTCTGGGTATCAGGAACTACAACCATCTTCCGGTTTCAGAGCCTTTGAAGGATGTGTCTGGGGTACCTTCAATAAGCAGTGCTTCCATGCCATGAGGACTAGAAACTCCACAAATGATATTCTCAGGATTCTAATGATACAGAGGGGGAGAGAAGTACTCTGGGGTACATTTCATCCACAGCAAGCACCTGAGAATGGCATCATTGGATTAGTAAATCAGAATTTAGAGCCCCTTACCTTTAAGACTACAACTTAACATTGAATGCCTGGCTTGGCTTTGCCCTTCCCTTACATCCATTTATTCTACTTGAATCATAGAACCATAGAATGGTAGAGTTGGAAGGGGCTTATAAGGCCATTGAGTCCAAGCCCCTGCTCAATGCAGGAATCCACCTGAACTTTGGTATCCAGTTGCATGACAACAGAAAGGTGACAAATGGGAACAGGATGGAGCATGGTGTCAATAGTGCCCCATGCTCTGATCTAGGGATGTAAGGAATTTGCAAAAACCATTCCGTCTGTGTGTTGTAGATTGTGAGTTTCCTTTTGTTCCACTCATTGACAGAATTGGCTTTCCAATTCCCCAAATAGGCTTAACTCCTACGAATTCAACAGCTGGAGCATAACGCTGGATGATAGAGCAGGGAAAATAGAACTTAGTATTGCTGTGCCGAAAATTTAATCCGTTCCATTTTTGGCATTTTGTGGAGGTGGGGGGCGGATGAAAATTCATGCAAAAGAGGCTGGGAGAGGTGAGGATTTTGGAGGGTTTTCTCCTTGGGGAGGGAACAGGTTTTCCACATACCTGTTTTAAATGTAGCCAGTTGTTGAAGGGTTTTCTTTCCCTTTTTCTTTTTAAACATCCCCCAAAAATAAGGGGCAGGTTTTGGCCCAGCACTAGAGCTAACCAATCCCGTCACAGATTGGTGCAGCATGAGGATCGAATATTGGATAGGAATTGACAGCATTCTCTGGTCTTCTGTTTGGGCACTTCTTCTGCCCCCTCACAGTGGACTACTGCTAGTCACTAAGACTTCAGAGAGGCATCACTACCTTTTAGCACGGGAGAAAATGCACAAGGTCTTGGAAATCAGCAGACGATCAGCCATCAGGGGCCATCTGGGGAAATCTGGAGTGCCATACTGGGACCTCAGGAAGGATACGTTTAGCTCAGAGACCCACAGTCCAATGCCCTTGACTTCCAGGAGGAGGGACAGCACGAGGTTTGCAAACGTTAGCCAGAGACAGAAGGTGAAGAGGTGCAGGCCTGCTGTCATTAACAGACAAAACAGCTCCTGTAGCTTCAAGTTCTGATCTCAGAGGCTGATAATGCATAAATTAGGTATGGTATGCATACAACTGAGTCTTCCTTTTGCCGTTCAAAGGCGAGGCCTCTGGCACAGACCCAGGAAATCCCTCATTATGGCAAAGACTGAATTTATATGCCAAGATTATCATTTTGCTATCCTATCTACCGTCGGTTTTGATTTCAAGCTGTCCTTCGTCAGAGTCTGTGAGCCACATCACTGGCATCCAAGGTATTATCAATATATATATATATATATATATATGTGGAAAGGAAAGAAGCACACCAATGCCCGACTATCATTTTAGTATTTGCGCTTACTGATGACTCGTTCATGATATTTTATGAGCCAGATCTATTTCTTCCTCACCCCGTAAGCAATGACTGTTATGGTGAGTTACTGTGGCGAATTAGACAGCACCGCATGATCAATCATTGAAGATTTCCGATCGTTGCCGTTTAATGGCTAATTCTTCAAAGCCACTAAAAATGTGAGCTTGTGCAATTAGTCTCTTTCTAAACGAAAGCGATGAAACAGCAGTGAAAGTAGGGCACCCCAACAGTGCAATTAGAGGGAAGATACAGAGAGAACTTTATATTATCTGAACGGAAACGAGGATACATTTCATCACCAGAAGTTCCTTTTTTCCCCTCTGGTGGGGAGGGGGGGAAATCCTGTAAATTGCCCCCCATAGTTAGTTATTTTAACAATTTTCGACCCTGTTTTCTGAATGAATGTTGGGAGTGGCTTATGGTAACATCTTAACACAGAAAAGCAACCGACAATAATTAATCCTCAGGGGGGAGCTATTTGAAGTGCACATTGCTGGGGGTGGAGCCAAAGCTAATGGTGGGCGGGGACAGAGACAAAAGTGGACAGGGTCGCCATTTCTCTTTCTGCCATCTTCTCTCTCTCATTCTCTCTCCCTCTTCCAACCCTGCCCAGGGGGAGGATAGATCATTCTTGATGGAAGGCTTTCAAAATTTCGCTGAGTGCCACATGCGGATTGAGGGCTGGTAGCGCCCCTCCCCGATCTAAAACAACCCCAAATACACAGCAGAATAGCAATAAAAGCAGTCAATGGAATAAAGAGGGGAATTATTATTATTATTATTATTATTATTATTATTATTATTATTATTTATATTTATATTTATATACCGCCCCATAGCCGAAGCTATGTTTGAGATCCAAACAAAAGCAGATAAGGGGGAAGATACTCAGGCAGCCACAGATCTACTCCAAGGTCGAAAGAGAGAGAGAGAGAGAGAGAGAGAGAGAGAGAGAGAGAGAGAGAGAGATGCCTTCTTTCCCTACAAGGAACTCTACAGAACTCCATCAAGCCCCAAATGGGAAAGATTTCCAAGTGACGGAGATCTCTAAGTGAGTTCACTATTCAAATACAGGATAATAAAATCCGTCTGAGTGTGTGTTGTACACAGTTCTCACAATTTACCATTTTGCTTTCCCGCATCGCCCACTCCTCACACCCGCCTACCTTAGCATTGCCATCATCTGCTTCTAATAGAACTCCCCACAGCCTGCAGGAGTGTTCCACCTGAGCTACCTGGCAGCTCAGAACCATGGTCCCAGCAGGCAGCCAGAGAGCAGCTTGATCCAGTTCCAGGAAGGCTTGTGCAGCTGCTAATTACACAGGCAGGGGGGCGGAACGATATCAGCCTAGAGAACTCACACATCCTGCCGTCGCTCGTCTAGGCTGTTCGGAGAGATTCGTCGCTCCCGTTCTCTCCCGGATTCTGGTTCAATAAAGCCGCCACAATAAAGCGGCCATCCCCAGGCCACAACTTCCTCCTCCACTTCCAAAACTCTGTGTCGAAGTGTCCAAGGGTGCCTGAGCATCAGGATCTGATGCTATGTGGTAGGCAGTAGGGATTTCTAGGAATCCTAAAACTTAACTATCAGTTCACCAATCAACCTGCCTCTCTTCCCTTCTCTCTCTGAACCCTGAATTCTTGAGATTTTACTAGCATGTGCCTTAGGGATGGGTGCCTGATTCCTGTTTACAATTCCTGGGTCCTCTTTGTTTCCCTAACTCCGCTCAGGGTTAGCTCAGGGCAGATGTCATTTTAATATCTTGTAATGCCCACTGTCCTCCATCAGGGGCTGCCATTGCAATTTCCCACAGTGCCTCAGGGCGAGACTGTGTTGGGGCATTGTGGGGAATTAAAAGAGAGGCTGCTCAGGGGAGAACCACGACTGCCTCCCGAAAGGCCTGCTTGGGTGGGGTGGGGACCTACTGGCATAGGAGAACACCCATCAGAGGGTACCATGAAATGCCCTCCCCTCCCCTTCAAGCCAGGATACATCCCTGAAAGCATGCCAAGGTATTCCACAGTTTGGTTTTGCAAAGCTTTCCCATCACCCCTGAACACAGCCCATCCACCCTACCTTTTGGAAAGAGATCACCACCTTTTGGAAAGAAGTTCAAGAATAGATGTTACCCTACCACAGTGAATCCCCGAACATGTTTGCTGCAAGAGAACAAACAATGAATCGTGAGAAATACATGAAACAAAATAATTGAAGGTCACCAAGAGCTGAAAGTGCACATGCATGGAGATGAGGTTACCCCCGCAGCCTCTTTCTGATAAGCCTCGGCTGGGCATGCATCACTCTTCCATGCCAGTACTAGGTGCAATTGCATCATTCCGTGGCTCCCAGCATAAAGACACAGCAGAATGGCTCACTGAACAATGCAACCAACAGTGTTAGAAGTGAATATATGAAGCTATCTTACACTAAGTAACCATTGGAACATCTAGTTATTTATATTTATTTACCACCTTCCTTACATCGTGGAACTCACAGTGGCTACATATGGGTCTCAGGTGTCTCCCCTCCAAGCACTGACCAGATTCAGACCTGCTTAGCTTCAGTAAGGTGGCTGCTTCATGTGCCTTCAGATCGCATCTTGGGACCAGTCCAGTATCTAATCCAGTATGAACTTCTCTGACAGGCAGCAACTTTCCTGCTTGTCAGGCCAAGGTCTTTGTTCCATCCGGCGGTGCCTAAACCTTCAAACCTCAGTGATACCAGGGACTGAACCCAAGACCTCTGCAGGCAAAGCACATAATCAATTACTGAATGATGCTCCCCTAAGTAGAGTGAGCACATTGCAGAAAGGACAGGGCTTCTACTCATTTAAGATGTCAGAAGAATGAAATCAAGGAGGTCCATCTGTCACTGAATTGCCAAGACAATCCATAGAATGTTGCCCTCCATCACAGCCCTTGAATGGGCAAATCCCCAGTTTCTTTTGAAAAGTGGCCAGCCAGGATAGCAGCTCTTGGCAAAACAAACAAACAAACAAACAAACAAACAACCCCAAGGTCACTATTCATGAAACCACAGCAAAATCTAAGGACCATAGTATCAGGAAGGCTCTCAGAAAAGAGGAAACGTGCCTGGCGTTATGGCATTTAATAGATGAAGAGTTCAATCCTACATACTACACTTGATCTTAGCCAAAAGGCCTAGAAGCAATATACATTTCCTGAGAAAGAATTCTGACTGTGTTCATTGACACCCAGGTAAGCCTGCATAGGATCACAGCCCCTAAGAGCCCCTGAGTTCCTGTAGGAGCTTCAAATAGTCTCCATTGCACCTTGCCCCTATCTCCAATCAGCTAATACTACTACAAAACCAGCACTAGCCGGAAAGGCGGTGAGCTTGAAGACACACCTCGGCTAATCCAATGCAATTAGTTGGAGTCTTTAGAAGACAAGGGGAAAAAAGTGACCTTCCCAACCCCTGGGATGGAAGCAGCCTGTGGAACGACAAAGAGGAAGTCAAGAATTTATCTGTTGACTGATCAAACGCAGCCTTCCATGCCGGCAACTGATAATGCTTCCTCCCCCTTGGCAGGCGAAACAGGATGTGCCAGCCGTGTTATCCAGTCATGCTCTCTGACTGACTAGGCACCTTGACTAATACCTTCTTGCAGTTGAAGTCAGGAAACCCCCGAAGGGCAAGGAAACGTTCTTTAAAAGTGTATCAAAGCGCTCCCCCCATCCACTTTGAAACCCGTACTTCTGACACAGGAGCAGAAGGGTGCCTTGAGGAAATAAATAGAATCCACTCTGCACCAAGAAGATATCCAGGAAGCATATCTCTATCATCTATCTATCTATCTATCTATCTATCTATCTATCTATCTATCTATCTATCTATCTATCTATCGGAACCATGAAAAGGCTACATTTGCTATAGATGCCTTTGAAAAAAAAGACAAGACAAGAAGTGAACGGGACATTGGAGACTCAGATCCACTTGAGTTCAGGCGTTGGTAGTTAATGCCGAGCTGGGAATAAGTACCTGTCGGAGACCCTGAGCTTAGCTTCTTGCCACAGTAGAATGAACTGGAGTGGAAGATTCTCAAAGTTCACGAATGTAAGCCTGCAAGAAGTCAATTTAAAGGCACTCATGCAACAATCCAAAGCTGTTCTGAAAAATTTAAAGGGGTGGCTACTTCAGTTAGCCAGGAAGACCCATCCCCCCCACACACTTAATTACATACCCAAGTTTAAGAAAACAAAAATAAAACAAAACAGAAGTGGTTAAAGTGAATTGGGAGAGGGGAATAGCCCCGAATCGGCCATTCTCTGACATCTGTTGCAGGAGATGCTCTCCAGACCTTTCCCATCAAGGCCAGGTTAATGCAGAGCATGCAGCTTTGCTTCTGGATTTTCCTGAAGTAGTTACAGGCATGGGGGTGATTAGAGAGGGGGGTGCACAGTGCCTTGGAAGAGGTTGATCTGTTGATCTGTTAGAGAAATCAATTGGAGTTAGATGAGATTTCCATGGGAGTCTGTGATTGGCCTGAAAGTCACCCAGTGAATTTCCATGGCTGAGTGGTGACTAGAACCCGGATCTCCAGACTCCCAGTCCAACACTCTAACCACTAGACCGCACTGGTTCTCCCACCACGTTCCCCCATGAGTCCCTCCCAATGGCAAGGAAGAAGAATACCAACACTGTGTGAACAGAAAGGGACGCTGTGTGTGCGTGTGTGTCAGGGTTAAGGAGATCAGGGGAGGAAGATAATACTGCACAAAAATAGAATCATGTCTTGTGAAAATCTAACCATAATGTAAGAGGCTTCAAAAAGGGCAGAGGTCTCCTCCACTTAAATACTGGACTTTTCTAATCCTCTCTTTAAGCCTACTCAAAATCTTATTTTTTAAAAATGAAACGAAATCATAAGAATTAATCCGGGGTGTCCTTTTTTATTATTATTTTTGTTCTCTTAATTTCTAAGGCTGCAATCTCCTTTGCTTGCTCTCCTCTCCCCACCCAACATGATGGAAAGCGACTCAGGCAGCACTTAATAAATCTAATTCCCTGTGATGGTTTTCATCTTCCACAAAGGGAGGGGGTTGGGAGGAGAGCTATGAAAGAGAAAAGAAAAGAGAGAGAGAGAGAGAGAGAGAGAGGATCTGAGAGGAATCTATTCACTGATCAGGGAACATAATTTGGCTGCCAAGCATCCATGCAAAGGATTCTGGGACAATTCCTCATGACCGCCACTGAACTTATCACCACACAGACACAAAGCCGCTTCCTGAGTGTCATAAGTTTCTGTCTCCCTTTAATAAGTAGCCGGATCTCTGGGCGATTTGGCTCCATTGTTGTAAACAGTGCTGTTCAGACCCAACAGCCGTGTTTGGGAGATGTCCCGGAAGCCTCTCCCCTTCTAAGAGGATGTTGTGCATCATTTTGATCCCCTCTCATCATTTGCCAGCAAGATCAGGGGCTGTAGCTTCAGGATTGGGGCAGGGGAAGATCAACAATCTAACTGCATCCATTACATCCCCCTGCAACACTCTCTCACACACACTAGAGGTGTACGAGAATTTCATTTTTGCGCACAAAACATGCAAAGCATCCCGTTTGAGGCCCAAACGTGAGCGCAAAAACATTCGCAATATGCTGGACGTGTGCTCATGTTCAATGTGCGCAACTTTCCCAGAACAATTCTGCATCCATACCCCAATTTGCGCAAATTTCCCTTGAAAACTGCACCACCCCCACTTGGGTCTATGGACAGAATTTGTGCAAATTGTGGAAATGGGAGCAAATTTCACATTTGACTGTTGCTTGATTTGCACAGTTTCCCCATTTGCACACAGAGCAAGCACTGATCCCAAACCCAAAGAGAAATCGGGGACGAGATTTGCAGCCAGGCAACGTCCAGAGAATCCTCGTGATTTTGAACATCGCTCGTTCGCCCATCCCTTACACACTAGTAACATCCCAAGACCACAAAGTTAGAGAAAAAGAGTGAGTTAGAGAGAGAAAGAGAAAAAGGGAGATGCTTGGTTGGCAAATGTATAAGTAAGTGGTCAAATTTCTTTCCTCAAACCCTAGATCCCATCCCATTTTTATTCCCACCCCCTTACTACGGACTTTCTGTTGGCCACGCTTTGTTCTGTCCTGGACAAAAGCTCTTGTGGGCTTGGTAAAAAAGGAGGAGGAGAAGGAAGAAGAGGAGGAGGAGGAAGAGGACAAGAAGAAGAAGAAGAAGAAGAAGAAGAAGAAGAAGAAGAAGAAGAAGAAGAAGAAGAAGAAATGTCGCCATCAGCCATGGTGACCCCCCTACAGTATATGCCTGATCATGCCATGCTTGAGATGAAGGTCCATCTAGTCCAGTTTCCTTGTTTCCAGCCAGTGGCCAGCTGTGGACAATAATTAGAAAAATGGTGGCAAAGCAATTCATATCAATTTGCAATAGGCTGAACCTATGGAGAGGGTTGAGCCATGGGGATTTTTCTTCATTTTTTTTTTAACTGTCCCGCTTTCATCAGGCTTATTGTCAGGAGGGGGTTAAGCACTACGGAGTTCACAGCGGGGCCATATGCTAGGCGCTGAATACAGATGAAGCAATCACATTATTAAAAAAGGCCCCATCCCCCCCCCCCGCCCCTAGTTCATAATAAATTTAGGCTCAACCCATAAGAACACTCACATGAATCGGTTTAGGAAAAATGAGGAGGCAAATCCGTTGGCATTTACAGCTGGGGAAGGCTCATAAACTGTGCGAACTGTGTTGATGCGGGGGGGGATCACTCGCACACACAACTTCTACACGGCAATCTCATATGCTTAAGATTAAGCTGTTTGATGGATTCATGCCAATGAATCAAAACAGGTCATTGGAAGGGAGGCGGTTGCTAAAGCACCGCTGATATGGGAACATTCGAAAGAAACAGGACTCTGAAAATATTAGCTACTCTGAAAACATTCCCATGCAGGAAGAGAATGCAAAACACACACACACACACACACAAGCACACAGAATACGCCCAAGGATGGGTGAAGGAGCAATGTTCAATCTCGCCTATATTCTCTGAACACGAGCTTGCTCCTTCATATGCGCTCACACATTGGTGAGTGCTGTTCATTCGACGCAACTGGGAAACCTACGTAAAATGAATATCTATCAAACATGGAAGTTGCATCAAAAACAAAATCCCAAATTTGTTCAAATTTCCCCAAATTGCATACATTTTCCCCACGGGTGATTTCAAAGTTGCTAATTTGGGGAAAGTTATGCATTATTCAAAATAGGTGTCTAGTGAGAAAGTTGTACATTTTGAGAAAGCCATCTGTTGTCCAAGTACGGATTTTGCAAACGCAAGTTCAGGAATTTGTGAACATTTTCAGGAGAAATGCACACACCCACACTCGATATGATGAACAGGAAATTTTGGAGTGATTTGTAAACCGAAATGAAATTCTCATACATCCCTAAATATGCCCCCCAAGCATACCAATTTATCAGGGATGGTTCCCTGTTTTCTGATACTCATCCGTTATCCCTATTTTGATGGCAAAGAAATGATTCAGCACGTAAGCAGAAATGTTGATCCATCTGTCAAGCATTGGAATCAATGACCACTAAAGATTAGATAAAAAAACAACCCATTTTAGTGGAGATATGACTTCCTAAAGCAACCTGGTGCCCACTGGGTATTTTGGACTTCAACTCCCATCAGGCTCAGCCATCATAGCCAATCTTCAGGAATGATGGTAGACATCATTCAAAAGATCTGGAGGATAGCAGTTTTCAGAACACTGCCCTAATCCATGGTAGCTGATTAAAACAACTCCCTCTAACTTTGTTCCCTTTAGATTTGCTGCAGTACAACTCCCATCATGCCCAGCCAGCTTGGCCTTTGGCACCAGGTTAGGAAAAGCTGGCAGGAAATTCGGACCCAATTGAAAATTCACATTATTTTTTTCTTGAAATGGTCCAATGTTTTGGGAGTAGAGTAAAAGAGGTTCCCAAAGCTGGGGTATCAATTTTTGAGGGATGGTTTGGGGGACATTTCCAGAGACAGCAGCGGAAATGATACCCAACAAGTGTGAAGCCACATGAATGAATGGCGATGGGTTGACAAAGATGGAGGCGGGGATGAAACTCAACCAGAACCACGTCCCCCTTCTCTTGAGTCAGCGCTTGCAAAGTAAAGAATAACTTGACAAAACCGAGCACTGTCCCTCGGAGCAGCTGTCTCCCCTTAGCCGGGGTTTTCTGAGTCTCTTGTTCTTTCACATCTCTGTACAGACCAAATGAATGTCAAACATGACATACCGTCCAATATTTCACCGATGCAAATAAGGACGCCCTTGTATCCCTGAAACAACCCTTCTTATTCTTATACCAAGGATCACAGCCCGAGCCCAGGCCTCCCCATTATACGTTCTCTGCTTCACTGGATTGCCTTAGTTTAGTTCTGGATGGCTCAACTAAAAACTCATTGCTCTCGCCTTTCCCCGTGGGAATGGGGCTTCAGAAATGACTTTATTGCTCCTGCTTACAAGAAACAGATACGCGACTGCAACCTAAAACAGAGATGTCTGCTCTCCAGAGGGATGAGGGATGGACCCCAATTCTTCTTGCAGTTGCTGGCCCCACAGTCTTCAATTGGCCAGGGCTCTCATCTCAATGAATCACTTTATGTCACAGATAGGCCGGCATGAAGTGTGTTGGATCTGCAGGCATGAACCTACCTGTGCACTATAGTCAACATCTGAGGCCCTTCTCTGAAGGCCTCCTCCAAAGGAGGTTTAGACGATAGGAACAAGGGAGAGGGACTTCTTGGTGGTGCCCCCCAACTCTGGAATGCTGTCCTCAGCGAGGCCCACCTGACACCAACATTGTCATCTTTTCAGTGTCAGGTTAAGACTCCCCATTATTCCCAAGCATTTGATGGCATACAATGAGCTGATTAATGCATCCCTGGAGGACCTCTTCTCGATCATCCCAGATCATCCCATCATCATGGGCTCAAGTTACAGGAAGCCAGATTCTGGATGGATATCAGGAAAAACTTCCTGACTGTTAGAGCAGTATGACAATTGATCCAATTCCCTAGGGAGGTTGTGGGCAATCCCACACTAGAGGCCTTCAAGATGCAGCTGGACAGCCATCTGTCAGGGATGCTTTAAGGTGGATTCCTGCATTGAGCAGGAGGTTGGACTTGATGGCCTTATAGGCCCCTTCCAACTCTACTATTCAATAATTCTATTATTCAATTGTTTCGTGGGGTGATGGTGTTTTAGTGATTAATTGTTTTTAGCTGTTTTGAATTTTGTATTTTGTCAGTCACCTTGAGTCTTTTTTGATAAAGACATCTAAAAAATCTAAACAACAACAACTACAACAGGTTTTCTTTACTAGAACCCCAAGAACCACTAAACATCACAGCCAGGTGCAAAAAACATACATTTATTGTAAAGAAAAGGATGTCTCTGAGCAAATCCTCAGCCTAGGAATTTGTTTTCCATATCAGAACTGAACTGAGCTCATTATCCTTTCAATCAAAAGTCAACTTCTGGTTACCCTAATCTCTCCTCATTTCCGCAGCCTAACTGAGGTGGACAAAATAATGTTATTTTGCCATTGTTATAAATTGGGAGCCAGAAAACCTTGTTGCTGATCCAATGCAAATCACTTATAGATCTACAGGCAGTTCCCAATCTATCATTTTGCCCATTCCTGATTTATGGCCTCTTCCCCATTTTTTATACGCTCTATAGATGGGGTGGTCAGCTTGTGACCACCTCTACATTAGAGCTTCTGAAATTTTTACAAACCCAAAGTCAAAGTGTGGATGTGTTGGTGCATGGAAGTTGGTCCATGGATCACTTCCTGAACGGGTTATAGGACTGCCGTCATAAACAGAAAGAAACGATATAATCAAGGAAGCAAACCGCCTCACACAGTGAAAATTACCCCCATCCAGTTCATCACAGAATATAATGAAACAGACATGATAATAGGCGAGCGTGATGTTCCAGAAGCCGCTCTTATAATTAAAGTGTGTGCTCAACACACTACAGGAATGAGTAGTGTCGGGCGCGATGCGATGATTTTCAAGTCCCTCTTTGCTCTTTTATTGTCTAAGCATGGGCTGCACCCTGCTGATTTCTCAATCCTCGAGAGCAATGTTGGGCCACCAATCCGGCTGCATGAACAACCCAGGATGATTAACATACAATCACAGGCAATGTTCATGCGAAGAAAGCTACAGGATGACTTCCATGCGTGTCTGGTCACCTGGAGTTCATGTTTCCCGCTCTCAGTGGAGTTCCCATTTTCCATGTTATATCAGAAGTGTGAGTTGCTTGCATTTGGGCCAAATGGGCAAAAATCACTTCTACGGATATCTATACCAGGGATGTTCTATCCCAAATGCTGGAAAATAGTTTGTTCAGAAATTCAAACCCAACCATTCTCCTGACGATGTAGTGATGGCTACCAATTTGGATGGCTTTAAAAGGTGGTTGGAGAAGGCTATCAATGGCTACTGGCCCTGATAGTTATGTGCTACATTCAGTATCCGAAGCAGTAAGTCTGCGTGCACCAGTTGCTGGGGAACATGGGTGGGAAGGTGCTGTTGCACCATGTCCTGCTTTGTTGGTCCCTGGTCGACAGCTTGTTGGCCACTATGTGAACAGAGTGCTGGACTAGATGGATAAGGAGACATTTTTCTCCTTCTGCCATAACACTAGAACCCAGGAACATCCCATGAAGCTGCTTGGTGGGAGGTCCAGGAGAGATAAAAGGAAGGACTTCTTCACACAGCACATGGTTAAACTCTGGAATTCACTACCATAAGATATGGTGATGGCCACCGATTTGGATGGGTTTAAAAGGGGGTTGTATAAATTCCTCATGGGGAAGGCGATCCATGGCTACTAGTCCTGATGGCTAAGTGCAACCTCCAGTATCAAAGGCAGGAAGCCTGTGTGCACCAGTTGCTGGGGAACATGGGTGGGAGGGTGCTGTTGCACCATGTCTTGGTTTGTTGGTCCCTGGCCAGCAGTTGGTTGGCCACTGTGTGAACAGAGTGCTGGACTAGATGGATCCTTGGTCTCATCCAGCATGGCACTTCTTCTGTTCTTATGACATCATCTGGAATGCAACAGCGTGCAAGTGCATTTTGGTCCAGCTCTAGTAGACATTGGCCCTTCGTTCTACAGCAGCGATGGGAAATGTGTGACCTTCCAGATGTTGTGGTGGCTAGGGCTAAAGGAAGTCACACTCTGGAGAGCTACATGCTCCCGCGTCCGTTGTAGGAGAAAAGATGGAGTACCAAGTGGCACAGGTTAGTGTAAAAGATTACCGATACTTTAAATACTTCTTTGATGTCAGCTATGAAACTGAAATGAAGAGGGGAGATTTGTGTTGGTTTCCCAATGATCCTCATAAAGCTGGCCATCTTGCCTGTTGGAAACTATTAAGAGGAATTCTAAATAAATGAAATAATAATAATAATAATCTGTAAAAGACAGCATGACTTGACAAAGCCCATCATGTCCATCTAGAAAAAAATGCCACGAGCGAGAAAGAGGTATAATGATGATAATAATTATAATAATAATAATATAGAAAGGTATTTGAATCAGACAATTTTATGCCCAAATAAAATGTAAGCTTTTGACTTGCTACCTTGCAACAGATGTTTTATGTTTATACCCAGCAAAAAAACCTGACAGCTTTGTCCTTTTAAACCGCTTTCATGGTCTAATCTTTCGGATACCCCATTCTACAACCTCCAGTTTTATTTATTATTAGGATTAAGGCATACTCAAAATAATAATAATAAAAAAAAAACCCACGATTTATTAACTAATCTATGACATGGTGCAGCTTGGCCTATTTGGCTGGGAAAGACCTACCAGCTACCAATGTGAGAATCAGGCAGACAAACGTTCAACTTATCTTGAGGTATTTCTAAGTCCAAGGGTAGGGGAATGGGGGGAGAATAATAGTCTGGAATTAAATTAACCAACCAACTAACCCATGAACTAACCCATTAACGAATCCCAATGATGCTTTAGAATCTGTGTGGGTTTGTTTCAAGAAAGTGGGAAACAAGCAACAACTTTGTTCCAAGCATATTGAAACACTTGGGGCCTACTGGAAAAAACAAAACAAAAACTAGGACATCAGGAGCACAATGCAATAGCTATAGAAGTCAGAGAATGACAAAACAGCGAAGCAACTTGCAATCAAAGGAACATCAGACAATTCGCTTTGAAACGAAAGCCGTGTGTCACTGTGAGATGGTGAAGTGAGAAGTCCACTTATGTCCGACAAAGGCTCGCAGGCCGAGTGAAGAAAAGATTTAAGGGGGTGGGGGGAGAAAAAAGGACCAAGAAAAAATGGTCCAGATCATCTCACAATATATATATATATATATATTCACAACATTAGACCTTTGTGTAGCAACTTTTCTGGAAAGAGGCCAATCTATCTATCTATCTATATATTATATGATGCTAAAAATGATTATAGAAGAAGATTTGCTCAGCTTAGAACATGAATGTCTCCCTGGGCAGAGACGCCCACTGAAAGGAGATGGGGAACCTGTGGGGAGGAGGCGTGGAATGTGGGCGCTTCAGAAGAAGGGATTGGAGAGCAAAGTCAAATGGCCAGATGCTTTCATCTTCATGCCTGCTGCTGGATTCCCCATGGGTTCCTTTGTCCACTCATGGGCTTAACCGTTACGGATTTCATTGCCACCTGCGCTCAAGCTGCATTTGTTCAAGCCAAGTGAGCAAAGGCTTGCTAGCATCAGCACAGGAGAGGGGGAAGAAGGGCGAGACAGCCTCGGGACTATTCTTTACATTTATTCATTGTATGTATGGATTGAGAGCCTGCCCTGTGGTCAAATCGGCCCTCTGTGAACAGAAAGATAGGAAGTGTTGCTTATGCAAGAACCGAGACCGAAAATGCCCAAGATGGTGATGTCTCAGCATCCCTGCGCCAAAGGTTGCGCATAAGTTCCATCTGCCTCCAATTTAGCTACAATGGGATGCAACAGAGGCTGACAGCTCCAACGTTACTGGGGCAGTGAATCCGCTCAGGGTTTCAATCAGAACCGGTCAGAATTCTAAAGGTGCTTAATCCACTTTGCACAGCTCCTTTAGAGTTCTGGCTGAAGCACAGAGCAAATTCACTGCCTCCACTGATGGGATGGGTCCAGATTGATGCTGGATGGACAGCAGTGAGGCAAGTGGACTTCCCCATACCTCCCTACACACAGTACCTCTTCCAGCCCCCTGACAATACTGTTCAGAGAGTCAGAAGAATAGGCTGTAGGAGGCAGTCTGTGGTGTAGGGGGGGATCAGCCAAAATTGGAGAGAGGGACCTTTCACAAATGGAGACCTTCTTTTCACAGAAGCTCCCTTCTTCTCATGGAAGGCACACCCTGCATAAAAGCCTATATGCTTATCCTGGCCTTTCTCCTCCTGTGCAGCCATAAATTTTGAAGTGCAGGAGCTCATCATCATAACATTGAGCCAATTCACATGACATGACAAACCCAGCAACAAACCATAGTTAACCACTGGGTTGTTTAGCCCGTAAACTGTCCCTGATTCAAACCAGGATTAGTGGGGGGGCATTTCCAGTCTCTCCTACTCATCCCCAGATTTCTATGAATCTGATCCACACATTCTACGGATCGGGTTTTCCTGAGTCACACGATTCCACAGATCTGTGGACCACTGTTTTTGTTTTTTTTACTTTCCAGATTTTTATGCAAATTTAGCCATGGAAAAGTGTTATATATATATATATATATATAGTTAAAGAAACCACCAGCCAAAAATGTATATTTCCTCCATAGGTTAAAGTATGAAAATGCACATTTTGGGGGGATTCGAGTGTTTTAAGGGAAATTTGTGCATTTGGGGGGGGGTTGCAATTTTTGCGAGTGCAAATGTGCGGAAATGCAGATTTGTGCAAATGTGAATTTGCCCAAATTCATGAAATTGGGGGGGGGGGGGGAATCAGATTCCATCACTGAGTGGATGATGGAATGAAAAGCACCAGGCAATCCATGAAATGCAGCTGGAATGGATTTTACAAAATCCGTACATCCCTAGGTTGAGGGGAGGGCTGCACCTTCAGGCCAGGAAAGTATATGAAGGTTGGTGGTGAGGGCTTTCCATAAAGTGTCGTGACCAATGGTTCTTTGGACTCTGTCTTCCTCAGGGCACTGCTGAGTCGCCAAGCTAGGGGTCATGAGAACAGAGCTAGCCAGTGGAATCCCATTTCCTGACTTCCACAAAACTGGAGTCCAGTGAAGCTGAATGCCTCCATAGGGTTCTTCTTGGCTTTCAGATCAAGGTGGGGCAGGTATTGCAGAGTAAACCACCAAAACATAAAGCAAATATAGAGAAGCCATCAGCAATGTGTGTTATCCATGGTATGAAAATAGGGTGTTTCAAAGATGACTGGTAGGTCTGAAATGGCTCAAGCAGAAATTGTTTACAGCATTTCTCTACCCCCCCCTTCCCTGCATTGGGTATTTTTCAAATCTTTTTTCAAGTTTGGAAGCACCCAAATCTCTCTCTCTCTCTCTCACTTGTGCTGTTTCCTATTTCCACAGTTCCGCAATGAAACAGAAACACTGGAAAACATTCATTACTCCCCGAAACATGATTCATTTCCCTGTGATTATTCCAGGAGATTCATCCTGCCACTCCAGCCCCTAATTATATTTCCCTTGTCAATTAATTAAAAACATCCTAGCTAAAATTCTAGGGGATTTTCTACTTCATTATTTAAAGTTTACCCCCCCCCCCAAAAGGGGGGAGGAAAAGAAAATATATAGTGGAATACGATTAGATGTTAGCAGACGGTGGTCTCGGCAGGGTTTCAATTATCCTTTGCATAATAGGTCCTTAATTCAATACAGAGCTGTAATTAAGAATGTAATTAAACTCGCAAAGTATTGCTGATGTCATCATGCCAAAAGAGCACCTGGTTGGATGCATTAGTACTACAAAGCGGGGTTCAAATTCAAACAAACCACTTTGACAATGTACTCTGCGGAGTTATTGGCATTTTCAGCTGTCTGGATCAGACCTCAAATCTGAAGGAGGAGGAGGAGGAGGAGGAGGAGGAGGAGGAGGAGGAGGAGGACCAGAAGAATACCAGCCAAAACAGGAAGTGGTGAAGGAGATTCTCCAAGTCTTTTCAGGAGTCAAGGATGAATCTTCTCAGGAGCTTATTGGTCAGGATGCCAAAGGCTCTAAGACCATCCTCCTCCCATCCATGGGAACTCAGCCTCTATCAGAGAGGGAGGGGAATTCAGTGTTAACAGATCCCAGAGTCCACTGCAGGGTCAAGTGGGGAGAGGGGAGAGGAGGTGGGAGGTGATCCCTTAGGATAGCCACTCACCAGAGGCTTCTCCAAAAAGACCCTCCTTGAGGTAAAGGGCCAGTTGGACTGTGGGGAAACTCTCCACTTTAGTTGACAGGCAACTGCTTAGCTTTGTTAGGCTAATTAAGCTTAGAGGATTGCTCCTAGCATTCACACTTCCATCAGGTGTGAAGAGATGCTTATGTGTTGGATAAAGCTTTGTGGATTGCACAGCAGACCTTTTTATTGTCTTGCATCTCAGCAGTAGGGCTTGGAATCATAACATCAGCTGAAACTTGAATCAAGAACATGTTGAGGTTCTCACTGGCACCCCTTATGGTGACCCATTCAAGAATCATGTAAGATTCAACTGCCTCCAGGAGAACTTGCCCAGTCCTTAAGATCTTCTGCAGAGGCCCTTCCTGGGATGTCTCCAACAGTTCCCCCTGGAAACATATATTTCATGGTTCTCATGTATAGATATAAGAGACAATGTAGTGAAATGGTTAGAGTTCCATACTAAATTCCCACACAGCAGTAAAGGTCACGGGGTGACTTTGGGCCAGTCACTCTCTCTTTTAGCCTAATCTACTTCACAGGGTTTTTGAGAGAATAAAATGGGTGGGTGGAAGGATACATTCCTCTCAGATGTCACAAAGAACAAATTCCTCAATATTCACCTTGCCTACCATTAGGGAAGCTTGAAGAATTTGCTCTTTGTGGCTTCTGAGAGGAACATATCTGATCCACACTTCATGGAGTCATCTACAGTTATCCTTCGGATTTTGCACTTCTCCAAATTTTGCAAGGCCATCCTCACCTCAAGAAAAGATAATAATAATAATAATAATAATAATAATAATAATAATAATAATAACCACCACCACCCAGGACCCCTTTTTCCTGTCTAAATAGAAGGTAGAAGATTCTAGCCTTGAGACTTAATCACCTAGGGTGCCCTCTCTGAAACAATAACCAATGACACCAATTTTGACTTCCATCTTGAAACAACAGTCACCGAAGGGCAGGGGTGCTAATAAAATACTAGTTGCTTTTCAAATAGCCTCTTTACATAATTGTGATTCTCCTCAGTAAATGTTCCCCGAGGCGGATGAATCTTCCCTCTCCACGCGTTGTGACATTATAGCTCAAGATGACCACGTTTAAATGTCAGGCAAAGCTTCTCATTACAGTCTTGCGGTTTCGTCACTCTGGCTAATTTAATTTTAAATGAATTTTCAAGAGACGACTGGAAAAAGTTCAACAGCAGCCTACAGCTGCAAGGCTCTACTCGCAGCGTCAAAACACAATGACATCTGGATTTCACCCATGAAATCGCCATTACTCCGCAGCTTCCCGGGTATAAATAGGGCTGGGACATACCATTGTGCACATGGATGGGGGCACATTTTTCATCATGCACATTTTTCAAAAGTCTACATTTTTCAATTTTTGTGCACATTTTTCAAAAATATACATTTTCCCCCCTTGCACAATACTTCTCCTTGGATAGAAAGGCAGTTGCTTCAAAAACTCTGGATGGAATCTAGGGTTGTCAACAATATTTTGGTATATGTCAACCTCTAAACCTCCCGTTGACTGCATAAAAAAACCTCAACTTTGTATACAGGTGAATACTTCCCCAGAATACCTGTAAACATCCCAAGAACATCAATAATAAGGCCTCCCTTGATATTAATAACAATGGTTTTGTGGCCTAGTAGGAATGGAGTTTGATAACAAGCTAGCGAGGGAGTATGTTTGATCCACAACAAGGCATTCCTTGGAGACATGGTCTTTTCGGGCCAGTAAAATGAAAATAAAATAACAAACAGCCTTTAGAATAGCAAGATGCTTTTCAAGATGAAGAAAAGAATCCAGCCAAGATGTGAAAGCTCCTTCCAACTCCGGTCAGGTGGAAGAAAAGGTCAACGCTATATTGGGAAAACAGATTTAAAGGGAGGAAGGCTTTCAAATCACAATCCTGCTAGATACTCAGCAGCGTTGTGGCCTCAACCTGGCAGCACTAGGCCCAAGTGGCTACTAGCGATGCAAATAAAGTCCACCAATCACATATGGATGCCCACAGTGAGATTGATTAAGCTCTTACTTTTGCAGACTGTCTTAGATTGCAGAGGAAGAAAGCGTTCCCCCATAACCCAAGTTCTCCCAAAACCCAGGAGCTACATAGGAAGCAGTACCCTTGCAAAAATGGCGTGTCTGTTCTTACGGGATAAAGGAATGCATAATCACTTCTTTGTGTCAGGCGCAAATGTCTGCAGTGATGTGGAGACATCCTCACATCCCCGAATACCTGCATATTTCTAGATAATTTCCAGAGTTTGTAAACAAAGCTTGTTTGTAAACATTGGCCCAGCCTTAGCAGGTGGCAACTGGCCCTTAGCCTTGCCGTTCCATCCTGTGGGGATTGAGGAAAATTAGTGGCTGCAAAGACATCGATACTATATTGTCTTCTCCACGGTGGCTAGTCATTGTTTGCTACTTTTTATTCCAGGCCAATAGAGAGATAAGCGTTTTGTTTCTGCCATCCACAAAAGGAAAGCATTCTGATTACATGAAAGACTGGAAAATCAAAATAACAAATCAAACATGCTCACACAGAGCACAAAGCATTTTTAACTGCAACCAGAAAGCCCAATCCTGATTGTGCGTACAGAGAAGTAAATCCCATTTACCTCAAAGAGATGTGCTCACAAAACTGCAAGCTTAATAATCATAAAGAGCACTTTCCCAAGTGTTCAAAATATTTCAGATCTGTCCCCCCAGGAATCCATATGGAAGCATACGCTCTAACTAGACTATTTTCTGGTAAATTTCCCCAGCAAAATATTGTTTTTATTTCAGTGTTTTGGGGTTCTCTTGTTCAAAGTGTCATAGAATCATAGAATAGTAGAGTTGGAAGGGCCCTATAAGGCCATTGAGTCCAACCCCCTGGTCAATGCAGGAATCCACCTTAAAGCATACCTGATAGAGGGCTCTCCAGCTGCATCTTGAACGCCTCTAATGTGGGAGAGCCCACAACCTCCCTAGGTCATTGCTCTAACAGTCAGGAAGTTTTTTCCTGATGTCCAGCTGGAATCTGGCTTCCTGTAACTGGAGCTCATTATTCTGTGTCTTGCACTCTGGGATGATTGAGAAGAGATCCTGGCCCCCAAAGTGGCATATATAATCCTCCTCCTCCTCTCCATTTTATCCTCACAACAATAACCCCATGAGGTCGATTGGGCTGAGAGTCTGTGACTGGCCCAAAGTCACCCACTGAGCTTCCATGGCCTAGTGGGGACTAGAACCCGGATCTCCTGACTCCCAGTCCAACACTCTCGCCACTACACCACACTGGCTCTATAGAGATAGAAACCGAAAATCCCTCCCAGTTGTAACTCAAAGGTTAATAGCATAGTCCATTAAAATGTCTCTGGAAATACTTGATGAGTTTTGGACAGGGATGCTGGATATTTATAGGTCCAACTTTCTCTCTTTCTTACTTTGGTATTCATCAATTTGCAAAAACTGTCCAGAGGAAACGAGATCAAGGTTTTCTCTCAGCACTGGCAGAACTCCCTGCGAAGGAACCAGATGGGTTTCATCTCTCCCTTCTCTGATTCTACACTGAAACGGGAGAGAAAATAAAATTTGCACACTAAATCCTAACCTCCATTACACCAACCACAAACTCGAGGGAATTAAGTGCTTTGTATTTACTTTCTAGGCTGTGCTATTTTTTAAAAAAAGGAATGGCATGTTCAAGACACCACTGCAACTCTGCTCTTTCCAAATATATAAGCAAACTTTTTTTTTTAGGAAAATGCCATTTTCAGAACCTTTCTCCCCTTCTCTCCTTTTTTTAGTTCTCCTCAATGGTAAAGTCATACATCGCTGGATTTTTTGTTTGTTTCGTCTCGTTTTGTCAACCAATATATTTCCACTTTTGATTTTCTTTGTATTATTTTCAAAGCCTTTTTTAAAACAAACAAAACAGCTCTCGAATCAGCATATTTATGTATTATGCATCGGCTCGACTCCTTCTTTACAAATCTCAGAGAGGCTGATGCTAACAGTCTGGTGGATCCAGCTAGGCACTTATTGGGGTCACCGCTATTTTGTCTCACCAAGGTAGGGACATCAGAAAAATCCATTTCAGCAGAATGCAGTTCAATGGTTTCTTTTTTCTAGAATCCCCTCATTTCATTTCAGTTCCTGCTGTGGCACCTAATTTAATCTGCAGCGAGTCAGGCCAATTTGTGGATTTTCCTGGCATTTTCAGCATTTTTTCCTGCGATTCTGCGACTTGCACAAAATTCTGAACAGCAAATTTGGCCACAGCTAGCACAAAATTGACTGTGGGTTGTGCAAATTTGGTTGTGATTTGTGCAAATTGGGGGACCTGCAGGGTGCGTGTGCAGAAAATATCCAGAATATCTACAAAGTGGCACAAAAAAAATTCTCGGAGTTCAAGGAAAGCCCATAGCTTGGCTCGCAAACAAAACTCAAGTTGTGCATGCCATGGAACTTCATCATGTCAAGAAAGAATCAGATTCCCCAGCATTAGACAACCCTATGCTAACACGACAGCACTGGGCACTGTCCCTTTGAGCAGAAAATTGAATTGTCCTGTTACAGTTATCCCTCAAGTTCAACATCATTGTTGTGCTTCTGTTTGAGAGATTAAACAGAAAGGAGGAACAGCTGAGCTTGGGAGTGGCCTTCACAGGAACAGGCAGAAGCCAGCTGCAGGCCAACGCAGCTGACAGCAATTCCTAATCGCCACCCGTCCTGATAAAAGACATGCCAGCAGCGATAGGCGGTGCTGGAAGCAACTATTGTTCTTGGTGCCTTGTCTTCGTCGCTTGCATACCAGCTCCTTGATCTTGTCTGGACATATCCTGGCCTTGGACTGGACTCTGGCTACTCTTTGGCACTTTCCTGAACCCAGTATTGTTTGACCTGGATTCTGATGGCTATTTTGGCTTTCGACCATGGACTATTTGTTGATGCTTCCCTCCTGCTTACCGAGTTTAACGCCGGTGATTTACGACAATCATGCCCAGAGATAGGAAGTGCCGTTGCATTCATGCCCTGCTCATGAGATGAATTGTGGCATCCGTTAGGTCATTGGGTGGGACAGAATGCTGGACTAGATAGGCCTTTGGTCTGATACTGCATGGATCAGCTTATGTTCTTGTATGGGTGACTACAGGAAAGTTTGATCCTTTCTAAATTCATGCTGGAAATGGAACAGCCCACCGGCAGATATAATCATCTCGTCTTTTCTACTTATGTGTTTTGGCTTTAGAAGTGGCCGCTCAAAGGAGGAGGAAGAGGTGGCGAAGGAGAAGAGGAGAAAAAAGGCTGGATCACCCAAGCTAGTCACCCAAAACACCAAGAGGGGCCAAGCGAGCCCTGAGCAAATGTCTCAAGTGGTTTTGTTAGCATCGCTATTTGCCCACTGTCGGAGAGCAAAGTTCAATGAATTGCCTGGGGGTTGCGAGAATTCCTGTAATTTTAGCAACACAACTGGTGTTGTGTCCATAAGATTCCAGGTAAAGGGAGGAGGAGGAGGAGGAGGAGGAGGAGGAGGAGGAGGAGGAGGAGAGAAGTTGAAGTAGGAAGTAGTCTGGACCTCTGTTTATGCTCTATTTATTAGGGATGTGCACTGACCCCCCGGATCGGATCGGATAGCGGATCGGAATCGGACCTGGGGGGTCGGATCGGATCGGATCGGATCAGAGGCTGGTCGGATCGGATCGGACCAGATGTCCGATCCGGATCGGACGCCATTTTGAATGCTTTTTCCCATAGCCAAGTATTGTTTTACAAAAACGCCTATAACTTTTTCATTTTTAAAGATAGAAGGATGAAACTTGGGCACATTGTAGACTGGTTAGGGGTAGTTATCTGTGAGAAATTTCAGAAAGAGTGGTGCATGCATTTTGTGGCAATTAATTTTTTAATAAATACCCAGGAATGCCTATAACTTTGTCATTTTTAAAGTTACACACATGAAACTTTGCCACATTGTAGGGGGTACCTTGGGACCTATGTGTGTGAAATTTCAGAAACGTAGGTGCTTGTCTTGTGTGGCAATTAATTTTTAGAAAAATGGGTAGTAGTGGGGTAAATACAGTTACGCCTCCCATTTTTTTATTTTTGAAGATACAAACAGGAAACTTGGGCACATTACAGGTACCACTTGCCTTGATATGTGTGTGAAATTTCAGAAACATTGGAGCTTTCCTTGTGTGGCAATTAATTTTTGAAACAATGAGGAAAGAAACACCTATAACTTTGTCATTTTTAAAGTTACACACATGAAACTTTGCCACATTGTAGGTGGTACCTTGGGACCCATGTGTGTGAAATTTCGGAAACGTAGGTGCTTGCCTTGTGTGGCAATTAATTTTTTAATAAATACCCAGGAATGCCTATAACTTTGTCATTTTTAAAGTTACACACATGAAACTTTGCCACATTGTAGGCGGTACCTTGGGACCTATGTGTGTGAAATTTCGGAAACGTAGGTGCTTGCCTTGTGTGGCAATTAATTTTAGAAAAATGGGTAGTGGTGGGGTAAATACAGTTACGCCTCCCACTTTTTTATTTTTGAAGATACAGACAGGAAACATGGGCACATTACAGGTACCACTTGGCTTGATATGTGTGTAAAATTTCAGACAGCTGGGTCCAGGCATGTGGTGGCAAGGTATTTTTGAAACAATGAGGAAAGAAACACCTATAACTTTTTTATTTTAAAAGTTAGAAGTCTGAACATTGCTCACTTTGTAGATGGGTTAGGGGTAGATATGTGTCAGAAATTTCAGAATTATAGGTCCAGGCATTTGATGGCTATGGAATTTTTAAATTACATGTTTCAAAAAAATTTCTACAGAGGCCAGGTCTTCCCCTCCCGCTTCCCGCGAAGAAAAGGAAACACTCTCTCGTCTCGATCCCTTTGATCCTTGCTACTAGTATCCATTACAGGGCTCGTGTTTCCTTTCCTACTTTCACTTTTCAAGCAGAACGGCTGAGCCTAGCTGAGTTTTGCAGCCATGCGTGCAAGGAAGGATCACTCTGGTCTCGATCCCTTTGATCCTTGGTAGTATCCATTACAGGGCTCGTGTCTGCTTGAGTACAAAGTGAAAGCAGACACGAGCCCTGTAATGGATACTACCAAGGATCAAAGGGATCGAGACCAGAGTGATCCTTCCTTGCACGCATGGCTGCAAAACTCAGCTAGGCTCAGCCGTTCTGCTTGAAAAGTGAAAGTAGGAAAGGAAACACGAGCCCTGTAATGGATACTACTAGCAAGGATCAAAGGGATCGAGACGAGAGAGTGTTTCCTTTTCTTCGCGGGAAGCGGGAGGGGAAGACCTGGCCTCTGTAGAAATTTTTTTGAAACATGTAATTTAAAAATTCCATAGCCATCAAATGCCTGGACCTATAATTCTGAAATTTCTGACACATATCTACCCCTAACCCATCTACAAAGTGAGCAATGTTCAGACTTCTAACTTTTAAAATAAAAAAGTTATAGGCGTTTCTTTCCTCATTGTTTCAAAAATACCTTGCCACCACATGCCTGGACCCAGCTGTCTGAAATTTTACACACATATCAAGCCAAGTGGTACCTGTAATGTGCCCATGTTTCCTGTTTGTATCTTCAAAAATAAAAAAGTGGGAGGCGTAACTGTATTTACCCCACCACTACCCATTTTTCTAAAATTAATTGCCACACAAGGCAAGCACCTACGTTTCCGAAATTTCACACACATAGGTCCCAAGGTACCGCCTACAATGTGGCAAAGTTTCATGTGTGTAACTTTAAAAATGACAAAGTTATAGGCATTCCTGGGTATTTATTAAAAAATTAATTGCCACACAAGGCAAGCACCTACGTTTCCGAAATTTCACACACATAGGTCCCAAGGTACCACCTACAATGTGGCAAAGTTTCATGTGTGTAACTTTAAAAATGACAAAGTTATAGGTGTTTCTTTCCTCATTGTTTCAAAAATTAATTGCCACACAAGGAAAGCTCCAATGTTTCTGAAATTTCACACACATATCAAGGCAAGTGGTACCTGTAATGTGCCCAAGTTTCCTGTTTGTATCTTCAAAAATAAAAAAATGGGAGGCATAACTGTATTTACCCCACTACTACCCATTTTTCTAAAAATTA
Source organism: Anniella stebbinsi (assembly GCA_029215795.1). Lineage (NCBI taxonomy): Eukaryota > Metazoa > Chordata > Lepidosauria > Squamata > Anniellidae > Anniella > Anniella stebbinsi. The sequence goes on from JARDYH010000010.1 coordinate 17,979,918, forward strand.
ATTGCCACACAAGACAAGCACCTACGTTTCTGAAATTTCACACACATAGGTCCCAAGGTACCCCCTACAATGTGGCAAAGTTTCATGTGTGTAACTTTAAAAATGACAAAGTTATAGGCATTCCTGGGTATTTATTAAAAAATTAATTGCCACAAAATGCATGCACCAATCTTTCTGAAATTTCTCACAGATAACTACCCCTAACCAGTCTACAATGTGCCCAAGTTTCATCCTTCTATCTTTAAAAATGAAAAAGTTATAGGCGTTTTTGTAAAACAATACTTGGCTATGGGAAAAAGCATTCAAAATGGCGTCCGATCCGGATCGGACCTCATCGGATCGGATCGGATCGGAGGTTGTCCGGATCGGATCGGATCGGATTTTCCCGATTTTGGGTCGGATCGGATTCGGATCGTGGATCGGATCCGATCCGATGCACACCCCTACTATTTATATATTGGATTTTTTTATTCACATTTTAATGTTTTAAAATGTTTTAATATTGTAGCATGTTTACTTTTTAAAAACAAAATTGTATACCTCTCTCTGTTTTAACTGTACATTTTTTTAAAAAAATTGAAAAGCTGCCTTGAGTCCCAGTAGTGGGGAAAAGGAAGAAGAAGAAGAAGAAGAAGAAGAAGAAGAAGAAGAAGAAGAAGAAGAAAGGAGTTGCATCCTCAGGTCAATTCACTCCCTAGAGCAAAAATGGCATGGCATGGGTTGGATAGAAATCCAAGCTCAACTTAATCCATTGTGGATATCTCCAATATCCCTTCTCCTGTCCTTTTTCTCCATGGTGTCCCCTGATACCCCTCCAGCCAAGCCTCTTTGGATGGATAAACAAGAGCAAACACCCACTAATTAATTTCACCCCCCCTCCCTTGTTGAGATACACTCTGAAATCTCAGAGCGGTCATCTTGGAGGGGGGGAGGAGAAGGAAAAGAAGAGGGTGCCCAAGGCTCGCAGAAACAGCTACAAATACCAAGAGCCTTTTATTAGTAAACTTCTTACGTCATTCCCGACAGCATGGCCAATGCTGACAGGATAAGATGAGAAATAAATTTGTTTACGGGTCAAGAGGAATACAGAGGCGACAAAACTAACAAGGGACCAGAGGCCTGCATCTCTCCCAATCTCTCGCTCGCTCACTTCCCTCGTCGGCCTCGCTGCCTGCATTGTTTCGTAGCTGGCACCTGGCACCTTCAAAAGCCACGAAAGAGCAGACAGTCGGAAGAAGAGGACGAGCCCCCCAACGGAAAAGCTCCTGGAACATCACGTTTTTAAAAAACAGCAACAGCAAACAAACAAACTTGCTGGCTTCTAAGGGGGAGATCCACAGCAGAATTTAGATCAAGACATTGAGATGAGATGGAAAAGACATTTTAAAAAAGAGAGCATCCAATTGCTTTGGCTGAGTTGTTTTGTATCGCTGCAGTTGTGTGCCATGGGCAATTCCGCTCTTTCTTCCTCTCTCTCTGTCTCCCTCACATGCAGCACTTCTTAATTCAATAGAATGATAACCAAAAGTATAACCATCTTCTGCACGATCCAGAGAGATGGAACTTGGCACAATTATGGCATCAACTATATATATATAGCCCCCCAAATAGAGTAAATTTCAGTTGTTGATGATGATGATGATGATGATGATGATGATGATGATGATGATTTCATTTTAGAGTGAGTGGGAAATGGCACAGCCCCACACCGTTTGTCCAGGCATGACTGGTCTACCTTAGATGCTCACCCTAATTAATGCTCCACCACCCCAATATTGGTTGAAATGTACACAGGAGAAGTGGTTGGATTTCCCCCAGATGGGGAGGAGAGACACTTCGCCCTCCAACCTGTCAAACAGCCTCCCAAAAGAGGACAGAAGTGTCCCTCAAAACTTCTCTTGGGAGGAGGGAAAGGCGGCCTAGTAATTAGAGCCTCAAGCCCAGGGCTGTCCCTTCCGGAAATGTAGTACGCATTCTATGAGACAGCTTGCAGTGCCTTAACTGGAGCCAAAGCACCGATGGCATTCAGTGATTCCCTAATACTATTCAGAAGGAGTTTTCCCCCCAGTCTCTGGCACGATCTTCTACACTACTGCTTTAAAACAGTTTAAAATGGTTTATAACAGTAGTGACAACTGTTGGGGCCCAGGACACGCTCCATAGACAGTGTTCAAAACATTTTCAAAGTGTTGTATCCTGTTTGGTGTAGATCGGTCCTCTGTGTCCGGTGTCACTCCAAATGATTGCACAGGGATGCAGGGAAGAAAATGACTTTGGAGTATGTTCAACCACAACAACCAACAATCTCATGTGCCAAACTTTGTTCACTGCCTCTAGCTTTGGTTACATCCAGCACTTCCACCCTTAAGGGCAAGGATGGAAAGAAATTAAGGCATGGTACCCGTAAACCCATCAAATAAGAGCTAAAACAGACATGCCATACAAATTCATATCTGGCAGCTTCCTCTCTCTCTCTCTCTCTCTTTTTCTCTCTTTATTTTTCTTTTAATTTCAGCTTTACTATAGAGTAGGTGCAGGGGCCCTGATCCAGATTGTGAGCCTAGAGTAGGAGGGCTTTTAAAATCTTACTCAGGCCCCTACACCTGCTCCTGAGTAAAAACAAAAATAAAAGATGTAGCAGTTAGAGGTAGATTTAGAGTAAAGCCTATTTTGGACCTTCAGCTTTCTTTTAAGAAAGCTGAAGTCCGTCTACCCTAACCCATGAATCTTCCATATCCCACACTATTCGGGGTTTCCTCTGTCCTGTCTCCGTATTAGGCTGACCATATGAAAAGGAGGACAGGGCTCATGTAACTTTAACAGTTGTAGAGAAGAGGGAATTTCAGCCGGCGTCGTTTGTCTGCAATTCGTATCTGGTGAAATTCCCTCTTCATCACAACAGTTAAAGCTGCAAGGGCCCTGCCCTCTTTTGTATCTGGTCACTCTAGTATAGTACATGCAACTTTAATTGCTTTGATGAAAAGGTGATTTCACCAGGTACTAATTGCATACAAATGATGCCGGCTGAAATTCCCTTTTCTCTGCAACTGTTAAAGTTACATGAGCCCTGTCCTCCATTTCATATGGTCAGCCTACCCAGTATGTACACACAGGTAGAGGCCACACTGTGCTGCAACAGGTTGTGAGCGCCAATGAACTGCACCCCACTTTGCAGGAGAGAAGATTTGACAGCAAGGTGTAAGTGAAGGGTAGAGTGTGAAAGTCAGAGACCAGCAGCTTCTTGCAAAGGAGCTTGTGCGAATCTTTTAAGAGCCCCTCCACAATAGATGGTATTGTTATGTGCTGTGACACATGAGCTTCTGGAGTGGGAAGGGTGGATGAAAGGTAAGGGTGGAGACGCTACAAGGAATTTTAGGGGTCATTGTGGGTTGTTGTTTGTCTTTCACCTGTCTCTGCCGCATCAGAAGCCATGGCGGTCAAAGGCAGGGTGTCAGATGGTTTGGCACTCAAGACAGGTGGGCTCTCAGGGAATACTGGCTGGGATGGGATTCCCCAATGCTTAGGGCTGGAGAAATGATCAACGCGAGCTGGGTAGAAATGTTACAAAATTATCGTGGGTGGGTAAAAGCGAGGGTGGGGGTGGAAATGCTCTCTCCCCCCCCCCCCGAAATGTGTGATGTGGTTCCTCTGCTCAACTCCTGCTCTGCGACCATCACTCCCCCAACACACCTGCTCTCTGCTTACACGGCAGTCTGGTCAAGTGGTCTACTAATGTTACTAATCCGTTTACACCCCACACAACATGTTAGCAGTCCACCCGCTCAGTCTTTCCCGTGATAGTCGTTTGTAACACACGTACGGCCTGCCAAAGAAGAGGGCGGAGGTTAAAGAGAGCCAAAGCTCTTCTAGTTTACGAAGTCTTCCTTAGGTGGTTGCCTACAGCCAATGCCTGCTCGCCATGGGCGAGTACTAATGGAACACTGCACCTTGATGGGAGAAGGGAGGGGGTTGATAGGTAAATGGCCCAGCTTTGTGGCAGGATGCGTGTGTGTGTTAGGTGACATGGCTTTCCAGTTCAAAGAGGCACTCTCCCTCCAGTTCTGGGATAGCTTTTGTATCCCATCCCACATTAGCAGTGGTCCAGGGTCCCACAGCCCCCAGAAAAGGAGGAGAAGGAAGTAAAATAACCACCCAGAGAATGGCAGGAGATGAGAGCATCAGGATGGCAGAAGCAAAGTCAATTTTATTTTTGTGGTCATGATGGTGTTAGGATTTAAGCGAGTTTAAATTGCAAAACTGCACATATCCAGAGTATTTTTTTTTCTAAAGCAGCATTTTGACATATAAGGAATGCAGAAACTGTTGTAAAGCATGATGAGGGGGAGAGATCAATGTTATTTGCAGGCTTCAGAAGGCCAACTAATGGGGGGGGGGGGCATAAAACTATCAGGTCCGGGATCTAAAACGACCTAGCTGCATCACCAATCACTGTAATCCGTATGGCGTGAAAAGCATCACCTCTCCCCAATTTCACCCCCCCCACACACACACACACACACGAAAGGCATGGGTGCAAATCAGGCGAGGCTGTTGCTGTTGTTGTTTCCTCCCCCTGGTAAGTTGGCAACCTTCCTTCCCTCAAGAGGCGCTGCTCCATGAGCAACTGGAGCAGAGATTTGCTTTGCCAAAAAGATGGAGACAACACTCACCTTTGCACAGCAGAGCTCGCCAAAGCAAGCTGAAGGCCAAGGAAGGGGCAGGAGACAGGGCACCCATGTTGAAGGTCCCCCGGCAGGGTCGGTTTTGGGACAAGGGATCTTGTATAGGGGAGGTCGTTGCGGCTTCCCCTCAGGAGTCCAAGGCAGTACTTCTTAAATACTCCCAGCAGAGCTTTGTTTCAGAGTCCCACTCCATCACTCCTCCTGTGGCGGATCGCCTTTTTTTCTCGCCATGTCCGATTCCTTCCCAGACGGGGGTCCAAGTAGCAGGTGGGGACCCCCTCCCCAGCGTCCCTCAAAATCTCCACGCCGCCTAGTCATTCAGAGAGGCTTCTGCTACTGCGTGACTCCGGCTAAAGGTGGGGAGTGAGAGACACGCAATACTCCAATCACTCTGCAAACTTTCTCTCCCCCACACCACGCCGCCCCCTTTCTCCAGCGAGTCACCGGTTCAAGTCCAGGTGCGGCGCAAAAAAGTTGGAAAGAAGACAGAAAAGAGGAAGGGGAAAAAATAGCTCTATTTGCAGGAGGAGGTGACGGGGGAGATGTCTCGGGATGCTTTTCATAGCGTTTTCTTCCTCCCCTGTTTGAAAGCAGTTCTAGCAGGGGCATCTAAAACTAAAAATAAAAAGATGACCTTTTTTGTGTTGGGTTGTTTATTTATGTTCCTCCTCCTCCTCCTCCTCCTCCTCCTCCTCCTCCTCCTCCTCCTCCTCCTCCTGTGTTGGGTCCTCTCTGATGGATCAGCGCTTTCCTCTGCCCAGCTAGACAATCCTTTGCTTCAATTCGCTGCAAAAACAGAAGAAAACAAGACGAAAAAGAAGAGGAGAAAAAAGGCCTCCTGCGATCGAGAGGGAAACAGAGAGAGACACACACACAGTGGGAGAGACTTTACGGGAGAGAGAGTCTCCATCACACAACAGACAGTGGCAAGCAGAGAGAGAGAGAGAGAGAGAGAGAGAGAGAGAGAGAGGAGGCGGTACCCTTTGGGGCTCCCTCCAATCGGAGCAGGGGACTCGTGTGTGTGTGTGTGTGTGTGTGTGTGTGTGTGTGTGTGTTTTCTTGCAGGTCTGGAATGGGAAGCCCCGAGGCTGAAGTCAGGGCACCGCCGGATCGCTTTCCTCCTCCAACATTCCAGAAGCGCCACGGTCCGGATCCGGCGCGTTCAGAAGTAGCAGCAACGCGGATAAATGTTGCCCGCGGATCTCACCAGATCTACAGCAGGCAAGATACCACGCTTTGGAAACGGGTTGAAACCCGTACGTGGATTGGGTCCTGGGCCCCAATAGTTGTCCCTACCGTTATAAACCATTTTAAAGCCGTGGCGTCGATCCTGCCCAAGTCGGCGTCAAGAGATGAGGGCAGGATCTATTATTATAATTATTATTATTATTATTATTATTATTTGCATTTATATACCGCCCCATAGCCGAAGCTCTCTGGGTGGTTTACAGAGATTAAAAACATTGCCATGATCTCCTTGCTCACTGCCTCTTTGCCTGTCAAGCAAGCAAGTGGGAGCTATGATGAGGAAGAGGAAAAGGAGGGATAGCAGCTGGTGCCAATGGCTATGAGCAAGCAGACTCACTGAGGGACAGGACTCATTATGGGTGTCTTGCCCAAGGTGCCTCCAAAACCTGGAGACGACTCTAATTAGGTATCTACACCAGCAGAGGTTAGGCATGTAGAGCTCAGAGATCAGGCCTTCGTGGTGGTGGCAACCCCCTCTCCAGAATGCCCTCCTTCCATACATCTGGTGTCTACTAGCAGGAGTTTTAGATGCCTGGATTGGGGCTCTAGGAGTTCCAGATACTACAAAGTTCTGCACATATAGTAGATGATGTTTTTCCTGTTAGCTACCTAGCCACATACAAGGTTATGCTGTTATCCTACAACACCCTAAATAACTTGGGACCAGCATACCTACCAGACTGCCTTCCCTTATGTATACCTGGACAACAATTACGACCCTCAGAGGAGGCCCTACTGGCCATTCCGAGATGAACGGAATGCTGTCATGAAGAACCTCTGCGGCGGGGCCTTCTCTGTAGTGGCACCCACCCTTTGGAAAACCCTCCCTCGTGCACTTCGGGAGGCAGAAAACATTACATCTTTTCAACACCTCCTGAAGACATACCTTTTACACAATCTTTCCCTGGTTTTTAATGTAGCTCGTTTTACACTGCCTTTTTAACTTTTTAATGTTTACATTTACATTGTTATTTTTTTTTATGGTTTTTAATTGTGCACTGACCAGGAAGCTTCAGCTGATGGGCCATATAAAGATGTAATGAATAAAATAAATAAATAGACTGTAAGCAATGCCCCTCTTAATATAAATGAAATTCTGCATAGACGCAGAAAGGCAGAGGCCAGTCAGGTGCACTCTTCCACATTTTTGTTTTCGAAGTTCCCTCGTCTACTTTGGACTTCGGCCTCCATTTCATCTTCTCCAAGCTGCTTCTCGGAAACCCTGTTGGGCTGAGATTTGGGGGGCGGAAGTGTAATCATAATAATAATACTATTTATTTATTTGTAGCCCGCCTCTCCCTTGGAATCGAGGCGGGAAACAGCAACAATATAAAACATAAAAATCACAACAGTTAAAATTTTAAAAACAAGAGAAAATACAACATTAAAAACATCTTAAAATTCATCTGGATAGGCCTGTCGGAAGAGGACAGTCTTCATGACTCTCTTAAATTCATGAAGACTGTCAATTTGTCTAACCTCCTCCGACAGACCATTCCAAGTGTAACAGAAAGCAAAGGGAGAGAAATAAGTTCTCTCTAGATCTATTTGATGAGCGTTTGTCATGCAGCCGGCCCTGGTGTTCTGATTTGCATCGTTTTATTGAATGGCAAGGGGGAAAGACGGAAGGTAGGCGATAGCTCCCCTGAGGTTGCCAGCAGTCTCGAGGCGACATAACTGCAGGCAGAACGTTGAATAGTCTTCATTTCTTTCCTGCACCACCACACATACACACTTTGCAAAGTTATACTTTCGAATTGTGTGTGCATGTGTGGGCACGCACATAAGACAGACTATCAACAAAGAATTTTTTAAAATAAGTTTAGAGTAGATGTTTTAGCTTCCGTCCTCATCAGTAGCTGTGATGTTAGATGGATACCAAGAGTGGGCAGCTGGGAATCCTGGCAGAAGAAAATCCATAAAGAGAGAAAAACAAAACAGAGGTGCAACTGGCGTGACGTTGATGAATTGGCCTTCTGTGGATCTAGAAGTTTTCCATCAGTTGGACCCTATGGAAAGGAGGACAGGGCTCTTGTATCTTCTTTAATGGTTGTAGAGAAAAGGGAATTTCAGCAGGTGTCCTTTGTATGCATGCCTGCACCTGGTGAAACTCCCTCTTCATCATGCTGAAATTCCCTTTTCTCTACAACCGTTAAAGATACAGGAGTCCTGTCCTCCTTTCCATAGGGTCACCCTAGGGGTGGGGCCAGGGGAGGGGGTGGGTCCTCCTGGCAAACCCCAGCGGGCCAAACTGGGACCTCCAAGGGGCCAAATTTTGCCCCCGGGCTGAGGTTCTGAGCCCTAGTATTCCATGGTTTGGATGATGGGTCTTTCCTCCTCAGTCCTACCTGGAGCTGCCGGGGATTGAGCCGGGGATCTTCTACATGCAAAGCAGGTGCTCTACCAGTTGAGCTACAGCCCCTCCCCAAGCTTAACTAAACCCTAGTCTGTAACAGTCTATAGGACAGGTCTTGATTAACGCAATGCGCCATAAACGCGAACATTCGTATCCGTGATCCATTTGCAGCAGCTGCAGCTTTGCTGACAACACCTAATGAGGTGTTAAGATAAACATCTTTCAGCACTTCACCAAAAAAAACCTTTGCTCAACAGGCGAGTCGCATCTAAGCATGAAGCAAATGAACTTTGGCCGAAAGGATTAAAAAAAACAACCACATGAATGAAGCGAAGTGAACATATCTTGGCTTTGGATTTTATGTATACATTCTTCCGATCCTTCCAGAGAACAGGTGCCTTAGCAGTGGAAATGGCGCCCCCTGCTGCATGTATCATGTTTATCAAAGTTAAGTTGAAAAGAGGAGTCGGGGGGGGGGGGGGGGTGAACCAAGATAGAGTTGACCAGTAGCAATGCCAAGTCGCTTAAGAGAGGTATGTGGGGAATGTACTTATCTGAAAGAATAGTGAGCTGCTACTTTTGGCTTAAATAAGTCGCCTATCAACACTATTTAAGAATAACACTTAAGAACATAAGAAGAGCCCTGCTGGATCAGACCAAGGATTCATGCAGTCCAGCACTCTGTTCACACAGCGGCCAACCAGCCGTCGACCAGGAACCCACAAACAGGACACGATGCAGCAGCACCCTCGCACCCATGTCCCCCAGCAACTGGTGTATGCAGCCTTGCTGTCTCTGATACTGTAGGTAGCACATAGCCATCAGGACTAATAGCCATTGGTAGCCTTCTCTTCCAGGAATTTATCTAACCCCCTTTTTAAGCCATCTAAATTGGTGGCCATCACCACATCTTGTGGTAGTGAATTCCAGCGTTTAACTATGTTCTGTGTGAAGGAGCCTTTCCTTTGATCTGTCCTGAATCTCCCACCCATCAGCTTCATGGGATGATCCCAGGTTCTAGTATTATGGCCGAGGGAGAAAAATGTTTCCTTATCCACTTTCTCCGCACCATGAGTCATTTTGGTATCTGATGAAGTGGACTTCATACAGTCCATGAAAGCTTATGCCAAAATATATCTGTTAGTCTTCAAGGTGCCGCAAGATAATTTGTTGTTGTTTTTCTCAATACCGTAGAACGTACTTGAGATATATATGAGCTAGTTACATGCCTTACAACAACCCTCTACAGCAAGTTAGTATTTATTGTCTATCATACTGCAGAAAGGGTTGTGGGGGGTGGAATTGAACCTGGAAGTGAGTGACTTACCTAAGATCACTTAATGAGTCCTTGGCAGAGGCAGGATCACCATTCTCATCCAATGTGATAGAAAAGAAATCGCTTTCAAAAAGAAATTTAAAGACGACAAACATTTCAGAGAAACCATCATAGGTTAGGTTTGGGGTTCTTGTGCTTACTTCACATAGGAGGTGCCCAAGAAGAATGTACAAGTGTCCTGTTTTTCATCAGGCAATCACCTCTGCAGCACCTCCGAAAAAAATGCAAAACCCACCAGGTACATTCCTTATCTGTCTACAAATATTCTTGAATCAGTGGGAGCATGCATTCATTAATGCATCCATTTGGAAAATGCACAGAAAGATACACCTGGAGGGTTTTTTCCCCCATTTTTTTTTTAAAGAATCTGCATGGAACCAGCTTGGAATGGATTAGAAGGTAGGAAAAGGAAGAAGTTGATTGAAACGGATTTGGTATATCCACCCATCCTTTTTTCTGAGTAAATACCTGTAAGCTCACTTAGGCCAGATCTACACCGAGCAGGATACAGTGGTATGATAGTGGTACATAAAAGGCAGGAGCCACACGATTGCTTTATAGCGGTATTGAAGTGCACTGACCACTGTTGGGGCCCATTGACACATACTACATACCGCTATATCCTGCTTGGTGTGGCTCCTGCCTTTTATATACCACTTTCATACCACTGTATCCTGCTTGGTGTAGATCTGGCCTCTCTAGTATCCCAGGTCCAGTTCCTCCCCCACCCCAGTTCTCCTACCTGAGGTCTTTTGCAGTAGAGCTACCTGGGATTGAACTGCGGACAGGTGTTCCACTAACGGACACATGAGCCCATCCCTTAGGTTGTGACTTCCTCCACTGTCTCTTGTGCCCTTTCATGGTGCCAACTATGCTACTAATACAATGCTGTTGGCTCCCAATCCCCAACAAAAATCCTGCACTATCCTGTGCTACTCAAACGGCATGACGTCTTTGCGCCATGTTGGAGAAGGTTTCCCATTGGCTCGGCACCTGCTATCCTTGAGCTGCAAGGAAAAAGAGCTGTGCCATGTGCCTGCTTTCTCCTATGCGGCTGCCACAAATAACCCAAGGGCTGCAGAATGCCATGTCGAGAGAAATCTGGACTAACCGAAGATCTGTCATCATCCCCTTTAGAAGAAAAGAGACTCCCTCAGGGGTAGGGAGGACCACGTAGACCTCCGATCGGAACATGTGCATTTCAACATTTTCACTGACAGCTGCCATCTGTCTGAGTTAGCAAGAAGACAGAGGCCTAGCACTCAGCGAGATGGGAAAGATGCTCTGGCTGTCTCCTTTCTCACCACAGGTATGGTTCATGTGACTGAATATCCTTCCATTCAACCCCCTTTCCACCACCACCACCTATGTTGAAATGTATAACACTCAGAGGCAGATGGTTCTGGGGCTTCTAGTGCAAACCCATCCATCCTGTGCAGAAACAGGAATTCGGAAACAGCTCCTGTGTAAGACCTCCGACACAGCCGCTTTCTCCAATGTGATGCCCTCCAGATTGTTGGACTACAGCTCCCACCACTGCTGGCCATTGGGCATGTTTGACTGAGGCTGATGGGAGTTGATCTCCCAAACATCTGGACAGCACAGCGCTGGAGAAGGCTGCCTTAACCAACGAATCATGATATGGGCAATTGGTTGGTCTTTCACGATGCTATAAGCTCCTTTGTTGTTCCTGCAACATTCCAATGTTTGTCCGGTGTTTAGCTTCCACCACACAGCAGAGGGCCCTGTATTACAGGAACAGAGCAGGATAATAGGTTAACAGTCCTCAAAGTACCTGTTGGCAGAATCCCCCATTAGGACTGCACTGCAATAACGCACGCCTTTTCATGGCTTTGGCACACATGAATACCAAGCACTCTTTTGAGTTTTTGGGGGGACCAGGGGGGGTCATGACATTTTCCACTGATGCTTGTGCAAAACACCCTCCCCTTGAGTTTCACGCAAGTCTCAGCCTGAGCATCAAACCCTAAAACCTGTTTGCCTTTCCTTTCAGGACCGTTGCTTAAGTCGGCTGAATTGAGAGATGTTTAATCAGATGGAATATTATGCATATTCTTTAGGGTGTAACCAGGACCTCACTGTTAACTGTTATACCAAAGCCAGCTTCAAGGGGAGTTAAAGTTGCAGAGCCCTGCCTTCTTTTGTATAGGGTCACTCTAGTATAGTGCCTGCAACTTAAACTGTTGTGATGAGGAGGGAATTTCACCAGGAACTAATTGCATACAAATGACACTGGCTGAAATTCCCTTTTCTCTACAACTGTTAAAGTTACATGAGCCCTGTCCTCCTTTTCATATGGTCAGCATAGCTGAGGGTCCACGCCCAGCAGGGGCCCACTGGTAAGAGCCTCCTGGATTGGTTCCCCCTCTTCTTCAATGCAACCTGCTTCTTCACCTGGCTCTTGCTCTGTCCCAGACAATGGTGGTGGTGATGAAAAGGAAGAGCAGGAGTTGCCACTCCCTGGTTTTCTGCCTGTCATGCAAGCAAATGAAACCAATGTGACAATTAACAGGGAGAAGGTAAGACTTGACAAGGGATGGGAGGCATTGAGGGTGTCTTGTAGTTGCAGGGCCCCTGCCTTCTTTTGTAAATGGTCACTCTAGTATAGTGCCTGCACCTTTAACTGTTGTGATGAAGAGGGAATTTCACCAGGAACTAATTGCATACAAATGACACTGGCTGAAATTCCCTTTTCTCTACAACTGTTAAAGTTACATGAGCCCTGACCTGGATTTTATCTGGTCACCCTATCCAAGGGTACTCCAAAACCTGGAGCTGCATCGCCTCACTCCCCCCTCCCCAACAAGGCCCAAGGCCCATGAGTCACTGTATACAGAACCAGGAACTTTCAAATAAGTGGCCACTGGACCTTCTTGGACAGGAAGGGCAATAACTAGCTTCCTATTTGACCCCAAAAAAAATTGCAAAACTTTTGAAAAAATACAAAACCATTGAAAAAATACAAAGCTTTCTCATTCAAATAAAAAAAAAAACCAACCAAACAAGCAAACGAACAAACGACAACAAAATTGTTTGCAAAAGAAAAGACGAGCAAGTTTTGAAGGACGCTTTGGAGGACTTCCGCGTGCCCGGCCTTCCACACTTCCTCTGCTAACCTTGGCTTGAACATGAGTAGAGCTCTTCAGGCTGTTCGAGACCCCAATAAATAGAGATAGGTAAATGAGTGGTTGTTTGAAATCACTAGGATTCTCTGAATGTCAGCTCACTGCTGGATTTGTGACCAATTCCTGTTCGTGTCTGTGATCGTGGCTCACTCCGCGCAAACGGGAAAATTGCACAAATTCAGCAGCGATCCGACGGGAAATGTATGCAAATTTCCCACAGCAGCATTTCCAGCCCTCTGAACATTCCACACAGAGAGTCAGGAGACCCTGCTGGGGTCTGGGAGGGATCCCCCAGAATCGGACAGAGGAACCATCTGGGAATGGAGTTCTTCCTCCCACTGAAGGTTCTGGATTCAACCCATTGTAGATCATATTAGTCTTGTGTGTGTGTGTGTACACTGACTAGGGATGTGTGAATCAACAAAACTCAACCTCACCTTTCCGAATTCCATTTCAAACCTAGTCCCAAATTGAGCCCCTATCAGATCGTGAACACAAAAATTGGTGTGTATTTTCCCAAGTCTGCATCCTTCTCCCATCGCTGAAGGCATATTCGTACACATATTTTTTCCAGAAGTGTGCCTTTTTCATGCACCTTTTTCAAAAGCGTGCATGGCGTCAAACGCGTATTTGGGGGGGTGTCTCCGAATCACATTGCAAGCTCAGAAATGTGCAGACTTCAACCACAAATTGTGTCTGAGTTTGCGATCAGTCTTGAAGGTGCAAACTGGGTACATCCTGACCAAAAACAACGTGAAACTAATTTCTCATGCAACCCTAACACCTTCCCAGTGTTGTAAGATGAAGGCTGGTGCGAACGAGTCCAAATAAATAATACATAAACGAATACCTGATCCTCTAACTGAAGATGCCAGAGATTGAACCTGGTACATTCTGCATGCAAAGGAGATGTTCGGCCATGCAGCTATGGCCTCTCCCCTCATACCAGCCAGCTATCGCTCCAGCATGCTTCCCGTGAAGTTCAGCAGCGCCTTTATCAGGATTTCCAGATCTGGCCGCTGAATTGTGTTGAGCAGCTCAGCTTATGTACATCTGGAACCCGCTGGGAGTCATTTCCGCCTCTGAATAGACTTTGCATTATGTAAATATGAACAGCGAGATGTATGCCTTAGCAGATGGAAAAGAGAGAGAGCATACTTAAGTTGTTATTGTTGAGTCCTTCCCCCCTCTGCACCCTCTCCCCTCCCAGCTCATCTCAAATTTTGCCATTCTGCTTTTCTCCAGAAACACAGCTGTAGAGTAGCCAGAAGAATTTCAGCAATCAGATAAGACAAGTGGAGTAATTTCAGCATGAGTCTTTTTTTCCCATCTCTTTTTTTATTTTATTTTATTTTTTGTCTGTTTGGTGTTGCTGTCTGATTCAGATTTTATTTCCCCTACTTGGCTTGAGCTTTGAGAGGTACAGAAGAGCAGGACAGCTCAAAGAAAGAGCTCCCCTGAGCCACCGGAAGACCAGTGAGAGTATATAGTCCTGATTTGGTTCTGCTAAAGTGAAGGCAATAGATGACCCAAATACAGAGGAATATGCAATACATGGAGAAATTGACAGCTGGTACAACTGTGTTCTCTTTGACATCCAGTATTGATCTTTGGAGCTACTGGGACTTGAACCTCAGGTCTGCAGGTCAAATTTGGGTTCCTGGTCAGGCCATCCAGTTTTTGTTCCAGATAGGGACGTATGAAAAACATATTTTTGCTCCCCAAACATGCAAGCCCGATCCATTCAAAGCCTTGAATGCAAGCGCGGACACATATTTTCTGGGAAATATTCTCAAATTGTCAAACATGTGCTCATCTTCATTTCGTTCCCAATTCCCACTTCGATTTGTGCAAATTTCTTCAATTGACTGAACCGGCCCTGTTTCAGTCTATGATGAACAGTTGCTCAAACTGGGAAATCTGAACAAATTTGATCACTACTCGATTTGTGACCCATTTGTGCAAAGCGAGGAGCCATTACAAATGCAAACAGGTACCAGGAACATGAGGAGTGATGAGACAATCTTAATCCTAGCAATCTTAAAAAACACTTGTTTGCCTATCCCTATTTCCAGATTGAAATGCCCCCTTTTCCCTTCATAAACTCATAGAATAGTAGAGATGGAAGGGGTCTACAAGGCCATCTAGTCCAACCCCCTGCTCAATGCAGGAATCCACCTTAAAGCATCCCTGACAGATGGCTGTCCAGCTGCATCTTGAATGCCTCTAATGTGGGAGAGCCCACGACCTCCCTAAGTAATTGGTTCCATTGTCATACTGCTCTAACAGTCAGGGAGTTTTTCCTGATGTCCAGCTGGAATCTAGCTTCCTGTAACTTGAGCCCGTTATTTCGCGTCCTGCACTCTGGGATGATCGAGAAGAGATCCCGGCCCTCCTCTGTGACAACCTTTCAAGTATTTGAAGAGTGCTATCATGTCTCCCCTCAGTCTTCTCTTCTCCAGGCTAAACCTGCCCAGTTCTTCCAGTCTCTCCTCATAGGGCTTTGTTTCCAGACCCCTGATCACCCTTGTTGCCCTCCTCTTAACCCCCCTTCCAGCTTGTCTGCATCCTTCTTGAAGTGTGGCACCCTCCATCGATAATTACATGGTTCCCCATCTTTGGCACCTTCTAAAAGGCTGAAATCCCTCTCCCAAGGATCAGTTACTTGATCGAAGAGCTTTAAGCTAAAATATGCTGGTATTTTTGGTTGCACCGTTTTACTTTTGGCCACACCCACCACTGGAATGTGGCTCTGAGAGCTTCTCCAAAATTAAATTTGGTCATCAGGTTGAAAGAGGCTTCACTAAAACCAGTGGAGGCTGATGGCTCCAATTTCAGCAGGGTTGTGATTCCATTCCGGGTTTCAGTCACAACTACCCTGAACTCTAAATGAGCTTGCTGAATCCACTTCTCCAGATGGATTCCAATTGGGTCATAGGTCCATGTGGAACCACCAAAATGGTGTTCAAGGTGGATAATCATCTTCGTTTACACATTAAAAACAATAACTTAATTAAAGCATGAGATAAAAACAGATCATTTTTAAACACAACTCTTTTCTCAGGAATGGCCATCAGTCATTCATCATGGGAGGAGGAAGATTTCCGGTAGAAGGTGAGGCTACACACACACACACGAGATCCTCTCTGTATGCTGATTAAACGTACGGAGGCTTTCGCATGCACCACCAAAGAATGCACTGTTTCATGTTCTTCCCCCTCAATTTACCCACATAGTATTCCCAATTAGTTCTGAGGATCAGCATTTGAAATTGGCCCTTAAGAACAACTCCAGGTTAAAACACACACACACACACGGGAAAGTTCTCAGGCTTTTGTTCTTGAATGATGAGTGATCAATCTTGCCCTAAGGATCACAGAGAAATGTCAAATGAATACTCTGGAAACAGGTCAGAAGATTTTTGGATGGTGTGGGTGGGGGGTAAGATAGGGAGAGACAAAATAGAGAATGACTGTTCTGAGCCATTAAACAAAATTCTAGTTATGCTTTATGTACAGTTGAATAAAGACCTCTTTGTTATTTATTAAAGGGCCATCATGGAAGCGATAACCCATGCTGGAAGAGGATGGATTTATTGTTGTTCTCTTTAAAATAGGTAAAGGTTAGCATGCCACTGGATTTCATACTAATATAACCTTTCAGCTAATAGCGGTGCTTAGCATTTGATAGAAACCACGAAGAAATCTCTCTCGATATTTATTGATAGCATGGGCACAATTTATTGTGACTCCTGGGCGGCGGCCCCCCCCAAACACACCTGCGCACTTTGCAAATTAACTAAACAGATTATTTCATTAAAAGATATTTGTTCAAAGGTATCGTTTGATGGATTAAAAGGTGCCCCAAATCAAACGTATTGCAGACTCATGCAGAAACTCAATGGACAACCTCCTCCGTGGGCAGATTATTCTGCTTCGGGCAGAAATGCTTCACCGAGAGTAATGGTATGTCCCAAACAGTGGAGGCTGGTGGCTCCAAAGTCATGGGGCAGTGAATCCACTCTGGGTTTCAGCCAGAACCATCCAGAAGTATAAGGGAGCCATCCAAGGTGCTAAACCATATCCCCAAATAGCTTCAGCACCTCAGATAGCTCTTTTAGAGTTCTGGCTGAAACCCAGAGCAGATTCACTGCCCCACTGACATAAGAGCCCCCAGCCTCTGCTGTTCCAAATACACAAAATGGAGATGGGCTGGTGTCATTAACACTCCTCTGTCCCCCAGCAGACACTGATTTAAAGGAAGTAAGGCCAGAGGAGTGAATCACAGCCAGATACCTCCAGGAAGCCAACAAGGAAGGAATGGATGCTATAGCTGTACCCTTCCTGGTTTTTCCCCGCAACATGGTACAGCTAGCATGGAAAGTACCTGTTGATGGGGCTATCCTAAGAACATAAGAAGAGAACATAAGACAGAAGGCCCATCTGGACCAATATCCTTTCTCCCACTAGCAGGATATTCTTCTCACTAGGAAGAAGTCCTCTAGTAGGATAGCAGGACAATTACACTCTTCCACTGTCGCTCCCATAAACTGGTAACTCAAGTACAAAATGGATGACTTAGAACTCCGTGAACAGTGATGGAGAGCCCACCCTTTCCCATGGCAGTGAACAATGAAGAACAGAAGTGATGTTTAAAATTGTCCTTAGGTGTAAAGTGAATATCAATGCGTCTTGGACAAAACATGCTCATTCGCCTGGGTCACTTAATAACAAGAAGGCCAAAATTTATTTATTTTCTCCATATTTTGTTGAATTAAAATTAATTATGAGCCAGATGGCTTATAAATATGTCAAGAGCATTTTATTGACTATTAAAAATAATCTAGGCATGGATAGGGTAAACGTATTTATGGGATGAAGGAAGACAAGAAATTATTTTATCAAACTATTTCCTTTTGATAAGATTTGTCTAATAAAATATTTTAAGAGGGGAGGACAGAGAGCATTGGCAATGACCGTTGTGTTTGCAGGACCTTGATATGACGTGTCTTCGGGATAATATTTGATTTGTTGGTCAGTCAAAAAAAAAGGGTGAATGTGTCTATGGAAGATCTTAAGTCTTTTAAAACACTGGGATCTGGATTGAGAAGACATCACAGAGAAGTGACCTTGATGGAATTGTACAAGTAGTTGCATAAACATTCTGTTTTGTACAGTGTTGTATTGATTTGGTGAAGCACCTGTGTGCATTAGCAAATATTATACGTATGATCACATTGAGATTCTTTTCATACATTGGATTCGGACAACACGATAGTCAATGGTGGGGTAATAATCAACTTTACAGTTGTTCCTTTAGGAGGCACTCCCCACACAACATGGTTATAAATAATCAACCATGGTGTGGATTAGGATCAGCGCTGAGTTGACTATGGCCGCATTCGGACGACATGATAGTCAATACAACTGATGATTGTTACCCCCCCCCCCGTTGCTTAATGTGTCGTCTGAATTCAGCCAGTGTTTCACTGATGTGTTGCAGGATGGATGTAGGTGGGGTGCTAAAACACTGAAAGGGGAAAAAAATGTGATGCAATCATACATCTAATAAAAATGTACCTCACCAACATAAAAAAGTGAGAGAACACCAAACTCAATGGTTCCCAACTGTTGTTGGAGTACAACTCTCATTGTCCCTGACCATTGGGCATGCTGGCTGGGGAATGGGGGTTGTAATTCAGCAAGAGTAGGGATCACTGATAGAAATGGACAGAAATCCCAGCTTCCATGTGGCTGGTTCGTTGAAATTGGACAGTTAGAGCAAGATGCTGCAAAATGAAAATTAATTATTCAAGATTTGAGCAAGAACTATGCAAGGTCATTGTCTCTCATCACAGCGTCCCCTCCCCTTTTTTTTTTGTATTCTGGCAATTGCTTGATATTAACATTTAACAGTATTTACAACCGGTTGAGCAACCAAGACTGATGGATAATGGGGAAAGCCAGGTTAGTCAGCAGGTGTTGCAAGCAATCTCCTCCCCAGTTCTGGAAAACAGCCTGAAATATACATACATATCAGTCTATTGGGGGTTTTCCGTTACAACATCTCGGAGAAATAGGGTGGCCACTGAAAATGGAGGCGCCATGTTAAGTACTCTCCCAGCATCACACACAGTAACACTTATCCTATGTTGCAACATCATCGCATGGTACCATACCGTGCCTTTACACACAACACCCAAAGATGTGAAGCGGATCCAGGGAAATATGCAGTGTACAGCAGAAGCAACGCAGAACACCCAAAACAGAAAAGAAGTGATACTTCATATTAGGGAGGAGAGGATGTGATTCGAGGATGCCAATTTCACTGGCAACCCCCTGTCTCCCATAGCTGACAGTGCTACCCTGACAGTAGAATCCTAGGCATCTTTACTCAGAAGTAAATCCTGCTGTGTCCAACAAGGCTTACACCCAGGTAAGCATCCATAGTCTTGCAGCTACAGGATGAGTTTGCATTGGACTCATCATTTTCCCCACCTTTTTATGAATGTATCCTTTTCTGTACATTAAGCTTGGTCAGAGGCCTGAGCAAATGTTAAATTAGTTCCATCGCCACGGTGGCTAATCATGAAGAAAATGGCTTTTTGATTCCGCTAATTTACTTTTCACTCCATCCCTGAGTGACAGCGTGAGTTTATCACACCATCTTAGCTCTGACAACTGCTTCCTTCTCTCTCCGGATTAGACACCATTAGTTATGCAAGGGCTGTTTGAAAATCTGACATTCAAGATGTTCGCCGAGCTAGGTGATGGAGACAGAGTACAACTATACCTTTGGGAAAGAGCAGAAAGAAGTCTCTCTCTCTCTCTCTCTCTCTCTCTCTCTCTCTTCAGAAAACAAATGTACTTAATTGTCTTGGGAAAGGAATACCACCAGCATTCTAAAGCCAAACAGAATTGAGAGAGAAAGAGAGAAAATACTTGAACTTTAATTAAGCACAACAGTGCTAGCATAGCCATGCCTGCCCTTTGTAAAGGAGCTTCCAAATAATAATTTAAAAAATCAGCACAATTCCCCCTTCCATGAATAAATCTCTCTTCTCCCCACAGCCCCGGCTTTCCATGTCTCTCAGTTGGGTTCCTGCCTATTGCCATGATTCTCTGTCAAAGATGTATGAGAAACCTATGCCCTCAGCTGTTTGGCATTGTAGAGTCATAATTCAGGTGGGTTTTCCGCACACTCCTCACCTTTCTATCAGACAGGAAGGAAGGAAGGAAAATGAAAAGAAACAGCCTGGGACCTGTTTTCAGGCTCCCTCAAAACTTTTGACCAGTCACATGCTTGGGAACGTATGCAATTGTCAGGGCTGTAGGCTGGTGCGGAGCGAGAGCTATGAACTGGAAACTGGGAGCCAGGCCAAGAATCAGGAGCCTGGAGTCACAAATCAGGAGCCAGGAATCAAATGTCCAGAGCTCAGCATAGGAGATACTGGCCAGATCTGCACCAAGCAGGATATAGTGGTATGAAAGTGGTATATACAAGGCAGGAGCCACACAACTGCTTAATAGCGGTATTGAATTGCACTGACAACTGTTGGAGCCCATTGACACATACCACATACTGCTATCTCCTGCTTGGTGTGGCTCCTGCCTTTTATATACCACTTTCATACCACTTTCATACTGCTATATCCTGCTTTGTGTACATCTGGGCACTGTCATTGCTTGGGCTCAATGTAAGCCTGAGCTAGACGTCTTTGTAATCCTTCATGAGGAGCCAATGGCTAACCTGGGTGGATTGAATGTCACTGGAGTCTAGCAACACTTCACTGTCCAATGGACATTAAAATCTGTGGCCCCAGAGGGACGGCACATGGGCCAGAAGCTCATAGATCCAGAGACTCCTGATTCTAGCACCAGCAGTACTTTTCTGTTCAATTGTTTGAAATTCCATTTCATAAATTCATTGGCTATTTCAGAAAGAACATTGTCTATCTAACCCAGCAGGCTATGAAGTGATCCAAAGGGATCTCTTGAAATCAGGTGACTGAACAGGCAACAAAATGGCAGATGAGATTCAATGGACTCATACTTTAAGTAGATCTGTTGAGTAGATCAAAGGGATGTAACTGAAGTCTGGATCCCATCCAATGTAAGTGATGCACACATCAGGGAAATATTTCTCATCCGCATCACCTGGATCCCATTTCTAAAGCTGCAATCCTATACTCACATATCCGGGAATGTCCCATTCAACTCAATGGGGCTTACTTTTGAGTAGCCATGTATAGGATTGCACTGTTCAGTTATATGCATATAACTTAAGTTAGTACGTTTGCTTAAAAATAGCTTCATCCCACCTCCCCAACAAATTAGAAATTAAAAACCTAACACCATAAAGACTTCAGGCAGCATTCAGCATAGATGGCATATGTTAAAGGGGGAGGGAAGTTATGTCAATTGAAATAATGGTAAAACGATAGAATGGCAAAGAACAGCTAAAACATGACATAAATGAATAACCAACCAGCCAGAAGATATTTCAAACTTCCTCACTCTTCCTGTACCTGGTTCTTCAGGAAAATAAAGAACAACAAAATGCAATAAAAACAATAATTTAAAGGCTAGTTTTGAACTGTGTGTCTTCGCAAATTTTCTAAAAACCAAGACCGGGGGGGGGGGGGGGAAGAGGTCATTGAGACATACATTATCCTACAGTGGTTATACCACTGGATAAAGACTGACGAGACCCAGGTTCAAATCTTGACTGGATCATGAAGCTCATTATGTTGTTTGAAAGCCATTTTCTTTCCCTCTAACAATGACATAAATGAAAAACTTCAGCATAACCAGAGATGATATCTCGTCCTTTACACCTCTTCATATTGGCTACTAGCCCAACGCTGGCATATTTATCCTGATTTGTGTACAAAAATATCATCTCACTAGCAGGCATGATTACAGACCCCGGGAAAATGCATGCCTTTGCAATTTAGAGTCTAGCATTGCAAGCACAGAAGGGTGTGTAAATAGATAACACTTGAAATCCTAATTTCCAGCAACAAACAAGCTTCTAGTCAGACGCCCGGGAGTATTTAGGAACACCAGAAGTCTACTGAGGATCACATTTTGGAAGCACGCTTTTAAAGAGAGAGAGAGAAAAAAAGAGAGAGAGAGAGAGAGAGATTCAAACAGTTTAATTTATATGGTAGAGAAAGAAGGGAAAGGAAAGTCAGCTATTTTGTTAAACAATTGAGCACTGTCCATCCACACATTGGGACAAATTGCAGCAGCTCAGAATAGAATGCTAAGAGACACAAAGTTGCAAGCAAGTAATTACCAGGCTGTGGTTCAGGACATGTTAGTGTGCCATCAGAAGCTATTTCGAAGCCAGGCAGAGAAGCTGTCCACCTATTGCAGCAGTCAGAAGGCCTAGTGCTGAGGTCTATCCAAAAGACTACTAGACTAAGAGCAGATCTAGGAATGATACCACACCAGCAATTGCAGGTAGCAACAGTAGATTTAATCGGGTGACCAGATAAAATTCAGGTCAGGGCTCATGTAACTTTAACAGTTGTAGAGAAAAGGGAATTTCAGCCAGTTTTATTTGTATACAATTTGTTCCTGGTGAAATTCCCTCTTCATCACAACTGTTAAAGTTGCAGAAGCCCTGCCTTCTTTTGTATATGGTCACTCTAGTATAGTGCCTGCAACTTTAACTGTTGTGATGAAGAGGGAATTTCACCAGGAACTAATTGCAAACAAATGACACTGGCTGAAATTCCCTTTTCTCTACAACTGTTAAAGTTACATGAGCCCTGACCTGGATTTTATCTGGTCACCCTAAGATTTAAGTACTCGGCCTGGCTCCCCACCCTTTGTCAGGTAATGTTGGGGCCCTGAACACACTTATACTTGATGTTCCTCCTCTTAAGTAGGACTTAGGGGTGTGTGGACCAGCAAAACATGAGCTCACTGTCTGTTGTAGTTGATTTCCTATATTGTAAGGGGCTTAGGGTGACCATATGAAAAGGAGGACAGGGCTATTGTATCTTTAACGGTTGTATAGAAAAGGGAATTTCAACAGATGTCATTTGAATGTATGGTGAAAAAAATCCCTCTTCATCATAACAGTTAAGGCTGCAGAAGCCCTGCCCTCTTTTGTTTGACCAGATACAAAAGAGGGCAAGGCTCCTGCAGCTATAACTGTTGTGATGAAGAAGGAATTTCACCAGGTGCTGCATGCATACAAACGACACCTGCTGAAATTCCCTTTTCTATACAGCTGTTGAAGATACAGGAGCCCTGTCCTCCTTTTTATATGGTCATCCTAAAGGGCTGGACTAGATGACATTTGAGGTACCTTTCAACACTATGATTCAATGGCCTTTTATTTATGAGCCTAAAGCATCTATAGTATGTACGTATGCATTTTACGCCACCTTTTTTCACAAGTGAACTCAAGTTGGCTTACATTGCAGAACGCAGAATCCTCACCTCAGGCAATGGGTTTTTGGGAGTGTTTTAGCAATCCACACATGCGCTCCCTCCAATGCATCAATAAAACGCTGCGTGAAAGGAATCTCCATGTGATCATACAAATAATATCTGCTAATGTGGACATGTGCTTCATCACATCAATACAACGCGGTGCGAAAAAATATCATTGATGGAATCACTTGTACGGTTACGTCAAGGTTGCTTCTTTGTGAAGTCTTCTCAGTCTGGATACCAGATTTGCAAAGGATTTAAGACCTTCCATAAATGCATCCATTCTTTTTCCGTCGAATGACTGATAAGTCAAATATTGTCCCGAAGACACAGATGTGTCGCATCAGGGGCCCTGCTGCAAACACGACGGTCATTGCCAATTCTCTCTGTCTGCCCCTTAAAATATTTTGTTAGCTAAATCTTGTCAAAAGGAAAGAGTCTGGTTAAATAATGTGCTGTGTTCCCCCTACCCCAAAGATTTGTTTACCCTAGCCATGCCTGGGTTCTTTTTCATAGTCGATAAAATGCTCTTGAAATATTTAGAAGCCATCTGGCTCATAATTAATTTTAATTAGACAAAATCTAGGAAAATAAATTTTCGCCTTCTTGTTATTCAGTGAACCGGGCAAATGAGCATGTTTTGTCGAAGACACATTTAAACATCACTTCTATGCTTCATTGTTCACTGCCATGGGAAGTGGAGGCAATTCAAGGAGAGACTGGACAGTCATCTGTCAGGGATATTTTAATGGGATTTCTGCACTGGGGGGAGTGTTGAACCTGATGGCCTAAATGGTCCCTTCCAGCTCTATGATTTTATGAACCTGTTTGACTTGATGGACATTTAGAGTGATCCAGTAGATGGGCCTATACATGGGCCTTTAGATCAGGACTGGGCAACCAGTGGCCCTCCAGATGTTTGGTCTACAATTTCCATCAGACCTAGCTAGCATAGCCAATAGTGAGGGATCATGGGAGCTGTAGGCCAAAATGTCTAGCAGGGCACAATTACCCTCCCCTGCTTTAGACTGACCTTTAGTCTGGTCCAGCAGAGGTGTGGATTCAGACGATAATTTTTTTTTACATCATTTTCACTTAATTTTGTAGAAGACCCCATCGTATTCTAGAAAATGAATTATTAGCTATGGTGATACCTTCCATTGGATCTACTAATCACTTTTATAAGCTAATTGAGGCCCATTTGTAATGAGCTTGCTTTCCTGAATTCATATAAAATACCCTGCTCTTAAAAGATGTAAGGGATGTGTGTGTGTGTGTGTGTGTTTTGGTTTATTTGTTTAAAATCAATCTCTCCTTCTATTTGCCATTATTCAGTAATAAAACAAGGTCTCCCCTGCCCATCTCATTGTCTATCCCGGCATTGAACACTCAGGTAACCTTCTCAAGTTGTCCTGATTTACGATTTAATTTCGTTTGCTCTTGTCTTGGTTTTTTTATAGTGGCATTGAAAATGGAGCATGGAGCTGGGATTGCTTACCATAAAATCATATTTTCATTCTCTGGCAAGGGTATCCAAAAAGGGAAAGAAATTACAGTGTCCTGGTCCTTTGAGCAATAAAAGTGACATCAAGTCTTGAGTTAGGACATGAGCTGATGTTACAAAGGTCAACATGGGGGAAAATAGCAAATCTTTGTCCAAGTAATTCCTTGGATGCTGCTGGGCATGCTCACAGCAGCATCAGGGACACCACAAAACCATGGGATACTACATGAAGGACATTGACAAACTGGAGTGAAGAGCAACCTGGATCGTGGGGGGTCTCTGGAAACCAAGTCCTGTGAGGAAGAGTTGGACGATTTGGGTTTATCTAGCCTGGAGAAGAGGAGATTGAGGAAAAGCATGATAGCTAAAGATCAATCATGCAGAAGACCTGTCCTTGATTATTTCAGAGGGCAGAATAGTACCAATGGGTGGAGATTTCTTGGAATGAAATATCAGCTAATCATTAGAGTAAATTCTGAACAGTAAGAGCTGTCCCATGGTGGAATGGTCTGCCTCATGAGATGATGGGATCGCCTTCACTGCAGACATTTAAGACAAGGCTGGAGAGCCATGTATCAGGGATGCTGGCGTTGAATCCTGCACTGCAGATCCTGCTCTGAGCAAGTGGCTGGAGTAGATCAGGCTTCCTAAAATTGGTGCCTGCCAGATGTTTTGGACCACAACTCGCATCAGCCCCAGACAGCATGGTGCCCATGTTCCATTCAGTTCAAACTGGCTAAACTCTTGTAAAGAATGATCTGAAATTAATTTCTCATGTATCCCCAGTAGGAGCATGATTTGGCCTTAAGGACTCACCAGTGGACATCCCCCACATAAATCTATTTTTGACACGACCACTCCATTAACAACTAAACATGGAGATTCTCCTCCTTCATCATCATCTTGTCCTCCTCCTCCTGTTCCTCTTTCCACTTTCAACATGCCTCCGAGGCAACTCACATTAAACGAAGAGAATAAACAGATAAAACAAACAATAAACAGTGGCAATGATTGAAAAACAATACAATGAGGATAAATATAGATGGGATGGGAGGGGGATGGAGGGGGGAAATATGTTTCTGTTTTGTTTTTTTCTAACTTAAGAGGAAAAGAAAGGGAGAGGTTGACATATCAAGGATATAAACCTGAACAGGGCTGCCAAACAGTTTAACATAAACAATCCCAATGA
This sequence comes from Anniella stebbinsi, assembly GCA_029215795.1. Classification (NCBI taxonomy): domain Eukaryota; kingdom Metazoa; phylum Chordata; class Lepidosauria; order Squamata; family Anniellidae; genus Anniella; species Anniella stebbinsi. The sequence continues at coordinate 18,005,830 of JARDYH010000010.1, forward strand.
TAAAAGCACAATACCAAGATAATTGTCTGTTCAGATAGGTCTTCTCACTGTTAATGAGACTTCGAACAACCCATTAAGCAAGAGGAATGTATTTCCCCTGACAAATTTCTTCAGTAAGCAAAAAATGGCACATCTGAAAATGTTATTAATTATACATGTGCACCCCTCCAACACAAACAAACACTTATATTATTCTAAGCTTCTAGAAAGCATTCTCTTTCCAACTGTGAGGACAGGCCTCCCATAGAAAATATTGAATGGTAGCATAGAATCATAGGTTCATGGAATCATAGAACAGTAGAGTTGAAAGGGGCCTCTAAGGCCATTAAGTCCAACCCCCTGCTCAATGCCGGAATCCACCTTCAAGCATACCTGACAGATGGCTGTGCAGCTGCCTCTTGAAGGCCTCTCATGTGGGAGAGTCCACAACCTCCCTAGGTTGTTGGTTCCATTGTTGTGCTGCTCTAACAGTCAAGAGGTTTTTCGCAGAATCTGTCTTCCTGTAACTTGAGCCCATTATTCCGTATCCTGTACTCTGGGATGATGGAGAAGAGATCCCAGCCCTCTTCTGTGTGACAACCTTTCAAGGACTTGAAGAGTGCTATCATGTCTCCCCTCAGTCTTCTCTTCTCAAGGCTAAACCTGCCCAGTTCTTTCAGTCTCTCCTCATAGGGCTTTGTTTCCAGACCCTTGATCATCATCATTGTCCTCCTCTGAACCCCCTCCAGTTTGTCTGCATCCTGGACGCAATACTCAAGTTGGGGCCTAACCTAGGCTGACCATATGAAAAGGAGGACAGGGCTCCTGTATCTTTAACAGTTTCATAGAAAAGGGAATTTCAGGAGGTGTCATTTGTATATATGCAGAACCTGGTGAAATTCCCTCTTCATCACAAAGTTAAAGCTGCAGAAGCTCTGCCCTCTTTTGTACATGGTCAAGAGACAGAGCTCCTGCAGCTTTAACTGTTGTGATGAAGAGGGAATTTCACCAGGTTATGTATGCATAAACAACACCTGCTGAAATTCCCTGTCCTTTGCAACCATTAAAGATACAGGAGCCCTGTCCTCCTTTTCATATGGTCACCCTAGCCTAACCAGTGCCGAACAGAGGGGAAACAGTACCTGACGTGATTTGGAAGCTATACTTCTATTAATGCAGCCCAAAATAGCATTTGCTTTTTTGGCTGCCACATCACACAGAGGGCTCAAATTCAGCTCGTGATCTAGAACAATTCCACGATCCTTCTCGCTTGTAGTATTGCTAAGCCAGGGGATATATGCCAGGGGTGTTGAGCCTGTTTCAGCCCAAGGGACAAATTCAGTTTTGGACAAACTCTCCAGGCCCACCTTCCAGTGGTGATGGGGAAATGAAGGCAGAAGCTCTGCTGAGGTGTGGGTCCCCAACAGGTGCCCTGCCATGCCCACCCTTGTCACCAGGTTTCTGTAATATATATGTTAAATGTGTTGTGTTTATACTTGATGGGATAGACATGCATTTTGTACATGGTGTGAGTTAGTTAAGCCAGAGATAAGGAACAGCTGAGCCGGGGAGTGTTGGGAGTGTGACGCTTCAGGGAAGCTGGTGGAAACTGGCTGGGCTTTAAGCCAGCTGACACTAATTGCTCATTAGTCCACATCCCATAAAAGTCTGGCCAGTGCTCAGCCAGAGTGCTGGAAGCAACAACCATATTGGATGTCTTTGCTTTCACTCCCTGCTTCTCGGCTCTGTGCTCCTGACTCAAGCCTTGATTCTGACCATTGGATTGTATCTCAACTATTCTCCTGCGTGCTCCTGAAACCTTGGACTTGCCCAAACGTATCCTGACCCTGTGGACCAGCTTGCTGAAGATGCTTCAATGCCTTGTGATTACAACAACTGTTACCTGGACTTCAAACAGCAACTTTGGCTTTTGACTTATGGACTGAATTACTGACCTCAGACCTCTACGTTCCAAAGTGGCATCCTTGAGTTATAACAGTACATGAACAGGCCTAACACTCACCACCCCAAGTATAGCAAGTCCACTACGAATCAACCCTCAACCCCCCAAAGGCATGTTTTTAGGATGTTTTAGGATTTTTATGCAGTTTTAATAATATGTGTCATGTTTTAATCAGTTTTATGTATTTTATCATGTTGTTGTTCCCCACCTCGATCCAGACGGAGAGGCGGGTAAGAAATAAATTATTATTATTATTATTATTATTATTAATATTATTATTAATTACCATAGGTGTGCGCAGCTTATTTCATTGAGGTGTACACCTTAAAGGCCCCGACTGGAGTGGAGGAGGGGAAAGTGGATGTTGTGTCTAATTCCTCTCCCCTTGCTCAGGGCGAAGGACTGTTAGACGTTAATTCAGAATCAGATTCTGAACTCGAACAGACATTCCAGTCCATACCAGAAGGGGAAGATGTGGTTCTCATAGCTTCGCCTTTCGTGGGTGTTTCTCCCGATGTAAATAACCCTCCAGCTGATAAGCAGCCTTCGACTTCAGAGGGCGAGGGGGAGAGTGAGCTTAGAAATGCCATTTTCCGTAGGAGAGAAAAACGAGCACAGATCAAAGAGGTCAGGAGGCGGCGCACGGAAAGATTAGTGGCTCAGAAAAAGCTTGATGTGGATTTTTCTCAGAAGTGACTCTCACTTTCTTTTGAATGGATCAACTGTCTTGTTTGCTTAGCTAAATTACGCCTTGGGGCAAAACACTTTCTAATTTTTAACTCCTTTCGACTGGAAGGAAGGGGTCATTTGCTAAATAAAAGATTGATTGCTTTCCTAAGAGGCCTCCTTATTGACTTCAATGAATGCAAGGAGTTAGAGAGTCACGACAGTGGGCGAGAAAGAGCACTTTCCAGGGCCTCCTTAAAAGCCCCAATTTGAGCAGTGGGGGAGGGTTGCAGGAAAGTGAAGATGGTCCCAGGAAATTAGGCTATGCCTGGGCACACCCGGCACACCCCATGTGCACACCTATGACTATAGCTATAACACAACCACAGATGTTTTCTTTTCTCACCATTTGCCATGTGGGCAGCCTCAAAAGTGGAAGACAGGTTTTATTCTCCTGCATCTAATCTACCTTATTCCTACATGAAAAAGAGGGGAGTTTAAAACATTGTTAGTTTGGGGGATGGAAAAGCCACTGTATGCCTCCCCCCCAAAAAAAAGTATGTAAAAATGTGGGTGTTGTCAATTAATTCTCCCCATCTTCTTAGATATAAGGAGATATTCATTATGGAAAAGGAGGATTTTTAATTGAACTTCATATTAATTTCAAAATACAGGGGGGATGTTCTCCCCACATGAATCTTTATTTTTAATGCACTGTATGTCAGTTCACCAACTTGTTTGAGAATCATTATTTCATTTTTAATGGATCTCATGGTTTTGAGATCACAATACACAGAGATGCAATTTTCAGATTACATGAGAGTGGTTATGTGTTGTATCCAGTGATGAACAGATATTACTTGGAGGGGGCGAGGGAGAAAATACCCATAAGCCATTTTATAGGAAATCACAGTTAATAACAGCTCAAGAATGTAACAAGAACATCTCAGTACAGAAAACACAGCCTATGAACAATTATTCTTCCCTGTACATTTTGCCCTGGAGAATCTATTTCAGTTGATGAAAGATCTCAGTTGTAACTTATTAAAAACACATCTTTTCTTTAGACTGTGGGAGACACGTATTTATGTGAAAAGGGTTTATTCATCTTTAATATGGGTTATTAGTCACTTCAAGGTGATCCATTTATGAGGGCCATTCCATAAGTGTAAACAGATTTGGGGGAAGAAGTGCAGAGAAGGAGAATATTCTCTAACTTTGGTATTTATTGAGAAGTAGCACAGAGGATGGAGGTCAGCATCAGGGATCAGGATTGTGGGGCACATGCCAAGATCCATGAGCAGGTATGCAAACAAGGACAAGCAATGGTAGTGTCCACTCCCGTACCCTCTGCAAGTGTGCAGTGGTGTAGACTGGATTGGGCTCATAGGGAATGGACAAATGGATGAGCAGTGATGACAGGAGCAATGAAAACGACCCACTGAAGGTCTGTCTTGCCTAGCCAAGCTCAGGGTTCCCAGGGGAGCCAATGTGAACCAGTCACTCATACTAGAAGGGTAAATCTAATAAACCAGAGTCAATGGGCTCAAGTTACAGGAAGCCAGATTCTGGCTGGACATCAGGAAAAACTTCCTGGCTGTTAGAGCAGTATGACAATGGAACCCATGACCTAGGGAGGTCGTGGGATCCCCCACACTAGAGGCCTTCAAGAGGCAGCTGGACAAACATCTTTCAGGGATGCTTTAAGGTGGATTCCTGCATTGAGCAGGGGGTTGGACTCAGGGGCCTTATAGGCCCCTTCTACCTCTACTATTCTATGATTCTATGAAATAAAGCTATACAGGACGGCAAAGCAGGGTCTGTCAGGACCCTGGACTGATCTCTGCTGGCTGGAACACACTTAGGAAGAGCTGTTGTCTCAGCAACATGCAGAGACCTTCTGAAGCCTATCAGGTTTGGACCTGCTGTTAACTCTACCCCCTCTGAAGAGCTACTTCTAAAAAGGTGGTTGTATGATTTTGCAACTGCTGGCTCTGTGGAGGCAGTGAAGACTGTATTGGAGAATTGCCATCTCAGTCCAAGGAGCCTGATAAAGACACATCCCTGGAGAAGCAGAGCTGCACAGAGCAGACAATACAAAACTTGATGGACCATTGTATTATAAAGTTAATTCCCAACAGGCCCTGTCTGGTCAGATCCAATGAGAAGATCCAGAGGAGTTTGTGCTGTGATGGGGTGGGGGAAACTAATTCAATCTCCATTTTAAACTGATTGTATGTAATTTAGTTATACTTTCAAACTATGTTGCAAACTGAAACTCAGTTGGGCCTTCCTCAAACTTTGCAATGAAGTTCTTCGATTAAAAAAAAAAGGCATACAAAATATGTATATTTGGGGAAACAACATTCAGAAGACGTAGGACAAAGTCTTGCAAATATATGTATATTGGGCAACAATATATGCATAAATGCCTGTGTAAAGATCTGCAAGAAATGCTGATGAATTTTCATGCAAACTTGTTTAAAAAAAAAAAAAGAAGTTCACCATCATAATCCAAAATAAAGGCCACAGGAATTCGCAAAGTTCAAGAAGAACTGAAGTTAAAATTCGAAAAATGAATCATGGAGAAAAACTGAAATTGACAGATTGGTTCATCACTTGTTTAGGTGAAGAGGACATGAGCATCCTTTGGTGGAAGATCGATTTGCCTCTCCCGCCCATCCATGTGGGCTGCTGGCTGGCTGGCCCAATTAGCTGCTGACGCCTCTTCCACTGACAGATCAACAAAGCCAAGAATCAAACCAAGATCTCCTTGCCAGTCATTTGGTGCGATGATGAGCCCTGACCGCTCCCCCTACCCCCAATGTAATAACCTACTCTAACCTCCCACACAAAGGAAAGTGTAGAAAACCGCTCCACATGTCAGCCAAGGACTTGATTATTACATTAAGCTGTCAGCCTTCTTCAGCAAACAGTTCTAACATGTCTCTTGTGGCCCTGGAGAATTGCACGATCTGCTGCTCTAAACGTGTTCTTTATGGGTGGCTGCTAGCATCTCTCTTAAAGAACGCATCCTTCTCTTCCCTCAGTGGAAGGTGGGGAGAAGAGCCAGCAGTCGAGGTTGGGGGGAAGGCAGGGAGAAGAAGGGCCATTTCTGAGCTTTTGGCAGGCAGGGTCCTCCCAAATCTAAGTTCTTTTTTGTGTTCATGTGGACTAGAGATTTGGAATAAAATGAAAGCAATGCAAAACAAACAAACAAACAAATGCCATTGTATGTGTAGTAGGGTGACCATGTGAAAAGGAGGACAGGGCTCCTGTATCTTTAACAGTTGCATAGAAAAGGGAATTTCAGCAGGTGGCATTTGTATGCATGTAGCACCTGGTGAAATTCCCTCTTCATCACAATGGTTAAAAGCTTTAGGAGCCCTGCTCTTTTGGCCAGCTACAAAAGAGGATCTGGTCTGGTCAAGGGGGCAGAGCTCCTGCAGCTTTAACTGTTGTGATGAAGAGGGAATTTCACCAGGTGCTGAAAGCATACAAAGGACTCCTGCCGAAATTCCCTTTTCTATGCAACTGCTAAAGATACAAGAGCCATGTCCTCCTTTTCATAGGGTCACCCTAATGTATAGGAATGGGTGGATATGTTGGTTCCTCTTTCTCCTGCAGATTTTTTTTAAAATTGCAAGCTCTTTCTCTCCCCAAACTGAAGAACTTCTGCAAAAAAAAATGTTGGGGGTGGTAAATCCTATCAAAAGCAAATTAAAATGAAACTCTTATGCATCTACAGTTTGGAGACTTCTTACCAAAAACCAACTACAACAACATTCTCACCCATGTCTATGCATGTGTGTATGAGCAGAAAGGAAAGGGGTGCTTCTGTTGGGTAAGTCAGCTGGGATGCTGAATTAGTGATACAGACAGTCATCAGCACATGGCAACCTCAGGAAGCTGCTGAGATTGGGGGCCAGCCCCAAGCATTCAATATTTTCTGCTCCAGAAGGGCTAACCACCAGAGCTCCAGAGAGTTGCTTCTCCATTCACCCCAATCTCCAGCCGCTAGTTTTCCCCCACTAACTGGTGCCCTCCAAATTGGCTGGACTATGGCTCCCAGTATCCCCCAGTTGGTATAGCCAATGGCTGTTGTAATTCTACCCAGGCTAGTATGTGAAGACAGAATAGAATTTATTACGGTCGCAAGACCAGCAAAGTAGAGCAGCACTATAAACACAGTCATATTCACAAGGCCAACAAGGTAAGGTGCAATAATATTAAAAGTATTAATAATAATATTAAAAAAGTAATAATTAATTAAAAATACAGATAAACAGTAAAAAAAATTAAAATGAATTGAATTGTACATATCCTTCTCATAATAATATAGGATTTAAAACATTAAAAATTAAAACATTAAAACATTATCACTGTCCGGTGATATTCCACGCTGGCATGCAATTACAACAGCACAGAATCTAGCTGCCTTGGGAGTTATTTGACAATTCTGGTCAGCCAGGAGATAATCTGTATAAAACACATCAGATCTGGCTGGTATACATTGTAAGATAGAGATAATAAAAATGTACCGAAGATCACAATAGAAGGAGCAATACCGCAGTACATGGCCCACAGTCTCTACCATGCTAGATTATATGTATATAAAATTTTATTACAATCATAGACCAGCAACATTTGCACATTCAATTTTAGATTTTACCACATTCACCAGGGTCTAAGAAGAACCATTCACCTGGCTTGGCTTTGAGGATGTGTTTGAAAGCCTAAACTTTTGCCAAAGTCGTAAAACGTCTGAAGGGCATGATAAGTTCATTGCCTGGTGGATGAAGGCCTGAAAACCGAATGACTCATGACATGATTTTCTGAGGACTCAATCCCTCTGATGTGATCCTTGGAGCAAGCGACTCCGGGGAAAGAGCCGAAGCTCCTTTTATAAGGGAAGAAAACATGTCAGTAACTTCTTTCCCTGGAGTTCTTGGCACACAGCCATTTGTCTGCTCTACCAGGAACTATCATGGAGGTCTTTGCTGCAAAGGTTCAGCTTGGAAGATAACAGGTGAAAGTTGGGGAGAAGATGGCTGATCAAAATGATTATCACCGTCTCGCTTGTTCGAAGAGCTCATTCTTGGAAGGATCGTCTTACTGATTATCCCGACGTTCACATGATTTTAAGAGGCAAAGTGCCTTAGTCTGGCCTGTGTGGATCTTATGACATTGGAAAGGTTTAATTGCAGGGCCTGCACACTGACACTTAATTGCTGTTATTTTCCGTCATTCCTCCCGCACCGGTCTCTGACATCTCATGATTATGGCACTCGAAATGTTGCTGCTGTGTAATTGGGGTTTGGCCCTTATTTTTAGGCATGGATGGACTATACGGCTTGGGTCCAGGTTACCTGAAAGACCGTATTCTCCCTCACGAGCCTGCCCATCAACTGAGGTCTTCGAGGGAGGCCCTTCTCTCTGTCCCACCACTATCACAGACATGCCTCATGGGAAAGTGGGAGAGGGCCTTCTCGGTGGCTGCCCCAGGGCTCTGGAACTCCCTTCCCAGGGAAGCTACGCTGGCTCCCTCCATGGTGTGCTTTCAGAGGCAGGCTAAAACTTTTCTGTTTCAGCAGGCCGTTGGGAAGCAATTTGGACCTCTGTTGATGTGTTGTTTATATCTTGGTTTTTTTATTATTATTATTTGTATTTAAAATGTTTTAAAATGTTTAGAATAGTTTAACATTGTACTATGTTTAATTATATTTTCAATTTTTGTATATCTCTATCTGTTTTTAACTGTACATGTTTTAATTTGTAAGCTGCCTTGAATCCCAATATTGGGGAAAAGGCTGAATATAACAATAATAATAATAATAATAATAATAATAATAATAATTATCCCATGTCTGGCTCTTCGGATGCTTGCTAAACCACCACCGCTGCCCACCCTCGCTCGTGGGGCAAGCCAGCTTCTTTGAAGCTCAGCGAGCATCTGACGAAGTTTTAAGCCGGTCTACCCCCATCCATAGCCTTCATTGCTGTGTACAATGGAGACTCCGGAAATTACATATTTCCCGTGTGTAAATGGTGGCTGTAAATGGGGACTTTACAGCCGCCATTTACACAAAATAGGAAATACGCAATTTCCAGAACCTTGAACGTGGAAAATACGTAATTTCTGGAGCCTCCACTGTGTGCAGCAATGGAGGCTCCGGACCAGGGCGGATGGCTTTGGGGCCTTGAAGTGTGGGCTTGCGAATGTGCCACAGCCCAGTGAGCTGAGTCCAGGGGGTGGATGCAGGAGAACCCATTGGACTCCTGGGCCCAGCCAGACACCTGTGACACCCCTACTTATTTCATAGAATCACAGAATCATAGAGTTGGAAGGGGCCTCTAAGGCCATTGAGTCCAACCCTCTGCTCGATGCAGGAATCCACCTTAAAGTATCCCTAACAGATGGCTCTCCAGCTGCCTCTTGAAGGCCTCTAGGGTGGGAGAGCCCACGACCTCCCTAGGTCATGGGTTCCATTGTCAGGAAGTTTTTTCTGATGTCCAGCAGGACTCTCGCTTCCTGTAACTTGAGCCCATTCTTCCACATCCTGCACTCTGGGATGATCGAGAAGAGATCCTGGCCCTCTTCTGTGTGACAACAAATTTAGTGGCTGAAGCCGACCATTGCTTTTAGCTCATATCATAAGAACCAAAACATGTTTCAGAGATTTCACAGTCAGAGAGAGGCCGGGGGTTGGGGCACGGTTGACCGTGAATGCAAATTGCATACTGAAAGGTATGTATTATGGAAAACTGCACAAAAATGTGTCTGGATCTTCATGCAAACATTTGGTGAGGGGATTCTCAAAGTTTAGGATAAACAAAATTTAGTATTGGGGGGAATGAGATACTGAGAGAAATCAGAATTGACAGATCTGTCCAACGCTAGTTATGCAGCATGCCTTGTACACCCTAAGCCAGCCTTCTGCCCTTCCTTCACATTCCTTCTCGCCTTTTGCCTTTAGGCTACAAAATGTTTTGGCCTGGCCTTGGTTGGCATAGGCTGCCCCATGGGAAAATCTGGGGCGTAGGTTTCCGGTGCCTTTGTCCTTTGCTGCCTGTAAGAAAATGGAAATGTTCGTGAAAGGTTGACACTGCCTTTGTCTCTCTGGGGGAGACATTCCCCCCCTCCAATTCTCCTTAATTACTGAAGGAACCATGACCAAAGTGCCAGCCTTCACTGTGAATTTACTGACTTCTGCCAGCTTGTCACGACCGGGGCAATTTAAAAGTTTGATTCCTTTGAAATGGAGCTTGTTCGCTTACCTACTTCAGAGCTACTGATGTGTGAGGGGAAGGGGTTTAGACAGAGACAAGGTGAACATCTTAGTGACCTTCTATGGAATAGGGCTTTGCTGAGATATCAAGGGGCAGCCAAGAAGATGGGAGTTTGCAAACTGGGGTTACAGCTGCCCAAGATGTTCATTCACAATTATGGGAGCAAATTCTGGCTCTCGGTGTGTTCCAAGTTAAAACCCTACATATTTTGGTTCCAGGATGCCTTCAAGGACTGCCCATTTTAGTTCTGGCAGTGATGTAGATTCCCGAAAGCCCGACTTATAGAGTCCACAGCAGACCAGCTCCCCTTACCTGTGTGTTGTTTGGATTTCGCACGGGATGATTTTCCAGCTTTAATAAAGGCAAGATATGTTAATTGCAGCTGTAGTTGGTGTATCTTTGGAAAATCATCGCCGTAATTTTCATATTTTAGGCCATTTGTGCCCATAACGCACTTACTTCTACATAAATTGGGGCTGTAAAGTGCTTACTTCAATCTAAATCGTGTTCCCAAGCATTTTACAGCTGGAAATAGTATAAAATGTGGAAATTAGAGTTGTGATGGTTCATAAGACAACTGCCCTTGTCTCCTCCCCTCATTGCCCATAGAACTGCTTCCTTTCCCTCCTGTCTGAACTCATATTTGCAAGCTCGTAGAGGCAGCTGGTTCAATTCTCTCTGGGCTAGCTGCAAGGGAGCAGAGGAGGGGGAGAAACTCCTGGGTTTGAGGTCGGAGCACTGTCTTTGAACTTGGATCCAGGATCTGAACAATCCTACAGATACTTTCTAGAGGCCATAGGATTGCTCTCTAAAACTTGTGTTTACCGTCACCATTTCCCCGCCCCCCATTTGTCAAGTTTCAAGAGGGCAGGAAGAAATGGCCCAAACCACCTGTTTATGCAAACTGCCATGGTTAATGAGATAACACTGTTCATCTTTTTGTGACCAGAACTTGCAGAGCTAAATGACGTTTGATGGTGTCACAATGCTACATCTCACAAAAGGATTGCCTCACATAAACAAATCAACCTGAGGCACCATCAGCAGTGGCACAAAATGGCAGCATGGGCAAATGAAGTCAGGGGCAGTGAGGGCAAGAGAAGGAGAAGCCAAGAGAGACAGATAACACTAAGACTAAAAAAAAAATGCAAAGATTTAGCTAGGTGAGTGGGGATTTCTTTCAAAGCAACTGGCAAAAGTTAAAGAATATTCAGCACAGTATAAAATGCAAGATTAGTCAATGGAGAGAGAAAGAGAGACACTCCCCATATGTCACAGAGAACTGAAAATTCAAACTTTGAGCCTATCTACACAGTCCCTTGGAACATTTTAAATGGTATTTTAAAACGTTCCAAATAGGTGCGTTCTAAAACATCTTAGGCCACATTACTGAGTACTCATGTTACAGGAGAAAAATTCTTCAGACTTTAAAGCGGTGTGTGCAGTCTCACACTCTTCTGCCCCGTCTCTTTCAGTTTCGTTTTTAAAATTAGTTTAGGGCAAGGCATTGTGGGCGTTGTAGTTCAGTCACCCACTTCCTCCTTTGTTCCTCTGTCATTCCCTAGCAAGTATAGGGCTAAGAATTGTGGGTGTTGTAGTTCACTCACCCACTTCCTCCTTAGCCCCGCTTTCTTCCCCACCAATCAACTGCTAAGCATTTGGGCACCAGTAAACGAAGCACTGCCCCCATGAATCACAAACGGTAAGGAAGGACACATTATTTTACTTTATGCTGACCAGATAAAATCCAGGTCAGGGCTCATGTAACTTTAACAGTTGTAGAGAAAAGGGAATTTCAGCCAGTGTCATTTGTATGCAATTAGTTCCTGGTGAAATTCCCTCTTCATCACAACAGTTAAAGGTGCATGCACTATACTAGAGTGACCATATACAAAAGAAGGCAGGGCCCCTGCAACTTTAACAGTTGTGATGAAGAGGGAATTTCACCAGGAACTAATTGCATACAAATGACACTGGCTGAAATTCCCTTTTCTCTACAACTGTTAAAGTCACATGAGCCCTGACCTGGATTTTATCTGGTCACCCTATATTTACTTAAAATGATTTATTAAAAGTGAAACCGTTGTATATAACTGAAGTGAGTTTTAAAAAAACTTAGATATAGGGAGTGCGTCATGTGGCCCAAAGAGTTTTCATAATATAATAATAATAATAATAACGATTTATTTCTTACCCGCCTCTCCGTCTAGATCGAGGCGGGGAACAACAACATGATAAAATACATAAAACTAATTAAAACATGACAAATATTATTAAAACTGCATTAAAACATCCTAAAACATCCTAAAAACATTCTAAAAATTACACTGGATATGCCTGCCGGAAGAGAACAGTCTTATAAAACAGTCTTACCCTTATAAAACGTTAAAAACCTAGCATGTAGATCGGCTCTTTGAAGCTAAGTTGAAAGACATTCCAAGAGGGTTTGAAAACGAGCCAATCTCCCAGTTGGTGATGGCTGAGTTAGCCACTGTAGTATTTTCTGGATGGGCACTTTATTTTGCATGGGGGGAGGGAGAAAGAGAAATGACCTTTCTAAGTATTGACGACCTCATTGGCACATGACAATATCACCTTACAGCCAGAGCAAAGGGGAACCAAGAAAACACTCCACAAGAAAAGGTGTGATTATTAACTCCCCAAAGAAAAGAAAGAAGTGTATCTAAATGCTTGCATTTTAAGAATGCAGAGGGCACATTACGAATGCAAAGAGGGCCATTTCTTCTTGTTATTTTTTCAAGAAAAGAAAAGTAGCTATACTTTGTACCTGGGAGGGGGAGTAATTAGAATAAGAAACACAGAAGAGCTGATAGCAGCCCAGACCCAGCTGAAAGTGGGAACATGGTATGCATGACAGTGATTAATTCTGGGTAAGAGGAACAGATACACGGTGTTAATGTAAGTAGCAATACATGTTATTTCCTTCCCGTGATTAATATGTAGGGCAAAAACCAAACCAAACCCACCATGTATAAAGGCTGGTGATTCGTATACAGAAAAATAAAGTCACACCGTTAGGGTGACCAGATAAAATCCAGGTCAGGGCTTACATAACTTTAACAGTTGTAGAGAAAAGGCAATTTCAGCTGGCATCATTTGTATGCAATTAGTTCCTGGTGAAATTCCCTCTTCATCACAACAGTTAAAGGTGCAGGCACTATACTAGAGGGACCATATACAAAAGAAGGCAGGGCCCCTGCAACTTTAACTGTTGTGATGAAGAGGGAATTTCACCAGGAACTAATTGCATACAAATGACATTGGCTGAAATTCCCTTTTCTCTACAACTGTTAAAGTTACATGAGCCCTGACCTGGATTTTATCTGGTCACCCTACACACCGTGCCTTGTACATAATGATTAGGGTGACCCTATGGAAAGGAGGACAGGGCTCCTGTAGCTTTAACAGTTGCATAGAAAAGAGAATTTCAGCAGGTGACATTTGTAGGCATGCAAATTGTACAAATGGTGAAATCCCCTCTTCATCACAACAGTTAAAGCAGTAGGAGCCCTGCCCTCTCTTGTATCTGGTCACTCTGGTATAGCTTGACTAGAACACCCTACACCACCCCAGATCCACCCTGGCAGCTTTTTTAAAAAAATGCAATAATCACTTAAATATTTTGCTGACTTTTCCCCAACTTTCCCCTACTCACCCATGAATGTTACCCAGGCTTGTGTATTTTTGGTATGTTGGACAGTTTGTCCATTAAGCATTGCTCTTTGCTAATGTGTAGTTAATTACATAATGGAAAAAGCTTTTAAACCACTCCAAGGGTTACATAGTTGTTTAATTGCATGACTTCTTAATGGACAGAGTGTTGGGGTTAAATTTATCCTTTAAAACAAAACAAAACACAATCCTATCCCATGCTGGGGGCTGGGGGGAAAAGTCGCTCTAACAGCTCATACTAAAAATGACGGTAGATCATGTTGAATCCCATTGATTTCTTTATGTGTGTGTGTTAATAAAATATGAAATAAAGGACACCATCAATGTTATTATCCAGCTAAATGGACTTGGATGAGGGGGAAATGCTCAGATTAAAGAAATAGGACTGGACCACTTTTATTTGGGCAAAATAAGGCTTGATGGGTGCAGTCCAGTGCATGTTTAGATGGGGGGAGAGATTCGACAACTCCCAGCATTCCCCATGCTGGCTGAGGAATGCTGGGAGTTGTAGGACTTCTTGCTGTGTAAATGTGCATAGGCTCTTCATTAAGGTTAGGCTGACCAGATAATATCCAGGTCAGGGCTCATGTAACTTTAACAGTTGTAGAGAAAAGGGAATTTCAGCCAGGGTCATTTGTATGCAATTAGTTCCTGGTGCTATTCCCTCTTCATCACAACAGTTAAAGTTGCATGCACTATACTAGAGTGACCATATACAAAAGAAGTCAGGGGCCCTGCAACTTTAACTGTTGTGATGAAGAGGGAATTTCACCAGGAACTAACTGCATACAAATGACACTGGCTGAAATTCCCTTTTCTCTACAACTGTTAAAGTGACATGAGCTCTGACCTGGATTTTATCTGGTCACCCTAATTAAGGTCAGCACAGTGTTTAGTTTAAGAAGGTGTGTTGGATGTGAGCAACTGTAGAGTCATCAGCCATGGGTAGGAGGAACTAGATGTGAATGCCCCTGAATACACACATACACACACACACACACATCCAGAAGTGAAAGCAGTAATAAAACAAGACATAGCTGTGATGTAATTATCCATTAAAACCTCATATTCGCCTCATGCCCCGAAGTTGACATTAACTAACCATCCTTGGGTGAGAGCATTTCCCAAGCAGGGTGCTACAGCGAAAAGACCATGCAAAGGCTGTGTTCTCCTGGTCAGAGCACTGGCCCATCTACGAAAAGGCTGCAGTTCATTGGTAGAGTCCATGCATTGCGTGCTGAAGAGGCCACTTTCAATCCTTGAATCCCCCAGTCAGGGATGAGGGAGAAATTTCTCTACTTCACTTTTGAATGCAAATAAACCTGATTCCCCCCCCCCCACACACACACACACACTTTCGAACCAACATGTGAACCAAAACTGAGCTATCCTCTGAAATCTGCATGCTTCCTACACATTTTGCAATGGAATTCTCTGGTAAAATAAAATAAAATATATGCAAACAAGGTGTGATTGGGGAGGAAATTCACAAACAAATGTGTAGATTACAGGTAGCATCTTATTACTCGAAGCGACCAGGGAAGGATGGGCAAGCTGTTGTTTTTTGCTCTTCCTATACTAGAATCTCATCATTTTTAAAAAAAAATCCACCCCACTGAAGGCAATGAAAAGGAAAACACAGAAGTTCAAAGGTGGTGGAGTTTTCAAACCTGATCTGATGATGTGCCAGGTGAGCAAAGAATCCACTGGTTCCAAACATCACTTCCCCAACCCTAGAATACCCTGATTCACATCCTACCAACACTCTCTGTGGTAGTTCTATGGCCATAGTCATCTATATTGCTGTCCCCAAAGTAGAGTGCCTCTTCCGCTTAGCCATCCTTCAACAGGGGTTAGGGCTGTGCACTCCCTTGATTCGCTTCTTCTGTTTCCCCTATACATTTTCTTTCCCCTATCTGCCCCCTTCTTTTCCTTTTAGTCATCTCTCCCAGATCAGTAGAAGCAACACGGATTTGTATTGCGGGAATGCCCTCCTAGCATGGCAGTACTGGATCACCCGGCTAACTTCCCACATTAAATAATGTTAAAAGGCAGATTTCAAGAGAATTAACACACACACACACACACAAACACAGAGGTTACGATTCGGCTGAACTTTGCAGTGAGAGGGATTAAAGATATCCTCTCCATTTTTTCTGCTTTGATCTCTCTCTTCTTGCTACAAAAATCTCTGAGGTCAGCGATACCGAAGATTATCGCTGCTCCAAATGGTCCCCAGGTCATGCATGATGGGCTGGAGAGAACGCCAGATGGATCTGCTTTAGGAATGTTGAAGGTTTCCAGGTACCCAGTCAGAGTGAGGTGCCATCCCAGCAAATGGTTCTCACTTCTCAGCTCATTAGGGTGTGAGAGAGATAAAGATTGAGAGAGAGAGAGAGAGAGAGAGAGAGAAACAGAACACAGTTTATGGCAGTAATTGTTTTCTGCTTGGCTTGTGCAGTGAGTGTAAAGATGGCAACTTATAAGGGTGCTTGACGGCACGCCATGGAGCTGTCAGCCAAAATAAAACCCATGGGAGTGGAGCTGTGGTTTGCTGTGCGGTGTGACTTTTGCTTATTCATGGGATGCCTAACTTGTCTCATCCCGGAAGGGTTGGGGGACAATTAAAACCAGGTCAAAAAATAAAATCCAGTAAACATTCTAAGAACGGAACATGAGACCTGCTGGATCAGACCACAAGTTCATCTCCTCCAGTATCATATGTCCCAATCGTGGTAATAAGAATAAGAATGAGAATAAAAGAATAAGAATAAGAATAAGAGAGCCAGTGTGGTGTAGTGGCTACTGTGTTGGGTCCTCATCCCCACTCGGCCATGGAAGCTCACAGGGTGACTTTGGGCCAGTCACAGACTCTCAGCCCAACGTACTTTACAGGGTTGTTGTTGTGAGGATGCAATGGAGAGGAGGAGGATTACGTACGCCACCTTGGGTTCCTCTGAGAGAGAAAAAAAGGTAGGATATAAATATAATAAATTAATAAATATATCAATAACTTAGATCCAGGGGCAATTACTCAAATGATCAGAATACATGAAAAGCCGTGCTGTTCATACCAAGGGCTAGCCAGGAGCCAGCAACCCTTAAGTAGGAAGCTCCCCAAAGCCCAGAAGTAAGACTTGAAGGCAACAACATTCAGCACTGTCGCCACTGGAAATATACCCTTACGCCCCAACATTTTTAGCTGGAAAAATGTTATCCAGAGGCTTGGGAAACCAGGTCAAGAAACCCCAGCATGTAGCTGCTTTCCACTATTTTCACTCACGAAAAAAGCATGAGACCTCTGGAACATGTGGTCTAGGAATGTGTGAATCCACAAACCATGAGGTCGCAGACGGTGAAGTTCTCTGAATTCCTCAAACCTTGTTCTGACTCAAGTCTATATCAGATTCTTTAGGCATGAAAATCCGTACATATTTCATGCATCTTTTCCCCGAACATACACATCCGTTGTGTGCACCTTTGAAACATATGCATTCTTCTCTCATTGATTAAAGATATGTGCATGCACTTATCAAAAGTACGCCTTTTTTCATGGATACTGAGTTGCCAAAAAAGAATGAATTCATTTGGAACAGGGTGCATTGAAAAAACATGTACATTCACGACAGTGGCAGTGGGGTGTAGTGGCTAGAGTGTCAGAGTGGGAGATCCGGGTTCTAGTCCCCACTCGGCCATAGAAACCCACTGGGTGGTGTTGGGCCAGTCGCAGACTCTCAGCACAACCTACCTCACAGGGTTGTTGTTGTGAGGATAAAATGGAGAGGAGGATTATGTACACCGCCTTGGGTACCTTGGAGGAAAAAAGGCGGGATATAAATGTAAATAATAATAATAATCAGTGTGTGCAAGGACATGTACATTTGAAACCACATGAAACAAAGGGGGAGGTGCTTGCAAAACAGGGGATATATGAAGGGGGGAAAGTATGCACAAAACTTTGCATATTTGACAAAAATGCATACATAAAGGTGTGAGCAGTGAAAATTCACATTCCTTGTTGGTTGTGAGCTTCAGCATCACTGACTCTCACACATCTGGAAACACTTAGAAACGTAGATTGAACATTGCTCTTTGAACCAAGAGATTCATAAGGAATCACACGGGCATCTTTCCAGTCCATTTACTGATATCAGGGAGCTGGCTGGAGGCCACGTTCAGAAAATGACTACTCATCTCATGACACTGGATTGATCTTTTCTCAGGTGGGTGGGTGGGTGGGTGGGTGGGTAGGGGGACTGGAGGCTCTCCAATTAGTCCCATGAACCCCTCTAAAGACCATAAGGAATTTTCCTAACTAGGGATGGAGGAATCTGTCAAGGTTGATTTCAATCATTTCCCAAAAGTTAAGTTCCTTCCTGTTTCTACATCAGTAAGTACTTCATTATTTCTTCAGTCTGCACAAAAATACATACTTTGTATGTGTGTACATTTCTCAGAACGTACTCATTTTGTACACATCCAACTAATATGCATTATTCGGTAGTAAATTGCCTTTATATAGTATTAAGCATTCTTGCTCAGATTCCTTTGTGTGTGTGTGTGTGTGTGCGTGCGTTTTGCTGTACTATACAAATTTTGATGTGCAAACTTTTTCTGAAGCTTTGGGAAAGTCCAGATATTGATGTTGAAATGTATTCTGGTGTGTGTGTGTGTGTGTGTGTGTGTGTGTGTGTTTATGTGTGTGTGTGTGTCATAGACTATAGCCATGATCAGCAATGCAGCCTGTTGAAAACCAACCCATGTGTCACTTGCCCAAGCAATTTTGCCTACGGTGAAACAACAAGACATTTAAAATTGAAAGCATCTTGCCAGGTTTTCAGAGCGACCAGTTCCTGCTTTTAAATCAAGGTTCTATTTAAGCAGAGAGAGACACAGTCTCATTCTTTTCAGCCAAAAATGCCCTATTCCAAAAGCAAGGGTTACTCATGAACTTGTATGTGGGGGGGATTATTCCTCACACCTACAGCTCCAACGTTGGTCAATCTGACCCAACTTTCAACGTGACACTGTTGTAAAAATCTGAACAGATCTGTAATTTTCACCCCAAAACACATCCATTTCCCCTGACATGCATCCTACATGTGTCCACTGACACGCATACCCAAACCATCCACACACAGCACCCCAAATCCCCATTCCCCACTGCCTGTCCATTGTATCCATTTCTGCAAAAGTCACGCTGTTTGCAAGTGATTTAGCAGCGCAAGAACTAGGAGCTTGTCAAAATCGCCATTGCTCCTTCTTCTCCAGGTCAGGCTCCATTATACACAATCAGAAATGCACGTAGGCTACTTAACTTAGAGGAACCAGGAGTGTGACTCATCCAGATGTGACCGTGGCACACCTGGAGCAGGATAAAATGACCATATAAGGGAATGATAGAAGTGGAGGGACGTTGCAAAGCATCTCTGGGTACAAGTAAAATAGCACATGGCAATGCAACGCCACATCTGGCCACTACTCAGGACTACTCGAGAGTAAAATAGGGTTAGCCAAATGATGTCACTGGGGCTATAAACCAATGGGATGAGGGTTGATGACGTGTAACTTTTGGAGTATAAAAGCATTGTTTGAACCTTGGTGTGGTGTGACTCTGGAAAGCAGCATTAGAGTCCAGAGGTCACCTATTCGGCACAGAATAAAATCAGTTTCCAAAGCTTCAAGAGGTCTTTTGTCAAGTGTTTCATATCTGGACCTTGGACACTTGGGAATAGCATAATTTATGCAACAACACTTATACTCCAGAGAAACGGTTTCTGTATATCTTCAGGAGGTGTGGCACTCCATTCATGCAAGCTAAGGTGAAAGAGAGATGTAACATTCATAGGACAGTATAGCCCATTGGGAAGGACCCTCACTATGTTAAATTCAAATTTATATTTTCATCTATAGGTCTGAGCGCTGGAAATGACAGCTCTGTCAATTTCCACAGAACCAGCTGAAGAACACCTATGTGCTTCCAGGAAAATGTAGCTGCAGATTTTCTGCATCAGCACGGGGTCGGGGTGGACTTTTGCAGTGCCTTTCAACTCTACATTCATGCTCTGGGACAGTTCTGATTGGCTGGGACCTGTCATGTCATGTCTCCCAACTTGATCTTGACTGACTCTTTGGTCCTGATTACTGATTTCTCTGTTGGCTTCTGGGTCCCAGTTCCTGGCCCATCCCAGACTGCTCTCCACAGCCTTGGCAATAGGTCAACCAGACCTCAAGTACAATGTGACAGCAGATTTGCTTGACACATATAGCTCCATTGAGCGCATTACTCCATTCACACTGCTAAACGGCAAAGGCAGTTGTAACATTGCCAGAGCCGTGATGCTGGTTTGGGATGAACCACACTACCTCCCATTCAAATTTATCTTTTCCACTCCAGAGGTGAGCTTTGAGATTGGTGGACGGGTAACAAGCCTGCAAGTTTGCCACACAAAGCAACTCATGACAGCGCTGATTGTCCAGTGCCTATGCCATCACAACTGGATGTGGCAGATTGCAGATCGAAAAGTTCCCAGCGCTGGCCCTGCTAGCTCCTGGCAGCACGTAGGCATGCAGAGTTCTTGTAAGCGATTCAACTTCACAGCTGTCTGATTTAAAAAAGAGTGAGATTGTGAGAAACACCTGTGTTTCCCCCCTCTACATTGTGCAGCTTGTCACCCAGAGGATCAAATCAGTCATTTACGGATGTGGCTGCTCATCTTTTATGAACCGATGCCTGCTTATAATATCCGATACGATACTTATCTGCAAAAGGAACTCGAGTGGGCGGAAAGCTTCTTTTCTTTTCATTTCTTTTTTGCAAGCTTCCTTTAATCTTTGCACAACACACACACAGAGATGAGTAAGCTCTTCCCAGCTGCCGGTCCACATATTTATTGTCCCTCTCCTTGTTGATACATCTCGCCCAATATCCTCCCAAGCACAAAGACCTAATTGTCTTGATTGAAATGAGGCTGATTGGGAAGAGAGAGAGAGAGAGAGAGAGAGAGACCCAATGAGATGTGAAACAAAACAAATTAATGTGCAGCTTGGCTATAGGTTTCTGCAGCAAAAGCCAGGCTCACCATCACTTTGACTAATAAGAAGCCAAATGACCAAGGGGAAGGAACTTAGCTAGCTGTACCCAACTGATGATGTTTTACCTTTTGTCATTCCTCTCTTGACATTCCTTTCGAGCTAGAGATGTATAAGAATTAATTTCCCCCCCTGCAAAACATGTGAGCGTGCCCCGTTCGAACCTCCAAATGTGAGGGAAAGCACACCTCCATCGAGATTATTCATACATTGTCAAACGCATGCCCGTGTTCAGATCGTTCCCGAGTTCCAAATCGATTCCTGCCAATTTCCTCATTTAAATGAATGTCCTCTGTGGACTGAATCAGCCCTGAGAAGTATGCAAAAATGATTTCTATTTAATTCAATGATGAATCAGTTGAAAGGCGAGTCAACAAAATGGATGGATGGATGGATGGATGGATGGATGGATGGATGGAGTCAAGGCACCCACTCCTTGCTTCTGGGTTTGTTTGTTTGTTTGTTTGTTTATGTATTTGTTTATTACATCTTTATACTGCCCATCAGCCGAAGCTCTCTGGGCAGGGCACAATTAAAAACCATTAAAAAAAATAACAATATAAATTTAAATGTGGTCCTACCGGTGATGTTTGCTTTCCAAACTCCCACATTGAGAAGGGTTCCTTTTTTTGTGGAATAGTTCTATCATCGCCTTAAACAACTTTTTTGTCATGAATTGCTGATCATGACAATTTACCCTTCTTTTACGGTAAGCCAGGGGCGGGGGAGTTGAGGTCTTGTTCGTCAGCAAAGGTTTGATGTATATATTAATTGGTTTCACCTGTGTGGTGGCTGGCAGTCTTCTAACTCCTTTAAAAGGGGATGTCTTTGTCAATTAAACTACTTTGAATATTTATTTGAGGGAGAATCTCCTGGCTGCTGTTTACTGTGCAAATGCAGAGTTTTAATGATGGTGACAAGTGAGCATTTCTACCCCCCCACACACACACACACACTTGTTTTGTTTTCAAAAGAGGTGAACTCTTTGTGCTAGGTTGTCCTTCCTATATAGATTTCTCCTGTTACAAGAGAAGCGATGGATGGGAAGCTTGTAGTTGGAGTGGACCTTGTAGGCTGTCTGGTTCAACCCCGTGCTTGATGCAGGAAACCAGAGTTAACACATCCCTAAAGAGGTGTTTGCCCCGGCTCTTCTTGAAGGTCTCCAAGAAGGGAGAGTCCATCCCCACCGGAAGCAATTGGCTCTTTTGTCAAAATGCTTCATTCTTGCATGGCTCAGACCATTGAGCTGTTTATCCTGAGATTCAATCCAAAACTAGCCAGCATAGAACAAATCTTTGCACTTTTCTGTGTGACAGCCCTTTGAAGAATGCTGTCCTGCCCTCCCTGCTCAGCCTTCTCTTCTCCAGACTAAACACACCCCACTCCTTCAAGCTTTCCTCAAAGGACATGTCTCCCATATCCCTGAACATTCCAGTTTGACTCCATTATTCTTAAGGTGTGACCCCCCCCCCACTCACATGGACAACACTTCATCAGGACCTGAAGGATCTCACCTGATCATTTAAAGCTATCATCCTACAACTGAGAGTAAGCCTATTTGAAATCACTGGGACTTGCTTCTGAGAAGACATGATAGGATGCTCTGTAATGGTATGAGAGATGATGGAGGCTCAAAGATCTATCTATCTATCTATCTATCTATCTATCTATCTATCATCTATCTATCTATCTATCTATCTATCTATCTATCATCTATCTATCATCTATCTATCATCATCTACTTTATTTTCTGCCACAATGACAGGATGATAGAGAGCCTCTTGCTGGAAGGAGCTTCCTCACCCAAGCTCCTGTGGTTGTAGGCGGCTCCTGACACTCTGCAGCAGCCAGAAGAGTTATTGGGACAGGTGAAAGGTGGAGACAAGCCTCACCCCATGCCATAGTTCAGAGGTGTTGAACATCTTTCTGTTTGAAGAAGCTCTTGGGGGAGCTCATTCAGTGATGGTTAGAGATGAAGGCAAAAGAGGGCAGGACCAAAAATAATTTAGCTTAAAGTCCTTATGGCCAGTAATTAACTTTAGGAGAGGCCTTTCAACATTTTAAAATGGGGGGAAACTGGAAAAAAGCCAACAGACTATCAAATCATCCATGATCAGGTGGGAAGAGATCTGAAACCTTGCTTTAGATGTTCCTACTGCCACTGTGCTTCTAAATCTCTGGGACGCATCAGATTACAGAGGAGATCACCCCAGATGGGAACTAGCTGTCAAAGCAGCCAGATGTTGGAGACCTCCGCAGGGGTACAGTTTCAGGTTGGCTCAGACTTTAAACCTTTGTGATATGGTACACATCCCTACAATTCATGTTGGCTCTTATTCTCTTTACTAGTATTTATTTGTAGTACTGCTCCTTGTATAGCAGCAGGGGGAGCCCTTTGGTCACGGCTACGGCTACGTTTCCTGCGAAGAAGGTTTCAGCTTTGTCTGTATTCTTCTTCCTTGATCTCGTTTGGGAGACAAGTGAATATATCTCCAGTAGGTAATTTGGGCTTTAACAGCAAAAAAAAAAAAAAATCCTTTGTGGTTTTCTAGTCGATTTTTTTTAATAAAATGTTTAATATGTATTCAATTTAAAATTATTATTATTATTATTATTATTATTATTATTATTATTGCATGTTAGCTAGCTTGGGGACATTTGCATTAAAAGAGAGAGAGAGAGAGAGAGAGAGAGAGAGAGAGAGAGAGAGAGAGCTTTCTGAGCTGAGGACTACACTCAATCGGCCTGGAAGGCCACCAGCTGGGCATGAAGGTAGTAGCTTCACAGATCCAGTTTTCCTCCAGAAACTGGCATCCGGGGTCTCTGGAATTTCCTGCTCCTGCTCCTCTTCCTCCTCCTTGCTGTTCCTGCCTCTTTATCTGGACTTTTGGGGTGAGTGAGGAGTGGTCCCCTAAGTGGTTCGGAGGATTGGGCCCAGAAGGAGGGGGCATGAGAAAGGGGAGTGAAGACCAGTGGAGGTTGGTGGATCTCCTTTCAGTAGGTCTGTGAATCCATTCAGTCAGAACCAGGCAGCACTTGGAAGGAGCTATCCGAGGTGCTGAAACCATTTTGGGGATAGGATTCACCACTTTGAATAGCCCCTTTAGAGTTCTGGCTGGTTCTGGCTGGCACCCAGAGCAGATTCACAGCCCCACTGACAATGTATCCACCAGCCTCTGCTGGCTGCAGGGGAAAGTGTGGGGGGGTGCCCCACAAGCAGCATGGAGATGAGTTCCCCATCCCTGTCCTTGGCTTTTGCACTTGTCGGCTATTGATCCTGCTCACCGAAGGCAGGCCTTTCAAAGGCAACAACCTCTGCAAAACGGAGGATCGAGAGTATCTCCCCCTCTCGTGTTGATTTTCATTCATTTGATATGCATTTAGGGTTCCCTTCGCAGCCTTTGAAATGAAGGCAAGTAATGACTCCAAGCAAATTTGGATCAGCTGGAGGTCCCATCTTTCTGCCTGGTTGGGTTGCGCCTCTGGCACGCTGGATTTTTTGAATCAAGGAGGGCGGTAATGGGTTTTTCATTTCCCAAAATGTCCCCCCACTGAAAAGAAGATGGAAAGCCACATGAGAAAATAAAACATAACTAAGGCATATTTATTTATTTATTTATTTGTTTCGCCCGTCAGGAGCAAGGGAGGGCTCTCATTACATGCTGATTGTCTTTCTGTTTGTTTCTATAGTAGCGGCATGTGAGATCGGGAGGCTACGGTATGGTCCTTTTGACTGTCAAACCACCAAATATAGGCAAAATATGCTCACTGGGGTGGAATGAGAGAGAGAAAGATTTAATTCTCATGTTTCTTTTGGATGCTGCTGTCAAACCATATTCTCAGTGTCTTCATAGGCGGCTGGATTTCGCAGCCTGCTATTTAAGGGTGGTATCGCTACCGTTGCATGCACAACCATCAATGGGTTCTCCAGCATTATGGGGACATTCCAAACATTCCCCCCTCTGAGGGATGAGGAGATGAGGCTTGGTGGAAGAGGCCCAGCTTCATATGCAGAAGGTCCCTACTTTTGTATTAGGCCTAGACTGTGCTATAGGGCAGTACTAGAACCTAAAAACCAAAAGAAGGAGAGTTTCCAACTCAGGGCAAAGAAAAGGAGAGAAGCAGGTTCTCAGAATGATAAGTTAACTTTATTTCCATTCTGAGAACACGTTTCTCTCCTTTTTTTGCCCCAGTACTAGAACCTGTAGACAGAAATGGAAGTAGGGGAAGTTATACCAATTTAGGCAGAATATCTTCATGCAGACATCAATGAAGCATTGGGCTGAATCAAACTGAATGGAACCAAAACAGATAGATGATGATGATGATGATGATGATGATGATGATGAAGATGATGATGATTTACCTTTATATTCCACCCCAGAGATGAAGCTTTCTGGGCGGTTTACAAAAATTAAAAGATTGAACATTAAAAGTCAATATACAAAATGTTGAACCATAAAACATCAAAACAGCTAACATTTAAAACAATTTTAAACTTTCAGCCAGGCCAAAGACTTAAACTCAGCTTACGCTGTTAAATGTCTGGGAGAAAAGAAGAGTCTTAACCTGGCGCCAGGCAGGCCTCATTGGGGAGATCATTCCAAAATTGGGGGCACTACAGAGAAGGACCTCCCCCTTGTCGCCATCCTCCGAGCTTCCCTCAGAGTAGGCACCCGGAGGAGGACCTTAGATGCTGAGCGTAGTATATGGGTAGGTTCATGTTGGGAGGCATTGTGGTCCCAAGCCACAATGGAGAAAGCCTTGAATTGGGCTTTCTCCAGCCATGCCTGGCCCTCTACAAATTTCGTATACTCCTTGGCCTAATTCCAGAAGCCCTATGCAAGCAATTGGTTTAGACCTTTGGCAATAAGAAGGAGATGATGATAAAAGGGGGTAACAGGATGACAGAGAGAGAGAGAGAGAGAGAGAGAGAGAAAGAAGATGCCCTGTCCAGTTTTTGCCCACTCACCACCGGCTTTGACCCTGCCCACTGCCAGTATATGGTCTCCAACAGAGAGGGATGGACCAAGACATTTTGCTGCGAAGGCTGCCTGCTGCCCACCCACCCAAGTCTAAAGGCATAGTACCAAAAGTTAGCTGAATTATTTTGGGACATGTGGCAGAAAATGCCGTAAGCACCTCTCCCCCGCCATGACCATTGAAATACAGTAACAGCAAGGTAAATAACTAACAAATCATTCAATATCAGGTTTCTGACTCCAGTATTGTTTACCTGGGGACATAGGATGCTGCCTTATACTGAGTCAGTCCAATGGTCCATATAGCCCGGTATTGTTGACACTGACAGGCAGCAGCTTTCTAGGGTTTCATGCAGAATTCTTTCCCAGCCCTACCTGGAAATACTGGGGCCTTCTGCCCAAAAAGCAAGTGCTCTACAACAGGGTTGTTTAATGGACTATCTCTATATTTTGTGTCGAAGCTCCACCTCCTTGTGAGAAGGAGGTCAGCAGACTGTAAGCCCTACAACTTCCTTGCTAACTTTTACTTACCAGAATCCGTCACATCATCACGTCAGATGTGGTTTTGAGACATTGGCCCTGTTCAGACAACACACTAAACCATGATGGTTAAGTCTTCTGAGCTAAACATTATGGCTTCGCGTGTCATCTGAACCATGGCTTAGCATGTTGTGTGAACCATTCCGAAACATGGCAGCTTCATAACTATGGTTTAAACACGCTCACAAACCACTTGTTGCAAAAGGGTTAGCGGCCTAACCATGGCTTAATGTGTTGTCTGAACAGGCCCATTATTGACAATATTGTATAAGAGGAATCTGTGTCCACCTTATTGCTGATTGTTACCTATTGTTTTCTATCATGTCATTTTCTTTATTATTTTATCTTGTTTAAATTGTTTTCAATGTTGTATGCCTCCTCGAGTATTTTTGTATATAGGACGGATATAAATTGAAGACAGAAAGAAAGAACAACATAAGAACATAAGAAGAGCCATGATGGATCAGACCAAGGTTCCATCTGGTCCAGCATTCTGTTCACACAGTGGCCAAGCAACTGCCCATGGGAAACCCCCAAAACAGGACATGTGTGCAACAGCACTCTCCCATCCATGTTCCCCAGCAACTGCAAATCAAAAGGAGGAGGAGGAGGAGGAGGAGGAGGAGGAGGAGGAGGAGGAGGAGGAGGAGCCCTTTGGTTTCCCTGTTCTGAATTTGCTCCAAATCCATTCCATTGGGTGACCCTGAGTTATAATATTATGGGAGAGGGATTATGCTTACCTGGAGAAAGAATGGCCATACAACCAGTAGGGTTGGATGGTACCATGGGCAAATAAGGTTGAGGCGTTGGGCAAAGCAGAAGACATTGGTATTGCAAACATCAAAGTGCTGTGAAGGTGTCAAAATGTCAAAAATGACCCCACACCAGGAGGTGATTTGCAACACTCTCCCAAAGGATCACATACACCAAGACAATGGCTTAATCTCAGCCTTTATTAAAACCTGGCTGTTGGCATTGCACATGCTTTTTTAAGCATTATTTCTGATTTCTACCTCAGCTTCCTTCTTGAAACAAAACAGAATAAAAATGTGACCCTTTGTGTTCTGTCTGTCAGTCCTTTTGGCTCACAGGTAACAAACCGTGTCCAGTTCTGATGTGAATGCTGACTGTGAAAGCAGAAATAATAAAGGAATCAATCTGCGCTTTAAAGAAATTTTAATTCCGAATGCTTGGCTCAAGACAGGCAATCGGAGCTCAGCATCTGAATCTGAGGCAGAACTACATTACAAATTAATTTTCTACTCATTTTTTATCATTCCAACTAAGTAATGCTTCATTTATAGGTTGAGCTTGAATGCTGTTTGAAGATTAGCTCACAAAATAAATCTTGCGGAGGTTTAATTTGTAAAAGCTAGAAAACAAATCATGATCTAGACATTCTAGGGATTTTTTTGGTTTGGTTTTCTTTATTTTTAAAATGTTCTGTCCCTTCAAAACCTTTCACTGCTCTTCCCCCAACCCCCATTTCTTATCTTTTGGGGGGGAAAGAGAGCCGTAATCAACCAATGGATAGCTGTTGTATGTCATTTTCATGAGTGACAACTAATTTCTGCCAACAAAATACAAAAATCCAGCTGTTGGGAGCAAATCATCCATTGTTATGGTATTGCTAGGGTGACCATATGAAAAGGAGGACAGGGCTCCTGTGTCTTTAACAGTTGCATAGAAAAGGGAATTTCAGCAGGTGTTATTTGTATGCATGCAGCACCTGGGGAAATTCATCACAACGGTTAAAGCTGTGGGAGCTGTATTAGAGTGACCAGATACAAAAGAGGGTAGGGCTCCTTTCAGTCTCACCAGTTCACCATATGCAAAATGAGTGTTTTGCTGCTGGCCATGCCTACGTGGCAGCCATTTTATGAATGAGCAAGTGGGCCATGGCAGCCATTTTGTGAATGTTCCCACAACATTCCATTGAAAAATTCCAAATCTGCCCACTGACCAAAAAGGTTTAGGGGCTCCTGCAGTTGGGCATGAGTTGAACCCCATCTATAAATATTTTCTTCTTACTGAGCCCAATGTTTTCCAAGTATATGTCTCATGTGAGCTCAGCCCTGGCACCTGAGCTTTCCATGAACAAGCTTAATAGGTTGCTCATGAGTCAGACAAAATCTGAACCATTACTTATGGATACATTACCCATAAATACACTGAGTGGATGTACTTACCAGCAGATAATGTTGATGTTTCTCAGTTGTGCTCAGGAGGAGAAAAACACACGGATTTTAAAACCTGATTCCCGGAGGACAATGTATTGTTTTGGGAAAAACTGCTTTTTGAGCACAGAATAATAAGAAAAGATTAAACAGACAATAGCTTGGGTGTTGAGCCGGCTGAGAGAAGAAATTATTGCTTTCATGATGATACACATTTTATCTGTTAGTCAAACTTACGTTTTTGCACTTAAGGATGTCTATTGAAATGTGTTTTTTTAACACACTTTATAGTTCTTTGGATTATGTGTCAGTTTGAAATTTTAAGGAGGTCCCCCCCCACCTGCTTTCTTCCTTCATTATATGTGGAGGAAGTAAGTAGGTCTGAACCAATGCTACTTAGCCTCTTTCATTTTCTCTTCCCCCCTTTTTTTGTGACTGTCAGCATTTGCAAACACATTTGTGTCATTTTTATTCTCTTCTTCTTCACCTATGAATTCCTTCTTCTTTTCCATCACAATTCTTGGACATAGAATCATAAAATTTTGGAACTGGGAGGAAACATGGAGGTCATTCAGTCCAGGGAGAAGCAACCCAGACGTTTTGAACCAGAGATGCTCAGAATAATTTGGACGTCAAGACCCAGACGTTCCTGTCATCGTTACCAATAGTCAGGAATGCTGGGGATTGACGTCCAACTCATCTGGAGATCTACGTTCAGCTCACCCATGTTTTGGGTGATAATCTCCCATAATTCTTCACCATTGCCCATGTGGGCTGCAGCTTATGACAGTTGTAGTCCAAAACACCTGGAGGGCACCAGGTTACCTACCCCTGATCTGGTCCAACCTGCTGCAGCTATAGCATTTCTAAAATATGCCTGTCCAGCTTCTGCTCAAATACGCCCATTGAAATAAAGCCCAGCAGCTCCAAAGACAGTCTGTTATGAACTTGATCAGCTCTTACTGGCAGAAAGTTTCTCCTAATGTCACAAATGGGCTGGAGGTAGAAAGGGGAATCAGTGAAGTTCACCTCGCCTCCTCTTCCATTCGTGGAAGCCACTAGATCAAAGTTGTCCATGAATAGAAGGGCAAAATGTGATACAACCCAAAACCTAGGGAAACTATGGGTGATTCCAAATGCTTTGTTTTTATTTCAGAAATAAGAACTCGTTAATCCAGGACTCCAAAATCTGGGGATTAATTCAAATGAAAATTCAGAAACAACCTTAATTCTGATGCTACACCTGATGTGGCAATGTCAAGAGCGCTTCTAAATGAAATCATGTGGGACAGCACCATTAGATGAGGTAGCTAACGAAGCCAGGGAGAAGGAAGATGGGACAGATAAGATGTGGATTGAGAGGAACAAAAGGGCGCAGAGCAGAACTGGATCAACATGCTTGTCCAGTGATGATATTGTAGAGATGGAAAAGGTACAGAGAGGGGCAGCCAGAATGATCAGGGAGCCGTAACAATCCCCTTATGAGGAAAGGTTACAACAGCTGGGACTGTTTAACTTAGGCAAAATAAATGAGTAAGGGGAGACATGATGTAGAGAAAGGGGGCAGGGAGACATTTTCCTCCCTCTCTCGAAATGCTTGAACTGGGGGGGGGGGGTCATCTCATGATTGTTTGGAGGTTCTGGACAGATAAAAGGTAGTACATCTAAACATAGCACATAGTTCAACTACAGAATTCACTACCACATGATGGAGTGATGGTCACCATCTTGGACAGCTTCAAACAGGATTAGACAATTTCATGGAGGATAGGCCTATCAATAGACCTATGCATCCTTGAAGATCCGAGGCAGCATACCAGTCATTGCAGGACAAAAGTTGTCCTGCTTTGGGGATTCCCATCCATATCTGGATGGCCAGTGCGGGTAACAGTATCCTGGGCTAGATAGGTCTCTGGTCTGATCCAGCAGGGCTTTTTTAATGTTCTTAAATCCACCACAAGAACCATCATGTCATCATTTTTGACAACCCAATGAAGACCAGTGGGACATAGACAGTAAATGCAGTAGCATACTGTGAATAATGAAGTATCTCGGGGGGGGGGGGACTTAAGCAACAGAATGGCTGATACTCTATCTTCTATCACTTTGGTGCTTCAAGAGGTCCATTGGCTGCCGGTGACCGCTAGGGTGCACTACAAGGTTTTATTCACTATGTATAAAGCCCTGCCCTGCTTGAGTCCTGGTTACTTGAGTGTTTGCCTTGCTCCCGTGGCAGACCCGCTCTCAGGGGCAGGGTGACCTGATTGTCCCCCATTACAATTTGGAATGTGCGGGGCACAGGGCTTCTTCAGTGGTTGGCCCCCAACTGTGGAACAATTTGCCACTGGAGATTAGACAGGCTGCCACCATCAATTGTTTTAAGCGCCTCTGTAAGGGGTTCTTATTTTTCACAAGCGTTTGGGGGAGGGGTGGTTTAAATTTTTAGGTGGGTTGAGGTTTTTAATTAAAATTGTTTTACGTATTATTGTAAAGCGCCATGATGCCAGAAATGGTGAGGTGGTGCTATAAAAATGTTTTTAAACAAAAAAATACTCAGTCCCCCAAGCCTTGGGCATGTTTTCTTCCATGCCCTCATGTTCTGAATTAATACCTTGTTTCCTGGCCAAGGTAGCATTTCTATTACAGGCGCTTGCCACTTCCTTTTAGCAGAGCCATTAAACAACCTATTTGCATCAATTACTTGCCCAACCGTCGCTTCAGCCTTCTGATTCATTTTTCCTGCGTTCATGATATGCTGGGACACTCAATGTGAATCAAAGAGGAGGGAACACTGAGATCAGTTGTTATTTGTTTAAAGTCCCTGAATGGTCCTCATCTCTCTCAGAACCCTGATCAGTCTTGCTGGTTTGGAGGAATCCTTCTTCTAAAAGAGCTAGTTAGAGTTCAGAGGTCTTGAACAAGCAATTTTGAAAGAAAGGTTCTATTTTTATTATTCCCATCTCAGATTGGGAAACTGCTGAGCCTTATCTGAATGCCATGTTTTCTTAGAGTTAGTTGAGCTGTCAAGAAATTCCTAGAGTCAGCTGAGCTGGAGAAACGGGAGGGAGGTGTTTGGAGAACATTTTAATGCAAGCTTACTTGATTTCACACTTTTAAACTAATATGCTAACTGAAACTCAGCTATCCTTTGAAATCCATTCTTCTTCGAATTGTTCAATGGAGCTCTCCAACAACAACAACAACAATAATAATTCAGCCTTATCAAACAACCTACACCATACTATATAAACCCGCCTGAAACAACCTCGGAAAATACAGTCCATATACTGGGACAGAACAATTCATACGGACAAGACAATACCTTGCAACCAACCAGACATAACGTTCATAGACAAAAAAGAAAAACACACATACCTCATCAACATAGCAATACTGAATGGCAAAAATGTTGTTGAAAAGGAAGAAGAAAAGAGAGACAAATATACACCACTGGCCATGGAAGTCAAAGAACTATGGCAACAGGAAAAGGTCACAATTATTCCATTGGTCACATCAGTCACTGGCATCACATCAAAAAACTTTACAGAAAACTTCCAGAATCTGGGCCTACCAGAATACATCCACACCAACATCCAGAAAGCAGTCATACTTAAAACATGCTCAATCGTGAGGAAATTCCTGAATCAATAAAAGACAGCATGACTTGGCAAAGCCCATCATGTCCGTCTAGAAAAACCACCACGAGAGAGAAAGAGATACATCATAATAAGATAATTACATCCAAAACATGTGGAGTGTGCATCCAAAACAAAAGGAATTTGCATCCAAAACATGTGGAGATTGCCTTTGTGCCCATTTCTGGTGTACATCACATCGAGGTTCCTAGTGGATGAAGGATGGTTTAAAACTAAAGGTGAAATCCGAAGCATGTTTAGATAGGAAAAAAAGTCCTACAACTCTCAGCAACCCCCAGCCTGGCTGGGGCATGCTGGGAGCTGTATGCCTTTTTAACGTACATAAGATTGCACCCTAAAGCTCTTACAGCTAGGAACCTTAGTCGAAGCATTTCAGCTTTTTAGAATGGTGGCTCTGCTCCGGACATGCGCCAGTTTGTTTAATTTGAAATGTGGCACACAGAACTGGACACTGTAGTTTGGGCTGCAGCCTAACCTGCGAGGAAAGATAGAATGGATCTATTTCTTTTCTGTCTCTAGGTATCCAGGATTGTTTCCCTACATTGTCCCTCTTCTTCCGCACCCTACAATAGTCTGGCCTGACCGGATATCCTGACAGCGACCTTTCGTTGGCTTCGCTTGTCTGTATGCCAAATGTCAGAGTAATCCAACCGCTTGCAGAACAGCAGGACACAGAGAAGTAAATGGAATGATTGCTGATGGATTTTCTTGCTCCAAAAAGCCAAATGAAACAAAACAAGGTAGACTCAACTGCGCTCTGCTGAGATTGGTAAAATGAAGTTAAGAGGGCACCTTATTTATTTTCTCTATCCTCACCTCCTGTGTTGTTTTGTTCGTTTTCAAACGGCTAAGCTGGGCTGGAAGAAGCGCAATCAAAAGGAGACTAAAGCTGGCGAGCTGGTTAGAACTACACCCGGAAAACAGGGCTCAGATCCCTGTCTGGCTCAAAAGCTTGCCAGTGTTCTTGGGACAGTCGTGAACTCACAACCTAACCTAACCTCAAAGGAAGAGGGGACCATGTACACCGCCATGGGTAGTATAAACATGATGATAAATAAAATGGCTGACGTCAACCTAACATTTCAAGGAACATGTGAGTGTTATAAACAGGGTTGGTCTTAGACAATTTGCTGCCTGAAGTGAAGAACAAGATTTATTTATTTATTCATTCATTCATTCATTCATTCATTTTATTATTGCATTTATATCCCACCTTTTTCCCTCCAAGGAACCCAAGGCAGCACACATAATCCTCCTCCTCTCCATTTTATCCTCACAACGATAACCCTGTGAGGTAGGTTTGGCTGAGAGTCTGTGGCTGGCCCAAAGTCACCCAGTGGGGTTCCATGGCCGAGTGGGGACTAGAACCCGGATCTCCTGACTCCCAGTCCAACACTTCAAGCACTGCACCACGCTGGCATCCCTGCATATACCATGTACTATAGCTGCACTCTAAGGCAGCAGGCTAGTTTAGGGGCCACATAGCAGGCTGCATGGCACACAGGTCTCTCCACCAACAACTTGCTTCCACCTCCCAGCATTTTCTGCCTGGCAATTGCTTCATTCTGCTTCACGGCAGAGTCGGCCCTGATTATCAACCTGTTGGGGTCAATTAAAACGTTCAACATATGCTGTTAAATATGCCTAGGAGAAATGTCTAAACCTGGCACCAAGGAGATAAAGTTGACACCAGGCTGGCCTCAGGAGATCATTCCATAATTGGGGGGCCATCACTCCATTGTTTCCATCCTCTGAGCTTCCCTCAGAGTGGGCACCTGGAGGAGGACCTTAGATGTTGATTAGACGACCTCTGTTCATACAGAGGTCAGTTCTTGGACTCTGCCATATTCTACACCAGCCTTCCCCTATCTATTTCCCTCTAGATGTTTAGACTGGGTCTGATGATAGGTGGAGTCCAACACACCTGGAGGGCACCAGGTTAGAAAGGGCTGCTCTAGATTGATAACTAGGGCAAGGAGTTATGAGCCAATCACATCAGTACTTCTTTGACCACTCACTCCTAGTCCTCTTTAGGACCCAATTTGAAGTGCTGGTTTGGAACGAAAATGTCCTACATGGCTTTGAACCAAGATACCTGAAAGATTACCTGTCTCCACATTCACCTGCCTGAACATACATTCTTTTTCTGAGGCTCTTCTCTCTGGGTGCTCCTGTTGGGTGAGAAGTGGTGGGTTATGGTGTCTCGTGGAGCCTTTTCAGTAGTGGTACCCCAGCTGTGGAATGCCATCCACAGAAAGGCACACCTAGCATCTACCTTGAAGTCCCTGTAGAGTTGGGCTATATCGTAAATCACCGGTGTTAACGAGATAATCAGGAGAGAAACGTCAAGAAACAGTCCGTGGTCGAAAGCCAAAAGTATCCATCAGAAACCTGGTCAAACAATACTGGGTTCAGGAATGCACCAAAGAATAGTCAGAGTCCGGTCCAAAGTCAGGCTATGTTCAGGCAAGGTCAAGGAGCTGGTATGCAAATGACGAAGACGAAGACCCAAGAACAACAATTGCTTTCAGCAGTTCCTCAGTTCTTCTAGCTTGCTTCTAATAGGGATGTTGGTGATTAGGAATTGTTGTCAGCTGTGTTGGCCTGCAGCTGGCTTCTGCCTTCTCCTGTGATGGGCATCTCCCCAAACACTCCCAGACTCAGCTGTTCCTCCTTCCCACTCTGTCCCAAGCTAAGGCACAACAGGCTATATGTTACTTTAATGTTGCATTGTTTTTATTTGATTGTACAATAGTAATATCACAAGTAATGGAAGCACTCCTTTTTTATGGGGGTTCCTTTTTTATTGGGGTTCAAAATCTGTCCCCTCTTTTTGAGATAGGGTGAAATCCACCAACAAGAAGACTCCCAGCACCTAATAGTAGGATGCCAGAACCATTATAAAAGAAACCATCTATTACCCCAGACCTTTTATCGATGTCTTCTAAAGCCACTTGACAATCCTTTCGAATAAAATGCACTCTCTACATTGGAGAAATTATCATTGTCTTCTCCTACCTTGCATATAAATCATCTTGCAAAATGAGCAGGGGAAAAATAGCTCTCCCATAAATGGAGTCATTCCTTTCCCCTTCTCACGAGAGGAGAGAAACTTTGCAATAACTATCAAATTAGTCTCCATCCAAAATATCACCATGGTTGAGTAGCTTTCTACTTGAGCCTGAGCTAATGAGTTCTCCAAAAGCTAAGGAAAAAGATTTCCTAGAAATTGGAGGGTGAAAAAAAGGAGATTACCACCGTCACTCCTGAAGAAGTCTCTCACGAACCAAACTTACTCATTGTCGGGTGGCCAATAATGGTGGCACCTTGGTTAATTATATTTTCATCATCTTGTTATTAGGCTATTAATAATGCATCAGAAATGGGGCTCCTTCTGCTGTGTAAATGTTTTTTTTTCCTTTTTTTCCCTATTTTTTTTTTTTTGGTTTAAAATGATTTCCCCCTACATCTATATTCCATTATTGATGGGATTTATTTTATTTATTTATTTATTTAAAAAATGTTTTCATTAAAATGCTTTGAGAAGAGAAGTAGCAATTTGAATGCATTTTGGGGCAGTAATAACCACGGTGGAATTATGTTTTTGCAAAACAACGCCTGACAAAGTTGTCCTCAAAAATATTTCATTAGTTGCAGCCATAGTAACACAAACACAAGACATTCAATAAATGTTGAAGGGGCTGTAAACCCTGTCGAGAGCAGAATACATACTCTCTCTCTCTCTCTCTCTCTCTCTATTTTCTTTTTTTTACCCCAACGACAACACCACCATATTTATGAGATACAAAAGGAGCTACTCAAGGGAGCAAAATAATGCATTTTGATTACAATGCATTTAGCAAGCTTATGAACTGCACAATTCTTGGCCTGCTTAGTGACTCTCACAAAAGATAGCCTATCGTGTAACAACATTGTTCCTGGACTGTACCACTTCATTCTGCAGGTGGGGGAATTGCCTGATGGAGCATCAATTTGACTAAAAACCAACACACACACACAAACTATCAGTCACAACCTCCACCTAGGAATGTGTGAATCAGCAATATTTAAACCTCGTTTTGGCTCTAATTACTATCAGATGGTGCACTTTCCCCCCTTCTTTTGGCATGCAAATCCCTGCATATTTTCATGCGCATTTCCCCACTGCCCCAAATGTATGCATCGGTTATGCGCGTCTTTTGAAATCTGTTTTCTCCAACCGTTAAAGGATATTTAGGCGCATTTTTCAAACGCACACATGTTCCTGCACATTTTTAAAAAAATGTACGCATGCTGCCAAATGCGTTTTGGGGGGATACATGAAGCACATTGCAAGCTCGGAAATGTGCAGACATCAACTGCAGATTGGGTCAGTGTCCATGTTCAGTCCAGAAGGTGCAAATGGGTTGATTCCTGATCAAACATGCTGCAATAGATGCCTCACACATCCCTAGCTCCACCTCAGATTCCCTTAGCATATAATGAAATTGGGATGTTTTGCCTCAATGTGCATCACTTCACATCGAGCAAGGGGTTGGACTTGATGGCCTTATAGGCCCCTTCCAACTCTACTATTCTATGATTCCATGATTCGCCTTTGCTTCTTTTGAACTGCATTTTCCATTTAATGCTTATTCTTCCTGGAAGCTGCCCAGACTGGTTCTGGAGGGGATGGGGGCAGTCCTCCATGATCACTAACCCTCTGATGATGATTTCCTCCTTCCCTTTTGCCCCTGATCTACCAAGATGCAAAGGGGAACAAATGGCAGAGAAGACGCACACCTCATCAAGCTCCACACCACAACTGGATTCTTCTGATGTCCCTCCTCCTGGGCCTCTGGAGATGAGGTGACAGAAATGACCATGGGATCTTTGAGCACTGCAGCTAGCATCCAGTGCTGATGGTGCCTCTCCAGCCTTCTTATGGGCATCATTGCCTGCAGTCTCTTGTTGGGATACTGAACATCCCAACAAGAGACCGGTGAGTAGTCCTTGCTGCAGAGGTGTTGAACTCAGGGCATTGGGCTAATTCCAGTCCACCAGTGGTCC
Organism: Anniella stebbinsi; assembly: GCA_029215795.1. Classification (NCBI taxonomy): domain Eukaryota; kingdom Metazoa; phylum Chordata; class Lepidosauria; order Squamata; family Anniellidae; genus Anniella; species Anniella stebbinsi. The sequence goes on from JARDYH010000010.1 coordinate 18,042,917, forward strand.
CAATTTGCCAGTTGGCCACACTTTCTTCTCCTGACCCCATCCCCTTTTCCTGAGCACCAATCATGTGTCAGTTTCTCAGCTTTTGTATGTTCCCCTCACCCCATTCTAAAAGGTTGGGATGCCTCTCCTAGGACTTAGCTACTATCAGTAAGAGCATTAAGCTCAAACATGCTGGTATTTTTTCACATCTTGGGCCTGCCCATTCTGTCTTTGGTCCTACCCCTTTTGCCTTTGGCCCCACCCATCTACCTATGGAATGCAGCCTCTGGGAGCTTCTCCACAATTGCATTGGGCCCTTGGGCTGACAGAGCTTCAAGGGGCCCCAACTCTGCAGTACGCTGTCCAGGGTCCTGACTGTTCTTTATCTGGCAGTGACCTTGCTCTCCTGGACCTGGACAGGCTTAACCAGATGTGTTTACCAAATATGACCTGGCCTTACTGGCCTTGAACCTACATCATGTCAAACTTTTACATGAGTAGCACAAGCTATAGTCTCCTTCATCTGGAATCAAGCCAAACCAGGGCACATCCAAGCCAGGCAACACTTCAAAGATTTGCTACTGCCACTAGTTATGACCAATGAAAGACTAGTTCCACAGGCCTGGTAAATAACCCATCAAGAGAAAGAGGAGGAGGAGATTTTGTACCACCACTAGTTATGACCAATGAAAGACCTGTTAAGCAGGCCTGGAAGCCGTGTTGTTATAAAGAAACCATCAAGGAGGAGGAGGAGGAGGAGGAGAGAATTGTGGAGTTGGAAGGGACCACAAGGATCATCTAGTCCAACCAGAAGAAGAAGAAGAAGAGGAGGAGGAGGAGGAGGAGGAGGAGGAGGAGGAGGAGGAGGAGGAGGAGAGAATTGTGGAGTTGGAAGGGACCACAAGGATAATCTAGTCCAACCAGAAGAAGAAGAGGAGGAGGAGGAGGAGGAGGAGGAGGAGGAGGAGGAGGAGGAGGAGGAGGACCATTCCAGCCTGAAGATGGCATAAAGGCCAGATAGATACCCTCTTTTCCTGGGTTTTTGCTTTCAATGTTTCACAGGCACTATCTGAATACAAAAAGGGCAATACAAATTGCTGGGTAATTTTTCATCCACTGTGGAAACACTGTCCAGCAGGGTGCCTTGTACACAACACAGAATGCAAGAGGTTCGCTCCCCACGTTGGTGAAAAAAGACCAAACTGGCTTTAATTAGCAGTGGGAAAAATGATGCCTGTCTTTTCTCTCTCCCAAGGCTATGGAGGAATCATACCAACAACCCTCTTCCCTGAGGCTCATTCATTTGTCATTGCAGGGCCTCCGTGGTGCTCCCAGGGTGAAGAACATTAGCTACCGACTCCAAACTACAGAGGCAGTAGGAGTGCCACAACCCTTCTCCTTTCTTTTGCATGAGCAACTCAAAGCAACAGTGCGCCACTCACCCCACTCAGGGCGGGATGAGAATTCCAGCTGGAGGGCTCCACGACAGGAGCTCCTCCTGTTCAAACTGGCATGAGCACAATCCAGGTGGGCTCTGCCCTCCTCAATCAGCCTCCACCCTCAATTTTGCTTCATACACCCAGCTTTCCATAGGTTGATACACCATCCTCCTACCCTAAGTCTGAAAATTAATAACCATCACTTTGGGTGGAGGGAAAGAGCAACCATCACTTTGGGTGGAGGGAAGAGACAACCATCACTTTGGGTGGTGGGAAGGGTCAACCATCACTTTGGGTGGAGGGAAGGGGCAGCTGTCACTTTGGGTGGAGGGAAACAGCAACCATCACTTTGGGTGGAGGGAAGGGTCAATCATCACTTTGGGTGGAGGGAAAGAGCAACCATCACTTTGGGTGGAGGGAAAGAGCAACCATCACTTTGGGTGGAGGGAAGGGACAACCATCACTTTGGGTGGTGGGAAGGGTCAACCATCACTTTGGGTGGAGGGAAGGGGCAGCTGTCACTTTGGGTGGAGGGAAAGAGCAACCATCACTTTGGGTGGAGGGAAGGGAGTTGCTTCTGTGAAGAGTTCCAAGGGGGGGCTGGAGAAGGTCTTGGTAACCCCTACACAAATGAATAGAGATGATGTCCATGTAGTTTACGGAAGTATAAACAAAACTACACACATATACAGAGACAAACATGCACATGGACATAATCGTATCATAAGGGTAGCATAAAGATAGCTCATGCCTAGGGAACACCAAAGCAAGGAGAGACATTTTTTCAATAAACATGTAAAACACGTGAATGATGAGGCGTCAGAGAGGAGGATCATTCCACAGGGTGGGTGCCACTGCAGAGAAGGCCCAAATGGCAATCCACTGGAAACTTCAGAGCTGATTCTGTCTCTTGCCTGTATTAGATTGTGATCCTCACAGGTAGGTGGGTGGGTGGGTTGTCTCTTCTTTTTGCATGAAAATTCATGTGTATTTTTGTGCACATTTCCCCGATTGTATGCATCAGTTGTGCGCATCTCTGAAATGTACATGTTCCTCTACACATTTCATTTTTGTGAATTGCCCAGAGACCTTCGGCTATCGGCTGGTATAGAAATTTGATAAATAAATAAATAAATTCCCCAATGTTTGCGTGCATTTGTTACAAGCACACATTCCTCATGCACATTGAACAAATTCATGCGCGCTGTCAAATGCATTTATTTTGGTTTGCAAATCACATCGCAGATTCGGAAATATGTGGACTTAGACCACAGATTGGCTTTGAGTTCCATTCAGTCCAAAAAGTGTAAACTAGTTACAACCATATATATATATATATATATATATATATATATTGAACGGAAACAAATTTCTGATACATCTCTACTGGGGACCTCTTTGTGTGTCTGTCTAAAATAATTGCAGATATTGTGTCCGATTCATTTCCTCACCTTCCATGCATGGTCAGAATGCTTTCGTTTCAGTTACAAATGCGATTTTTTTCCCCCCCAAGCAAAAACGGCTGGAGTGCTATTCCCAGGCAACATATGTAAACATTCACGTTGTTCATATTCCGACCTTGCTATGTGCTTAGGAAATGTTCAGAGGGAAAGCACTGCTCTGTCTTCTCCCTGAAACCAATGCCTACCCACGTTATGATTACTAGATGTAAATGTGTGCAGAATGGGACGGCACAGCAAAGAAGCTGTAAGGCATGATGTGGGGCATACTTTGTGTGTAGAAAAGGATGGCTCTCCAGATGAACTATAATTCCCATCATCCCTGAGCACTGGCAGGGGCAAATGGGAGTTGTAGTCCATTGACATTTGAAGGGCGCCAAGTTTTCCACTTCTCATCCTCTTTCCGATTTATGGCCATAGCAATGGGGGGGGGGGGTTACCAAATTTCTCCAGGGGAGGAGAAATTCTCCATCAGCTTCCTACTTTTTCCCCCTAAAGGAATTTTCTTTTTGTTGCAGCTGCTGCAACTGTGTTGGCAGCCTGGCCCTGAATTTGCATCCACCTGGACCTATTATTATTATTATTATTAATATTAATATTAATATTAATATTAATTACACTTATATACCACCCCATAGCTGAAGCTCTCTGGGCGGTTTACAAAAATTAAAAAGATTGAGCATTAAAAAGACAATATACAAAATTTTAAACCATAAACATAAAACAGCTGTCATTAAAGCACTTTAAAACATTTTAACTGTTAAGCCTGGCCACAATGTCAATCAAACCTCAACTTGAGCTGTTAAAATGCCTGGGAGAAAAGAAAAGTTTTGACCTGGCGCCGAAAAGATAACAGTGTTGGCGCCAGGCGGGCCTCATCAGGGAGATCATTCCATAATTGAGGGGCCACCACAGAGAAGGCCCTCTCCCTTGTTGCCGTCCTCCGAGCTTCCCTCGGAGTAGGCACCCAGAGGAGGACCTTTGATGTTGAGAGTAGTGAACGGGTAGGTTCATGTCAGGAAAGACATTCCATCAGGTATTGTGGTCCCAAACCGTTTAAGGCTTTATAGGTTAAAATCAGCACCTTGAATCAGGCTTGGAAACCTACAGGCAGCCAATGCAAGCGGGCCAGAATCGGTCTTATATGTTCGAACCTTCTGGTCCCTGTTACCAATCTGGCTGCTGCATTCTGCACAAGCTGCAGCTTCCGAACCGTCTTCAAAGGCAGCTCCACGTAGAGCGCATTGCAGTAATCTAACTTGGAGGTTATCAGAGTATAGACAACTGAAGCCAGGTTATCCCTGTTCAGATAGGGGCATAGCTGGGCCACCAACCGAAGTTGGTAGAAGGCATTCCGTGCCACCGAGGCTACCTAGAATCATTCTGGGGTGTTAGGGGGTGGAACATGGTACACAGTTCAAACACACATAAACACACACTAACTAGAGATGTCCATTGCTGGGAAATCTGGTCCTTTTTGACTCATGGATTTTCCTGGTTCCCCAACTCGGCTTGTATTTCTGGTTTCTTCTTGAAATCTTGGGATTTTCTTCTTGAAATCTTGGCCTGCAAGTTGTGTATATTATGGAAATCACAGCTGGAATTTGCACAAATTGCTGTTGACACAAATAATAATAATAACCATGAATTGGCCTGACTTGATACAAATTGAGTTCAGCGCAATTCTTGGGTTCGAAAGTTCTCAGTCTAAGCTACTTCACAGGCTTGCTGTGACTGTTGTCGTGAGGACAAACTGAAGAGGACAAGGAAGAACATTGAGCTCCTTGGAAGAAGAAGAAAAGGTGGGATTTAAATAGAATAATCAATAGCAAAAATAAAATCATGACCTTGCTTCTGACCACCAGGAGGTGAAAGCAAAGTTCAGCTATTGGACAGTATAGAAATGCAATAAACAAATAAACCCCAAGGAAAGACCAATCAGGCAGGATGCAGGTCCTACTTCACCACTACAAAGAGAAATGAGCTACTGTGGCGTAGTGGCTAAAGTCTTGGACTGGGAGTCGGGAGATCTGGGTTCTAGTCCCCACTCAGCCATGGAAACCCACTGGGTGACTTTGGGCCAGACATAGACGCCCAGCCCGACCTACCTCACAGGGTTGTCGTTGTGAGGATAAAATGAAAAGGAGGATTACGTATGCCGCCTTGGGTTCCTTGGAGAAAAAAAAAGGCAGGATATAAATGCAGTAATAAATAAATAAATAAATAATAAAGAATCCCACGCTGTTAATTCAAAAGGAGAGGAGGCAGCCAGGCAGCCATTTTGCATGGAATGGGGATGTGGACAGGACAAGCAGCTTTTGGCTCCTCTCCTCCCAACTACTCATAGTACGCTTCTGCTGTGGCTTCATCCTATCAGGCTTGTGCCTTCACCCCGAAAGGATGGGGAAAAGCCACTTCCCCCACTGCCGAGTGGGGTGGTGATATTGCAGGCAGTTTGTAGATGGGTGTGTGCATTTTGTGCATGGAAAGGAGCGTTCTGGGTCTTCATATTTCACACAGAAAATAATCGACCAGAAACCTACAAATTAAATTATCTTTCATGGCAGTGGTTTCCTCTGCACCGTGATGCCAATTAAATGAAAATTGATCTCTTTGTGGGCTTGCAGAGAAGGGGGATTGATTTTACTGAAATGGAGGGATGTATACATGTCAGGTGGGGTACCTAAATAATGGCAAATGAGTCTGGATGCAAACGGACAAGGTGTGTGGGTGTTTTAACCCTCACATGCACACAAACATCCTGTCTTGTTTGCGTCCCTTTCACAGCCATCGGAGTTTCAGAATCCGATGCTGAAAATTTCATAACGTGGAGTGAAATCTGATCATGTGTGAACGGCTGCCAATAAGATGGCCATTAAATGGACTAAGACAGAGGCCAATTGGCAACCCTATGGATTGTGGAACCTGTGGGTGGGTGGGGGGTACGTGAAATGTTTCATCTAGCCCACCTTCCTGCAGATCTAGTCATGTGCCGCAGCAGGAACCAAAAGAAAAACTGGGGGGGGGGGGTGAACCTAGGAAAACACATCATACTTCACACACACACACAATGGATTTCTTCAACATTCCTGTAGGTAAATACTAAAGCCCAGCATACTGAAAAATGTCTCTGAAATTCTTCACATTTCTGCAAAATAGCCCAAAAAGTGACTGCCTCTTTCACGGGGAATCGGAAGAGGTTGTGAACAGGCAGGTGTGGCTTTGGCACAGCACTAATTGAAACACACCGGTAAAGATATCTAATGCAGCTGGTGACTCTGCTACAAATAAATAAATAAGTAAAGTGTCCCTTCCATCCTACCCTATGATCGAAGTTGGGAACCAGCAATATCTGGAGAGCCAATGATTCCATGTTATTGGCTTATTGCTTAGTAGATCTTTCAACGTTTTTGCAAACTCTGAAACAATTATTATTATTATTATTATTATTAATAATAATAATAACCTTTTTTAAAAAAATCTGGCTTAGCATTTTGGGAAGCACCATCATCAATCCAGGTGGACTGACTGCTGACCTCATGTGCATTGAGAGCACACCCAGCGCTCTCCCATGACTGCACATTACAAAAGATCAGTAGCGATGATGTGAAAGTTCTCTTTCAGAGAAGCTTGTCCAACATAGCCCATCTTGTCTTTCAAACACCTCCTGCTGAGGTACAGAGGATTGGCTGCCCCAGAGGTAATTCCAGAAGTGGACCTCAGAAAATACAATGGGAGGAAACACTTCCAGCTCTTGCAGTCCATAATCACAGAGCCTGTGACTCCTGCAGAACCCTTCCTTTCCACACCAGTGAATTGTATTCCATTATCAACCTGTCAATGCACCAGGAATGACAGTCAACACACCTGGAAGAATGTATCAACATGGAGGCTCCAAGATGGAGGCCTGCCCCTTTAAGGCATCCATTGCTCAAGGAAGAGGTGGAGCCTGGGAGAGATGACCTGGCCCCGGACCTCATAGGAGCAAGGACTTGGCTCTGTCATATTCTGTGTACCGAGACCTGGATGGCTCACCTGACCACATTCCCTGCATCCGTCCCTTGAACCGTGTTGACTCATTTCTATGCAGTGCTGTTTGAGTATATTTAGCCCTCGATGCAGCATACACATAGTCGGAAAAAACTCAGTGGCTTTTGTCATGTATAAAATATATGTAAAGAAGTCGGCTGCAAGAGTCTATTTTCTATTATTATCCTATGGACTCCAAGCTACAATCCCATATGTTTTAGCCTCTTCCCTGAGCAAGCTTTGAATTTGGTTCTTTAAGCTTTGCAGATCAAATGCAAATCCATCTTCAGTCTGTGGTATGCATGGATCACCCAATGGTCATGGAATCTGCAAGTTGTGGGTGGAGATGCAAGGAAAATATTTGCTATTGCCAAGCTTTTAGTGTGTGTATGGGGGGGAGAGACACATGCTTCACTTGAGGCATAGCTTGGGAACTTCTGAACATAGTATTGCAAAGATTATTTATGAAAAAGTACCCATACATACTGAGAGTTTTCTTGTTTTTTTTCTTGTGAGGTGGGGGGAGGGGAGGTTAGGGAAAGTTTCCATGGATAGAGAAGACTTTTGTTTGGCTGTTTTGATCCAGGCCCCTGGATCTTGGAGGTGAGGCTTGCATGGGTACCTTTTCCCTCCTACACAGTTTTAGAAGGAGCAGGTGAATTCACGTGAGCAGGTGAATTCCTGCATAAGGTCGGGATGGATGAATTTGTCAACTTGGAAAAATGAGAAACAGAGAGAAACCAATCTGAAGTTCAGTTCATCTCAAAACTTTGCAAATGTCTCCAGTCTTGCTTTTGGTTCATCCTGATTTTTCTTTTCCATTTCCATGGAAATTCGTAAAACAGTCTTGTCTGATGTAATTCTATTTCTTTTCTCTTTTTTTGCACACAAGTTGATGGACGTCATTTTCCTGAACTAATCAATTCTTTAATTTCCTTTATAGACCCCTCTTCCCTTCGCCCTTTCTTGGCAAATGGACATTTATTTATTTTTTTGCATGCATACTTTCAACGGGGAACCCCACTGTAAAATTTGGAGCAGTGCGGAATTCAACCGACAACTGAGTTTCAGCTTGGAACGGGGCCTGAAAGTGTGCGGTGAGGTCAGAGGGCATTAAAATGCAACCCAAAGTCATTCATCTCTCCCCCATTCTTAACCCAAGGTTAACGCTGAGTAAGGTTGTGCCATTCGCAAAACCGTAACGAGTTAATTGCAAGCTTTCCACCTTTTATTTCATTTCCCTAAATGGAGGATCCCGTTGAGCCCTCTAGCAATCCCTCTACCACTCCCTGCATAATCGCTCCTTGCATCAGCTCAGTCTCCTCTGAAAGAGATGGTCCCATTGTGCCACTGCTCAATAAGCATCCAGCAGGCTATATTCCCTTGATTTGCACATATTTTAAAAAATGCAAACACAAATAAGCTAAGAGATGTGCTTTAAGCTTTTGTCAAAGCAGTCCCATTACTTGTCAGTCTTGATGCATAAACATTCCACTGGTTGCCGTTGTTCCCTCCCTTCTTGCTTGAACTGGGTTGTCTTCGCATCGATTTGACATCGTAAGTAGTCATTCCCCCCCCTTTCCTTTCTTTTTAAATACCTTTTCTTTAAGAAGCATTTGCGGAGGAATTGGTAAACATTTTAACTTTTTAGAAAAGGCACATAATTATCCAACGGGTGGGCTGCTACAACCCACCCACCCCAAACAATCCGTCTTTCGATCTCCACAGCAGTAGCTCCTTTTGTGACAGAATAAACCTGTACCAAAAGAATTTTGCGAGTGTTTGTTAATTGCTATTCACAAGCTAGCCAGGCTGCCTGCTGACTTTCCCCGCTTTCTTTGGCTTGTTTGTCGGCTGCAAATTAGCCTTGTCGTTGTGACCGGGCTATTGAGGTGTGCAAAGAGGTGATGCTGGATTATAGGAGACGGGAGGAAGCAGCTCTCAAAACCGGGGGGCTTGCATCACATGCCAAGGGTTGTCGCTCAGTGATAGAGCACATGTTTTGCATGAAGGAGGTTCGGGGTTCAATCTGCAGCAACCCCGGTTTAAAAGGTGGGGGGACTTGTGGCCCTCCACATATCACTGCACTGCAACTCCCATCAGTCCTAGCCAAGACAGCCAATGGCAAGGGATGATGGGGCTTACACCCCATCTGGAGGGTTACAAGTTTATTTATTTATTATTATTATTTATTACATTTATATCCTGCCTTTTTTCCTCCTTAAAGAACCCAAGGTGGCATACATAATCCTCTTCCTCTCCATTTTATCTTCAAAACAACAACCCTATGAGATAGGTTGGGCTGAGAGTCAGTGACTGGCCCAAAGCCATCCAGTGAGCTTCATGCCAAATGGGGATTAGAACCCAGATCTCTTGACTCCCAGGCCAACACCCTAGCCATTACACTACACAGTGCCTCCATCAGAAAAGGATCCAGTAACAAGGTGATGGGGAAGTTCTTCCTGAGATCATGGAAAGTGTTTCCCCCAGAGTCTACAAACAGTCCTAGTAAGTTCTGAAATAGCACATAGCAAAGCCATGCCATACAGATTGGGGGGGGGGGGGGGGGAGGAAGGGTTATGCAGAGAGAGGAGTTAAATCCAGGCCAAGGTCATTACAGAGTGAGGTCCAATTAGAAGGCAGGTAGCAGGCTACAGTCAGAGTCAAACACAGACATTGTCATATTTCATCGATTCTAAGACACACTTTTTTCCCATGTTTACATCTGTAAAAATGGGGTGTGTCTTAGAATCAATGGAGCCTTGCAATCGCAGGATTTCTCCCGCGTTTTGCAGAAGGCACTAGGGCTCTGCATGCCCCCCCCCACAACTCACCCTAGTGGGTCCTGAGGGACCTCACAAGGCCGGTCAGAAGTCCCCCCCCATCCCACTTACCTTGATCGCTGCTGCCTCAGCCTGGGAAGGCTTCAGTACTGGGAAGGAGGCTGCGATCTCAGGAAATCTCACGAGATCTCGGCCTCCTTCCCAGTACTGAAGCCTTCCCAGGCCGAGGCAGCAGTGATCAAGGTAAGGGGGGAGAGGGGACTTGCAAGGGCGGAGGGGGGACTTGCGGGGCCCTAACCCCCCTCCCCTCCATTGCCTTCGCCCATCCTCTCTGCCACCACCGCCGCTCCGCGCCACTGGCAACACTCGCCTCGTTACTGGCCAGGCCAAAGTGAGAGCTGGCAGCGGAGCGGCAACGGCGGCGGCAATGAGGATGGGTGATGTTGATGGAGGTGCACGGGGAGGGGGGAAGGGGTGCTGAAATTAAAGTGCATCTTAGAATCGACACAAAGCTTTTTCCCTGTTGGTGGCCCTGAAATTTAGGTGCGTCCTACAATCGATGGCGTCTTACATTCAGTGAAATACAGTATTTTCAAAACTTCCTATAATCTTCTACTAGGCTTTTTATCTAGCAGCTGACACAGACCCACCCAAGCCTCAGCTGTAGTCATTCACTTTGGTTGCAGAGAGTCCTCCTCATGAGGAGGGCCCTCTACTCATGGGGATCCCCTTTCCTTCCAAGTAGACCTCTGCTGTAGCCTGGTACCTTGCCAAGGTTGGACCTGCCTGGTACCATCACTCCCTCGGACTTCGGGGTGCTCAGTTCCTTGTCAGAGTCTCCCACTTCCCAAGGGGTTGGGACCTCAATGGGCTCCTCCACAGCCTCAGGCCCCTCTCTTGGCATGGGCCCTGGCAGGGCTTGGGCATCCTCCTCCATTGGGGCCTCCCTTGGAGAAGGAGTCTTCTAATGGGAGCGTGACAGGAAGACACCACCAGTGAACATAGATACGATTGGGCTGGATGGGCCAATGATTCAGAATGGACCTGTTTTATATCTAGGGATGAGAGAATATGACAGATTCACATTCACCCGCATCTGTATGGTTCAAAATCTCAAATTCCTTCTCTCCGGAGTATGAAGAACTTTGCAGGTTTTAGAAAATTCTTACCAAAAAGGAATTGAAACATAAGTCTCACCATCTGCACTGGCCAAATTCTATAGGCGTAGCTACTCCTACGTTGAACCTGCCTGCCATGTAACTTCCAGGGCAGCTTTTGTGTGTGTTCTGAAGTGTTCCAAAGAAGGTTATCTTTAAAAGAACGAAAGACAGAAAGGAAAGCCCGCCAGACAGCCCTGTGTTCTTTTCCATCATTTCATTATAAATGTATCATTATTGCTTTCATTAAACACAGCTGTCCTTTACGCAGCTGAGTTCTGAGCATTAAAACCATTTGTCCTATGCCAGTAAGTTCCCCGCCACCACCACCACCTTTCATTTCCCGAACCTGACAGTTTTCTAATCTGTCTTTTCTTGGTTTGTGGGGGGGGGGGGGGGAACCCAACCTTCTAACCAAATGCTAATTATTGTAGATGACTCATTTGGCAATTTACAATAGCACTCTTGCTAAAACAAAGTGTGTCTGCCAGCCCTGTAAGAGAACCGTTGTGCCGTCTTAGCAGCAATTGAAAGGGAAACAGTAAGGTGGTAGATATGGGGGGGGGGGGGGGAAGTGAGTTTCAAGTTCACCCAAATTCTCCAAAATGTAGTTTCAAGCTTTGTTTAGCATCTATTTCTCAGTTCATTCCATTAGGGAAAGTCCCCATTTTGAATGGGAAAATGCACATTTCTGCTTATAGTTTTTCAAAAATGGGGACTTTCCCCATCGACTACAGTGTAAACACACATACACCTTTTTTAAATGCAATCTCTCTCTCTCTCTTTCTCTCTCTCTTTCTCTCTGCTCCTCACACTTGCATAAACAAGTACATTTTCAGGCATTTAAAACACACCACATGTTCTGCCTCCCAAACTCTATGGGGAAGAAAGGTCCAGGGGTGGGCACTACTATTAAGAAGAGAAAAAATTGAGTAGGAACATATTTTATTTATTTATTTATTTTATTACATTTATATACCGCCCCACAGCCAAAGCTTTCTGGGCAGTTTACAAAAATTAAAACTTTGGACATTAAAATTCAATATACAAAATTTAAAAGCATAAAAACATAAGAACAGACAACTGTGAACTCTCAGCCAGGCCTAAATATAGTTCTGGGGTCAATTCAAAACTCAGCATGTGTGTTAAATGCCTGGGAGAAGAGAAAAGACTTGACCCGGTGTGAAAAAGGTAACAATGTTGGCGCCAGGCGGGCCTCGTCGGGGAGATCATTCCATAACTGGGGGGCCAACACCGAGAAGGTCTTCTCCTTTGTTGCCATTCATTTCAGTTCATTTTGTATTTGAATAGGATTTACCCTCTTCACACTTTTTGGATAGAAAATGGACATGGTTGAGATATGCTGTTGAAGTCTGTACACTTCCAAGCTTGCAATGTGATTTGAAGAATCCCCCCTCAATGCCTTCGACAGCATGTGTAATTTTGAAAAGACCGATTCCCATCCATCCGGACGGCTTGGCTGGGAGGCGTTGTTGCGGGCGGGAAAGGAGGAGGAAGAAATACTCATGTTCAGGGAACGTGACTAAGTTGCGCCGCCTAGGCGGGGGTGGTGTCAAGGCTTTATAGCCTTGGCTAGCCCGGATCTCAGCCTCTTTCGTTTTCGGACTCCACTCTCCCTCCTCTTTCTAGTCTGAGATTAGCTAGTTGTCTCCTTTGTAGTAGGGACTGAGTAGGAATTTTCCCTGGCTGATAGAGCTGAGCAGGTTTTCACCTACTCCATACTGGACGTTTAAACATAATACAGAGGATAAATAGGTTGATTTGTGGAAGGGTGCAAGAATTTGAAAGGAAAGAATAGGGTTGGTGAGCACTTTTGACATTATTGATAATGAGGGGCAACCCGGAGGGTCTGATCATCGAGGGCTTTGCAGCTCCGGGTCAGGATATGGGTTGCCTTTGGGGACCATTTGCCTCACTTCACAGGACTGTGCAGCCCTGCATGGGAGGTGATGCAGGTTGGTCTCCCCAAGCACTTAAGTGTAGTTGGAAAAGAGGTGTGGGTTTTACCCAGCCACTATGACCAACTGAGTGGCTCGCCCTTTATTATTTTTGCAGGCTAGTTGTCTGAAGTTAGAGCTGTCGATTCCTGCATGTTCACACACAGATCCAGGAGGGGTAAATACTCATTGTTAAATAAAGAGGCCTTAGTTAACCCAAGCTCTGGTGTCTGTGTATTTATTTCTGATTCCTTTCTTTGCTCACAAATGCACACAAATTCATCTTAATATGTGGGAGAAGAATGCCCACGTTTCAAAGATGTGCACAATACATGCATAAATTAGGGGGAATGTGCACAAAAAATTGCAGAGAATTTCATGTGAAAAACAAACAAACACAAAGCTTTCAACATGATACGGGTTCGAGTCAAACCAAGATTCAAAATGGAATTTGGAGAACTCCAGAGAGCTTGGGTCTTTTTTTTTCTGATTTGCACATCCCCACTTTTGAGATGTTATGTAGTGACATTCTGTTGGTCATGGAACGATCATGGGGATTTCTCAGGATATCCTTAAAGCTAGCCTTCCATTTTAATTTGGGGGGGGGGGGAGAATAGGTGCATTATCCACCATCCATTTGGGAAATACAGGTAGCCTACATAGACATTTCTCCCAAATAGGAGTTTGGTCATGCATGTTAGTTTCAAGGGTCAGATTATGCTCTGACCTCAGAAAGAAATGTATGACCATCCCCTCTTCCATTATATTAAAAGCTTATGCTTCCTCCCCTTCAAATGTGTCTAGGTTGTAATGTGAAGGCCGCAGGGCATTCTTTGCTTGTTCCCGGAGTATTGGCTGAAAGTAAAATTTGCCCAATGTCAAAGGCGACTGCTTAATGTAGCTTTCAGACACTAATACCTTGTTAAATATTTGAGCAGGATGGACTGCTGGATGAGTTCAACATCAGTGGCTTGCTTGTCTCTGGTTACCATCATAACAGCTTTGCAAGCTATCCTTGGGTTTTAAAAGTTACTCCAAAAGCCCAGATCCTCGGTGGAAACAACATGTGTTCCTAATTTCAAAAGCAATGTAGTTTAGAACTGGGATGCATTTGCTCTAAGAAATTCTTCCCACTGTAAATTTCGAGGTAGACTATTCGCTTGAGGCTTGCCAAAACTTTGGTATCTGTATTTGACACCACAGGAGAGGGTAGATGTTTTAGAATCCAACTCTCCTCAGCTTCAGCCATCATGGCCAATAGCCAGGGATGATGGGAATTGTAGTGCAAAAACTCTGGGGGGGGCATCAAGTTGCCTACTCTTGCCCTATGACATGTAACTTCAATTTTCCATAGTCCAGAGTTGATATATGTCAGAATGCTTTCAGAATTTCCCCTCCTGGATTTCATTGTGGAACTGGGAGTTCTTCTTCTTGGCTTCTTCTTCCTGCTCCTCCTCTTCTTGAAATACAATCTTATTGTTGTAAAATATTATGAAAAATAAAATAGCATTATGGGAGTGAGGAAAACCCCACAACCTCCTAACCGGACTGCATTGCTAATGCTAATTGCCTGCTATTCTAAATAAATAAATAAATAAACAAACAAACAAACAGTGATGGTGTCGCTTTAGCCTTGCTCGGGGGGGGGGGGGAATAAAATAACAGCAACATTGTGCCAAGTGAAAAGTACTGCCTTTTCTCTAATAATCTCTTCACAATACCGATTTGCTTTCCTTTTGGCCAGACAAATGGATTCAGTGAGAGAAAGGCTGCCCTACTTTACCGTAACGTCTGCTTTCATATCTTTCTTTCCGTCCTCGCCAGTCTCCTGTTCAGATAATGAGAGTGACAGCTAAGTACACAACCACACTTCATTTTGCTGCTTTCTTTTCTCTTTCCTCTTTCCTTTTCTTTCTCACTTTCCTTCAACAACAACAACAGCAAGTTGCAACAACCAAACCTCTCTCTCGCAGACAAGTTGCTTTTATCTGGCACAGTCAGAGTGGGTGACGGACTTCTCAGCACAAAAGCAAAGAGAGACGCTGCCGTGCCAAGCCTATCCAAATAAATATAAATAACCCAGAAGGGGAAAAGATACTTCTGCCTCCCCTCTCACCTCTGCATATATGTGTGCGTACGTGGTTTTGTTAGGGAGGCTGCGAGCAGCCAGCGTGTCTGGGAGTCTGATGGACTTCCCTGTATCCACCGCCCACCCCTGGTCCCAAGCGGGTACCCATGGCATGTCCGTGGGCCCAGGGTCAAGCACTTGAATGGTATGATGAGCTCCTGACAGCCCTCCACCCTCATCCGGAGCCTCCATTGTGCTCCACAATTAAAGCTCGGGAAATTACGTAATTTCCCCCACTGCACAAATAGGGCCTTTGTGGGGCTTTGTGTCATGTTTCCCCAAACCTCCCGCCTTATTGGGAGACAATAAAGAGATCTGCCACGTAATTCACAAAGCTTTATACAGGCAATAAACCTCTCCTCCCACCTGAAGAGAAGACTAACCTCTAGGAACTTTCCTCCAGGCAAACCCATGCAAACCAAGCAAGACAATTGTCCTTTCAAGAAAAAGGGAAAACCTTTGCATTTTTTTCCCATATTTAAGATGGAAAGTACTTGACTATTTGTTTGTAACTGAATTTTGGGAAAATTGGAACTGGCCGATTTGCCCATACTTACCCATCAAGGTGCTTTGGCAGCCAATGGGCACAAGTGCCTACCTGAAGGCATGTTGGAGAAATCCATAACAGAATCATTTTGCATTCAACAGCAGATCAAGCTTTTCCTGAGTTGCAAAGATTCCATGGACTTGTGGAGCATTTTTTTAAAAAAACTTTCCAGAATTTATGTAAATTTATTTGTAGAAAAATCCATTAAAAAAACACCCACTAGCTGAAAATGTCCATAGGCTAAAGCATGAACATGCACAATTTGTGGGGATTTGGGCATTTTCTCAAGTGCAATTTATTTATTTATGCATTTATTTATTACTTCTATTCCCCAACCCCAGCCTGAGAATATGCTATTTTGGGCTGCATTAATTCCAAATCGTGCAAGGCACTGGTTCCCATCTATTCGGCACTGGTTAGACCTCATCTTGAGTATTATGTCCAGTTCTGGGCATCACACTTCAAGAAGGATGCAGATAAGCTGGAGGGGATTCAGATGAGGACAATGATGATGATCAGGGGTCTGGAAACAAAGTCCTATGAGGAGCGAATGAAAGAACTGGGCATGCTTAGCAAGGAGAAGAGAATATTGAGGGGAGACATGATAGCACTCTTCAAGGACTCTGTCACACAGAGGAGGGCCAGGATCTCTTCTCCATCATCCCAGAGTGCAGGACGCTGAATAATGTGCTCAAGTTACAGGAAGCCAGATTCCGGCTGGACAGCAGGAAAACCTTTCTGATTGTTAGAGCAGTACGACAATGGAACCCATGACTTAGGGAGGTCATGGGTTCTCCCACACGAGAGGCATTCAAGAAGCAGCTGGACAGCCATCTGTCAGGGATGCTTTAAGGTGGATTCCAGCATTGAGCAGGGTGTTGTCCTCGATGGCCTCACAGGCCCCTTTCAACTCTACTATTCTATGATTCTACAATTCATGCTGCAGATGGCAATAATAGGTAATCAGGTAGCATTGTTTAGCTTTGAAATTACATTTAATGAAATTTTTGCTCCTTCTTCCTTGTCTTTGCTCTTATCTCTCATTTTCCTGTTCAATACCCCCTCCTGGTCCACTGATGTGAACCAAAACAAACAAAGAGTTCTAAAGTCATGCAAATATATATATTATCAGTGAAAATAGCAAACAACATGCATCACATTGGGGAAATTGCAACCAAATATGCATATATTAGGGGAAATGCATGCATAAGTGTGTATGATTGTTTAAAGTGGACTTCTATAAAAAATGTAACTGATGCAAAAACAGGATGGAATGAATTTAAGATTGGGTAAATGAGGAAGTGACAGAAACCTAAATATACAGATTCATCCATTTATAGTTTTGCTTTTTTTGTTTTAAAGTTATCAGGTCCAAGAGCTGCAATAGACCAACACTGCCAGAGACTGTGATCAGAGCAAACATTGCTGGCCTTGATGGCATAGATAATACTGGGATAAGCAATTTTTCCCCATTCTAAAAGGTTGAAAAGTCTCTCCCAAGGCCTACTTAGTGGCAGAAAGAGTTTTTATTGGTATTTTAATAATGTATTAATTTTATATGTTTTTAATTAGGTTTATGTATTTTATGTCATTTGTATTGATGTTGTTCCCCGCCTCGATCCTGAGGGAAAGGCGGGTAAGAAATAAATAAATATATTATTATTATTATTATTATTATTATTATTAAACTATTCTGGCATTTATATAGGTGTCCTGCCTTTTGCTTTTGTTCCCGCCCATTTTCCCTTTGGCTCCACCCACCACTGGAATGCAGGGAATGGAATTCAGCCCTCAGGGCGAAGGAGTTCCAACACCCATGCCCCAAATGACAAGCAATACCATCTCAGTCCAGCCACGCACACGCCGTAACCTCCAAATGGAACATCTCTGCCAAAGGATACACACAGAGGTCTGTGTGTTACGCAGAAGTTACTGGTCGAATGGGATTTGTCCATGAAATTACAAATCGCCTTTGCCTTCTAGTCACTGCCCGAATCACAAAAAACGGCGCGTGTCATTTCCCCCCAAGGCTAAGTTCAGAGCGGAGGGGACACGAAAGCCCTCCGGCAACCCGGTGAGGCCTCTTTATAGCCTGCAGGAAGAATGGATATCCGATATCACAGCGTTCAGTTTCACATTCTTAACAGGGTGACACGGGGAGAGCTCAGGAGATTAAAGTGTCATACCTGTCTGACAAGAAAGAACGAAAACTCATTTCCCACCGATAAGTCATTCATTATTACCTTGGACAAACAACTCTCAAAGAAATTCACATCAGACAGCTCGGCATGCTAAGCAGAAGGAAATCCCCACCGGGGATGGCCTGTTGAGAGAAGTCGGTCTGCGCATTTACCACTGGACTCGGAGAAGGTGCACTTCCATTGACCTCTGCAGCTTGGCTGCTCTCCCTTCTCCGGTCAACTCTAATATCCTTCTACAGGAGTACTCCCTGTTCAGTCGTTAGTCAGAAGCAGGTCTGCCGCTGCCTCTTTCGAAATGTCCTCGGAGCAGGTTGGGCGGCACGAGTTTGAAAAAGCAGTTCGGGAGCCCAGATGGGGCATTTGTTCTGGCGCCCGTGAAAACGTAAGGCAGAACCAGCCTACCGAGCAACCCATGTGCAGGGACTGAACACTGAGAGTTGTCCTTTCCTTCCCCGCACCATTTTTGTGTAGTTCTTAAACATTGCTTCTCTGTACCCTGCTGTGGGACTGGGAGTGACTTTACAGTTGCTGTTGTGCTTCAGTTTGAGGGATTAAACTGAAAGGAGGAACAGCTGAGGCTGGGAGTGTTTGGGGAGTGGCCCTTCACGGGAGCAGGCAGAAGCCAGCTGAAGGCCAATGCAGCTGACAGCAATTCCAAATCACCACCATCCCCATAAAAGACATGCCAGAATCCAGAAGCGACGCCGGAAGGTACTAGTGTTCTTGGCCTCTTGTCTTCGTTGCTTGCATACCAGCTCCTTGATCTTGCCTGGACATATCCTGGGCTTGGACCAGACCCTGACTACTCTTTGATGCTTTCCTTCACCCAGTATTGTTTGACCCAGCTTCTGATGGATACTTCGACTTTCGACCACGGACTGTTTATTGACGTTGCCCTCCCGCTTATCGAGTTTGACGCTGGTGATTTACGACAGTTGCAGGGGTTTATTGAAATGAACGGCGGAGCTCTCCACTTGACTTCTGGGTATGAATATTTCTGACCTTCTCTTTCTCCGGATGTCTGATTTCCAAATTAGGTGCGCTTGTTTTCCAAATTTGAATCGAATTCCTTAGGCGTTCTCTGTTGTCCTTCATTGTTTTCTTGCCTCATTTTGAACTCTGGACGCAGCGGCGTACATGCGCTCTATGAAGCAGTCCCATCCGCTTCTTTGCAACTTCCCTATCTCACTCCATGTGACCAATGCATATAATAATATATAATAATAATAATAACGATTTATTTCTTACCCGCCTCTCCATAGTGATGAGGTTGCGTTTGGGCATTCTATGGCCCCACAACCTGGAATGAACACAGGAGGCGGTGGAAGGGGTTAAGGGCCGCAGTTTTATGGACTTTACAAAGAATTGCAATGGGTATCAATAGCAAACTGGATTCACTCCCCACTGTAGGTATCCTGCAAACTTAAGCTAAGAGCTAGGGGTGGGGAGGAAACCATCCTACTTTCTACTACAGGGCTGGGAAAACTTTTTCAGCACATGGGCCAAATTGGTTCTGGGCAGACGTGTTAGGGGCCATGTGCCCACAGAGGGTGGGGCTACCCAACTCCTCCTGGCCCTATGATATGATGGCCCAGCCTCAAACACATCAGCTTCAGCTTCATCTGACATTCTTAGAAGTGATCATTGGTAGCAGAAAGGAGAGGGGCTCTCAGCAGGAACTGTCCCCAGGCACGATGGTGGGACACTGACAAATACTGACAAGTTACCCCAGCACTGGCTTAGAGCAACTAAGCCAGGCCAGGAGAGTCCTTCAGGGAGTTTCACCTCCTCAAGTGCTGCACCTTGTTAAAATGTCTTTCTGCAGTCTCTGGATTCTTTTGGGTGGTGAGGGTCTAGTGAGTGAGAAGCTGGCTGGGGAATGGAACCCAGGACCTCCCTGCTCATGGAAGGAGTCCAAAGTCTGATGGAGGTCTGAAGAAGTCCCTCTGAGTCAGAGAGCAACACTAGTACCTCACAGGGATCAAGTGAACAGGGCATGGGATCCAAGACAGAGAAGCCCACTTATGATGATCCAGGAACTGGTTCTGACTCCTCAAGGTTTCGGCCACTAGAATCCTCAGTCTCTGTGGCGTCCTGGACCACTGCATGTCTCTTCCCTTCATCTCAGCTATTTTGAGTTATGCAGTGGTGAGCACACATCCCCTGTATATTCCAGATTGCAGTGCCACCATCCCTCTCCATGTCCAGAAGTAAAACAAGCCTAAGAAGACACACGAGTGTTCGAGTGTTGGATTAGGAGCACAGACACCAAAGTGATATTAATAACGTTCATTCAATAAGAACATAAGAACATAAGAAGAGTCCTGCTGGATCAGACCAAGGGTCCATCTAGTCCAGAATTCTGTTCACACAATGGCCAACCAGCTGTTGACCAGGTACGCACAAGTAGGACGTGAGAGCAATGGTACCCTCCAACCCATGTTGCCCAGCAACTAGTGTATATACGCTTACTGCCTCTGAGACTGGACTAGTAGCCATTGATTGCCTTCTCCTACAGGAATTTGTCCTACTCCCTCTTAAAACCATCACTACATCTTGTGGTAGTGAATTCCATAATTTAACTATGCTCTGTGTGAAGAAGTTCCTCCCATTATCTATCCTGAATGTCCCCCAAACAGCTACATGGGATGACCCCATTAGGCTCTAGTCTTACGAGAAAGGCAGAATAATGTCTCCTTCTCCACCTTCTCCACCTCGGGCATAATTTTGTATACCTCCATCGTATCTTCCCTTAGCCTTCATTTTTTTTCCAATCTGAACCATCCCAGCTGTCGTAACCTTCCCTTACAATGAGGATTAATAGGAGGAGGCATCATGCATGTTCACCACCCTGAGCTCTTGGGAGGAAGGATGGGGTAATTAAATATATATATTAAAAAATCGTGCCAGAATAGGAAGGAGCTGGTGAATGAAGGCACCATAAATCGACCCAAAGTTCTGCACACCCGTTTTCTTATGCATACCGCACCATTGATGTTGACTCCGTGATACTGACAGTCAAGTCTCCCCGGCAGGAAACGATTGTGTTGTTTTCACTTCAGCAGCCAAGATTTCACACTGAAGTACCTTTTACTAGAAAGGGATGCATTTTTACATTCCAGAATGTTACTGGATGAAACCCTGATGCTCTCATTAAGAGCATGGCTAGCTTTACCCTTAATTAATTTACTGACAGGCTTAAGGGGAAGGAAGGAGAGAGATAGAAGGCAGGGGAGGGAAGCAACCACATCCCATTAGCTCCGTAAACTCTTCAATACCCTTTGATGACTGCCTCTGGCCATATATATTCACTCTCCCCTGCCTCTGCTTCCACCTTTGCTCCTAGCGTCTCAACATTGAATCCTGAGCATCATGTCATCTGTAATTATTGGAGACCATTACACGGACTGGGGTAGGTGGCACTTAAAGACATTGCTCTGGCATCAGAAGGTGTCAGCAAAGGGATCAACAGTCCCTTCTGCCAAAGGGGACTTCCTGCAAAGCTCATCATGTCTTGAGATCACAGTGGAGTCTTTCTGAGTTGAGCTACTGAAAGGAAATTCTAGACAAGCGAAAGAACAGCAAGTATGAGTGTTAAACATTTGTTGTTGATCGTTGTGATGGAGATGATAGCAGCTCCAACATTGACAGAGATCTCATCAGATCACGAGAAGAGCCCTGTTGGATCAGAACGAGGTCCCATCTAGTCCAGCACACTGTTCACACAGTGGCCAATTAGCTGTCGACCAGGAAACCACAAGCAGGATATGAGTGCAAGAGCACCCTGCTAACCATGTTCCCCAGCAACTGAAGTACATAGGCTTACTGCCTCTGATACTGGAGGTAGCACATAGCTGTCAGGACAAGTAGCCCTCTGTAGCCTTCTCCTCCAGGAATTTGTCCATCCCACTTTTAAAGCCAACCAAATTGGTGGCCATCACTACATCTTGTGGTAACAGGATCCATAGTTTAACTATGTGCTGTATGAAGAAGAACTTCCTTTTTTCTGCCCTTGATCTCCTACCAACCAGCTTCATGGGATCACCCCAGGTTCTGATATTATGGGCAAGGGAAAATGGAAAAGGTTCATTGGTGGAACAACCTCCATATCTATTGGCCTGCCATTCCATTGTGGCCAAGGCAGGAAGTGAGGACAGTGTTCCTTCATCCCTCTTACTGACTACAATGCCAGGGTGGAGTCACCCATGACAGGTTGGTAGTGACTGATGAAACCCATGATGTGCCATATAGGGAATGTTGGGTGGGCTGCTGTTCTGAGAGGGCAGGAGGCAGAGCTATTCTAGCATAGCCTGTGCAAGGCCAGTTCCAATTGGATGCTGTTTCCCACTCTTCCAGGCATTGGCATAGCATCCTGTCTCCCTTCCCACCTGTGAAGGGAGTCAGGGCAAGAGTAACAGGCGGGACCGGCCCCAATGTTGAGATCCACCTTGATGCTCTCAACACCCATCATCTATCCCATTCCAGCCTGCAGGGCAAGACAGGAGAGCTGTCCAGTACTGGAAAGGCCCAATACAACATGAGCTGTCCAAGAGCAAAGTCTATGGAGGCTGTTGCATCAACAGCATCTAGCAACTGAGGGCTCATATCCTCATCATAGTTGTTCACTTTCCCCGAAGTCCTAGTGGGGCTTTGATTCTGGCCGGGCTTTTCATCAGTGTTCATGGAATGCCTCAAACTGCCAAATGAGCCCTGTGTTGTCAGGACTAAGGTTATATCTGGGCTCATTGACATCTCAGTTCTTGAGGACCTAGTAGTGGTTGTGTGAATCCAGAGTCAGGGATAACTCCAGTTGTTGTCATATTAGTTCCCCAAATTTTGCAGTTTCCCTGGGTGGGATATTGTCTTGGGATATGGTCTCATGGCTTCCTTCTGGGTGTTTTCCCCCCTGGCCCAGGTTTATAGTTGAGTCTGTGATTGGATACTCCTCTAGTTGTGAGATCTCATCCAGTACTATCTCTGAGTGCTGACATGTCCTAACAGTCCAGCATTGGGATGGGGATAATAAAGCTTCTTGCCCTCTGGTGACCCCTGTCATCAAGAAACAACCCTCCTCCTGTCTACTTGGTCTTTTCATAGCCTAGTTTCCATTTTGTTATTCTGCTGACATATTTTTTTTTTTAGCCTGTTCAGTTCACAGAGAGTTCCGAGTAGTTTGCTATTTAAATAAAACATCAAAATGAAAACCACAAAGACCCATCCTCAAATGATACAACATCACACAACTCCTGTGTTACACTGTTTGTCTTGATCTCTTGGACTTTAAAATACATATCAGTGTACTGTACTTTACACCACTCATAACTTTTCCACACGTGTGTGTGTGGGTGTGTGGGTGGGTGGGTGTGTTCAAGAATATCATACTTTGGGGATCACACCTAGCAAAGCAATAAACCTTTCCATTTTTTTAATTTCACTCACAAAACTGCAGCTTCAGGGTAAATTTGCAACCTCGTGTCCCATTCTCAGATTCCAGGGCCATGTTGTCTGTTTAGTTGCACCTGAAGTTCTCCAATTAAAAATATATTTCCTTTGTTGGGCTTACATCACCCATGAGATACAAAGAATACCACAGTCTGCCGTATCAGGTAACTTACAAGCAGCTAATGCGTTTTCCTTTAGACACACACACACACACACCCAAAAAATCTGCTCAGACAAAAAGCATATCAGGCCAATAGAAATATATACCATCAAGATTTGAGCCATTCTTGGAAATGTGTGTGTGTGCAAAATGGGTGCACCTATTTGTTTTCTGGCCCAGCATCATTTCCACCATTTTGGTGGAAGCTGGGAACATCAGGGTTTCTTAATAACAGGAACATGACGTGGCCTTGTTCCGTTGTCCCATCTAGCTCAGGATTGTGTACACCAGGGCTAGGCAACATGGTGCTCTCCAGATGTTTTGGACCACAACTGCTGCAATTCCTGACCATTGGCCGTGTTGGCTGTGACTGATGGGAGTTCTAATCCATACCAGGTTGCCTAACCCTGATCAACATACTGACTGGCCGCAGCATTCTGGGGTCTCAGAGCTGGGTCTTTTCCAGACATTCCCCATCCCTCCATATGATGGAGACTAGGGATGTGCACTGACCCCCCGGATCGGATCGGATAGCGGATCGGAATCGGACCTGGGGGGTCGGATCGGATCGGATCGGATCGGAGGCTGGTCGGATCGGATCGGACCAGATGTCCGATCCGGATCGGACGCCATTTTGAATGCTTTTTCCCATAGCCAAGTATTGTTTTACAAAAACGCCTATAACTTTTTCATTTTTAAAGATAGAAGGATGAAACTTGGGCACATTGTAGACTGGTTAGGGGTAGTTATCTGTGATAAATTTCAGAAAGATTGGAGCATGCATTTTGTGGCAATTAATTTTTTAATAAATACCCAGGAATGCCTATAACTTTGTCATTTTTAAAGTTACACACATGAAACTTTGCCACATTGTAGGGGGTACCTTGGGACCTATGTGTGTGAAATTTCAGAAACGTAGGTGCTTGTCTTGTGTGGCAATTAATTTTTAGAAAAATGGGTAGTAGTGGGGTAAATACAGTTACGCCTCCCATTTTTTTATTTTTGAAGATACAAACAGGAAACTTGGGCACATTACAGGTACCACTTGCCTTGATATGTGTGTGAAATTTCAGAAACATTGGAGCTTTCCTTGTGTGGCAATTAATTTTTGAAACAATGAGGAAAGAAACACCTATAACTTTGTCATTTTTAAAGTTACACACATGAAACTTTGCCACATTGTAGGTGGTACCTTGGGACCCATGTGTGTGAAATTTCGGAAACGTAGGTGCTTGCCTTGTGTGGCAATTAATTTTTTAATAAATACCCAGGAATGCCTATAACTTTGTCATTTTTAAAGTTACACACATGAAACTTTGCCACATTGTAGGCGGTACCTTGGGACCTATGTGTGTGAAATTTCGGAAACGTAGGTGCTTGCCTTGTGTGGCAATTAATTTTAGAAAAATGGGTAGTGGTGGGGTAAATACAGTTACGCCTCCCACTTTTTTATTTTTGAAGATACAAACAGGAAACATGGGCACATTACAGGGAACACTTGGCTTGATATGTGTGTAAAATTTCAGACAGCTGGGTCCAGGCATGTGGTGGCAAGGTATTTTTGAAACAATGAGGAAAGAAACGCCTATAACTTTTTTATTTTAAAAGTTAGAAGTCTGAACATTGCTCACTTTGTAGATGGGTTAGGGGTAGATATGTGTCAGAAATTTCAGAATTATAGGTCCAGGCATTTGATGGCTATGGAATTTTTAAATTACATGTTTCAAAAAAATTTCTACAGAGGCCAGGTCTTCCCCTCCCGCTTCCCGCGAAGAAAAGGAAACACTCTCTCGTCTCGATCCCTTTGATCCTTGCTACTAGTATCCATTACAGGGCTCGTGTTTCCTTTCCTACTTTCACTTTTCAAGCAGAACGGCTGAGCCTAGCTGAGTTTTGCAGCCATGCGTGCAAGGAAGGATCACTCTGGTCTCGATCCCTTTGATCCTTGGTAGTATCCATTACAGGGCTCGTGTCTGCTTGAGTACAAAGTGAAAAGTGAAAGTAGGAAAGGAAACACGAGCCCTGTAATGGATACTACTAGCAAGGATCAAAGGGATCGAGACGAGAGAGTGTTTCCTTTTCTTCGCGGGAAGCGGGAGGGGAAGACCTGGCCTCTGTAGAAATTTTTTTGAAACATGTAATTTAAAAATTCCATAGCCATCAAATGCCTGGACCTATAATTCTGAAATTTCTGACACATATCTACCCCTAACCCATCTACAAAGTGAGCAATGTTCAGACTTCTAACTTTTAAAATAAAAAAGTTATAGGCGTTTCTTTCCTCATTGTTTCAAAAATACCTTGCCACCACATGCCTGGACCCAGCTGTCTGAAATTTTACACACATATCAAGCCAAGTGGTACCTGTAATGTGCCCATGTTTCCTGTTTGTATCTTCAAAAATAAAAAAGTGGGAGGCGTAACTGTATTTACCCCACCACTACCCATTTTTCTAAAAATTAATTGCCACACAAGACAAGCACCTACGTTTCTGAAATTTCACACACATGGGTCCCAAGGTACCACCTACAATGTGGCAAAGTTTCATGTGTGTAACTTTAAAAATGACAAAGTTATAGGTGTTTCTTTCCTCATTGTTTCAAAAATTAATTGCCACACAAGGAAAGCTCCAATGTTTCTGAAATTTCACACACATATCAAGGCAAGTGGTACCTGTAATGTGCCCAAGTTTCCTGTTTGTATCTTCAAAAATAAAAAAATGGGAGGCGTAACTGTATTTACCCCACTACTACCCATTTTTCTAAAAATTAATTGCCACACAAGACAAGCACCTACGTTTCTGAAATTTCACACACATAGGTCCCAAGGTACCCCCTACAATGTGGCAAAGTTTCATGTGTGTAACTTTAAAAATGACAAAGTTATAGGCATTCCTGGGTATTTATTAAAAAATTAATTGCCACAAAATGCATGCACCAATCTTTCTGAAATTTCTCACAGATAACTACCCCTAACCAGTCTACAATGTGCCCAAGTTTCATCCTTCTATCTTTAAAAATGAAAAAGTTATAGGCGTTTTTGTAAAACAATACTTGGCTATGGGAAAAAGCATTCAAAATGGCGTCCGATCCGGATCGGACCTCATCGGATCGGATCGGATCGGATCGGAGGTTGTCCGGATCGGATCGGATCGGATCGGATTTTCCCGATTTTGGGTCGGATCGGATTCGGATCGTGGATCGGATCCGATCCGATGCACACCCCTAATGGAGACCGACCTAGTACTTTCCCCATGCAAAGCCAAGGCTCTACCATTACGTTCCATCCCTTCCCTACTATAGCACCACTCCATTCCGCAGCACTTTCCCCATCCCTTGTGGCTAACATACTCTCCCTCTCTCAAAAGACTAGAACCTGGGGTCATCCCATGAAGCTGATTGGTGGTTCAGGACAAATAAAAGGAAGTCCTTCTTCACATAGCGCATAGTTGAATTATGGAATTCACTTCCACAAGATTTAGTGCTGGCCACCAATTTGGATGGCTTTAAAAGGGGGTTGGAAAAATTCCTGGAGGAGAAGGCTTTCAAGGGCTACTAGTCCTGATGGCTATGTGCTACCTCCGGTAACACAGGCAGTAAGCCTATCCTCATCAAGTTGCTGGGGAATATGGGTGGGAGGGTGCTGTTGCACCATGCCCTGCTTTGTTGGTCCCTGGTCAACAGCTGGTTGGCCACTGTGTGAACAAAGTGCTGGCCTAGATGGACCCTTGATCTGATTCAGCATGGCACTTACGTTCTTATATTCTTATACTTCAAGCTTGCGCACAAAATGCCCCCCTGGGTTGTTTACTAACGTGGTGGCCAGTCTTCCTTTGGAACATACTGGAGGAGGGACCATAACTCGATGGGAGGGCACACGTTTTGTAGGTGGAAAGCCCCAGGTTCAATCCCAAGCATCTCTGCAGAGATCTGGAAAAGACCCCAGAGACTTACCAGACAAATTTTCTGCCATAGCACAAGGATGGGAGAATGAGTGTTCAAAATTGCTGGGATTTTGTGAACAACATCTTGCAGCTCGTCTTGTGTCTGATTGCTGTCCACATTTGTGATCGCTGCTTGCTCTGAGTGAATGGGAAACCTCTGCAAATTAAACAGAAGTTTTGCAAATTTGCGCATATTTCCTAATTTACGAAACTTTCCACCATGGACCAAAGAGGGGCTGATTCAGACCATAAAGGAAATTTGCGCAAATTTGGACATTCATGCAAATTGAACTGGGAATCAGGAAAAAGACAGACTTAAGCATATGTGCGATTATTTCTGAATATTTCTGGTAGACATGTACTCCTGCTCACATTCGGAGCTTTGGATACAGTATGCTTTTTTTACGGCCATAAATGTTTTACACCCAAAATTGAAAATCTCATGCATCTCTTTAAGGAACTTTGTTAGGGTTGACATACTGAGAATTTAGTTTAGCTGATGTGGACTACACAATTGATCCCAGTGGTCAACAGACCTCAACCACTTACCTCAACATCTAGGAGAACGAAGAGAATTTAGGAAGAGAAGCATCCATGGTCTTCTCCACCGCATTCCGGTGTTCCTTTCTAGATGTTCATCTGGATTTTAATGGCAACAAGTGGCTCAAGGAAACATGCTCAAGACCAAAAAGCTTTTTTTAAAAAAAAAAATTAAATAAAACCTCCTATTTCAAGAGCAGAAAGCTTTCATCTTAGGCAAACAGACCCCAAAATGCCGAGCCCGTCATAACGATCCGTACGTCCTGTTTTTTTCCCCATAATTAACTTCCACGGACATGTGATGTGCTTAGCTTTATTATTATTATTATTATTATTATTATTATTATTATTATCTTGTTCCCCACATCCCGCGATATAGGAAGGAGAGATGTGATGCGCTTTGATGTCCTACCCAAATATTTGAAAACCAACAGCATTGTGATCGCAGTGAATACCTCGAGAAAGTGACAGCCCCAGGCAAACATCAAGAGAGAAGAATTATAATGTGAGGTAGCAAAATAATTGGAGCTGTGAATAGCTCTTTGTCTACGCATGACAGCAGGGAGGATTTAAAGGTCCCTCCTTGCTCTAACTTGCTCATAGGGCCTTCTTCTTAAAACTCCTGTATTAGAGCATTGTGGGAAACAGGCATAGTGCCAGAAATGTTGGCCAAAGTAGGTAGACCACAGAGAAACAAAAAAGCCTCATAAAGGGGCTAGGTTATAGGAAATTATAACAAGAGGAGATGTAGCTCAGTGGTAGAGAACATGCTCTGCATGCTGAAGGTCCCAGGTTCAATCCCCGGCAACTCCATATAGGGCTAGAAATATTCCTGCTTAAAACTCCAGCGAGCTGCCGCTGCCAGTCAGTGTTGGCAATATTGGACAAGATGGACCAAAGGTCTGACAGTTTAAGGCAGCTCCTTGTGTTCTTATGAAATCTGTGGCCAACCACCTTCAACCCCAGACAGCATGGCCAATGATTGGGGATTATGGGAGCTGTAGTCCAGCAGCATGTGGAGAGAGACTCGTTCCACAGCCCTGGTCTAAAGACATGTGATGTGGAATATTTCAATGGGGCATGGTGTGGGGCAAAGGTGGCCCTCCTGGGATCCCGATACAACCCTCAGGGGTTCCGTGGAAGGTTCAATCCCTTTCCCCTGAGCCCAGCCTTTCCCCCACCCACCCACCCACCCACCAGTCATCCCCCATTCTAAAAGACTGAACTGGTATTCTGGGTATTTTTTGCCCTGTCCCTTTTCCCTCCACAGCCCCTCATAGCTTATCCAAAAGTGAATTTGCTGCTCAGGGTGAAAGAGGCTCGACACCCTGAGGGTCAGACAGAGATGGGCCTTTTGAGTTCTCAGCTCAGAGGATCCAGGTGACAGACAGCAGCTTTCTAAGGCCTCGTAGAACAACTTGTTGATCTCAGGCACTCACCTGT
Source organism: Anniella stebbinsi (assembly GCA_029215795.1). Taxonomy (NCBI): domain Eukaryota; kingdom Metazoa; phylum Chordata; class Lepidosauria; order Squamata; family Anniellidae; genus Anniella; species Anniella stebbinsi. Next base: position 18,072,126 of record JARDYH010000010.1, read on the forward strand.
GTGAGGTTTTAGGCAACTCATAGTTCCTAAAGTGCTGAGGCAGCATAGAAAAAGAGGAATCTGCTGGCCTGGACTGACTGTTCTACAGCACCACCAGGGCAGATGGTCAGAGAGTGTACTGCATCCAAATCCCTGAGGAGCTCTTGGAGTCTTAGGAAGGATGCGAACATGCTGTTTCAAACTCTTTAGGGAGCGTCAAATGGCCCCTTCACCCCACCTCCTCGTTCTGTCAAATATGGTTTTCTAAGCCGAATCTGAGATGTTTATCCATCCCCAGTTCATTTGGACTGGATGTTGCAGCAGCCGCAGCAGCAGCAAAAAGAATAAGGTTTGTGGAGTTTAAATGCCTCAGACACTCCCCGTAGTTTATTCTTCCTTAGAAGCAATTCATTTCATTGTAACGTGTTCATAAAAGACCATCAGTGTTCCATTATCATGAGGAACATCCAGGCCTGTGCATTAGACAAGGGGAAGGATTCACGGCATGGATTCATTGCGAAGCCGCCTCATTGCCATGCTTGCGATTTTAATCTCATCAACTGCCTCGACGATGATCCAGAGGATCCTGGGCCAGCGTCAAAGGTTGGCATGGTTGGATGTTTGCCAAGGGCCCACTTCCCAGCAGAGGGCTCCCTACCAAGAACACCCTGGACCTGCTCATCCTCTTCACCATTGCAACCTGCTGGCTCACCTGCCTCTCTCTCTCCCTCTGGACCATGCAGTGGTAGCGGTGGAAAGGCGGAACAGTAGATGCCACCACCATCTTGCCCACCAACTCTCTGACCAGCTAGCAAGTAGGAGATAACAATGAGGAGAAAGAGAATGAAGAGAAATAGCATCTGGTGACAAACAATGACTGTATGGGCCCTCAAAATCTGCAGCCAGCACTGGACTGATGTTTGGGTTTATTCCTAGATTTGGTGCTGAACATGCTTTGGCGGACATGCTTTGACACCGGCCCAGGATCCTCTGAATCATCATCAAAGCAGTTGGTGAGATTAAAATCACAAGCACAGCAATGAGGCAGCTTTGTGATGAACCCATCCCTTGAATACTTCCTCTCGTCTAATGCACAGGCCTGGATGCTCCTCAGGATAATTAAACACTAATGTTCTTTTATGAACACATTGCAATGAAATGAATGCTTTGGTGACAATTCCAGCCCTGTCCCCAAACCACAATGCTCCTTCATGTCTTGAAACAAAACAAAGACCCTCCGTTCTACTAAGCAGCAAGTTTCGTTTCTACGATGTAACACATTCAAATCGGCACACGACTGTTCCGCTGCATGCAGAGAACTGGTGTTTGCTATACAATGCTATCATATCTATTGATTTTAGTTTGGTTCCCACTGTGAAATGTTTAAACATGGAGAGATGATTTCTCGGGCATTTGGGATATTATTATTTTTTCTACCGGGTTGATTCAGACCTGCATGGACATGCAGCCACGCGTATCTACATATCTCAGAACGATGGGACAGACGAGTGAGCAAGGACTATCATGATTAATTGTCACATTAGCATTCTGGTGCCGAGATGTTTTGCCGTACACACTGCTTGTTGCTAGGGCTATGATCACAGCTTCCGAACTGCCTTATTAACGAATATGAGTCCGCGGTATTGGTCTCTGATTTAAGAGGGATTACGCCATACCAGAACTCGGGGATCAAATCTCTGCAATTAAATGCCAGCATTGCCTAATTTAAAGAATAAACCCCTAACGACGTGTGAGATGCTCTGCCATTTCAGAGCGGCGTATACCCGCTTTACGATTTGGGAACAACTTTCATTGATATGCAGAGATCTGCACACCTCCCTGGAACTGTGGAGGGCTTTTATTTATGTCATAGATGGGGCAGCAGTCCGAGGAACCCATCTCAGGGTGAAGATCACTGAGTTTTCATCTGCTCACTCACCCCTGGACTTCAGCTCATTTCCCTGCAAGCTGGGCCAACTTGATCTGCATTGAGTCAGGCCAATTCATGGATTTTCCACAGTTTTTTTTTAAAATCATTATTCACGTAAAAAGAAGTTTGCACAAATTGTAACTGCCATTAGCAGTTGCTAATTAAGCAAATTGCAAGCGAGATTTGTGCAAATGTATTTAGATAGATAGATAGATAGATAGATAGATAGATAGATAGATAGATAGATGATAGATAGATAGATAGATAGATAGATAGATAGATAGATAGATAGATTAAAAAGCCACATAGAAAAGTTCCCAGTTTTGGGGGAAAGCTACCTGGCTCGACCTGTAGATGTGAGCCAAGATGTGAGCCCAAAAGTGCCGGATTTCACAGTGACGGACATCCCTAAGCAACAGCAACTAAAATAGTGTCATGGCTTTTGCACTTTTGGAAAGTCAGCCTTAACTCAAACCTGCTGTGACAAGGTTACAGCAGGTTTGAGTTAAGGCTGACTTTCCAACCAGGTATGCTCTATGTGTTTTGGATTTCAACTCCCATCAGCCCCAGGAAGCATCACCAATAGTCTGGAATCCTGGGAGTTGAAGCCCAAAACATCTGGAAGGTCCAGATTGGCGTAGAGTGCTTTAAGGCAATCCCGAGCCAGGAGTTTGAACTTGACAAAGGGGTATTGACAGTGCAAAGCTAAAGGTGTCCCCTCAGAAGTAAGCACTCTAGAGTCCAATGGGAGTTACTCCCAGGAAAGTGTGCTTTATTTACTTATTTATTTATTTAGCACAATCAATGTACATGGTGCCGTACATAGTAAAACAATAAAACAGCAACGCCCTGCCACGTAGGCTTACATTCTGATAAAATCACAATGAAATTATAAAAGGAAGGCAATGCACTAAACAGGCACAGGGGCCGATAAAACTAGCAGTATAAAAGTAAAATCATGCATGGGATGGCGTGCTTCGTAGCCTAGGATATTCTGGCTTTCTCTACTTCTATAGATGCTAATTATTAAATGACAGCTTTTCAATACAAGATCATGCTGGAATATTCTGTATGGGGGGTGATCTGAGAAGGGGGCAGAGGGCGCACTTGCTCCCCACCCCCCAGGTAAGCATGAAATCATCTAGACCAGTGTGTTACTTTGTGGACTGCTATAGCAAACTTCAGCTATGGGAGGTATAGCAATATAATCAATGATATGAATTGTCTGGAAAAAGAACAAAGGAGGCAGACTGCAGTTTTTTTGGAGACAGACAAAGAAAGCTGAGCTGAATTGGGGGGTGTAAACTAACATCATCACCCCCTCTCTGCTGTCTTCCCGTTGGCCAGCAAAAACCATTTTATCTGACGGGCCTTTGGGGTGTAAATGGGTCTGCTGAACTGAACGCTGTTTTAATCTGTTGGTGTATTTTTTAATTCTTTTCAATTGCGTTTCCATGCATCTGCTCATTGTTGTTTTTTATCAGTGACCGTAAGCTGCCTTGAGTCCATGCTGGGAGTTATAGGTAGGCTGACCGTATGAAAAGGAGGACAGGTCTCATGTAACTTTAACAGTTGTAGAGAAAAGGGAATTTCAGCCAAGGTCATTTCTATGCAATTAGTTCCTGGTGAAATCCCCTCTTCATCACAACAGTTAAAGTTGCAGGCACTATACTAGAGTGACCCTATACAAAAGAAGGCAGGGCCCCTGCAACTTTAACTGTTGTGATGAAGAGGAGATTTCACCAGGAACTAGTTGCATACAAATGACACTGGCTGAAATTCCCTTTTCTCCATAACTGTTAAAATTACATGAGCCCTGTCCTCCTTTTCATACGGTCAGCCTAGTTATAGGACTTTTTTTCCTCCTGTCTAAACCTGCATATGATTGTGCCTAGAGCAATCCTGAAGGGCTGAAAAGACTGACTTGGAGTAGAGTGACCAACTATCAGGATTTTCCTGGATTTGTCCTGGTTTTTGTTCTATCCTGGGTGTCAGGGGGGACTTTCTATAACTTTCTTTAATGTCCTGGAATGACATACTTTCCCCTTTCAGACCGCCATTAGTGTGGCAGGCGGGAATGCCATGCTTTCCAGAGGCCCCATTGGAGCAGTGGGGGGCAGGAATCACCCATTTCCCCTCCTCCTCTCCTTTCCCCTCCTCCTTGGAGGGGAGGAGGGGAAAGTGCACTTTCTGGGGCTTCTGGAAAACATGTCATTCACCACTGCCTTGCTAATGGGAATGACATTCTTTCCAGAGGTCCTGGACAGTATGCTTCCTCCCTCCACACACTGGGTGTCCCCTTTTTTGGTTTCAAAAATATGGTCACCCTAAAATATAGCATGCAGGAAGAATGAGAAGCAAAACCAAAACCCCTTTGTCATTCCTCCCACCAAGTATGGCAGGGCTTAGGATACATGGTGGGCACCAAGGTCAGAGCCCTCCATCTATCCCATATGATTGTGTTCTGAATCAGTAAAGGCTGATATAAAGGCGATAACAATGAGAGAGGAGATTCAAAATGGCGGGTGCTACTCACAGCAAAACGTTCAGAGGACCCTTCCTGAACTGTGATTTTAATGTGATATAAATTACCTTCTCTTCATTTTTTTTTTTAAAACAGAATTTAATAAGGTTTACTGGCATCTACCTGGCAACTTCTTCTTCATCTCAACTTTTCAGAAGGTTTTCAACACATAAAAGGTCTTTTAGTTCAAAGGAAAAGAAAGAAAGATTTCTTCTTCTTTTCTGGGAAATGCTAGATATGAATAGAATAGATTTTTCTCCAAAAAAATGTTTTAAAGAAACCCAAAACCTTCAGACATTAGGCTGCTTTGAACAACCGAGAAGTCAAATGCTGTATCAGAGTCACAAGGAATTGTCTGATGTTGTCATTTGCGTCTAATGCAGTTTTTAGAACAATCGGACACTCTTTTAAAGCTTCAAGTGCTCCAGAGTTGGCAGAACTAGTCAGAGATTATAATTAGGACTATGAGGTATGAGGGATCCCTCATAATCCCAAAAGATTACTCAAAGAGGTCAGTCGAGACAGAATACAATGGCTTTAAGGACAGATCCTACTTGGTGATAGATCTACAAGTCTTTGCCAAGTTTTTTGGACTTCAACAGTTCATATATGGGCAGTGGACCTTGAAATTTCTCTCAAGCCAGGCAACACAATTTTGGTATTGTTGCTCAAAATGGCCTAAGGTGAGGCAGATCACAATACCAGGTTGGGGAAGACAGCTTCAGGGCAAGTTGGGGAAACGATGGACAAAATCCAACAAAAATCCTACATAGAGTAGAAAACCAAAAGGAGGAGAGCATCCAACTCAGGCCAAAAAATTCTGAGAAGCCGGTTCTCAGAATTCTAAAATATTTTATTTCCAAGCCCAACACATTTTGGCCTATGTTGTTTTTTAAGGCCTTCTTCGGGGGGTTGATAAGAGATGTCTGCAGAAATACTCTTAACGGGACTGAGGACTCAGTCACCAGTAATTATTGTAGGAGACTATCATGTTGTTAAGAGTACTTCTGCAGACATCCCTTATCAACCCCCTGAAGAAGGCCTTAAAAAACAACATAGGCCGAAATGCGTTGGCTTGGATTTCAGTGGGTTTACTGTAAGTAGTACTTAGGGTAACCAGATAAAATCCAGGTCAGGGTTCATGTAACTTTAACAGTTGTAGAGAAAAGGGAATTTCATCCAGTGTCGTTTGTATGCAATTAGTTCCTGGTGTAATTCCCTCTTCATCACAACAGTTAAAGTTGCAGGGGCCCTGCCTTCTTTTGTATATGGTCACTCCAGTATAGTGCCTGCAACTTTAATTGTTGTGATGAAGAGGGAATATCACCAGGAACTAATTGCATACAAATGATACTGGCTGAAATTCCCTTTTCTCTACAACTGTTAAAGTTACATGAGCCCTGTCCTCCTTTTCATATGGTCACCCTAGTAGTACTGCTGTTGGAGTTTTTCCAATGGATATATAGCTAAAGCAAATAAATACAAATAAAAGGGATGTCCACAGGAAAATCAAGGTGGGAAGAAGGCAGATCTCCAGATGTTTTGGACTTTGACTCCAAGAAGCCTCCTGGTGGAACCAAGTGAGTCTCCACAGGCTGGATGTCAAAAGTTGGCAGGCGAGACTAGGCCTGCAGATTAGATATTCTACTTCCTTCCCTTACAAAAAGACTAAACATGGCTCATAACCTTGTCCACAGTATCTTAGGGCAGAATCCTATGCAAGTTTAGATGGGGGGAGTCCTGCAACTCCCAGCATTCCCCAGCCATCCATGGGAGTTGTAGTGTGGTGTCTATCTAAATATGCATAGAATTGTGTCCAGAAGTTCTGTAAAGGGAGGGTCATTCTCTGAGTTCCTTTCCTCTCTCTGTACTTCCCCCCGCATTTTCTCCTTTATTGGAACACTAGTGATTTGTGGAAATAACTCAATTTATCATCCATCCACATTAAGGATCGATCCTGTCTTTTTTCCTCACTATCTCAGCCGGAATAACCCAATTTAAAGTATACTTGCATTTCAAAGGGGAAAAAAGCCACACAGACCCACAAGAAATCTGTACCTGTTTATTTGTTTATTTGTTTAAAAAAAATGCTGGAAGACAAAGAAAATGTGATTTTTTGGGGGGCCACAATTATTTATAGCTCTGTTAACTTTCTCCCAAGCATTGATTTGATTTAGTAAGGCTATTGTTCGTTTCCCCTTGGTTTTCCTTCTTCTTTTGGGGGTGGGGTGGGGTTGTAGGAGGGATGGGAAAACAATAATAATGGCTTTGAAAATAAGGGTTCAGGGTGCTTCTGCAGCAGTGGCTTTAGTATCTCTTTTCTGTGTATCTCTCTTTCCCTGCCTTTGTTCACCAGGAATGGGCCATGCCACTAGTCCTCATGACTGGATTCCGCTGGCTTGACCAAAAATCTTGGAAGCTGTTCCTGGGTTAATTCTTGCTAAGACGCTGCTTCGCTCACTTATATTATCGATATCCACCTTAACATTGCATCTTTTATTCCACCCACCCACGATCAATCTAAATTATATGTCATCTGCAGCGCAAGAAGTACTTCACTGTGCTTGGTACAGACAGAAACACTCTGTAGAAAATGAAATCCCCGGAAAAGAACGGTGGAGCAAGGAGGTCTCCAGATGGAACACATTGTTCAGGAAGCAGAGCTGATCTTTACAAATTGCAAATATAGGGAAAAAGTCTCCCCAAAGACCAGTTATTATTTTCTAATCGTAGGGGGGAAAGACTGCCTATTATTTTCTAATGATAAGGGGGAAGACTGTCCTGATTCATCTTACCTCCCAAACAGCTTATCACAATGTCGCAGCTTGGAGAAGCCAAAAACTCAATTATTTACAAAGAAGGAAAGAGGGTGGGGGGAATCTCCCTTGGAAAGGCCAGCCACACTGATGCATAAAATTCATTGGATTAATTCCAGGCACTGCTGCTGTGGAAGTGTTAAACTTTTTAAGGATGTCATCTGGGAGGAGTTTTACATGTGGATGGGTGTTTCTTAATCCAATGAATGGATGAGTCTATTTCTGGTCTGTGTCAGCTTTGTGTATTCATGTGCATTTCTTAAGACTCAGACACACATGTGTAGAAATACACATTCAAATGCTTACGTTTGAACATATTTTCCCACAAACCGCACATTGGCAAACACATTTTATCTAAACCAGGGATGGGGAATGTTGGGCTACAACTTCCATGTTCCCTCACCGTGGGCTAGGCTGGCTAAGGCTAATGGGAGCTGTAGGCCAGAACATCTGGAGGATCTCAAGTTGCCCACCTCTGATTTAAATGTATGCATTTACGAAGGCATTTTATCCGAAAATGTGCATCAAAACTTCACGTAGGGATGGCTTTTGAGCTGAGGACTGCATCGCAAAATGTGGAGGAGAGCGAAATCCAAAGAATGTTTACGTCATGATCTGCACATTAGTCTGGGACATGTGAATCAAGTCAGATTGTCTCAGATTTCTCAAAGATCTAATTCCTTAAAAGTCTCCAATTGGAGTACAAATGGATTCCTTCTGCTATATTCTTTCCACACAGAAGATCCAACTAAACGAGACATCTGTTTATTTTTCTATTCTATTCGCATCCCATTATGAGAAGAAACATTGTCTCCCAAAGCAGCTCACAGCATGATGATCATCAACGTCAACATCATCAGGAGTAACAGTAGCGGCAGCAGCAATAATAACAAAGACCAAGACCACACGTGCACAAGGCAGGGAAACTGGAGGGAAATGTGGGCAGAGAAGGGGCTGTAGCTTCCCTCCCACTCCAGTCTTGATCCAGACCAAAGCACCATTTGTGTGATTCAAATAGTGGCAATATGAACTGCAGGCATGGGAGGAGTGACAACCCAGATCATGACCTCATCTTGGTGGTGGGAGGTTTAAAGTCCACCTACCAACCACACACTAGGATCATGATCCGTATCAGCCCCTCTGCACGGCTTCCTACACCGTTAAAGTAACATGTCCTTCAGCCCTCCCTCTGCCCTATTCTGTGCAATTATAACGCGGACGGACCTCTTGTTCCACCGACTGCAAAAACAACAGTTACGAGCCTCCTTCAAGGAAGGATCTCCTGACGAACATTAAAACCGCTTCTTGGCATCGCCGAGAGGAGCCCTTCTGTGAGATAAGACATGTAAGCAGTCAAACAGCATCAGTTGTGGAAACTACACCGAGGTCAATAGAAAGATAGTGGAGGGATGCGCTTGACCATTGGGGACTTAATTTAGTTCATTATATGGCACAATTTGCTGATCCCTCTCTTCCGTAATTACACGACTCTCCCCAACACTCAAGCCAGCATCGCTGAAGCTGGCTGTGGAGCTGCTGTAAACTCTTAGCTATAATTATCCTGTTATTCAAAGTCCTTGTTTTCCCCATTATCGTGAGAGTGGAGTCTGAATCGCTGGAAATGCTCTCAAAGAACTCCTTCTACTCTGCATAGAAATTCTCCCCCCCCCCCCGCCCATCCCTGGGCCAGTTCGCACATGCGTCTTGAGCAATTGGCAGCAGCTGGATCAAACGGTGGTGGATCAAGCAAGGGGAGAAGGTCTGAGTCTGTAGCTTGGGGGTAGAGCACAGGCTTTGTATGCAAAAGGGTCATGGTTCAATCCCCAGCATCTCCAGGCATGGCTGGGAAAGACTCATATATGAAATGCTGGTGAGCTGCTACCAGTCAGTGTAGACTGGGGTGCTTTGGCCTACATCTCCCATGATCCTCACCATTGGCTCTACCCTGTGGTAGACAATACAGAGCTTGGTGGGACAATGGCCTATGCATTCCAGTCTATGTATCAGTGGGTGCCAAGTTCCCTGCTTCAGGAAGTCTTTGTGTTAGAGTGTGGAACTTTATAGGAACTGTTGCTTCAGCGATGATGCAGCTCAGAAGGATTGCTTATTTAGGAGCGGGAGGTTCAACCCACGTTCTGGTTCTCTACCAGACCTTGAACCAGGCAGGTGCTTGCATGCCCTTTTTGGTTCTCCCCAGGACATGATCCAGGCAGATCCTGACATCCACTTTATCCTGATGTGTAGCTAGGTGAACATTTCACCAGAAACTCCTCTCAAGCACGACAACTCCTCTGTTCCTGTTCCACTAGAAAGGGGAATCTGAGGGACAGCAGCAACTGCCATGGAGTTCTCTGGCCCTGTGGCTGTCATCTCTGGGTTTGGACTCCTCAGGGTCACTGGAGATATGGGAGTCTGCTGGGGGCTCATCCTGCTCCCTCTGCTCATCCTCCATGGAGACCCATATGAGGAAATGTTTCATCATGTTGTTCCCCGCCTCGATCATCGGAGAGAGAGGCGGGTAAGAAATAAATATATTATCATCATCATCATCATCTTCATCATGGATTGTTTAGCATAGAAAAGCGGTGAAAATTATGTATGGTGTGAAGGAAGTGGCTAGGGAGATATTTTTCTCCCTCTCTCATAATGCTAGAACCCAAATGGGTCATCCCATGAAGCTGATTGGTGGGAGATTCAGGACAGGTAAAAGGAAGGCCTTCTTCACACAGCAGATAGTTACAGCTATGGAATTCACTTCAACAAAGTGTAGTGACGGCCACCTACCTGGATGGCCTTAAAAGGGGTTGGACAAATCCCTGGAGGATAAAATGGGTACTAGTCCTGCTGGCTACATGTTTCCTCCAGTATCAGAGGCAGTATGCCTATGTACATCAGTTCCCAGGGAACATGGGTGGGAGAGTACTGCTGCACTTATGTCTACTTGTGGGTTTCCCATGGGCAGCTGGTTGGCAATTGTGTGAACAGAATAATGGACTAGATGGATCCGTTACTTGATCCACCATGGCTCTTCTCATATTATGGTCATACCCAAGATTCTACTTGTGGGCAAGGCTGAACCATGACAATGCAGCGTCTCATTACTAATATGCTTTATACCAGCCGGTGTCTCTCTGCCTTCGCTCTTTCTCTTCTGCCAGTCATTTACATCAGCAGGGCTTTTAATCCATCATTTCTCTCCTTCTGACTGCTCATCCGTGATGACGATTGCTCCCCGGTGAATGAGAACATTAATGCAAACCCAGCCACTAGTATTGAGTTAAGTTAGTGAACACCGTCCATTTAAATGCATTATTCCCCCCCACACACACACACACACAGCAAAAAGTGCAGTCTGATCTGTTTAGAGCAGCTGTGTTTTCCACAAGTCACAAGACCAATTACAAGCTTTGCTTTGAAAACTCGATTTTGTCCAATATTCATTCGCGCGTCAGTGGAGTTCAATGTCCTCCCCTTCTTTCTCTCCTGCGAATTAAGTTCTTTAAGGGATCGAACAGTTCATGACCAGCCTATGAATGTACAGACAGACACTTTCCAATAGCAAAATGGTGAAACATATATTTGATTTGTAGGATGGTTATGTCTGACTTTACAGAGGACAGCCTTCAAATTGAAGTCATCCTGTATTTGAAAGATTGTCAAGCCCAATCCCCATTTCAAGATGAAAAAAATAAATAAGCAAACCTAAGAAGGGAGAGGAAAGTCTCTTTGAAGATGCCCGTTAATACTTGAACAGCTGGGGTAGAATCCAACTAAAGTCCTACCTAGAGTAGGCCCATTGAAATGAATGGGATTTCAGTTAGTCATGCCCTTAGTTGGATTCTACCCCTGGACAGAAGATTGAGCAGAAGGCTCAATTCTTCCCCACTACAGTGAGTTGCACATAATTATTTATTATTGTAATATATAATATTAATATTTATTATTATAATTTGAATAGAAATATGATGCATCTGTACATATAAATTAGTATATGAAAAACCTATGCAAATATGTGTCCTACTTTTGTGATTCATAAGAGAATAGGAAGAGCCACGCTGGATCACACTGAATTACTATCTAGTCTAGGCTGACCATATGAAAAGGAGGACAGGGCTCATGTAACTTTGACAGTTGTAGAGAAAAGGGAATTTCAGCCAGTGTCATTTGTATGCAATTAGTTCCTGGTGATATTCCCTCTTCATCACAACAGTTAAAGTTGCAGGGGCCCTGCCTTCTTTTGTATATGGTCACTCTAGTATAGTGCATGCACCTTTAACAGTTGTGATGAAGAGGGAATATCACCAGGAACTAATTGCATACAAATGACTTTGGCTGAAATTCCCTTTTCTCTACAACTGTTAAAGTTACAGGAGCCCTGAACTGGATTTTATCTGGTCAGCCTAATGTAGTCCAGCATTCTGTTCCCACAGTAGCCTACCAGATGCTTATGGGAAGCTGTCCTATTATGGCTGGATAAGGCTCAGATTAAACTAAGGGGTAGCCCAAAAGCAAGTCAATTAGCAGGCAATGGTCAAAGGCAGCTTTATCAGGAAAGAGGGAGCACTCAAAAAGAGAGATCTGCAGAGCAGCCAAGGTCAAAACGCAGATAAACAATCAAATATAATATGGAGCCCAAGAAACAGAGACAAGCAGGAGTCCAAGCTCAGTAGTACAGAGGTTCACTCACAAGGCAAGGTCAGAAAAACAAACTACAAGACAGAAAATGCTAAATAAAACATTGCTTCTATCAGTGGCCAGGCAGCCACTGAAGACTTTTAACTCTAAACCCTACTAAGCCCCACCCAGAACTCAGCTGCAGTACATTACATCTCTCTGGTCAGAGCCCTACTCATAAGGAGTCATTTTCTCATGAGGAGTCCTTCTTTGAGAGCAAACACATCTCACAGGAGCCCTGCTGACCTGTTGCTTTAGGTAATAATGCTACTAGGGGTCAGGAGTTGGCTTCCAGTATCTACTTTCTCCATATTATGGATAGTGTGTTGGTAGCTAACTGTGTAAACTTGCTGCAGAGAACAGTGCAGTGGTTTGTGATGTGAGGTGGTATGAAAGTTTAGGCCAGTCATGGTCTGTTCACACACACCCTGTGCTAGAGGGATCAATGGTCTGGCATATTATAAGGCAGATGAATCTGACAACAATCGTTTGACAATATGGACAAGCAATTTCTTTTTAATTCTCCACTGAACTGCTAAGACTCTAAGGTGGTTACCATGGTACAATACTGTACTGAATGGTACAATTACAATATTTAAGGTTGCCTTTGAGAACAAGTACATTTGGTTCTTGCGCTCTTAACAATGCCTTGTTGAATTTAATGGAGTTATATAACCTGCAGATTATGGAATCAGGTGCAAATATGTTTGGATCACCATTTTCCACTGAGAAGTGGACTTACCGTTTCAAAGACCCAGTACTGCGACAACCTGAATACATTACCAGGATTGGGGATAAAATTTGGGAATCTTGGAGATGAGACCTTAAAACAGGCTACATCATCACCATCACAAGCACACAGCATAGTATTTTTGTCCACAGTTGGGGGGGGGGGGGGAATCCAAAGAGGGAAAGTGAGGCTCTTTTTTTCTGCCCAGAAAGTCTTCTGCAACCCATGTCTAATCTGATAGGGCACTGCCAAATGTTAAATATTCCATCAAGGGATGCAGTCATATAGTTCACTGCAGGAATATAATGTGTCTCCTCCAGGTGGTCAGCTGACTGACAATAATTTCAGCCTGACCCCCCCCCACACACACACACACACACCCTGGGAAAAGTCCCCACAGTTCAGGGGGAATACAGCTCTGCTCGCAGATGGAAGCTGAGCCAGGCAGATGGTTGTGAAGCCCTAAAAGGGCTGGATTTCCAAGTGATGGACACCCCTAGCTTGGAGAAGATCTGGGGTGGGCAGAATGTAGAGCCAGACTTGCTAGTAGACAACCTGGTGGATTGCATTAGATTAGGGTGACCAGATAAAATTCAAGTCAGGGCTCCTGTAACTTTAACAGTTGTAGAGAAAAGAGAATTTCAGCCAGTGTCATTTGTATGCAATTAGTTCCTGGTGAAATTCCCTCTTCATCACAACAGTTAAAGTTGCAGGGGCCCTGCCTTCTTTTGTATATGGTCGCTCTAGTATAGTGCCTGCACCTTTAACTGTTGTGAAGAAGGAATTTCACCAGGAACTAATTGCATACAAATGACACTGGCTGAAATTCCCTTTTCTCTACAACTGTTAAAGTTACATGAGCCCTGACCTGGATTGTATCTGGTCACCCTACATTAGATGCAAATATTTAAGATACCCAATTCTTTTAAAGTAGCAGCAACACAATGGCTCCCCCTATCCTGCCCTGAAACATACTTCTGAAATGAAGAAAGCTTCGGGTAACCAGGAGTGTGTTTCTGTGTGGCAGGGCTGTAAGCTCCATCCAATTCTGGAAATCAAAGGAAATTTCTGAGCTCAGGATTCTTTAACTGGAAGCATATACCTGATGCACAAGGTCCAGTTGGTGGACCTTGAAATTCTAGGGGAAAAAAGTAGATCCGAGATGACTAAAGTGAGCCCAGCCCCGGAGTAGATGGACTTCCATAGTACCAAGTAAGCTGGTGCCCTCCTGACATTTTGGACTGCAACTCCCAAGAGTTGCATGGCAAATGATCAAGGAGTATGGGATTTGTAGTCCAACATGTCTGGAAATCACCAGGATGCTTATTCCAGGCCTAAGCAGATCCCACCAAGGCTATGAGTCTAATCAAGCTTGTGCCTGTTATTTACCCATGGATAAATAACTTTATCATCATTCATGTTCATGCCTACTACAAGTGATAGAAGCTCTCCATCTCTTACACAGATGCATTTATCAACTTTGGCACTAGAGACCCTTTAAGTTGAAGTGCTAGGGTTTGAATGTGGGACATCATGACTTCAAGACATAAGCAGTATTGAGCAAGGAAAATAGGAATTACCTAGGGAGGTCGTGAGCTCTCCCACACTAGAGGCATTCAAGAGGCAGTTGGACAACCATCTGTCAGGGATGCTTTAAGGTGGATTTGATGGCCTTATAGGTCCCTTCCAACTCTACTATTCCATGATTCTATGAAGCTGCCTTATACTGAGTCAGAATATTGGTCCATATAGTCCAGTGTTGCACACACTGACTGGTAGCAGCTATACAGGGTTTCAGGAAAGTTTTTTTAAAAAAAAATCGCAGTCTTACTTGGAGATGCCTGGGATTGAACCTGGGACATTATACATGTAAACCATGTGCTCTAACATTGAGCTACAATCCCTCCTGGTGGGTTCTCCCATATAAATGTGCAACCTATTCCTGTTGCTTGGTTGGTATCTGACTGCGTGAAATTCACATCTCATATAACTCATTCTTGTTTGCAGCTCAGAAAATAGGGCACTTAGCGCATGGAAAAACAACATGGCTAGAAGATCCAGAAGCTATTAAATGCTGGCTCCAATTGCAGGCCACATCCTAGCTTTGCATGAAGGATTGATCATGCCTCCAACTTGTCCTCTGGATCCCACATCTAGTCAGAGGCTTGCCTGGTCTTTGGAGTAATTTAGGACAATATAATTATGCTTGACTGCCATGGCACTGATAGTTGACTAGAAAACAGAAATTTGCACAAGTTAATCCCCCTTTGGTATGGGCCCTGGGTTCTTATGTGCCTCGTTTATTAGGCAAATCCTTTCGCCAACTCATTAAGGAAGCTCTGCAGAGATAACCACCAAATCCCGGGCTTCCTCATTCCAAATGCATCCTCAAGAAGGTTCCAGTTGAAACATCATTGTGATATGTTGAGCATCTTTATTGGTGTTTAGATGGGAAAAAATGGAATGTACTTCCAGATTGGATATACTAGTTTTGTATGAGGTTGGGAGACTGATTCTTGAAAGGTGTGAACCAGGAACATGTCATTTTCATACCATGTTCTAAAATGCTCCACATGAAACACACACGGGGCGGCATCAAAGGTAGGCAAAGTCGGGTACCAGCTGAGGTTCCACATCAAATCCCAGCAAGGGCTCATGGATAAGAGTCTTCTAAAGGTCTTCTTCTTCATCATCATCATCATCTTCTTCTTCTTCTCCTTTGCAACCTCCTTGTTCACCTGCGACTTACACAGAAAACAGTAGGCTGACCAAATAAAAAGGAGGACAGGACTCATGTAACGTTAACAGTTGCAGAGAAAAGGGAATTTCAGCCAGTGTCGTTTGTAGGCAATTAGTTCCTGGTGAAATTCCCTCTTCATCCCAACAGTTAAAGTTGCAGGCACTATACTAGAGTGACCATATACAAAAGAAGGCAGGGCCCCTGGAACTTTAACTGTTGTGATGAAGAGGGAATTTCACCAGGAACAAATTGCATACAAATGGCACTGGCTGAAATTCCCTTTTCTCTACAACTGTTAAAGTTACATGAGCCCTGTCCTCCTTTTCAGATGGTCAGCCTAGAAAACTGTAATGGTGATAAGAAGGGGGAAGGAGATACCTACTTGTCCACTGACTCTCTATCTGCCAAGCAAGTAAGTGGCAACAATAATGAGAAACAGGAGGATGAGGAGCTACAGCATCTGGTGATGTTGGCAGTGAGAAGGTAGACACACTTGGGAGCCCTCCAAAAACTGGAGTGCCCACACGTACACATGCAACCCCTCCCAGCTTGTGGTGGGTTCTGTTGCAATATTTATTTTTATTTATTTTTGGCAGCAAAGCATGAAATTATTATCCGGAAGTCAATGGTAGCAATGATTATGTTCGAGTAATTGTGTTGTGCTTGGACTGTGTTTGCAAAATAAATATAATCCCCTTATGCAAAATGCATATGATTAATAAAAGATGAGCGTTTTTAATGCTGTCGTCCTTGCCCTTCCAAATCCTACTTATCTTTATCTTGAGCTTTATTTATTTTTTTCAGGCCACCCATTATCAGGACAGTTGCGTTCCTCAATCTGGTTGTCGCATTGTTACCTAAGTTCCACGCACACCCCGCCTGTGCGGTTCTGAAATTGCCACCCCTTTTCTACATGGCAGAGAGGTGTGCGGCTCCTTCCGTCAATTCACTGTGGGTGTGTTTTGCTTTCTTGTTGCAGTTTTGTGTTGTTTGATTGGGGGGGGGGGCAGAATACATCGCCGATTGTTTGAAAACCAAGTGCTCCTTCCAAAACCTCAGAAAAAAAGACGAAACAGGAGAGAGAGAGAGAGAGAGAGAGAGAGAGAGAGAGAGAGAGTCACCTCTTTGACATTCAGTGTAAAATAACTTCTTTCCCTCTAGCTTTCGAGAGCACTGATTTGAAAACTCACTGGAGTCAACCAAAGGTCTCTTTGGTTGCTTACTGAGATTTAAGCTGCAATTTCTGGCTGAGGGAAGAGAGGGAGGGAGGGAGGGAGGCAGAAAACCTTTTTGAAACAAATAAAATCAAAACATCTGATGTTCTCATTCAGAAAAAGTAGGTGAGACAGAGAGCTGAAATCGACAATCCGGAGCAGTTTAGTAGTGAAGTCTTTGCTTCACTTTATCAATTCAGAGTTCAGGCATGCCAGAGGGTCAGGGGTGCGTGTTTGAAGTGGCAATCCCGGATGCATATTTAAAAGCGTGATCATGGCATGTAAAGAAGTTAAAAGTATTGTTTTCCATTTGAATTCTGTTTCACCATGTTGCAAGCTGTGCTATGTGTGGGTTGGCAGAAGGGTAGGATACAAAGGTGCAGACTAGTAGAGTTGGAAGGGGCCTCTAAGGCCATGGAGTCCAACCCCCTGCTCAGTGCAGGAATCCGCCTTAAAGCATCCCAACAGATGGCTGTCCAGCTGCCTCTTGAATGTTAATGGAACTACAAGGGTGGCATTCAAATGTTTTATCCTCTATGACAGCCACACGTAGCTGAATCTAGAGGTGATGTTCTCCCCTGTTTGATTCCTCTCCTGCAGGGCTGGGAAACCTCTGTTGCCCCGCCAGATGTTGCTGAACAACTCTCTCCAATTTGTTAGGTGCCAATATTGTTATTGGCACCTAACAAATGATTTTTCTGTACTTTATAATACGT
Organism: Anniella stebbinsi; assembly: GCA_029215795.1. Lineage (NCBI taxonomy): Eukaryota > Metazoa > Chordata > Lepidosauria > Squamata > Anniellidae > Anniella > Anniella stebbinsi. Next base: position 18,089,449 of record JARDYH010000010.1, read on the forward strand.
ATTTTATCAGTAAACGGTTAAAAAAATACCAGATTCCCTTGCAATTTTTCAAGCGGCAACTACACCCCTGCTAACTTCCTTGCTCAGCACAGCATGTATCTTCTGCAGTCCAATATTAATGAGGATAGTAATTAATTACCAGTGGAGCTAACAGACAACACGAGTGTTTTAGCAATCAGAACAAATTACTGTGGGGGCAAATACCAAGTGTAATGAATTCTGACAGCCATGTGAATTTCCATGTATAATACAAAAAAGTTCTCTTCTAAGAGCTCGCCTCTTTAATCTGGTATTTTGAAGGGGGGAATTATAATCTTTGTCTCTCCATCTATCTACCTATCACTGCATTATGTAGTGGTTTGAGCTTGGTTGTTTTAGCTCCATGCAATGTTTCCCATTGGTCTTCGGTATCATTGATGGTGACTATGATGATGTGGCTTATTTTTTTACTTTCTAGATCTCTGCTTTGGAATGGTTCTTTTGTTTTTATAGCTGTTGCATCTGCTGCTTCATTGCATCTGGCTTTCTTGCTATCATGATTTTTAATCTGTTTGATTTCGCGCATTGGCCAGCTGTAATTGGATAACTGAGACGTGGGATAGCTATCCGTCAATCTATCTGTTGGATGTTTGTCATGTAGGGATGTCTGTCACTGGGAAATAGAGATGCCAGGAGGCCCTACTGGGCCCGGGAGTCCTGGCATGTGCATCAGCAGGAAGAATGATAAAGCTGAGTGCCGCAGATTGAGTTGGGCCAGCTGGTGGATGTTCGTCTAGAGTCCATTCCCCAAAACAGATTCCTCCGACATTCCTATGGACCAACCACAGAGGTTCCTATGGTGGTTGGAATTAAAGGGATGGACCATAGCTCAGTGGCAGAGGACCTACTTTGCATACGGAAGGTCCCAGGTTCGATCCCTGGCACCTCCAGGTAGGGCAAGGAGAGAATCCTGCCTGAAACCTCAGAGAACCGCTGCTGCCAGTCAGTGTCAACAATACTGGGCTGGATGGATCAAGGGTCTGACTCAGTATAAGGGCAGCTGCCTGTGTTTCTATGACCTCCCATTCCAAAGGTGGACCTCTCTCTCTCTCTCTTCTCTCTCTCTCTCTCTGCTCTTGGAGGAGGAGATCTGACATCTTCTACCATCCTTGGGATGGCCTCCCATGGACTATAGTGAATGCAATTTATCTTAGGGTACTCGTTTTATTTATTGTTGGTTTTAGCCAAAGGATAAGTCACAAAATTTGGGAAATCGGGAAGATGGGGGATACCTAACTTTGGATCGGCACCTTGCCGAGGGAGATGTGGCTCAGGTCCATATCAGAATTTGCCAAACCCGAAATCCTCAAGCATCTCCGAGGTCCGGGAAATCGCCAGCAATGTGATGTTTGTGCAGCTGTGTTTTCTTTTTGTCTTCCTTCTTTCCCCAGGACTAAGCTCCACTGCCGATGAGGAGCAGAATCCAAACAGTTATACGGAGTCCAACTTCGTGAGTTGACGTCGTTTATTTTATTTTTTAGATGGATTTAATGGCTGACATCCAGCTGCTTCTGGAGGGGGGAAAAAGACTATGTGGGCTGGTTCGATAGACAGCCTCGGATCTAAAATTGTTTCATGCCATCGCCATTATTTTTTAAGTGTTGCATTGTTGGAGAAATGTCTTCTGGTGCCACCAACCCTCCCTGTGATAGAAGCTTGGCATTTTCCCATTTGTAGCTTTGCCAGTCATGTTCTCCTTGAGGTAGGGTAATTTTGAAGAGCAGAGAAGGAGGCTTTAGGCCTCTCCCTGTGATCCTGCATCATCTGCATCTTTTTGCGATTGTTACCTGGCCAATTTTACAGAATGGACGAGAATTGAGGCAGCATCCCCCACCCCCAGTCTGGTGGCATACTCCTTTCAAAAGAAGAGATCAGAAAGCATCTGCTTCACCGGTCCACCAAAAAACAAAAGCTCACAATCTGATTCGAACTCAAATCAGAACGAGCTTTTAGAAGGAATCCAGTGAGTTTTGGTGAGCTCAAGGTGTGCTTATTTGCACATCCTTGTGTGGATTGCCCAATGATTTGTCTAGCTATTAGTTCTCCTTAGGAGAAAAGAAAAATTAGGAAGCTACATTATATCTTACACTGAGCTAGTCCAATGTTCCACCTAGCTCAAGATTGTTGACACTGTGCTGAATCCTGTCCTCTATTGTCATGCAAATTTTCAATGAATGGAAGAGACATGGGGGTGGATCTCTCTTTCATAGGGAGGGGGGAAACTTTAACACAATTCTCATTGGAGGAGGTGGGAGGGGAGGATCTGTGTGCTTACTTTAATGAGAGTACAAGATGACCAAGTGGTCTCTTTGCTCACTCGCTCACTTTCACTTTTATCCCCACCTCCACCCCATGTTGGTAGCAAGGTTCTTCTCAGACAGGTTGGTATTCCAGCAGCTCTTCTTGGGGCTGTCTTCATGGTGCTGGGTTTGTTTATTTATTTATTATTGCATTTATATCCTGCCTTTTTTTTCTCCAAATAACCCAAGGTGGCGTACAGAATCCTCCTTCTCTCCATTTTATCCTCACAACAACCACCCTGTGAGATAGGTTGAGCTGAGAGTCTGTGACTGGCCCAAAGTCAACCAGTGGGTTTCCATGGTTGAGTGGGGACTAGAACCGGGATCTCCCGACTCCCAGTCCAACACTCTAGCCATTATGCCACACTAGCTCAGTGCCGCCTCCCTCACAAACTCTATGGTTTTCATCTCCTGGGGTGATGTCAGGTAATCCCGATGCTGAGGAGGGAGTGTGGCATTTCCAGCAGCTATCTGGGAACCAGAGCTGCCCCCTGCCCTCTTCCTGGTAGAAGGTGACCAATCTTCAATCACCTTCCACCAGAGACTACTCCCAGATTGGCCCCAGAGTGACGTCAGTAAGCAGAAGAGCCCCACTGACCTCACTCCCATTGAAAAAGTAGGGGTAAGTCCCTGACTTTTTCAATCCGCAGCTTTGCAGGAAAGATGCATGGTGGCTGCAAAGGTGCAGCTGCATCATATAATGATGCAGCGCAGATCCACAGCCACTGCAGGGCTTTCCCCACATATAGACAGCCCCCTTGTGTCCATGTGACATCATGCAGTCACATGGGCATTCCAGGAAGGACTGTCAGGGTGCAAAGTTTCTTGAGAAGACAGCGAGCACAGGGGTTCTATGGATGTACGGATTGTGTAAAATCCTTTCCATCCATGTTTCTCAGATTTCCAGGTACCTTTTATTCCATCGACAGAATCCTTTTTTTAAAATTTCCTGTTTGTGTTCACATTTGCAAACAGGACAAGTTCTCATCATTTGTGAACTGAAACAAAATCCTCACATGTGCCGTGCAACCGTGAGCATCCCTGAATGTGACGTGATTGCATGGAGTGAATTCGGTGGTGGAACCACCGTCAAACACCATTGTATGGGCCACCTGCAAAACAGGCCAGAACAGAAATCCAAGCTTTCCTAGCAGTTCCATTTAATGTCTTCGGCACCATAATTTAAAACTCGATCCTGATTGGTAGTCAGCCAAGGTCCCATCACGGACCACTAATCTCAGTACAGGGATGGTGCGGGGAATACCAAAGCGGTTGATCTTTAAGTTTTTCTCTCTAGTAATGAATGGAAATTGAATCAATTTCTTGAGGGAATTTCCTCCAAGCCTTGACTTTAAAATGGAGTTTTTCAGTTGCTCGCTCACAAGAGTCCACACGTAAGCGCTGAACACAAGCTTTTGATATGACCTACTATAACAGGATCAGAACACCTCCCTGCTCTCTCTTTTCGGTGAAGTAATCCATGAGTTGGTGAAACCTGTGGCTTATCGGTGACGGATGGCAGCCAGACTTTTTGGGGTTTCGTCTCTCAGACGTGACAAGAGGCATCCAGCAATCTAATTGCTTTCGCTGGCCGCCATCCGTCAATTTCAGACTTTTAATTACAGATGTGTTGCCACGTAGGGGATGTTGTTGGTCGTGTTGTCAGAACAGTGGAGCCAAGCGATTAAGCTTGAAGTCAGAGAACTCACAGGCACTTTAGTATTATCAAAAAGTTCTTATTTCTCTATCAATGGGGCAGCAGTTCTAGGGCTCTAGAGTTGACAAACCTGTTAACGGGCAGTGAGATTTTTATCTGAGATTTTTTTGTACATTGGTGAAGTTCAGGAGCGGGGAAGGGGTACAACTTTATAGTCACAACAGGAGGCCTTTCCTTTCCCTCTCTTCACCCGCCTTTCCTTCCTCCTCTTCTCCCCCATCTTCCTGTTCTACTTCTTATCTGACATCTGTGGCAACAGCAAAAGAAACACACTTTTCCCATCGGTCCTGTGCCACCACTTTCTTTCCCCCAAACAGCCCAGATTGTCATTCCAGGGCATTGGGCAGGGCCCTTTTCTAGGCCAGAATCTATTTCCCAGGGCCCCGAGAAGCCCTTGAATATCCATTGGTGCCAAAAGAATTGGTTTTATTCCATACATCTAAACCCCCCTGCAAGGGCGAATTTTCAAGGGGTACTGAAGCTGGGGAGAGAAGGATTAACTCTCCTTTTCTCACATCCTGAACACCCCCACCCCCCCATCTTCCCCTGTGTGTAAATTAAGCTGAGAAAAAACTCTCCCGCCCCCATTGGTTTCAGATTATTTGGCCCGGGGTGCAAATGAATTGAAGCATTTATTGTATTTGAGATTATTTGGATGAGAACTCTTGACCGGCCTACTAAATCCTTGTGATTCATCCCAGCACATTTTGGCAATTTGAGGAAGACCTGCTTCATGTCCTTTCTCCACCCAAGTCATGGTGGATAGCAACAAGGGGCAGGGCCTTCTCTGTGGTGGTGCCAAAGTCCCTGACTTCCCTGCTGAGTGAGATTTGGCTGCTTTCCTCCCTCCTTTTCAAGGACAAGTTAAAACTGTGCTGCTTGGGTGCACATTTACTTCATTTCTAGGACTAATCGTTGGCACCTACTTTTCTGCCTGCTGGTGGTTCCGGACAGTCTCTTATGTTTTGTTTTCCTCTTTTGTTTTCCTCTTTAGTGTAGCCTTTGCCAGCCTGGTGCTCTCCACAGGTTTTGAACTTTGACTCCCATCAGCCCCAGCCAACATGACCCATTGTCAAAAATGCTGGTCATCGCAGTCCATACATTTGGAGGGCACTAAGTTGAGTAAAGCTGCCTGATTGGACTTTGTTTTTCACCCTGTGATCGTTGGCTAGATTGAAAGTCCCATTTGGCATAGAAAGTTGGTTCCAGTGTTGAACCTAACACTTAGTGTCCATCTTAGCATAAGCTGACCAGATAAAATCCAGATCAGGGCTCATGTAACTTTAACAGTTGTAGAGAAAAGGGAATTTCAGCCAGTGTCATTTGTATGCAATTAGTTCCTGGTGATATTCCCTCTTCATCACAACAGTTAAAGGTGCAGGCACTATACTAGAGTGACCATATACAAAAGAAGGCAGGGCCCCTGCACCTTTAACTGTTGTGATGAAGAGGGAATTTCACCAGGAACTAATTGCATACAAATGACTCTGGCTGAAATTCCCTTTTCTCTACAACTGTTAAAGTTACATGAGCCCTGACCTGGATTTTATCTGGTCAGCCTATCTTAGCATGACTGGCTTCATCTTGATTGGTAGCTTACCTGGGGAGATTCTGATTGGATGGCATTCCAAACCAACCATCTCTGCTGGATGTTTTGCAAATGAGACCAGGAATGGAAATGCATGGGGGGGGGGGGGAAATATCCGCTTGTTGGATGCTGGGCCTTCTTCTGTTCCAACCAAATCTGCAAGCCTTTTCCTTCCTTGAGATGGGAGGAGGAAGGTGAAAGACAATTGATTATTAGCATGCCAAAGCAGGTGGCGGGCCAGCTGTACCTGTCTACCCAAATATTTCCACTGGCTGGCTGTTGCTGACAGCCCAGAACACAGCTGTGAGTGACTTTACAGTTAGAAACTGCACCAGGAAAGAATGAAACACAACAAAACAGATCTGGGCGTTTAAAGGCCAAAATCCAGATCATGCAAAAAAAATCTCTGTGGGTTGAAAGCCTGGGAATAGCGAGTGTACATACTCCAAGGCAAATCTGGGGAAGTGCAAATTCTGAAGGAGAACTGAGTTTTGATTTGCAGAGTGGTTCAAATGTGTGAAATTCAGAATGTTCGCATTAAAATGTGAATGGAATTAATGTCTCCCCCACCCACTGTATTCAGGAGAGAGCAGGCAGGGCTAAAATGGGTCATATCCAGTTTGAATGCTTCCAACTCAACACAGTATATGTGTTTGGACATTGGGGAAAGAGTCAAAGTAGCAGCATAGAATGTTGGCTTTTGGTGCATGGAGTCCTTAGAAAGCTTGACCAGCTCACTCTACAATTCTCAGATGAGGTTATTTCTCTCTCTCCCCCCCCCCCATCTTTTTTTAAAAAAATCATAGAATCATAGAATAGTAGGGTTGGAAGGGGCCAGATTGATAACTGGAACCAGTAGGTTCGAACATATAAGACCTACTCTGGCCCGCTTGCATTGGCTGCCTGTATGTTTCCGAGCCTGGTTCAAGGTGCTGGTTTTAACCTATAAAGGCTTACACGGCTTGGGACCACAATACCTGATGGAACGCCTTTCCCGACATGAACCTACCTGAACACTACATTCAACATCTAAGGCCCTCCTCCGAGTGGCCCCCCAATTGTGGAACGATCTCCCCGACGAGGCCCGCCTGGCGCCAACATTGTTATCTTTTCAGCGCCAGGTCAAGACTTTCCTCTTCTCTCAGGCATTTGGCAATATCTGAGGAGCCTGGATTTGTTTTGTTTTTGTAGTTTTTTGAAGTGTTGAAGTGGTTTTTAAATGTACAGATTGTGTGTATGTTGTATGTTTTTGCTGTTTTAATTTTTGTATATTGTTTTTAATTGTTTTTAATCCTATGTAAACCACCCAGAGAGCTTCGGCTATGGGGCGGTATACAAATGTAATAAATAAATAAATAAATAAGGCCATCGAGTCCAACCCCCTGCTCAATGCAGGAATATTTTAAATGTGTATTTTTTTTAAAAAAACCATGATTAAAAAAAAGAATATAATATAGCTACATGCTTTAAATGTATCAATTTCAATTGATATATATGAAGTGTGTGTATGTATAAATACAGCTTCTTAGAAAGAGAGAATTATGCATAAACTTAAAAAAAAAGCAGACCATTTCGGAGTGGCACCTATATACGACCCGTTCAAATGTTGATAGTGACTTCAATCCATTGCATTATATGGGAGGTGAGTACTTAATCTTGACATTTCAGCCTTTTCGCTGTCAAAACTGCAAGGGGAATCCATTTACATTGACTGTGTGGTTAGCTTCCAGGAAGCCGGAAAATAATTTTAAAGGACATATTCGCCAGTAAATATTAAAGAGTGTTCCAATGTGCAGTTTATCCATAAAATAGCCTCCTCCCAAAAGGAGACAACTATTCGGCATTGCCAAAATATATCGTTAAGAGAAGCATTAGCTGCATTACACCATGAGGTCTTATCTCTGACAGCTCTCTTCATCCATCTAGGAGTCCATGGCTGAATTCGGGTGACACAATAAGCAACTGGGGTGGGGGAAACAATCGTCAGTTGTATTGACTATCGTGTCGTCCGAATGCTGCCATAGTCAACTCAATGCTGATCCTAATCCACACCGTAGTTGATTATTTATTACCATGTTGTGTGGGGAGTACTCCCTAGATGAACAACTGTAAAGTTGATTATTACCCCACCATTGACTATCATGTTGTCCGAATTCAGCCCATGTCTTCCTTCTCCTTGCCAAATGGATCTACCCAGAACCTTTTTCTGGTTCTGCCACAAGCCATGTGCCAGCGACTGTTCTTGGATGGTGGGCATCCTCACCCTTGAACCCCAGTATATGCTGACTTGGCATTGCAACGGAAGGTTGCTGGTTCATGTTAATTCAACAGGCTATGCCATTAAATGAAGTTCACCCTCTTCGTTTGCTGTGAAATGCTGTCATTTCTCTGTTCTAAACACATTAGGATTTAATTAGTGCTGGCACCAGGCGAACCAACCTTGAGGAAAATAAATGCTAAATTGCTTCATTGCTGCCATAGGAAGAAAACGAAGAAAAAGAAAGGGGGTGTTGGAGAATCAATGTGCTTTCTGTTCCAGCTTGACTTTCATTTCATTATACCCCCTAAATAGATTTACAGGCATCTATTTAGGATTTAAAACACAGCTAGACTGTTTAAACATTAAAATACAGCCGAGGGTGGATAATTTAGCCAGGTAGGAGAGAAACTTAGTCTTGTCATGATTAGGAGATCCATTTCCCATTTGGTAAGTTCATTACTTGCCGGGCTGCACGAACAATACTTCTTGGAGCAATACTGAGCATTCTCTGTGCAAAGCTCAACTTTGTTGAGTCGTCTGAAAAACCTTGATCTGTGCCTTAGGCTCTGCTTGCTTTTTGAGTGAAGGATTTTCCTAGGATTTATTTCTCCCCTGAGCAGAAGAACACTGAAGAGGGTAATTGGCACAGTGGCAAAGGGGGATGGTGTAAGGGGAGGAGGATTGTAGCTCTGTGGTAGAACACCTGCTTTGAATCGAAATGACTCCATGTTCAATCCCAAGCATCTCCAGGTAGGGGAGGGAAACCACCCACCTGAAAACCCAGAAGATCCACTGCCAATCTATTTGGGATGTTCAAGCTCATCAGAACCCCTCTGAAAGTCTCTCTGTGTCTCGTGCAATAGCTGTTCACTCTGCACAAATGGGACACCCTGCGCAATTTCAAGCAGAGGTCGAACGGGGGAATTTGCTCAAGTTTTCCCAAATTCGTGCAACTTTCCTCCACAGACTGAAGCACGGATGATGCAGTCCACAGAGGAAGCTTGCACACATTAGGAACTCTGTGCACATCAACCCGGGTATTGGGAACGAAGCAGCCGTGAGCACATGGTCAACCATCGTTGAATATTTTCGGCTGCCGTGTTCTTGTGATCGGAGCACTGGATGGGCCACGTTCTCACGTTTTGCGAGCAAAACTGAAATTCTCATAGTGACCTAGTGATAAGACGGGGCTAGATGGACCAGTGGAGATCTGACTCAGGATAAAGGGAGAGTGGAAAACAGGCAGGAAAAGCAAACAAGAGAGGCTCAGAAAGGAAATTGGATTTGCACATTTTGGGCACCTTTCTGACGATATTTCCTTGTCTACAGCTGGCTCAAGGAGATTCCCGGCTCTACTTGTGTAGATTCCCCATGTGCTTCTCAATCATGGGGGGAGACTATACAGGTAGAAGCGCTTCCTTACTTTTGATGTTGCCTTTCCTACTCATGGAAGCCTGTGTAGGGTGTGACGGAAGGGCTCAGCCAGTAGGTTCATTGCAATTTCCCCTTCGGCAACTCTGTTCATCCATCGCCTGAAATATGCCAGTTGGGAGTCCTCTTCTGCACATAAAAATAAGAAAAGGGTTCTGAAGTGTGGATGAAGAGCTCTCATTCAGTATCATCTGGAACATGAAGCCCTTTCCAGAGATGCTTCAGATACTGGCTGGTTTTCAATCATCACCTCATCCCAACTTTCAGAGATGCCAACCATGACAAAACCAACCATGGGGGGGTGGGGGAGAACCCCACAGTGACCTTCCGGATGCAGGAGATGTTTTATCAGCACAAAGGTTGTCATTTCCCCATCCGCTTGGCAGGGAATGCTCCATGTTCCACACATGGATACCCCACTGCATTCACTGAGAGAACAGAGCTTTTCCTGAAGCACAAGAATGCACGGCATCATTGTTTGTAGAGAAGAATTTTTTTAATTTTTAATTCGGTAGTCTTTCAATATACTTTGCTCATGTACTTTGGACAGCAAGCCCCGGCTGGTATGAACTAGTGCTGTGCTGAAAATTCCCCCTTCAGGTTTCTTGTGTTTACCTTACTTAATGGTGGCTGTGGTGTGTGTGTGTGTGTCTGAGTGTCCTGGGTTTCAGTGTACAATCATCTCTCCAGCAGCCTGTAGTCTCCTTGGCTTCCCACACTTCATTAAAAGTCCAGAAGACATCCTTTCTCCCACAAGGCATTTTGAGATCAGGAGGCGCAGGCAGCCTGGGAGTCTGCCAAGCAGTGGAGAGATGCATAACAGACATAAAAACGCATACACTGCACCCTTTTCCACCGCCAATATTTTTTCCGCCATTTTTATGGTGGTTTGCTTCCCCTACCACACGATTTCCTGGAATGGCATTAGTTACGGGACGTGGGGAAGGATACAAAATGGCGACCAGGCTGCCAACTTATTTGCTGCTCTTGCCACTTGTAGTGGTAGCACGGCGAACAGAAAGTAATATGTGCCACACCTGGTGGAAGTGGGAGGCTCTGGTGTTAATGGGGTTGTGAATTTGCTCTGGGTTTCAGTCAAAGCAAGTAAAATTATTATCATCATTATCTTGATTTGTATCTTGACTTTTGCCCAATACTGGGCCTCAAGGCGGCTTTATAAAATTAAAACATGTACAGGTAAAAGCTATAAATAAAAATATACAAAAGTTTTTTAAAAAAATAATTAAACAGGTTTCAATATGAAAACATTTCCACATTTCAAATACATATTAAATTTTTAAAAATCTTAACATAGATGAAGGTCCACATTATTCACCAAAGGCCTGCTGGAATAAGAGTTTTTGCCTGCCTCCGAAAACATATCAAAGAGGGAGCCAGTCTAGCTTCCCTGGGAAGGGAGTTCTAGAGCCTTGGAGCAGCTACCGAGGAGGCCCTCTCCCGTGTACCCATCAGGCGTGCCTGGGATGTTGATGGGACTGAGAGAAGGGCCTCCCCCGAAGATCTCCAAGCACAGGCAGGCTCATATGGGAGAATACGATCTTTCAGATAACCTGGACCTGAGCCATATGGGGCTTTGTAGGTGATAACCAGCACTTTGAATTGTGCCCAGAAACAGACCAGAAGCCAATGGAGCTGTCTATCCCCAAAATACATTCAGCACTTCGCATAGTTCCTGTAGAGTTTTGACTGGTCCTTTATTATGATATTTGGTTTTATTTTGAAATACGGTTAACAAAATAAAGGCAATAAATGAAGAATGTATATAACAATAAATCAAAATTTCTAAAGAAACAAAAGAATCTGTTCATTATAAACCTTATTCTATAACTGATATGCTTATGGAAGACCTACAATGGTTTTAATTTTCGTGAACCGCCCAAAATAAACAAGAAGAAGCTCAATACCTAATGAAAGTTTTATTAAAAAAAAATACAAATTCTACAACATATACAAGGACTGTGTGCAAGTGTAGGTCATTTTGTGTGTTTGTGCGTGTGAATCAGGGGGGGAAATAGGCTGTTGTGCTTTATTATGACTTTGTGCATCAGCAAAGGAAATGAATGTAAACCATGGTGCCATAATATCATTCTTGGAATAAGGATTCCTTGCTCGCTTCACTTGCTGAGTAACTTTATACAGACTCATAGTCTCCCAGCTTTTATTAATCTACTGCTGCTCTTTACTTGCTTGGTTTAGAGACTTTCAGTTCCATGCTATACATAACTTTGCAGCTGTACACAATTGCTTAAGAAGGTCTTAAGCAGGAATCTAGGTTAAAAATGATGAATCGGCATTGCTTTAGGAGTTACTAGTAGTCTAACATGAAGAAATTCATCGGCGCCATGACACCAGAGCCACCAGCCTCCACGGCTGGAGAACATTCGTAGAGAATTCTACAACCTGGCCTTTTTACTGGAAGGGAGGATGTCAAGAAAAAGGAACAACCTCAGATATTTCCTCAGCAAAATGTCCCTGAGACGTTTTTGGCTCAGCTCTCATCCAAAGCCATCCAGTCGGTGTATCTGAAGTATACTAGGATTGTGCCACTAATGGGTGAGGAATATGCATGTCCAAACCAGCCTTTTTCCAGTACAAATATTATTTCTAAGATTACATCTTGTATTTTATTCGATCCCCACATCCCTTCACACTAATCTGGCTTCCTTTGCCTGCAATTGAAGAGCAGCCCACCAATTCTCTATATTTTAATTAAGTCTCACTGGAACGTGGCTGCCTCCACTAGCCAGTCTTCGAGTGCTGAACGGAATGTCTTTCCTACCTACGAGTGGAGTGAAATAATAGCACTCAAGAGAAATATATTAGGAATTAAAAACTTGTGTGTTGTCTACTATCATGTGTGCATATTATAAAATGTTTCTCCATATGTTGCTGTGGTTTGCCCTGTCTTCCAGAAGATCAGAAGAGAGGGGGGCGGGGGGTGAGAGACACCAAAAATCTCTCTTTAAATACGTACATACTCTCTGGCTGAATTCAGACGACACAAAAAGCAACTGGGGGGGGGGGACAATCATCAGTTGTATTGACTATCATGTCATCCTAATGCTGCCATAGTCAACTCAGCACTGATCCTAATCCACACCACAGTTGATTATTTATTACCATGTTGTGTGGGGAGTACCCCCTAGATGAACAACTGTAAAGTTGATTATTACCCCACCATTGACTATCGAGTTGTCCGAATTCAGCCGCTGTCGCTGTCGCTGTCTCTCTCTCTTTCACTCTCTCTCACACACACATTCACATTTGTTTTTAATGTTTTGTCTATTTTATGGTCTTCGTATTTATATTTATTGTTGTTCCCCGCCTCGATCCAGAGGGAGAGGCGACTAAGACTTAAATATATTATTATTATTATTATTATTATTATTATTATTATTATTATTATTATGCAGCTATTTTGCCAGCTATGATTCTAAGGTCGCAATCCTATGAATGTTTAGACAGGAAAAAAGCCCTATAGCTTCCAGCTTTCTGGGAGCAATGTTCCCAGTAGGGATGTGCACTGGATCGGACCCGATCCACGATCCGAGTCCGGTCCAGTGGGAAATCGGATAAATTATCCGATTTCCGATCCCGCAGCTGGATCGGCCGATCCAATCCGAACCGGTCCGAAAAAGCTCCGAACCGGTTCGGCGGATCGGCGGATCGGCGGGCGCCCACTGGCGCCCACCGCCGCTTCCATTGGCGGGCGCCAGCGGGCGCCCGCCGATGAAAGTGGACAACGGGGGGGGGAGGAGGGGGGCACTTACCTTCTCGGCCCGGTGGCTCCCGTCCGGCGCCGGCGCCTACTACTACTACTGTCATCACCCGGCGCGCTACTCTAGAGCAGGCCGCGGAGCCTGCTGGAAGTAGTAGGCGCCGGCGCCGGACGGGAGCCGCCGGGCCGGAAAGGTAAGGAGGGGGTGCGTGGAGGGGAGGAGGGGGCGCGCGGAGGGGGGAGGGGGGAGGGGGGCCCTTACCTTTCCGGCCCGGCGGCTCCCGTCCGGCGCCGGCGCCTACTACTCCCAGCAGGCTCCGCGGCCTGCTCTAGGATGGCGCGCCGGGTGATGTCATCACCCGGCGCGCTACTCTAGAGCAGGCCGCGGAGCCTGCTGGAAGTAGTAGGCGCCGGCGCCGGACGGGAGCCGCCGGGCCGGAAAGGTAAGGACGGGGTGCGTGGAGGGGAGGAGGGGGCGCGCGGAGGGGGGAGGGGGGCCCTTACCTTTCCGGCCCGGCGGCTCCCGTCCGGCGCCGGCGCCTACTACTCCCAGCAGGCTCCGCGGCCTGCTCTAGGATGGCGCGCCGGGTGATGTCATCACCCGGCGCGCTACTCTAGAGCAGGCCGCGGAGCCTGCTGGAAGTAGTAGGCGCCGGCGCCGGACGGGAGCCGCCGGGCCGGAAAGGTAAGGAGGGGGTGCGTGGAGGGGAGGAGGGGGCGCGCGGAGGGGGGAGGGGGGCCCTTACCTTTCCGGCCCGGCGGCTCCCGTCCGGCGCCGGCGCCTACTACTCCCAGCAGGCTCCGCGGCCTGCTCTAGGATGGCGCGCCGGGTGATGTCATCACCCGGCGCGCTACTCTAGAGTAGGCCGCGGAGCCTGCTGGAAGTAGTAGGCGCCGGCGCCGGACGGGAGCCGCCGGGCCGGAAAGGTAAGGAGGGGGTGCGTGGAGGGGAGGAGGGGTCGCGCGGAGGGGGGAGGGGGGCCCTTACCTGCCCGGCCCGGCGGCTCCCGTCCGGCGCCGGCGCCTACTACTACCAGCAGGCTCCGCGGCCTGCTCCAGGGTGGCGCGCCGGGTGATGTCATCACCCGGCGCGCTACTCGAGAGTAGGCCGCGGAGCCCGCTGGTAGTAGCCGCCGGCGCAGGACAGGCCGAGAAGGTAAGTGGCGGGGAAGGGGGCTTACCCCCCCCCCGGAGCCGTCCGCTTCTATCCGCTGGCGCCCGCGGGCGCCAGCGGATGGAAGCGGGCGGCCCCAGGGGGGGTAGGGAGCGCGGGGGAGGGGGTTTACCTGCCGGGGCCGTCCACAGCGGACGGCCCCGGGGGGGGAGGGAGTTAGGCCCCCCCTTACCCACCCGCCGCCATTTTTTCCTCATAGACTTGCATTGCAATGCAAGTCTATGGGGAAAAAAATGGCGGCCGATCCAAAAATTTACGATTTTTGGGTCGGGATCGGACTCGATCCGGTCCGGGGGGCCTCCGATTTTGTCCGAACCGGTCCGGGACAAAATTGGAGGTCCCGATCCGGGTCCCGATCCGATCCGGGGGGTCCGTGCACACCCCTAGTTCCCAGCAATGCTGAGGGCTTACAGACTTTTTCTGTCTGAACATCCATAGAATTTCACCCTATATCTATTTCACAAATGTCTATTGAACAAATGTCTATCGAAGAGCAAAATGACTTCATTTGATGGTTGATCAGCCTTTGATAAGTTCCCATCTCACCCCAGAAAGTGAAAGTGGGTGGGCTGGGGATTATTTGAATCAACATTCTTTTATCATCTGTTTGTTTCAATTCAGGTCCTACCTTCCTGCTTTTTCATGCGCCCAAGGTGGGTTCTGACACAGAATCGAGTCATGGAGGAGGAAGAAGGAAGAGGAGGAGGAGGAGGAGGAGGAGGATCACATCAATAAAAATAGCAGGAAAAGTAGAAGAAACACAGACATCTACACCAAGCAGGATACTGTACTATGAAAGTGGTATATAAAAGGCAGGAGCTACACTACTGCTTTATAGCAGTAATGAAGTGCACTGACAACTGTTGGGGCCCATTGACACATACCATATACCACTTTCATACCGCTATATCCAGCTTGGTGTGGCTCCTGCCTTTTATATACTGCTTTCATAGTGCAATATCCTGCTTGGTGTAGATGAGACCACAATCACTTTGCCATATGCTGCTTCCCCAACAAATGTTAAAATGTAGTTGATCTGTCCAGAACCCCCTCTTCCCCCCCTGCCCATTCACTCCTTCATGATTCTCCAAACCAACCGAGTTCAACCTACTGGGATTCTAAATGTCAGGTATGGGGCATTTATTTATTTATTTTTACACTGTCTTTACTTCCCGTTCTCCGAAGTCCTTCACATCTACATGATGGATAACTCAACATGCGATGGAACCAGAACTAGACACAATGGAGGAACTGCTACATTGTCTTCTTCTGATGGCCTCACTGATTACCAGTGTAGATGGACTCCATTGTCTGAGACCCTGCCCATCAGAGCAGACAACACTGGCTATTACAGACCTGGTATAAGGCAGCTTCCTATGATATAAAGGTCCCAGAACTGGGCAATACCTTGCCAACAGAGGGCAGTAGCTGATCCACTGTGGTGTAGTGGTTTGAGGAGCCATAGTTCAGTGTGATAGAGCACCTGCTTTGCATGCAGAAGGTCCCTGGTTCGATCCCTGGCTTCTCCAGGTAAGGCTAAGGAAGAATCCTGCCTAAAACCCTGGAGACCCATGGCTGCCGGTCTCTGTCGACAATACTGGGCTAGATGAACCAAATATAAACTCAGTTTAAAGCAGCTTCCTATGTTCTTATGTAGTGGTTTGAATGTTGGACTGAGACTCAGGAGATCTGGGTTCTAACCCCCACTTGGCCATGTGCACTTTGGGCCAACCCCTGACTCTCCCCGTAAACTACCTCACAAGGTTGTTGTGAGGATAAAATGCAGTGGAGGGCATCCATATCAACCACTGTCAGCTCCTTGCAGCTGGAAAAAAAGGAATGATGGGAATCTAGCAAGTAAATATATTCCTGTGAGCCACCAACTGTCGGTCTTCTGCCAGCTTCTGCGACTGGGCATATTGGCTTCTCCCTTGGGCCTGAAAAGCCAACACAAGGATCTACATAATCCACTTACCAAAGGTAGCAGTTTGTTTGTCTGAATTAGGTCTCACACTCCTGTCGCCTGGTTTTCAGTGATGGTGTTCTGTCGGAGCCAATGAAGTTATTAAAAGACGTGCAACTGATCGGTCCCTTCGTAACCCAGGCACTCTTATCACCAAGGTATTACAGCTGTTGTCATATCTCTCCCTCCCTCTCTCTCTCTCTCTCTCCCTCTCTCTCCTTCGCTCCAGTACTTCAAATCTGCTAGACATTGTTCTGGAATAATCAATGGGTCACTGCATAGATGGTCGTTGAGTTTCCATCAATTCAAAATATTTAACTGAAGCTTGGGGAAATTGCTGGTTGAGAAGAATGCAATTAGCTACCCTTCAAAGGCAGGTATTTTCAGACCAAAAGGTCTTTCTTTGCCCTCTTCTATTATCTTCGATGATTAGGTAGTGGCATTTTAAGACACACACACACACATACACGCTCAAAGACTCCCTAATTTTTTGAAGCTGCAAAAATAACTCTTCTGTGTTTCCCCCCCCCCCCTGCTGCTGCTAATAACTGTATTGCCCAACTGAACATTTTGGGACAGGCAAATCAGTTCTGTACAATGGAATGGAATTTTCTTCCCCACCACACACACACACACACACACGAACTATTAAACATGCATGTAAGCAATATTAAAATAGAATGCTATTAAAGCATTCACCAGTGATGTTTGCTTGCAAAAATAACATTAAAGAACCCATCCAATTAGCTTATGTGTTCTACAGCGAATATTTAGTGCAAGAGGAAAGAAAGGGTTCTTTGACTCCGCCGAACACACAAAATGGTACCCTGAACAGTGCAATAAGACTTTTTAAAATCATGACACTTGCAGTGGCTGGCTGGCTGGGTACCATTTGAGCTCCTTTTCCAGAAGCAAAATGTCTTGGATCAGCAATGAGAGAACCCAGCTACTGTCATTCCTCTGGCTAGTGGTAGAAGCTGGGCTGTCCATCTGGCATCTTCAGTCCCAGCGCAAAAAGTGAATCAGAGTATGGTGAAGAACAGGAGGACCGGAGATGAAGACTGCTGGAGCAAAGCCAAAGGGCTAACTAGTCCAGCATTCTCTTCAAACATTGTTCAGACAGATGCCCCAATGGGAAGGCCACAAGCAGGACATGAATGCAATAGCGCCTTCCATCTCACATTTCCCAGCAACTGCTACACAGAGGCATGCTGCCCCCAATACCGTAAGTGCTATAGAGCCTTCATAATTGAGTAGCCATTGATTAGAGCAACCCTATGGAAAGGAGGACAGGGCTCCTGTATCTTCAGCAGTTGTAGAGAAAAGAGAATTCCAGCAGGTGTCATTTGTATGCATGCAGCACCTGGAGAAATTCCCTCTTCATCACAAGAGTTAAAGCTGCAGGAGCCCTGCTCTTTGGGCCAGATACAAAAGAGGGCAGGGCTCCTGCAGCTTCAACTGCTGTGATGAAGAGGGAATTTCACCAGGTGCTGCATGCATACAAATGACACCTGCTGAAATTCCCTTCTCTTTCCAAGTTTTAAAGGTACAGGAGCCCTTCCCTCCTTTCTGTATGGTTACCCTACTGTTGATAGCTCTTCCTGGCAGGGATGGGTCAAGGGTGAGTTGGGAAAAATCCTCCCTGCATCTTTTTCAGCCAATATCCGGGGCAACATTGGTCTTCCCTTTGCCATGGCATTCTGCCTGGACCTTACGATCATCTTCAGGGGTCCTTCTCCAGGAGTCCATGTCTAAAAAGGTGAGGCAGGCAGCTTCCAGGAAAAGGGCCTTTTCATCTGTGGCACCCTGGTTGTCGAATGAGCTCCCTAGCTAGGTTCACCTGGCATCTGCATTGCACTCTTTCCAGCGCCAGGTGAAGAACTCTTTATTTTATTTTATTTTCACAAGCCTTTTTTTTTTAGCATTTTAGCATTCCAGTATTTTGGCTCTGCTATTTTAAATCTGCTCTTGTACTTTAAATCCTCCTAGTTTTTTTATTCTGGTTGGGCTTTTATCCTGCAGTTTTAAGTCATCATATTGTATAGTGTATTGTGTGCTGAATTTTGTGGTTTAAACTTTTTGTGAACCAGAGAGAATTTCAGCCATTGGGTGGTATAGATAAATACATAAAAATAAATGAATAAACCTTCTCAGTGGACCTTTGACTAGTTCCAGAGGTCAAATCACCCTTCCTCAGTCCCAAGAGAAGATGGATTTTTGTTTCTTTTTACTGAATTCCAGCAGGGCTCTTCTTGCGTTCTTTTGGAGGGGGAGGGAATCCGAGTTCACGCCACCCCACCCCACTCCCAGCCATCTCAAGAATCAGGCAATTGTCAATGGCAATCGGCAAAGTTCTTCTTGCACACGTCAGTTACCTTGCCTGGTTGATGACCATCTGGCGTTCCCTCCAGACTGGAAATGTGAAGCATTCCCAATGGTCTGTCTGCGGTAAAAGAGCGAATCGATAGGATAGTCCAAGTCGAAGAGTCAGATTTCATCTTCCATGCCTTGTGTTCCACCTGATCTTTATCACTTTTAAAATAACACTGTGCTTAGTTCATATCCACAAGAAAGGAAACGTATTTCCATCCTGTCTACCTCTTTAACAAAGGTCATCAAGTTACACTAGTTTATTTTTCTCCCTCTATGAATGGATTACGGGCTTGGCTAAGATAGCTGTCACTTTGTATATCGATTCCCCTCCAGACTGTTTGTTCGCAAAATAGGATTGGGATCACAGAGCTGTCAAATCCCAACTCATCACAATTTGGCACTATTCAGACATGAATGCTCAAAGAGAGGAAGCAAGGAAGGGCAGGCTGGCATTTCCAAGATGTTTTGGGACAGAAAGATATTACATAATTTATTATTATTATTGTTATTATTATTATTATTATTATTATTAGCATTTATATGCCGCCCCATAGCCGAAGCTCTCTGGGTGGATTACAAAGAATAAAAACATAGAACATTAAAAACCAATATACAAAATTTAAAAAGCATCAAAACAGAGTACAAATTTTAAATTCATACCCTAAGGATTCAGTTTTGGAGTACGTCAGAATCAGATTTTACCTATGGTAGGGTGCCCATATGGAAAGGAGGACAGGGCTCCTGCATCTTTAAGTGTTGTATAGAAAAGGGAATTTCAGCAGGTGTCATTTGTATGCGTGCAGAACCTGGTGAAATCCCCTCTTCATCACAACGGTTAAAGCTGCAGGAGCCCTGCCCTCTTTTGTATCTGGTCAAGACGACAGGGCTCCTGTACAGTGACCAGATACAAGAGAGGGCTGGGCTTAGGCTGACCATATGAAAAGGAGGACAGGGCTCATGTAACTTTAACAGTTGTAGAGAAAAGGGAATTTCAGCCAGTGTCATTTGTATGCAATTCGTTCCTGGTGAAATTCCCTCTTCATCACAACAGTTAAAGGTGCAGGCACTATACTAGAGTGACCATATACAAAAGAAGGCAGGGCCCCTGCAACTTTAACAGTTGTGATGAAGAGGGAATTACACCAGGAACTAATTGCATACAAATGACCCTGGCTGAAATGCCCTTTTCTCTACAACTGTTAAAGTTACATGAGCCTTGTCCTCCTTTTCATATGGTCAGCCTAGCTGGGCTCTTGCAGCTTTAACCATTGTGATGAAGAGGGGATTTCACCAGGTGCTGTTTGTATACAAATGACACACTCTCATTAGAGGAATCTTCCTCAGCGGAAGAAGCAAAGCCTCCAGAAACCAGGGGACACCACGTCAGTCACAGGCACCAGACCGGGAGGAGCCTGAGCCTTCAAGGGAGACAGCGCCAGATCTTTCCCTGTCAGGGGGAGCAGACTCTGGAGCAGATGCTGAGTACACCCCCCCCCCCAGGAGTGCTCACTGGCAAAGATAGTCTCCTCAGGAGAAAGCCGCTCCTCTCAAGTACAGCTCTGGCCAGAGAGCTCTAATGGGCAGCACCTGAATCTGGGTGGGGCTCAGCAGCCTTTGTGCTGAACAGCCTTCAGTCAGAGCTTGCTACCTGCTGGAAACAACGTCTCACCAGCTTCTCTTGCCTTGTCTCCTGGTTTCTTGACTCTGCCTTGTTTTTAAACCCCTGTGCTATGACCTTGGACTCCTACTGGATTGGGTATGTATTGGACTGCCTAATTGGGCTTTGATTCTTAGCCTGTTTGATCACTCCTGCTTTGCCTGACTCCATCTATGGGACTGATTGTCTAGGCTTTCACCCTGTATCTATTTGACCACCCCTACTTTGCCTGAACTCCCTTGAACCGAAATCTGGTTGCTGGGACATTTGCCTGGGTTATTGCTTGGCCTTGTGGTCAGCCCTATAACTCCAACTGCTACAGCCAATGTAGGACATCTGCTGGAATTCCCTTTTCTATGCAACTTTTAAAGATACAGGAGCCATGTCCTCCTTTTCATATGATCACCCTAATGGTGAAGCCCAACACTAAGTTGGGTAAGCAGTGCCAACTTCTATAAATTCATAGCAGGGATCGGCAAAGAGTCATTTCTAGATGGACATGATGGTCTTTGCCAAGTCATGCTGTCTTTTATTGATTCAGGAATGTCCTGGCTATTGAGCATGTTTTAAGTATGACTGCTTTTTTTTTTCGTAAATAATTTTATTATTTTCAACATAATGATAACATAAAATACATACATAACCCTCGACAATCCCCCCCGTGTACCCCCCCACCATGAGACCTTCTCTTAACCTTTTATTCTATCCAAAAGTTTATCGACTCTTTTGAAGGTGTTTGTCCCTTCCCCGATCTTAATACATATTCCAAAAGGGGTCTCCATATTTCCCCAAAATCATTTTTACCGGACATTCCCCTTTTCAATTTCATTTTACAAGTTAGCATATCATTCAAAGCCATATCCCATATTTCTTTATACCATTCTTCTATTGTATAGCTTCCTTGTCCTTTCCAATTTTTTGCAATCATTAGTCTAACAGGAGTCAGGAGGTTGTTTATCAATTCCCTCTTGTTTTTGTCCTCTTCCCCTCTATCCCATATTGCTAGTAGAGCGAGCTTCGGGTCTAATTCCACTTTACTTCCAATTATTTCACTTATTTCTTTAAATACCCTTTTCCAAAATTTTTGTACATATTCACAGCTCCACCACATATGGTAATAAGTTCCAACCTCCTGGCATCCTCTCCAACACTTTTTAGATATTTTTTTATCAATCTGGTGAAATCTAACCGGTGTTAGATACCATCTCCACAATACCTTATAAAAATTCTCCTTAATTCTGATCGATAACAATTTTAACATTCTTGCGTTCCACAACCTCTCCCAGTTATAATCCTTAATTTCTCCATTTACGTCTTCTTCCCAAGCCTTTTTTATTACTTTAAGTGAATTTTGAAATTCTTCCTCTATCAATAATTTATATATCTCACTAGTCAACCCTTTCTTAATTTCCTTTCCTTCTTTCCTGCCTTTTGACTCTACTAATTCTTCAAATCTTGTATTGTTTCTACACTTTTTATTTTTCAATTTCCATTCCTGAGTCCATTTCCCTAATTGTATACATTTAAACCATGCAAATTTATGACCTATCAATAGCTCTTTAATTTGTTCATTATCCTTCATATTTTCCATCCACTTCCTTAACTTAATTATTTCCTTATCTTTCAATCTCGCTTCAATCTCCACTTTTAACACTCTTGGGAAATTCTCCACTACTACCACTGGGGCAAGTGGTGAATCTCCTGGTATCAACTTCCCCCTAAATTTCTCCCAGATCTCCACTATATTTACCAACAAAGGGTTGTCCAGTCCCTTTAATTCTTTCTTTTGAATTTTCTTAAAGAAAATATTTTTCAATTTATAATCTATTTCCCCAGTTTGCGTCTCCAACCACTCCAGATCTTCCTCCCCTAGAATACAGCTTATAACATACCTTAACTGATTAGCTATATAATAGTACTTAATATTTGGAAGTCCTAAACCTCCCTTCTTTTGAGCCTTATACCATAACCCTTTATTAATCCTGGCTTTCTTATCCCCATTACAATATGCATTGATTATATTTTGCCAACTTTTCAACTCTACATCTGATATTTTAATTGGTAACATTCTAAACAAAAAATTAATCTTAGGTAAAATCTTCATTTTAATAATTGCTATTCTACCAAACCAAGAATGTTTTAATTTCTTATATACTTCTAATTTCTCCCCTACTTGTTTTTTTAAAGCTACCAAATTAAGTTCCTCAAGCCTATCTAAATCTCTATCAATGTTAATACCTAAATAACGTACTATGTTTTTAAGTCTAAGACCCAACTTATCCTTTCCTTCTTCCAACTCTTCCTTATTATAATTAAATAACATCATTTCTGACTTCCCCCAATTTACTTTTAATCCCGTAATTTCTCCAAATTCTCTTAAATGTTTCTTAATCACCTCAGCACTCCCTAGGGGATCTTCTACCGTCAATAAAGTATCGTCCGCAAACATATTCATTTTAATCTTCTCCTTTCTTCCTATCCCCTTCACTCTTTCATCTTCCCTTATTACATTTGCCAAAATTTCTATTACTATTGCAAATAAGATCGGTGAAAGAGGACATCCCTGTCTAGTTCCTCGGGCTAGTGTAATCTGTTGTGTTAACCCATCATTAACCAATATTTCCGCTTTATTATTTTTATACAACTTATCCATCACTCCCATAAAACAATCTCCAAACCCAAATGTTTTTAATATTGTTTTGAGTGCTGGCCATTCCACACAATCAAAGGCTTTGAATATATCCAATGCTAGCAGACCTGCTTTTAAATTCCTTTTTTTTATAATACTAATTATATTTAATACTCTTCCCATTAAATTAGACATTTGCCTACCCGGGATAAATCCACACTGATCTTTTTTAATATATTTACTAATAAATGTGGCCATTCTTTTTGCCAATATTGCTGTAAAAATCTTTGAATCTTGATTTATTAAGGAAATTGGTCTATATGATGCGGGATCCGTTAAATCCTTACCTGGTTTCGGAATTAATATAATCAGGGAATGATCCCATGATGGCGGAGTCTTCCCCCCTTCTATTATAGTGTTAAATAATTTCTTTAATCTTGGTACTAAAATTCCTTTAAAAAGCTTATAATACTCCGACCCCAAACCATCCAACCCCGGTGATTTTCCTCCTTTTAATTTATCAATAACTCCCTCTATCTCTTTTTCCGTAACTAAACCTTCCATATAATCCCTGTCCTGTTTCTGCAATTTTATTTTCCAATTCCTCTCTACATATTCCAATATCTTATCTTGCGGTCCCGATCCTGATGTATATAATTCACTATAAAAGTCCTTAAATATACTTAATTTATCTTTCATTAAATTACAACTATTCCCTGCCTTATCCTTTATTGTCCCTATCATATTCTTAGCCTTTTCCAACTGTGTGGATCTAGCCAGCATCTTTGAGTTTCTATTACTATATTCAAAAAAGTCTCTTTTTAAATACAACAAATTCTTTTGAACTTGTTCTAATTCTTCTTTCTCTAATTCCTTTTTCTTAGCTTGAATTTGGGCTAATAGGCGTTTATCTTTTGTCTCCTTTAACTTTTCTTCCAAACTTCTTATCTCCTCTTCAATCTTTTTATTTTGAGCTTCCTGTTGTTTTTTTAATGTCCATCTTTCCCTAATACAAATCCCTCTTACTACAGCTTTCATTGTGTCCCATAATATGTCCTGCCGGTTATTCTCTTTTTCATTAATCTCCCAAATTTCCTGCAATTCTTTCTTTATTTTCTCCATTATATCCTTTTTATTCAACAACCTTACATCCAGTCTCCATCTCTTCGCTTGTCTATAGTCTTTCTTGGTTTCCATGTCCATTGTCATCAACGCGTGGTCAGTGACCTTGATAACTCCAATATCACAATCTATAATTTTGGGTAACATATTTTTTGATACAAAAATGTGGTCTATCCTTGAATAACTCTTAAATCTCTGTGAATAAAAAGTATATTTCCTTTCTTCCCCTCTTAAAGCTCTCCACACATCCATTAATTCTTTCCCTTCCATTAATTTGCTTAACTCTGTCTTCCCCACCCTCTTAGTATCTTTTAGTATGTTATCCCGGTCTTTCCCTATATCTAGTACCATATTAAAGTCACCAGCCATCACTATGTGCTTTTTACCCACTTCTCCCAACCCGTTAAATACTTCATCGATAAAATCCATTTGTTTCCCATTTGGAGCATATACATTCACTAATACATATTCCTCTTCTCCCAACTTGCAGAACATAATAAGAAACCTTCCATTGCTATCTCTCTTTACACTTTGAATAGTTATACCACATGTCTTTGAAATTATTATTGCCACTCCTCTCGATTTTGAAGTTCCATATGCCTTCTCATAAACGCCCACCTCCCTCATTCGAAGCTCATTAACTCCATCTTTGGCCTGATGGGTTTCCTGCAAAAAAATTACATCTATTTTTTTTTCTTTAATAACATTTCAATCCTCTTTCTTTTAATTACCGTTCCTAGCCCTTTAACATTCAATGTTGCCAATCTAAGTTTATTTTCCATCTCTCTCTTTCACACAAGTCTTTAAGTCGGTCTCCCTGTGTGTGACACATACCCCCCCCTAACCCTCCCCCCCACATTCACCCCCAATTCACCCCCCTCCTCACCAGCTTGCTGGGCTTTGGTCCCAATCTTCTTAGAACTCTTAGGGGGGGGGGGGGAACTCGGCCCAACATTCCGGAATGACGTCCACCCTCCCCTCCAAGTCTCCTCTTCTCCCTATCTCTCTTACAATATATTAAAGTCTATTCATTGCTCCCTCCTGCCGCGCCTTCGTCTTGCTTCTCCTCTCCAACCGATGTGGCATCCATTATGCCCAACTCCTCCAACAACTCGATTCCTTGCTCACAAGATGTTATTCTTTGCTGCTTCCCGTTCCACTTGAACCTCAAGAAAACTGGGTATCCCCAATTATAGGAGATCGATTTCATCTTCAATGCCCCTGTGCATATTCTAACGCTCTTCCTCCACTGGATGGTCTGAGGGCATAAATCCTGGAAAACCTCGACTGGTGTTGCTTGAAGCATCGGTTGACCTTGACTTCTAATTGCTTGCATCAATTTTTCTTTTTTATAGTAGTTAGCAAATTTCACAATAATATCTCTTGGGAAGTATGACTGCTTTCTGGATGTTGGTGTGGATGTATTTTGGTAGGCCCAGGTTCTGAAGGTTTTCTGCTGTATAGTTTTTTGATGTGATGCTGGTGACTGATGTGACCAATGGAATAATTGTGACCTTTCCCTGTTGCCATAGCTCTTCAATTTCCATGGCCAGTAGTGTTTATTTTTCTTTCTTTTCCTCTTCCCTTTCTACAACATTTTTGTCATTATGTATTGCTATGTTAATGAGGCACTTGTTTTTAAGTGGGGGTTTTTTTTGTCTGTAACTGTTATGTCTGGTCAGTCGCAAAGTCTTGTCTTGCCCATATGAATTGTTCTGTCCCAGTCTATTTTATGATCTGCATTTCCAAGATTGTTTCAGGTGATTTTGTATAGCATGGTGTAGGTTGTTCGATGAGGTTGACTTTGATGGCCAGTTGTTGGTGGATTTATTTTGCAGCTGTATAGTGTCTGTCCATATAGTCCATTCCTGCCAGAATTTTACATCCTCCTGTTATATGGCCTATTGTTTCTTGGAATTGATGGCATTTCCTGCACAGGTCTGTTGTTGCACTGTTACCTTTTATGATGTATTTTTTGGTAGTTCTTGGTTGCTATAACTTGACCCTGTATAGCTATTAGGAATCCTTCGGTTTCTGGAAATAGCTCACCCTTCCTGAGCCATTCATACACTAGTTCTTTGTTTATTTCTGGGTTCTGTATTATGTTGTAGTGAAGTGTTTTTGTGCCCATTTTTCTTTTTTTCTCTGTGAGTGTGAGGGGTCGTGTTTGGTCTTTGTTGTGTAGTGCTAGGTTGAGTAGGGTGTGATTTTTATCTGCTTTTACTATGGTTTTACAAATGGAGGTGTTTTTAGTGTGAAAGAATTCTCTGAGTGATTTTATCTGTTTAGCATGGGCTGTGTATTATTATTTATTTAAATATCACTTAGTATATATATATATATATATTCACTTAGTGGTGAATCGGATATACAACTCTGTGTAAACATCTCTGCTCATTTTCCAGTCTGTGCCTATTACGCATGTCACTGTTGCTGTTGTTAAATGACCGATGCAATATATTTCTCTAGGCATTATTTATTACGATACCTTTGGTACAATCCAGCCAAAGGTGAGCACTTCGAACTCTAATTGATTTGAATGGGAAAGAGATAAGCATGTGGTGAACTTTGCTGCAGAAGTCAAAATTGCTTAATTATATAAAATTGTGTTCCCCTTGTTGGAAATATCATGATAAAAAGAAAGGGGGGGGAAAGCATGTGTGTTACATAATGTAGACTTTGAGGGTTTCATCCTATATCAAAAATTTGCAGGGAAAATGGCATTTAATTGCAATAATTTACTGTTTCCCAAGATATATATACACACACACACACACCAGATGAATTGCTCCAGGGGATTCTCATTAAAGTGAGAAAATATGGATTAATCCTGAATAATGTTTCTCTCAATCATGTTTGCAAATAAATTACATGAACCCATATTTGCAAATGCAGTCATGGCAACATATTTACTGCAAACCTACAAAACCCAAATTGAGTGGTTTGGTAGCTAAAAGGGAAATCCTGTAGACGTCTACCCCGAAATAAGCCCTGTTGAGTTGAATGGGACTTCCTGCCAGATAAATGCTTGTATCAGATTGCAACGAAAGGCAATTTAGCAATGTTTGATTTCTTCAGTCGATGCGTTCCTGGGTGGGTTCATATGTTCAGCCTCCCATCTGAAATCACTAACATCCCATACTGGGATTTTGAAGTACAATGTGGCGGGATCACCCATGCAACCAGATTGTCCACTGAATGGGCCCGGTCTTCGGTCTGAATTATAACCAGCCAGTTGGGTGCTCGTGACATCTCTAGCAATAGCAGTCTGATGTCGTATAGCTTAACCTGTGTACCACTGTGGGCTGCAGAGGGTGGACATGATTGTATATTTCATTGAAAATGCCCTGTATGTAAAAAGAAAGAAAGAAAATAAATTCTAGCTTAAGGGGGGGAGGAGTTCAAGCTGTGTTCCTATCCTTCTTGACCTGCTAGATTTCTATGTACAGGGAGGGTTCTTCTAAAGTGGGAAAGTATCCATGCCTGCAGCCCTCAGACAGATGGAATCAAAGCAGAAATGCTCCTGCCAGCCTCCTGCTTGATGTCTAAACTGGCCCTGAGAGTGCACAGCATGAGAATTTGTTTGTTTGTCTTTGTCTTTTTAAGTTCACCTTCTCACCTAACAGCCTTCCTCGCTTCCCACATCTCACTTCCTCGATGGCATTGAGATCCAAGCTGATTGAGTTTATTGATTTCTCACTGATCTCCCGAGTCGTATTATTTGAAATGCATGTTCTGCCAGGTTTGGCATCGGCAGCTCCGCGTTGGACGGCTTTGCATTATTTATTATACATAAACTCGGCTTTTCTGTTTTTTCCTTCTGCTATTTTGACAGCTTTTAGAGCTGGGCTTTCAAAGCCACGCTTTGGTTTGGGGGGATGTGACACATGTGACATTCTTTACAACTGGCTTTGCACTGGCATGTTCTAAAGCAGACAGTGTTTGTCCTGCATCCCAGGACAAAGCATATTATCTGCATGATTCCAAATTCTAATATAGCATTTACCCAGAGGGATATTTCCCCTGTTTGTTATGTTTTGGTGCACTGAAAGTATTTCACATCTATTACTGCTGTAACTCTTCCAACAGCCCTGTAAGGCAGGCTTGGAAGATGACTCCATCTTGTCCCAGTTCCTAGAAACCTTAGACCAGCCTTCCTTAACCAGGTGACTTCTAGATAACAGCACCCATCATCCCCACCATTGGCCTAGTCCTTGACTTGGGGGCCGCATTCTAGCGGTGGTAGTGATGTCGCAGGTTCCTGAGCGGGTCTGGACCAACCACCCTCATCCAGAGTCTCCACTGTGCAACACACTGGAGGCTCCAGGAATTACATAATTTCCCCCGTTGCATAAATGGCGGCTACAAAGGCCCATTTACTCAATGGTGAAAGTTACGTAATTTCTGGAGCATCCATTGTTGCACAGAATAAGGTCTCAGGACATGGTCTGGCACTCGCCGAGCCTCAAAAGAAGCTTATGTAGTGCTGCGAGGGGGGATGAACAAGGCAAGGCGAGAGTCCATGAATTGGACCCCAGTGAGTTCGCCATCCCTACGTGGTGGGATCAGGCTAAAGACAAAAGGGGAAGAGACAGAAATACCTCCAATACCAGCATCTGGGACAGCCTCCATGGGACAACCGCCCCCCCCCCAAAAAACAACCGCTTGGGTTTTTATCAGCTACTGTCACATTGTCAACAGAATAGGTACGACATTGCTATGCTGGCAGCATCTTTTGATTGCTGTGAACCGTAATGCCATTCAGTCATTCTTCCAACATGACATCCCAGCAGGCATTAAGCATTCATAATATATGTAATCACTGGGGGAGAAAATGGAGAGGCCCAAGGTTGTGAATTCACAATTTGCTTTCTTGAACCCATTGGGAAACTCTAAATAGCTGGCGGAGACCAGACAGAGTCCACTAATGAAGATAAGAGGTGTTTGGAAAATTATCCGAAGTCGCTTGTGGATTACAAAATGAAGATCAATGAGGTTTGTGCGCCAAAAGGTTAATGGTGATAAAAGAGTCTAGGAGGTTTGGGAAAGTAGCCATTCTCAAAAAGGTAAAGATGTAAGAGGGTGAATTTTGAAATGTTGCCTATCTGATTCCTAGCCCGCCTTTCTTCCAAATGGCTCAGAGTTGAAAACAACCTTCAAAACAACCCTATGAGGTGGGCTAAGTTGAGACCTAGTAACTGGTGTGAGATCTTCCAGTGATCTGAACCCAGATCCAGTCAATCGGGGTCGATTACTCTAGCCACTATAATACACTGTATTTTCCACACACCGCTATCACGGGGTTATAGTGTGCAGATCGTCCAAAGATAAATCCAAGGTTGCCGCCAAATGTCCTCTGTGGTGGATTGTGACTTTTTTTTGGTGTACATTTAAATGCCTTAGGTATTCTTCTAAGATATATGTGTTCAGTGGCCCCTACTGGGATGCGCACACTCTCAGTGTTTACCCACAGTTTCTCTCTGGATCACATCCTGTCTCTATTGAACATTGTTTGAGTTGTTGTGGTTTTGGTTGTTGTGGCTTTTGCAGAAGACCAAACCTGTGGATCTAATCTTGTAATGTCCATTTAATTAATTATTCCCTTTGGAGCCTGGCTCACTGCACTGTTTTTCCTTCTACACTTCCATTGTTGTGTTTACATTTTCCAGGCCTGTTGTCCTCTCCATTCACAATGCCCTCCCGTATGAGAATGGATCACAATTACTGACAAGTAGGTCTTGAAATGTTTTGTAGCTGATGCCTATCTGCGCGTGCTCAAAAGCCTCTCTGTGCGTGTCCAACTCGAACCAGGTTCAGATTACGAACTTCGGTTTCTTCTCTTCTCACATGAAAATTTGGCTGTGTTTTTGTGCTTCCCACCCCCTAAATGTACACATCAATTGTGTACATCTTTGAAATGTATGCCTTCTTCCCTCATTGACAGAAGCGCCTTGGTGAACATTTCTCAAAAGCAAGCATTTTTTTCATGCACGTTTATTTTCAAATGTACTCCTGTTGTCGAATGCATCTCTTTTGCCCTTCCCAGCTCGGAAGTGTACCAACTTCGACCGCAGATTGCATCTGAGTCTGTATTTGGCCTGAAAGGTGTGAACTGGCTAAATCCAGATCAAAACCAAACTGAAACAAACTGCTCAGAGGTCCCTAACGCCAAATACCTACTTTTCCAGATATCTTCTGCTTGATCATTTCCATGTTGTCGGAACACCATGCCTCTAAGCCTTTGCATCCCATTAGCCATGAAATCCCCTGTGTTTGTCTTCCCAACGTGTAGCTTTGTCTTCCTATTCAGGCAGTTATTGGCATCTGGGCTTAGATTGCAACCATCCCAATGATTTCCTGTTCCGCTGGAGTGGTGTCTTAATCAGTTATTTCTTCTTCCTCCTGCATAATCCCATTCCTCTTGATCTTGAGAGTACTTTTTGGAGTTCGGTGTTTGTTCATCAGGCTGGCAAAAAGCGTTAGGCGACCCCAGTAGGGTCCTGCATGACCCACAACGTGGTCATAACATTAGCACCACATTGAAACTTCCAGTGGGGTTTTTGTCCGCACTTGGGGGATGGGACACAACCCCACTCCATTGGCTGGCAAAATCCTTAAAACATTCAGGTGTGATGGACTTAATTTTGTAAGGTCTGCCAGCCACTAGCTCAATTTGGACGACACAATAAACAACTGGTGTGGGGAAAATAATCATCAGTTGTTTTGACTATTGTGTCATCTGAATGCTGCCATAGTCAACTCAGCGCTGATCCTCATCCACACCACAGTTGATTATTTATTACCATGTTGTGTGGGGAGTATCCCCTAGGGTTAGGGTTAGTCAACCCACCATTGACTATTGTGTCGTCCGAATTGAGCCACGGTCTTCTTTTTCTCTCTCCTGCTCCTTTTTTCTTCTTCTTTAAAACACACACACCAGCTACCTGTACTTCTCCCCTGGCTGGGGCCAACTAAGGATGCTCCATCATGAGATCCCTACAGGTGAGACGGTGGGGATGGAGAAGCATGGCTTCCCCCGTTGAAAATGCACATACAGTCATCAGGACTAGGAACAGAAATAAGGGGTGCAATCCCATGTGTGTGTAGACAGAAGAAAGCCCTAGAACTCCCAGCATTCCCTAGCCAGTATAGCCGAAAAGGACATGCTGGGAGTTATCAAATTTTTTTTCTCTCTGGCTAAACATGCATAGGATTGCACCTGGAGCTACAAATACTGATGGCTGACAAGTGACGTGATAAGGATTGTTTTTGGCTAAACCTCACAAGAAACTTCTTAATGGTAAGAGCTGTTTCATCACGGAATCAATTATTGGCTGGGGTGGGAGGGGGTTCTCCCACTTCCTTAAGAGTTCAGAGAACCATTAGCTGGGGTTCTCCAGCTCTACTTTCTGCACTGAGGAAAGATGGGATGGGGAACTCTTTAGTCTGGGAGATATCTGGGGTGGGGCAACACCCTCTGATGTCATTGGGTCCCCATTTTGTTTAGTGGCATCCCCCGTTAGGGGAAGCTCAGAAAGAGCAAAGCCTACCAAGGCCCCGGCTTTGCTCCTCCCTCACATTCCCGGTGCTCCTTCTCACTTCTCCGTTAGAAGCTGAAGGCAGACCAAAGAGAACTGAGCCATGGCTCAGTTCTCTCCGAGCCCTGCCGAGGTGGACCAGGCTTTGAGCAGAAGGAGGAGGAGGGCCTTGTCTGAAG
Organism: Anniella stebbinsi; assembly: GCA_029215795.1. Classification (NCBI taxonomy): domain Eukaryota; kingdom Metazoa; phylum Chordata; class Lepidosauria; order Squamata; family Anniellidae; genus Anniella; species Anniella stebbinsi. Next base: position 18,121,158 of record JARDYH010000010.1, read on the forward strand.
CCACACGGTTGATTGGGCCAGCCTGGGTGGACAAATTTAGTCCACGGGCTTAAGGTTCCGCATCCCTCAAGCAGACGGTTGGACTAGAGTCCTACATACCAAATGCTCTCTGCTCCATCAAAAAGGCGACGGCTCTTGCATTTCTCCTCCCAACTCTCTGCAATTGATGTTATCTTCCTCTTAGCAGCTGTAAAGATGGTAACAGTCCACTGCACAAATGCTTTGTTTTCCAAAGCTGTGGTTCTCCAACGATCAGACTGTATAAGCCTGTGCAAGCTCCACATGCCCTCTTTTGGGGCAAGGCAAGAGGAAGGGAGCCCTTTCATTCATCAAAACTCATCTCTCAGTGCTGTTTCTTAAATTAGATTCTCTCTTGCTGTGTAACGCTCCCTCCCTCCCTCCCTCCCTCTCTCCCTCTCTCTCTCCCTCTCTCTCTCTCTCTCTCTTCATACATCGCCTTTAATCCAGGTCATAAAGAGGAGTATATTCTCATGCGGCCCAGCTCATTGTATTCCCGTTGCATCTTCTAATTTATGAATTTCGGTCGTCGGGACAAATCTCCCATGCTGTAACCTCAAAACATGATTGATGAGAGACTCGGCACATGCAAAAGGCGACTTATCAGCTAGTGTCAGACTTGCTCTCGCTTGCTATTTTTCTTCTTTTCTTTGCCCTGACCTTGAACGCTCTCCACAAGCGTTGATTTTGTGCATAAACAAAAGCCCCATTCTTTCAATGAGAGGAGGGAAGGAACGGCCAGGAAGAGGGGGTGGATGGGAAAGAGGAAAGCCGGCTGTGGAGTTGGGTAGCGGCATTTATTCCCGTACCAAAACCTACGTTAGTCTTATTGGATTCCCTACCTGGCTTTGAGACGCTTCTTCCTGCCACCGAACTGGAGGATGAGCAAACATATGGGGGGGCGATGCTGACAAGTGCGGATTTTTGACAACAAGCTGTTAGGTTTTGCTGCACAGGACTGGAGAGAAAGATACTGTTCCAAAGAAAGATATCCAGATATGTAGCAACTGCTGACAAATCAGTAGATTGGCACAGGAGAGAGACAGCATTGGCTTTGTTTATATCTGTACAGTCTTTTGATCTTCTTCCTCCTCCTCCTCCATAACAGCATACAAAGTTCTGAAATAGAACAGCCCCTGTCTGTAGGCTTCCACTTTAAGAGTCATGTCTCAAAAGGAAAGGGAATTGGGTCAGAGGAGGAAAAAAGCAAATTCGGGCACCACATTCCTTGTTGCAAAGTGCAGCAGATCATGGAGGTGGATATAAACACACAGGAAGTGCTTCTGTTCTTCATCTGAAGTCCTCAGCAGTGACAGTCCTGGCAAGAGGCCATAATGGAAGGTCCCTGCCTATTGCTTCCTCTCCATCTGATGGCCTCTGCAGTGACAATTGATAGCAGGAGGTGCTGTCTTAGAGGCCTAGTGAGGCCCAAGTAGGCACGGATAAGGATGGGTGGCCTGTTTTGTTTGGTTCATTTTTTGATAACAACTTTTGTAAATTTCTTCATAAATGGGATGGAGGGAAATGGTGTCAAGGGTGGACATGCTTATTGACCAACACAACCTTTAAGTGATTTTGATGCAGCAACTAACCTAACCATGAATTGTGCTCAGCATCTAAGGTGCTCCTCTGAGGGCGGTCAAAAGTCAGCAACAAGCAAGAGGGCCTTCTCAGTGATGGCCCCCTAATTATGGAATGATCTCCCTAGTGAGGCCCACCTGGTGCCAACATTGTTATCTTTTTGGTGCCAAGTCTTCTCTGAGACATTTGGCAGCATATGGTGAGGTTTTAATCAGGTCCTGGATTTCTCTTACGGTTGATTGTTTAAAGTTGCTTTAGATCTGTGTTGTCTGTGTGTGCGCTGCTTGCTTATATGCTTTTATGTAAATGGTTTTTTTCACTTTGCATACTGTTTTTGAATGTTTGTTTAAATTTTTGTAAGCCTCCCAGAGTGCTTTGACTATGGGGCAGCATAGAAATATAAATAATGAAGATGATAGTAATAAGCTTGTGTCAGTCACATGAGAAATAATAGGTTATTTCTGGAGCAGCCTTTGGAACAGATGTATCACCTTCTATAAACTCTATCTGCTGAGATAGCTCTCTTCAGTTTTAGGCAGCCCATAAAGTGAAGTAAGATTTCTGACCCTAGAAGGCAAGGTTAAATGCAGCTGGCTAGATAATCAGATGGTACCGATTTACAATGCTATTCCTATAGCTGTAGAAGACTATCACTATACATTATTAAAACATGCACACATACACACAGAACACATAAACCCAGCCCAAAGTGAATAGTTGTTGTTGTTTTAATGTTTATTTTTAAGCTTAGGTCCACGATATTTCTGGAATGGCCCCAGAATCTGCTGGCTGGGTTCCATGTCCACCCTGGAATTGCTGCCAAACAATTGGCTCAGATGTTCACTGGTGGAAACTGCACATTCCTTGACCCATCTGTTGTAGACTCATCAATTTCTGGGTTCCCATTTTGAGGTGGTCCTGCTGGTGGGCACACAGAATGTCATCCAGTCTTTAGAAGAGGGGTGGGAAACCTGCAGCCCTAGGACCCCCATGCAAGCCCAAATTCAAAACCCCTGCACAACAGCACAGTTCATGAGATCTCCTTCCCCCAGCTGCCCATTGGGAGGGGAGGAAGGTGGGGTGTCAGAGAGAGAAAGAGGGGGGTCAGAAAGAGAGAGAAAGAGGGGGTGTCACAGAGAGAGAGTGGGTGCCAAAAACAGAAAGCAAGAGAAGTTGTCGAAAAGAGATAAAGGGGAGCAAGAGAAATGGCTGTGGCCCCACCCACCACTGGCTTCAGCCCTCCCCCCCCAGTGATATATGGCCCCTGACACATTCCCCCTGAAGGAATGCAGCCTTCAACATAGAAGTGTGGAAACCAAATTATTCTGCCATGGATTTTGAAGTAGGGTATGATGCCCTTGAAATAATAATTAACATGTCCTCTGACATTTGTAACAGCTTCTAGTGCTATGGAGAGAAACTTCAAACTTCAATAGTATTGCTATTTCCATTGATGCATTATTATTATTATTTGAATCTAAGCCACTGTGTTTTATTATCAGGTTGATTAATTTATCTCCTCAAGGAACCTTTGCCTGGCCTGGCTTTCATGTCATCTCCCACCCAACCTTCAAACAGTGTGCAGAGAAATTAAAATTAATTAGTGGTATTCCTTCCCACCCCCTACACATGTATTCCTTTATTCTCTTCTTTATTTTTTTTGGGGGGGGAGGATGTATCAGCGTCAAGGTTGTATGAGCCAATTGTTATTCTCTCTCTCTCTCTCTCTCTCTCTCTCTGTTTTCCCATTTCCGAACACTAGAAAGCCACAACTGACTGGGTTGCTTTGGATGACCAAAGGAGAATGAGCTGCAGCTCAGAGATATCATTAATAACGTTACCAAAATTTGCAATTGCCTGTCTTGGAATGCACAGTACTCCTGCCCATAATGTCTAACAGCATTATGAGTCGAGCTCCAGCAGCAAGGAGGATTGGGAGCTCTCAGGCTTATGGGTGGTCCTAGGAACGCAGGAAGCCACGTAATACTGAGTTAGTCTGTCCTGGCCACGCCTTTCAGCATGTTATTTATTTATTTATTCATTCCTTCATTCATTTGTGACCCTTATATAGTGCTGAATGAAACAAAATCTCTCAGCTGTTCACAATATTCAAAATGGAGTGAATTAAGGGGGGGGGGTAAAGTCTGTGTGCCCCCCCTTGACACCTGTTGCAAATACGGAGCAAGGCTCTCCGAATGGCATTGAACTAAGACAGCGCCTGATCTGAGAATCGACTGTGTCTGTATGGATCGGTCTGTGTTTTGTCTTTCCCCACACCACTCTCTCTGAGGGAGTTGTCTCATTTTAGTCATCGATAAAAGGATGGTTTTCTCTCCCCTGTTAGCTTGGCTGCCTGAGCTTACAGCCAGAGAACAGAGGGCTCAAATCCCCAAAGCGCCATAAATTCTCCAGACACAGTGCTCTTATTTATTTATTTTATTCCCTTGCTTTGCTTCGCTGAGCAGGGAAAAAATGAACAGTTGTTGAATTCCATTAATACCTGGTTTATTCATTCATGCAACTGAAGCCTGTGAAGTCTTTCCTCCCTCCCTCCCTCCCTCCTTCCCTCCCTCTGTGTCTTCCACCTCCTTTTTTGCCTTTTGCTTCCCTCTGACACTATTGTAGCTGCTACTCATTTTAGGGATGGCGGTGAAATCCATTGGGGGGGGGTGTATGGAGTCCAATTGGTTTTCATAGGCTCAGTCCCCCAGACTTATCTTCAGTTAGTGGTACCCAACTTGATCTTCGGTGAGATGGGCCAGTTTGTGGAGTTTTTTGGGATTTTGCCCCTTTTTTTAATTTTCAGAAGGTTCTGCAGTTTGCACCAGTTTCTGAAATTTGCACAAATCGACAGCATCAAATATTTTCCCATTTCTGAATTCATGCAAATTCACATTCAGAGTTATGAAAATGGACAATTCCCTCCAAAAACATGCAAATCCCCCCCCAGACTGCACATTTTCGGCCAGTGGGTTTGGTTTTTGGTTTCCTTCCTTTGTTTTTTTTGTTTTTACACATATTTTCTAAGACTAAATGTGCATTAAAAAATTGGAAAGTAAACAAACTGGTTCGTAAGTCCGCGGATAACCTATGACTTAGGAAATGTCAGCCTGCGGTGGAGTCTGTGGGTAAGATTCATAGAAATCTGAACTCATGTGATTCCATTTCTCTGACACCCCTATCTGTGGGGAACATGGTTCAGAGAGGTTCCCCCATAAGCTCTTTTCGGGCACCAGCAATGCCCCAACTTTGCATGAGGAAAAATATCAAGCTTTCTTGGGCAAAATGGTGAGATGGAGTTAAGGATAGATATTACCTGCTTGTAAACGCTGACTTTGATTGCAAAGAGAGAATTGAAGAGAGTATTCCGTCATCCCCCCCCCCTCCTTGTGGTCTTGGGCCCGCGTCTCTTACAAATGGAAATTATTGAATTTCTTGTGCCTCGTTTTAGATTTCTTCTGTTAAAAAAAAAAAAATCTTTTTCTCACTGCTGTTAAACAATTGCCTGGACTCACTAATTATCTCCAGATGTCCTCGTGCAAGTCAAAGGAATTCGATGTCGACAAAGCAGCGCCGGAATATCTAATGTTGGCTCTCTGTGTTTCATATTTCAGCACATGGAGATATTGGGGGGGGGGGGGAGAGATTATCAGCAATCTTGGAAGACCTGCCCCTGCATATAATAAAAATTAAATTGCAAAATGAAACAAAAAAAATCAGAACAAAACAGCAATGCCTTTTACAAAATATTTCTTGCAGTTCCTTTTTTTTAAAAAAAAATCCCATAAAAAGCGATCTCACACCCGTTCCCCCAGGCTTCACCTCTTTCCCCTGACTGATGAAGTTTGGTGATTTTCTTGAGCCCAAATCCTGCTCTCCGACATTCCCTGGAAGGCCATCTTCTCCTGATCCCAACCCCTTTCTTCCAGCCATCGGTCATTTGGTGATTTCCTGACTTTTTTACAATTTTCTCCCCATCTGAAAAAGTTGGAATGCATCTCCTAAAGCTGAGGGGCAAATTTAACTGCAAGTCAGCTCTCAGTTGGGGCTGTGCATGCTTACATAGGGGTATGGAAAACTATCATGCTGAACTATGTGTTTAGCAGAAGTTTTTATCAGGCCTCAGAATGTCTGTTGGGATGGAATCAGGCCCTTTCTGGGCTCAGCAGACTCCCAGAAAGCATCCAACTCAACCAAGGAGGGGAGAGCTTTTCCCCAAAACAAGGAATGTTTTTCTTTTCTTTTTTTAATGTAAATAAAAAAGTGCACAAGTCGCAGGATGCAATTGGCATGCTTTATGTAGATTTTGGCACAAATTGTATAGTGTATGCACAACCTATAGCTGCAGTTCCAGCTCGCTCCCAATTTTTTTTAATGCAAACTTACCTAATTTTAACAGAAACGTACCTAATTCCTCACTTTTGAACCCTATACATGCACCGGAACTCGGTTCTCCTTTGAAATTCACATTTCTCCGAATTTTGCAATGAATTTTGCCCAAGCAAACATGCATACCAAAATAAACGCAGGAGAGAATGCACACAGAAGTGCATACATTAGTGAAAAATGGCATTAAAACATGTATTATGTTAGGGCAATTGCTGGTTAAAAACAAAAGAGTGTATATCAGGCAAAATCCGACGCAAAATGCAGGCGTTAGGGGAAACGCAGACAAAACTGCTTCGGAATTTTCGTGTGTCTTTTTCTTTCTTTTTTTTAAGATCAAGACAATACCAAACTAAAGACTGGGAAAACAAGGAACTGAGAGAGACTGAAACTGACAGATCCATCCATCCCTGGTTTACAGAAGGCGATCCTGGCTTACTCTGTATAATGGAGTTCCATATTTTATTAGTGTGAGTTGAGCAGACAGCATTTGGAAAGCAAGGTCTGGGACTGAGTCCTGGCTGGGATTTAGTGCAGGATGAAGGCGGTTGATTTCTTCCTTGGAGTTCTCTTTGTGCCGTGACATGGTTGGGCAGTGGGGGAGATAAAGTTGGGAAAGCAATTGGGGGAAAAAAACAACATAACAAAGCCCTGTTTCAAGAGGCTGTCCCGGCACTGGGTGTAAACAAGTCAAGCCAATTAGTTTGCATTCTTTTCTTTCCACATACACAACAAAATCATATCCATGAGACACATTGCTAAATAGCTAGTGCCTGAGACACAGCAGCTGCAAAATAAATGAGGCAGAGATAAAGGGGGAGGGAACGCCCCCCCCAAAAAAAAACTGGCCTTGATGCGAGGAAAAAAGGCACCCAGCGATCCAGCCAAGAGAAAAGACAAAAGACGTCTGGCAACTCAGCAAAGGGACTGGCAGCCCAATGTGTACAGCCTGTGCAAATCTGCATTTATCCATCTGCACATTTTTAACTTGCTTTACTCCAGAGATTCAGGGCAAGTTTTTTGAAGAAGATGAAGATGACAAGCAAGTTATCTCGTAAAAGGCATTGTTCAAGAACCCTCGAAGTGCGAAGGGCTGGATCTCAGACGTGTATATATCGCTTCATCTCCCAATACTTCATTGCTTAACTCATGACAAATGATGTGTCTCCAGACTCGATCTGTATTGAGTTCACCAAATCAAACTGCCTAGTGCGCCCCCAGCGTCTCTGTAAAATAGCTCATTCCCCCCCTCCCCATAGCATCTAAGCTATTTTCACATCCTGTTGGAACAAATTCCATAAATAACGATGGGCCAACTTGGGATTGATGGAGTGTCCCCCAACCAGCCCAGAACCAAACAAAGAACCAATTGAGTCTTCAGTCAAAGTCCGTCCATTTCCCAACTTGCAGTGCGATTCGTGGAACAAACCATATTGAGTTCAAAGACTGCACACCTTTGGAAAATGTGCATGAAAAATTTGTACTTTAAAAAAAAAGGTTTGCAGAAATACATTTTATTCAATGGGGGGGAAGTGTACATTTCAAGGAATGTATGCAGTTGGGGAAATGCGTACGAAAATAATGGGTGAAAAAAATGTTCATACAAAAAGAAAAAGAAAAAACACCAAAGCTCACGATCTGATATGGACACGGGTTGGAATGAGCTTCAAGGTGGAATTTGGATAACCTCAATGAGCTCAGGTTTTGCTGGTTCAGACATCCCTAGATGTTAATTTCTATCTGGGTGATGGGGAAACATCAAGAGGGACTTTAGAGTGTGTGAGATCCAAAGTCACTGGGATTAAATGGGATAGAAAATGGGGATGATAAATATTGGGTAGTTTCCATTGTTAGTCCTATGTAGAATAGCCCCATTGAAATGAATGAGACTTGTTAAGCCCCATTCATGAGACTTGTTAAGCCCCATTCATTTCAGTGGGCCTATGCTACATGAGGCTAACCTTAAATGCTATCAATTGCCTTTTTCATAGAATCATAGAATAGTAGAGTTGGAAGGGGCCTATAAGGCCATCGAGTCCAACCCCCTGCTCAATGCAGGAATCCACCTTAAAGCATGCCTGACGGTTGTAAGAACTTCCCGGACTAAAGAGGGTCAACTTCCAGATTCATGTATAAACAACTTGCACATGGATTTGAATATAAATTGAGGACTCATTCTGTTTTGTTCCATTTCCCCATCGATCGATCGGCATCTTCAGTTAAAAACTCCACAGTTCAATGTTTCATTGAAAACTCATTTTATATGCATTTTATCAATGCATTTTATCTTAAAGCAAACCCTTTTCTGTGCATTTTAATACTTTATTTTTTTTCTTTTTGTAGGTGGGAACTTTACTGAAAGGTCAGGGGAAATGAGTAATCTAAAAGGTAACTATGTTCTGATCTTTGTATTAGTCTGGGAAGCGCGAATCAGGCTGGTTACTAAATGATTTAGACTGAACAAAATCCTGTCACATCACTAGGTTTGCATCACAAAAGAGTCTCTTTCATTGCTGCTTTAAACCCTTGAGCCCCACAATGCTGTCCTCGTGCTTCTGTTCCCCTTTTCGCTGATGACCAGATAGTCATTCAAATTGTGCTCTCAGGATAGTGGTTACCCCAACAGCAAATGATTGTTAGCCTTTAGTTGTTTTCACGATTAGCGTGGTTCACTTGCCCAGCCTGATCAAAGGATATTCAATCACATGTGCCTACTTGTATGGTTGTTGAAGATGCAAGCGTAACGTCAGTGTTGGGGCAACATGCCCAGCTTGAGAGTACAACGGGACAAAATTTACAGCTGGGAAGGGCGCTCACTTGTTGTGAAGTCAATAGCAGCGCTTCCAAAGAAAAACCGCCTTGCATTGTGCTAGGATTGGATGTTGTTTAGTAATATGAAAAGTTGGGGGGGGGGGGGAGATTCCGTCAGCATATTGAAAAGACCACATCTTAATGTCGATGAAAAAGATGCTCAGATGGTGAGGGAACCTACTGACCAGAATAGAATGAAGGTAGACCAGCAACCGTCTCCCTTTGACTTTGCTTTTGCCCTGGTTTTTTTTTCCATTTATCTCTTCAGTCATTCATTGTATGTCTGTACCACCCAATAGCCAAAACTCTCTGGGCAGCATACAAAGATTAAAACTCTAAAAATGCAAGCTAATAACATATCTAAAACCAGTTAAATATCAAAAGACAGCCATTTTAATCAATGGCCAATAAATCCCAGGACCCCTTAAAACCTCATTGAATGCTGTCAAATGCCTGGGACTTAACCTGGTGCTGTAAAGAAAACAATGTTGGGGCCCTGCCAGTCTCGCTGGGGAGAGCGTTACATAATCAGGGGGCCACAACAGAGAAGCCCCTCTCCCTTGTTGCCATCCTCTGAAACTCCCTTGGAGGAGGGCCTCAAATAATGACCAGGTACTGGGTCCCAAGCCATTTATAGCTCAAAACCAGCACGTTGAATTGGACTCAGAAACATGCAGGCAAGCAGTGCAAATGGGCCAGAATCAGTGTTATGTGTTCAGACATTTTGATCCCTGCTATCTATCTGGCCACTGGAGTTTGCATAAGCTGCAGCTTCTGCACCATCTTCAAATGCAGCCCCATACAGAGTGCATTGCAGTAGTCTAACCTGGAGGTTACCAGAGCATAGACAACTGAAGCCAGGTTATCCCTGTCCAGATAGGGGCATAGCTGGGGCATAATAAATGGAATTTGGATGGATGGATGGACAATTAGGGGAAGTGTGCTTTATTTATTTATTTATTTATTTACAATATATTTATATGCCACTCAATATCTAAAAGAGATTCCGGAACAGTGAAAGGAAGTTTAAAAAGCAAATTAAAATTGTTCAATTTAAAACAAAGGAACCAGAAAGACAGTGGCTAGTCAGTTGAAGAAGGCTTCTCGAAAAAGAGTTGTTTTCAGGAGGAGCCAGAAGCAGCCTAGTGTTGGCGCCTGCCTGACCTCCAGGGGCAGGGAGTTCCAAAGAGAAGGGGCCACCACACTAAAGGCTCTTCTCCCGGTGGATTCCAATTGGGCCAAAGATCCATTTGGAGCCACCAGGAGCATGACTGCCGATGACCTCAGTCATCGGGCAGGTTACTAAGGGAGAAGGCTGCACACCCATCATCTACGGTCCTCCTCCAGGTGCCTCCTCCAATGGAAGCAACAAGGGAGAGACCCTTTTCAGTGATGGACCACTGATGATGGAACAATTTCCCCAATGAGCCCGCTTAGCACCAACATTGTCATGTTTTTGGCACCAGGTTAAGAATTCCCTCCCTACTCTCAGGAATTTGGCACGTTTTGATACACTTTTAACTGGATCTTTGGGATTCTTATAGTTGATTTTTAAACAATTTTAGATGGATGTGTGGGTGGGTGAATTATTGCCTGTTTAGATATTTGTAGATAGATAGATAGTTTTCAAGGTCTTCGTAGCAGTCCCAGAAAGCTCTGGCTGTTGTGGGGTATAGAAATACAATGTACTGAATGGATGCACTTGATTAAACTAACTAATCTTCTTGCTTAAAAACAATTTTTTTAAAAAAAAAAATCTGCCCCCTGATTAATCAGGGAGCATCTTTCATATGGACAAAATATTTTAATTGATGAAACAAACAGATTTGTTGAAGGGTACACACACACACAATCTTTATGGTCCCAATCTACATAGCCATTCATCAGTTTCAGTGCATGTTGCTGAGTTGCAATGAAAACCTATTTGCTCCTGGTTTATTTAGAGCTCTTCTTTGTAACCCCCTCTTCTTTTTTCCTTGATGCTCCTAGGGAACCAGCTGCACAAACCAAGTTCTGAGGGGAAAGCTGGTCCTTTCAGTGACCTGGATTGGGCCAATCCTTTTTTTACAGTAGTATACAAAGTAATGCGAGAATGAAAGAGGAAAAGTCATATGGAATAGAACCCCCAAAAAATGAGTTTTGGGGGACCAAAGAAGAAACACCATTGCCTCCCCAAACCCTGCTTGAGAAATATGCCCCTTTTAAGCTTGTTTGAATGGTGATGCACTTGAAAGTCATTGAATCTTGGCTGAAGACAAAGAATGTGGGGACTGGCCCTCAAGCAGGTAGGAACAAAGAGAAATAGTTTTAGAACTCAAACATAGATTGGGTTGGAGAAAAGATTTATTTAGTATATGGTTTTTAAAATATGATCGTGACGCTAGAAAGGAATGAGTGTTATTGTCTCTTTTCTCACTCAAGCCATTTTTTTCTAGACGGACATGACGGGCTTTGCCAGGGCATGCCATCTTTTACAGATTCAGGAATTTCCTGACGATTGAGCGTGTTTTAAGTAGGACTGCTTTCTGGATGTTGGTGTGGATGTATTTTGGTAGGCCCAGGTTCTGAAGGTTTTCAGTACAGTTTTTTGATGTGATGCCGGTGGCCCAACCACACACAGCGACCACCATTTTGCATTTCGGTCCAAACCCTGCATGCACAAATCGGACTGGCGTCCCTTCTCGAATTTCCCAAGCCCTCTGTAAGGGGTAACATCCCATGTTGTAAGCAGCGGTGATGTAGGCATCCGTCATTTCCCTTTCAACACCCTCCACAGAGAAATGGGCTCTTGTTTGATTAACCGATTGTCAACTCTGGCTCCCTGGAAAGGAGAGTTGGTCACTTCTCAGCCGAAAGAAACATGAAATGTGAGGAATGAGGGAGGACATCAAAATGTGTGATTGCTCTCCTCCATGCGCAGCAATACTGCTGGTGAGGGACATGATTCATCTCTGCCGGTGAAAATTGGATTGTAGAAGTGTCGTCGAAGCAGAAAGGAAATTTTGAAAGGGGAATATATCCTCTCTCCTCTCCATGGCTGATCAACTGGTTGAGGAATTTTTAAGTGTATAGAACATAAGAAGAGTCATGCTGCTGGATCAGACCAAGGGTCCATCTAGTCCAGTTCTCTGTTCACGCAGTGGGCAACTAGGTGTTGACCAGAAACCCACAAGCAGGACACAGGTGCAACAGCACCCTACTGCCCATGTTCCCCAGCAACTGCTGTGTACAGGCTTACTGCCTCGGATAATAGCAGTAGCACATAGCCATCAGGACTAGTAGTTAAGCTAAGTCCTCCTACAGAAGAAAGGGCATGTTTTAGTGTTCCTCCCCTCCCTCCCCTTGCTTTGGAACCATTTTAGAAGAACTTCTACTGGATGTACTGGCTCATTTAACATCCTGTAGACACCAGTTGCTGTGGAACATGAGCGGGAGGATGCCATTGCACCATGTCCTGCTTGTGAGTTCCTGCTTGACAGCTGCTTGGCCACTGTGTGAACAGAGTGCTAGACAAGGTGGACTTTTTGGTCTGATCTGGCATGGCCATTCTGATGTTCTCAACCTGGAACTAAAGCTTGAGAAAAACCGTGATTGAAACAGAAACATTCTAAAATTAATCCAGTAAAACAATGGTGTAGTGGCTAGAGTGTTGGACTGGGAGTCGGGAGATCCAGGTTCTAGTCCCCATTCAGCCATGGAAACCCACTGGGTGACTTTGGGCCAGTCACAGACTCTCAGCCCGACCAACCTCACAGGGTTGTTGTTGTTGTGAGGGTAAAATGGAGAGGAGGAAGAGGATTATGTATGCCACTTTGGGTTCCTTGGAGGAAAAAAGGTGGGATATAAATGTAATCATCATCATCATCCAGTAATTTGAGGAGAAACAGGTTCCTGGATTGATTTGCACCTCAACTTTTGTTTCCTAATTCCTTTTGCATGTTCCTTCAGGATGTGATGGACCATCTACACCTCTGTTTGTTTTCTTACAACTAGGTATGTATGGATTTTATTGAATCCATTCCATCTGTGTTTTCTGGACTGCCAGGCATCTTTCATTCCATTGTCGGCTCATTGACAGAACTGGATTTATTTTAGGGATGTACGAGCCTTTTGTTCCCCTTGCAAGATGCACCAAACTACAAATTGGAATGTGCAGGATCTCGGCAAAGTTTAGTGTCCCCTACTCTCCCATCCCTACTTTCTGTTCTCTGAAGGGGAGACCCAAAGCATCCTCCCTCATAGGGAGCACAGGATTGTTCCCTATATTGACTACTTCCGATCTGCCAGAAGAGTCACACTCAACGTTTTGACAGCCACACACCACATCTAAACAAATCCACTTGATTGTCTGGGCCTGACGCCCACAGAGGCAACCTGATTAAAGAGGCTTCTGAGTTTGTGAGGCAGCAACAAAGCTGTTAATTAATTCTGAAGTTCCTACCCTCCACTTTCGTTCCTCTAATCGGCAACAGGACAACTGTGGACTTAATAAAAGGAAGGGTGGGAAAGCCGCTAGGTTTTAATTATCATCAGGGGGCATGAAGATGGCATTCAAAGCCTCTTTGTGTGTGATTGTGTGTGTGTGTGTGCGCGAAGAGGGAGAAAACATAAGTCCTCATGTGCAGGGAGGCATGTTTTGCCACTGCTCTTCTGCTGGTAATGCAAGATAGATTGTAACCAAATCGTTTTTAATCTGCATGCAGATTAATAATTAGAATGATCTTCATTCAGAAGCGGATGGATGCCCAAAGAGGCAGGAGCTGTTGAGTCCTCTGACCTTTTCCAATTCAAAAGCCATTCCATGATGACCCAGCTGCTGTCTTTGGACGCACGGCATCATTTGCAGACTGCCTGTGCACAACCAGCTGAGTTCTGTTTGTTTTGTTTCCCTTGGAAAAATATGGCATAACACACAAACGTATACACTGGATGCAAACCCAGTGCATACGCCAGTGGGGTGTAGCAGTTAGAGTATTGGACTGGGAGTCGGAAGATCCGGGTTCTAGTCCCCACTCAGCCATGGAAACCCACTGGCTGACTTTGGCCCAGTCACAGTCTCTCAGCCCAACTGACCTCACAGGGTGGTTGCTGTGAGAATAAAATGGAGAGGAGGAGGATTATGTACGCCGCCTTGAGTTCCTTGGAGGAAAAAAGGCAGGATATAAACACAATAGCAAATAAAAAATAGCCCACCCGTGTCAAGCAGATGGTCTGGAGATGGATTCATGTGATGACAAATTGGGTGGCTGTGTGAAATTGGACTTTGGGTCTCAGCAAGGTTTTGCAATAGAAAAGATTAAACTGAGCATTTCCAAAAGTGGACAGAGCCAAAGAATGCACAGAAACACACCAAAGCAATGAAGATTGTTGTTCTCAGGCAACATCCTAGCACATACGGGAAACTTTTTGTAGGCCTGTCTATTTAGGACTATCCAATGAGCAGCCAGTATATGGCCTGACCAGAGCCTGAAATTTAACTCACTGCCAGGTAGATGTTCCAAGCTGCAGTTCTAATAACTCACCACATGGGGCCACTGCATAAAGAGCCAATTGTTCCTGATTCTAAGCTGGCTAGTCCCTGATGATGTACAGACAAATGCCTGGACTCAAACTCAGAGGTTTCTTTCCAACTCAGACATTTAAGGCATTGAGTCAGTCTGCCATCAGCCAATTCTAGACAAAGGAAGAAACTTCAGGAAAAACAACAGAGGAACCTCCAGATATCAATAGTGCAGAGCTGGTGAGGAGTATCAACTCCCTCATCTCTATAAAAGCTTCTCATTTAGATGTACTCGCTGGTCTGAGCATTAAATTGTCTCAGCCTCACCCCCCACCATGTACTTGAAAGACAAAGTGGGGGGAGGTTGCCCCGGAAAGCATAATATGGATTGAACTCAGGATCATACCTTCTTTAAATTAAGGTTCTTCAGAGTAAGAGTTTTCTAAATGGTCTTCTCCCGCTTCTAACAGTGTGGGTTTCCCTGATCCTAAACCTCTTCCAGAGCAGGTTGAACAGCACTTAACTGGGCAGACAAACCACCCACAATCAACCCCCCCCCCATGACCTGGGACCACAATACCTGATGGAACACCTCTCCCAACATGAACCTATGCATACATTACGCTCAACATCTAAGGACCTCCTCTGAGGTCCTACTCAGAGGGAAACTAGGAGGATGGCAACAAGGGAGGGGGGCTTCTCAGTGATGGCCCCCAACTATGGAAATGATCTCCCCGATAAGGCTCGCCTGGCGCCAACATTGTCATCTTTTCGACACCAGGTCAAGACTTTTCTCTTCTCCCAGGCACTTAACAGCATATGTTGAGATTTTTTAACTGACCCCCTCGATAGTTGATATGTAGTTTGTTTTTTAATGCTTTTTTACAGTTTTAAATGTTGTATATTGGTTTTTAAATGTTCAATGTTTTCAATCTTTGTAAACCACCCAGAAAGCTTCAGCTATGGGGCGAATAATAATAATAATAATAATAATGATGATGATGATGATGATGATGATGTATGGATTGAGCTTCAATTTAAAGTTACTCCCAAAAACACGTTTTGTTTGGTTTTTAAATTAGATTGAGGGCAGACGGTCACCCACTCCTGATTCAAATATATAATTTCATTACTCTGTAAAGTTCTTGCATGCATGCAAGAACATGCACCATTGAAGAAACGCAACTGTGAACTGTTTTGTATCCATGGGAATGGGCAGCCATTGTAGGGTGGCCAGTCTTCTATTTGAAGGCCTGCCAGAGGACCGTGCTCTGTTTGAAGGTGTCCTTTGTTTGAAGGTTGTGCAATCCAACTCCAGTGTAAGGATAAATTAGCATCAGATCTCTTGCCCTTCCACAATTAACACCTGGACCGCAGGCTCAACCGGCAGGCACCTGGGTCCCCGGGGTGGAGAGTTCCTCCCTGTGGTGAGATGTACAGAATTGCTCTTTCTGTTATAATAACTGCCTCTGAATTGGCATCTATACATATAAATGAGCACATTTAAATGATCTGCAAATCAACGTGCTCCTTTTGTCCTCTGTTGCTTTTGGTGATACATTTCTGCTTTCTGGGTGCTTAAGTGGCAAAAGGGAGGTGGGCTGATTGACTTCCCCGCTTCAGTCTCTGTGCAGAAATCATTGTTGACAAAGCTGGAAAGACACATCTGAAAGGCTTATTGTTATTAACTTGAAGCTCAGAATAACAACTCATCTTTTGCACGCAAATATATAACCAAGGTCTTGTATAACTATCGGTTTTATTGGATATGCATTTATTCTGTTTTGTGCTACAACAATAGAAGAACATGTCCAAAGTTGTCAGGGAGCCGTTCCTTCTCAAGTGAGCTATCAAACACCACCGAAGAGATTGCTACAAGTAATTCTCCATTCTGATGTGTCCTACATTACAGTGATTGCTGATCCAGAGATCATTTGCCCTTCTTGACAGAGATATCTGCGCTGAGGGTCTGCTACGAAAGTTTTGCATAGTTATATCTAAAAGCAAGTGCAGGGCCATGATTGGGGAAGTTTTCTTCTCTTGTCTTTTGCCAGATTGGAAGGAAGACACAAGAAAAATGTGCCCACCGCTATAATCGACACACAGCCTGAGAACAATTGGTGAAATAAGGTGGAGAGTGTTAGGTGTGATAGTAGATTCAGGCCACTATATTTTAATATTATCAAAGGAAAAAATGATGAGTATGTCTCTTGCACCTTCCAGTCCTTCCATCTTACCTCAGCGCTCTGCTCATTCACCAGTACGATGGAACAACATTGTCTCATTCAGTGCTCAGTGAGCTAAAATTTCTTTCTGAGAAATGTTATTTTTCAAACCCTTGGCGAATTCTGCATTATTTCAAAGACCATATTCTCCCATATGAGCCTGCCCATGCTCTAAGATCTTCTGGGGAGGCCTTTCTCTCAGTCCCACCAACATCCCAGGCATGCCTGATCTGTACACGGGAGAGGGCCTTCTCGGTGGCTGCTCCAAGGCTCTGGAACTTCCTTCCCAGGGAAGCTAGACTGGCTCCCTCCTTGATCTGTTTTCGGAGGCAGGCAAAAACTTTCTTATTCCGGCAGGCCTTTGGTGAACCTTCATCTATGTTTAAGATTTTTAAAATTTAATATGTATTTTAAATGTGGAAATGTTTTCATATTGAAACCTATTTAATTATATTTTTTTACTTTTGTATATTTTTATTAATAGCTTTTAACTGTATATGTTTTAATTTTGTAAATCCGCCTTGAGGTCCAGTATTGGGCAAAAGGCGGGATACAAATAAAGATCATCATCATCCTTCCCTCATAATCCCATTCAGCAAATTCACCACCTCAGTTTCACAAACTGAAAGTAGGGTGAAGATTTTGGAAGGCCGCTTTTATTCAGTACTAAAGCCAAACAAATGAAACTTTAGAGCAAGGGTAAGCAACCGAATTCATGCAGCCCTCACCTTAACTTCAAAATCCTTCTGCACACGGTCCATTCAGACCTTTGTTCAAAAATGGTGACTCTGCATTTTCGGAACGGGATATTTATGCGGTTTGTGCCTGCAATGTTGTATAAATGGCCCGTCGGCGAGGGAGCAGATAACCACGTTCTTGCACAGGTTGGCATGCACTGAGTTGGGCAGATGTGGGCTGGTGTCCAAGGGGCTGAGCCAGTGAGAAATCTCCAAGTTTCAAGCCTCAACCAGGCACTTATCTCTCTGTTCACATCCCTATCCCTATGTTAGCAGTGTGCATACTTGCGCTGAGAAAGCATCACATGTGTAAGGTGTGTGCACAAATAAATTGAATTACATGAGTAAAGGTGGAGGCTGGGGTGGGTGCATCTGTCAGTATAGCTTTCTCCCACATTTGGTTGTTTTGAAGTCCTTTCCATCCGGTTGAAGAAGAAATGTATGGATTTGGCAAGTTCCTATCAAAAACTGAACCAAACATAACCCTTGCCCATCTGCAAGGGTCAAATTCAATGATTACAGCTATCCCCAGCATGGAGAGTATTTTATTGTTATTGGAAATTCGGACCAAAAACATTATCGTCTCCGAGAATATCGTAGGTTAATCGTATCGTCTTCATGATAATTATCAGAAACCAGATATTTAATTTGCAGCCGCATTGTGCCCTATAGAGCTCAATTTTTTAATATAAAAAATGCCTATAACTTCTGTATTTTCAAAGTTACAGGCTTGCAACTTGGGTCACAATGCTTATGGGGTATGCCTAAGTATGGGTATGGAATTTGAGATTGATCCCTCCAACCCTCAATTTTATATGAATTTATTAAAGAACGTTTAAGTTCTGACAGGTCAAAATGACAGCTCGCCGTGTGCGTTCATTCAGACCTGTCAAAAAGTTGCACGATCTTTGAAAAATTCATATAAAATCGAGGGTTGGAGGGATCAATCTCAAAGTTCATACCCATACTTAGGCATACCCCATAAGCACTGTGACCAAGTTTCAAGCCTCTAACTTTTAAAGTACAGAAGTTATAGGTTTATTTATATGGCAGTCTGATAATCTGATATAATTGGGCTGAAAATTTTCGGATCGGAGGTTTTCTATCGTATCGTTATCGTTATTCATATGTCCGATAACGACCTTATCGTATCATTATCTGACATTTTAATGATACGATACACATCCCTAATGGAGAGGATCATTTTGCTGTTAAGGATGAGGAGCTGGTCAGAAAAAAGCCAGCATGAACAAATCTTGTTACTTTCTGAATCAATAATGTATTCACTCAGGTTATGTTTACCCATCACTAACTGACCCCAAGGCCGTTTTAGTGGAAACCTCAAAAACCAAATGGGACGCTGGGTGGTTGGAACACTATTACACAATCCACTCCTTTATTGTAGGGAAATATGAAGCGGAACAGTGAGGGCAACCATCAGGGAATGACGCTATGTTGCAATGTTGATCCAGTCTCAAGGAGGAATACAGCCAATCTGCTTCTACTTAGAGGAGCGCTACCACGAGTTGAAGTGGTCCTTACTGCAGCTTGGCTGCAACTTGAGGAAAGTGACACTTGTTGCGCTTATTGAAGTGGTCCTCACTGCAGCTTTACCTCCACAACATGAATTTGTAAAAAAAAAAAAAGCTTTTGCTACCTTGATCTCTCTGGTAAGCCCTTGTTCCTGGTTAGTATCCAATGTTAGTCTCACAGAGAGAAGATACATTGAAATGAAAAGGGAGTTAGGTTAGTCATGACTAACTTAAGTCCCATTCATTTCAATATGTTTAATCTATGTAGGACTAATATTAGATTCTACCATATATATATATATATATATATATATATATATAGGAGGGAGGGAGGGGTGTAAAGTGGCACCCACCCACCCACCCACATATACTAGCTGATAGACCCGGCGTTGCTCGGGTCTCCTAAGATGCATGTCTGCAAGGTAATCATCTTGAAGTAGTAGGCCAGTGCTAGGGCTGTGAGTTAACACATTAAATTGCCCCCCAAGGCATGCTGGGAGTTGTAGCCTAAGCCGAGGCTAGAATGGAATGACGGGCTGGGTTAGTGTCAGTTGGAGAACGTCAGGTAGAAGGAGAACAATGCCAGTTAGTGAGAGGTCAGGAAAGTGGGAACTCAGTTAGGATTGAGATATAGTGACCTGGTTTGCTAACCCATATGTTATTTAAAATCAGCCACTCTACATGCCAGTCCTACACCTCCCAGCATGCCTTTGGTGGCCCACAGGTGTCTGCGTTCTCTGAGAGGCTCTTCCCTCCTCTTGTTGCTGATGTGTGTGTGTGTACACATACACAAGCCCCTGAAGGTCATGGAATTTTTCAAGGACAGTTTTCATCCCATCCAAAATTACCTATGAACATTGTTGGACTTCATAATTCAAGGGATTGAACTTTGAGCAAAAGGTGTGCTCTACCGCTGGACTATGGTCCCTCCCAAAATGGGGAAGAAATTTGTTCTATTCACATTTTAATGTAAATCATATGAACCTCACCCTTTTGAACCAATATACAAGCCAAAATCCGATTAACGTACAAAACCCTCACTTCTCAGAATTTTGCAATAGAGTTCGCCAATCAAGAAATGCATAAATACTGTGCATATCACAGGGAAATGCATGCTAAAATGTATTAGATTAAAATGCATTTTATTAGGGCTGTTGTTGCAAAAAAAATGTGTATACTAAGCACGGTTGTGTAGGGTTAGGGGGAATGTGAATGCACATTTTTTTGTGCAAACTTGAAAAGGGAAAAAGCTCCAGGTTCAGGTTGATCCAAACTAGAGAATGGAAAAATGAGAACTGGAGAGAAACTGAAATTGACAAATTCGTCCATACTTGCCAAGGCCTTGGAATTATTATATCAGCCTCTTCACAGCCATCTTGCCACAATGCCCCAAATATCCATGTTGTAATTATTCTTCTGTTCCCGCAGTGGATCTGGCGAAGACATGGGCAACTCTCCCAAATTGTGGCATGTGCTTTACTTGTGCTTTACTGTTTTTCATCCAACCCATTGGCAGTGACTCCAAGGCTATTCCTGCTGAAATATCTTCATTTGTTTTGTATAAGGGCTGTTGGCAGGACCGGCTGCAAATGATTCCAATACGTTTTCAAGACCTTTACAACGCTGCATATTTTAAAGAGCGCACAGCCCAAAGCATAATACAGAAAGGAAAATAACAAATTTAACATTAGGGAAGATCTGATTACTTCTAGTGATTCACCGATGAGAATGCAGAGCGAGTTACTTTAACAACGGAGTGACAGAGCAGCCTCTAAAATCTCGCCACACTGCTTTTGGTACAGGATGCATTCAATTTAGCAATTGAATTAGCCAGAAGGCAACAAGCTTCTATCTACTTATTGGCTTTAAAATAATATTTGAGCTATTGGTAAGTCCAATCTTTTGCTATAGCAGTATAACGGCAATAGTGGGTCATCTCAGACTTCATACCTTAAATTGAACTCAAAATACCTGTTTGTTATTATGCCAAAGGACACTTAGTTGTCACTAGTCAATAGAATCATAGTGTTGGAAGGGACTTCAAGTGTCATGTAGGTCAACCCCTTGCTGTTGCAGGAAATCCACCTCTAAAGCTCTGATAGGTGAGCATCTACTCCTAGAGTCAGGTAAAGTCAGATCTGGTCAAGGCAGTCTACATCGGGCACTGTAAGATCAATTCAGGCAAAGACCATTCACGTTAAGTTAAATTATCTTAAGCAGCACTCAGGGAAATCAGGACCATGGACAGCTCCTAGTGGGCCTTGCTAGCTGGAACTTTCATCCCTACTGCAGCTATAGAGGGATGTTGGCTCAGCGGAGAACTGAAGCCAACTGAAACCACACATAGGGTAACAAGGCCAGTATTACAGTTGGCCTTACCTCCCTGAAGGAGCTGACTAGGGTGGGTTCGGAGGTTGAAGAGCCCTAGATTCAATTTATATCAATCAATTTCTGCCGGATTGGGAGTTGGACGTACTGAGTCCAAATTTTCTGAGTCCAAGGTTCATGGTAGGACCATTGCAGAATGGCGTGTGAGAAGGTACTGCAGGTTATCTTCTGGGTGGCATTTCTTATCAGTGAAACACAAACACGCAAGGAGGATTGACTGTGCCTGAAAGCTAGAGACCTTGTGATGCAGTGCCTAGAAGAAATATGCACTAATTCAAGTGAGCCTTTGAGAACATTTGAGGGATATAGGCAAATTGAGCCAATTCAAATGTGATTGCTATGGAAATGACACCACTTCTGTAAATGCTTTCTTTTTATAATTATAATTTTCAAATTATATTACACTCCACCCCCAGTAATATGCTCTGCCATAAAAATGACTACCTTGGCTTGCCTTAAAACACACATACAAAAACTAAAGGGACAAGCTGTACCAAATCCAAAACTTCAAGGAGGCAAAGTTGTTTCTAATGCGAGAACTTTTCTCAATCCATTAACCTTGCTTTTGCTCCCTATTTGCATACTAATAACCTTCCTGTTTATTGGAAACTTTCAGAAAGTGGGTGGGTGGGGGGAATGGATAAACCTGTCAATTTCTCATTTCTTTTCTATCCAATCTTAACTTCAATTCATATTGACCGTTGAGAATTCCTGCTTGCTTGTTTGTTTGTTTGTTTTTTAAAAAAATCATGAAATTGTTATGTAATACATGCATCTTTCTACACAATTTTGCCTAAAAGATACATTTCTGAAAGCATTTTTCCTAATATAATGAGGAAGATCTTCCTAATTCTTAATCAAAATCTCCTTTCTTCTTATTTAAATCCATAGGTTTGGATCTTACCCTCTTGAGCACAGAAGGACAAATTTGCTCCATCATCTATGTATTTGACTAAACAACTTCCACATAATTTAAGATAGCTATCCTATCCCCTCTTTATCCCCTCTTCTCCTGGCCAAACATACCCAAATCCTTCAACCTTCCTTCAGGAGACCTGGTCTCAAGTAGGGGTGTGCATCGGATCGGATCCAATCCACGATCCGAATCCGATCCGCCCCAAAATCGGGAAAATCCGATCCGATCCGATCCGCCGAGGTCCGATCCGGATCGGACGACATTTTGAATGCTTTTTCCCATAGCCAAGTATTGTTTTACAAAATCGCCTGTAACTTTTTCATCTTTAAAGATAGAAGGATGAAACTTGGGCACATTGTAGACTTGTTAGGGATAGTTATCTGTGTGAAATTTCAGAAACATTGGAGCTTGCCTTGTGTGGCAATTAATTTTTGAAACAATGAGGAAAGAAACACCTATAACTTTGTCATTTTTAAAGTTACACACATGAAACTTTGCCACATTGTAGGTGGTACCTTGGGTCCTATGTGTGTGAAATTTCAGAAACATAGGTGCTTGCCTTGTGTGGCAATTAATTTTAGAAAAATGGGTAGTAGTGGGGTAAATACAGTTACGCCTCCCACTTTTTTATTTTTGAAGTTACAAACAGGAAACTTGGGCACATTACAGGTACCACTTGGCTTGATATGTGTGTGAAATTTCAGAAACATTGGTGCTTGCCTGGTGTGGCAATTAATTTTTGAAATAATGAGGGATTCATTGGACAGCACTTGCCCATAGGGATTCATTGGACAGTACTTGCCCATAGGGAATCATTGCATTGCACTTTCCCATTGAGAAATACAGTTATGCCTCCCACTTTTTTATTTTTGAAGATACAAACAGGAAACTTGGGCACATTGTAGACTGGTTAGGGATAGTTATCTGTGAGAAATTTCAGAAAGATTGGTGCATGTGTTTTGTGGCAATTTTTTAATAAATACCCAGGAATGCCTATAACTTTGTCATTTTTAAAGTTGCATACATGAAACTTTGCCACATTGTAGATGGTACCTTGGGACCTATGTGTGTGAAATTTCAAAAACGTAGGTGCTTGCCTTGTATGGCAATTAATTTTAGAAAAATGGGTAGTAGTGGGGTAAATACAGTTACGCCTCCCATTTTTTTATTTTTAAAGATACAAACAGGAAACATGGGCACATTACAGGGAACACTTCGCTTGATATGTGTGTAAAATTTCAGAAAGCTGGGTCCAGGCATGTGGTGGCAAGGTATTTTTGAAACAATGAGGAAAGAAACGCCTATAACTTTTTTATTTTAAAAGTTAGACGTCTGAAAGTTGCTCACTTTGTAGATGGGTTAGGGGTAGATATGTGTCAGAAATTTCAGAATTATAGGTCCAGGCATTTGATGGCTATGGAATTTTTAGATTAAAAGTTTCAAAAGTTTTTCCACAGAGGCTTGGTTTCCCCCGTCTCCCACTCCCGCTTCCCGCGAAGAAAAAGGAAACACACTCTCTCGATCTCTTTGATCCTTGCATGCATGGCTGCAACTGAGCTAGTATCCATTACAAAAGGAGAAACAAAGTAACTACATTAAAGCACTTGGCTCGTGTCTGCTTTGATACTTTCACTTTTTACTCAAGCAGAACGGCTGAGCCTAGGATCACTCTCTCTCGATAGCTAGGATTGTTACAGGAGAAATTTTCTACAGTCTTCAAAGTGGTGTGTGCAGACACCTTGCCACCACATGCCTGGACCCAGCTTTCTGAAATTTTACACACATATCAAGCGAAGTGTTCCCTGTAATGTGCCCATGTTTCCTGTTTGTATCTTTAAAAATAAAAAAGTGGGAGGCGTAACTGTATTTACCCCACTACTACCCATTTTTCTAAAATTAATTGCCATACAAGGCAAGCACCTACGTTTTTGAAATTTCACACACATAGGTCCCAAGGTACCATCTACAATGTGGCAAAGTTTCATGTGTGTAACTTTAAAAATGACAAAGTTATAGGTGTTTCTTTCCTCATTGTTTCAAAAATTAATTGCCACACAAGGCAAGCTCCAATGTTTCTGACATTTCACACACATATCAAGCCAAGTGGTACCTGTAATGTGCCCAAGTTTCCTGTTTGTATCTTTAAAAATTAAAAAATGGGAGGCGTAACTGTATTTACCCCACTACTACCCATTTTTCTAAAAATTAATTGCCACACAAGACAAGCACCTACGTTTCTGAAATTTCACACACTTAGGTCACAAGGTACCACCTACAATGTGGCAAAGTCTCATGTGTGTAACTTTAAAAATGACAAAGTTATAGGCATTCCTGGGTATTTATTAAAAAATTAATTGCCACAAAACGCATGCACCAATCTTTCTGAAATTTCTGACAGATAACTATCCCTAACCAGTCTACAATGTGCCCAAGTTTCATCCTTCTATCTTTAAAGATGAAAAAGTTATAGGCGTTTTTGTAAAACAATACTTGGCTATGGGGAAAAGCATTCAAAATGGCGTCCGATCCGGATCGGACATCCGGTCCGATCCGATCCGACCATCCTCCAATCCGATCCGATCCGATCCAACCCCTCAAGTCCAATTCTGATCCGCTATCCGATCCGATCCGGGGGGTCAGTGCACATCCCTAGTCTCAAGCCACCTCGCAATCTCTGTGAAACTCTTCTGGACACCTTCCAGTTTGTTGATAATCCTCCATAAGAAGTAGCTTCCTGAGTTCCATCCATTTCTTTTCTTTTCCCCCCCCACCCACTTTTGTAAATCTTGCTTTAGCTAATTAGGACTCTCCATGCTGGCATCACAAAATGTTCCACTGGTGAAAAGCATCTGTTCATTGGTGTAAACGTTTCAGCAGAGGCAAGATTTCGCCAGGTTTGCAAAACTTCTGAAAGTCAGCCTAATTGCAAACTCTTATTTATAAATTGCTTTCTTGGCCAAACAATGCCACTCATGGTAGATTAAACCTGAAAAATCTCTCTCTCTCTCTCTCTCTCTCTCTCTCTCTCTCTCTCGGAATAATTGATAAGAATTGTGTTCCCTGTAGATAATTTGACAAAGGTGTGTTTGTTTATTTATTTATTTATTTATTGCATTTCTATACTGCCCAATAGCCGAAGCTCTCTGGGCAGTTCACAAAAGTTCAAACCATCAGATACGAATCAAAGTACAAAACAAACAACAGTATAAAAACACGATATAAAAATATGATATAAAAACACGATATAAAAACAATGAGTTGCCATTGCAACAATGAGTTGCCCTTATGTGCAAAATTGTGATTCAGCAGGGAAGCATGCAGCCATTCAATGGGAACCCAAGGACCATTGGATGGCTTGCGCCCCAGTGTGAGCCAGGGTGGGTTGCTAGAGAGGGGATCACGTGAGCAAAAAGTGTGATGGCAGCAGGTGAGTTTGCCCATCCCTAGATATGCTAGCATTATAATGTCATGGTGATGATATCAGGGGGTTGGACTTGATGGCCTAATGGACCCCTTCCAACTCTACCATTCTATGATTCCATGATATAAACAACAGCGTTTTTAAGCATTTCTGGTCAGATTTAGCACTCATGATGGCTTCACTGAGAGTGACTAAGGGCAAGAGAAGGCCATTTAAATGACTGAGTGGACTTCTTCTTCTTTTTGCACTAAGTACCCAAAACTCACTAGAAAGCGGAGTTGCTTTTCAGCACCGATATCAGTCTTCAAGCAAAACAGCAAATCATTTTGACTGACCTTAGTTATGCTCCTTCTAACAGGAAGAAATGGAAGCAGTTTGTTAGAAATGCAGATTCATAGCCAAGAGCCATGTATAAATGCCTTGTCTTTATCAATATGCAAATGTTGTTCAATGAGCCAACCTTACTTACCGTTCGAGCTATCCCACGTTCCCATCAGTGCCTGTCTGTACATGCATCTCAATATTTTAGCTCCCTATAACTTTTTTGTGACACTTTATTACACTTTTCATCCTTGCTGTAAATATGCAAAGCCCTGTCAATCAACCCTTTGTTCCTGAGTATGTGATTAATAGCTAGCAGATGCACCTCGCCTCTGTGTATACGGTGTAAAACGCAATGTACCAATGCACAATTTATTATTCTAATAACATGTTGGGATAATAAATCAAAGGAACACTCCAGAAGACAGAACTGTAGATAAAGGAAACCGTTTTTTTTTTTTGACCCGTGATCTTAAGATACAATTATGCAATCTATTACAGTGGATCCAGACTTCATTATACTTAAAACAGACTCACTGAAATCAGTGGAACTTAAGTTAATCCTAGCTGATTGAAGTCCAAATGCTTTTAATGGGTCTAATCTAGTCATGACTAAGACTGGCTCTACCCCTTTGAGAAGCATCTACTCAACAGTAAGCAACCCAATTTGGCAGATCAAGCAGCAGGCAGGCACATCTACTTACTCAGGACTAAACTTCTTGGGCTGTGCTCCTCCTGTACACAGTTCCCTGGGAGTAAGTCCTATTGAATTCACTGGTTTTACTTCCAAGCAGGCATGTATAGGCTCGCAGTGTAACAGCACTCTCATGTAAGTGTGTATGTAGGTTTGCACCTTTGGTGTTTATTTTTAAGGAGCAGGTTAAATCACCTACCTACTCCAGAGCAGAGCAACGCAAAAACGGCCTTCCTGTGTTTGTTGTGCTTTGTATTGGTATGAGTATTTTGCAGGCAGCCTTGTCTTAAAAGGTGTGATGTAAATACTTAAAACGATGACAATGATGATAGTAATTCTGTTCACTTACAAGTACAGTTCACAATTCAGTACAAGGCAGTGCTATCCATGCAGATAGCTGCAAATTTTAGAAACGTTCCATTTATTTGTGTCCCTAAGAACATAAATCAGATCAAAGGCTTATCTCTCTAGTCAAGCATTCTGCTCACACAATGTCCAACCAGATGCCTGCAAGAAGTTCACGAGGAGGAGGAGGCGATTCAATGTGATTGGCCCTTGTAATCAAAATGTTCAACACAGAGACAAAGGCTAGATCTACACTACCGCTTTATAGCGGTATTGAAGTGCGCTGATAACTTTAGGGGCACAATCCGCACTCCATACACCACTTTCAGAGTGTTATATTGTGCTTTTTATTCCCACGTTCGTAATGATTTGACACAAGGCGTTGATCTGACCTGCAGCGTCAGCAACCAAGGCAGCAAACACAGACAGACAGTGTCAGTTGAAATGCCTGAGAGAATGTTTTTATTAAAAAAAGTGGTTTGTCTAGCACAGAAAAATCATCAAGGAAGGTGTCAGGCAAACCTCTCTAGAGAGGGCAGTTGTGTGTGTGTGTGGGGGGGGGACCATTGCAAAGGCTTACTCATGTTTGACCGCCTCCAACATCTCAGTACACTGCGGCACTTCGATAATGATCTCGGTGCATGATTAGGCACATATAGTAAGACGCTCCTTCGATATAAGCACATATGGTAAGATGTGGTCCTTAAGTTAATGATACATGGTGGTAAATAATATATACAGAGCATCGGAGCTGTGAGTTAATGAGCCGTACACATCAGCAAACATAGTGGCTAACATCTGTGGAAACACTGTGTTTCTTCCTTGCGTATTGTCTTCCTAAAGACGTTTTTTTATGTATATAAAGAAAAAAGTGCTGTCAGGACTGGTAGCTGCTGGTATGCCTTTAACACTGTTACCCACTGGATAAATCACATCAATTCAGACAATTCAGGAAACAATTTGTTTTATTATCTAGTGATGCATTTCAGAAACCAATATACTGTGTCGTGACCTTGGCGCCTCTCACCTGCTCGGGCGAGCGAGTTCTCAGATTCTGAAAAGGGATTATCAGATTTGATCAGCCGTGTGTACATAATTCTGCATCTTGCTCTGAAAATCTCAATGCTCTGCATTGATTTCCATGGGCAATTAATATGTTTGGTCAATAACACAGTTTCCTCCTGAAGAGAAATAGACGTGCTTCATTTCTGCGTTGTCTTCCACCCCATCCCCATGGACAATCTCAAATCCTAATGGCACCTTGTGAAGGTTTGAGGCCTACAGAGGCAAGGTAATACAGTCAGGCCTAGAGGCCTGGGTTTTTGTTTTTGCTTTTTGTTGGGAACGGGTAGTTTCATTTCTCCCGTCAAGATTCATTTCCCTGGTTAAGTTTAATTTCTCCAGTTAAATTTCATTTTGTCAAGGTTGAAACAGGACTTTCTGTTTCGGGGTAAGAGTGAATAAAAAGAGAGGAGAGAGCCAGCCAGCTAGAAAGGGAGCCAGAGCATGAGGAAAGCACAGGAAGAAGCACCCCGAAGAAGTCTAGGTGCAGCTAGGGTAAGAGGATTTGCATTTTTGTAACTGTTTATTTTCCATCATCACCTTTATATCACTAAGGTCTTTTGACTAAATACCATTACTTATAATTTGGTTGTCTTAATATACTAGTAAATGGTTGTGCTAAACCTATTGTGTTTCCCAATAGTTTCCTTCCCCCATAAAAGGGGCTTCTGTATTTTTGTCTCATTGTCAAAGCCCTTTGGATTTTTTTGATTCCCCCCCTTTCGTAGCTTACCTTATTGCAAGGTGGCCAAGGGCACTGAATGCTTTCTCTCTCTTTCTCTTGCAAATCTCACTACTGCTCTGCAGCCTCCATGATCACCCACACTTCCTGATCTGAAATGAAAAGGGCCCATAGGGGGAGTTCACCTCTTCCTAGGTATGCCGATCTAGTCCAGCATCCTGTTCATACAGTGGCTGACCAGATGCATGTGGGAAACCCTTGAGTGCAACAGCATTCTCCCAGTTGTATTCCCCAGCATACTGTCCCTGATACTGGAGGTGGCATATAGCCACCAGGACACAAGGCCTTGATAGCTTTATCCTCCATGAATTTGTCTAGTCCCCCTTCAAAGCCGCCCCAAATGACAGGCATCGCCACATCTTGCAGTAGCAAATTCCGTAGTTGTAACTATGTAGTGTGTGAAGAAACCCTCCCACCAATCAGCTTCATGGGATGATCCCATTGGGTTCCACAATAACGAGAGAGGGAGATAAATGTCTCCCTGTCCACAAAGCGTACTCCGTGAAGACAATGAACTGTTTTGGTTGGAGGAACAAAATGCTGGGATAGTTTTGAAATTTGAGTTGCAACATTTCATCAGCTCCTCTTGTAAGCCATCCGCATTTTTAAAAAAATGGTAGCACCGTACACCTCTGCCAGGCATTCTCATCCATTTTGCATTTAGGGGCAGACATGAGAATGGTTTATAAGCTCCATTTTTCTCTGCTTTTTGAATCTTTCTTCATTAGGAGACTCCAGCATCTGACAGGTCATTTGCTTGCCTACCGCTTCCTCCATTAACATTACCCTTAGATGGAGTGAGTATGAGGAAATGGATAATGGATAGTTTGCCATTTAATGGAGTGCCCATCTCTCATCTGCTTTCTTCTGTCTGTGTCTTTCCTCCTTCCCCCCCCCTTGGAGTGTGTGCTGGGCATAAACCTAATAAGTTTATTTTCTGCTCTAAAGATGGGGATACCCAGATGTGAACCCGAAGCTTTAACCTATCCTCCAAGGGCTTTAAGGAACGGTGGTCTTGAATTCCGGAATCTGAGAATCAGACTCGGTCACCTCGCCTTACTTTCTGCACCATTTGGGAGAAGAAGCCACTGACCAATTACCTAGGGAGGTGGTGGGCTCTCCTACACTACAGGCATTCATGAGGCAGCTGGACAGCCATCTGTCAGGTATGCTTTAAAGTGGATTCCTGCACTGAGCAGGGGGTTGGCCTTATAGGCCCCTTCCAACTCTACTATTTTACGATTCTATGACCCATTTTGTGCTGTGCTGGAGCACCATGGATGTGATTGATCAGGACGAGGTACTTCAGCTTCCTTCTCAGTAATTGTCAAGTGATGCAACAGGTCAATCACGTTCTTCCTGGATCTGTGAAGGCCAGTGGCTGCAGCAGGAAAACAAGGAAACAAGAGAAAGAAGCTGTACTGCCATCACAGCTGATGGTGAACAGAAATTCGTTCAGGAATTGGAATGCCCACAACTTTCAATACATGTGCATCTTTCCCCATCTGTGTGACCAATGCAGCTATGAACATTGATAAAAACACTTTAAAAAAGTCACGTGAGCCTTCAGCTCATTTGCAGATTCTCTGCCCACTCTACACATATTGCCAATGCACACAAATGGATTGATACAACTCTGAAAAACACAGCGATTGCATCAAAATTCTCTTGGTGCTGTGTTTTACTGATGCGTTTGCACCAAAATTCTCTTGGTGCTGTGTTTTACTGATGCGTTTGCATCAAAATTCTCTTGGTGCTGTGTTTTACTGATGCATTTGCATCAAAATTCTCTTGGTGCTGTGTTTTACTGATACGTTTGCCTCAAAATTCTTTTGGTGCTGTGTTTTACTGAAGCTGGTGCACACATCTGCACATAGAACACCACCCACAAACACTTGGTACTACAATATGTACAATTTCATCAGTTTTGCTCTGCTTTATCAGTGGAGACATACAAAACCACTGTACAAAAAGAACTTGCAAGACTCACCACTATGCCCTCTGCACACTGCTCACAAAACCATTCACCATTCACACCTGCCATCTTCCGTAAATGGTTGCTTTACAGCAGCTATTTGCAGAAAAGGCTTTTGACGTAAAACAGCAAGCCACTATCTAGTTAAGCATTGCCTAGAGCAGAGATGGGCAACCTTCACTTGATTTGAACTAAAATGTCCATCTGCCAGGCAGGCAATGGGCACCATGGCCCAGACAGCATAGCCAATGGTCAGGGATTATGGGAGTTGTAGTCCAAAACAGCTGGAGGGCACCATGATTCTACACTTACCGGCTGCATCTTTTCGAGGTTCCAGGCAGGGGCTTTTTCTAGCCCACCTCGAGATGCTGGTGATGGAACAGAACTTCTGCATAAAGTGCCCACTCCAACAGAAGAAGCTTCTTTTGCCTACCTGGGATTGAACATGGGACCTTCTCCATGCAAAGCATATGTTCTGCCACTGACCTATAGGCCCTCCCTTCACTTCAGAATCCTACTCAAGCCACTTGGGGCACCAAAATTTGGGGAGAACCATCAGACGGGGTATTTGGGGAGCACTTTACACTTTCAGAGTTGGTATTAGAAACTAGAATATGTGATGAGGCACAGATTGTACACTCTACATTTATCTTCTCCATTGGATCATCTGAATGACTGAAAGCCCGACACATGTATATATCTAAGAAGTGCTATCCTCCAACAACAAGCCTAGAAACCAACGGGCCAAGAGGGAGTCTTTATACAGTTGTGCAAGGCTAAACTGTATTGCTTAGGGATGAGTGAGCAAAATGACATCCTAATCAAATTCGACAGTAGCATCGCATTGTAATTATAGTCTGCCGCGGGCGCCTTTGAGACTCCGAGTACTTTTGGGGTAGTTTGCATCTAAATTAAAATTGAACTTCAAAGTAGTTAGATTGGGATGCATTTCCGATGAGTTTTTTTTCCAGGATTTTCTTTTCTTTTTCTGTTTTTCATAAAAAAGAGTCCGACGAGAAGAGCGGGAGGGAAGGCTATCAATGAAAGATGCCAACTGATTAGTATTATGCCGCACGGCAGCTGTTTGCTAGCATTAGAAATATCCCCAAATGTTGATAATCACAAGCTCAGCTCTCAAATCTTATTAATTTTGCATCTGAATTATGTATGTGGGGATTTTTGTTGTTCTCGTTGCGCCATTTGTTCAAAATGTTTGTTTAGACTTTATAAGATGCACAGGCCAAAAAAAAAAAAAGTTTTAAAAAAAAGAATTTAGAAAGATAGCTGGAGCCTTTCCAGAAAGCACTTGGCTATGAATGAACATGAATTTCTTTTAGTGACATCTCCCCTATCTTCTTTAACAGTTGGCTGATCTGCTAAATATTTCTGTATTTTTTGGTTTTATTTTTTGGTTTTCCCATTTCTTTGCTACTATAATATATATCAAGAGAGAGAGAGAGAGAGAGAGAGAGAGAGAGAGAGAAGGAACTGGTTCTGGAGACATGAAATACATTCCGCCAAGATGGTGTCATTAATCCGTTGGGAGAGGCAGGTGATAAATAAATAAATATATTATTATTATTATCATTATTATTAAAGATGCAGAGCTGAGCATTATAAACATCTGCTTGTCTGCGTTACAGATGTTGTGCCTGCAGCTTTGTATTTTTCTGATTAAATTTTGAGACAACAGTCAGGAAAATGGAAGAGCTGTTTTCGCCACTCTATGGTGTGTTCATATGGCCTCTTTCTTAATTGGAAGCAACAGAGACTGGCTTGTTGGTGCTCCATTCAAGCGTGGTGTGTGGGCCATGTACTGTTAGGACAGCAGCACCATCCCAAGACATTTCACTACCTAAGCAGAGCAGCAAATCCCACCCCCAATGAAGAAGCGCAGTATCTAAGGTCAAACACGTTATTCTAGAAGCTGACGAAGAAAATCCCACAGAAGTCTTTTGCCTCCCCCAGCAGTAAATATACAATACTAAGGAACCCAGTGGCTAATACTTTGCTGCCCTTTCATGACTTTGACCCTGTTCAGATGACACACTAAGCCACAGTGGTTAAGCATTTTGAGCTAAACATTATGGCTTAGCGTGTCATGTGAATCATGACTTAGCATGTCAAGTGAACCATTCCTAACCATGGTGGCTACATAACCACAGTTTAAACGTGCTCACTAACCCTTTCCTGCAACTATGGCTTAATGTGTTGCCTGAACAGGGACATTCTAAATCAACTGCCCGAGGAAGCTGCCTCACTCTGTCTAATGGTAAGGCCAGCTAGGGATGGGTGAGAATTTTGATTCTGTTCAGTTTTGATAAGCCCCTAATCTTTAACAGTTATACAGCAAGCAGGTACATCATGGTCCTCTCTGTGCAGGGGGTAGGTGTACCTATTGAACTTAGTTGGTGCAGATGAGTGTAAATTTCATTTCAGATCATTTTTGATAAGAATTTACCAAAAATATATTTCTTCCGATCTCATTAGCTCCCTCCAGCTGTTGAGCCTTTGAATGAGGTTGATGGGTCCAGTGTTGTGCAGGGTAGCAACCTGTCCCTGATCACCTCAAGCTGGCAAGTTGCGGGAAGTTGGTTGAGAAGCTATGCTTCTTCAGCACTTGGATGCCTCAAAGGTCCTCACAATTCTAGCCTGATCTTCTTCTCCATCACACATGGCTTGAATCTCCATTGTAACCTAATTAACAGACCAGGAGAGAAAGTCAAACAGAGCCAATTAGAAGTGCAGCCTTTATCTGGCATTGAGGAGGAAGTGAAAACAATCTCCTATCAAAACCAATCAAGAAAAGTGTGTCCTAAAACAGTCCAACTAGACAGATTTGTCTACGCTCGTATCGCCAGGAGTAGGAAGCTACTGAGGTTCGTGAACACTGCTGGGATTGGTAGTGGCTACTTCAAATATGCATGATTATGCTGGATCCTCATTGGTCAGAGCAGAAAGAGTTTTCGCTAATCCTTAACCCTGCCATTTCATGCTTCTAGACTAGTTGGTGGAAGAAAACACACCCAACCAAGCTCCAGGAGGTCATCAAGTAGCAATCTCTGATGGAGATAGGTATGATAAAATGTATCAAAAATGTATCAGAATGTACTGGTTGAGGACAGGTCATGCCGATATGCTGCCCAAGGTAGGCAGGGAGTGCGTTGGGCCTGCTAATTTGTGGAAATGTGTACAGTCCCTATATGGGGTGAAAACCAGGCCTTGCAATGCATGCTAGTTCAGATGTGTAAATATTTTATTTTATTTATTACGTTTATGTCCTGCCTTTATTTCTCTGAGGAACCCAAGGCGGTTTCCATAATCCTCCTCCTCTCCATTTTTATCCTCACAATAACAACCCTGTGAGGTAGGTTGGGCTGAGAGACTGTGACTGGCCCAAAGTCGTCCAGCGGGTTTCCATGGCCGAGTGGGGACTGGGACCCGGATCTTCCAACTCCCAGTCCAACATTTTAGCCACTACACCACACTGGCTCCCAATGAGCAGATGACAGAATGAAAGACACCTGACCACTGTGAACCATGCATGGAGTGGATTGCCCAAAATCCGTACATCCCAAGTTCCAAATATAGTGGCATGATCCAAGTTCTTCCAGCAACATCACCTTTTGAAGCGTATTATGTTTGGCCATTTCCTCTATATCCATCTGTGCTCCCTCATGGATATTTGCAAGTCTGGGAGGGGAAAAAAATCTCAACCAGGAGCTAAAGCCATTGCATTGACTTCCAAAATTGATACAGCAGGGCACTTTTGAGGGGCCGACCGAACCTATTTGTTGCTATGGTTATTGCAAATATATGGGATGTTAAATTGCTTTGTGGGGGAAACTACCTGGATCATCTCTCCTCCATCGGCAAATCACAGTTTCCCAAAAACATTTCTACGAGGTTCATTATTGCTTTTCAACGCATTTCAGCCTGACCTTCCCTGGCCGCCTCCACCGGTTGACAGCTGTTGTGTTTTATGGTAGAGATTGTGCTTGCATTTTGACCTGTTGGTGCTCAGCATCCATCATGAGAAGATGCCTCTTCCCTGTGACTCTCTTTATGGATTTTCCACCTGGATGGGAAAGAAAGATACCCTTCACGGCCGACAGCGAGAGTCCTTTGAAAATGACTCCAACGTGAGACTTCATGAACGAGAATGGGAGATGTTGGTTGGAGACCAAGTTGAGATCGCCAGGAGGAATTCGCCGAACAATATGCAGCAGTGTGGATGCAGGCGGAGAAGATGCCTCACTCTGTTGAACTAATAATCTCTTTCAGACAGTGCGGCTACAGCCCTTTGAACTGTGTTTCAGAACTCAAGAGCCCCCAAGTGTTTCAGCCATGACGTCCTTCATGCACATTTCCAATGCTTAAAACTTTGTTCATTCATACAAACTTCATGTCAGGCTTTCGCACGTCCTGTGTGCAGCGTTCAATACAGCAGACAAAACCTCACAGTTCTTTCGGACACCGCAAATATAGGGGTGTGCAGCGATCCTTTCAAAATGCCATCTCCATCCCCAGATATTGGGGTTCTGAATTACCCCATTATGGCTCTGTGAGGAGCACTGGAACCAAGTGGCCATTTCTCTGTGTATTGGTGCCTGATGGTGCAAGTCCACCAATGTCCAGTCTGGGGGATGTCTGTCGCAAGGAATTCTGGACCTCTTGGGGCTCGACAGGTTTCCCTGGAGTACCTGGCATGGCTTGTGCGTTTTAGTGTGTGTTTTTTCCTCTGTAAAAACTGTAAGATACGCAAACTGTGGCTGTAAGTAATGTATTTTACGTCATTTATAGCCATAACTACGCTTAACTTACACATAACTGAGCTGCAGGTCGGATTCTCAGGAATTTGACATCATTCAGGTCCATCAAGGAGTTCTCTAGGTTCCCAACTCATGGTGTGAACCATCTGAGCTGCAGCTTGATGCCTCTCCCTAAGCAATAAAGGCTTCCCAGGTGCTAAGCTGACCATGGCAACTCGGTGAACAGGTCCCGGAAGTGCATGGTGGCTCACCAAATGAGGTCCAGGAGGTCAAGTGGAAGGGAGTCTGCTGGGCTCCACCCCTCTCTTGGACTCCCACGACATCACTAATTTGGCAGGCATCAGGTGACCTTTTTCTAAGATCCACCAATTGTCCGACTCAGTGTAAAGCCGCATCCTGTGCTCACCTGTCTCCATTTCTCTAGCCCATACATTTCTCTAACACCCTACTTTCTGGCTCACCTTTCTGACGCATGAGATGCTCATGGCGACCACACCATGGCCAATGCAAGATAAATGGTGGGGGATGGAAGTTCAGAGTGTCCGGCAGACTCTGTACAAAACAACTCAGTGGTGATATTGTTCAATCAGTCAGGATCAGGTGCAATCTTCTTCTTACCCTCTGTCGCCTTTCTGTCAGTTGAATGCCCTTTGCTCCTGAGAC
This sequence comes from Anniella stebbinsi, assembly GCA_029215795.1. NCBI lineage: Eukaryota > Metazoa > Chordata > Lepidosauria > Squamata > Anniellidae > Anniella > Anniella stebbinsi. The sequence goes on from JARDYH010000010.1 coordinate 18,157,247, forward strand.
ATAGCAGAGAAATTGGACGACCAGAGGAGGGAGCAGAGCTCCACTTTGAAGCCCATGCATGTTTTCTGAAATGTCTTTCATGACAGCTGGCCCAGGACAAGCTCAACCTGGGTCTATTTGCAAGTTAAGCAAAAATTAGCATAAACAGCAGCTGTTGCATTACCCCGAAACATGTAACAATAAAGACATTCTTTTCCCCCCTCCTACCCCACCCTGTGCCTCCAGAAACAAAGGCAGGTAAAGAGCCATCTTGAAATAATGAGTTTGTTAACCACCTGTTAAAAGTTCTGCTTACCATTAGAATAAAAGCAATGCTCACCAAAGGCACATGTTTTTTAGTCGGGGGGGGGGGTTGGGTTAGCTTGTTTTTGTCTTTTCTGAGATTCGGGTTTCCTAATTAAAGGCAAATCAAGCCTTCTGATTAAAAAGAAGTAATTGCATTGCAGCGTGACAAACATTTCTGCACTAATAAAAGGAGTCCATCCCCCCTCCCAAATTTGCTGTCTCTTTTCTATTCTTTTACTAGTGATGGGTGAAAGGCGGGTAAGGCAACCAGCATTATTTTTCCCCTTGGAGAGGAAGGTAAAGTTTAGGGATGGGCTCAACTTAATCCCCCCCCCACTGTGGAGCTCATTCTGGTAGCCAGTAGTTAATGGTCCTTTTTTTTTTTTTTTGCTTTAAAGTCCCTGGGAGTGAATGGGGTGGCCATTGTGGGGAAATCCGACCCTTTTGGGGCCTGCCAGATCCCCATGGCACCCATGACTCAGCTTGCATTTGCGAGTTGAGCGGCAGCTCAGTTCCCCAAACTCAGAACTTTGCATGCTTTGTGGATCGTGATTTGCGCAAAATCACAGCTGTAAATGTTTACAGATGTCACAATTTGCGCAAAATTGCAGACATAAACGCTTTGACCTTTCGCGCCCACAATTCTGCACAAACTGTGCTACTTGCAGGCATGACTTTGCGCAAATCATGATTTCCATAAATATGTACAGCCATGACTTTGCACAAACTTTAAGTTGCACAAATAATAAAAAAAAGACCCCCAAAAAACTGTGACCTGGCCCTAGTCCTGACTAACTTCATTCACATTGATTTTGAGCAGTCAGGTCTAAATATGGCTAAATCTGGATCCAGTACTTTGTCTTTGGGGCTCAACGGTTATATTTATTCCATTCACATCCAGGCTTTGTTCCATTGAGCTCATGGTGGCTGCACATTGTTTCGAAGTGGTCTCCCATCCAAGCACTGATTGGACCTGCTTAGCTTCTGTGAGGTTAGTACACCTTCAAAAGATGCCCTGTTTAAAATCCATCTTCAAAAACTCCTAAAGTATAACAATTGTCTCTATCCTCTCGCTGTTCCCCAGCAAATGCGTCTGTAGAATCACAAGCTGAGAGATGACAGATCATATTCTTATACCATTTGCTTTTTGAGGCTGATTTTGATTTTGATTTATTTTTGGAAGCCTCACATTGACTTTCATCTCTGGAAATATCTGATTCTCTCTCTCTTTCTTTCTCTCTGTAAAGAGAGAATTTTGTACTGACGCTCATCCAGCATGTATGAAATATTCACACTTTGTACCTGAAGGATGGGGAGGCATCAGGAGTTGAATCTGGGATGGGATGACACGTATTCACTCTTTTCTGTTTCTACAGAGCTAGGCTCTGGTCCCTTTGCTCCTACGGAGTGCTGCTGTCATTTGCAATGACATATTACCGGGGCATCTCTCTTCCTGGAGTGGGTTAGCGATTAGGCATGCCTGAGAAATCCACTTCAGTCCATTTCTGATCAGGATCTGCCCAGTTTGCTCCTTTTGAATGAAACACGGGGGGGGGGGGGGGGGAAGGATTTGACATTTGAAAATCCACATAAAATGCATACTTTTGCAAGGTGCGCACAAATATGCTTTGATCAACGGAAGAAGAAATGCATATATTTCCAGAGGTGCACGATTTATGGGGACATTTGGAAAAAAACAAGGATGAAAATAAGTACGGTTTTACATGCGAAAAGAAAAACCGAGCTCACAATCTGATACGGACTCAAGACAGAACAAGTTTCAAGTCTGAACTTGGAGAGCTTTGGCGAGTTTTGCTGAGTTGGACTTCCCACATTATACTCCTTCTTAAGCGTGTGTTATTTGTTCATCTAGAGTTTTATATGTGCATGTTTTACTGCTTGTAGCATGGGAATTCCCCCTTCCCTGTGTTTACTGCCATCTCATAAGAATGTAAGGCCATAAAAAGAACATTGCTGGATCAGGGTAGTATCTACCATATTACACCAGCTTTGAAATCTCTCCACTGACTGCCAGTTAGTTTCCGGGCGAAGTACAAAGTGTTGGTCATTACCTTTAAAGCCCTACATGGTTTGAGTCCAGGTTACCTGCGGGATCGCCTTCTCCCATACAATCCGCCCCGCACGCTTAGGTCCTCTGGGAAGAATTTCTTACAGTCAACAAAAACTAGACTGACAACTGTTACCCAGAGGACCTTCTCTTCTGCCGCTCCCAGATCATGGAATGACCTGCCGGGAGAGATCCGTGAACTTACCAGTCTTCAGGAATTTAAAAGATCTATAAAGACTGAGCTCTTTCGGCAGGCCTACCCAGATGAATTTTAAATGTTTTCTTGGTGTTTTATTGGTATTTTAATGATATACTGGTTTTATGTATTTTTAATCAGTTTTGTATATTTTATGATGATGTTGTTCCCCACCTCGATCCGGAAGGAGAGGCGGGTAATAAATAAATAAATATATTATTATTATTATTATTATTATTATTATTATGATTATATAATCTTTTTTTTCTGTTGGTCAACCACAGGCCTCCAGAAAGTCCAGAAACAGGACAGGAATGCAATAGGTTGGGTCCAAAATGTGTCATATGTAGAGCAGACCAATTGTAATCAATGGCTGCTTTCGGACAACATAATGTCCACCAGTGGTTTTAGTAGTCAACCGTCAGTTGAGTGGTCACTGGTTGGTCTTTGTGTCATCTGTTGGGCAAAAACCACCCCACAGATGACTTTTCCCTCCAGAAAACAACTGGAGAAGCACAACCATCTGCAGGGTTGACTTGTCGCACAACCGGTGGTTTTTGTGTTGTCCGAACCAAGCCAGTGGAGTTTTCCGCCCTGTTGGGTTGACGTTTTCACCTGGCTACAGAGTTCCCAGGCAAGAGCGGCTGAAACTCAGCCAGTTGCTCTGCTACAGTTGCCAGTACTCGCAATGGCTGCTGGGATAGCCCCTGGAGGACTGAGGGAGGAGAGAGAGTGAGGAGAGGGGCGGGGACTGTGTCAGTCAAATGCTAAGTTGAGTAGAAATCCACCCCACATGAGCTTCAACTGCTCCACGGAGCATGGCACCATGTTGTGTGGGGAGTACCCACAAAAAACAACAACTGTGAGTTGACTCCGCCCCCACCATTGACTAAAGTGTTGTCCGAATGCAGCCAATTTTGGTAAATTAGTCATGTCATACCTAAGTCCTTGTGATTTCAAATGGTGTGCTCTATGAATGACAAAATCTGGATCCCACCCAACATCCTGCTCTTGTACCATTCCCAGCAATTGCCTCTGAACATAGAGGTCCCATGGCTAAAAGCTCCAACGCCAGTGGACATTACCACATCCTGTGAAAGTGAGTTCCATAGGCATGCATTCTTACCTCAATAAGAAGTTTAGGCCTAGTTGTGGCCAGGAAACCTAGGTGAGGCACAAGCCCTGAGCTTCAACGCATTTGGGGGATGATGTCAGGACATCGGATGAGATGATGTCACAGACGGAAACACTCACATGAGTCTGCAAAGCCAATCAGATTCAGTAGCAGTGTGAGCAAATGAGGTTGAAAGCTGTGAGGGCAAAGAAGGAAAATGTCATATCCAGAGACATTAAAAAACAGCACTAATATGTCCAAAATTTATTTTTAAAAAAATGCCAAAACTGGGAGGCCCTTTTCAAAAAGCACAAGGATGAACGTGAAAATGGGAGATATGTTTTTGGGCCTGAACAAGAAATGAGATGCACAGTTCAGGCACAGCCCTAATTTCTGATCCATTATGCTGCACGGAAGCTTCTTTTCCCATCCTGCTGTAACATCCCCAGACCCCAAGCATCTGTTCTTTGATCTCCCTTTCCCTGGCTTCTAACTCACATGCTTTATTGCTATCATCTCCTTTTCCCTCGAAACCAATTGATGCACATGCCGCTCGGGCTCCCCATTCGTGCCAAAATATCACAGGCTAACCCACCTGAGAGACGCGCGTCCGTTTCCCTCCTTCTGCGTTCCGGTCACGTTCTTCCAAGTCCCTGCTTGACACACTCTGAGCTGCAGTCACAAGAGCGGGCAAGGTGGATACGCCTGTGCATTATGCATTCTCTCCCTTTGTGGAAATGAGGGGAAATGATGGATGACCCTAAGTGGCAGTGTTTTCCTGCCGATGAAGGGGAAAAAAATGCTTCGGGAGCAGAAAAACTACTTGAAGGCAACGACCAAGAGGCGGCTGATTGGCACTCTCACAACACGAAGACTATGAAGAGGAGGGGAGGTTCTTGTGGCATGTGACAGTAGCCAAGACTGGCATTTAATTTCTCCCCAATGCATTTTAATTAGTGCTGTGCGGATCCACCCACAGCAGGCTTGGGATCGCCCGCCAACGCTCGCTGGGCTGCAGGAGCCTCTTCTGAAGCCGTGCACTTCCCCTTCCTGTGTCAACGGCAGCCTGGACCCTTGCGTCAATGGGGCCTTTAAGGCTATCAATGGCACGGGGTGGGGTGGGGTGCAATTTACAGGCGCTCCCATACATGTGCCCTTCTCTCTGTTGCCTCAATGGCAGCCATTGACACAGCAAGGGGGAAGGGCGCAATTTGGGCGGTGTGGGTGGGTGACGGCCGAGTGTTTGCTGGGGCCTCACAAGCACCCGGGGGGGGGTCCGCGCCCACACGTGGAGCGCGGACTGAGTCCAGGAGGGGCAGACGTAGGTGGAGGGGTCCGGCAGGCTGCTACACCCAGTTGGGCGTTTATGACACCCCTAATTTTAACTGGCCTGTAGTAACCAAGAGGGATTCCTCAGTTGAATCAGGAAGGTTTTGTTTCACACAGTTACTGGGGAACTCGGGGAACTCCCTTATACCAAGTCTGTCGGCTGGTCCATGTCGCCCATCATTGTCTAATCCAGCATTCCCTAACCCGGTGCCCCCAGATGCTTTGGACTTCACCTCCCATCAGCCTATGTCAGCAAGTCCATTAGTCAAGAATGCTGGGAATTGATGTCCAAAACATCTGAAGGGCATCAGGTTGAGAGAAGTTGGTCTATACTGACTGGTGGTTCTTCCAGCCCTAACTGGAGTTACCAGGATTTAACTTGGGTCCTTCTTCATGCAAAGCAGCTACTCTACTATTTACCTTGAGGCCCTTGTCCAACATAGCAAGTTTCTGCCTATTCCAAAGACCAGATCTACACCAAGCAGGCTATGAAACTTTGAAAACATTTTGAAAACTGTATATGGACTGTGTCCTGGGCCCCAACAGTTGTCACTACTGTTATAAACCATTTTAAAGCAGTAGCGTCGATCCTGCCAGCACCTGGTTCACACAGTGGCTAACTAGAAGAAGTACATAATTTGCAAAGGCCTTTCTTGTGTTACATTTGAGTCTATGAAATAGAAATGGATCTATAGCTCATTAAAAAAATAAAGGTAAGAACATCAGAAGAGCCATGCTGGATCAGACCAAGGGTCAATCTAGTACAACACTCAGTTCACACACTGTAGGGTGACCAGATAAAATCCAGGTCAGGGCTCATGTAACTTTAACAGTTGTAGAGAAAAGGGAATTTCAGCCAGTGTCATTTGTATGCAATTAGTCCCTGGTGAAATTCCCTCTTCATCACAACAGTTAAAGTTGCAGGCACTATACTGGAGTGACCATATACAAAAGAAGGCAGGGCCCCTGCACCTTTAACAGTTGTGATGAAGAGGGAATTTCACCAGGAACTAATTGCATACAAGTGACACTGGCTGAAATCCCCTTTTCTCTACAACTGTTAAAGTTACATGAGCCCTGACCTGGATTTTATCTGGTCACCCTAACACACTGGCCAGCCAGCTGTTGACCAGGAACCCACAAGCAGGACACAGCCATGTTCCCAGCTACTGGGGTATATAGACTTCCTGCCTATTAATACAGATGAGTGCAAGGATGGAATTGAATTATGGGTAAACTAAAAACCTTTAAAAGAGATGTCCATTCCTATACTTATTGTTATCTATGACTGAGAGGTTTGTGAAGCAGGACTTTGTATATATCATGGGAGGACCTGAAGAAGGTTTTTAAATAATAATAATAATAATAATAATAATAATAATAATACACAAAAATCAATCACTCCACAGTAAAAACTCAACTAAGAATGCAATATAAAACTATCACAAATCCTAAAATCTAAATTCAACTCGAATAACATTTTTCAAAACCATCAACACCTACGCAATATCCATCCTCACATACTCATTCGGAAGCATACACTGGTCACACACTGAACTCGAAGAAATAAACAGATTCAATCACACCGAACTCATGAAATACTTCATGTTCCATCCCAATTCATGCATAAAAAGGATAACAATCTGCATTAAAGAACGAGGAAGAGGTCTGCTGGGCATTGAGAAAATTCATGCTAAACAGATAAAATCACTCAGAGAATTCTAAAACCACTAAAAACACCCCCATTCATAAAGTAAAAGCAGATAAAAATGACACCCCGTTCAACCTAGCACTACACAACAAAGAGCAAATATGACCACGCACACAGAGAAAAAAAGAAAAATAGGTACAAAAAATACTCCACTACAACATACTACAGAACCCAGAAATAAACAAAGAACTAGTGTATGAATGGCTCAGGAAGGGTGAGCTATTTCCAGAAACAGAAGGATTCCTAATAGCTTTACAGGATCAAGTTATAGCAACCAAGAACTACCAGAAATACATCATAAAAGATAACAGTGTAACAACAAACCTGTGCAGGAAATGCCATCAATTCCAAGAAACAATAGACCATATAACAGGAGGATGTAAAATTCTGGCAGGAATGGACTATATGGAGAGACACAATACAGCTGCAAAAATAACCCACCATCAACTGGCCATCAAAGTCAACCTCATCAAACAACCTACACCATACTATACATGTTCAGTATTCACCTGAAACAATCTTGGAAAATGAAGATCATAAAATATACTGGGACAGAACAATTCATATGGACAAGACAATGCCTTGCAACCGACCAGACATAACAGTCATAGACAAAAACGAAAAACACACATACCTCATCAACATAGCAGTAGGGATGTGCACTGGATCGGACCCGATCCACGATCCGAGTCCGGTCCAGTGGGAAATCGGATAAATTATCCGATTTCCGATCCCGCAGCTGGATCGGCCGATCCAATCCGAACCGGTCCGAAAAAGCTCCGAACCGGTTCGGCGGATCGGCGGATCGGCGGGCGCCCACTGGCGCCCACCGCCGCTTCCATTGGCGGGCGCCAGCGGGCGCCCGCCGATGAAAGTGGACAGTGGGGGGGGGGAGGAGGGGGGCACTTACCTTCTCGGCCCGGTGGCTCCCGTCCGGCGCCGGAGCCTACTACTACTAGCAGGCTCCGCGGCCTGCTCTAGGGTGGCGCGCCGGGTGATGTCATCACCCGGCGCGCTACTCTAGAGCAGGCCGCGGAGCCTGCTGGTAGTAGTAGGCGCCGGCGCCGGACGGGAGCCACCGGGCCGGGAAGGTAAGGAGGGGGTGCGTGGAGGGGAGGAGGGGGCGCGCGGAGGGGGGAGGGGGGCCCTTACCTTTCCGGCCCGGCGGCTCCCGTCCGGCGCCGGCGCCTACTATTCCCAGCAGGCTCCGCGGCCTGCTCTAGGATGGCGCGCCGGGTGATGTCATCACCCGGCGCGCTACTCTAGAGCAGGCCGCGGAGCCTGCTGGAAGTAGTAGGCGCCGGCGCCGGACGGGAGCCGCCGGGCCGGAAAGGTAAGGAGGGGGTGCGTGGAGGGGAGGAGGGGGCGCGCGGAGGGGGGAGGGGGGCCCTTACCTTTCCGGCCCGGCGGCTCCCGTCCGGCGCCGGCGCCTACTATTCCCAGCAGGCTCCGCGGCCTGCTCTAGGATGGCGCGCCGGGTGATGTCATCACCCGGCGCGCTACTCTAGAGCAGGCCGCGGAGCCTGCTGGAAGTAGTAGGCGCCGGCGCCGGACGGGAGCCGCCGGGCCGGAAAGGTAAGGAGGGGGTGCGTGGAGGGGAGGAGGGGGCGCGCGGAGGGGGGAGGGGGGCCCTTACCTTTCCGGCCCGGCGGCTCCCGTCCGGCGCCGGCGCCTACTACTCCCAGCAGGCTCCGCGGCCTGCTCTAGGATGGCACGCCGGGTGATGTCATCACCCGGCGCGCTACTCTAGAGCAGGCCGCGGAGCCTGCTGGAAGTAGTAGGCGCCGGCGCCGGACGGGAGCCGCCGGGCCGGAAAGGTAAGGAGGGGGTGCGTGGAGGGGAGGAGGGGGCGCGCGGAGGGGGGAGGGGGGCCCTTACCTTTCCGGCCCGGCGGCTCCCGTCCGGCGCCGGCGCCTACTACTCCCAGCAGGCTCCGCGGCCTGCTCTAGGATGGCGCGCCGGGTGATGTCATCACCCGGCGCACTACTCTAGAGCAGGCCGCGGAGCCTGCTGGAAGTAGTAGGCGCCGGCGCCGGACGGGAGCCGCCGGGCCGGAAAGGTAAGGAGGGGGTGCGTGGAGGGGAGGAGGGGGCGCGCGGAGGGGGGAGGGGGGAGGGGGGCCCTTACCTGCCCGGCCCGGCGGCTCCCGTCCGGCGCCGGCGCCTACTACTACCAGCAGGCTCCGCGGCCTGCTCCAGGGTGGCGCGCCGGGTGATGTCATCACCCGGCGCGCTACTTGAGAGTAGGCCGCGGAGCCCGCTGGTAGTAGCCGCCGGCGCCGGACGTGCCGAGAAGGTAAGTGGCGGGGAAGGGGGCTTACCCCCCCCCCGGAGCCGTCCGCTTCTATCCGCTGGCGCCCGCGGGCGCCAGCGGATGGAAGCAGGCGGCCCCAGGGGGGGTAGGGAGCGCGGGGGAGGGGGTTTACCTGCCGGGGCCGTCCACAGCGGACGGCCCCGGGGGGGGGAGGGAGTTAGGCCCCCCCTTACCCACCCGCCGCCATTTTTTCCTCATAGACTTGCATTGCAATGCAAGTCTATGGGGAAAAAAATGGCGGCCGATCCAAAAATGTACGATTTTTGGGTCGGGATCGGACTCGATCCGGTCCGGGGGGCCTCCGATTTTGTCCGAACCGGTCCGGGACAAAATTGGAGGTCCCGATCCGGGTCCCGATCCGATCCGGGGGGTCCGTGCACACCCCTACATAGCAGTACCGAATGACAAAAATGTTGTTGAAAAGGAAGAAGAGAAGAGAGACAAATATACACCACTGGCCATGGAAGTCAAAGAACTATGGCAACAGGAAAAGGTCACAATTATTCCATTAGTCACATCAGTCAGCTGCATCACATCAAAAAACTATACAGAAAACCTCCAGAAACTGGGCCTACCAGAATACATCCACACCAACACCCAGAAAGCAGTCATACTTGAAACATGCTCAATTGTCAGGAAATTTCTGAATCAATAAAAGACAGCATGACTTGACAAAGCCCATCATGCCCATCTAGAAAAGCTGCCAAGGGGAAGAAAGAGATTAATAATAATAATAATAATAATAATAATAATAATAATAGCCTGTTATGCGTACAATGAGAAGTCTTTTATGTGTACAATGTACAATTGTTTATATTTTGATTCCCATCAAATGCTTCCCTGAGTCGGGCCTTCATCTGGATCCGAACATTTAGCAACATCCATTTCTCCCTTTTCTTTCTAAGTGGGGGCCTACCACAAACTTTTGAAGATGATTGATCTTCAAAGCCCATTAGGCATCTTCCATCGTTGACTCAGAGAGGCCCTCTTAATATCTCCCCATTTTTCAAGCCTATGCTAATTAAGCCTCATCATATTTAAGTGCAGGGGAAACTTCAGTGAGAAAATAAAAACAGAGCAAACTCGCGGTGGGCAAAGTGTTATATCCTTTAATGTTCTGTTTTTATTTCTCATTGCCGGGGCCGATCGCTCTAATAAGCTTTTAATGACTGTTCCCACTGCTGCTGTCATGCCAGATCCTTTGCAGGCAAGCTTTTATTTTCTGGAAGAAGAAAAATCAATTAAGCTTGCACAACTTCCCTGACCTCTAGTTGTATTAAAGCTTAGCCCAACAATTAGGATCTCATTATAACATTCAGTCCTTAAAATATTTTTTATTATTATTAAAAAAAAAGACAAATAATGTTTCCGCAGCTGTTCCACTCACTCAGACGCCAGGGAAAATATTAATTTTGCTGCAACACAGCTTCACATTCTATCACTTATTGGTAGCGGATCACTTCATCGGTCTAATTACACCTCTTACATGATTCACTCGTACAAATCTTTGACAGAAGCAAGCCGGGGTGTTTCTTCCCTCCTCCTCTCCCCCTCACCGCAAAGAAAACCCCCACCTGATTTTCACATAAAAACTGGAGGCAACTGATTGGAGAGGAGAGCCGTTAATATTGCATCTTTTATTACCTCCTGTATAAATTCTCAGCCCTGGATGAATTCATTTGTCCGTTTTAATAAGGCCCCAGTGACAGTGGTGCAATTAGGTAATTTTAGAGTCTGGACTTAATGGTCTTATGGGGCGGGAGGAGGCTTTAGGTGGTAACGTGTGGTGCCGTGCTGACTTTAAAATGTAGTTAGCAAGCCTTCCTGGGTCTGGGGGACTGCCTGGCTAGGGGTGTCGGAGAAATCCGACCAGGATTCACCAGGTTTTTGTCAGTTTGACCACCTGGACTTTGGGTCGTTTCCCTGCAAGCTGGTCCAACTCAATCTGCATTGAGACAGGCCAATTTGTGGAGGGGGGGAGTGTTTATAAATAGAAATATGTGCAATTTGCAGCTGCAATAATGGATGCAAATTTGACTGTATAATTTGCGCACATTGCAACTGCCCATCCAGAATAACCGCCCCAAGCGAGAAAGAGATGCATAATAATAATAATTTTATTTCTCACCCACCTCTCCCTTGGGATTGAGGCAGGGAACACCATAAGTATAACAATACAATAAAAATCAAGTGCATTCCATTAAATGAGCCTATAAAACCAATACAATATCAAGATAACAATCAAGACATCTTAAAAGTCTTGGTTTAGGTCATGCACATTTACTAAATTCTTATCCAAATGTGAACCAAACCAAATTCTCCCCCCACGATCCCTGCTCTGGATGACAGAATTGAACTTTAACAAAAGCAGATGACCCTGTTCAAAAATGCACTCAAGATTTAAAAATAAATTCGTAAAGGGAAAAAAAAAACAAAGTCCCTCATGGTGTTGCGACTCTGTGACCATCTATACAGCTAAGAATGTTAAAGTATCACTAAGTATAGAGAGGATTAGTGGAGGAGTTGTTTTCTTCAATGGGCCCTATCTCCAGGGAGAGATTAAAGGAGATTTAATATGTTTCCTGGCAGGGGAATTACGAGGCAAGGAAGGGGCTACAATAACGATTCCCCTTCCCCTGCAGGAGTCAAATTCAAGGAACAGAGCAGAAGTGGAAGAATTTAAGGTGGCCTATCTAAGAATCATAGAAGTCGCTTAACTCATGTAAGTGCTGTGTTTGATTTCTGTGGGATGCCCAACATTTGATGGCTTGCAGCTGGATGCGTGGATGGGCATAGCATCTGAGCCAGTGCGGTGTAGTGGTTAGAGCTACCTATACTGAAAAGAAGAGGAAATGCTAGCAGTGAGGTCAGAGAGGGAGGACTTGCCAGAGATACAAACTGGGATAATGACTTGAATGTTTAGATGGAAGACATATGTGGAATAAGTCAATGATCAAAGCATGTAGAATAAGTCGAGCAAGAGTACACTCCCCAACATGGCTGCCGTGCCACCAAAATTCACCATTGCAGCAAAAATAATGCTGGTTTTCTGCTGAAAATCTACAGCTATGTTTGCTGTGATTTTGCATAAATGCCTCCTTTACAGCCACCGTATACGCAAATAGCCCTTTACAAAAAAGTCTGAGCCACTATCTTTGTGCAAAATGGTGATTAAGTAGTCAGGGTCTGGTCCAAGGGTCAGGTTATGTCCAGGCAAGATCAAGGAGTTGGTATTCAAGCAACGAAGACAAGGCACCAAGAACAATAGTTGCTTCCAGCATCGCTTCTGAGTTCTGGCATGTCTTTTATGGGGATGGTGGTGATTGGGAATTGCTGTCAGCTGCACTGGCCTTCAGCTGGCTTCTGCCTGCTCCTGTGAAGGGCCACTCCCCAAACACTCCCAGGGTCAACAGTTCTTCCTTTCTGTTTTATCTCTCAAACTGAAGCACAACAGTCCACCCATTAACTGCCCGATGTCTCACTGCGCAGACATTAGGGTGTCTAGTGAGCAGTTTCTGGCCTGGGCTACGGTAGGTTCACCCATTTCTAGAGTGAAGATTCCTAATGTATTCATTCCACATTGTAAAGAAGACCAAGCAATCCAGAATTCCAAAATCCTAGGGAGAAATCTGGACCAGGTGTGTGTGTGTGTGTGTGTGTGTGTTTAGAAACATCCTTACCTATCCATTCATACTCCCTTCATTGCCCCTTCAAGGTTGGCCTGCTAGTTTTATGTATTTCATCATTCATTCGAAATGCTGGAATGTTCTAAAGAAATGCTCTTCATTTTTGGCCACCGCTAAACGTTTATCCGAACTGGGTGTTACAAAAATTGCAAAGCCTACTGCAAAACTCCACCAGATGCTCTTTGTTCCCTCAGAACAAGGTCACCTTGCTTTCAGATATTTAGACACCTTTTCTTCTTAAGGTTTCCCTCATCCTTAATGTTAAGTGACATCCCATAATCAATCAAAATTCAGACTCAGTGCATCATTTCCCCAAAGAACACAGAAAACCAATTTCAGATTCATTTGGAAACGTCCACCAGGAGGAGTTATCAGTGTAGCTTCTGTGAATTCAAGTGTCGGCCAATTTCTCCCCACCCCACCCCACCATAATAGATGGTCCTGATCCCTTATTTCACTGGGATGAATGAGACACTCTAGAACGCAATTAGGCTAATCATGTGCAGAGTTTAATGTGTGCAGAATTTAAGAGCATAAATGGTTGGATGAATATATAAATGCTTCCCCCGTGTGATAAAACCCCTCGCACTCATGGTGGGTGTTCCCGGACTGCTCGCTGACCCCTCCAGGGGCTTGTGCAGTCCAGCGCTCAGGGACAAGAGGCCGTGAAGGCTTGTCAGGTGCCCGGCGAAATTGGACAGAGGTAGGTCTGTCCATCCCTATGTTCATATTTATTTTCACCCACAATTTCCCCTTACATGAGCATTTTGTATGCTTCCCTGATAGCTCTGTTTTTTGTACACATTCTTTGATCTGAGAAGTGCATGCATCACAAAATTCGTAGTCTGAAGGATAACTGTACAGATCCACCCATTAGTCAAGGAGGTGTGAATTAGGGCAGATCACTTTAGAGGTTGGACCAAACTAAATTCTCCCCTGTTGCTAGTCACCATCTCTCTTCTTCGCCTACATTACAGGATTGTTGTGACAATAAAATGAGGCAGGGAGAGCCACAGAGGCCTCCCTGAGCTTTTTGAAGTGAGGGTGAGATATAAATAAAGAATGAATGAATGGGAGGGAGAGAGGGATATAAGACCAAAAAATAGAGCTGAGCTTATTTGGGGGCGAAAGTAGGAACTAGAGGAGGACTGAAATTTAGAATTTTAAAGGGCAGGGACAGCAGCCAGGGAGGGTACAGAAAGTGCCATGAAGTAGTCTAGCCCCTATGTGATGTAGCCACTAGGTTATGTCTCCGGGAAAAGGTCATAGGCTTCTCACATCCACAAACTGTGAGCTTAAGTGACAAGGGGTGTGTGATCCTATTAACTGCTACATACATAGGACTTCACATGGCCTCTCAATGTTGCCTTAAAATAATAGGATCTGAAGCTAAGCTATTGCATTAAGCGATTGCATGAAGGCCAGTTTGAGATTAAGACCTGCACACACACATCTAAGTGGCAGGAAAATATTAAGATGATCTTCCCTGGTGTGACTCAGTTTGTGCTTAATCCATTGCTGAATTTCTTGCTTTTGTGAGCTTTTCTGCCCCTTAATGCTATCTTAACGAAGTCTGAGTGCGTGAGTTTTCCTGGTTCTTTTTCTTGTCACTATTCAAATATGAATTTGTCCTGGATTATTGCTGTTTGATGCATTTATTGTAATTCTGCCAAAGAGAACAATTACTAGTGATAGCATCATCTGATTTCTCCAACTGGGAGCAGGGAGACTCTTCTGGTTACTTATGACAACTTCAGAATAAATTGAGAGTCAGAGCCAAAGAACAGTGTGGAATCTGGATTTCTCACTGTTTTTTGCTGAATGCTGCTCTGAAGTAGTAAAGAAAACGATGGATGGAAAACTCTGGAAAGCATAACAAATACAACCGCATGGGTGCAAGACACACCTAGCATGCAGAACTAATGTCATGGTCAGAGATTGAGATGAAGGCCTAGTTCTTAAAACCAGCAGATGAGATGGCCCAGCAAATGCCCATCTGTCATAAACGTTTCTGAGGCTTGATGGGGGGGGGGGCTTTGTAGAGAGCACCAAAAGCTATTGAGCTTAACCACAAAATGGAACCTTTCTGTAGGTCAAGAGGGGACCACTTGTAGTCCTCCAGATGTTTGGGCCTACAAATCCCATCCCTCACCATTAGCCATGCTACACCAGATGCAGTTCTTGTAGTGGCACAGAAAGATTCCTTGATGGGTCCCCAGAAGGGTTCTCCTAGCCGGGCTATAAAACCCTGTCAGTTGTTCTAAGTGCTGCAGCAACTTCTATTCCCCATGGTTGCTCTCCATGGTCCTGAACTGGAGTCCTTGAATTCGGTACCTACAGTTCTGTCCAAGTTACTGAATCTGCTCTGCAGTGGAAAAGGATATGGATATGCTATCCCAGAGCAATGACACCTATCACAGGTGAGGACCAGCAGCCCCAGTATCACTGTATTTTATGATATATTTTAATATAAGCCACCTTTGGTGTCCTTTAGGGCCAGAATCAAATGAATGATCACTCTGCATAGTGGTAGGCCTAGGCTTGACTTGATATGTTGCTCTCTTCCACCAGCTGCCTTGTTCTTCCTCTCCTCTCCTCCCACCCCTCCACCCTTCTAAAATAATAATAATAATAATTGGTTGACAAGCATATTGTCTGGATGATGATTTGAGAAGCAGGGCTGAAGTCGTTTTGGTATCCCATTGAGCAGCTGTCAGTGAAAGGAATTCACAAACACGCTTGAGAGCAGAAGACAGAAAAGATGACAAAGTACATCTGGTGGAGTGTTGTGAGGGATTGCGAAAGTTATGGCTGTCGTGAAAACAGAACTCAACAGAAAAGTTCCTCTTCAGGGAATTTGGCAGGATGTTAGCACATAACCCTTTAACCCTAACCCTTTAACATTCAAATAGAATATAAGGAGCTTTCAAAGAAAAGGATGTTCCAAGCAAATGCACATGCTAATAATAATAATAATAATAATAATAATAATAATAATAATAATACACCACTGGTCACGGAAGTCAAAGAACTATGGCAACAGGAAAAGGTCACAATTATTCCATTAGTGACATCAGTCACCAGCATCACATCAAGAAATTACACAGAAAACCTTCAGAAACTGGGCCTACCAAAATACATCCACACCAACATCCAGCAAGCAGTCAATTGCCAGGAAATTCCTAAATCTTTACAAGACAGCATGACCTGGCAAAGTCCGTCATGTCCATCTAGAAAAACTGCCACGAGCGAGAAAGAGAAATACTACTACTAATAATAACAATAACTTAGGGGAGCAAGTGTGTTGACTGTTTAACTCAATGGAACTGAGATGACCCAAGAAGACATATTCCCATCTTCTTTTCATCAGGCATTTCCTTCTAATAGCTCCCCAGTTCAGATATTTATTGACTTTGGTAGGGGAGTGATTTATTTCAATTTGTTTTTAATTTCCCCCGCCCGAGTGTTGCAAATGGCACGACGAGTTATGAATGGGTTAGTACTAAATTATGCGGAGGCGCCCATATTGCTAGCAAATGCCTTCCTTCAGATGAGGTTATTATAATGGTGACAATATAAATTACCATAGCAACTGAAAACATAAAGTTTGGGTCAATTCCTAGAGCAAGGTTGGGGTGGGGAATAATAATAATAAAAGTAAAAGCTTGCAAACACTTGGCAATAAACAGGCACATGGAGGGATGGGCAGTATCAGGAGGTCCCATTTCGGCACACAATGGTGGAAGAGGGTGGATGACCATTTTGCTTCCATTTCATGGGTCATGATTTGATCCCCAAGATTAACCCTGAAATGGCTACCAGACTTCCTGAAGCGAACAGGGTTGGACATGATCCCCTTCCACCTCTATGATTTGAAATTATATCAAGAGTGGGGAACATGTGGGCCCCTAGATGTTGCTGGACCATAATTCCCATAATTCATAGTTAGGAGTGTGCGAACTCACCCACGCCAGGCTCAGGGGGTGCCCTTCTGAGGCTCAGCTCAGCCCAGCAAGCCCTTGGTAGCTGCCCCTGCACACGCACACTGAAATCACACACTTCCTACTTCCTGCATGAACACACACTTCCTACTTCCTGCATCAATGGCAGCAATGGGGGGATGTGCACATTGTTGGACACCTCCGTGAATTGCACATTTCCCCCCATGCCAATGGCAGCCTTAAAGGCCCCATTGACGAACATTTGCTCCTTTACCCTTGCATAAATGGAGCCTTTAAGGCCGCCATTGGCACTGGGGGGCGGGATGCACAACCTATGGAGGCTCCTGAAAATGCACGCTTCCTCTCTTGGATCCATGGCAGTGGCGACTGATGCAGGAAGAGGAAGTGAGCAATGTTGGGGCACGGGCGGACATTTGCCAGGCCTTGTGAGCACATGGGGGTCATCTGCACTCACATGGGGAGCTCCTGTCTGGGTCTGGGAGGGCAGATGGGGGTGTCCGCAAAGCTCCCGTACCCAGCCAGCCGCTTTTGACAATGCTATTCGTACCCAGCCTAGCCAACGGCTAGGGATGAGGAGAGTTACAGTCCCGCAACATTTGGAGGGCTACATGTTCCCCATCCCTCAATGTATTACAACCAGTTTAGGTCTTCGGGTTGGAGGTCCCCTATCTAGTGCATGGAGGCTTTGGCTCCCTCCCGGGGCTTCTTCCGCTCCTCAACTTGAGTTCTCCAAATTCCATCTCAAAGGTCATTCTGGCTCAAGTCCATATCAGATTGTGAGCTTTGTCCTTTCCTTTTCGCATGAAAATCCATGCGTATTTTCACACACATCTTTAGAAAAGTATGCATCCATTGTGTGCATTTTTGAACCGTGCTCATTCTGTCGAACTTTTTATTCCCCCGTTTTGGTCCGCAAATTAAATTAAGCACTCCGAAATGTACAGATTTCAACTGCAGATTGCACCCAGGTGCGTGTTCAGTCCAGAAGTTGCAAACTGGGTGTTGTGTCTATGTCCAACTCCCTGCTTCAAGGGGATGAAATCTCAGACAGTGATTCTGATCCTGGAGAAGGAATGCAACAGGCGAGGGAGTTGGTGTCAGAAGGAGAACTCTTTCCCACGGCGGACGCGGGAGATAATTCCCAAGGAGATGATCCTAACCGGGCAGAGAATACTTTCTCTTCTGAGACAAAGGGTCTCAAAGATGCTGTGGCTCGGAGAAAGAGAAAGGATTTCAAACTTAAAACCGCCCGCCGCTCAGAGAGACTAGCGAACAAAGCCCTACAGGCTAATTCGTCTTAATTATGTGGCTCTGCTCTCTTTTTCACTCTAAGTTAACTCAACTGAATCGCTTGCTCATCTAACAAGCCTCTGGGCAAAAGGACCTTTTGCTAACCTTGTTTCCTCTGACTTGCTGGAGGAGAGAGAAGGATCGTCTTTTGTATAATAAAGGATTGTATTTTCCCTCCAAGGGGTCTCTTTATTGTCCTCACCATTCGTTAGAACTTACAGAGTCACGACAGTGGGTAAAATCCTGATCAGCAACAAACTGAAATGAATTTATCACACATCCCTACCCAAACTCCACTGCCTAGAGGCTACCAGGACCTTGGGGAGACGTGGGGAATCAATGATCAGAAATAACAGGGTTATTCTGTTGACTTCCCACACCACTCATGCTGTGATTCGGAGGGAGAATGGTACACCAAGTGGTTCCCCCTGGCCCACGTCCTCCCCAATGGGGGAACACACAGGGTGGGTGAAGGCCCCCAATTGAGGCATGGGGTAGAGAGCCACTCCTCCATCCCAGTCATGGGCAGCCATGTAGCCCCATCCCTCATTGGGAAGGCCCTCCAAATCCACCCTAGTTTCCACTTGAGCCATGCTAGCACTCTCGTGGATGGTACCATCATGGGTGGTAACATCATGGGGCTCCTTCCCCCAGCCCCTATGAATCATCAACAACCCTGCGCATTGAGCTTCAGCCACAGCCTGGAATAATAATAATAATAATAATAATAATAATAATAATAATAATACATTTATATACCACCCCATAGCTGAAGCTCTCTGGGCAGTTTACAAAAATTAAAAACTTTGAACATTTAAATATACGAAATGTAAAACCATAAAGGATTAAAAACAAAGCTCAACATATGCTGTTAAATGCCCGGGAGAAGAGAAAAGCTTTGCCCTGGTGTCGAAAAGATGACGGTGTTGGCGCCAGGCGAGACTCGTCGGGGAGATCGTTCCACAGTTGGGGGGCCACCACTGAAAAGGCCCTCTCCCTTGTTGCCATCCTCCAAGCTTCCCTCAGAGTAGGCACTCAGAGGAGGACCTTGGACATTGATCGTGGTGTATGGGTAAGTTTGTGTTGGGAGAGACGTTCCATCAGGTATTTTGTTTCCAAGCAGTGTACGGCTTGATAGGTTAAAACCAGCACCTTGAATCGGGCTCAGGAACATACAGGAATGAAATGTCTTGTTTTTGTAACAGGCCGCAATCGCTGCTACTGTGCTCCTCATTTCCCGACCTCTTCTCCGCTCTTTGTCACTACTTAACACTCACCTTTGTTCCTACACATTCTGCTCTCTGTGGCTTCCCCTCTCCTTTTGCTTCGTTTGTTTGAACATTGGGCCTTTGCATTTGTTTGCAATCCCCTTATTCTGAATACTCGAATGCGCATTTCCTTCTCTAAGGGGAAATTCTGTCCTTCGACCAGAAGGCGATATTGAAGCAATCAGAAAACAATGAAGTTAGCAGGGTGTGTATGTCTTTGTGGGGGGGGGGGTTGCATGAGTGTCCCCGTCTCACACGCATTACTGGTTCATGTGTCGAAATGGTGTGAATATATTCAGAGCTGCATGTACTGCTGCAAATGATCAAGAAGCATTGGCCTGCCCCAACAGTGCAGTTCTGGGAGCCCTTGGAAAGGCACCATACATGGGCCTCCTCCCTCAGTGCTATGGTCATCTTCTCACTGCTTTGTCGCCAGCTGCCCTTGCTCCTTATCCTCTTCTCCGTCGTTGCCACCATTTGCTTATTTGGCAGACAAAGGGCCAGTGATTGAGTAGGCAATGGAATTTCTACTGCTCCTCCTCCCTGCCTCTGTTGTCTGGGCCAGAGCCAGACAGAGGAAGGTGAACAAGCAGGTTGCAATTATGAAGAGGAGGAGCAACCCCATAATGCTAGAACCCGGGGTCATCCCGTGAAGCTGATTGGTGGGAGATTCTGGACAGAGGAATGGAAGGACTATGGAATTCACTACTACATGAATTATGGAATTCACTACCACATGATGTGGTGACGGCCACCAATCCCTGGTGGAGAAGGTTATCCATGGCTACGAGCCCTGATGGCTAAGTGCTACCTCCAGTATCAGAGACAGTAAGCCTGTGTGTACCAGTTGCTGGGGAACATGGGTGAGAGGGTGCTGTTGCACCATGTCCTGTTTGTGGTTCCCTGGTGGACAGCTGGTTGGCCACTGTGTGAACAGAATTGGAACTCTTTCCGGCTGCCCTACTCTAGCCCTTCAAAGGAGATTCGGGGGAGGGGGGAGGAAACACAGCACAAAACATGTTCTTGTCACCGTCCAAGTAATTACAGTGTTGCACACATCTGTTTTCCATTAAAACATCTCCTCGCGCTGCTCCTCCACCGCCAATGTCAAAAGGAGGCGACGGTTGTCCCCATCAGGATATCCAACATGAACTCTATCAGGAAAACAACCTGGATTGTCACCCGATCCAAGCAACACAGAAACGCTAAAGAGGCATTCTTGATGCAGCTTTTTACAGAAGGCCAGAGAGCGTGACAAGGGCAGGAGGAGCCAATCCCTGTGCACTGTCTCTGTGAACTTCCTTCAACTCTTTGATAATTGGAATCTCAAGTTCTCTCAGTATGGGCCACATGAGTCCCCCATTATAAAGCAGGGGCAAAGAATGCTGTTTTTCTGTGTTCAACAGTCTGGTGGGTGGGTTGCACAGATGGCTGTTGTTGCCCCTTTCCATTTTGCCACAAGAGGATGTGCATGGCAGCTAAATAGCTCATGGGGTTTTCGGCATGGGGCAGAATGAGCACTTCCTGAAGCAACCCCAGAAATGAGCAGAAACATTTGTTTCTGCGACAGGCCACATTCTGGAAACAAGTATTTCTGCTCATTTCCCAGAATTCAGCTGCACCACATTAGCCACTTCTGGTAGAAGTCCTCCTTGTAGAAGTCCTCCTTGTGAGGAGGGCCATACTACTCATGAGGAGTCATTTAGACCATGTGCTGTGGTTCTTGAGACCTGTGCTTTACCTCTGAGTGGCAACCTGTGCCTCCAATTTCTGGAGCTGGCATGTTCTATGGCTGGGCCGATGCTCATCCATCTCCTGTGACCCCATGGACAAGGTGTGGTCCTCAGAGGTCCTGTCTGTGGGTTCCTCAGGGATTTGTCCTGTTAAAAGGCCTGATGTAGCTTTCCTATCAATACCCAAGATGCCTGAGAGTCAGGGAGTCTCACTAGGTTTTTAGGTTCTGTCATGTCTGGGTCTCCATCTGAAGAGTCATCCTGGCCTAGGCCTTGGCCAGACATGGCAGAAGCAGAATAGAATCAGGGCATGGTTAACAGTGTCCAAGTTATCAAAGGTGTATAGTTTGTACTGCTGGTATGGGCAGAGAAACCTCAGGGTTCACCCCTGTTGCTCACAACCATCCCAGCTGGGGTCCTTCAGCATCAGAGAGGGGTGAGGACCACGCTACTGGTCCTGGCTCAATGTTGACACCAACTCCAATGGAGTGGCTATTAAGGGTGTTTGAAACTGCACCAATGAACACATTGATGGACATAATTCTCTAAAGAAACAAACATATGGTACTGCTTATGTTTCTCCAGGAGCCTTGAACATTTGTTACAGTTTTCGTAAACAACAGAAACAGGAGCAGGAACAACAATATCTTATAGAAGTCTTCCATCAGCTCTGCCACTGTAGCCCATGGACATGAACGATGGGAGTTGTAGTCCGAAACATCCGAAGGGCATAAGGTTAGGAAAGGATTCCTTAG
Source organism: Anniella stebbinsi (assembly GCA_029215795.1). NCBI lineage: Eukaryota > Metazoa > Chordata > Lepidosauria > Squamata > Anniellidae > Anniella > Anniella stebbinsi. Next base: position 18,178,957 of record JARDYH010000010.1, read on the forward strand.
CAGGAACCTACATAGAGCTGAGCACATAGCAGGGGGTGGATCATTCCCTAGACTTTTAGCCATCTTTCAGCCAGATCCTATGCATATTTAGTTAAAAGTCTCACTGAGTTAAATGAGGTTTACTCCTAAGTTAGTGTGTATAAGCTTAGAGCCTTAGTATAGAAATTGGGGCCCTGGGAACTGAATGTGTCATAAAATTGAAGTCCACATTTTTAGAAAATGGTTCCGTTTTCTCACCTGGGCCACTCATGTTTGATCTGTCAGGTTCCCCTATATATATCAGCACTTGGGTTTTCAATATCTTCCAATTCCCAGCAATTATAAGCCCTGGAAGGTCATTTTAAACTGATAACTATGCTATTTCCAGATGGATTTTTTAAGATACAGCTTTGCAAAAACGTGTGGCTCCAAATGTCTATTCATTGACGGAAGCCGCTTATATTGGGTGTGACAACTTGTTTGTCAGTTGGTGGAAAAGCCGGACAAAACAGCCCAGGACTGGGATGCATAACTGAAATCTATAAGCTTTCTCGAAATGATGTGTAATAATGCCACTGGCCACCTTAGCCTGCCCCATAAAGTCAGTAAGAGGGACTCTTTGGCCTAATTCTGGGTTATTGGCCAAAACTGTTGAGAGCTCATTAGTTGCAAAATGCAACTTTCACAAGTAAAAAAATAAAAATAAATGGCAATAAAATCATCATCCAAGCATTATTCAAAATGCCTCTCCCATTCTCCATCTCTTGGTTTCTAAAGGTTTATAAGAAATGTAAGCGGAATGGAGGGTGCCTGTGTGGAGCCACCTAGATTTGTAAAGAGGGTAGAAGAGTGGAGTTAATTACACCTCATACCTGTGAGTAAACAGTAAGCCCAAGATAATGATGAATTTCTGAGCTGCACATCTTCCTAAATAAACACTGCCAAGTACATGTCGTTGTACCATATTTAGAACCGCAAATGGTTTTCTGTTAAATTAATGGTGGGGGGGTGGAGTAGGCCAGAAGGAATACTGCCATTGAGACAGCTGTTTGGGATGAAAATAGGTCATTTTTGACCACCAGAGTTGACTATGTCTTTGGGAAGGGGTCACAATAGAGGTGTAATGAATGGGTCAGACTGGACCTGATTCACACAGCTTGTTTCTTCTATGTGGGTTAGGGAAGTATGGGGAAATTGATTTCAGGTCATTTTTACCAGGATTTTAGCCAGTTCGTGCCTTCCGGGCTGAGCTGAAATTCAGACACAATGGCTGAATTCGGACAACACGATAGTCAATGGTGGGGTAATAATCAACTTTACAGTTGTTCATCTAGGGGGTACTCCCCACACAACATGGTAATAAATTATCAACTGTGGTGTGGATTAGGATCAGCACTGAGTTGACTATGGCAGCATTCGGACAACATGATAGTCAATACAACTGACGATTGTTCCCCCCCCCCCCAGTTGCTTATTGTGTCATCCGAATTCAGCCAATCTGTCGTTGAAGCCCATGCATTTCTGATCTTCCAATGTGATTTCTGGAGCGCTGCCCCCACTCCCTAAAAGCTTTTGATTTGAAAAATGTGCATCAAAGGCGTACTTTTGAAGGGGGGGGGGAATGTGCACAGATACGCTTTAATCGATGGGAACCGAATGCACACCTTTCCAAGGTGTGCATGAGAGATGTGTACGCTCGGAGGAAATCTGCCCAGAGACACGGACAGCTTTTTATGTGGAAAGAACGAAACGTTGTTCACGATCTGATAAGGAGTTGAGCTGGAATGAGCTTCAAGGTAGAATTCAGAGCATTCGCACCCTAATGTCTCAAATAATAAGCGGCAAATTGAGGGGGCCATTGAGTAGGGATCCAGAGGGGGATCCAGATGCAGTGGGAACGGTCCTCCGGCTGCTCCGCCAGCGCACCAAAGAACTGCTGCCTCAGAGAGAACACCATTGCTCCTGGCAGCAGGAGCAAAAAGGAATCTCTCTGCCCAGAGCCTCTATGCCGGGAGTCGTACTTCAAAGAGGCCAGGAAGAAGATCCCCAGAGGCTAATATCACCTCGTAAGCCCCTCCTCCAGCCAGCATCACCACAAAGCCCCACCAATGCTGGGGCTTGAGGAGCGTCTCCTCATTCCCCACCCCCTCACCTGCAACGGCCCTCCCACGGTCAGGCAAGCTGAATGCAGATTGGGGCATCAGTGTCTACGGCATTTAACAAACAAATGAATAAAAATACGAAAAGATTTGCCTTTTTTTTAAAAAAAAACCCTAAGTGCGCACTCTAATGCAATGTGCTGCGCACGCCTGTGATGCAGAGAGCTTTGAAGAGCGTGGCATTTTTTTCTGGTTTTGCACATTCCTACTGTGGGGATTTGCTTCTCTTGCGGTTCAGTGCAGTGCAGTCTTTTCCAGCTTGGTACCCTCCAGATCTTTTAGGCTACAGCCCCCAATACCCCTGAGCATGGGCCATGCTGGCTGGGGCTGATGGACATTGTAATCCAAATCATCTGGCAGGCACACCAGCTTGGGGGAGGCTGGTACAATGGGTGGGCTGTAGTACGTAGACCTGGGCTGAAACAACTCATGTTTTACTGTTTAAAATATTCTTGGTTTGGCTTGGTTCGTGTTTAAAGGTTTCATTGTTTTCAATTGTTGTGCACCACTTTTGACCCAGGAGGGTGGAATATCAGGGTTGAGAATAAATAGAAAAGGACCTAGAACATAGGCTTGTAGTGAGAACTATAAGGCAATGGGTTGCATGCCTCCACCCTGAGCTCAGCCATGAACCTTGGCCCTGTCTCATCCTCTGAACCTAGCCTACCATACGAGGTTGTTGTCAGAATAACATGAGGGACAGTACCATGTAACACTACCCTGCCCTGCTTGGAGGAACGGTAGGATAAACCTGGAATAGATCATGCCATCCTTTCCTTAATTTTGAGCAGGGCATTTCTGCCAGCAATCCAGAGGCAGTCGCTGTAGTCGTTCCCATTTCCTTGAAAGATGTTCCCAAATGCCTTTGCCACATTTCCATTGCCCACTGCGAGGCTGTTTGTGTTAGCATTTGGTTGGTATGGATTTACTCTTCCAGTGCCTGAGGATCACATCTTTAGCAACTACAAAATGCCCTTATTAGCCATGTCATTTGCCTATGTATGCAGGTCAGGTCAGCTGGGGCCCAACCAAATACAGAATCCCTGCTTAGCTATAAAGCTCACCAATGACATTCCACCAAATATCTCTCTCTCTCTCTCTCTCTCTCTCTCTCTCTCTCTCTCTCTGGTACCCTCCAGGTGTCGTGGGCTACAACTCATTCCTGACCATTGGCTATGCTGGTTCAACTCCATCCTGAATGCATCAGGCTTGGCAAGGCTCATCTATTACTGATCCCACAGGGTTGTTGCAGGGATAAAAATAGGGGTGGACACATGCATGCCTCATTGTGATCGTTGAAAGAAAGCCAGAATATAAATGTAACTAATAGAATAAATTTAGGCTGCAACCCTATTCACACCTACTTGGAAATAAATTCCATTGAAAACAATGGGACTTACCTGTGAATAGAGATGTATAGGATTGCACTGCAATATACAGTTTATTTAATCTGTCAACCACCCTGACTAAGAGAACCTAGGAAGCTGCCTGATACTGAGTCAAACCCCTGGTCCATCTTAGCCCAGTATTGTCAACACTGACTGGCAGCAGCTCTCTGGGTTTCAGGCAGGATTCTTTCCAAGCCCTACCTGGAGATGCTTGAGATCGAACCCAGGACCTTCTGCATGCAAAGCAGGTGCTCTTCCCACTCAGCTGTGACCCTTAATTATTCAAGCCCACAATTACAACCCTAAGGAAGAGGAAGGGAATCAGCAGCTCAACATGGAACAGTTCTTCAAAGCTGACCTGTCATCTCGATATAGCATAGGTCCAAAGCCAAGCCAAGCCAGCAGATTCGAAGACGTATCCAAGTGCAAACGACCTTATTTTTTTTCCAGCCATTCAGCCATCCAGCCATCCAGCTAATGTTCCCCTCTGGAATAAAATTTCCCCAATGAACTAGGCCTGGCAAAACTTCATCATGGCTCAGAATTTACAGCAATGAAGAATTGAGCCGCCAACCATGATAAAGTGCACTGAAGAATCATTGAATCATAGAATGGTAGAGTTGGACAGAGACTCTAAGGCCATGGAGTCCAACCCCCTGTTCAATGCAGAAATCCACCTTAAAGCATCCCTGACAGATGGCTGTCCAGCTGCCTTTGAAGGCCTCTCGTGTGAGAGAGACCACGACCTCCCCAGGTCATTGCTTCCATTGTCATACTGCTCTAACAATCTGGAAGTTTTTCCTGATGTCCAGCCGGAATCTGGCTTCCTGTAACTTGAGCCTGTTATTCTGCATCCTGCACTCTGGAATGATCAAGAAGAGATCCCGGCCCTCCTTTGTGACAACCTTTCAAGTACTTTGAAGAGTGCTATTATGTCTCCCCTCAATCTTCTCTTCTCCAGGCTAAACATGCCCAGTTCTTCCAATCTCTCCTCATACAGCTTTGTTTCCAACCCCTGATCATCCTCATTGCCCTCCTCTGAACCCCCTCCAGCTTGTCTGCATCCTTCTTGAGGTATGGTGCCCAGAATTGGATGCAGTACTCAAGATGAGGCTTAACCAGTGCCGAACAGAGGGGAACCAGTACCTCATGCGATTTGGAAGTTATACTTCTATTAATGTAGCCCAAAATAGCATTTGTTGGCCATGCCCCCTTTTTTCTTTGGCCCTGCACCCTTTCCTGGACTCAAGTTACAGTAAGCCAGGCCAGATCTACACCAAGCAGGATATGACACTTTGAAAGCACTATAATTATAAGCCATTTTAAAGCAGTAGTGTAGATCCTGCCCCAGGTTCCAGCTGGACATCAGGAAAAACTTCCTGACTGTTAGAGCAGTATGACGATAGAACCAACGACCTAGGGAGGTCGTGGGCTCTCCCACACTAGAGGCCTTCAAGAGGCAGCTGGACAGCCATCTGTCAGGGATGCTTTAAGGTGGATTCCTGCATTGAACATGGGGTTGAACTTGATGGCCTTATAGGCCCCTTTCAGCTCTACTCTTCTATGATTCTATGATTCTACTTTGGCCCTGCCCGCCACTGGAAACTGTCCCTCCTTCTCCGAAATTGAATTTGGACCTCATGCTGACAGAAATTCAACACCACCTGTCACCAGCCAAAGAGGGGTACTGTGACGATACACCACATTTCTGTTCCCTTAGGTATGTCTGATTGAGTATGTTTAGAGAGCTGGGAATGTTAGACTGAGTGAATGTGGCTAGAGATGCTAGATAAGGGAGTGGGGGGAGTTTGTCAGCGGGTCTGTGGGCAGTCAGTCTGTCAGTTGGTTGGGAGTCTGTCTGGGGTGGTTAGGTGGGGTTTGTACGTGGCTGTGTGTGAGAAGACCGTGTGAGAAAGGAACAAATATAAGATTGTAGAGATTTAGGATCATTAGTATTAAGACTGTTATTACTAGAATTATTAAGAATTGGCAGGATTTAAATTGAATTTGAAGAAACTAAGAACTGTAAACGACAATAAACATTTTCTTTATTTTGCTACCATAAACCACGCATCAGCTTGGCTTTGTCACCTGCTCTGTTGGTTCCTATATACACAAATTATATTAATCCTTTTGCCCAGTATATTCACAGCAGAACCTATTCCCCAAGGTCTTTGCCTTGTTCCCTCACAGAGAGGGAAAAGGTTGTGTTATTTTGCCCTTCCCTCAGGCTTATTCAAGTGATAGCACTTGTCCTGAGAAGGGGTGCTCACGTAGGGTGACCAGATAAAATCCAGGTCAGGGCTCATGTAACTTTAACAGTTGTAGAGAAAAGGGAATTTCAATCCAGTGTCATTTGTATGCAATTAGTTCCTGGTGATATTACCTCTTCATCACAACAGTTAAAGGTGCGTGCACTATACTAGAGTGACCATATACAAAAGAAGGCAGGGCCCCTGCAACTTTAACTGCTGTGATGAAGAGGGAATTTCACCAGGAACAAATTGCATACAAATGACACTGGCTGAAATTCCCTTTTCTCTACAACTGTTCAAGGTACATGAGCCCTGACCTGGATTTTATCTGGTCACCCTATGCTCACGACCGGACCTAATATATAGGTGGTGTGGTGGCACAGGTACCATGTGCTATTTTTGAAGAACTGGGATCGCAGGGGACTCAGAATTATGTCAAGAGATCTCTGGTTCCCTGCAATGGTCTTTCTCCTCTATGGTCTTGTGACTTCCCTCACAAACTTTTCCATCTTTGAGCAGTCAATGAAAGTAAGAGTTAAAAGAGCTTGCTACACACGCCGTATGTTTCTTATTAACAGAACGGTAATGCGGATCACCTTCTTTTTTTAAAAAAAGGGGAAGAATGCAATTTCTGTATAAATGAGGAAAGATTGCTGCAGCGTTCTTAGAAGCAAATAATTGACTTCAACCGCAAGGAGGGTGTGTTTTTCAAATAATGTTCTCTGATACATTAAAGTGAATGACTCATTTTTTAAAAAAAAAAAGTGTGTCTCCATGGGGAACGGAAGCAGCGTCTTGAAGTTTAAACTGCTTTATCAATAGAAGCATACCGAAGAGTTTGCCTGGATTTAGAGATCTTATACGGGAAGGAGGGGATTATGTATAGATGTATGCATGTATACAAAAGATGTATAAGCTGCCATTTAGGGTAAACCCTCCCAAGGCAGCATACAGCAAAATTTGGAATCACAAACACTTCAAAACAGTTATAAGAACCACCCTAAAATCAAAGCTGACCCCTAAAATATGAAAGCACCATATACACAACAGTAGCCAATAAATTCCTAACTCAAAACAGGATCTCAATATGCACAACAGTAGCCAATAAATTCCTAACTCAAAATGGACACCTCCCTTACTGCCCCTCACCTCTGCCTTGTATTAAGTTGTTGAGAAGTTGCTTTTTTCTTTTAGCCAGCAGTGGTTTGCCAAACGCTCGGCAAACACAGAAAAAGGTGAGTCCATCCATCCCTTGCTCCAGGGCTTTAGGGGATGGGTGGGTGGGTGGGGGGACAAGATGGACTTAGGACCTCTCTCCCTGAGTGGGCTTATGTTCTCCTCGCTGCTGTCTCCGGATCAGTTCAGACAACACATTAGTCAATGCAGTGTGAAAACTTCGCTCAACGGTTGAGTTTCTAGGGGGTACTCTCCACACAACAAGTTCTAACTCCACCATTGTGTGACTGTGGGCTACCGTGGAGTTGAGTGAAATCCATTGAGGTGTTTGATTGACAGTTCCTCCACCCTCTCTCCTCCCCTGGTCCTCCCAATAGTCTCCCATCAGCCATTGCTGGGGGGGGGGAAACAACCCTGGAGGGGCACTCACTCCTTTCGCCACTCTTGCTAGGGAACTCTGTAGCCTGTGGGAAAAGTCAACTCAATGCAACAGAAAACTCCACGGAGCCTGCCACACAACACGCAACACAACGGTTGTGCAGGAACTCTCCTCTGCACAGTGTGGATATTCTGTGCGGAGTGTTTTCCAAAAACAACCCTCCACCATTGCATGGAGTTTGCCCACCAGGCAGTGACAGCAAGGAGGAGGAGGAGGAGGAGGAGGAGGAGGAGGAGGAGGAGGAGGACTAGAGGGATCTAGGAGGCAGTAGAGATCACCCCTGCTGCAGTGTGGGACTCAGCAAGTGTCCAGTAATGCCCCCTTCTGACTGCAGACCTGGTCTACAGGATCACGAAAGTCTCAGAAGCAAGAACAGAGGATCAGCATCTCATGAGATTCAAGAGGAAATTTTACTTCCAGGTCAAAGGACGAAGCTGAAAGATGGGCGCCAGAGGACTATGTGAAAAGTTTAAGAATCACCGGCAGCCTTTCCATGGTTTTTTGGCATCGACTTTTATGTATGAAAAGATCTGAATAGGGTGTTTGTGGCAGGGTATTTTTTTAAAAAAAAATCCTAAAGGAATGTGCTTTTGATTAAAAACCAAAATGACTCGAGTGAATAGTATTGCTGCATATTTACAAGTGCCATTTTCCCTCACTTGGCAATCTGTGCCAATTGTCTTTTGCTCCATTCCTATAGAGGATGGAGTTTCTTTTGACATTTAAAAAAGAGAAGGCATCGACAGCAAAAACCAGCCCTCCCTTCTCATCCCCCCCTTTTTTTGGTCGTTCTTTTAGTACTCAATTCCTTCTGCAGCTGTTCCAAATGTTATTTACATTTTGTCTATCTCAGCTGCGTTCACAACCACCTTCACCAACACGTCCCCATCAAAGGGACAGAAACAGGAAGCATTCTGGGAATGGAGATGGAGTTGGGGTGGTCATTTTGGATTTCAAAGATGCCATTCCTTTGGCCATGGCTGGGAAGTCAGCCAGAGGCAGAAATGGTGGGGATTCAGCAGAACCTGGTGAGTGACGGGTAGAGCGATGGAAATGCCTAGCGCGGTTGGAGAGTGAGGGTTAGGGAGGCACGGCTCCATGGGCAGGAAACGGGGCCTCAGGAAAGCCTTGTCAGGCCAGAAAGACTGAGTGAGCCCACCAGGACAGCTTCTCTAGTGACTTTGAGTGGCTGGAGGGAAGTCCCAGTCACACGGAAGGGTTAGGGTTAAGCCTCGGGTTAGGGTTATGGAGGCATGAACTGAGGCCTCAATAGAACCTAGTTGGGCCAGACAAACTGAGTGGACCACCAGGCTGGCTTACCCACTAATTTTGAGTGGCTGTATGATGTCTCAGTGGCACGGAAGGGTTAGGGTTAAGCCTCAGGTTAGGGTTAAGGTTGGGGAGACGTGGCTCCCCTTCCAGGAACTGGGGCCTCAGGAAAGCATAGCCGGGCCAGCCAGACTGGGTAGGCCCCCAGGACCACTTGTCTACTGACTTTAAGTGGCTGGAGGGAAGTCTCCGTGGCATCGGAGGGTTAGGGTAAAGTCTCAGGCTAGAGTGGCCATGTTCATCAGCTGAGTACGTATGAAAACTGCTTGGGGGAAAATGTGTATTTTTGAGCAATGCAGACAAAACTGCTGCATTCAATGGGAGAAGAATGTACACATTTCACATTGATGCGTGTGTTCGGAAAATGAAGATTCCCACAAACTTTCAAGCAAAAAAAAACCTCAGGTGTTGCTGATTTGCACATCCCGAGGCTCAGCTCATGATTACTTTGGGGGGGGGGGGATGACTCATATGTTCACCATCCCAAACACCAGCACTATCATTAAACACACACCGGGCATAATGATTTCTTTTTAACTTCCTTCTGTTCTATTCTTTTAGCATATTAAAGTTATGACCATGGTCTGCCTAGGCTCTTAGTCCTCCCTCATCCGCTCAAGTAGGTCTGAGAAAATATTCATAGCAATACTCCCAGGCATAAATACCAAGGTTGGGGGGGGGGGGAATATTAATATAAAAGCTTAGTAGACTAAAGGAACAATGCTGGGAAAGCTCCAAAATTTCTTCCGAATGAATGAGCCACTTTTCTCTCTAAAGGCACAAAGGAGAAAATGGACCATAACTATACAGTTATCAAGAACATTATTTGATTGTATAGTGTTGCCAGGAGACACCGTAAAAGGTATGAGAGGACAGGACTCTCCATACACCCCACACCCCCAATCAGCATCTCTGGCCCACACAGCAAAGTTTGATTTGGTGTTCCTTTTCAGCTTGGGTACAGAAGCCATGACAGCAAGGGCATGCCGACATTGAGTGTTGCCAATTCCCCCCCCCTCTCTCTCTCCCTCCCTCTCTTTCTGCCACCCCATTCTCTCTCACTCTCTCTTTCTGCCACCCCATCTCTTTATGTCAAATCCTCTCTCTCTGACTCATTCTTCTGCCACCTCCTTCTTTCACTGTCCCTCCCTCTCTGTGTGTGTGTGTCACTCCCTTCTCTTTCTTTCTGCCACCCTCTCTCTCTCTCTCTCTCTCTCTGACTCACTCTTGTGCCACCTACTTCTCTCTACTTCTCTCTCTCTGTCACCCCATTCTCTTCTCTCTCTCTCTGTCACCCCATTCTCTTATCTCTCTTTCTCTGTCACCCCATTCTCTTCTCTCTCTGTCACCCCATTCTCTTCTCTCTCTCTATCTCTCTGTCACCCCATTCTCTTCTCTCTTTTCCTTCCACTCCTTCTCTCCCTCTCCCTCTCCCCACTCTTTCTGACTTTCTCTTCTGCCATTCCTTCTCTTTCTCTCTCACTCTTTCTGCCAACCCTTCTCCACTGCCTCTCTCTTTCTGCCACCCCTTCCTCTTCCTCTTCCTCTTCCTCCAAGACCAGTCAGGCTGCTGGGGCAGGGGAGAACAGATTGCCAAATGCCTGAACTGATTGCTTCAGGAAGGCTTTTGAAATTAGGCCAAGGCCCATTTTCAGCCTGAGGTTGCCCATCCCTGCCTTATGGAGATAGAAACCAAGATGAAGTTATTTTTGTTGTTCTCTTGGTTTTTACTCTTTTAAATGTTGATATTGACAATTGTTTTAAAAAACTACTTCAATATATTTGCATGCCACCTTGGAAATATGTTATATTTTGACTGGTGGCCCAGAAGGATTTGAAATAAATGCAGTGGGGGGTAGACAGTAGTATTGTCTCCCCAGTAGAACACTGAGCTAAACTAAATTCCTGTGATCCAAAGAGGGATTCCAGAGGAACTTGAACTTTGCGAATTCTGACAAGAACTGACCTGATCTGCAACTTCTGGACTAATGTGCTGATGGGATCTTAGTCATTCAACAGATTTACAACTTTCCACCTGTTCTGATCCAGTTCTTAGCTCAAAAGTAAATGAATCAAAATATAAGAACATAAGAAGAGTCATGGTGAATCAGAAATAAGGGTCCATCTTGTCCAGCATTCTGTGGACACAATGGCCAACCAGCTGCATGTGAGAATCCCACAAGCTAGACATGAGTGCAACGGCACCCTCCTGGTCATGTTCCCCAGAAACTGGTGTGCCTCTGATTTAGGAAGTGTCATATGGCCATCAGGATTAGTAGCCATTGATAGCCTTATCCACCATGAATTTGTCCAATCCCCTTTCGAAGCCACCCAGACCAAAGGCCATCACTACAACTACGGATGTTTCAGTTCATTTTTGATCTGGATTTGCCCAGTTTTCATGTTCCGGATCGAACATGGACTCAGGTGCTACATGGACTCAGATGCAATCTACGGTTGAAGTCTGTACACTTCTGAGCTTGCAACATGATCTGTGGATCCCCCACCCAAATACGTTTGACAGCATGCGTACATTTGGGGGTGGATAGGTGCATGAAAATAAATGCAAACTTTTGAAAAAGTACAAGAGTATAGAATGGGAGAAGAATGTGTGCATTTAGAAGAGGTGCGCAATTGATGGAAAAAAGACACATGAAAATAAGCATGGGTTTTCATGCATAAAGGAATGAATGCTCACAATCTGATATGGGCTTGAGGCAGAATGAGCTTTGAGATGGAACTGGGAGGACTCAAATTTTGCTGCTCCTCATCTTCCTCACTACAACTTGTGGGAACCACTTCCATAGTTTAACTAACTTTAACTTAGTCCTTCTTAACTTAAATCCCATTGATGTTGATGGGTTCAAAAGTACATATTAGTACAATTTTTTTGGACTGCAACTCCCAGAATTCCTGACCATTGTTTAGGCTGGCTGGGGCTGATGGGAGTGGATGTCTTAAACCTCTGGAAGATGCCAATGGGTTGAGGTGACTTCATCATCACCTAGAGCTGCCATTTGGGGCAGAGATTCCAGTGTCAAGAGTTCCGTCCAGTTCTGCCCTGAGATAGCATGGCATTGAAGATGACATTTCCCGGTCTTCTTTTTCCATTCAGAGAACTCATCCTGAATGATTCTGCAGCCTAATGTCAAGTCGCATGGATGACATAAAACTTTAATTCTTCACACCAAAAGAAAAGGGGGGAAGGCTCCAGCAGCCTTTTTGGGGAGACCGAGACGCAAGCTAGAGAAATGACAACATCAGTCTCTCCTCGCCACACCACTCCCGGCCCTGTTTATAGCTGGAACGGGGTACCATGTGCTTAGCATCCAGATTGCTCTGCTTCTCCCTTCTCGCTTTCAACTTGCCCCACGAGTCGCAAGTGAGCAAATCTCAGTATTCAAACTCCATTAGCCCAAACGTATGCTTTGAAATGCAGGGCAAGGGAGCATATGCAAATCGCTCCTGCGAGGAAGAGGGCGGCGCAGAGAGAATAAGAAATCAGCCGTCGTGCAATATTGAAATGAGGGCCAGTTATAGGTTATTTCGAAATGGGACCGAGATATGATTGTAATGCAGTTAGGTCCCCGGTGCTGAAGGGTCAACAGGCTTGATGAAGGCAGACCCTGGGTGTAAGGGATTAAGAAAACACAGAGTCCAACTCAGTTGTAATTTCCCGGTAACGCTTTGTAGATTTGTCACTTACGGCCCATTCCAGAAAGCTGTGTTGCTCGCGCACCATAAATATTGTTTATGGCCTGGTTCTTTGGGTGCCTCGCTTGCTGCTTGTGAGTTTCGTGGTCAACGTTGAACAAGGCACAATTGATCTCTCCTGCAGTTTGTTCCTTCCCTCACCTACTGGCGGGAAATGATGGCTCTTGTTTACAACCTGCCTTATTGCTCCGAGTCTCCATTCCAATGAAATCTAATAGAGTGGAGTCTGTTTGACTAGTTTCGGAATGTTTTCTTGTTCACGGTTGCTCCGTGCAAAGGCCCTTTATGGTGCTGTCTTGGAACAACAAATGCTACCAAGAATGTTAAATGTACAGAAGCGGCTGGGTTGGTTGCTGGCATTTCTGATAGGGGAAAATCAAACCTCTTTTGGAAGATGCTCTCAGAGGGTAGGTGTTGCTGAAAGCAAAGGGGGGGGGAGAAGGCCCAAGTAGGGATGTCCTGAGTGCCTGATTGAATCTGGGAGTCCCACAGATTCCTCTGAGTCCACTCCACAGACCCAGTCTGGTGCCCATGTTATGTCCATGGATCCACACTTGAGCACACGCGAGGCTCCGATGAGTGCTCAGCAGCCATTCCCCCCTCACTGCCAAAATTGCACATTTCCCCCTGCTGCATCAATGGTGGCTGTAAAGGCCCCATTTCATAGAATCAGAGAATCAGAGAATCATAAAATAGTAGAGTTGGAAGGAGACTATAAGGCCATCCAGTCAAACCCCCTGCTTAATGCAGAACGCCACCTTAAAGCATCCCCGACAGATGACTGTCCAGCTGCTTCTTGAAGGCCTCTAGTGTGGGAGAGCCCACAGGTCATTGGTTCCATCGTTGTACTGCTCTAACAGTCAAGAAGTTTTTCCTGATGTCCAGCCAGAATCTGGCTTCCTGTAACTTGAGCCCATTTTTCCATGTCCTGCACTGTGGGATGATCGAGAAGAGACCCTGGCCCTCCTCCTTACGCAACAGTAAAGGTGTGAACATAGACTAAGTTGGGCCAGCTCATGGGAAAGTGAGCCAAAGTCCAGGGGGCCAAGCCAACTAACGGTTGGTGAGCTTCGCCACCCCCACCCCCACCCTGGATGGATTCTTTGGACATCCCTACTATTTACACGATTGTGTTTCTCAGAATTCCTGAAACAAATGGAAATGCTCATTTCCAGGACAGGGCAGGTCAGCAGAGCTTGCACCACCCAGGAGGAAGAGTGGAGGCATCAACATGGTCAGGTGAACTCCGAAGAACTCATTGGGGTTCACTTACCACCGCCACCAACAAAACGAAAACTGGATGACAATGCACACATTGGCTGAATTCGGACGACACATTAAGCAACTGGGGGAGGGGGAACAATCATCAGTTGTATTGACTATCATGTCGTCCAAATGCTGCCAAAGTCAACTCAGCGCTAATCCTAATCCACACCACAGTTGATTATTTATTACCACATTGTGTGGGGAGTACCCCCTAGATGAACAACGGTAAAGTTGATTATTACCCCACCATTGACTATTGTGTTGTCCGAATGCAGCCACTGTGTAGAGGAGAGGGGAAAGACAGAGGAGCAGAGAGCAAATTTAGATGCATGGGACTGTTCGGGCAAGCCGCCTGTGCTAAGCAAGCTCCAGATTGAAATTGGAGGTATAGGAAGATTGTGCAAGTGGATGTAGAAGCATGGGAACAGAGGTAGGAGGGAGAAACTGGGCAAGGGAGGAAGAAAACAGAGGGTGAAATGGGGGCAGGGAGATGATTGAGAGCAGAGGACATGGGGGACGTGAGGGGTTTGTGTGGGGCACAAAACAAAAGAAATCTAACAGGGCAAAACACCCCCAAACAGGCAAAGGGGAGGACTGGCTGTGCTCTGCTGCTGTGCAGTGTTGAGTCTCAGTTGGAAAAAGGGACGGGAAAGATGGGGGAGATTACAGCAATGGGGTATGTTGGAGGTGGGCACTGCTGGCCCAGGAGCACTCAACACTGAAACGTCTTATTGCAGGAGCCATTTGCGGGAGGAGCAGAAGCAGCAAAACAAAACATGGACACCACGACGTGGGAAGACCAACGCCACACCCCATCACCATCCCGTGTTGATGATCGTACCCACCGGTCATTAGGCAACTAATTAAAAGCAGCCATCAACACACCAATGGTTTGATTCTACGAGAGCCTTTCTGTCAATACTTTGCCACTTTCTCTACTTTTGCAAAGGAGAAAGAAAGAAAGAAAGAAAGAAAGAGAGAGAGAGAGAGAGAGAGAGAGAGAGAGCTCCATTTTCCGAGGCACAACCTGTCCAATCCTAGAAGTAGGACACGCTCTGCTCCTTTCATTAATGACCCATCAATGCGCTTCTCAGGTGGCTAATGGGCCATTAACGTCCCTCCAATCATGCCTTGTTGCATAAGCCCACTCAAATTTGCAAACAGCGACGGCACACACAAAAGGCAGGAGAAAGCATTGACGTGTTCCACCTTTGAGAACATGGACCTAAATGTTTCTTAGGGGGAGGGATTTGGGAGGGGGGGGACATGATGTCTTTATCGATGCCCTTCGCTGTGGCAGCTCCATGACAGATTAGATAAACTCCATTGAAGATCTTTGATCCGGACAAGCGTCAGCCATTAACACTCCGACTCAAAGAAAAAAGCAGCTTCCGATGTGTTTGCATGGCCCAATTTTCACAGGCGCAGCGCCACTATAATGAATAATTTCTGTCTCTGGCTTTGTTTGCTAAAATCCTGGCTGATGGCAGTCTGCTTTCTTGAATGGCTGCCTTCTCCAAAACATTTTCAAAAGGGAACCGGCACAGCTGCACTTTGATGGTCCTGGTTTCTGGAGCAGCTTTTTGCCCGGGTGTATTTCTCCCCTGACCCCCCAGTATCATATACTAGCAGTAAACTCCAGCTTGTCATTTCTATTAATTCTACAAACAAATGCAGAAACTGGCACTACACAGATGCGAAATAATCTTCTGCAGGCTGGAAGCTGCATACAAATGGACCTACTGAAAGGATCCAGTGACATTTTTTTCCTGCAACCAAAATAACTCATTTTCCTGCCATGATAATAGCACCTGGTCAACTCCTGAGATCTTCAGGGGAGACTTTACTGTTCATACTGCAACCAATAGAATGGTGGCCTTCTCAGTAATGGCACCCACCTTCTGGAACACTCCCCCACATGTGGCTCAAGAAGAAGAAACCATGGCCAGGATTATAGCACCCAGTCGACTCCTGAGGTCTTCAGGGGAGATCTTACTGGTCATTTTGCAACCAATAGGTAATGGTGGCCTTCTTGGCTGGATTTTTTAGGGCAGCACTGAGGTTCTGCCATGCTGCCTTAAATGGTTTGGGACTCCAATAGCTAGAGGAGCACTCCTCCCTATGCCAGCAAATCTCTGATGTATGGTCATCATGGGAGGTTCTTCTCCATGTATGCCAGGTGCATCGCATGCCGACAAGGGAGAAAGCTTTCTTGGTTGCTTTGCAAACCAACTATGGAGTACCTTCCCCATAGAGGTGTGACTGGCACCAACATAGGAGGGGCAGTAGCTCAGTGACAGAGTCCCTACTTTGCATGCAGAAGGTCTCCGGTTCAATCCCAGGCATCTCCAGGTAGAGCTAGGAAAGAGTCCTGCCAGAAAATCTGGAGAGCTGAAGCCAATCAGTGTCCAAAACACTGAGCTAGATGGACGAATTTAGAAGGCAGCTTCCTATGTTTTCATGTTTCAGAGCCATCTCAAAACCTTTTGGTTTAGCAAAGAATTGAACGATTTTTGTCTGCCCAATTATATTTACTGCCTTCATTGTTTTTGTGATCATGATATAGTTTTAGTGGGGTGATGGTGTTGTTGTTGTTGTTGTTGTTGTATCATGTATTATTTTAAGCATGTTTGTATATAGCCCTAGTATCTGCGAGAATGAAGGGCAGTTTAAAAATCTTTTTATATAAAGAAATAACACAAGAAATATGATGTAGGCCATTAAATGCCTGCCCAGCATTGCTCAGGTCACTGGTTCAAAGCCCACCATGGACTCAAGCCCTGAGCACATTTCATAACAAGTAAAACAATCATTATGATGAAGAAATTTGTTCTATAGCAGCGGTAGGCAAACCACAGCCAATGGTCATGGAATATAGAAATTGTAGTCCGAATCATCTGGAGGGCACCAGGTTGTGTATTGCAAAGGAAGCCTTAAACTCCTTACATCATGATATCAGAGGTGCTCAACTGGATTTGGCCAAAGCCTACGTAGAGTAACAACTTGTTTCATATAGCACCCAATCAAATGTTTCTAGGAAGCTTGCAAGCTGGGCATCAGAATATTGGAAGAGTCATGCTGGATCAGACCATAGGCTTATCTAGGCCAGCATTCTGTTCACACAGTGGCCAACCAGGTGCCCATGAGAAATGCACAAATAAGGCATGGGTGCAATGATACTAGTGCTGTGCAGTGCTCTGTTTCAGAATCAAGAATCAGAAGCAAATTGAGGTGATTCCGAAGACCCAAAAACAGATCCGAATCAAGACAGGGGAGGTCCGAATCGATCTGGAGCGAATCGGGCTAGATTTGTATGGTCCGAATTGGGGTCAGAAGTGAATTGGGGGATCCATGCACAGCCATAAATGATACCTACCCACTCATGTTTCCCAGCAACTGGCGTACATAGATATAGTGAAACTGGAAGTAGCATCATGTACATCACGCTTCTTGGTTGTTGGTGGATGTTGATGGCTCCTAAGTGCTCAGTGGCTACCTACTTTCCAGGGCTACTTTATGGATGTGTGGATTGCATGTGGAGCACATGGCACTCCAATATTAGTGCTGCGAAGTGAAATATCTCTTCCTGAGTGACGTTGCTGGAGGGCTTCCCATTTGACTGGGCATCTCCCCTCTCCATATGCCACAACACCACCATGACACATGATCATAGATAACACCCCAACCAACGTCCACCACTTCTTGCTACACAATAGATGCTTCTTTATTTTCTTCACATTAGCATGGCCTCTCAAAGAGAACGTGGAGGAGGAGGAGGAGGAGGAGGAGGAGGAGGAGGAGGAGAAACATCCTGAATTTGTCAGCTCTATGTGGGCAGGAGCCAGACTTCTGAAGTGAAGCCATTGGCAACAGCGATGATGCAGAATTGACTGGAAGCCACAGAAAGGAAAACAAAAGCGCCGGTTACTCCCACTGGGGTTAGGAGGTGGAGGATGGAATACAGGAAGCTGTGTTCAAAACAATGTCTCCATCATCGGCAGAGCCAGTGGGTGGAAGCCTCATACTCAAGGATCTTGGGTTGCCTGGCAGCCTCAAGTTAAGAAGCTGTGCAGGTTTATGCAGGTCCTTTGTGCCACCCCAACAGTCATGGATATGTCTGCCATTGTCTAAACCACCAACCTGGTACCCTCTGAACATCTCGGATAATAATTCTCATCAGCCTCAGCCACCATGGCCAAGGTTCAGAGATGGTGGGAGTTGTTCCGGTCTTACTTTTGAGCATCAATAGATGGGAAGATTCTACTATACCTTCAAATGCCCAAAGGGCCGCAACATGGAAGGGGGCAAACACATGCCCCAGAGGGCAGGACTAGCTCTTTAATGGCAAGAGCAGTGCAAAAATGGGGCGAATTCTCTAGCGGGATGGTGGGCTCTCTTCACTGGATGTCTTTAAGCAGGGCCCAGTCTTGGAATGCAATCACTCTGGAAGCCATCTTTGATGGCATGTTCAATTATGCTTGTAGGGATGGGTAAATGGGCAATGTTTGTGATCGCTGGGCCTCTCTGAACAATGTCTTACTGCTCATTTCATGCCCAATTCCTATTCACATTTATGATTGGTCATCGCTTTGTGCGAACAGGAAATATGTGCTAATCAAGCAGTGTTGGAATAGGAGATTTGTGTCAATCACCCCAAAGTTTCATCTTGTGGCAGTTTTTCTAGACAGACATGATTATGATTATGATTATGATTTATTCCATTTATATACTGCCCCATAGCCAAAGCTCTCTGGGCAGTTTTCAAAAATGAAAAACATTGAACATTAAAAAAACACCAATATACAAAATTTTAAACCATAAAAAGCATAAAAACAAGTTATAATTACAATATCCTTTAAAAACAACAATTCTGAGTCAAAGCACAAAACAACAATGGAAATACATCTTTGGATTCAGTGAGGACAATGGGCTTTGCCAAGTCAAGCTGTCTTTTACAGATTCAGGAATTTCCTGACAATTGAGCATGTTTTAAGTATGACTGCTTTCTGGATGCTGGTGTGGATGTATTCTGGTAGGCCCAGTTTCTGAAAGTTTTCTGTATAGTTTTTTGATGTGATGCCAGTGATTGATGTGACCAATGGGACAATTGTGACCTTTTCCTGTTGCCATAATTCTTTGACTTCCATGGCCAGTGGTGTATATTTCTCTCTCTTCTCTTCTTCCTTTTCAACAACATTTTTGTCATTCGGTATTGCTATGTCGATGAGGTAGATGTGTTTTTCTTTTTTGTCTATGAACGTTATGTCTGGTCAGTTGCAAGGTATTGTCTTGTCCATATGAATTGTTCTGTCTCAGTATATTTTATGATCTGCATTTTCCAGGATTGTTTCGGGTGAATATGTATAGTATGGTGTAGGCTGTTTGATAAGTTTGGATTTGATGGCCAGTTGATGGTGAGTTATTTTTGCAGCTGTATTGTGGCTGTCCATATAGTCCATTCCTGCCAGAATTTTGCATCCTCCTGATTAGTAGTAGTAGTAGTAGTAGTATCCCGCCTTTTGCCCAATTCTGGGCCTCAAGGCGGCATTACAAAATTAAAACATGTACAGTTAAAAGTTATAAATAGAAATATACAAAAGTTTAAAATATAATTAAATAGGTTTCAATATTAAAACATTTCCACATTTAAAATACATATTAAATTTTAAAAATCTTCAACATAGATGGAGGTTCACATTATTCACCAAAGGCCTGCCGGAATAAGAAAGTTTTTGCCCGCCTCCGAAAACAGATCAAGGAGGGAACCAGTCTAGCTTCCCTGGGAAAGGAGTTCCAGAGCCTTGGAGCAGCCACCAAGAAGGCCCTCTCCTGCATACCCATTAAGCATGCCTGGGATGTCGGTGGGACTGAGAAAAAGGCCTCCCCAGAAGATCTCAGAGCACAGACAGGCTCATATCTATCCTAATCCATGCAACTTTCCTTCATAGACCAAAGGATGGCTGGTTCAGTCTACAGAGGAAATTTGCACCAATCGAACTGTGAATCAGGAATGAGACAAACGCAAGCACATTATTATTATTATTATTATTATTATTATTATTATTATTATTTGTAACCCGCTTCTCCCTCCAGATCAGTGGATATTTCTGGTGGATATATGCTCCCATTCATGTTCAAAGCTTCATACAGGGCACAGTCGCACGTTTTGCAAGCAACACAAAATTCTCATACATCCCTAGATGCATGTGCTTTCACATCAAACACCGGCTTGCCAGGCTCACTTGTTGCCTAACATGAACAGAGACTGTTCCCTAGAATGTGCTGCTCTCTCCCCTGGAGCTGAACATTGCAGGAAAAGTGGGGATTAGGGACAAGGGTGAAACTCTTTCAGTTCACATTTTAACACAAAGTTGTCTTTTGCATTTCCAAACCAGTTTGTGAATTGAAACTCACTTCTCTGAATTCTGAATAGAGCTCTCAATCTATTTTTTTTTAAAAAAAAAAACATAAAACAGGTGAAATAACATTAACACACATTATATTAGGAGAATTGGTTGCCAAAATGTGCGTATCGGGCAAAATGCATGTATTAAGAGAAATGTGTACAAAAATGCTGAAGGATACTCATGAGAACTTTAAAAAGAACACCATGTTTGGGATGAAGTCTGGTGAAATTCCCAAAGTTTGAGGTGCAAGAAATTTAAGGTAGGAAAAACAAGAAAGTAGGGATGGATGGATGGACTCACCTGTGTCTGAGTTGGGCAGATGCTCACCAAGCTGGTGTCACCAGCCGCCCCGTTCATGCCCCGACATAAGCTTCCTCGTGGCTCAGCAAGCATCCAAAGAGGCTGTGAACCCATCTGCCCTAGTCCGGAGACTCCATTCACGCCTTCCATCCTGCATAAATGTGCCCTTTTCAGCTGCCATTTACGCTCCGAATGAGAGTGGACCACTGATGGGTGCTCGTTGGATCACACAGGCGCCGGAAGTGTAGGCTCGCGAATGCGCCATGGCCTAGCAAGCTGGGTCTGGGGGGCAAGCACGGGGGAGTCTGTTGGACTCCTGGACCCCATCAGACATACGCAACATCCCTATGGGAAAGTGAGAGAAACCGAAACGGAAATATTTTCCAACCCTAGTAGTGAGGCTGGTGGACCAGCCCATCTTAGAGCAAAACTGCAGGCCAATTCTGATCTTCTTTCAGAGGAACTGCAGTCAAGCTTCCGGAACGCCGCCTGCGCACCGCTGGAATAAGATTATAAATGTGGGGCGAAAAGGCTGCGCAGGTGCACAGCACAGCAAAACGTGTTCCCCGAGTTCCCTTTAAGTGCCAAGAATTTAATTGCTGTTTTTTATTTCCATGCCCTCCAAGCACAGCACGGGGGAGCTTTATTTGTCTCAATGCATGTCTCCAAGATCAAGGGGGTCTCTTCCTGCGAAACGACGATTCAAAAGATTAGCCTGCAATATTGTTGATAAGCCATTGTGCAAATGTAACAATGGGGTTGACGTTCCACGATGGAGCCGTTCCTCTCATTATGTTAAATTGTGCTGGGAAGCAGGGTGATCCGAACTATTTGCAGTTTGTGTGTGTGTGTAGGGGGAACTAATCTATGACAAAGATAACAAAGGAAGCTGATTAGGACTTTTGCCTAAGAGTAAGGCCATCTTCACAAACCCGGTGCCTGCCAGATGTTTTGGACCACAATGCTCATCATCCCTGACCATTGGGCAGCTGGAGGTGATGGGAGTTGCAGTCCAAAATATCTGGAAGGTGCCGAGTTCAGAACAGCTGAGCTAGGGGGATGCAGGGTTTAGAACTGCTCTTTAAAAATGCAGATTTCACATTATTTGTCGATAACTGAAGATGGATGGATCAGTCGATTTCCAGTCCTCGTTTCTTTCACATGTGTTCACTCCTAAGGTGGCCTCCCTGTCTTGTTTCTGCATTAGTCTGTGATTTAAAACAGATCCATCAAACAAGCAAAAACCCTGAATGTATATTCAGTTTAAAATACGTTATTTTAAATGCATTTTCCCTTAAAGCAGAGAGAGAGAGAGAGAGAGAGAGAGAGAGAGAGAGAGAGAGAGAGAGAGATCCTAGGCATGTCTTCTGAGAAGTAAGTCCTATTAAGTTCACATGCACTGCTGCTTACATTCATAGGGCATGACCTCGCCACTGTTCTCATTGAATCATAGTGATAGAAGGGACTTTAAAGGTCATCTAGTCCAACCCTCCCCATACCAATGCAGGAAATCCACTGCTCCAACATCCCCAATAGGTGACCAACCAGCCTCCGCTTCAATTCATCTAATGAAGGAGAGCCCACCGTATTCTGAGGACATTCTTCTTAACCTTTAATCAAAATCCTCTTTCTTGTTATTTCAACTCATTGGTTCAGGTCCTGCCCTCTGGAGCAACAGAAGGCAAATTGGTTCCACTGTGTCTGACAGTCTTTCAGACGTGTACTATGTGGTGTACCACAAGGTGCCATCCTTTCCCCAGTGCTGTTTAACATTTATATGAAACCGCTGGGAGAGATCATCCGGAGACATGGGGCGGGGTGCTATCAATGCGCTGATGACACCCAAATATATTTCTCTATGCCTTCGACAACAGCATCAGCTAAGGATAGTGTGTCTCCTCTGAATGAATGCTTGGAGGCGGTAATGGGCTGGATGAGGAAAAACAAACTGAAGCTGAATCCAGACAAGACGGAGGTGCTTGATGTCAAAGGCCCCAACTTGGGTTTAGAGGTGTGTCAACCAGTTCTGGATGGGGTTACACAAACACCCTGAAAGACTGTGTTCACAGCTTGGGGGTACTCCTGGATCCGTCGCTCCAAATTACAGCCCAGATGGACGTGACGGCCAGGAATATCAGCTTTGGCTGATATGCAGGCTGCGCCCTTTCCTAGAGTTGGAAGACCAAAAGACGGTAGTGCATGCACTGGTAACTTTGAGGCTCAACTCCTGCAATGCGCTGTACATAGGGCTACCTTTGTGCCTAGTCCAGAAACTTCAACTAATTCAAAATATGGCAGCCAGGTTGGTCACCGATACACCTAGGCATGACCACATAACACCAATCTTAAAATCACTCCACTGGCTGCCAATTAGTTTCCGGGCAAAGTATAAAGTGTTGGTCATTACCTTTAAAGCCCTACATGGTTTGGGTCCAGGTTACCTGCGGGATCGCCTTTTCCCGTATAATCTGCCCCGCACACTCAGGTTCTCTGGGAAGAATTTACTCCAATCAGCCAGAACTAGGCTGACGAGTGTTACCCAGAGGACCTTCTCTTCTGCCACTCCCAGACTGTGGAATGGCCTGCCGGAGGAGATTCGACAAATTAGCAGTCTTCATGAATTTAAGAGAGCCGTGAAGACTGATCTCTTCCGGCAGGCCTACCCAGTTGAATTTTAAGATGTTTTTTTTTTTTTAATGTTGTATTGGTTTTTATTTGTTTTAATGTTTTATCTACGTATTTTGTGGTCCTTGTGTCTATATTTATTGTTGTTCCCCGCCTTGATCCGGAAGGAGAGGCGGGTTATAAATAAATAAATATATTATTATTATTTTTATTAATAATAATAATAATAATAATAATCAACCCTTAATACTCTCTTCTCTAGGCTAAGCATGCCTGTCTCCTTCAACCATGGATGTGATCTCCAGGCACTTCACTATGATCATCACCTGCCTGTAGACATGGACCGTATTTATATCCTTGTTGTAGAGAGCAATCCACCTTTGTGCCTCCATCTCAAACTGAATCCCCATCCCCTTGTGTATTGCCACTTCATGTCAAGGACTGCAGGTCTATGGGGAGGGGGGGGGGAATAATCAAGACAAAAAGAAACACCTTCAGAGGCCTGGACTTCATTTGCAACAGCTCAGGTGCTTCTTTCCTACAAAAGAGGTGTGTGAGGGGGGTGGGGTGGCCCAGCTCTTTTTGATGCTGCTTTCTTATCTTCGCTCCCTCCCCATGAAGATCCTTCCTCCTCTCCAATTAATTCCGTTTGGATTTTAATTGAAGCGGCATCTTTTGCATCAATATTAATCAGGTGCAGATGCAAATAATAGGTCAAGAGGGGACCACTTCCAACAAAAGAGAACTGGCAATGTTCTCTTCATTTTCTGGCAAGCTCCAATTGAGTTGTTTTCCCCCCCAAAACTTCACTGCTTTCGGAGATGTGCAGATCTCCATTATTATTATTATTATTATTATTATTATTATTATTATTATTATTATTATTCTTGCATGGGCAAATAGCAAAATGTCCCTGGGGATCCCTTTCTCCGTTTTTGTTAGCGGATTCGTTCTGAATCAAATCCCTTTGCCAGGTTTTTTTTTTCCAGACCTTGTTTACTCCATTGGTACCAATGCCTTGTTGCTTTGTTTCCACCTAATAACAAACGGTTGAGCCGAAATTTCTCAGAAGGCGTTCTCCTGCGTAATTTTTCTTTCTACCGCAACCCCCTAGAAAAAGAAGACAATATGGCAGGTTTGTATGTGAATATTCTTCACCAGTTTTGGCGGGCTCACCTATACCTAAGGGTGTAGCAGGGGGGAGGATCGCGGACTTACCCGCTTCTGCGAATATCCCCCAGCTTCTATACACCCGTGCAATGTCACGGGAGGAAAGAGGATGTCACGGGTGCCTTTTTATTTTACTTTTACTGAGGAGGGGCCAGTCGTGAAGTTGCAATACTTCACAAAAGTGAGTTTTTTAAAAAATCCCTGGTGATATGGCACACCAACCCCTGACATTGCAGGGGTGCCAAAAATGCTGCCACCCCCACCCCCGGAAGGGCACAGAGGCTCCCCATGTAGCTCCATGGCCAGCACTGCTACTCGCGAAGATGGGGCGACCTGGGAGTGATGGCCACACTCACCACGCTCCTCAGGATGGTCCCAGAACCGCAGAAAAAACCAGGAAATCCGCCGTCTCAGGAATCCCGGGGAAAGTCCCTGGTCATTCCTGGTCACCCTTGGGATCTCCTGGGCATCATTTAGATGTACAGGGATAACCTTGAGACGACCCTGGGAAAAAAGGCTGGTGTAGACATGCCTTTGTCTGCCATTCCTTCTTCCCCATACCCCAGGTTTTTAGGAGGGGGAGGGGGATAATGCTAGACCCAGGCCATTGTGGAGGACGCGAAATGGTGGTTAGGACGGTTGCTGCTGTTGCCACTTGCAGAAAAGGACCATTCAACAACAAGAAGAACAGCAGCAACAATAGCTAATGCAACAGAACCCGGGAGGTGGGGAGAGATGCTGTGTTCCTGCAGCTACTCATGGTTGAGCCCCATTCATGAGGAACCATTAGAGAGATCTCTTCTCCCCTGGAACAATGTGGTGAAATGGTTCCCTCCCCCCAGATTTCTCTGTCCGCAAGTTGGGGGGAGAAACTTGAGAAGCTATTTTTCACTCAGCTCTACGGGGCACGTGACAAAGGTGTATAAAATTACCAAGGGAGTGGAAAAGTTGGTTATTATCCTTGATGTTAGTGGTGATTTCTTCAGCCATGTCTACAAGGGGGATTTTACATGGGGTTGTCCCTGGGTTGTCCCTGTGCATCCAAATGATGCACAGTGGATCCTGGGAGCAGGCAGGGAAGACCCCTCGGTTATCCCGATTTTACCCGTGGTCCCGGGATGATCCCAAGGACCGCGGACAGTGTGGATGCCTGTCCCGGCTTCTTCCCTCTTACTTACAAGTAGTGCTCCCGGCTCCTGCAGCTTTAAAAAAAAATGGTGGCCGCCATGGGCGCAATGTCCCTGTTTGTTTCTGGGATGTCAATGCTTCCTGTTTAGACCCTGGGGGAGGATCACGGAAGTAGGGAAGTCTGTGATCCTCCCTCCCTCCCTCCCTCCCTCTACACCCTGAGGTGTAGAAAGGACCTTATTTACTTATATAGCTCCACTTATATTATGCTTAACTAAAAAAAAAGAAAATATCACTGAGATAGTTCACCCAAGGAGGAACTCCCCAAATCTGCCACGAATTTTGCTTTGGGCTAAGTTCAGTAGCCGCTCAATAAAGGCCTGTTGATAAGCCAAGCAGCCAGGCTGATTCTGCCTGTATTCCTGGCACAACAAGGAATCTAGCTTGTCCTTTCTGAAAGCCATGGGAACTCTTAGGGAACGTGGTGCATTCAGGAGGTTCGCCTTCCATCCGGTGTGCGACCGGTCCTTGTCTGAGCTTCAGATCACAACTTACGCTGACAGGGCAGTTCTTTGTGGGCTACAGCAGCTGAGAATTAGAACTTGAGAATTAGAACTATGATAATTGAGTGTAAAAGTTTTGGGTTTGTTTGTTTGTTTGTTTTATTATCTTAGAAGTTTAGACTGGAGAGAAATCAGGGACCGTTACACAATAGCTGACATTGAGATTGAATAACATCTCCCTAGCATCCTGACCTCATCAGCTGTCAGCATGCAATAATCACCTTCTAGGCCATTAAAATGGAAAATGCAGAGGAGCTAAAGAGAATGTAGCTGTGATATGATAGAGCTTGTCAGCTACTAATATGATTTCTAAACATATACATGTTTTGTGTCTCCTCGGATTCAACCATTCTGCAAATGTAGATTGAGTGACTAAAGACAACGGTATCTGATGACAAGAAGTGCCGAGAAAACAACACCCCATGATTTTACGGTAGAGTAGAAGCAAAGTTCATTGCTGCGGTTGTGAAAGGTTTGGCAGTTGTCACCAACATAGCAAGAGCTGAGGTACCAACTTTCAAATGCATGTGTTGTTTGAAGAAAACAGACTGAATTCAGAAAGTGAGGGACTTGGCAAACCTTACTGAGTCAT
This sequence comes from Anniella stebbinsi, assembly GCA_029215795.1. NCBI lineage: Eukaryota > Metazoa > Chordata > Lepidosauria > Squamata > Anniellidae > Anniella > Anniella stebbinsi. The sequence goes on from JARDYH010000010.1 coordinate 18,205,447, forward strand.
CAGCAGATAGTCACCTGGCTAAGCAGCCAGAAGTGTAAACCAGTAGAGCAAATCAGGCTAGGTTAGTAATGGAATGAAACCATCACTACTGCAGAACATAGTGAACATGCTAAATTACTAATACACAAAAGAACCCAGGCTAAAAGGAAACCTATTTGGTATCACCTGACTGCAAGGCCACACACACACACTGTGTGGCCTCTATTTGTACCCATGGCTCTCTGATGTACCCAGAGATCTTAATTAGCAACCCCTGCCTCTTGCTTCTAACTGCTTTAAAAAGCACAAGAACAATGTAACCCCTTGCTTGCACCTTGGTATGATCCCCCCATCACTATCCGAACACTTTGAAGCACCTAAACAAAATTTGGAGGTACACACCAGTACTCCCCTTTTGAGGGAGAGGTGTGAAACAAGGGTGGGCAGAAGGCAGTTCTAGATCCACTGATAGATACCTGGGCATTTTGCAGCAGATCAGAATCAAACTCCAAATATTTTAACACTATTGTGCTCTAATATAAAGCCTCCAACAACTTGGGACCTGGTTATCTGAGAGTAGGGTGACCAGATTTTGGAACCCATAATCCCGGTCCCCCCCACCACCACCCAAAACAACCCCACCACCAAGCCACCCCCCCAAAACAAACCCCCCAAGCCACCCCACCCCACCCAAAACAACCCCCCCACCAAGCCACCCCCCCCAAAAAAATATCAGCCCGGACCTACCAGGTTCGCTGCCGCTGCCGCTGCCGCCCGTCTCGCTACTGAGGGACAGGCCGCGAAGCCTGTTTCTCAGTAGATTCGAGCACCGGAGGGAAGCGGACGCCCCTGCAGATAAGGAGCGTGAGGCGCGAGGGAGGGCACTTACCTTCTGGGGCGGCCACTTCCCGGGCTCCTCCGCCACCACCGCCACCGTGTCTACCGCCGCTCCTTGCTTGCTGCCACCGCCGCGTGACCCTCGCCACCCCGGTTTGCCCCCACCGCCCCCGGTTGGGCCGGTTGGCCCCAGGTTTCCCGGTTAGGACCGGGAAACCCCGAGCCATCTGGACACCCTATCTGAGAGACCACCTTCTCCCCTAGAGATCCATTCAATCCTTCAGGTCATCTGGTGAAGGCCCTGCTGGTGGTGCCACATACCCCTGAGGTCCACTCTGAAGTTTTTCATAGTGTAGTGGCACACCCCATGTGCAATAATCTTCTCCCCGGGATTAGACATGCTCTGACACGTTTGATCTTTAGACACATGTTGGCAATGCACCTTCCCTGAATAGTTTAGCCTACCATCTTATGGATATGTGGATACTATATATTCTGAACATTGGTTTTTATATGTCTGTGTTTGTGAATTCTGTACAGCACTTTGAAATCTGTACAAATGCATGCATACATACAACCATATAATACAGTAACTATTACAATAGTACCATGTTTGCTTGGCGGGAGGGTGTTTTATCAATGCATAGAAGTATGTGTGCAGAGTGGTAAAAGTCAAACCATGATCCTATTGAGAAAGCCCTCTTTCTTCCCCCCCCCCATCTCTCTCTCTCTCTCTCTCTTTGCAGTGGTTATTTTTCGATGCAAAACCAAAAGGAGGAGAGCATCCAACTCAGGGCAAAACAGGGAGAGAAGCAGTTTCTCAGAACGCTAAGATACTTTATTTCCAAGCCCAACACATATCGGCCTATGTTGTTTTTTAAGGCCTTCTTCAAGGGGTTGATAAGAGATGTCTGCAGAAATGCTCTTAACAGGGTGATATTCTCCTATGACAATTACTGGTGACTATCATCCCGTTAAGGGTATTTCTGCAGACATCTCTTATCAACCCCCTGAAGAAGGCCTTAAAAAACAACATAGGCCGAAACGGGCTGGACTTGGAAATAAAGTATCTTAGCATTCTGAGAACCTACTTCTCTCCTTTTCTTGCCCTGTTTTTCAATGCATACAGGCATATTGGCAATGAGGCAGGAGAAAAAGACGCGACCGAAAGCCGTGGAAAACCATGGTCTGCATAAAATAGACTCCATAATGAATCAGAGCAGGTGATTCAGAAGCACTTCGGTGTTCAGGGAGAAATTCAGACGTAGACCATTTTTGGAAGCATCCCTATTTTTAAGAGTGTTTCAAAGAGAGAGAGAGAGAGAGAGAGAGAGGGTACGTTGAAAGCTGGCTGTTAGACAAATAAACATATTCCTTGCTTGTGTCAGGGCATATTATCTGTGATGCCATTAGACCTCTGGGTCAGCATAAAATATGCTTTATGGATTATTAAAAGATGCCAAAGGAGCCGCACTCATTAAAGAAATATAACCAAATAATTGAGATACAGCAGCTTAATTGGTGCACTCCCCCATCTCTCTCTCTCTCTCTCTCTCTCTCTCTCTCTCTCTCTCTCTCTCTCCCTCCCTCCCTCCCTCTCCCTCTCCCTCTCCCTCTCCCTCTCTGTGCAAATGATAATTTGATGATCCCCTTGCTCTCTTTCCCTCCCTCTCCTCAGTTTCCTTTTAGGCTGAACTCATGTCTATATAACTAGGCAGGACAATGAGAAATCGCTTGATGGATAATACAGAAGAGGTCTTTGCTTGGTTTATGCCTTGCTTAGATTCCCTTCCATTTTGCTTCCATAAGGCACGCGGATAAATGCACTGACTGAAATAACTGTCAGGGTCCTGCCCAATTTGGGATAGGCATGGGGGAATATATTCATTTGGTTTGAATTTTAATACACATAGGCCTCACTTGCATATCCTGAATGAATATGCCAATTGGAATGCTACTTTCCTTTGGATTTTTTTGCTTCCAGCAATCACACAGCGTCTCTGGCTTGCCTTATATTGGGATAGTGATTAGGGATTGAGATCAGCTGTATTGGGCTGCAGGTGTAACAATTCTTATGTGGATATCAGCAACAACAACAACAACATTACTTGAACTCTGTGAAGGCAGTAACCAAGCAACAAGGGCCCTGGAAATGTAGTTTCCATGTCACCTCACCATACTATGGTGTTTAGAAGACTGTCCTTACTTCACTCAAGGTACCGGTGAGGGAGACCTTGCATAGAGGGTTTCAGCAATCCCTCCTTGCTGGCACTTCCATAGCCCATCATCCTCCACCTGAAATCAGGGTCCAAATTTTGGAATTATGATATCTGAGGTTTTGGGAACATAGATCAGTTCACTGAGCCCAAACCAATCGGAGGGGAGTTTATCAATTGCTACACTAGGGTACAGAGACAATTGGCATGGGCTAACCTTTCTGTACTGTTTGTCAGGTATAAGCCTCAGCAAGGCCTTGCAGATTGTAGTTAGATTTATTTAGAACAGGGTTGGAGTGTCGGAATCTGAGTGGGTTTATCTCTGTCAGGGAGTAGTTTCGTGTCCCCCCCATGGCCTTGGGGGGCTGTAAGGCTTCTGTGGGAATCTGATAACGTGTTTAGAAAAGTGGGGGGCCTTGTTTAAGGGTTCACTCAGTTTGTGGAACCCACCAAGACATGCCAACCCAGTTCTAAATAAATCTAACTACAACCTGCAAGGCCTTGCTGAGACTTATACCTGACACTGTTCACCTTTGTGGGCAGATACCTGAAGACAGCACAGGGCTGCAGGTGTGGGTGTTTGGATGGTGGCCCAGAAAACCTCTGGAATACACATGAAAGAGGCTGAATGTTTAGCTTCCCCTGCCCCCTCCCAGCAGGGTAAATACTTTTGAGTTACAGAGCTGGAGTTTGCCAAAAATTATTATTCATGGTGCCGTAAAACGATTAGCACTTAGCTCTGTGTGAAAATTGCTCTGCTTTACTCTCCCTGCCATCAGCCCATCCTGTTAGGAAATAATAAGGCATGCAGGTGATCTCCCCCTTCAGCGAGGGACGTCTCGATTGAGCTTTTTGATGGCTGAAGTTGTTTGTCACGTACGTTGCACTTTTTATGAGTTGCATTAGCAGGAAGCCAGAGGCGTAGCTCTTCTCCTCTGGAAGGAATTAAATGGACATGGACGGAGTGAGAGGGGCAGGAAATTAGTTCTGGAACATGCCCATTACTTCAGTTGGCTTTCCGCAACCCGGTGGCCTCCAGATGTCTCGGACTATGACTCAGGCCCTGTCCGGATTAGGGATGGCCATTATGGGAAAACCTGAACCTTTGGGGTCTCATCAGATTTCCCTGGAACGCCTCTGCTTTTTACCAAAATCCATGAACTTCCTTGATCCCCACTCCCTTAAAATTGCACCTGCAACTCGCATAACTCTCTTGGATGACACTTTAAATCGGTTGCTTTGATTTATGAGGATTTTATTCGGCATCATGTGATTTCAGATTGTGACCCATCTTGGAGCCCTGGGGATGTAAAAGAAATTTGTTCCAGTTCATTTTTGATCAGGATTTGCCCAGCTGCATGTTGCAGATCAACCAGATTCAGACACAATCTGCAGTTTGTACATTTCAAAACATGCAATGTGATTCACGGAACCCAATCAAAGGCATTCAACAGCACGCATGCATTTGAAAAAGGCACACAAATATGCTTTAGTCAATTGGAATAGAATGTGTACATCTCAAATTTGTGTGCCCTGTATGTGGAAAAAAATATGCACAGAAATACGCATGGATTTCATGCAAAAGGGAAACACCAGAGCTCTCAGGCTTGAATCGGAACAAGCTTCGAGGGCTACTGGACAGCCCAGCGAGCGCCCAGCAAAGGTGCAGGGCCTACCATCCTCTTAGCAAGTTGCCATTTTCCGCAACAAGGCCAGCTCAGGCTTCTCCGGGAAGGCCATGTTACCATTTATGCAACGTTACAGGTGTGAGTTTATTTATAAAAATGCCCAATGCATTTCAACTCTGGTACTTAAGGGCCTTATTCAGGGGCTGTACATGTACTAAAACGTCGATAATAATTTCACCTGCCAGTTATTGCATTGAAGAGACATATTTTTTCAGAGTTCCCCGAAGGCAATTGTACAGCTTGTAAAGATGCAATCCTATACATGTTTTGACGGGGGGGGGAGTCCTACAACTCCCAGCATTCCCCAGCTAGCCGTGTCAAAAACATGCCTAGGATTGCACGCTACATCACCTTTTTCAATTTGTCCTTCCAGCCCCCTGAAAATGTTATTCATTTCAGGGAACCTGATGAATGGGTTGAGCTGTTGTGTGTGAGTGAATGGGGAGCCCCAAATCTGTCAGACATGGTTTTTGAGTGGATCCCTTCCATCCATTAAATCCAGATCCTCTGTTTTATCTTTTTAGCTCTTCAGTTTTAACCATTGTGTTGGGGTTGTTTGCACTAGCCCTGGCTTGGTTATTACTTTAGTTTTGGGATGTCTGTCACTGGAAAATCTGGCCCTTTGGGGGCTTGCCACAGTACCACAACACATATACCCAGCCATAGGTTTTTCCCAAAAACTGGAAACTTCCTCCATATTTTTTTTATTTTTGTTTGCAGATATAGACATTTGCGTAAATTGCACCTTCTAGAGTCGGGCCAGCTCATGCAAGATGAACCGAAGGTTTTTTGGGGTAGGGGCAAGCCAATGAATGCTCATTGAGCTCCACTTCCCAACCGGATTCCTCTGACATCCCTACTTCGGTTTTATTTGGTTTTACACTTATGGTTTTATATTATGTTCTGCTATGTTATTGTATTTCATGGTTTTAATCCTTGTTCAGTAAACCACTGAGAGAGCATCAGCTATTGGTCAGAATAGAAATACATAAATAAAAATGGTAAATGCTTTAAAATTATTTTAAGATGCCTTCGAGGCAATATTTTGGACCAAAGGGTGAGGTAGAAATAATTTTATGCTCTCTCTCGCTCTCAACATTATCCTGTATCTATATAGGATGAAACATTTAATCTGAGTATTCAGGTTTAGAACACTATGGATGAGATCATACGTTCAAAGATCATATATATATATATATATATATATCAGGCAATGGAGGGGAGAATCCCAATCAATAAATCATAATTGACTAAATGCCAACATTTCAAAGTAATGGGAAATTGATTTTCTTAAGGGTTTGTTGTAGAAATCTCCCCTCAACTTCTTCCCCACTTGAAACAAAGGAAATATATATCTACGTATACCTTGCGTTAAACTATTGCTGTTTTTTGAGTTTTTTCTGCGTGACACCAAAATCAATAGAATTCCTTTGCTGAAAGCTGAATGTGATGTTTTGTGTGATCACCTGAATTCCAATGGGGGGGGAGGGGATGCTGAGAATTAATCACTTCTAGGGAGAAAGCGGGGGAAATGTCACTTCCTAGTTTCCCGCTTAGAGAAAATGTTTAGGTATTGCAAGCATGGCGAACTTAACTGAAGAAAATGGGTGGGGAGGGTGTTACATTTTACATATTTTGCAACTTGGGGGTGAATGAAGAAGCTTTTCTTTCTTTTTCAAGTATAGTCTTGAAAAGGGAAATTCAATGATCCAAAGAATAGACTGTGGTATCCTTACATAGAAACATGCAAAGTAGGATCTGGAGATTTAGACCCCTTGATTTCAATGGGTCTACTTTATGTATTTATAATGATCTCGATGTGAGTAATGAAGTTGATTGGATGGCCATCCAAACTCAAACATAGAGAACACAATTTATGAGCCAACGCATTTTTAGGTTCACCAGCATCACTACTGGTAACGTTAGCTGGGAGCGCAGCGCTGATTTGGTGAGGCTGTGAGTAGAGTTCTGGCTGGTTCTGACTGAAACCCAGAACGGATTCACAGCCCATCAAAATCTATGCCACCAGCCTCCACTGGATGTTAGCATGTGATATCATGTATGGGAGGCATCATTCGCATATGCAGACCTAGCGTGTGTGACTAATCTGTGGCCCAACTGGATGCACCACCTGTTTGCCATAACCTATTAAAGCAGTTGTGGCCGGGGATGGGGCAGAAATCCATTTGGACCATATTTTAATGTGCACCAGCTGGGATGTGCCTTTGGACATGAGAGAAGATTTCCCAGGCTTTCTAAACCATGTTGAGCTAGTGGCCTGGCTTGCCAAGGCTGCTGACAAGGTTGCTGATTGTAACTGCATTTTATCACAAAAACACTCATCCATTAGTTGCTGGACCAGAACCAGCATTTCGCAGAGGCCACCAAGTACCAAGTAGATGGTTGCAACTTGTCCACAGAGGTGGTGTTTTCCTCCCACTCTAAAAGCATTTTTGAACGTCGGCCATAATTACTGCCTCCTCCGCTCCCATTTGTTTGGTGAAGACCCACGAGCCAATTTCTTCCATCTACTTTCACGGAGGAGGCCGTGATTTGAAGGGAAAGCAGGTTTGAAGGAATGCATGAGGTTGCAGGTGGGGGCAGACCAGGAACCTGCAGAGGACAAAGAGATTCCAATTCAGCCTCATGTAGACACAAAGTTCACTCAGAACAGATTAAAATGAGGGGGATCCAATTCAAAGGAACAAGGGAGGGGAGGAAAATACGTCTGGTACTGGGAATTGATACCTGAGGCTATGCTAAGTCTTGGGAGGTTTAATGAATGGAGAGGGCAGGATACCAGAGCCACAGGAGAAAGGGAGCAGCAATTCAGATGGCAGAATCATAGAGCCCTCAAAGATTAGGATTGAAAGGCTCCTTGGTGGTCAACTAGACCAACCCCTTTTTCCGTTCAGTTGCATGTACTACAGTTTGATTTCAGTAGGTGCTTGAGGCTCCAGGGTAACGACAAAGGATTCATGGGAAAAGGCAAGTTTCTTGAGGCAGGATCGTGAGAGAGTGGCCAGATCTACCCCCAGCAGGGTATAGCACTATGACAGTGGTATGAAAGTGGTACACGGAGGCAGGATCTACACTTCTGCTTTATGGCGGTGTTGATGTGCACTGAAAATTATTGGGGCCCCATTGACACGTGCCATGTACCGCATCCATACTGCTTTCGTAGTGTTGTATCCTGCTTGGTGTAGATATTTCATGGGCCCCAACAGTTGTCAGTGCACTTCAATACCACTATAAAGCAGTAGCGTAGATCCTGCCAGTGTGTGTGCATGGGGAGAGAGAGGGGGAGAGATCCTGCTCTTGGGTGGGTCTCTATCCCTGAACCTAACCTACCTGACCCAGTTGCAGTGACCATAAAGTGGAGGGGAGCACCTTGTCGGCATGACTGTTGTTTGGCAAACCCGCCCCTTTTGAGCGCGACAGATGTCTGCTACCCACCCAAGCCATGGGTGGGTAGCAGACATCTGCAAGCCAAGCCATGAGTTTTCCCTTGAACGTTGTTATTATTATTAGTAGCAATAGTAGTAGTAGTAGTAGTAGTGGTATCCCACCTTTTGCCCGATACTGGGACTCAATGTGGTTTTACATAATTAAAACATATACAGTTAAAAGCTATCAATAGAAATATACAAAAGTTTAAAATATAATTCAATAGGTTTCGATATTAAAACATTTCAACATTTAAAATACATATTACATTTTAGAGATCTTGAGCATAGATGGAGGTCCATGTTGTTCACCAAAGGCCTGCCGGAATAAGAAAGTATTCGCCTGCCTCCGAAAACAGCTCGAGGAGGGAGGGCTTCTTCCATTGTTTTGCTTTTAATGTCAGACGCAATTCGTACAAATAGAGATCTGTGCAAATTTCAGCCACAATTTGCCGAAAATGTGGCTGTACTTTGCATAATCTGTGCAAATTACAGCCTTAATTCCCCCCCCCCAATACAAAAAAATCCTCCCTGGGGTTCAGGGAAAACCCACGGCTTGGCACATGAATGCAAACCAAATCGGGTGGGCAGCGGAAATCCGTCGAACCCCAAAAGTGCTGGATTTCCAAGCGACGGACATCCTTGCTTCAGACATGGCAGCGTACCACTTGCAATGATGAAAAGAGGAAGGGGCACAGTTCAGGGATTAGGGACACGCTTTGCATGCAAAAGATACCCAGTTCAGTATGCAGCATCTCCAGGTAGAGCTGCTTAAGATTGTTGTCTGAATCCCCAAAGAGCTGCTGCCAAACAGTGTAGACAGTATCAAACCAGATGGATCAGTCATCCGGCTCAGGACAAGGCAACTCCCTCTGATACTGGCACTTTGCTTTGTAATAACAGCCGGAATAATTTTATGCTCTTAAGCTGAGCAAATAATGTTTGTGAGCCTGTAGGAAATATGTCCAATTATCTGTGGATTTGCATACATTCACGCAGTGTGGGCACATCCGGCATTTAGATGCAATAAGGGAGTTTCGGCCTTCATTAGAAAAGGAAATTGTCTCTTTCCTTTGTATAGCCCATCGCAGCCCTGCAAATCCTGATGAACGTCTACAAGGGTCAAAGGGGATCCAGAAATGGGATTCATGCTTCTGTTTCTGCCATGGGCGTCTCTCCAAATTGCAGGGGAAAGAAAGATGCCAACGATTCATTTGTTTAGAGCATTAAGGGATGGAGAGTCGGCGTGGTGAAGCCATCGAAATTATGATCTACAACCACAGCGAGGATCAATGGACACTGACTAATGGGTTTGTGAAAGCAAAGATATTGTAGCTTTTAGAAATGGGCAAACTCCCATCCCTAAAAGCTTGCTGGACCCTCGGCTGTTGCCCAATCCTGGTGTGCATGTAGGCAAGCTGCCAGAAGTTCTGTGGGCACCTGGTGGTATCTCTCATCCTTTTTTTTTCTTCTTTTCTTTTTGTCCACAAGACACAATTAGTGCAAAACTGCAGCTGGGAATATTTACAGAAATTGGGATTCGTGCTATTTACAGCTGTGGTTTTTTGTAAATATCCCCAGCCGCGGTTTTGCGCAAATCGGGACTTCTGCAAATAATAATGATAAAATAAATCAGGAAACCTGAGCTTTCCTGACTCGGCAGCTCAGGGATCCGTGAGCTGGCATCCAGGGTGGTGAGCGGACCCAACCCTGTTGAGCTCCACCCCCCAAATGGATTCCTCAGACATCCCTAGTTGCTTTACCTACAACCTGGCGGCCATTGACTAATGCTAATGATGCCTTGAGTCTTCAAGCAGACTTTGGGTAGGTTTTCAAGGGATGCATCCGAATTCCTCCTTAGACCTTGGAATCCCAAATGACCTGTTCCTGTGGGGTGATGCTGACACATTAGGAGTCTGCCATTTTTCACCTGTCTGAATTTGACAGATATGCAATCATAGAATTGGAAAGGGTCTTAGCAAGCATCCACTCCAACCCTTTGCTCAATGCAGGATCTACAGTGAAGGATGCAACGACCACATTCTGGACTGGTGGCCAGCCAGCCTGGTGCCATGTGTATGTTCGTAAAAGACTGTCGTCCCCCCGCCCCAAAAAAACACCATTCAATCTTGGTTGTGTTGTGATCGTATCTCTGTGTGTGTTTTTCTTAGCAGCCTTTTGTAATTGTGCATATGTCCATGCGCACAATGAGAAAACACTGGAAAAAGGTCGCCTTGATTCGCTTGAATGAAGGGATGGGAGAACCAGGGATGCTCAAGCTTGCTGATATTCTCTGAATTTCAATTCGAGGCTTGGTTTGGCTTTCTCCCATTCTCATTTGCAACCTGTCTTGTTTGTTTCTTTATTTGTTTGTCTTTCAGATTGTTCAAATGAAGTGTATGAATGAACGTGTGAATATTAAGAACATCAGAAGAGCCCTGCTGGATCAGACCGAGGGTCCATCTAGTCCAGCACTCCGTTCATACAGTGGCCAACCAGCTGTTGACCAGGAACCAACAAAGCAGGACATGGTGCAACAGCACCCTCCCGCCCATGTTCCCCAGCAACTGGTGCACACAGGCTTACTACCTCGGTCGCACATAACCATCAGAGCTAGTAGCCACTGGTAGCCTTCTCCTCCATAAATGTATCCATCCCCCTTTTAAACCCATCCAAATTGTTGGCCAGCACTACATCTTGTGACTTCCATAATTTAACGATGCGCTGTGTGAGGAAGTCCTTCCTTTTATTCCTTTTAATCTCCTTTTAATCTCCTTTTAATCTCCCACCAATCAGCTTCACAGGATGACCCTGGGTCATCCCATTCACGAGTTCTTATCAAAAACTGAACCGAATGAAATGCTCACCCATCCCTAGCCCTGACTCTGTGTGTGTGTGTGTGTGTGTGTGTGTGTCATCACATGCTTCTACAGCCATTCTTCATGCAATCTGCTCGCGTGCTCCATGGCCATTAGTGTGCCGCTATGGCGCTCCGCATACACAATCAATATTTCATTAGTGCCGTGGGATTCCCTGGCTCACTACATCTTTTGCAGGGACTGTCACATTTAATTTTGGCATCTAGCTGTCTTCAAATGCCTAATGGCCAGTTGGTTTAAGGAAACTGCTTTACTAATTTTCTAATAATGCATATGGTTAGAGGGGGGGGGGGTTGGAGGAGACGATTAAATCACCACGGTTTCTGGAGTTCATTCTAGCTAGAGAAACTGACTGATCAGCCCAGAATATCCTGTCCTTAAGAAATGGAGTAAGGAGATTGCTTACAACTCATAGAATGTGTTTATATTATTTACTTACTTCCTGTACCTTTAATCTGCCCAGTTACCACAGCTCTCTGAGTGGTGTACAATACATAAAAAACCTGTTTCAGTCTGCAAAGTGGTTCGAAAGTGCAAAATTAGGTACATTTGCTTTAAAATGGGAAACAAACTAATTTCTCCACCATTCCTAATGTTGGACTAGATAGGCCATTGATCCGATTGAGTAAGGCCATTGCGTTTTTAATTCCTCCTTTGCTCGCTCTATCGGTTTTGGGGAGTGACTGTTTTAAGCAGCTCACTAGTCTGAAATCTCTAGGGAAACACTGAGGAAGATTTAAAGGACAAGGCGGTGGGAAGGGGATAAAATATCTCTGTTTTGGGCATGATGTGCACTTTGGAGGGATTTGAGGAGGAGATAGTGCTGAAAATTTGTTTGGGATAGCAAGAGCGTAACGCCAATAATAGCAACTGCTGAATTCACAGCGTCCGAGCAAATGGAGACAGATGTTGATGAGTCTATGGATTTTCCAAAGAATTATGTGGTGGATTACGAATTTTATCTTGTGTGACACCAAATGGCAGACTAGTCTCCAAGGAAGATGGGTTTTGTTTTGCTTTTTCCAACTCTCTGTGGAATATCCTCCATTTAGGACATAACCCTAGGCACGTTTAGAAAGAAAAAATGCACACTCCCCCTTGATGCAGGAAGAGAACGTGTGCAATTCCAGCGACGGGCAGGCCTCTGCTGAGCACTCACCAGGATCATGCTCATGTTGGGAGTGGCCAACTGGGTCTGGAGGGGCCAGACACAAGGGAGGGAGTCCCCAGACTCCCAAACCCAGGCTGGCACTTGCAGCTTCCCTACCCAGAATAGGAAAGAAGGGGAGAGATGCCAGGATGTAAGGAAGGGAAGAGAACACCACTCTCCTCTTATTGCCTCTTTACCAGCAGGAGCCCAGCAGGCCTTCAGATGTGGTGGTTCATAGCTCCTGCCTCCTCCCCATAGGAATGCAAGGCCAAGGAGTTTCATGTGCCAGAAGGCCGCTTGTGCTGTTTCAGTGGAAGATGAATAATCTGCCCTGCATTTCCCTGAGCCGAGCTCTTGAATCAGTACAAGACAGGTGCAGTTTTGTCACAAGCGTAATTATCGTCATCCCATATCACTTAACGCACTGGGGACAAAAAGGAAAGCATTTGGACGCCAAAGCAATTTGGAAGAGAAAGCTGGGTGAAGAGGAGGGGACGCACGCACACGCACACACACACCCACCACATCTGCACTTAGCACCTCCCACCCCCCCCAAACCGAGAAATCATCCCAGACAGGCTCATCAAAGGGCCAGGATTGTGAAGAGAGCGTTTGAAATCTATTAGAAGGCCATTGTGAAAGCGGCTGGAATAAAAGGCGAACGGTAGGGCTATACTTACACAATTGCTGGCCCAAACCCCTTTCTTACTCAAATGCTGGGGTTTTTTTCTTTTCTTTTCTTGTCGGGGATAGAACTCGAATGCACAAAAGGCCTTTTCGTTCTTGCTAATTCCCATTATTAAGGTGGCGGGAGGGGGCCTGCCCACCAGCCACCCCCTTCTTGCTGCTCCACGCAGGCATCTGTGCAGCCGCCTAGCTGGGGTGCCTGAGAAATGCGTTTCATTTTGTTTTAGATCAGGATCGCCCCAGTTTGCAGCTTCCAGGCGAAGTATGGTATCAGACGCTACCTGTGGTCATAGTCCGTACATCTCCAAGCTTGCAATGTGATCCGTGGACCACCAACATTGCATTTGGCAGAGGTAGCCATCTGAACACCTAAGAGGTAACCACCAGAACACGGGAAACTGTGTACAAGCTAACTCTGTCCAGGAGAGTGCAGTGGCCAAAAGCGTGGCAGATGTCACCCATGGGGACATATTGCTTCCCCCCCCCCTTTGCTGCATAATCCTGGATGCACTGGATTTCCAGTGTGTATGTATTTTTTGTAGACTGGAGGATGCACTGCAGTGGAATTCAGACATGACCAACAGAAGACATTGGGCCTATTCAGACAACATGCTAAGCCATGGTTAGAGCAATAACCCTTTTGCAGCAAGTGGTTAGGAAGTGGCTGAATTCGGACAACACGGTAGTCAATGGTGGGGTAATAATCAACTTTACAGTTGTTCATCTAGGGGGTACTCCCCACACAGCATGGTAATAAATAATCAAGTGTGTTGTGGGTTAGGATCAGCACTGAGTTGACTATGGCAGCATTTGGACGACATGATAGTCAATACAACTCATGATTGTTCCCCCCACCCAGTTGCTTGTTGTGTCGTCCGAATTCAGCCAATGTGTTTAAACTGTGGTTATGTAGCCACCATGGTTAGGAATGGTTCACACAACACGCTATGGACCTGTTCAGACAACATGCTAAGCATTGTCAGGCCACTAACCCTTTTGCAACAAATGATTAGTGAGCATATTTAAACCGTGGTTATGTAACTACCATGGTTAGGAATGGTTCACAAGAAATGCTAAGCCATAACGTTTTGCTCAAAATGTGTAACCACCATGGTTTAATGTGTTGTCTGAACACAGGGCCATAGAGAATTGTCCTAGGTGTGTTTGTCTGTATGTGGGGGCGGGAAGGTGATAGCGGAAGGGGAGAAAGATTGTTTTTGAAAACTAGTATATAAGCCTTGGTCTCTTTGTCCTCAGCACAATTTGAAGTGATTACCTAACAGTAAGGGAGGCATAAGGATTGATTCATCAATATTCACTCTTGGCTGCACAGCTCATTATAGAAGAAAGAGAAGGATCCTTGGCAAGAAGCAAAGATGAAAGAAGAGAAGCGCCAAAGAAGGAAAATTGTGTCTTTTAGCTGCTCAATTGGCCCCTCCGCTTCTCTCTAATTGGTCCTACTGGCAGTTTGCTTTATCCATCTAGCTTGCCTTGCTTTAAATAATGTTCGAAAAACAACCATCCAATCCGTTTTATTTATGCTAATTGGAACATAGCGCACATTCTGGGGTGAGGTGGGGTGAGGGAATCCATCCGCTGGAAAAATAAAGAGAGTGAAGAAAGGAGGAGGGGTATTCGTAACAATTCCCCTAGCAAGAGTTACTTGCTGGGCTTGATTTAAGCCAGAGTGCACCGGGGAATAATAATAATAATAATAATAATAATAATAATAACAACAACAACAACTATTATAGTATTCAAAGCACATCTCATATATTATCTAGTTGCAAAGTTTACAACAATCCTCTGAGGTGAGTCAGTATTATTATACCACATTTTATTTATTCATTTATTACATTTCTATAATGCCCAATAGCCAAAACTCTCTGGGCGGTTCACATATTGTAGGGGGGAATGAGATGGGGCTAATAGTGAGTTCTTCAAAAATGTTCACAAATTCCCAACCTTGCAAATTTCCCATGACGCATACTTACATACGGGGAGGAGGGGGTGGATGGGGAGTTAGGAGAATTCCATTGCTGATCCTTCAAAGCTTTTTTAAAACTGATCATAAATGGATCATAAAGTGCTGATCCTTTAAAGCTCTTAAGAAAGGAACCAGGATACCTGAAGGATTGCTTCTCTCCACGTGGATGTTACCCTGTGTTGATGCAAACCTCACCATTGGGGACCAGGTTGCAGATGAGTAGAAGTGAGGTTTGGCCCTTGAGATAGCTACATGCAGATGCCTGCACACAACGTTGACTGGGCCAGGATTTCATGTTCAGCCTGGAGAAGAGAAGATTGAGGGGAGACATGACAGCGCTCTTCAAATACATGAAAGGTTGACACACGGAGGAGGGCCAGGATCTCTTCTCGATCAACCCAGAGTGCAGGACGCGGAATAATGGGCTGAAGTTACAGGAAGCCAGATTCCGGCTGGACATCAGGAAAAACTTCCTGACTGTTAGAGCAGTACGGCAATGGAACCAATGACCTAGGGAGGTGGTGGGCGCTCCCACATTAGAGGCATTCAAGAGTCAGCTGGACAGCCATCTGTCAGGTTTGCTTGAAGGTGGATTCCTGCATTGAGCAGGGGGTTGGACTCGATGGCCTTATAGGACCCTTCCAACACTACTATTCTATGATTCTATGATTCAGGGGCCATTGTTACAAGAGGTGTTATGAACCTGTCACTATTTTAATCTGAGCAAGGGTGGAAAGCATGGAAGCACTGTATTCAACAGGTCTCACGCCAGGTAAGTGCATAGGGATGGACAGAAATTTTGTTCCTGTTTGCAAATCATGCAAACGTGTCCCTTCATATCCCCATAGGCAAACATGAGCAGGAACACAACTTTGCATTCACACATCCATGTTCAATGTGTGTGGACATGCACATCCCCCCTCCACCAAAAAAAATTGCATTTTCATGCTTTTGCCTATGGGGGGGGGGAGAAATGTGCATTTTCAATTCAGAAAAAAATGTGCAGTATTAGGGGAAATGTGCAGTATTAAAAATACACATGTTTTGATTGGAGGGAAAATGTACTTTTAAAAATGTGCATTTCCCCCGATGGGTAAAAAAGGAGGGGCTCAAATTGGAGAACACAAGTTCAGACATTGCATGTTTGCTCACCCTGTAATACATCTGGCTGTGGTGGGGAACCTCAGGCCTGGTTGCCCCAAATTCTGAGGTTCTCCAGATGGCCACACCCCTCTTTCCCAACTACCAATCATTTGTTAGTTTCCCAGTATTTGTCCATTTTCCCCCAGATGGGAATGCTTCATATAAGGCTTCTGCATTGGCAGTAAGTGCTTTACCTACACTATGCTGATGTTTATTATTATTATTATTATTATTATTATTATTATTTATTACATTTATATACCACTCCATAGCTGAAGCTGTCTGGGCAGTTTACAAAAATTAAGGACATTGAATATTAAAAACCGATACACAAAATTCAAAAAAGCATAAAAAGCATAAAAACAGATTATAAATACAATACCCATTAAAAATAACTATTCTGAATCAAACAACAACAACAGAACCTTATATTTTGGGCCCACTCCGTCTGCATTTGGCTCAGCCTCCTTCATCTTCATTCCCAACCACCGCTTGGATGTGGCCTCCAAGTGTTTCTCCAGGACTGAATTCGGCCCTCATGTTGAAAGAGGTTCCCCACCCAATTGCCCACCTAATCTGGCAGCTGAATAGAGCCACCGGGGTAAGATTGTGAAAACGTTCCACACCCCTTTTATGGTGAACACCGCTCTGTTCGGTTTTTGGAATGCACCAGTTGGGTCTTGGGAATTTGAGAGAAGGTATAATGGAAACCACATGTCTTTCTACACCATTCATTTTTTGAGCTGGGGACAAACATTTAGGTACCAACTTGATTGCATTTGAAGTCGTTTTGCTGCCTGCATTGTCCAGAATCAGCTTGGTGCAACTTTGCCACATGATTTAAAACAGTCCCTCTCTCCCCACTTCTCTGCACGAGGAAACCACAGCCGAGAAGACTCCGTCTATTGTTTCTTGCCCTCCTTTTTGTTGCTGAGGTGCCCATGATTAGAGCATCATTTTTAAGCTTCTGTTTGACGTTCAACTGAAACTCTGAAAGGAAGAAAACAAACCAACAGAGAGAACAAAGGTGTCTTTGAAAATGATGAGAGAGATGTTTACTACTGGCACAATGAGGCCTCGTCCAACTTTAGTGAGTCGATTATGCTGGGAGGAAGTTGCTGTAGCATAGCAGAAGGTAGGGGTAGACCAACCCATCATCTTTGCTTTCTGCCATATTCATTTTTTAAAAAATATAATAATCATGAGTTCCTCTCATCCCATGTATGAAGACATTCGCACGTTTTGGTGAATTCTAATAAAAAACAGACTGCAAGTAAATTCTCATCCATCTGCAACAGCCAAATTCAACAGGTATTTACAAGAGATGTACAGAACTGTGCATAGTGTGGAGAATGTGGACGGGGAGGCATTTTTCTCCCTCTCCCACAATGCCAGAACCCAATGGGGTCATGCCATGAAACTGACTAGTGGGATCAAAGGGAGGACTTCTTCACTCAGCGCATATCCAAAGTATGGAATTCTCTACCACAAGATGTGATAATGGCCACCAGTTTGGATGGCTTTAAAAGGGGCTTGGAGAAATTCATGGAGGAGAAGGCTATCAAGGGCTACTCTTCCTGATGGCTCCATGCTACCTCCAATATGAGAGGCAGGACACCTTTGGACACCAGTTCCTGGGGAACATGGGTGGGAGATGCTGTAGCACCATGCCTTGCTTGGTGAACAGAGTCCTGGACTAGATGGACCTTTGGTCTGATCCATCATGGCTCTTCTTATGTTCTTAGGACAGTTATTCCCAACATGGAGATGAGTCTGCTATACCTGTCTGCCATATAGCTGTTAAAGGTAAGGAGCGTGTCAGGGAAAAGAAGAGGTTGCAATCCCATAATCATGTTTGAATGCACAGAGAGTTAATCCCAGATGGTTCTGTCAGCTTTGCTTTCACCCAAGTTCACTTCTATCCTATAGATTTCTACCTGATGTAATTTGTATTTTTTTAAAAAAAATCTCACCCATTCTTAATATTCTCCTCTTGCCAGTACAGCCTGTGTGCTGTCCAAGAGGTCAGGAGGCCGGTTCTCACAAGAGCAAAGGAGCTGTCCATCTAGAGCCACAAAAAGCTGAACTAGATAAGCACTCGAAGTCCTGGGCATGGATGGACAACTGTGTACTTGAGCATTCTCCAACCAGTGGGACCTGCAACAACATGTTTCAGCATGGAGTACTGATATTCCAGGTACCAACCAATCCATCCCATCCTCCTTCTCCCTCCTATTTTCCATTCCTCGCACAATGGGACTAACTTAAGTCCCATTGATTTCAATGGGTCCGCTCTAAGTATGTCTAAATCTGGATTCAGCCAAATGACTTCTGTCATCACACCATATGATACCAAGAAAACAGCCATACTGAGCTCGGGCATAGCACATTGCTCAAAAAGAAACTGCTTGAAATGACCAGATCTTTCAAATAATTTGCATTAAACCAAAAAAAAAAAAAAACTAGTCCTGCTTTATCAGCTCCAAAAGAAAAGAAAAAAGAAAAGGAACTTTTCATCACTGAACTCTGACCCAGGCAGATTCAGGTGTCTTCCTTACTTTTTCTTTCGGAACGAAAACTGTAGAGGAGAATGGACAGCTCATAGTCATGCTGAAACATCTGAAGCCTGAAGATAAGTGTGGCATCTGGATGTAGTAAACAACATGAAATAGTTTTCCCATGATGCAGTTGGTTTAAAGCTCACATCCTGTGACAGTATTGGGTTAACTCATCAAGAGAAGCAACACACATTTGAAGTTACCTTTTCTGCTTAACTGTCACGGCTGTAAACATTAGCTAAGTAGCTTTCATGAATTATGCTATTTGGGTCTTATATAAGAAGGTTATTCTTGGCGAAAAGGAGGCATTGTTTTGGCAAGTTCTGGGAATGCACGACTGAGAATAGGGTGGTGGCATAGGGAGAGATGAATGTTTTGTGACTAGCCTTGTGAGAATGACAGCCATTTTATGTATGGGAAATTGCCCCTCATGGTAGCCATTTTGCGGCTGTGACAAAGTCACTTTCTCAATGTTGTACATGTGCCCACCAGTTGGGGAACCTGTGAAGTGGGTGAACTAGAAAGAAAATATCTCTTAAAAATACTACTTACATAGAGCCATGGGGCCATCCCATTAAGGTTATCACTCCTGGCTGAGGAATGAAGACGTATTTCCTATTTCCTAATCTTTTTAACTGGACACATCAGGGATGAAATGTGAGACCATCTACATGTAAAGCATGTACTTTACCACTAAGGAGTAGTATCTCCCCAAGCTAGATACATTCCCCAGTCAAGATTTGTGTGAGAAATTAGCTCCGTCAAGTTTCACTGAATTTGTACCTCCCAGACCTGAACAAATGCAATTTGCCAAAAGAAATCCATGCCTTATTTTCAAGCTTGCTATGGGTCTTGCATTCAACTGCAGTTCAACTGAACTCAACAAGATATGGCACTCAACAAGATATGGACCTTTGGGGGGGGGGG
This sequence comes from Anniella stebbinsi, assembly GCA_029215795.1. Classification (NCBI taxonomy): domain Eukaryota; kingdom Metazoa; phylum Chordata; class Lepidosauria; order Squamata; family Anniellidae; genus Anniella; species Anniella stebbinsi. The sequence continues at coordinate 18,224,944 of JARDYH010000010.1, forward strand.
GGAACATGCAAAGAAATATGGACCTTTCCCCCAAAAAATGACCCAAAAACTTGCATCCGTGAATATATCCATTATGGAAAAAGATGTGTGGAGTTCCACATTGATTTTTAAAGAGAAAAAAAGTATTGCAAGCTCATGTAGAAATAGAACAGAATAAACTTGACATCACAAAACAAACAAACAAACAAAAAGACTTGGTGAAACCAAGCTGAACATGTTCATCCATCCTGAACCAAATCTGCTATGTGTTTGGGACACTTATCTCAGCAAGTTCACAAGATTGGGATGGTTCCAGGTTTGTTTGAAGGCTACTTGGGCAGAATGCGCATGGATGAGCAGATGAGCCCTAGAGGATTTCCCTTGCAGTGAAAGATAGCAGTGCTCAGTGTGCAATGGCTGGGTCTAGCCACCATTTTATTTTCCCCACAATGCCCCAAATGTAGTATCACTGCAAGGCATTGTGGGAAACTAAATTGTCAATTAGATTAGCCATCCAGCACTGTACGCGCGCGTGTGTGTGTGTGTGTGTGTGTGTGTGTGTGTGAGGCTAGGCAGATGTCAGACACGGGCCCTCCTGGGGCACGGGGGCCCTGGCAAATTCCTAAGGATGCTGGATACTGGTGCCATCCCTAATCATGAATATTCACAGGCTCCATATTCTGTGCCAAAGCCATATTTCTCGCTTTGAACCGATTTTCAGAGTAGAGCGTGAACATTTAAATTTCCTCATTTTGCTCAACAGGCCAACGGTGGCAAGGGCAGGCAGCCATCATGTTCCAAACCCATTAAATCCACTGTAATGACTGCTTGTAAAGATAGCATTTGACTAGTAATGCTTTATCAGTTTTACACTTCTCCATTTTATTTCTCAGAATAATCCATTACCTTATCACACTTAAAAAAAGAAGGGAAAAGAAGTTTGGCAGGATTTTATTTTTTTTATTATTATTTTTTTTTACAGCCATTCAACATTTCTCATCCTTAGTACCAATGCGTAATGCAATCATCCCTGGGCCATAGGGAAAAGCCATTGCATGGGGGGAGGGGGGAGGAGATATATATTTTTTCATATTTATTCATAATTAAAAGTCTTCTGTTAGTGGCAGTTTTCAAATGTGACATGGCATTTTTATAATCTTGTTAATATCGCAAACGGGTTTTATTGCATTGCAGGCTGGGATTTATGCAGAAATGACAGGAAGGAGGGGTGGAATGGAAATACCATTGCCGCTGTGTTGTTTAATCATAAAACAGTGTCAGAAAAAATAATTATTGCTTTTCTTAGAAGGGAAATGCCGCATGGTCTTCCATGCCCCCAAACAAACTAGTTTGGATGAGAGATATCTCCCTCCCTAGATTGATGCCCCATGTGGGGAACAAAAAGTAGAATTGGATGACTTTCGTTTTCTATTCTTTTGATTCCAAGTAGGCATGTAGGAGATATTCTTTTTTGCTTGTAGCGCATGAGACCAGGTCCCAAATGCAATCGCAAACACACGTCTGCCAAAAATGTTCCCGACTTGCTGGAATACGGTCACATTCAATTTGTGCAAATTTCCGGTTTGATTGGGGGCATATTTCCTAATTTGCGCAGATTTCCCAATTTGCACCCAGGTTCTCTGTAGAAATAAGTCTGCTTTCGACTATGGGGGAAAGTTGCAAATTTAGGGGAACTTGTGCAAATTTCACGTTTGCTCGCCACTTGGTTTGCGCAATATTACCATTCGTGCAGAGCAAGCAGCAATCAGAAACACGCGCTGGAATCAGGCATGAAATGAGCGAGGAGATGATGTTTGGAGAACCCTAGCAAACTTGAATGTTGCTCGTTCACCCATCCCTAAGCCCAAGCTTGATTTTGAACCCGGTTCTTTGAGGGTAGAGTGGTAGCTCAGTGGTAGATTGTGGGCAGGAGTTCCCTCTTCAGGTTCAATTCAAGTAAAAGGTGTTAAGGAATGAGGAAGACATCTGCTGAGATCCCAAAGAGCCCCTTACAGTTGACAAGATAGTCAATATTGTGTTCGGTGGGCCAATGTTCAGAATCAGTATAACGCAGCTTCCTCTGACCATGGGGTCTCCTTTAGGGTTCTGACTGGTTCTGACCAAAACCCAGAATTGATTCACTACCCCAATGACATCTGATCCACCACCTTCCACTGGCTGGATTGAGATTTAAATTGGCTCAACTGTATTGGTGGACACCCGTGTCTCTCTTTCCCAATGCAGCCTCTCTACACACACCCAAAAATGCTACACAGAGAATCTGGAGACCCCACTAAATCAGGTAAGCTATGGTGTGTGGATTAGGGGGCTCCTCAAATATCAGGTGGGTTGGAAACATCCTCTAACATAGCCTTTCTTAAAGCAGGCCCCTTCCTCAAGAGGTTGGCAGATCCTGGATCCAACTCACTATTGTCTACAGAGCACCCCTTGAAAATGAGGTTATGTCTCATTCTGAAATACTGCCAGGCATTAGAAATGGTACATTTAAGTCTGCTTAAAACATGAAAAACCACCTTAGTAGCTACTCTGGTCTCATACCTAATTGTAAGGTGGGAATGATGCTGGACTTTTGAGATGGCAGGAGATCAGATGAAGATGCAGTTATTATTTCTTGGTTGTTACATTAGCTGCAGTTATAATTAGGGATGTCCATCGCTCCCTGAAAAGGCCATTATGTCTCCAGTCTAAAGTTACTTAACTGCACCAATTTCTGTCCCTGGTCAACGAGGGCATTTGTAGCATTGGGTTCTCCACTTTGAATTTAGGTGTGGCCATTCATGGCTTCTGCCTGGTTCTGAATCCCAACTCCCATCATGCAACAGAACAAACAATGGAATTGAAATGGAATTGAAATGCTTTATAATTAAGGATGAATTAATTTTTCAGTGCTGAATAGCAAAGGAGGGAGGGAGAAGGCAAATATATCCCCAAGCATTTGACAAAAGGGAGTCTCATTGTCACATTTGTACATCAAAATTAATCCTGAATTATGGGTGATTTGTGAGAAAGCAATACCGAAAAGTATCTGCCGGGCCTGTATCCAAAAGGTGAAATGAATTTATGACAAACTTGCTATTGACCCATTATTTATAAAGTCCGTTAAATTCATCTTAGGCCAAGGCTTTCTAGTGGGGAATGATTGATGATCTCAAGTCATATAAATGGAATGAAATAGATTAAGTCTCGTTCTGAAATACTGTTAGCCATTAGAAGTGGTACATTTAAGTCCGCTTAAAACATGAAATACCACTTTAGTAGCTACTCCGGTCTCGTACCTAATTGTAAGGTGCTAATGGAGCTGGGCTTTTGGGTTGTCAGGAGTTTAGCTGAAGATGCAATGATTATATTTTGGCTGTTAAGTGAACTGCAGTTATGATACTGAGGGAGCTATTGGTAGCATGGGACAATACGTTGCCTGGGGTTTTGAGGGTGGGGGCAAGAATGCCACGGTAGTTTCCAGAATTCATGATGACTTAGCAAAGGATGACCTTGGCAAACTCTTGTTAGCCTTCATGGATGAGCAGAAATGTATTTGAGCTGATTCATAGATGCATTTAACTCATGTGAACACTGTACCTTCAAGTGGTGACTCTCGTGCATGAACAAAGGGAAGGGACCATAACACAGTGGCAAAGCCCCTATTTTGAATGCAGAAGGTTTTACTGCTTTAGAAAACCTCTTTTCATGCTTGCTATAGCTCGGTTGTCTTCATCTCACCAAAGTTCTCAGAATTCCACCTTGGAGCACATTCTGAATTGAGTCCGTCTCAGATTGCAAGATCGGGAGGCGGGGTTCATAAGAAAATCCATGTGTATTTTCATATGTATTTTTCCAAATGTATGCACCAGTTGTGCACAGCTTTGGGATGTACAGATCCTTCTCCTGCTGATCAAAGCCTGTGCATTTCTCCAAAGTATGCATTTCTCCATGTGTACACAGATGACTATATATAAATCTTCAACATTATCATCACCGCAATCCCATAATCTTTTAAATTAAATTTATGGAAAAGCATGAGTGCCCATTTCTACTCAAAATGGTGGATTGGCAAGGGAGCAGACAGCCCCCTGGGCTCACTGGGCACTCACCAAACTATCTCTTCTCAATCATCCCACACTGCAGGACACGGAATAATGGGCTCAAATTACAGGAAGCTAGATTCCGGCTGGACATCAGGAAAAACTTCCTGACTATTAGAGCAATACGATTATAGAACCAATGCCCTAGGGAGGTTGTGGGCTCTCTCACACTAGAGGCATTCAAAAGGCATCTGGACAACCATCTGCTTTAAGGTGGATTCCTACATTGAGTGGGGGGGGGGGGTTGGACTCAATGGCCTTATAGGTCCCTTCCAACTCTACTATTCTATGATTCTATGATTCTAGCAGCTCGTACAGGGCAACGAGCAGGGGTGAGAGGCTCAGCGAGCACCCCACAAACCTGGGTATGGGTGAATCCATCCATCCCTAGAGGTAAATACCTAGGGTGACCAGCTAAAATCCAGGTCAGGGCTGTGTAACTTTAACAGTTGTAGAGAAAGGGGAATTTCAGCCAGTGTCATTTGTATGCAATTAGTTCCTGGTGAAATTCCCTCTTCATCACAACAGTTAAAGTAGCAGGGGCCCTGCCTTCTTTTGTATAAGGTCACTCTAGTATAGTGCCTGCAACTTTAACAGTTGTGATGAAGAGGGAATTTCACCAGGTCCTAATTGCATACAAATAACACTGGCTGAAATTCCCTTTTCTCTACAACTGTTAAAGTTACATGAGCCCTGACTTGGATTTTATCTGGTCACCCTTTAAATACCAGCCCATTCACTGCTTTATCCAGGTAGGCACTTTTGCTGTGCCAAAATCTGTCCTCCGATTTCAGGGTACTTTAGCATTAATTTCTAGGATTGCACTGTAAAGTTGCAATCCTATACCAACCAACATGGGATGAATCCCCATTTAACTCAATGACATGCACGATGAAATATTTTAAGTCAATTAATATAATTATTTAATTGACTAAGTGCTGCAGATTACTAGTTTTCTGCACTCACTGGTATTTCCTGCTATATGATCAAACCCCAGGTAAATAGAACCCTTATGTCTTCCAGCAGCAAATCCCAGATGAAATGTTTCCATTTTCTTAGATACTTCCATTTCCAGTTACAATTTAGCATGGTGACATAACTCTAAGCATGAAGTTTGAGTTGAGGCGGATAATTTAAAGGCAGCCTGTCTCATCAATTCTTTCTTTTTTTAATTGTGCTAGCCACAGAAGTATATAGTCATGCAGGAATTTACTGCTTGCTCTCTAGAGCATCAGGGAAGATTCAATTAAAGAAGCAAAAGGCAAGCAGCGAGTCACACAATAAAATAGCTTACAGGGGATGAGTCTCATAAAAAAAAAATTTTAAGTCTTGTTATACATGATTAAAGATGATAATCTGATCTCAGCTAAAATAGCATTAATCCAGACTAACTCCTTCCATTGGCATTAAGGGAAACAAACTGGATTACTGCAGTTTAGGGTTCCCACACACTGGAAACTAAATCGATGTTGCAAGCTGAGATATTGAAGTTCGGGATTTAACAGGTAATCTTCCCAGAAATGCTAGCTGTTCCTCCTTGTTCAGAGCCAGGTAGAAATGCAAAGTTGCAGCGTCTCGGTGCTTGGATGAGATGGTAGCAGCCAGAATCATCAAGGGGCTAGAGAAACTTCCCTGGGAGGAAAGGTTAAAACCAATGATGCTGGCAGAATTCGGGATTGGGTATCTCATAAGTAGTGCCTGCTATGTTTCTCCTCCTGCCTCATTTTCTCCACCTCCTATACTTTTCTTTCTTTCTTCTGCATGGGAGACAGCGTAGTTAGCTTAGCAATTAGAGTGTTGGGCTGTGAAAAAGGCAGGAGCCACACCAAGCAGGATACAGTGATATATGGTATGTGTCAATGGGCCCCAACAGTTGTCAATACATTTCAGTAGCACTATAAAACAGTAGTCTGGCTCCTGTCTTTTATATACCGCTTTCATATCACTTCCACAGTGCAATATCCTGCTTGGTTTAGATCTGGCCTTGGAGTCAAGTTCCCACTCAGCTAGGAAGCTTACTGGTGATTAGGCTGACCAGATAAAATCCAGGTCAGGGCTCATGTACTTTGAACAGTTGTAGAGAAAAGGGAATTTCAGAAAGTGTCATTTGGATGCAATTAGTTCCTGGTGAAAAACCCTCTACTTCACAACAGTTAAAGTTGCAGGGGCCCTGCCTTCTTTTGTATATGGTCACTTTAGTATAGTGCCTGCACCTTTAACTGTTGTGATGAAGAGGGAATTTCACCAGGGACTAATTGCATACAAATGACACTGGCTGAAATTCCCTTTTCTCTACAGCTGTTAAAGTTACATGAGCCCTGACCTGGATTTTATCTGGTCACCCTATCCCAGAGGACTTGAGTGCACGGGGCAGATTGTACAAGAGAAGGCAATCCCACAGGCAACCTGGGCCCAAACCATGTAGGGCTTCACAACAGTTAAAGGTGCAGGCACTATACTAGAGTGACCATATACAAAAGAAGGCAGGGCCCCTGCAACTTTAACTGTTGTGATGAAGAGGGAATTTCATCAGGAACTAATTGCATCCAAATGACACTGGCTGAAATTCCCTTTCCTCTACAACGGTTAAAGTTACATGAGCCCTGACCTGGATTTTATCTGGTCACCCTACTGTAATTTGGTTGTTTTAATTAACTACTAAACTGTAGTTTTAAGCCACAAGTGTTTGGAGTGCCACTCACCCCCATGACTACAGCCTAAACCCCACATTACTGGGAAGGGGAAGGTAAAATGCAAGGCTGTTAAAGAGGCAGAGATCCTTAAGGAGTTGCTCAGGGGATCCAGGTCATAGGAAGGAACCCTGGCACCTGAACAATCTTATGGCCCCTGAGAAGCTGTCGAGGCACTAAAGGATTTCTCTTTCAGACATGCTCTTTCGACTTCCCTCAAAATGCCTTTGCCTGTTGAGAAACGCTCAACTTCACTTTGCATTTCACTTCACGTGAAACATTGCAATGGCACCCCTCCTGAGGGCTAATAGATCAACCCTTTCTTTTAATAAGCAATTGAGGCGCCACTGGTTTCTGCACAGGCCTCTACGATATGCACAAAACAGCCGCGTTTTGGAATTTGGCTCAGGATGCCATTTGTGGGAGTTTCAATTATCAGACAGAGGGTCCAGAAAGCATGATTGAAAAATGCCATCAACAACTAGAATGGGGGGGGGGGGGGAAGGAACTGCATCCAAGTTACTTGTATTTTGCCTGATCTGTTCCCAATGTTTATCTTATACTACTATTATAAACTCGCTTCAGTGTACCGTCGCTCCTTTTGTTTTGATTTTTCATCCCCAGCGTTTATGATGCCTGCTCACGTCAGGAAGCAGGATGATGAATCGAGGAAGGGACATTTCACTTATTTTCTCTCCGATTATCCATCTCGGTGGGTTGGCAGCTCTGACGCGAGTGAGGGATAAGAGGAAAAATAAGAAATTGTCTCCTCTCATCAAAGATGTACTGCAAACAGTGAATGGCAGAGCAGCTGACACTTTTTAAAATGTCTGATTAATCATAGATTTTCTTTCTTTCTTTCTTTCTTTCTTTCTTTCTTTCTTTCCCTGACCTGTCTTCAGCTGTGAAATGAGGAAATGATTAGAGGTACTGAAGAGACTTCTATATCAAATGGGGCAGCTGAGATCATGTAGCAGGGGCGCCAGAAGGTATTCAGTGTGAGGAGGAGGAGGAGGAAGAAGAAGAAGAAGAAGAAGAAGAAGAAGAAGAAGAAGAAGAAGAAGAAGACGCATTCTCTTACTGCATCCCCTTTCACATCCCATCGTCAAGATGGGCAAAGTTACCCCAAATTGATCTGTTAATTTAAAGTCTTGTTCTGTTTCTATGAGTTTTTGTGCATACCCAATACCAAACTGCAGCTTGGGAGCTGTAAGCCATGTCTGTACCATCCATTTATACTGGAGTCAGCTCGCGGTCGTCTCTCTGCATCCATGACGTTCAGGGGATCCCGGGGTCGACCGGGGATGACCTCTCACTTTCCCCAGGATAACTGCAACCGCAGTTTTCCCGGTTTTTCCCACGGTCCCGGGACAGCTCTGAGGACGCGGGCAGTGTGGCACCTGCTCCCGGGGTTGTCCCTTCTTCCCCACGAGTAGCAGGGCTCTGCCACAAGGCACTGAGCTCTGCAAGGGGGCTCCATGCCCATCAGGGTGAGGGGGGAGTTGTTTTGCCATCACAGCGATGGCTCTTGGGTTGTTGTTGTTTTTTTAAAAAAATACTTTTTGCTGCACAAAGTCTCCTTCAAAAAGAAACCCCCACTGCGCCGGACATCCCTCTTTCCTTCCAGGATGTTGCGCTGGCGTTTGGACACTGGGGGATGATCCCAGAAGCAGGAAAGCCCGGGATCATCCCCCTCCCTCCCAGAAGGCTCATAGCTGTATATGAGCTCAAAGTTTGTAATTATGCCAGGCATCATGATGTCATGCATCACTACATTATGAACCCTTTCACGGCATTCCTACTTAATGTTTACTCAGTGGTGTTGTTCACTATATGGAGGATAAATGGTGGTGCCACTGAGTAATATCACATTTCATCCTGAAAGGAAACGGTTAAACCAACCAACTCAGCGCATGCGCAGAAATGCCATGGTTTAGAATCTTTAGATGTAGGCTGCACAGGCTTTGAAGGCCATAATCTATTATGAAATTAATAACACATTCATAAGGCAGTGATCCAAGCTTGCTAAAAAGGTGAGCATTACGAACGCATGAGTTTCAACTATGGAGCCAACCAATTATGAAAGTTGGCAGGATCACTAGCCAAGATTGGACCCCGAAGGAGAGTTGTTAGAGCTGTTTTACACACTGCAAGGGATGCTCCAATATTCTAGTCCAAATTTCTCCCCAGATGTAAGAGTTCTGCATTACTTAATTGTGTATCTCATATCGAAGTGGTGAGGAGGCACTAAGAATTGACATTTTTCCAAATTTCATTTCTATGTTTTGTACAGAATACTGTACAGGTGAAGGGTTGTGGCTCCATGTAAGGATATATGAGAATGTTGTTTTTTTTCCTCACATAACATGCAAGCATGCCCTGTTTGAAGCCCCAAATGCAATCATGAGCAGGAGGAGGTGTCTGTCGCAAATATTCATCAATTGCCAAACCTGTGCTCATGTTCAGTTTCCCAGTTCAATTTGCATAAATTTCCCCCCATATACTGATTAAGTCTCACTTTAGTCTATGGAGAAAGTTGCATTAGAGAACTTGCACAAATTTGGGGGATTTTGCACAAATTTCACATTCAACAACTGCTCAATTTGAGCAATTTCCCTGTTGATGCAGAGCAAGTAGCTATTGTGCAGAAGATGGGTGATCAGACAATGGTCAGAGTATCCTGGCAAATTCAAACAGGATGCTTTATGCTGAGTCAGACCACTGAGTCTCACCCAATATTGTTGACACTGACTGGCAGCGGTTCTCCTGGGCTGGGGATTGAACCTGAGACCTTCTGCATGGAAAGGATGTGCTTTACTCCTGAGCTACAGTGTTGTAGTGGAGACCTGATCAATCAAGTGTTGATCCAATTAAATGAAAAGAGGGAGGAAGCTGCTCTGAGCCAGAAACAGCTTGAGTATCGTGTGTGGATAATAAACTGAGACAAAAATGGGGGAGAGTCCATGCATCACATCCAGGTTTCATGTCACATCAGTGCAGGGTTTTTTTTTGTTCCAGAGCAATCGGAACAGAAGTAAAATCCTAACGCTTGAGGGCATTGTCTCTTCCGGACACTTGGCAAGAGGAAAAAAGCAGATATGATGAATCTGGGTCATGTGGGGGAAAGAAGAGTTTCTTGATTTGTGGTGAAACATCTGCAAAGGAACAGATGTCCCTTAGCCCGGAGCAAAAAAAAAGGGGTGTTTACATTTCCGGTTAGGTTGTGTTCAGCCGCAACATGATGTTGTCATCAAGGCAGCCCTGCCTGATTGATTGATTTATTAAAAATTGAAATCAGGCTTTGAAATGGAGGATGTTTTGACAAATGTTCTCCTCTCTACCTGACACAGACTGTTGAAAAGAATTCCTGAGCAGGCGATCTGCATTTGTTCTTTGATTCACTTCATTTTTGTTTTTCAAGATAAGTATCCCGAATGGAAAGCAGATTTGAGAACAGTATTGTCAGTTGAGCGCCAGAGACAAACACACAGAGAGAAATGATTACCTTTTGTTCTCTTTTTGACCCAAACGGGTGTTGTTGTTTTTTGCCAGCACCAAAATGACTCACTGTTAGTTTGTTTGTTTTTAATGTAGATTTTGGCCTGTGCCCCTCCCCCAAAGCCTGTTCGCTGATGGTGCGATGCTATGTCTACTCTGAAGAAAGTAGCGTTGTGTCTACTGGGGCTTATTTCTGGGAAAGTGTGCACTGGATTGCAGCCTCTTTAATGCTTTTTATTTAATGCTTTTCTATATCACCCAATAGCTGAAGCTATTATAGGGCAAAACTCTGGGAGTGGGAGAATCCAGGGTGGAGGAATCGCCAAATCCAATGCCCCTGCTGGGCTTGTGCAGTTAGATAATTTAAGACTTTGGACTGAACTGTCTTCGAAGGGCCCTCCTTTTTAGATGGCAGGGTGTACTATTCTTTCACTTCATTCAAAAACACGCTTTGTGGAATAGATCCAGGGATGGGAAATAGAATCAGGTCCAGAGGACCAGGCCCAATGATACCCCTGCTTGCAAGGATGGGCCTCCTTCTGTGGGCAAGGATGGGCCTCCTTCTGTGGGCAGAGATATAATAATATCTGCTGCATTGTATGGCCCCTGGGATGCCCTTCCAGAGACCCTGGGATTGCAGCCTTATGTATTTAGATTGTTCCCACTTCCTTTACAACTACTTAATCCTCACTAAATCTGATGGATTGTGTTAAGACAATGAATTACATGTCTATACCACCCAACAGTTGGAGCTCTCTGACACCTGGTGATCACATTGTCAGATTTCAGACAATATCATCTTTTCCACTCTGTGCTCCCTGGTTGAGTGGGATCCTCCACATCACTAATTTGAAAAGAATTGGGGAGAAGATTGCAGAAGCAGCAGCAATGGGAGGGAGGGGTATTTGAAAGACATGGAGATTGCAGAATCTAAGTGGTTTGAAGGAAAGGTTTCTACTCTACCACACAGAATAGTTTGGATGCCAAATGGAAAATGTTCTCCAGCGCAGCCTTAGGTTTTGTTTATGAAAGGAATTGCGCAACCAGGGCTTTCCCCCCCCCCCCATTCAATCCTCACAAAAAACCTACGCGCTTGGCTTTCTTCTGAATCACGCCAGCTCTCACTGAGTTTGCATGAAACATCCAGATCACTAGAAATGAGGCATGGAAATTCAGACACCCAGAAGGTGGTAGGAGACACTTGTCATTCCTGGAACAGTGTGCTTAGGAACACTGGGGCTTTACAGAGAACAGGCCAAAGCCATCATAAGTGAGCTGATCAGAGCTGTGCGATGAGAAGAGATATCACATGCCATGCCATGTGTTCTCTCCAGTGCCCAAGTCACCTACACAGAGCAAACGAAATGCCTTTGAACGCGGGCCAGATATCCAACTCAGATCCAGCAGAGACAGTCACATCCTGATCTGGCTTATCCTGTTTGCCACTGTGCCGTTAGTCAGCCGTCGCTTGCCAAAACTGAAGACACATAGTGGGACATTCTGACGAGCTCCTGAATCAGCTCATGTGTAGGGGGTTGTTTGCGGAAACCACATGGCCTCCAAAGTCAAGAAGAAGGCTGGAGAGATCAAAAGCTCCTCAGTTCAAGATGTTGTCTTGGTTAGGGGGTGTCAAGACTGGCGGAGTTGCATGTTTGTTTTTCCACTGAACTCTTTACTGTCGATAAACAGCATGAGGGAAAGTCAAATATGATGACTTGTTATCCACCACTTCTGAGCATGTGTGTGTGTGTGAGAGAGAGAGAGAGAGAAAGAGAGAGAGAGCAGAATATGGGAAATTGGCCAACTTTTTTCAGTTTCACTACTCAAATGTAGAGGGGATGCACTGTGGCATAGTGGTAGAGTACATTTTTGCAAGCAAAAGGTCCCAGGTTCGATCCCTGACAACTCCAAGTAGGGCTAGAAAGAAGCCTGCCTGAAACTAGGCATTTTTGTAAAATCTACTCTGTGTTGCACGGATTGTCAGGTATCTTTTGTTCTGTTGTCCACTCATTAACTTAATCAGAATTTTTTTTTCGAGATGTATGAGCATTTCATTCTACTTGTGCAAATGCACAAGTAGAATACAAGTGCAAATTTGCACAAATCCTCCCCAAAGATATAGATATGTAGATATATAGATAGATATATAGATAGATATATAGATATATATAGATATAGATATATATCCTGCAAGTTATATATATATCCTTAGTTATATATAACTATATAAGTTATATAGTTATAACTTATATATATAAGTTATATATATATCCTTAGCCAGTCCTAAGAACATAACAATTGGACTGGTGTGGAGAATGTTGATAAAGAGACCTTTTTCTCCCCCTCCCATACTACTAGAATCCGGTGTCATCCCATGAAGCTGATCGGTGGGAGATTCAGGACAGATAAACGGAAGGACTTCTTCACACAGCGCAGAGTTACACTATGGAATTCACTACCACAAGATGTGCTGATGGGCACCAATTTGCATTGGTTGGACAAATTCCTGGAGGCAAAGGCTATCCATGGCTACTAGTCCTGATGGCTATGTGCTACCTCCAGTATCAGAGACAGTAAGCCTATATACACCAGTTGCTGGGGAACATGGGCAGGAGGGTGCTGTTGCACCATATCCTGCTTGTGGATCCCTGGTCGTCAGCTGGTTGACCACTGTGTGAACAGAGTGCTGGGCTAGATGGACTTTTGGTCCGATCCAGTATGTCTCTTCTTATTTCCATCTAGCCTGGTATTGCTGACACTGATTGGCAGTGGATCTCCATGGGTTCAGACAGAATTCTTTCCTACCTCTACTGGAGGGATTGCAAAGCAAGTGTTCTACCACTGAGCTGGCTTTGTTGACTGGTCTGGATCAGCCTTCCCTGACTTGGTGCCCTCCAGATGTTTTAGACTACAACTCCCAGCATTCCTGACCTTTGCCTATCCTGGCTGGAGTTGAAGGGAGTTCACATCCAAAACGTTTGGAAGGCACCACGTTGGGGAAGGCAGTTCAAGATGGACACGAAGTTTCCTCACCACAGTAAAGTTTTCAAAAGTCTGCCAGGTCCCCAGTGACCTGTTCTTAAACAGGTCACTTTCTAGATTCCAAATGGACCAATAAATGGGATCATCGTATTTGTGCCACTTGAGCAATTCCTAGTTTACCCGGCATCCTGCCTCTTTGTTCACTCAGTAAACACTGAGCCTTTGGGGAAACAAGATAGCACAGGAATATTCAGCACCCCACAATTCAGCAGTGGCAGTGGGTGGACAAGAGAAATACATCTAATATATCTAATGTCAAAAATGTTTTTTTCTCAGGGAATCCATCCATAAAATGACCCAGTAGGGAATTGAAAAGAAATGATAGCTTGTCACATCTCCTGGGCTCTGACCTAGAATGGAAACGTATCAACAGCACGTTGACAGATTTCACTGGATTGTCTCGGAAGGAGAGGTGAGACACTGAGCACCCCCCCTCCATTGGATAAGTTGGGACATGCTGCCATTTGGCTCCTCCCTTGGAGAACTGCATCCATCAGAAGCCATTCCTCCCGGTTCCATCAGAGGAAAAGCCAAGACATCAAGATCCACTCCATCAGCCTGTCTAGGAACAATTGTCATTTGTCTCCTCCCCTGTTGTGCCATGTCTTCAGTAGGAGCATATGGAGCAAGTGTTCTCAGAACCTTAAATACCTCCAAGTACAGAAGGTGTCTTCACCATTGACCATGCTGGCTCCACCATTCTCCACCGCTTCACTAGACCAGAAGCTTCTGAGGTCCTGCTCTATCTCCTATCATCATGTGAGATAATAGCATAAGGACATACGAAGAGCCATGCTGGTTCAGTCTGAGCGCCCATCTAGTCCAGCACTCTGCTCACACAGTGGCCAACCAGCTGTTGACCAGGGACCAACAAAGCAGGACATGGTGCAACAGCACTCTCCCACCCAAGAGGCACCAAAGCTCTGAGATGCCCTCTCTGTGTGTGTGGATACCTAGTGGGCTCCTTCTTATTGGTGTTTGCTTAAGATGGTATTATTTGTAGCAGTAGGTATTTTATTTCAACAAGCTTTTACTATTGAACAGCCAGCTGCTTTAAAGAACTATTCTGTTTTTGTATGTCATCTTAACGCTGCAACTGTGTGGTTTTATTTTGAATTTTTGGATTATTGGACCTCATTGAAGCCACTGTAGATGTTGTTAACAGGAAAAAAAATGGAGCATAAATAATCACCATAACTACTGCCATGACATCACCATAGAAAAGTCCCAGTCTCCAGTCACCATTTCTAAAGGTGGGACATCTGGAGAAGTTCTTCATATGGGAGAAGGCTGTTGTTTAGATACTTTAGCTCAGGACACAGCTGTACAACCAACATGACTCTACCAGCCATTTCTGCTAGCATCAGAGGACTACATGAAACCACATCTTCTAGCTGGCTTGGCTATCCGTAACTGCTACTATCAGCAACTCATAGATGTCTGCGCATGACTCCCTCTCATGGTGAACCTTTGGACTGCAGGTGGCAGCCTTTCAGTGACAGATCCTCAGGCCTTGGGCTGACTCTGCCTACCCAGGCTAGCTATTGGATCCTCCTGAACAGGAAGGAGGCTAAAAGGCCTTCCTCTTCCCATTGAGCTTTGCCTCTGTTCAGCGCATGGAGTAAGGGAGACAGATGATCATATTATATGGGAACGGGAACCTTCTCTTCATTTGTTAATGGAAAAAGGAGCTCCTGTTGGGGACTTGTGTGGTCTCCTCAAGATTCCTCAGCTTCGATCTTACATGATCTCTGCCTTATGGCATTTCTTTGCTACATGGTAATTTAATTGGCAGTTTGTAATTTATTTGCCTGGGCTATTAGATTTCAATAGGTGGTGGTAATAGGGCCTTCAGGCCTTGCTTCACCGTAAAACCCCAGAAGACGAAGTTGAGCTTTGCTCAAGCAACAAGGCCTTCCTGAGCTCTGGTGTGTTCTGTATTCTTGGTTCCACTTTGATCCTGATTTCTGCCTTGCTCCTTTTGCCTGGTTTGTCTTCTGGGTTTGAACTGCTTTTTGGTCCTGGCTTGTACCTCAGTCCCCCTCCTTTCTCCTCCCATTCTGACTTCCTATTGGATCGTCCATTCCTATTGGATGGTCCCTTGGGTCCTGGATCCCTGATTCTGACTCACCTGCCCACAGCTGAGCCCTGATATTGGGGATCCTGTGGCAACAGAACCTATGCTGGCAATTGGGTCATCTCAAACTGATCATATGACTTCATCCACAGTGAGAACAACGGCATGGAGCTGCCATCTTCAGTCCAATCCTTGAACTCTTTCTTCCGGAATGTATCTCTGTCACATTACAATGCTAATCCAATGAGCATACAATTAATTCTTATTCTTCTTCTTAACAAATTCCCATCCATTAAATGGTTCTTATATCAACTCAATATTGGGAAGGACATATTTTATGGGATTATGTAAAGAGAGGTCAGGCTCATCCATGGTATGGACCATCCATTTGGATGCTTTCCCATTTATTTGAGTCTCATGAATTACAGACAACCATAACTGGACATACTGAGATCAATTGCCTTAAGTTAAAAATGAAACAAGTGCTTGTCCAATATTGACTGTGCTATCAAACAAGATGCCCATATAGGTGGCATCTCTCAATGGACAGAGCCCTGCGACAGTAATAGCCCTGTCTATTTGATTGGGGAAATACATGTTGGTTTGTGAATTGTGCCTTATTTTTTTTTCACTTGCCTCATTTGGCGCCTTCCCCCAGAGCTCCTTAAACAGGGCCCCAGCAGCAGTCGAGTTGCCAATAGTATCAATAATGGACCAAGGTCGTGGCTAAACCTTAGAGCAGAGCTGTTGACCCTCTTTCTTCCTGAGGGCTGAATTCCATTTTGGAGAAGTTCTCCAGGGCTGCATTTCAGTATTGGGGCAGAATAAAAAATACCAGCTCTTACTGCCCGTACCCAAACCTTAGGAAAGGCATTGTTAGAACGAGGGGGAAAGTGTGCAAAAGCTAAGTGATTATTCCCCAGGGGAAAGCAGGTTGGGCCAGGGGAAGGGGTCATAGCCATCTCGAGAACCTTGCAAGGATGGATGGAGATCGGGGGGGGGGAGCAGATTTCACACCTGGACCTGATATTCTACACCCTTGCCCTTGAGTGTGTGATCTCCCACCCAGGATCACCAAGGTTAGCCTGAAGGAACTCTTCTGTTGACCAGGCAAGATTAAAGGCCTTCTAAGCTTAGCTTTATAGGATATCCTTTTTTCTTAGGTCAGATATTTGTTCCATCCAATCCAGTTTGCTCTGACCATAGCTGTCCAGGATCTCAAGAACAGGCATTTCAGATTGCCCGCTATCTGATCTTTATTTCCCGGACATTCCCAGGGAACGGACCTGGGACCCTCTACATGCCAACGCTATTGCTCTATCCCTGAGTTATGACCTGTTGATATGGCTATGTCAATCCAGAGCTTTCATACCCTTATCAACCTGCCCAGTCACTGAGACCATCAGATAGTCTGTTCTTGGTGGTCCCACATGGACCTGTGGCTTGGTTTTGATTCCACCTAGAGAAGAGCCTTCAGTGTGGTGGCGCCCTTTCTATGGAACTCTCTGACTCTGGAGATCAGGCAAGAACCAACACTGTGATTTCAGCACCTGCTGAAAACACCTTTATTTCAAGAAGCCTTGAAATCTGAAACCTGCTTAGATGTGCAGTGGTATGAATGTGATATACACAAGTAATACAGCCTGCTAGTTCTAGTGTTGCATACCCCAAATTCCTATGTGTGTCTGAAAAGGGCATTAGAGTCCAAGCACATGCCATTTGTACACTCTCAGGTAGCTCATTGCATCCCAGCCAAGAACCAAGAGGTTCCAGGTTCAGCAGTCTCTAACACGGTGGTCCACAGGTGTAGTTGGACTATAATCCCCATCATCTCCAGTCAGCATGGCCAATGGCTAAGATCAGGAACCACTGCTTTAATATCAAGGTTTCCAAAATAAACTTAACACTAAGTAAGGAAATAACCGGAATCAAAGTTGAAGCAGCAAAAGGTTGCAAAAAGTTCCAACCTTCATCACGCAACCACTTCATCTCCATTGCTCTTACAATTGCCATGAAATCAAGGTGAATTAAAAATGATGGTTCTCAAACCAAGAAGGTTGGGAATGTTTAAAGGGAACAGTGGGACCTAGCATCTGCCCAAGAATGCTGTGTGCTCACGCTACGTCTTTTGAACTGAGCCTCCAAAAAATTCCTGCTCAAACAGGGCAATGCTAGACATGCCAAAGTCAATTAAGAGAATTTCGTTCTAGTTCAATTTTGAGAGGCAAAAGCATCCACAGGAGTTTTGAGGGGAGTTCAGGTTTTTGTTTTTCTGTAATCGAACAGCAGAAATTGCTTGGAAGGGTATTCTACACATCTGTACTGTGAATGCCACAGGGCTATGATCTGTGTGTAGCTATCTCTGGAGCAACAAATGGTGCTGGATGCTAGATTGGCATCCATGGCAGCGTAGCTAGACACCTTACATTGGAAATGTCACATCAAGCCATTTACTGAGCAATTACTGCTAGAATTGGCTTGAAACTCTCCTAAAGGAGGGGTCAGAAAGGTGCTATCATTGGAGCCCACTAAGTTGTGAGAAAGTTTCGAACTGGAAGTTGGAATCCCTTAAAAATAATCCATTGAAGTGGCCATTGAAGCATAAGAGAGAGAGAGAGAGAGAGAGAGAGAGAGAGAGACCCATTATAATATGTGGTCAGATGTATGGTTAAAGAATTTGCATATCGTAGACCTTTCCTATAATATTTGGAATGGTTTTAGCAAGGCTGTTAACTTTCCAACCTTACAGAAGGAAGGAGATTTGACATTTCCTCGAGTGACATTTTCCTCCTGACAATCTTAGTATGCCATGAAAGTCAATGTCATGGGGGGGGGGGGGGGGAGGTGGCCGCAAGTTGATTCACAAGAGCTTGCATTTTTACATGCATTTTTCAAATGTATGCCTGTTCGTGTATGTATTTTTTTTCCCCAAACATACACATTTTGGTACACCTGTGTTGATTTGAAGTGTGTTTGTGTGAATTTTAGACATGCATCCAGTGTTCTCTGCACATTGTTCAAACTGAACATTTTGTCGAAGGCTTTTTCTTTCTTTGGCAGAACATGTGGCAAGCTCAGAAATGTATGGATTCCTGAGTGCAATTTTTTTCTCCTGATTCTGCCTTTTTTTCTATGAGATGCACATTGGGTAAATCTATGATCACACACACACACTTGGGTGAATTCTTCACCCATCCCTAAAACACATTCTCCCTTTAGTCACCTTTTATGCAGAATGAGAAACAGCCATGGCACTGAATATAGTTCTTTGGAGGCTAGCCCATCCCTTGATGTTGCAAGTCGTTGAGTGGTGTGCATTCATCTATACACACAACTCTAGACCCGGTATGTGAAGCCAAAAACCTGTTGGCCAAGTGTTTCACAAAGGGAAAACCATGTCCCCCTGTTTCTCACAAGGTTTCCTCTGTCTGCAACATGTGGTACCGCAACAGCAAGACCTACCGAGTGAAAGAGAAAGACAAAACAAACGCCCCACGAGACAGGCCCAACTCGTTCCCTCTTCATATTCATGTGTAGCGCATGCTGCGTTCCTTTCAATGGCTCCATGTCCCCTGGTAAAGATTGTGGGCTTTCTTCTCTGGTGACTTTCTTGTTTCATTTACTATGACTTTTCTTTAAATTGTTTTTTTGGATCCTTCAGATGGGATCTGAAAACCAAGGTTCAGTCTGCATGTGACTATTGAAATGTCTTTGCTCCCGGTCCAAGTGAATGAATAGGAGCGTCCGTCTTAGGCTGATGCATTGGATGCATTCCAGGGGAAGTTTTGATAGGCAGTTGCTCTTAATTGCCTGCTGGCTCTCTTGCATACAGAATTTTCTCTCCAGGCATATGTATGTGACTAGACTTACATCAAATATTCTCTATTTCTTATGGGGGAGGTTAAAAGCTAGCTATGTTGGAAGGGTAGACTTTTTTTTTTATGAAATGACATTTACGTGGTATAAATATTCAGTGTTCCCCAATCTATTCTCTGTGGTGCCATGATTTGTCCTAGCTGCTATATCTCTGGTGCCATTTCTCTGCTCTCTGCGGCTTCGTCCTTTTTCCCGGATTTATCACAGAAGTGGTCCTGCCCAATCAGGTATCACATGGTGAGGGGAGTGACATCACGATGCTACATGGCCAATCAGATCTGGCTGCCCATTGACACGACCAGGAGAAAAAGAAGGCCAATGAAGTGAGAATGAGGGCAATGTGAATCAAGGAAAACGCATTTAGTCTTTCATGACTGCTTTCCTAGTTATCTTAATTTTCCATGAATCTATACCCATAGGACCCACAAATCCAGGTAGATGGCTCCATGGCAGCCTCCAAAGGAACCCATACACCCATCAAAGAAGCCCCATAGCCCCTACATGTTGAGCCTCAATAATCTCCCATCACTTTAAAGGTGCCTGTAAGTGCTCACCAAACCCCTACCAAGGTTAGTAACATAGGAGCCGCCTTATACTGAGTCAGACCATTGATACATCTAAATCCAGTATTGTCAACACTGACTGGCAGCTACTCCGCTGGGCTTCAGGCAGAACTTTTTCCAGCTCTACCTGGAGATGTCAGACATCAAATCTGGCAACTTCTGCATGCAAAGCAGGTGCTCTACCACTGAGCTAGACCTCCTCCCCAATGGTTGACTTCACCCATACAAGTTGAAGAAGTTGAAGAAGTTGTATTAACTCAGCCCATGGTGAAGAGCAGCAGTGGAGGGTTAGCAAACTCAGCCCATCTGCCAAAACAAGATGGCCTACTTGGCCCCTATGTGACCAGGAAACTTTATTTTGAGACCCCAGGGAGGGTGGGAGGGGACATTAAAGGCTGAAGATCATGCTGGGGTCAGACCAGACTTGTATTGGCTCTTTCACCACACGTCATGTAGACATAAATGTGGCATATGTCTTCCCATCAAATAGAATGTGTCCTTGCCACTTCTGTGGTCCATGAAAATGC
The DNA here is from genome assembly GCA_029215795.1 of Anniella stebbinsi. Classification (NCBI taxonomy): domain Eukaryota; kingdom Metazoa; phylum Chordata; class Lepidosauria; order Squamata; family Anniellidae; genus Anniella; species Anniella stebbinsi. The sequence goes on from JARDYH010000010.1 coordinate 18,245,296, forward strand.
TACCCATGATCTGCACCTTTGGGGCAGGTGGACGGGTGAGCTGTCATATGTTCATACACATACCAAAGTTTCTCAAGGGCACACGTTTTTGCCTAAAATCTCCGGGGAATTTTTTTTAAAAAGCTGAGATATCATGGTAGCATAGGGGTGATGAACTCACTGCAACAACTTCACAGGGGTGATGAATTTACTGCTCACTGCACCAGCTCCCATCATAGATTCCCCCAGGAGGATTTCCTGATTGTTTGACCCTGTGGAAACATCAAGTCTTTGATCTTGTGTGCAATCCATTCACAAATCATTGTTGTGCATTGCTACTGAAGCACAAATACAGCCATTGAGGTCTCCTATGGGCCAAGTGGGATGCTGAGTGGTGAATGGCAAGGATCAATACCAGCACAAAAAGGGAATGAGTGACATTGAACATCTGTCCAATCTCTCTAATTGTATAATAAAAAGCGGGAGGCATTTTCCAGCTGCTGAGGCGCCTGCCCACGCGCAAAATGATTTAAGTGCTGTAGGAACTTCATTTCTCCAGATCTGACTGCCCTAGCTAGGGTAGGGATGTCAGAGTATGATGAGAGAGGGAGAAAAATGGCTCCCTGTTCATTTTCTCCACAGCACGCATAATTTTGTACATCGTCTCCCTTTGCATGCCACTTTTCTAAGCTAAAAAATCCCAAAAGTTGTAACCTTTCCTTGCTATGGCCCCTTGATCATTTTAGTTGCCCTTCTGACTTCACAGTGATGGCACCTAGCCATTAGGAAATGTGTGCCAATTTGGGGAAATGTCCACAGATCTCCCATTCAGTCACTGCTCAAGCTTCCCGTTTGCGGCGAACACCTAAAGCAAATCACCCCAAAATGTTCTTGAACATTGTCAAAAGCATTTATGAAAATCACACTCTGGTTTTCAGCACAGTGTTATAAAACCATGATGGATGTTGTGAATTCCAGGATGCATCCATTCGCTAGGCCATGTTGGAATAGGATGAAAAACCTAAATTTAAGAAAGCTATAAAGACTGTTCTCTTCCGGCAGGCATATCCAGTGTAATTTTTAGAATGTTTTTAGGATGTTTTAGGATGTTTTAATGCAGTTTTAATAATATTTGTCATGTTTTAATTAGTTTTATGTATTTTATCATGTTGTTGTTCCCTGCCTCGATCTAGACGGAGAGGCGGGTAAGAAATAAATCGTTATTATTATTATTATTATTATTATTATTATTATTAAAGTTGATCACATTTACTTTCTGGGCAAAGTACAAAGTGTTAGTCATTACCTTTGAAGCCCTACATGGTTTGGGTCCAGGTTGCCTGTGGGATTGCCTTCTCCTGTACAATCCGCCCCGCGCACTCAAGTCCTCTGGGATAGGGTGACCAGATAAAATCCAGGTCAGGGCTCATGTAACTTTAACAGCTGTAGAGAAAAGGGAATTTCAGCCAGTGTCATTTGTATGCAATTAGTCCCTGGTGAAATTCCCTCTTCATCACAACAGTTAAAGGTGCAGGCACTATACTAGAGTGACCATATACAAAAGAAGGCAGGGCCCCTGCAACTTTAACTGTTGTGATGAAGAGGGAATTTCACCAGGAACTAATTGCATACAAATGACACTGGCTGAAATTCCCTTTTCTCTACAACTGTTAAAGTTACATGAGCCCTGACCTGGATTTTATCTGGTCACCCTACTCTGGGAAGAATTTACTACAGTCAACCAAAACTAGGCTGACAACCGTTACCCAGATGACCTCTCTTCTGCCGCTCCCAGACTGTGGAACGACTTGCTGGGAGAGATTCGCCAACTTAACAGTCTTCCGAATTTTAAGAAAGCTATAAAGACTGAACCCTTCTGGCAGGCCCACCCATTCGAATTTTAAGAGTTTTATTGGTATTTTAGTAATGTATTAGTTTTTATATGTTTTTAATCAGTTTTATGTATTTTATATCATTTGCTTTTAATGTTGTTCCCTGCCTCATTCCAGAGGGAGAGGCAGGTAAGAAATAAATATATTATTATTATTATTATTATTATTATTATTATTATTATTATTATCATCATTATTATTAGAAGCATTCAGGAACAACAAATGAAAACTGCCACAAAGGCATGAGGGGGGGGGGTTGAAGCTGATATATCCTTGCATTACTTTTTTTCCCTTTTGTGTGAGATCCCCTTTCTGCCTCTTCCTCTGCGGCAAGTTCGTTAATGGATACCGCCATCCCGGCTTCTCTCTTTGCCACATCTCCAGACATGAAAATGTCTCTGAAGCTTTTTGATTCCCCCCACCACAACCTATTGGGGGTAGGAAAAACACAGAGACACGGAGAGAGACTTTTAGAAAGGGAAGAAGAAATAAACAGATGGCTCTCATTAACACGGGAGTGCTTTAATCTTTTGCACAGTTTAATTTTTTTTATTTTCCTTTCAACATTGGGAAGGAAATTGGTAGAAAATTAAGACTTTGCCTGGGTAAAGTGGAATTTCACACTCTACAATACATGAAAGGAGTGGGGTGGATTTTTTGGGAGGAGGGAGACAAGGCAAGGGATGGACTTGATCCAAGTGCCCTGAATGACGCCATCTGAGCATCACAATTCTCTTTCATGGATGAACATCCGGTGGAAAATGCCTGCTTTTGAGCTTCTTCTGGGGTTCTTGCTCAAGCAAAGCTCCCTTTGAAAGTCCAAGGAAGAAGCAAGCATTTTGTTCATGGACTCAGGACTCGGGATGCCTGAGAAATCCACAACTGAATCAAATGAGTTCAGATTTCTATGATCAAACCCATGGATTCCGAGTGTAGCAGGCCGGCTTTTCCTGAGTCACGTGGATTCTACCACTGAGCCACGACCCCTCCCTTCCACACATTTGCCGTGGTGCAAGGCCAGACTCCGAGCCTCTCTCTTCACCTTTCCTACCGAGTTGAAAACAGCTGCTGAAAGACCCAACTTCCTTACATGAGATCAGTTCTATGTATGGCAGATGAAAAGGCGAAAATGACACCCCCAAGAGTTGTTATTCCCTCGAGCCGGAAGGAGGATGGGGACGGGTGGGGAGGCAATTATGAGAATAGTGTGCTTTTTTCCCTCAAAAGCAAACATAAGAAAGGCTCCGTTTGCCATTGCATTACAATTTCAACGCCGCTCGCAGATAATGCCAAAGGCTCACATCTTGGAAAAGCCAACAGAAAAGAAATGGGGAGGGGGGGAGGGTTGAAAAGAAAAATGAATCTTTTAAAAATGAAAAAAAAATCCAATTAAAATTATTGACTTTTCATTTAATATGAAAGATGAGGGTTTGTTTGTTTTCAGGTTTTTTAAGCGTATAACTTTCTTCACTCCACAACCGTCCTTTTAATAAAAATGAGTGACTGCAGGTGGCAAAGAGGAGGAAGGGGAAAGTGTTCTCCCATTAAGAATAAATGCTCATGAGTTCCAGGGGAACGAGAGAACGAGAGAGAGAGAGAGAGAGAGACGTGAGGGTTGTAGTCCACGTTCTCCGGCACTTAAGTGCGATGATTTACAGAGACCTCCCAGCAACACATTTTGAGAGCGCCGGGTGCGTTGTTTATCGCAATTTATGGGGTGAGATTGATGGAGAAACTCCTTGAAAGGAATGTAAACCTTGAGCCCAAATGGGAACCAGTTGGGCATATTTCAGGGCAAAGTTTCTCCCATAAATCCAAGGGTGAAATCTGAGAGTGCCAATGAGGGCTTGCTGGTGTTGCGCTTCTTCTGACTGACCTTGATGATAGTGGAGGAAAACAAAAATAGAGGTGAACGTGGACCTGAGCACGCCAATGAATGCGGAATGGAAGTCAACTGTGCCCTGTTGTGGGGCTGCCCTTGAAGATGATTTGGAACTGCAGCTGGGGCCGAATATGGCAGCTTTACGAGGAGGCTATCAATGGCTAGTGGTCCTGATGGCTATAGGATACATCCAGTATAAGAGGAAGTAAGCCTATATACACCAGTTGCTGGCGAACCTGTGTCCTGCTTTTGGGTCCCTGGTCAACAGCTGGTTGGCCACTGTGTGAACAGAATGCTGGACTAGATGGACCCTTGGTCTGATCCATCATGGCTCTTCTTATGTTCTTATGCTTTCTGAAGCTAGGTGTTCAAATGCTATGACTGCTATTCTGTTGTTGTTTTTCCATTGGCTGCCTATTCTTTCCAGGCCCAGTTCAAAGCACTGGTTTTGATCTTTAAATCCCTAAATTGTGGTCTCTGGAGGACTACCTGCATTTCTATCAGCCTGCCCACACATTACGATCAGCATCAGAAGTTCTACTGTCTGGTTCTAGGCTCACCCAAGCAGGTGCTAAGTTGGGGAAGGAGGGCTTCCCATAAGGATGTACTATGTCCCTGCTGGAGGAGGATCTAGAGTTCCCATAGAAAGGCAATGCCAAGAAGCCACCCATGTCATGAGAACTGGGGAAGCCTGGGCCCACAGAGGAGATCACTGGTAGTCCATCACTGCAAAAGGAGGGGAGTTCCACCTCTGAGGCAGAGGCTTGGCAACCACTTAACTCCCGAGAACATTGCTACCTCAAGAGGCAGGCCAACAGGGCTCCTCTGAGAAGGAGTGCTCAATTACAAAGGAGGATTCCTTGGGAACAAGGTCCTCCTCCTGAGTAGGACTTTTGCTAAAAGGCCTGTAATGCACTGCAGCTGAGGCTTGGGTGGGGCTCAGAAAACTCTGGCTATATAAGCCTTCAGTCAGCCTAGCCACTGTTAGAACAATGTTCTATGATTGATTGTCTGTGTTACTGATATCCCAAAGTGAAGGGAGGTTCTGACTAGTTTCTTTTCTGGGGTGCTACTTTCTACCTACAGGGTTTTGTTTTTGGATGTGTGTTCAGAATTGATATTCTCACTTTGTAGTCTGAAAGTTTGGAGTCAATTTAACCTCCATGGTACTATACACCAAATTCCCCCTCTCATTCTGCTGCCTGTATAAATTTGCCTCTTGACCATTTTCTAAATGTTTTGTTTCCAGCCTGCATAAACAGAAGTCCAGCTAGGCTAACCTACAATGTCTTCAAGTTATTCTTTAAAAAAAATGAAAATTCAGTAAACAACCAACAATGTAGTAATTGTATAAGCTCACCTTCCGGAATGGCTGCAGTCCCAGCTCAGCATCCACACCTATAATCATTTTGTACTGTAGGATGTGATTATCTGCTGTCAATAGAAACCCAGCATTGACTGAGTCAAAATGCATTTAACTCAACCGGGGAAGTTATTGTTCTGGGGCCAAAATGTCTCCAGTTCATATCTGAGCTCCTGTTTCTTTTCTTATATGTGTGGGTTATTAATTTCTGTCTTGAAGTAGCAAAATCCTTCTAGCGCTCTTGGAAGTGAGAATAGTACATCTGCGGAGGGTTCCCTTGACGTACCTTTTCATTCCAGCAATGGCAAAACAAAATATTACAGCCTCAGCTTTAATTCCCTGACTAATCCAATAAAGAATGTGAAGTTTCTCACCCACCACAATTTTTGTTCGGGGTGAACTGATGTTTGCATATTGTCTACCATACAGCTGATATCCATCATCTTCTTCTTGGTGGTCACTCAATAGCTCAAGGTGATATCATCAAGTGGGAATTGGGTCCTCTGACCTGCTGCCCAATTCTAACAAGAGCTGAATGGCCATTTTAGCACCTGCCGGATGATAGCTTCGGAATTGGGATGTGCAGCCATCTCATCATCCACATTTGGAGACACATTTGATTCTACATCCAGTTTATGCCTGCAGTTCCTAGAGCCAAAGATATCCAAGTCAAAGAGCTAGAAAACTCTGCAAAAACAGACATAAAGATTTCATCCATCCATTTCACAATTATGTTAGATCGGGCAGTTCCTTGAAGTTGGAAGCACTCTCCACGAGTGGCAACTCCAGACGTCGCTGCAGAATTGTCTGTTTATTGGGTGGCGGGAGGTTGCTTGTTGCTGCAAGAGTAACAAAATTGCAGCAATAAAACAGCTGAGCCAAACAACAGAAACAAGTGCCGTGATTTATGTTAACTTTGTTCACACTTCAAAACTTGGAGAAATGCATTATCTTCATCATTGCCTTTTATGTCAGCCTTCGTGGGGGAAATTACCTTCTGCTGTCACCCTTATAAAAGACTCGCTAGATCTTTATCACCCACAGATGATCATCGTAACTGGATAGGAGAGATGGTTCCTCCGAACAGCTGCCTGTTTCCCTTGGGGATTCTTACATTGGAGACAAAGCTGAGGACACCCAAGAAGGAGAGGAGAAAAGAGATGTTCACTAATGCTGAACTGAATTTTACAACTTGTTTTGCTTCTGTAAAAAATAAGAAATGCCTTGTAGATTTGGTGGGGGGAGTCTGTACCCATGTTTAAAATATGGCAGCCTCATGACTTTTTTTTTAATAGTGGCTGCCATTTTTTTTTACTCATGTTGGCTATGAAATGATACTGCATCCTCATGAGGTATGATCACTGATGCATTGGAGGCTGATTCAGAGCTCTATTGCCACCAGTGGTGGCAGACCGATTTGTTACATACTCCAGCTGTTCTGCAACTTGTTAAGGCAACAATTACTAATCAAGTTGATGGCAAATGCGAAAACTAAGAAGCACTAGTTTAGGAGTGACTGCTAATGCTAGTAGGAAGCAGCCAGTTGTACAGATGAATGGATTGCCAAGAACAGCTCTCAGTTGGTGCCTGAAGGACAAGGTTATGATTAACCTTGGCATTAGCAACCTAGCCATGTACAAGGTTATGGCACTATCATATAAAGCTCTAAACAAGTTGAGACCAGGATACCTAGCAGAACACTTTCGCTTATTTATACCCAGGTGACGTTTGCGAGCTTCATAGGAGGTCGTTCCAAAATGAACGGGATGTCAACATGAAGAACCTTGATGGTGGGCCTCCTCGGTAGTGTCCTTCACCCTCTGGAAAGCTGACCCTCATGCAGTTTGGACATCTTTTAAGTGTCACCTGAAAACACAGCTTTACCCAGGCTTCCCCTGAGCTGTAACTCCTGCTGGGTTCTACTTTGGTCTGACTTGGTATTTTTCACCCTTGAAAGTTGTGTTTTATTGTGTTGTCCCGCATGGTTTTAATGGTTGTAAACTGCCCAGAGAACCCTGGCTACTGGGCAACATAGAAATGTAATAAATAAGGCATTCAGTTTGACAAGACAGGCCAGAATCTCAAAACCGTATAGGTAGAGATGTCGCTCTGTTGGCCCCCTGGGTTAGCTGAGATGGTAGCTACAGTGCTGCCCTCTGGGCATCTTCAATGGTGGTGTGGTAGTACAGTAGAGGGCAAGCCAGAGACAATTGCCTGATATGGTCAGATGGAACTCTGTTCTCACCTTGGCTCACCTGATCCTTTCTAACTTGGCATTTGCAATGCCCCCATCTGCAGAGAGCAATCTAGAAGTGTCCTCTTCAAACGGGTAAGGAGCCTGGATCCTGCTCCCAACGTCTCATTTTTCCAAACATGAGTTCAGTTTGTCCCAGCCATTCACAACATTTTGGGGGAAGTGGAGTAGGGGAAAGTTGCATGAAAATTCATGCACATTTGTGTGAGTGGGTATATTTCTCCCAATACCCTATTTTTTTCCTAATATAATGCATTTTTTAACATTAGTCACCCTAACATATATGCATTTTTGTTTACCTTTTCTCCTAATATATGCCTTTTGGTAGGCATTTCTGGATCTGAGAACCCCACTGCTACATTTGGAGAAATGCAGATTTTGATAGATAACTAAATTCCAATTCCTGCGTTGGCTCAAAAGTGTGAAATTAGATCCGTTGGCATTAAAATGTGAACCAAACACTTTTTTTTTTCTCCCGCCCTGATGGCATAGTTGGAGATTTCATGGCACAAAGAAGCATCCTCCCAAATCTTCTGATTTAGAAGCTGGGGCAGAACATTCTTCCCCGCCCCTTTTCTACCATTCCCCCTCTCTTTCCGCCATTCAATGGATTTTTTTTTTCAGAGCAAAGGCTTTGCCGCTTTTGGCCATGAAGGCCGTTCTGCTCTGCAGTGCAAAGCGTAACCCTTTGGCAGTTCTCATTATATACAGAGCCATCCTCCTAGCTGTGTTTTTGTGTAGCTGTCAGACAGCTGGAGACTCTCTGCAGAGGCCCCTAGAACAATGTTCTCTAACCAAAAGCAAAGAAAAGGATTAAGTGCAGAGAGCACTCAAATTGCTGTTCTGTTCCATTTGCTCCCCCTCCCTCGGCTTCCGTGGGAGAGCGCCAGCTAATTTATTTTTTAAAAAAAATCTCAAGAAGGTTTTGAGCCAGACAAAAAAGGTGGGCCTGGTATTTACCACCTCTACATACAGAGCAAGACTTCAAACAAAGGGACTGTTATGTCCAAACGGTGTTGGGCTGGGCGTCATTTTGTACAACACTGCTTCATGGGAAGATACAGGCAACCAGCTAAGTGCATTGAATCACAAATCCTTGCTTGCATTCACCTTAGATAGATATACAAAATGAGGGAATGACCTGCCAACGCTTTGAGAGCCAGTGTGGTGAAGTGGCTAGAGTGTTGGACTGGGAGTGGGGAGATCCGGGTTCTAGTCCCCACTCGACCATGACAGCTCACTGGGTAACTTTCAGCCCAACCTTCCTCATAGGGATATCGTTGTGAGGATTAAAATGGAGCAGAGGGGGGGGGGGAAGGGGGGGTATAAATGTCATACATCCATAAAGTTCTTTCCAATGATGGCAACCTGCTGTAGGATTGGTCCTCCAAATGATTGCCCCAAGACTTCCAAATTGGTACGTTTACTTTTTATTTGAACAGCTGGCATAAGGGTCTGATTCCTAAAGACCTTGTCAGATTATCAGATGCAGCTCATCTGAAAATAGCCCAAAAGCAGAGAAACTCTCACCCTAAAGATAAATTTGATTTGGGGGTTCTTCATCAGGGGAAATATTTGAGGAACCTCAAGGTAAGCCCAAAGAGGTTTAAGAAGACTAGACCTATTTCTTTGGAATGGGGCGGAGGAATTCATACATCCCAGGGTTTTCAACACAGATTTTGACTAAAAGGATGGACTTCATCAATCAATCAATCAATCAATCAAAGGATTTATTGAATAAGTCTTCAGACCATTTCACACACAATAAACACGTGTTAAAAACAAACAATAAATACATGAATCTTAAAACATTACTTTTAAAAAGTCTAAAATTGAGGTAATACAATATTTAATTAGATAAAAGTACAAAGCTTCTATCGAGGCCCTACAAGATTTAAAAACTGTTACATGGCTCATTTATAACACATTTTTTCCTTTTCCATTTTCCTTAAACTAGCCACCTTAACCATAAAAAGGGCAATCCTCTGAGTCACAAACTGGTTAGATCCTCATAAGAGGAAATTCAGCTTGTCCTCAACCCTCCAGTTTTTCATACGCCCAAGAAATGGAGACAAATAATGTTCCCTACAACTGGAATATAATTGGCATTCCAGCCAATAATGGGCCAGATCTTCCACTTCAGATGTACCACATTCTACTGAAATGCCCCAGAATCTTCCTTGTTCCATCATTGTGGGGATGGGGAGAAATTCATTCAGTTTATATTTTAATGGGAATTTTCCAAGTTTTGCACTGTTGAAACACTATGCAAACTCAATCTCGGTTATCCTTCAAAACCTTCACTTCTCTGAATTCGGCAATGGAGTTCTCTCATGTGTACAAAATGTGTATATTAGGTGAAAGAACATTCAAAAATGCAATATATTACGAAAATTGCTTTCAAAACTGTGCGTCGTTGGTAAAATGTGCATATAAAATGCATGCATAGGGGAAACTGCATAAAACTGCCTATGGGTTTTCATGCAAAAAGTTAAAGGGAAAAAAAACTCAACATTCAGAGGAAAATAACAAATATATGACTGGAGAAATTCTCAAAGGTTAACTAACCAACATATGACTGGAAGCTGCAAAAAACCAAAATTGACTGATTTGCGCAACCTATGTCCATGTCAGTTTCACACCCATTCAGTCATAAGTCTGTTCTGTCTCATTTCTGCATCCGTCTGTGATTTTTTTAAAAAAAATGCATGAAAATACACATTTATTTTGTATACACCACCACCCGTAATATACTTGTTTTGACACTCACTTTTCCCTAGTGGGCACATATTTACATGCAATGTCCCCCAATGTGGGCATTGCTTTGAGCCGAAAACTGCATTGCAAAATTCAGTGCCCAGTCCAAAGCATGTGTTCTGATCCACATATTAGCCCAGTAAGTGTGGAAGAGATCAGTTTGCTAAATATGCAGAAGGACGGGTAAACAAGGGATTCTTGTTAGCATCCATATTCTCCAAACACCAGCTTGAAACTCAGCTTTGCCTCATTTCCCATGTTCCTATGTGCTCTTGTTTCACTGAGTTTTAATGCAAAAGTGTCCATCACACATGGGGAAAAGGCACATTTTTACAAAAATAAAAGTGCGCTAATAGTGTTCACCTTTCCGCCATAGAGTAAATGCACTTTTTAATGCACACTTTTAACGGGGCACTTTAAAAAAAAAACAAGTTTTTTTTATAAACACAAGTTCCATAATTTGTGAACATTTTCAGAGAATTTGCTCTCCTCCTGTTCTTCCCATTTGGGGCTGTGGATGGGGCATGTTTGCATGAGTTGGGAACATAAATGAAATTCTCGCCCCTCCAGAACGGAAGACCAAAGCAAACCTTCTCCTATTCCCCTAATCTAAATGGCTTCTGAACATAACATGTGCTTTGTGTTACTTTCGTCACATTTCCATCAGTCCTTGTTTGCACAAATGCTCTTTAAAAAAAAAAATAGGAAAAGGCACTGATTTCATTACACAATGACTGTGTGTCAGGTGGATAAGGTATAATTTTGTGAGATTACCAGAGCTGGATTTGCGATGCTTATCGTATTTAAAACAATGAGCAATGTCAAAATATATGAGACATGATGGGCTGGCAAAGTGACGCCATCTCTCCGTCGCGAGCGAGTGAACGACTCCCACACAATGATCCTGATGTATATATTTCTTTTAACGATGGGTGGGTGTGGATAATGCTGTTAATTTTTCACCATAAATGCTTGACAGGCCTGAATAGGCCTGCCAGAATCTTCAACACAAAAAGGGTTGTTCTGTTTGATGTGCAAGCTTAGAAATACACACACGCACACAAATCTCAGTTATTGTTTATGATTCATTAATAGTTGTTAATCATTGTGAAGGCTGAACCCTGTCAATCGGCAGATCATCAAGGCTAGACAAACATATTATCATAATAACAAAGCTTTTAAAAATCTTTTGGCTCTTGTTTCGCATTAAAATTATGCCAATGATTTCTGTTTTTCCCAATCAACCATCGTAGGGAAAGGCCGTAGCTAGAACGGTGTGCAAATGGGCTCTTGAAACTCTCCACCCTGTTGGTGGACAGAGAAATTGTGGGGGGGGGGGAGGCAAGGAACACGGATCAGAAGCTTTGGCTCTGCCCCCACTGGAGAAATCCTCATCAGAGGAATTGCTAGAGCTCCTACAAACGGAGGGCTCCCCAGATCAGCCAGTGGCCCTTTCCGCACCATAGGGGGGTGGAGGGATGGGAGCGGGTGAACTCGGAAGTAGCCACTTCCGGGTTTGGCATGCTGAAGCCGCATGTAGAATGTGATGGCCTGGGCTTCTCCCGGGCCGGTGCCCATCGCGCCGGACATTTCTTTTCCAAGGAGCCACGGAGGAACACACAAGCGCTGCTCCACAAAAGTGAGTATTTTTAAAAAAAAGCCATGCGTGATCCAGCCCCCCTCCATCCTGGGGATGGCGATTCCACTTCCCCCATCTCCTGATGGCCTCGGAGCTGCGCAGTGTGGCTCCGTGGCCGTCGGTGCAGCCGCGCTTACCCGCGGGTAAGCGTGGCTGCACCGAGGCGGCCGGCCACATTCTTCCACGGTCCCGGGAACTTCCCAGGAACATGGAAGAATTGGTATTTCTCTGGTTCCAGGGAACCAGGAAAAAATCCCGTGCCCCCCACCCCCCCACTGCCCTGAGACTCCCTGTGCATCATGTAGCCACACAGGGAGCTGCCAGGGTCTATCCTAGGCAAACTACCTGGTGCGGAAAGGGCCAGTGTCACCTGACCAGGAATAGCCTGGCCCTCAATGGAGATGGCTACAGGTCCGTCCCTGTCAGTGGGAGGGGATTCTGCCTCTGAGGCAGATGCTGAGCAACCCCCTGGCGCCTGAAGTGACAGGCCAATAGGGCTTCCATGAGAAGGAATGCTTGCTTGCAAAAACATGAATCCTCAGGAGAAAGTGCCTCTTCATGAGTAGGGCTCTGACCAGGGAGCTGAAATTACTGCAGCTGAGCTCTGGGTGGGGCTCAGAAGGCGCTGGTGTGAAAAGGCTTCAGTTTCTGCCTAGCCATGTTAGAAAGAACACCCTTCTTCCAACTCGTGTGCCTTCTACGCTGCCACCTGTGCCTTGCCTTGTGACTGATGCTCTGTGCTACTCATGTCTTCTTGACTCTGCTTCTGGACTGCATAAAGTATCTGACTGCCTAACTCTGATTTGACCTCTGCCTGCTATCTCAACCACTGTTGTCATAGCCTGACCCCACTTACCTGACCGCTTGCCTATGGTTTGACCTTTGCTTGCTATCTTGACCACTTCTTCCAAGCCCACAAACCACACTGGACTGAAACCTGTGAGCTTGAACACTTTCTGGCTTCATTGCCTTGCTTCTCGGTTCCTGCACTCAGCCTCGGTTGCAGGCAACACAGGACACTTTGCCTCCATCTCCCCCACCTCAGCTCTGCTCCACCTCCTTATTCAGAATGACATTAGCCCTATTCTGATGTTCTGAACCTGAATAGGGTAAACACGTGAGGGGAGGGAGTGCTCCAGCTCTCTCCCACATCTTGTTTTGTCATCTTCGACTGGAAAATCAGGGTTCTGGATCAGATGGAGAGCTTCCATGGATTCAGGAGGCTCTCCTCTTCACAAAGTCACTCTCCATGGGTAGAGAGTGACCAACACAGCGACAAAGGCATGTAGGCCCTAGCACAACTCCCCTGCCTTGCATGTTGGTTATACCCGGTATCTAAACTCCTGAATAGGGCTAGTGAAGTTTCCAAGAGCATCATCAGCAAACTTTCTGTGTTGGTGCCGAATGGAAGGGGGAAGCAAACAAACAAAAATTACATGCTTGACATTTCTCTAAAGCCAGATTACTGGTTTTGAGAGCAGCCAAAACATGTTGTCTCTGCTGCTATTTGAAGATCCACTTCAGTTCCCCAGATGGAAGAAAAAATACAATGAATAGAGAGCTGTAAACAGTGAGCTGGGCAGGGTTAGATTGCAAGCGTGGAAATGGTTTCTGCTTTCATTGTTTCGCCTTGGATGTCATTTGGTCTGGCCATGAGGATCATGCTTAGAATTGGGGGGGGGGGATAGAAGCAAGTTCTGTCAATGGAGGCTAGTGGCATCGACATCAGTGGAGCAGGGAATCCATTCTGGGTCTCAGTCAGAACCAGTCGGAACACTAAATATTAAGATGTAGAGTTCTGACAGGTTGTGACTGAAACCTGCCCTGCTGGCATTGGGACCACCAGCCTCCACTGAGTCACATGATGGCTTCCTTCACTGGGATTGGCTCTGCTGGGCCAAGCAGGAGATTCTTCTCACATGCTGTGAAGATTAAATAGTGTCTTGCTTACAGTCGCACGGGGACAGAGCTCCAGGAATTTAGCCAAGGTCAGTTCCAAAAGCAAGGTCATAGGTAGTCCAAGTTCCAGGCCCAGGGAGCTCCCAAGAAGAGCAAAGGCATGGTCAGTAGGTACTCCATGCTTCAAGCCCAGGGAGGTCTAGAGAAGCTCAACAGGAGAGCAACTCGACAAGCTCTTAGGCAGGTAGTCTTCCTTGTCACCTGCTACCTGTTTCTGCGCAGAGGCCTATCTGATCCTTCAAGTTGAGATGCCAGGGATTGAACCTGAGAGATCCCATATGCAAAGCCTATTCTCTTATCCACTGAGCCTTCCTTGTACTCTATCAGTTCAGATTGCAGGTGGTGCTGGGTTTCATCACATTGGTTCTCCACTGCTGTGCACAAAGGAAGCTCACAAGACAGACGGAAGACATGGGAACCTTCTCTCCTTGGTGCTAGTTTTCCATGGACATGCTGTTTTCAATCAGAGCAAAGTATTCAAACATGTAATCTTCCACTTGCTTTCTCAAGTGGCAAAGAGCTACAGTCTTTCATGACATGGTTCACATACTCTCTCTTCTTCCCAACTCTGGGGTCCGCATCTTCTGGAAGGAATCGAGGGTGATTACAGATGGGCAGATCTCAGTCTATTTCTGGTCTGACTCAGTTTTGTTTAGTCTATTTTAAGTTTCCCAATCAATCAAACATCAATTTCTTCCAATCCATTTCCAATCAAAAGCCCATTCCATCGAGTCTGTGATTTAAAAACAACAGCACACAATCATTTTCACATGCAATTTCCCCAATATATATTTTTCTTGGTAAAGCAACATTCCCTATTGTACATATGTTTGTACACAACTAACATACCCATTTCTGTACCCAACTTTTGAACCGAAAGCTGCATCGCAAAATTTATACAAGTGCCCACTTCAAAGGATAATTGTGTTCCGATCCACACATTAGTCCACCTAACTTAAGTTGGTTCACTTAACACTGGGGACCAAAACAAAAATATTCCCCCATCCCAAGTGGTGATGGAGTGTCTATTTCCCTTTCAGATTAGCAAAGATTTAGTATCCTTTTTTTTAATGGAATAATGGTTAAATTTACCCCCCTCCCCTTATTTTTGAGAGTCAAGGCAGATCGAGATGCCAAGTAAATCAAAACCTTTTAGTCTTGCCCTAATGGCTTTTGAAAGAGCCGAAGGGAAATTGGAAAAGCGCATTGATTGAACAGCTCGTAAACTTTATCTCCCTCTTTTTTGCTCCCTCCCTCTCTTCCCCCCCCTCTCTCTTTTGGTTTGAATGAATTGCAAGGGGAACTGCGATTAATCACAGACAAATCATCAAGGCCCTCTCATCGCATGAGACCTTGTCCGTCGTTACTCATCCTCTCCCTATTCTCCAGTCTTTGCCCTGCTTGAAGTCATAGCTCAGTGGGATAGAGCACATGTTTGGCATGAGGAAGGTCCCTGGTTCAATCCCCGGCTTCTCCAGGTAGGCCAAGGAAAGAATCCTACCTGAAACCCTGGAGAGCTGCTGCCAGTCAGGGTCAACAATACTGGGTTAGATGGAACAATGGTCCTAAGTTCCAACATCTGGCAGTCTTGCTTTCCCACAACTTTTGCCCAGGGCAGTAATGGCCAACTTCTCTATTCTCAGGAGCCACTCTGGCCAGATCTACACCAAGCAAGATATAGCAGTACGAAAGTGGTATGAAAGCAGTATATAAAAAGCAGGAGCCACGCTACTGGTTTATAGCGGTATTGAAGTGCACTGACAACTGTTGGGGCCCATTGACACATGCCATATACCACTCTATCCTGCTTGGTGTAGATCTGGCCTCTGGCCTCCAGACAGGTCATAACATTCTTATGAGTAGACATGTATAGGATCGCACTACCAACCTGTTAGTCTGCAAGCGTATCTGAATTTACCTGGGAATAAGTTGCAATGGACGTAATGAAGATTACTTCTGAGTAGACATGCATTGGATTGCACTGTTGGTCTTTAATAATATGTGTCATGTTTTAATCAGTTTTATGTATTTTATCATGTTGTTGTTCCCCGCCTCGATCCAGACAGAGAGGCTGGTAAGAAATAAATTATTGTTGTTGTTATTATTATTATTATTATTATTATTATTATTATTTAAGATGCCGCAAGACTCTTTCTATGGCTGGCTCTACACTGCTGCTTTATAGTGATATTGAAGCACATTGACAATGTTGGGGCCCATGATACATCTACACCAAGCAGGATATAACACAATAAAAGTGGTATGAAAGTGGTGTATGGTATGTGTCAATGGGCCCCAACAGTTGTCAGTGCACTTCAATACCACAATTAAGCAGTAGTGTAGATCCTGCCTTTATATGCCCACTAAAGCAATACTGAATGGAAAGTATTTACAAGTGTTGTTTGTATGTGGACTTGTATTCTTGGAAAAGAAATGGATGTATTCATATTCAATAAGGACCCAATAGTATGTATGCAAGAATATTAACATTGGGAATATATGAATTTCTGTATGTAATTAATGCTAAGTTTATATATTGTGTTATAGAATGTTTTGAACTCCTGTAAATAGATTAGAAACACGTATGTGAATGATATTATATGATTACAGTTGCTACTGAGAAATATATACATAATATAGTGGTTTAAACATTTGTTTGAGTCCTTGATAAATTTAGGTGGTTGGGTGCCAGGCACCTTGATTTGATTTTGACAATACTAACTACTGTCAGACACAACCCATAACATTTTACGGCAAATCCTAGCCGTTAATTCGTCATCGAGAAAATGGGCAAACGTTAGCAATTTCAACTTAGGTCAGCAACTTTTCTCTGTTCTGCTTTTATCCACCCAAAGGTTTTCAATGGCAGGGATGCAATCGAACGGTTCCCTCAATCGACCTTACGGAGGAAACTGCTGGCCTGATGACGGCGGGAGGAAACCAATTAGCAAAAAATAAATAAATACTTTTTTTCCCCTGAAAAAATTGCAAAACTAGCAAGCTAAAGAGCAAAAGGGGGGGAAGAACTGTACTAATTAAGGCAATAAGTGCAAAAAAATAAGAAGAAGAAGAACGCGGATACATGGAAAAAAATGGACGCAATAATGTTAAGCCTATTAAACTTCTTGAAGTGGTGGAAAGCAGTGTAGATTCCCGGAAGCGTTGCTTCTAAAGCAAGATGGACCAGTACTAATTGCTGTTTAATCACTATGTTATAGTAATTATAACGTGCGCTTCATACTCTACAGTTTATTACCCTGGCTGGCTGGGGGGGGAGGGGGGGAGAAGAAAAAAACTTAACGCAAGCATATAATTTCCTGCAGCAAAGTTAATTTGTGTCACTCTTCTTGGAGGGGACTTTTGTCTTCTGATGCAAACATTTCTTTTCTATCCCACCCCCATTTCCCATCAGGGTTCCCCCACCCACTTAAAGAAAAAAAAGGGCTTACTCGTTTAGTGAAGATGAACTGTTTTGCAAGGCATTTGTACTAGGAAAAAGAAAGAAAGAAAGCCAAAACAGAGAGCCAGATGTGAATGCATCGATAGGGATGAGTCGATGACTTTGCTCTTCCAAATGTCTCCCAAGACATTGAAGTTATTTAGAACATAAGAACATAAAGATGAGCCCTGATGGATCAGACCAAGGCTCCATGAAGTCCAGCACTCTGTTCACAGAGTGGCCACTCAGCTGTCGACCAGGGACCAGCAAAGCAAGACATGGTGCAACAGCCCCCTCCCACCCATGTTCCCCAACAACTGGTGTATCTAGGCTTATTGCCGCTGATACTGGAGGTAGCACATAGCCATCAGGACTAGTAGCCATTGATTGCCTTCCCCATGAGGAATTTATCCAACCCCCTTTTAAAGCCATCCAAATTGGTGGCCATCCCGACATCTTGTGGTGGCGAATTCCTTTGCGAGGGGACCACCTCCCCACCCCTGGACAGATTCCTCCAACATCGCTCAATGCCCTAGACACAAATGCATCCAATGGAAAATAGAATGTATCTCTTTTCGGGAAGATTGGTCCTTTGTGAGGGGTGCCCCTATCTCCGCCACTATTGTATGGAGAGCCCATGCGCTTGCATTCTTGAACTGATGGATTGTGAGCATTTAAATGATAGTCTTCGGAGACTCGTTCACCGAGCAGGCTGTGACGGCCCTGCCACTTCTATTCACCTCCACCCGAACTGTGCACCGACGTTGGTCTTTCGCTCTTTTTTTTTTTCTCAGATGATACAACAGAGAGAGGAAACAGCCCTGGGTTGTAATGGGCCTCCTAAAGATGTCACCGGAGCCTGCTCCCGTGACAAGTGGTGTGTTAGAGCTATCTATTTATATCTAATATTAATGCCTTGGTGTTTTGAAGAGATGGGTAGAATTTAGGCTGTCAGCAAAAGCTTCACCGCCCCTCTTGTGATGTGATGAATCAAAAGGAACTCTGTCTCGACTTGACAGAAGAATCTCATTAATGGAGGCAGAAGAAGGAGGAGAAGGGAGAGAGAGGCGGAGGGAGAGGGAGAGGGAGGGAGGAATGAGAAAGGCAAGGAACCCATATATGAAACTTTGCAATCAAATGTACTCAATGCTGCTCTTTGATGTTTGTCTTCTTTAAGCACAAAAGGAAGCTCCTCGCTCTCAATACCAGCTATGGGTTTTTGAGGGTCTTTGGGAAAGATGCCCCCAATGGGACCCCACCCTCAGGCTCCTTCTCATGGCACCATCATTGCCATCAGTTGAAATTGCATCTTCTCCTTCACACGGCGCATAGCTACACTATGGAATTCACTTCCACAAGACGTGGTGATGGCCACCAATTTGGATGGCTTTGAAAGGGGGCTGGATCAATTCCTGGAAGAGAAGGCAAACAATGCCGGCTTGTTCTGACGGCTGTGTGGTACCTCCAGGATCAGCGGCAGTAAGTCTATGTGCACCAGTGCCTGGGGAACATGGGTGGGAGGGTGCTGTCACACTGTGTTCTGCTGGTGGGTCCCTGGTTGATAGCTGGTTGGCCATTGTTTGAACAGTGCTGGACTTGATAGAGCCTTGGTCTGATCGAGCAGGGCTCTTCTGATGTTCTTATCCTCTTTCTCATCATTGCTATCATGTCTGTTCTCAATAGGCAGAGAGCCAGTGAGCAAGTAGGCAGAGGCATCAGCTGCTCCTCCGCCTCACTACCACTGCTGCCTGGGCCAGAGTCAGAAGCAGGTGAACATGCAGGTTGCGGTGGTGAAGAGGAAGAGCAACTGCAGAGGCTTCTTGTCAGTGGCCCCTTACTAGGATGTTGGCCTGACGTACATGCCTGACCATGCTTACCTTTGATGCCAGCCCTGTCTACTCTGGACTGAAGCTCATTTGTTTTCAAATGACATGCAAAGATGGGGATCGGATGTAGGATCAGAGGACCTTATTCCTGATGCTACTTCTTCATATCAGTTCACGGTACGGTTTATTTATTTATTTAATTAAATTTAAAACATTTCAGGATGGAAGTCCTTGCAAGGCAGTTTACAACAATAAAATACATTTTTTAAAATAACAGGTGTTGGTCCTGATTACACACAGATCATATTTATTGTTGTTCCCCGCCTCGATCTGGATGGAGAGGTGGGTTAGAAATAAAATAAAAAATAAATTAAAATATTCTGTTTTTACTGCTGCATCCTTCATAGTTGATTTATGTCCCCGAAACTTACAGGAGACAAGTGGAACATGCAACAAACATGTTGTAGGGTGAATGGTGCGTGCTCAGGGATAAGGTAAGGATGAAGAGCCTGTAACTCTCAGTTGGATTGTGCTCAATGGGCTTAAGAACCCATAACCCTCAATTAGATGGCACTGAATGGGATTGAGAATCCATAACTTTCTGTTGGATTGTCCCCATAAACACACACACACACACACACACAAGATCACCGGATTGTGATGATTCCATCTCTCTGTCCTCATCTGACTTCAACAGGTCGAGATGGAGCTGAGCAAAGTTTGCTTTCAACCACTCTGTTCCCAATAAAGTCTGACTTTGATGGGGAATTGCCCTCCTTTGGCCTGCATAGTTTATTAAAGAAAGGTCTGACCTCCCTGATAGACATTAATCCAATACATCAGGTGTCAGAGACAAGTAATGTCCGTTCACAGGTGCCCAGAGGGCCACTTTGTTTGCAAGAAGATTGTCAGAACCTGCTGACAAATAACCTCACTGGTCCAGGACTGAGAGGAAAGAATTCCTTTTAATGGCTTGCAATAGCTTGTAGATGTGACATGCTGAGTTCAAGCCATGATGGGGGAGAATTCAGACATTATTGGTTTGACGGCATGGTGGCCAACATACAGCAGAGGGTATCCAATTATAGGCTCAAGAAGGGACAATACTCTAATGAGCTTACACTTGACATGTCATCTGGAGAGGGGGTGGGATAAGAGCTTGATATGTTTGCCCAAACCTGCCATCTCTCAGCCTTTGGGAAGAAAGCTACAAGTCCTGATGGCTATATGCTATATGCTACCTCCAATATCAGAGGCAGTATGTCTATGTACACCAGTTGCTGGGGAACATGGGTGGGAGGGTGATGTTGCATTCATATCCTGCTTATGGGCTTCCCATAGTGTGATGTGGCTGCAAAAAGAGCAAATGCTATTTTGGGCTGCAGTAATCGCATGAGGTACTGGCTCCCCTCTATTTGGCACTGGTTAGGCCCCATCTTGAGTATTGCGTCCAGTCCTGGGCACCACACTTCAAGAAGGATGCAGACAAGCTGGAACATGTTCAGAGGAGGGCAATGAGGATGATCAGGGGTCTGGAAACAAAGCCCTATGAGGAGAAACTGAAAGAACTGGGCATGTTTAGCCTGGAGAAGCGAAGATTGAGGGCACTCTTCAAATACTTGAAAGGTTGTCACACAGAGGAGGGCCAGGATCTCTTCTCGATCAACCCAGAGTGCAGGACATGGAATAATGGGCTCAAGTTACAGGAAGCCATATTGTGCTGGACATCAGGAAAAACATTCTGACTGTTAGAGCAATATGACAATGGAACCAATGACTTAGGGAGGTCATGGGCTCCCCCACACTAGAGGCCTTCAAGAGGCAGCTCGACAGCCATCTGTCAGGGATGCTTTAAGGTGGATTCCTGCATTGAGCAGGGGATTGGACTCGATGGCCTTATAGGCCCCTTCCAACTCTACTATTATATGATTCTATGAACTGGTTGTCCATTGTGTGAACAAAATGATGGATTGGTATGATTCAGCATGGCTCTTCTTATATCATCATCATCATTTCTATTTTTGAAATCTCTTGATTTCCTCTGGATTTGTATTCATCTGGGCCACAATGCGTCGTGGTTTTGAGTGGTGCTACCTAGTGAAACTGCTCACATTGGTTCAGTGACCAGTAGAGATGGCCAAGAAATTCATTTGGTTTTCATTTTAATGTGAACTTACTTTATTTTGTATTTTCAAACCAAACATGAACCAAAACTCAGTTGCTCTTTGAAATTCGCATGTCTCAACATTTTGCAATAGAGTTCTCGAATCCAGAAACACATGCAAAGTGTGTATATTAGGGGAGAGTGCTACAAAGCTGTTTATCTTTACCGAAAATAATATTAAAAAAGCATTGTATTAGAAAATTGCTTACAAGAAGGTGAGGTTGCAGACAAAAAGGTATGTAATTGGCAGAAATGCGCACAAAAATCCATATGGATATTCATGCATACTTTGAAACCAAAAACTCAAAGTTTGGGATCAATGAAATTTATTATTGTGGAGATGAGAAGCTGAGATTTGACCATTTGTAGTGACCACAGCAAGGATCTGGGATGTTCCCAACTCTTCTGTTCTCAATTTGGGAAGTTGTGCTCTATGATTTCTTCTGGGTGCTGTTATGGCATAATCGCTAGTTGAAGTTCATTCCGCTGGCGGAATCTCATGCCTTTTTTTCAGTTCTTCCCCTGAATAAATTGGACCCTGGGGTAACTCAACATCAAGACCTCGCTCCTTGATTGAGTTTCATCAGAAATTGAAGACACTGTTGTTTCGGCAGGCTTTAAACTTGCAACAGCTATCAGGATTATTGCTGCCAGACTTTTGATATGACTGTCTTAGATGTTCGTATCACACTGTTGTTCCTAGTATTCCACTGCAGGGTATGATCATATTGTGCTGTTGTGGTTGGGTTGTGGTTGGTTTAATTCTATGTTATAAGCCACACTGGAGAAGAATGGTGTCTAAATAAATTATAATTATCCATAGTATCTATTGATGGCATTTATACCCCACTCTTCCTCCAGGGAGATAAGGGAAGCTTAGGTTTGTTCTTCTCTCTCCACCCCTTCATTTTATCCTCACAACTGTTGGATAATAGGAAGAACTCCATATGCTTCCAGACAGAAGGGGGCGATAGATAATGTATATCGTTAGCAGCATTCAGAAGGAAACAAGTTCCTGCCTTCCATGATGGGTCTATGGGGCCTTCAAGTCTAGATACAGCTTACCACATGGATATAGGAACATAAGAAGCTGCCTTCTATCAAGCTAGAACCCTTGGTCCACCTAGCCCATTCTGGTCAACACTGACTGGCAGCAGCACTCCAAGGTTTCAAGCAGGATTCTTTCCTAGCCCTCCCTGGAGATGCTGCGAACCTCGGGGCCTTCTGGATTCAAAGGAGGCGCTCTATCACTGAACCATGGGCCCTCCCCTCAAACAAAAGCAAATGAGAACTACTGTGGTCATGCTCTGCTTCTGGGCTGCCCAGAGGCATCTGCTGGCCACAGGGAATAGTAGAACAATGGACTAGATGCACCATTGGCTTGATTAAGCAGAGATCATGTCATACTTTCATGACCATCTTCCAGAGGGGCTCAACCAGTCAACTAAAAACTTGACATGAACGTGTTTTTTTAAAAAAAAAACAGTCTTTCCAACGGCGATGACAACAAAAGGCCATGAAACGAAGAAGGTGACAGAAAGGTAAAGATTTCAATTGGACACTGAACATTCCCTCCACCATCGTGGAGAACTTTGCTCCAGATACATCAATATTTATTTCAAAAAAGAAGGGGGAAATAAGAATGAGAAAGCTTCTGCAGAGAGAGATGCAATTTGCAGAGATTAAAAATTTATCCCGTCGGCTGCTCTGTCTTCAGCCAGGTGGTTGGCCGCGCATCACCATGAGTGGGCGTGGGGCATGCCCTCCCTCCCGTTCCCATGGGGACTGTCAGGAATCTCAACCCTTTAGCAGAACCAGGCCATTCCCAAAATCGTGACGGGGAAAGAGAAGAAAAGAAACCCGAAACTCATCCCCACGGGCTTCTCACTCAACAGAACCAATACTGGGCCAATGCACTGGAACATTTGAACTTGCCCACGAAACTCATTTGGCCCAGTAAGGTTCTGTTTTGTTGCTCTGTATGTCTGTGCGTTTTTAAGCTCAGACTTCATTATGAGAGAACGGCACATCTGCTCACAGTAATTGCGGCAATCAAATCATCAATGCATGCATGATTTTGGTTGTGGGGGGGGGGGAGGCGGGAGGGGCGGGAGTTGATTTTGAGTCGTTGTGGGGCGTTTTTTTATTTTTAAAAAAATGCCAGCTCTGTGTTTCAAATTTGTCTTGCTGCTAGCCATTAAAGGACGTTGGTGGCAGCTGTCAGCTGAATCCTGTCGGATAATGTCTGAAAGAGGACTACGAAATGAGATTGGATCTCTCCGGTGCTATTGCGGTATCTGGGACAGATGCCTGACACAAGAATGGGAAAGGAGTCATGTAACCAAGTGTGATGCTTCTCTTGAAAAACTATGCTGGCTTAGGAGTCCAAAACAATGGAATGGGAGCATTGGGGATGAATCTTTTGGTTTGCTTCAAGGTTTAATCAGGGGAGTCTCCTTGAAAGAAATTGGTGCTTCGTTAACCATGACTTCAACAAGTCTACTCTAAGCATGACTAAGGCCTCACCTACACCTTCAGGCCTTCCAGGATGGGAGGGGAGGATCCCGGGCTTACCTGCTTCCGGAATTATCCCCCTGCATCAAAACAACAGAGTGTTGTCCTGGAAGTCAAGAGGGACGTTCCTGGCATGGCGGGGGTTTTCCTGCACTGTGGGACTGCGATCCAGGGGAAAAGTAAGTTTTTAAAAAACGTTAACACTCAGCACTCCAACATGCCGAAAGCCATCCCGGGGATGGCAAAAATGCTGCTGCCACAATGGGCATGGAGTCCCCACACAAAGATCTGTGCCTGTTTGAAGAGCTCCGCTGCTCGTGGGGAGGAGGGAGGACAAGGGAGAGCTCGCCACACCACCCGTGGTCCCTGGAGTTGTCGTGAAACCACAGGAAAAATCAGGAAAACCATGGTCCCAGTTATCCTGGGACAATTAAGAGGTCATCCCCAGTTGACCCCAGGAGCCCTTGTGTGTTGTTTGGATGCATAGGGACAACCTCAAGCTGACCCCGGATAACAGGCTGGTGTAGACATGTCCTAAGACTGAATTCAACACTGTGTGTTCAAGTGGCCAGGCAAACATAATGTTAGGCTGATGTGCATGGTTACAAATGTACCCACGCTCGCTGCTCTTGGTGTTCATTAGACTCCCTTCCTCTCCGGATTGTAGGATATTTTAAATACATTTTTAAACCGGGGGGGGGGGGGGCCTGGCATGCTGCAAAGCAAAAGGCTGCCCCCCCAGCACCATCTTTATTTGGATTCAAAAGAGTGGTTGAGAGTTTTGAAGCTCAGCCCCCACCTCTGTCTTGTCCTTAGGATCCTGGGCAAATTGGTTTTCTTTCAGTCTCACCAGTTTGCCTTCTGGGAAATGGGTAGTTTTGACACTGGCCGTGTCCACTTTAGCTGCTGTTTTACGAACGGCAAAGCCACGCCCATGGCAGTCATTTTGTGACAGTGCCCACGACACCAGGTTTGTACAACACTGGAAATCAATTTAAGCCCAATTGGATTCTGCAGTATTGCCATTCCCGTAAGTCGAGACAGACTCTAGTGGATTCCCCTCTCCTGATTCCAGAATTATTTTGCACAGTTTCCCCCCTCCCCCCCTTTGGGCTATAAGATTTGCACAGGTGGTAATTTGCACAAATTGGATTGGGCGGGATCTTGAAATTTGCACAAAGGTGTCATTTATTTTTATTTTATTGCTGATCATATGCCAGTGTGCAGGTCTGCTTGTCCCCTGTGTAGTCCTGCAGAGGCATATTCCCTTGTTGCAAATATCCTTGTCAGTTCCATCCTCTCTACACACTACTTGGTTTAGCCCAGAAGAGCCCTACTCTGTACTTGTCAAAATACTTGCCAATTTCATTCCTCCAATTTGGCACTTCCCCAGCAAAGGGGAGCAAGGGGAATTGACAAGTTTGTTGACAAGTCCAGAGTATTGCTCTGCTGAATTAAGCTAAGCAGTGTGTGAAGAGGATAAAACTGACCAGGATATTTACAAAAGGGGTATATGTCTCAGTAGGGCTGCATAACAAACAGATAGACTTGCGATCATGCGCACTTGCGATCATGCACACTTGCACAAGATCCTATATATATATATATATATATATATATAGGGGTGTATATATATACACCCCATTTGAGCAAAATTCATTATCCCCCCCCAAAGGACAAAGTATCTGCACTAGTACAAGGTAACGTTTAACTTTCAAAGGCAATAAGGAAACAGGGAACCACTCATTCAGGACATGGCAAGTCAAGAAGGGCACCCATGAACTAATTTACATATACAATAAGGTGATACAATACAGAAGTAAGTAGAATAGAATGTATCTTTTCAGAATGTAGGTGGGAGATCATATTTCTGAGTGCTCCATTACATTAAAAACCCTGTACAAACACACACACACATTGGGCAGGGAATATATTTTTCACCCTATGGGAGTATAAATAATTTGAATCATGCCATATCCTAACTTTTAAAAACTGCAAGCAAACAAGACACAAACACCTCCATTTGATGCAGGCAGCATCCAACATCACCCAGGATTTCAAGCATGAGACTGGCATAATCCAAGCGAAGGGTATAATTTCATAAATTTCATAATTGCAACTTTCCAAGCACCTGCTGTTTCTGTGGACAATTAAGGGTGCCCAAGTCGCCTGTGACAGCACATGCCAGGCAGGTGCAACATAGATGATTCCTTTTGCTCGCCTTTAAATGAACGAGCCAAAACCAAAACAACCTGATCTATCTTGAGTCACTGAGTGACAATGATGTTATGGTGGAGGCAGATGTACTCACTCTCATCGTCCAGGGTTCCTGACTCGGTTCCGGAAAATAATGACTCGGTTCCGGCAGATCATGAATTTAAATGTTTTGACAGTGTGAATGCCACCGCAGTCTGGCATCATAATCATGCAGAGCTCCTGTATGCCAGCCACCATGCTCCTTTGCAATCAAGATGCCAACATCAAGGCACACAATGCTTTAGGGGTGGGGCTCAAGTTTGGCCCAACTCCTCCTCCAACCTAGTAAGGCCCTTGATGTGTGACTTGGGCTCTATCTACCCTGGCCTTTTTTCTTGGGGTCATCCCTGGCTCATCCCTGTGCATCCAAATGATGCACGGGGACTCCCGGGGGCAGGGAGGATGGACACAGGTTCTCCCAGGGATAAAAAAACCCTGGGAAAACCCGAATCTTCCAGCAGTCCTGGGACTGTCCCAAGACCGCGGGAGGTGTGGGTGGTTGTCCCGCCTGGTGCGGAACCAAAAATAGGCACAGAGTCACGTGGCACTGCTCCATGCCCATCAGGGGAGGGAGTGGCAGCAATTTTGCCACCCCAGGATGGCAAGGAGGGAGTTTGGGGGCTGATTTCATTGGGAAAGGTTTTTTTCCTTATTTTTTTTTTGTTGGATTGGGGCCTCACTCTTGCGCAATGAGCCCCATGGTTTCTAAAATAAATGATGGCTGAAATGTCTCTGCTTCCTCCCTGGGCATCACGTGCCATGTGTATACGCTGGGGGAGGCTCTCGTGAACAGGATATCGCAACAGCCTCCCCCCTCCCTCCTAGACTGCTGGGAGGTATAGAAAGGGCTTTGGACATCTGTGTGTTGAGTATCCTGGTGTGCTACTTCTGCATTCACCACCTCTGATGCTTGGCAGTGAAGAGAGAGGATGTATTTTGTAACGTTTAGCTTAGAAAGGAGGTGAGTAAAGGGAGACGTGATAGTGGTGTATCGATGTTGTGAGATGCTGTGAACTGTCCAGAGAGCTTTGGCTATTGGGTAGTCTAGAAATGAAACCATCGTCATCTTCATCCTCCTCCTCCCCTCTTCTATGTCACCCTATAGCCAAAGCTCTCAGCCAAATAACATAATTATTTCATTTAATCCTAACAACCAGCTTGCATGGTAGGCAAGCATGCTTACTCTCACATGGCACATGGAGAGCCTGTTACAGAACATGGCTTTCCTGAAAGCTGCTTTGGGCACAACGCACGGGATTGCGCCCTGGCTGCTCATAAGCCCTGAACTTGGAGACCTACGAGTATCCAATGCAGGGGACAGATGAGATCTTCTCCTCCATGCTCTGCCCGCCCTGCAGCTATTGCTAGATGCTCGGTTTTGATCATCTACCCAGGAAGCTTCAGAGGGGTAAGGGTAGGATGAGCGTCACATGGGAAGCTGTCCCCTCCAGTCCACACCTCTGGGCATGCCTCCTTTTCCCTTCTCCGCGTTCAGTTTTATGAGCAAGGAGTAGCAGCCAAGGGGACATAGGATCACTTCCCTAGTGATCACTTGCCTAGTGGCAAAGGTGAGATTCCAAAGGGGGGTTTCCTGAATCAGAGCTCAGCTCTTCCACACAAGGCTGCATCATCTCTCTCTCTCAGCTGTGTTATTATTTCCAACCTAGTAATTATATTCCCCCATATTACAAAGGAAGGAAGAAAGAGATGGAGTTGGTTACAAAAAAAAAAAAAACAAATTCTGGGCACCAAACAGGCAGAAGCAGCAGTGGTATCCAGGCAGGGAGGGAGATGGTGGGAGGAGGCTTTGTCCATCTTGTAACTCAGCTAAGATAATGTCTCATGTTCCTCTGGTACATGTTCCTGTTCTGTTTCCCTGACTCACCCTGCATTCCAAGGATGTGTTATTTTCGTGGGCAGAACTTCCTGTTTTCTGGAACAGTTGTGTTTTGATTATTTGTTGCCCTGTTACTAACCGCCTCAAGGGGCCAGAAGCTTCTCTCCTCGCTGCCGATTTATTATATATTTATTAGAAGTATTTTTTTTTCAAGTTCCTCAGCCAGAAAGGCTCCTGATGTGGTTTCTGCGCAGTCAGTAAAACGGGATGGCCCCAGCCTGCAAGCTCAAGATTTGAAAACGACACAGCACACAAGGAACAAGGACGTGGGGCGGGAAGTGGGGGGATTCTGTACTCTTTCAGCGGGTTTAAGATTGTTTAGCTGGAACAACGGTGAGGAAAGGGAGACACGACAGAGGTGTATAAAATCATGCATGGTGAGGAGAATGTGGACCGGGAGACATTTTTTCTCACTCACGCAAAATTCTAGAACCTAGGGCTCATCCCATGAAGCGGATTGGTGGGAGATTCTGGACAGTTAAAAGGAAGGATGTCTTCACACAGTGGAGAGTTAAACTATGGAATTCACTGCCACAAGATTTAGTGCTGGCCACCAATTTGGATGGCTTTGAAAGGGGGGGAGGGTAGACAAACTACTGGAGGAGAGGGCCATCCATGGCTACTGGCTGTGTGCTACCTCCAGGATCAGAGGTGGTATGCCTTTGTATGCCAGTTGCTGGGGAACATGGACAGGAAGGGTGGTATTGCACCCTGCTTGGGGTTTCCCATGTGCAGCTGGGTGAACAGAATGCTGGACTAGATGGACCCTTGGTCTGATCCAGCATGGCGGAGGGAGAGGCGGGTGATAAAAATATTATTATTATTATTATTATTATTATTATTATTATTATTGTTATTATTATTATGAATGCTGGTGGAATGAATGCTTAGCAGTAATTTTGTAACTGGTAACTATTACACTGTTATAGGAACACTCAGCATTAATATTTCTTTCAAACCTTCGAGTCAGTTCTGGTCCATGTGATCCTGTCACAATGTCTACAACCACCCTGTAGGGAGATCATCCTTATTATCATCGTCCCAGTCCTGCAAGTGAGGTGACTTGCCTAAGCATTCTCTATTGGCCAAACAGATTCTTCCAGGGAACCCTCAAACGAGCCCTCACCCATGTTCTACCTGGGGATGGACAGATCAGGATGCCGCTGGTCCTGCAGGTGTTCATTCATAATTTTGTCCCATCCTGTCACTGCTAGCCCAACAAGAATTAGTCCTTCCCAAAGCAACCCTGGTAAGAAGTGTTTCTGC
Organism: Anniella stebbinsi; assembly: GCA_029215795.1. Classification (NCBI taxonomy): domain Eukaryota; kingdom Metazoa; phylum Chordata; class Lepidosauria; order Squamata; family Anniellidae; genus Anniella; species Anniella stebbinsi. The sequence continues at coordinate 18,274,383 of JARDYH010000010.1, forward strand.
TCATTTCCAGAAAGGGGCAGGTCAGCAACCTACCCCATTCCAGAAATGAGAACATCTGCTCATTTCCAGTTGTTTTGGGACCTGCTAGCTTCTGTTGCACTACTAGTGTGTTGGCAGCATCAGATACTGCCTTATTCTTTTTAAAAATGCACATATTTAACTCTCTCTCTCTCTCTCTCTCTCTCTCTCTCTATATATATATATATATATATATATAATTCCTTACATCTGCCAGCTAAATATATTTATCCTAAAATATATACATTTTAAATGTGTTTTGTTACTTACTTATTTATTTATTTATTTATTGAGCCAAGAATTGCATTCTAAATTTAGAGAAGCGTGAAATCCAAAGGATATTTCTTTTGTGATCAAATTCCTTTAACATAATTTCATTGGTTCAATAATGGGACATTGATGCCAACTGCCTGAACATGTCTAATGTTCTATTGAAATTGTCTTGGATTTTTTTTCCTTCTCTTTAAATGTTGCATAGTTTAATTTGTTATGCTGTTTTCTTTTTTTATCTGAGAATTGTTGTGGACCACCCAGAGAGCTTTTGCTATTGGGTGGTATAGAAATGAAATTGAGGATTTTCAAGTGATTGATTGATTGATTGCATTTTTATGCCACTCTTCAGCTAAAAATGGCTTAAGGACCATCACCCCTTGGCACCTTCTCCCTAATATCCACATGAATAGGAGAAATCAAAATTGTCAAGCTCATGACCAGTGAATGAAGAAAGTTTATTTCATTGGTTTATAAGTCAAGCGTGTAGCATTTTATCACTAAGCAGAATTTGTTTTATATCAAGAAAAGCGATAACTCGGCTTCACAGGCTTGAGATTAAATTTGATGGTTTCGGGTCCATGGTTGATTTGGGTCTCTAAATTCCAGAGAACGCTGAGCTTTATGTATTTTGCTTAAGGGGGTTCAAGACACAGGGCCGTGATCTTCTGTGACATCCCCAAATAAATTACTCAAGGTTGTTACTTGTACAGAAAGAGAATCGGAAAAGGAGAATCAGAGGGCATTTGGGAAATGAGGACCACATCAACCTCACAAGGGAAGCTCCATGGAAAACATGTTGTCCTATGTATTCATGAAACCCACCTAAGACTGATGAGACATCTGGCTTCCCTTGAAATTCCTAACTGTTAAATTCAACCTTTGCTTTAGGACAGTGTTCTTCAACTGGTCCAGATCCAAGACCCACCTTGGACTCCCAACCTGCAACATGGGACCCTCTTACACAATTTTCTCCATGCTCAACATGGCGGCAACAGTTTTGCCATGACCCATCAGTTGAAGACCACTGCTTTAGAAGACATTTTGGTGTCAGCTCTATTCAGGTTTCTACTGGGATGCAACTTAGATCACTGGATGGTCACAAACCCTCAGCCTAACCTCCTTCACAGGATTGCTGTGATTAGGGTGACAATATGAAAAGGGGGACAGGGTTCCTGTATCTTTAACAGTTGTGTTAAAGAGGGAATTTCAGCAGGTGTCATTGTTATGCATGCAGCACCCGGTGAAATTCCCCCTTCATCACAACAGTTAAAGCTTCAGGAGCTATGCTAGAGTGACCAGATGCAAAAGAGGGCAGGGCTCCTGCAGTTTTAACTGTTGTGATAAGGAGGGAATTTCACCGGGTGCTGCATGCATAAAAATGACACCTTCTGAAATTCCCTTTTCAATACAACAAGAGTCCTGTCCTCCTTTTCATATGGTCCCCCTAGTTGTGATCAGATGAGAACCCCATATACAGAGGCCCTAGATGGTAAGGGGAGATTACAAACAGAGGAGTCGGTGAAGTTCATAAGTCTCTAGTTTGGACTACAAACCTAAGCAACTCATAATTCAGGTCTCCAATCCAGAGGTGGACAACGTGTCAGCTGTCAGATGTTTTGACCTATAACTCTCATCAGCCCTAAAAGAGTTTTTAAAGAAATAAGTGAAATATTGGCTAATCAAGTGGAATCAAGTCCAACTTTAGCTTTACTTTCGATGTTTGATAAAGAATATGGGAATAAAAATATAAGAGAACTGATAAACAACCTCCTGACACCGGCTAGATTAATGATAGCTAAGAATTGGAAAATACAAGGGAATTATAGTATAGAAGAATGGTATAAAGGGGTGTGGGATATTGTAATTAATGACAGACTAACATGTAAAATGAAAGTTAGGATGAGATTATCCAAAAAGAATGATTTTAATAGTATTTGGGGACCATTTTTAGATTATGTTTTAATAAAGGGGAGAGGTTGTACACCTTCAAAAGAATCCTTGCAATTTTGGAAATATGTATAATATACTAGAGCAATGGGGGGGATGTTAAGGTTTGTTTATGTATTATGTATTATGTATTATGTATTATGTATTATGTTTATTTTATGTTTGTTATATGTTGAAATAATAAATACAATATAAAAAAACTCTCATCAGCCCCAACCAGCATAGGTAATGGTGAGGGATCATGGGAGTTGTAGTCCAATAGTATCTGGACAGGGACACGTTCCTCATCTCTTCTGTAATAGACAGCCTATTTTTTTTTCCTCCATTTCAGATTGGTATCTGGGCAAGAGAAGAATTCTTTACCCACTCTTACCTATGAGACATTCATTTCAGTACATTTTATAATCAGGATTTACCCAGTTCACACCTTCTGAACTGGACTCAGACTCAACCAAGTCTGTACACTTTTAAGCTTGCAATGTGTTTTGCGGACCAAAAGAAGTTCGTTCGACCGCATGCGTACATTTGAAAAATACATGCTTCTGGAAAATATACACAAACACACTTTAATCAAAGGAAGAAGAATGTGTCCCTTCAGAAATGGGCACAATTGATATGTATTTTTGGAAAACTGCACTGAAATCCAGATGGGTTTTTGTGCAAAAAGGGACAAGCAAAGCTTGCAATGTGTTACCGACTCAGGTCAGAACAACCTTCGACACTGAAATTGGTGAATGCGATTTTTGCTGATTCAACATCCCTACTCTCACCTCTTTCATTCATGTTCCCCCATAGTTCTTTCCTGCCCCCCTTCCTTAGTTGTAACGGCTGTGGAAGGTCAGTCCCTCTTCCCTTTCTTGCTTCCTCCTATATATCTCATTGCTCCTCTCTGAGTGATCTTGAGTTCTAGCATACTGTGGTGCAATGGCACCATCTCCCATCCTACCTCACACGGTTGTTGTGAGGATAAAATGGGAGAAGGAAGAAAAGCCGCACTACCCTAAGATCCCTGGGGGAAGGGCTGAGATAAAAATAAAATGAACAGCAAAGGTGAGAAAGGGAAACTTCTCTGTCCCTTTCCTAGGTTTATACATCTCTACGTAGGGTGACCAGATAAAATCCAGGTCAGGGCTCATGTAACTTTAACAGTTGTAGAGAAAAGGGAATTTCAGCCAGGGTCATTTGTATGCAATTAGTTCCTAGTGAAATTCCCTCTTCATCACAACAGTTAAAGTTGCGGGGGGCCTGCCTTCTTTTGTATCTGGTCACTCTAGTATAGTGCATCCACCTTTAACTGTTGTGATGAAGAGGGAATTTCACCAGGAACTAACTGCATACAAATGACACTGACTGAAATTCCCTTTACTCCACGACTGTTAAAGTTACATGAGCCCTGACCTGGATTTTATCTTGTCACCCTTGAGTCTCTATGATGTCTCTTGATCCCCTTTTCATTGTCTTATTTCTTCTCCATTTAAGCTACAAGATCACCCCTGCTGATGAATCCTATTTATTTATTTGTTTGTTTGTTTTTGTTTGTTTTATTCTTTTGGGAAAATAGATATCCCAGTGCAATGCGATTTTTGAAGGATCTTTTGGCAGTGAGGAGGGAGTACAGAGACAGATGCATTGTTTCATAACTAATCAGGAGCATTAGGCAAGCTAAATGTTGAAAAATAAAAATAAAAACTACAGCCTGAGGCATTCTCTTCTTTTCTTCTATTCCCTGCTACCCACTCCCCATTTTGTGCTAATTTGGGGTTTGTTTTTTTTCCGTTTAGCTCTCCTGCTCAGTGAACTGGTTCAGATTTCATGGGTCACTAAACCATGACTGCAGGAGAAACCATGTATTTTCTCATTTAGGCAGCGGGGGAAGGCATCAGAGATACTCAGAGAGCCCTGAGAGCACACAGCGCTTGACGTTTCAAGTGAGGACAGAGAACGTATGGTGTGCAAAGAGCCCAGGGCCGTTCTGTTTCATCTACATTTCCGGGAGCCATGCCATCAACCATCCGTTATCCTTTTCTACTTGCAGTGGTCTGGACGGTGTTACATTTTGAAGTGCAAGGTGCCCATAATGACAGGCTGCATAGCCACACCCCCAAGGAAAGTCCAGAACTTTAGGCAGCTGTGTTGATAGATGTGATGGCCAGGAGTGCCTACTATCAGCTTTGGCTGTTGTGCCAGCTGCGCCCTTTCCTAGAGTTGGAAGACCTAAAGATGGTGGTGCATGCACTGGTTACCCCAAGGCTTGACTTCTGCAAGGCACTGTACATAGGGCAACCATTGTACCTAGTTCGGAAACTTCAATTAGTTCAAAATATGGCAGCCAGATTGGTCACCAGTACATCTAGAGGTGAGCATATTGCACCAACATTAAAATCACTCTACTGGCTGCCAATTAGTTTCTGGGCGAAGTACAAAGTGTTGGTTATTTCCTCAAAAGCCCTACATGGTTTTGGTCCAGGTTACCTGCGGGATTGCCTTCTCCTGTACAATCTGCCCCACAAACTCAGGTCTTCTGGGGAGAACTTACTTCAGTCAGCCAAAACTAAGCTGACAATTGTTAACCAGAGGACCTTTTCTTCTGTTGCCCTGGAATGGCCTGCCAGAGGAGATTCGTCAATTTAACACTCTCTCCAAGTTTAAAACAGCTATAAAGATTAGCCTCTTCCAGCAGGCCTACCCAGATGAATATTAACCCAAGAATTTTCAGATATCTTGATTGTTTTATATGCTCTTTTAATCAACTTTGTGTATTTGATCTATATTGTATTGTACTAATGTTGTTCCCCGCCTCGATCTAAAGGGAGAGGCAGGTAAGAAATAAATATAGCAGTAGTAGTAGTAACAAATTGCAACAGACAAACAAAAACACATACTGTCCATCACAGACAGCAAATATGGACAAGACCAGAGCAATACACATGTGAGATTTTTCATGAAGAGAGAGGCCTGTCCTGTTTTCCGGTCATATACTGATTTGCCTGTAATAACCCAGTGTTGGAAATTAATTCAAACCTGCCTAGATTATTTATTTTTTTGGCGCCTATGTTTCATTTTGTTCCCAAACTGAATTAAATTGTGTTTATAAAACCCGGTGTTAAGCAATATATTGGAGATAAAATAAAGTCTGCCATCAAAATTAATTTTCCATGGAGGGAGGGTTATTTTCACATCCCCAAAGCAGGGTTTGATTTCTGCAATGCGTTCAGTGACATCTGTTCCCAAGATGCTTCCTCTTTGTCAGAAACTTTTGTCGGTATTTTTAATAAGATTGTAATTCCTCAGTGACACAAAGGCTCCAGTAGGGTTATGATAAGAGGAATAGAATTTCTGTTTATAGCTTTGGAATATTCCTTTGTAAAAAGAAAACAAAACCCCAAACCCAGTCATATTAATCCATGATTCTGATTTCCTGCTGTGTTGTTGATAATTGGCAAGATCTTGTCATATTTTGAGGGTTAAGCACGTTCATTCATTGATTGATTCATTCATTCATTCATTCATTCATATATATCTCTATCCAGAAATCATGAGTTCTCCCTTATCACACATTCAACCATTTCATTCATTCCGATGGACTCCCCTGGGCCCACCCTCCCAAACCCTGCTTGCTGAACCATGGGGATGCTCACCAACCCACTCATGAAGCACCCCATGGCTCAGCGAGAGCCCGATGAAGCTAGGCTGACCATCTGAAAAGGAAGACAGGGCTCATGTAACTTTAACAGTTGTAGAGAAGAGGGAATTTCAGCCAGTGTCATTTGGATGCAATTAGTTCCTGGTGAAATTCCCTCTTCATCACAACAGTTAAAGTTGCAGGGGCCCTGCCTTCTTTTGTATATGGTCGCTCTAGTATAGTGCCTGCAACTCTAACTGTTGTGATGAAGAGGGAATTTCACCAGGAACTAATTGCATACAATTGACACTGGCAGAAATTCCCTTTTCTCTACAACTGTTAAAATTACATGAGCCCTGTCCTCCTTTTCATGTGGTCAGCCTAGATGAAGCCCCACTATTACTTAGTGAGCTGCCATTTTGTGAAACAATGGTGGCTCAGGCATTTCCATGACAGGAATGTTGCATGAATAGCAGCCATATTACAGTAGGCAGACCAGATAAAATCCAGGTCAGGGCTCATGTAACGTTAACAGTTGTAGAGAAAAGGGAATTTCAGCCAGGGTCATTTGTATGCAATTAGTTCCTGGCGAAATTCCCTCTTCATCACAACAGTTAAAGGTGCAGATACTATACTAGAGTGACCATATACAAAAGAAGGCAGGGCCCCTGCACCTTTAACAGTTGTGATGAAGAGGGAATTTCACCAGAAACTAATTGCATCCAAATGACCCTGGCTGAAATTCCCTTTTCTCTACAACTGTTAAAGTTACATGAGCCCTAACCTGGATATTATCTGGTCAGCCTATATTACAGGCATGAATGGAGTATTCATGGCTACTAATCCTGATACCTATGTGCTACCTCCAGTATCGGAGGCAGTAACCTATGTACACCATTTGCTGGGGAACATGGATGGAACGGTGTTGTTGCTCTTGTGTCCTGCTTGTGGGTTCCTGGTTAACAGCTGGTTGGCCACTGTATGAACAGAGTGATGGACTAGATGGACCCTCAGTCTGATCCAGCCTCAGGGCTCTTCTTACTTTCTTATGTTCTTAATTTGATACAGACTCCAGTCAGAGCAAACCTTGAGATGAAATTCAGAGAAGTACAGTGAGCTCAAGTTTTGATGATTTGAGATCCCAACTCTGAATGTTTCAAACAGGAAGAAAGCTCCACACATGTAGAGCTCTCAAGCTGTGGAACTCCCTGCTGAGGAAGGCTACGTTGGCTTCTGCCCTTCTGCTGGCAAGCAAAGATCCTTGTATTCTAGGAGGCCCTTGGGCATGTGAGTAGGTTTGCTGAGTCAGATGATGTTTTTATTGCTATTTTACTAATGTGCCCCATGTTTTTAAACAGTTCTATGTATTTTATCATATTATATATTTACTGCTGTTCCCCACCTTGATCCAAACAGAGAGGTGGGTAAGAAATATTATTATTATTATTATTATTATTATTATTATTATTATTATTATTATCCTAGCATTGTGTTTCGCAATTGGGTTTAAAAGCATTTGTTTTATAATGTTTTTAATTGAGTTTTGGATACTGTTGTATGCTGCCCAGAATACCATCAAATCAAATCAATCAATATGGGTTCACCATGTGATCTAGAACCTGGGCTAGAGTGGTGGGGGGCAGGGTTCTAGGTTGCAAAAGGAGCCTACACAAGTAGAAAAGACCCCTTGCTGGAGAAGCTACCCTCCAACACATGGAATACTGAGGGGAAGAGTAATGAGGATGCAGTTCTTCTTCAGCTATTGGGTGGTATAAAAATATAATAAATAAATAACTAAATTAAAAAAATGACCATCCAAATTTAAAGAAGTACAGGAACGTTTTTTTAATTCCCCAAGTTAAATGTTTTACAATGTCACTCTTGTCTTTCCTGTGTGGAGAGTCCTGTTTCGTAATATTTGGGATATCTGCCTGTCAGAAAAGAAAAGGAATTAGTTCATATAATGAATGGCAGGAAACTGAAGCACGTGGGACTAAATTGGTATACAAATTACACAGTCTTATCAGGTTGCTGTTGTTTTAAAAAGTCCTTTTTGACTGTATTAACTTACAGCTTTGTATTCATACACTTCCAGAATGTTACATAGATGACTTTCCATTTACATAACCAATAACTGTGCATGATGGGCATTGTGAACAAAACCTTTAGCTTGTATATGAGAAGTTGTCAGCAGAAGGTACAGCTCTGGTCCAATATAAGAGAGAGAGAGAGAGAGAGAGAGAGAGAGAGAGAATAATAAGCCCATGGGAAGAGTCTGGGTTTGATTCTTAGAACTTCTAGAACAGCCTTCTCCAACCTGATACCCTCCATGTGCTTTGGACTTCAAGACCCAGCAGACCCAACCAGCGTGGCCAAGGATCAGAAATGATGGCAGCTGTAGGTCAACACAGATAGAGGTCACTGGGTCAAAAACACCTGGGCTAGAACATTTAGTAGAGTTTGCAATGCAAGCCCATACATGTCTACTCAAGAGTAAGTCCCATAGAATTCAATGGGGATTCGTGATAGGAATCTTGGTAGAATAGGGGTGTGGACCATGTGTACTGCAGTATCTGGGAGCTGTAGGACTTTGCGTGTGTGTCTACACATGCATAGGATTGCACCCTTCAGCTACCATCCTATACACACTTGCTTGGAAGTAAATCCCATTGAGCTCAATAGGGCTTACTTTTGAGTCAACACGGGCAGGATTGCCCTATTTGTTTATTTATTCACTGCATTTCTATACCACCCAATCGCCGAAGCTCTCTGAACGGTTTACAGATAATAAAACCATTCAAAATATAAAATGACAATATGAAAACATAGCAATGCAGGGGTGTCTGACTTTTTCCAAAGAAGCTTTGGGGGGCTGGATTCCAGCTGTGGGTGGGGCCAAGGGGGAGCATTAAACTAAAATGCCAACGCATTTTGGCTTAAAGCGCTTAGTGCCAGGAACTACGCCTTAGGAGAGGCATTTCCGCTTTATAGAATGGAGACAAGAGCGGGGATGTCACAAAAGCTGAGAAATCACTAAACAATCATTGTTCAGGGAAAGTGGTTTGGGCAGGTAAAGGAGCGCTATACCCCCAGAGCACTGCAGAGAAACAGATTTGGAGTCCAGAAGGGCTGGATCGGGCCCTCAGGCCCGAGGCTCTCCACCCCCTGTACTTGTATGATGGAAGCTCAGACCTCACCTCTGCCTTGTATGGAAATTCAGTGCAATGAATGCAGAGTTAAATATCCTGTCACTCCACAAAATCTGTATTTCCAAGGTTTGCTGAAATGGATCCAGCGATTAACATAAAGCCTTTTGATACACACAATGGTGTGTTTGAATATAGTATCGATCCTTTTGTGTGTGGGGGGGGGGGTTGCGGGGGGAAACATAGATACCCACAATATTTACTTCCCATTCATGTTCTGTGTACTGTATAGGATTCCGCTATGTCTGAGCTCCGTATGTCGAGTTATAGGGCCGTTAAGGATGTTTATCAGGCATGCCTTCTGCACATAGTAGCAGCACAATCATATTGTTATGCTGGGAATGGGTTTGCATGCGAATAATCTCCGCGCCTATGGTATTTCAATGCAGGCCCGGAATTGAATTTGCAATGTGTTTTGGTGCCATGGTATTAAGACCATTAAAAAAAACAAAACCTGAAAGAAATCACACTCACACTTTATATTACCCTAGACTGCAAAAACTACACGAATCCTCATTTCTAGGTTTTTAGTATTTTCAGGCTGCGGACATTTTAACTACTTAAATAATTAACCAAACCTAAAAGCCCCTTTCTAGTTTCGTTCGCAGGAAAGGGTAATAGAACTCCAATTGGAGAGCAAGGCAATTAAAATGCAACGTTAATCTGCAGACCGCAACACACTTTAGATATCTTTTGATCTCGTCGGTTTCAAAGCTTCACACCCTCTTTTTTAAAAACAATCCTTGTTAAAATAGAGATATTTTTTAATGGCTGTCTGAGCCGTCTGAAAGCTTATCAAACTATTATTTCCCTTCTTCTTCCTTTCCCTCAAACCACAAATGAGTCCTTCAAACCAACATTGCCTATAAACGTAGTTGACAAAGTTGGTTCTCTCTCTCTCTCTCTCTCTCTCTCTCTCTCTCTCTCTCTGGTGGTATTTTAGTCCTGGGATATTTTCAGGCTGTTTGTTTAGCTAGTTCAAATTTAGATACACTTATGATGACTTAGGAACATAGGAAGTCACCTCGACCAGATCATACCATTGATCCATCTAGATTGATATTCCCTTCACATTGACTGGTTGTAGCTCTCCAGGGTTTCAGACCAAAGCCTTAATAAGTAGGAATGTTGCGGGAGTCCAAGAGGGGAGGGGATTCTGGCAGACCCTCCCTTGCTCGGCCTCCTGGACTTGTTTTCAGACCACATGCCAAGATGGGCAAATGTGACCATCCTTGCTGGTCCACCAAGCTGCCATTTTATCATCTCAGCGCCTGATAGAACCTCATTAAAATGTTTGCAGCATCCTTCCTCGTTCCATCTTTAAGCTGTGATGGCAATTTTGCAAGATCGTGGACTGTAAATAAAGGGTAGCCATTTTTTTGCTCCTCTCCATTCGTGTTTGTTTTGTTTTTCATCTTCCCTGACGAAGAGCTGTGGAGAACTCAAAAGCCTGCACACTGTTTTATGACTTTGATTCGGTCTCATAAAGCTATTGCCCAAACATGGATGTTTCCTTTCGGTTTGAACTGCATTTCTTTTTTCAGTTTCCTGTGGATTTCATCTGTTTATGAGTTCTTTATTACAAATATGTCTCTGCCATGCTTCAGTGGTGGAACCCGAGGTGGTCAGACACCCCTCCAACTGCTAACCAGGCCCAAACTTGCTTAACTTCTACAAAGGGATGCATCATGGCCCATCAGTAGGGTGACCAGATAAAAGCCACGTCAGGGCTCATGTAACTTTAACAGTTGTAGAGAAAAGGGAATTTCAGCCAGGGTCATTTGGATGCAATTAGTTCCTGGTGAAATTCCCTCTTCATCACAACAGTTAAAGTTGCAGGGGCCCTGCCTTCTTTTGTATATGGTCACTCTAGTATAGTGCCTGCACCTTTAACTGTTGTGATGAAGAGGGAATTTCACCAGGAACTAATTGCATACAAATGTCACTGGCTGAAATTCCCTTTTCTCTACAACTGTTAACGTTACATGAGCTCTGACCTGGATTTTATCTGGTCAGCCTACCCTCAGACCAAGCCCAGAGATTTTGATAATGTAAACTACCCTTTGCCAACCTGTTGTTTGGGACTACAATTGCCATCAGCCCCAGCCAGCATGGCCAACAATCAGTGATGATACAAATTGTAGATTAAATTGGAGGATAACAGGATGGGGAAGGCTTTTGTCAACCTCCAAAAATAAAACCTGGAATGGTCATTTAATTTCTCTCTTCTCACCTTCTACCCCCTGCCCTGACATTTTTTTAAAAAAAAAGATGTATATACAGTTTCCCTGTAAGAAGACAGAACTCTTTCTCCAGTGAAAGAAGTGTACCTTTTTATATTTCTTTTTTAAAAGAAAGAAAAAGAAAGAAACTGAAGAGATATCAATAAGGACCAATACCAAGACGCTACAAAACCAAACCTTGAAACATACAAATTAGGGCTGTCACACGATTTAAAGAAAATAGAGTCAATTAATCGTATGACTTTTAATGGATTAATCAGTTAATCAATTGATTTGTCCGGTATAAGTTTGCATATTAGTGGAGTGTTTACGAAGAACAAAGGCGTAGCTGTTGGTGCAGTTGTTTCGAGATGAATCTTAGAAGAACCATGCTGTATCTTAGACAAAGCATTCCCTCTTATACAGTGGTGCCGTGGCACATTTTGAAATGCTGAAGCTCATCAGGACAGTGTGTATACCACAAGCCTGGGCAGACTTTGGGTTTGCGGAGTCTAATTTCTTTTACTAGAACCCAAAAATAAGGGTGAAATTGTGACTGGCGTGCAGGTGGATCCAGAAGTAAAGTGTGGACTCAGAATGAAAAGCCGGTTAACTGTGACACCGCCATGAGCTGTATATTCAAGTACAAACTAGGGCTGTCCGCTGTGGGAAAATCTGTCCCTTTTTGGGCTTGCTGGATTGTTTGATGCCCCAGCTTGGCTTGTATTTCCTCAAAATCTGGAACTTTTCTCAGGGTTTTTTCCCCTTGGTAAATCACATTTTATGCAAATTATGACTGCAATTTGTGTTAATTACATGAATTGTCATTTATGGGGGGACCCGGACATCTGCAATCTGGCCCCAACTCAATGCAGCCCATTTGGGCCAGCTCATGGTGAGGCAAGCTGAAATCTGGGAGGGGGCAGCTGTTGAAAAGCTCTGCAAAGTGCTCCCCCCTAGTGAATTCCTCTAACACCTCTAGTACAAATCTATATTTGAGTTACTACAGATCGGGGATTCTAACGCAAAACTCTAAAACCTGATGGCAAAGCTACACAAAGACCTGGTTGGTCAAATGCAATCAACTGATACTCATATTTTGTGCATGCGAGTATTAGTGGTTAGCCGTTGCCATTTTTAAACCATCAGAAGCCATAAACTCTTGAAAAAATATTGCAATTCCCACTGAGCTGTACTAGTACATCCTGATCTACATTCTGCCTGCCTTTGTATAAACACCCTAGCCATGTCCATCGCTGTGAAATCCAGTCCTTTTGGGGCTTGGCAGAGTTCTGCTGAGCACCCGGAAAATATTTATTTGCGTAAATAGAACATGTGCAATCTCTGCACAAATGACACAAGTTTTGGAAGCAATTTGCGCACATTTCTATTTAGGCAATTTTTTTAAAAAAAAAAAATTAAACAGAACATCCATGAAATGGCCCAACTCGATCTGTATCAAGCTGGGCCAACTCAGGGGATGTCTGGAATGCAACCTTTCACTTTGAATGCGTCAGGCAAACAACCTTGCGAAGGTTATCATTTAAATGGCTAGCATGAAGTAGGTACCCCATCAAAGAAAAGGTAAGAAATAGCTAGCCTCTGCTTAATGATTTTCCTGGTCCCTGGCTTGTTTCCTGCTGATCAGTCAGAAACAATTGCAAAATTCGAAAGCCTCATAATTGTCTCATTCAATTCTAAGAAGAAGGAGAGTCTGTCAATTACCCTGATGCTTTGGCCAATAGTGTCAATGTTCCTGCACTGTTGCATTTCCACGTGATACGCCTCTATTATACCACTGTCCCTATGTGTGAGAAAAAAGGGGGAATGTCTTTGCTAAGATGCATTGTAAGAACTTATATTAAAAACAGTTGTTGTTTTTTAAAAAAATTAAAATCTGCCCTAATAACGGGGGGGGGGGGGCACATTTTTCATTGTTCACAAGGCTTTTATCCGATTTATCCACTAAAAGTTGCAGCCCTAATAGGAAAAAAGTAGTACGCTTTGGTACGTGGGATTAATCTCCTGCAAAGAAAATATGTCTTAAAATCAAGAAAGCTATATAAACAGTACAATTAAACAAATTAACCACAGGGATAAATATATATCTATGTATATTTGGGAAAGAAAAAGGAAGGGGGGGGAAACCCTAGTAGGATGTATCTGTCTGTATTTCTTATGAACAGATTACATGAGGCCGATTCATTCTGATCCTTTAAAAAGGCGCCTAGATTCTGTCTGTGAGCAAAGAATGTCTACTGTGCTTTTATAAAGAGTATTTACTAGAAGAAAAAAAATCACCATCCCCACCCCCAAATTTTTTCATTTTCCAAAGTAGCGACTCATTGTAACGTGGCACACCAACCCATCTTCTCCATGTCTAGGTGCAGCTGGATCAGTATTAGCTAGCATCAAGTGGTTTAGGGGGGAAACCAACAGCTGGTTGTGTGCGCTACCTCCAATATTTATTTGTAGGTGTTCTGGAGATGCGCAGGCCCTCTGATGAAATCAGGGAGAACACTGCCAGTGTTTTCCTGCACTGGACCAAAATGATGTGACGATATTATCTCTGGACCTCCCAAAAATGTGGGGAGCCTTCTCCTATTGCTGGCTGGGTTGGACCCTCATCCTTAAATCAGAAGGCATAAAGGTGAATACAAACATAAGAAAGTTTATATATATATACATATATAGATATCATTTTTGTGTTTTGTTCTGTATGTGTTTTACATATTGTCCTGCAGCCTTCCCATATAGTCTCTAAGTTCCTGGGAATCCCCTAAGTTCATATCTTGGCAAACCCATTTGATATTATCGTCACTGTCAAAGAGAATGGAGTTGGTATATGGCCCACCATCCGCTGGCAGGATGGTGGTGTAGGATGTGAATTTGACTCTTTTCCGCTTGGGCCCGGGAGGGTTGACGTGTTCATTTTTGAGATCTTTCTCACAAGCGTATTCAGCCGACCGAAGGATCTGGTTGTGGAAGTTCTTCTGGGAACTCCCATTGAGGAGGAAATTGCTCTCCTCAAAATGCAACCCTCGGTCTATCATGGTGGTGCACTCCTCTGAGGGGAGCGAGATGTCCACTGGATTCTCCAGGAGTTCCACCTCGTTTCCCAGCCACACCCAGTCATGGGAGTGTGGGATGTTGCCTTGCTCACTGACGGAGAACCGTTTGTGCCTGTACTTCCAAGCAAATGCCACACAGTTGATTAAGAAGACCAAGATGGCTAAGCAGAAGACACACAGGAGAGCATACATGCCGATCTCGAGATCCGTCAAACCCCTGGAAGCCAAGGTGAGATCGCTGGGGTTATTCTGCCCAGGAACGTCAACTTGCATGGGAAAGCTGCTAAAGGAGGTTGGACCATTATGGAGCTGGCCATCCCCAAGAGTGTTTTTCTGCTGGATGGGAGGCTTGGAAGTTGTGCTTTGGTTGGTCACCTCTTCATGATTCATGGAAGCTCCATGCTTGGGCCAATCTTGCCCCGATCTCTCTTGCTCCAATGACTTCTCTACAGAATTGCCCCCATAGCTTTTAAAACCATTCTCGGCATCCTCCACATCATTGGCATCCCCTTTGTGGTCTGCGTCTTTCTGGCCAAACTTGACCTTGACGCTTCCTTTCCCGACGGCCAAGCTGCTCTTCCGCTTTGATTTCTGGCAAGGCTCACTGATCACCATTTCTATTTTGACAAGCGGCCCATGACCTTCACCTTCTGCCACCACCACGGGCCAGTCATCCTCCTGGCTTTGGTGGACGGATACCACCATCTCATCCAGAGATGTAATGGTGAGAGAGAAGTCTTTCATATCGTAGATATCCAAGGGAGTTACCGTGCCATCGCTGAACAAAATCCAAGCACTGACCGCAGCTTCCTACAATGGGAAGGATAAAAGAAGAAAACAGATGAGCACAAAAACTGAGCAGTTGGATTGCCATAAATGATGCCCTCAGTGAAGGACCCAACTAGATGACCTTCTGGACCCAAAGCAAATGTTCTACCCTCTGAGCTACGGCCCACTTTCATCCCTACCCTCACTCACTTTCCATAAGTGGAGGCCTTCTGTACATAGAAGGCAGGTCTAGGATCCAACCCAAGGTGTATATATCACCCAAATTCATTTGTGCGTTGGGTATTCAGCTGAAGTATAGATGAGTTTGTCCTTTGAGTTAACTTCCTTTTAACCTCCACAGGTTATCTCGTGGTTTCGCGGTTGCAGATAAAATTATACTACTCTGCACTTCTAATTAATTTTGATAGTGGATCTTTTATCTTTACCCCTGCCCAGACCTCCCACCTGTTTTGGTGAATGAAGAATATCTGATGCCGATGCCGTCGCGATGATCACCCTCCTGTTCCCTTTACTTGTCTGGAGCGAGAGGGTCAAGCCTGCCACAAGCTGGACCCCGAGGTCCGTAATGGTCACCCTGTCTTCCAGGACGATCACTGTCTTCTCAGCCAAAATGGAATCAGAGAGAGGGGAAAGGACCTTAAAAAGAAGAAAAAGGATGGCAATGCACGCTGAACAGCTGTTGGCCTGCCCAAAGCCAAACAGTGGACGTCATCATGGATGAGCGAGGAGTAGAGATGTCCCAAACCATCACCTGGGGCACATGAGGGCTGAGCAGAAATTCCTCTGACGAATGTTGCTAGCATCACCAGAATCAGAGAGGAATCCCCCAAGTTTTACTTCCAATGTAACTTCTGGAGAAACAGCCAGTGGCAACCTCAGGATGTGCAAAGGACTCTCTCGCAGTCTTATAGCACACCCCCATGTCTGCTCAGAAGTAAATCTCACTGAGCTCAATGGAACTGGCTTCCAGGTAAGTGAGCATAGGACCGCGGCCTTCAGTTGTTTACAGTGCAATCCGACAGAAGGTTGCTCAGACCTAGGTCTCATTGAGTTCAATGGGGTTTGCTTGCGCATAAACAAGTATAGGATTGCCGTCTTACTTAATTAGTTGGCACTTTGCTCTGCTTAACTCTCTCTGTTCATGGCAATAAATAAATAAGCAGCAGTTTGACCATTATATTGGGAAGAAGCCTGTTTACTCTTTCAGCCACACACCTCAAGGAGCTGCAACCATGCCCAACGTGGCTAGCAGCAGAAGTTTTGAGGCTTGGTTCCCGTCAACCCCAGCCAGCATGGCCAACGGCCAAGGAGCTGTAGTCCAAAACATCTAGAAGGCACCAGGTTGGGGGAAACCATAATAACTCATAGCTCAGTATTATTGCTATGGATGGGCAAACAATTTCTCCAGACACTACCTTGAAGCTCAGCTTGCTTCACTCCCATGCTCATCTTGATAACAGCCCACCATCTAACCTCTTAGGAAATGTGCAGGGCTGCAGCTCATGTGGTGGAGACTGGTGCATGAAACCTCCAGTAGATCACAGGACACGAGAACTGGCTTGCTGGAATCGTATTAAGAGGTCCACCTAGTTTGCAACTTAGGACAGCCCACCATCATCATGCCTCCCCTCCGCTCACTCTGATCTCCCCTCCACCTTAAGCATCTTTCCATCTATGGTTTCTACTGACACTCGGCCTTGCTTTTTTTACCTGAACGGTTGTAATTCCTTGCTCACGCCCAATCAGAACCCGGCCCTCTTGTAGCTTGGCAACCTTGGATTCTTCCACTTTCATGAAGTCAGCCACGAGATCCGTGATGTCGAACTGCCACTCGGAGCCAATCATGTAGGTCAGCTGGCCTCCCAAATCAGACGATTCTGCAACAAACTGGGTCAGGACGCGCACCGTGGCATGCTGGTACTGGAGGCTGCAACCCCTGCCTTTCTTCTCATCGTCCTCTTCCTCGTCACTGTCACGGGTAGGCCTGCAAAAGGACACATACGCACATGTGTATGCAAACAGAGGATTGGCAATGTTTCTGTTGGTATATGTAGCTCAGTCATAGAGCAACTGTTTTGCTTGCAGAAGGTCCCAGGTTCGATCCCCAGCAACTCTAGGTAGGACTGGAAAAACTCCTGCCTGGAACCCTGGAGAGCCCTGCTGCCACTGCCAGTCAGTGTCAGCAATATTGGTCTAGATGGACCAATGGTATAAGCGTATGGCAGCTTGCAATGTTCCTATGTACCTTAAGTCCTGTGACATATAGGAAAACCAAGGGGCATATTCTCAACTTGCATCATGAGGCTCTCTAACCAGCCCTCACAAGAAAGGAACAAAAGTCACCTCCTCCCACCCAACTCTCCACCTGCAGAGGCAATACATGAACTTCAGCAAGGGGATAATTATTTCCCGGCTGCATAATGAATCAAAATGAATGTTCTTGTTAAGACCATCGGTCTCTGCCAGCGTGGACTTCCCTCTTCCTCTCCCTTCTCTTATTTGACTTTAATTTAAATTTATACTTTTCATTTGCCGCAATTGTGGGCTTTTTGACTGTTCATTTCACGAGTAGGTTTTTCTATTAGCTCAGTGCCGCTCAAGGGTTCCATGCAGTACATTAGTCATGAGCGCACACCTATCTGGAGAGCAGATTTCCATCTGGAAGAGTGGGCCGCTCATATTGGTAGTGGCACATACCCAGATTAAATTATGATTCTCCCATCTACCGCAAATAAGGAGAAAATTCCCCTGTCTTGCTATGACACACCGTATTTCTCCTGCTGGATTGGTATGATATGCGGTACGTCTCCTGGTGGATTTTTAACTATCTCCGTAGATAAACGGGATCCAGACCCTGGCTTCCTTATTACCTTTTTTCATTCATTTTCCACTCAAAGAAATGCAACGCCAAAGCAAGAAGAAAATCAATGGGTTTAATCAACTGCGCAGAGGCCAATGATTTCAACGCAGCTTCCATTGGAGGAAAAACCAATTTTTGGCCCATTCTAATAAACACAGGAAGTTCCCTTATATGAAGCCAGGCTGTAGTGCATGAAGCTCACTATTTTTGAGACTGACCAGCAACACCTGTCCAGGTGTTCTTTACCAGCCCAACCTGGAGATGTTAGAGAATGAACAGAAAGGTATGAAATCTGTCCATTGATTTTTGCCAAGAACTTTGCTCTCTTTTTTTTACTTTTGCATAGTGACATCCATTTTTGCAGGATACTTCCCTGTCCAATCAGACACTTGATTTTCACAGGACAGTTTTAAAACATTGTTCTTATCTTTATTATTCTCTGCAGATGTACATGGTGTTTTGTTTTCCATTCAAGAATCACAGGTGGTTCAAGAATCTACTGCTTTACTTGATTTTATCCCACTCTTTCTACCAGGTGCCTTGGGTGGTGTTTTATTTATTTATTACATTTCTATACTGCCCAATAGCCAAAACTCTCTGGGTGATAGCCTCCCCTCCTGTTTTATCATCACAAACCTATAAGACAGGTTAAGCTGATGGAATGGCTGGTCTAAAGTCATCCAGTAAACCATTAGGACAGAAAAACCTAAGATATAAAATGGATACAGGGGCATCAACAATGCAAATAAATTGGAGTGAATGGCAAATGGCACATTCTCCAAATCCAGAATTGTTTTCAGAAATTCTCCTAGGGGGAAAAAATATTGGTAAGTAGCTGGTAGCTCCAATTTCAGAATCTAAAGGAGCTATCCATGGTACTGAAATCCAGCCCCAAACTAGGTTCAGCAACTTGGAACCCTGGCTGGTTTTGACTGAAACCCGGAGCAGATTCACAGCCTCAACAGAATTGGACCCCCCCAAAATAAAAATGCAAAAGAAAAGAGTCAGTTTCACCCCCCTCTTTCACCAAGACTCTTCCCCATTTCCCATCTTGAAGTTTTGGTATTTTAAATGCTTTGTCCTACCTAGGATAGAATTCCCTAGTCAACGATCCTCAGTTTCTCACAATCTTAGGCCCCCGATATTTTCCTTTTTTAAAAAAAGAAATCAACCAAGCAAGTCACCCTCACAAGTGGATTGTTGAAGCACAAACTTTTGCATTCACTTATCCAACAGTAACAAAAAAATGGTTGGCAAACCACGTTGCAGACAACCGAATGCAATTTTCACAGCAAATGGCTTCCTGGTTCCATCCCTTTCTGGGGGAGGGGAGAGAAAATGAATTGCAAAAGATGTGCCCAGTGGCACGGGGGTAATCTAAATAGCTGCTGGTGAGGACAGCTTGCCAGCTTGAAAACCGTACAGTTGACTTGGGCTATGCTCTCTCATTTCGGCTGGCCCGATAAAGATGAACTAGACACCTGGGGGGGTTAAATTTCATGCACTCGGCATAATGAGTCGAAAGTCAGAACATCCACAGTGCCTAATGGCTGCTCAATGTGAGGCACAGTGCATCTGTGCGTTTATTCCAGTAATGGATCTGTCGCCCCAAACGGCTCAGCGGACATTGGCCCAAGCAAATTCCCAACAATATGGCAAATGGAGTGACAACCAGATGAGGCACTTCATCAGCGGAAAGATGGGTTTCTTCTTTCTGTTGTTGTTTTCTTGCCAGTGCTAGGGATAACTGTTAAATTACTCTCATGTTTCTTTAGCGGTTGGCACTTGTTCCGTTGATTGATGCTTTGGCTAGCCTTCTACCATGGAGGGTCCACAGTTCAGGGGGAGCAAACTGGAAGAAATTCCCAGTCCCTTCTCTCTCTGGTCATGAAAAGATCAAGAACAAAGAGGCAGAAAAGAGCTCTCTGGGCTAAACTGTTCAAAAGTCTGATCCAGTAAAAAGGCAGGTTCCTACCTTCCTAGATGATTCTAATCATTAACTTAGGGTTCCTTCTGAAATTCTTCTAAATTTCACCACACATGGCAGCCATTTGAGCAATCTGGATGTTTTTTTGAGGTGGTCTTGAAATTTGCACAAATGAGCTTGCGGTTTATCAATTTCATCCTCCACTTCCATGCTTCTTTGACAAGTACAGAGCTAAATGAGTGGTGTGTGGAGCGGATGGAACTGACAAGGATATTTGCAAGACAAGGATATGCCCCTGCAGGACTATATAGGGGATGGGTGGACATGCAATCACGTGCAGTTGATCAAGATTGCCAATTAAAAAAAACTTCTTTTTAAAAAAAATATGATCCTATTTGTGCAAATTTCAAGATTTCACCCCACAAATGCCACACACACAAAGATCCAATTTGTGACTATCTGCAAAATCACAAGATATGCCAAAAATGTGCAACCCATTTCTGGGATCTGGGGGGGAAAGAACTTGCTATACTCCACAGTCACTTACCGGAATGGAAACACTGTGAAATCCCATCAGGTTTATAGAACAGAATTCCCAGTGTTTGACGTCCCTACTGGCCATACGCTGTGCAGCTAAACACCCTGATATCTGTTTAGAGAGGATGCTCAATGTTCAAGTCTGGAGGACAATCCAGTTGTCTCACTGTGGCAAACAGGACCTGTTCTTTTGTTTTTCTTTTCTTCTTTTAAGGTCAGCCTTCCCCAACTTGGTACCCACCAAATGTTTTGTGATACAACTTCCACCATTCTGGTGGCTGGGGCTGGTGGAAATTGACATCCAAGTATCAAGTTGGGAAAGGCTGGTTTAGATCCCTCTTGAAATTTAAGAATTGGAAAAGTTTAATGGGATGATTTCTTCCAAGGATACCTTTGTTAAGAATTTATGCCATGGAGGGAGACAAACAAAGTCCTGGGAAGGGTTGGAGGAGGGAGAGAACCTGATGCACTATAAATATTCCAGATCTGTGTACCTGCTGCATCATGAGAAGCAGCAAAGAATGATGAATGGGTTTGGTGGAAGAAGGACCCATAAACATGAAAATCTCTATTGTGTCATCCCCATGTACTTGAATGGGCTATGATGAAGGCTTGATTCACACAAGGTACTTTATCATGATTGATCTTAGAGTGATAGCTAGCAGAGGAATATGAGGGAGAACTCCATCAATAAGCACTACATTTGGGTCAGCACAGAGTTAAATTATGGAATTCACTACCACAAGATGTAGTGAGGGCCACCAATTTGGATAGCTTCAAAAGGGGGTTGGATAAATCCCTGGAGGAGAAGGCTATCAACGGCTACTAGCCCTGATGGTCATGTGCCACCTCTAGGATCCGAGGCAGTAAACCTGTGTGCACCAGGTGCTGGGGAACATGGATGGGAGGGTGCTGTTGCATCATGTCCTGCCTTGTATGTCCCTAGTCGACAGCTGATTGGCCACTGTGTGAACAGAGTGCTGGACTAGATGGACCCTCAGTCTGATCCAGCATGGCACTTCTTATGTTCTTATGTTCATAGTGCTTCTCCATAGCCATTGCTGGAGCACATGAACAGGGGGGAGCTATTGCACTTATGTTCTACTTGTGAGCTTAGGAACCTAGGGAAATGCCTTCTACCAAGTGGGAACCATGGGTCCATCTAGCCCATTACAATGAACAAGGGCTGACAGTAGCTGTCCAGGGTTTCAGGCAAGAGGTCCGTGTCCTACTTGGAGATTCAAGGGATTAAACCTGGGATCTTCTGCATGCCAAGCAGAGGCTCCACCACTGAGCTACAGCTTCTCACAGTCAACTGGTTGGCCACTGAATAAACAAAATTCTGGACTAGATAGTCTGTTGGTCTGATCCAGCATGGCTCTTCATATGTTCATATGGAAGCTCCCAAAAATTAAATTAAAGAAGAAAAGGCTTCAAACTATTGAAACCCCACATTCAAGACCAGATCATGCCATTATTGTGGCTGATATTGATCATGACGGTGAAACCAGGAAAACAGGTTATTTGGTATAGAAACGAAGCAGATTTGCATGCTAAATGTTCATAACTACTAGGTTTGCCAAGCTCCGTATTTAAACTGTATGCTTCCATCCACCAGATGCTGAAGATTAACAGTCATGGATGACAACTATCGCCACCATGAAATGCTTGTGAACCTCCCAGAGGCATCTGGCTAGCTGATGTTGGTTGACAGGATGCGAAGCTAGAAGGATCGTTGGTTGGACTCACAAGGACAATTCTTAAGGCATGGGACCAGTACCTTTTGTTGGAAGCAACAGGGATCCTCCAGCCCTTGATCTGGCTTAACTCTGTGTCTGAGATCTCTATTTGCAGAGGTAGCCGTGGAACCCATACGGTGATTTCGAGCTGGGTGGTAAAATGTTGGTACGTGAAGTTCACAATGGCACCCACTTTGCTTTTCATTTCTTTCCCGTTAACAAAGATGGCATCACAGTGGTCAGAAACCTTGGAAGAAACAAAACACACAAACTCCAAGATTAATTACACATGGGATGGAGGTGGCTCCAAGTTTCTATGGGTCCTTCCACCAGATACATGCAGTGGGCTTCATTGATCAAATGTGGCGATTCCAAGTCCTCCCACCAAAATGTGAGACAATGAAGGGGTTCCCTGTGCAATCCATAAGGTCTTCATTCAGTTAAAAAAAAACACCTCTTCACACCTGAAGGGACTAAGAAGGCTAGAAGCTCTCCTCTAAGCTTCATTAGCCAAACAAAGTAAGGCTATCAACTAAATGGACAGTTTCCCACCATGCCCAGCAGACTCCTCCTTCAGGGAGGGTCCCCATGATGCAACGTCTGATGGGCATCTAGTCTGGTGCATCACCTCACCTCTACGTACTTGACCCTACAGTGGACTCTGGGATCTGTCCATTCTGATGCTTCTTCCCCCTCTGACAAAGACTGAATTTCTGGGTGATGAAGCTAGGAATGTCGCGAGCACCTGACTGAGTCTGGGAGTCCAATGGACTCCCCCACATCTGCCTCCGCCCATGGAATCAGTAGGGCGCACACAGCATGAGCGCAGAGTCCCGCTCGTGAGGCTCCAACAGTGGAGGCTCTGGAAATTGCACACTTCCCCCCCCCACTGCGTCAATGGCGGGCATAAAGGCCCCATTCATGCCTTTACCTGTGTGTAAATGGGGCTTTTACAGCAGCAAAAGCGGATGGCTGCAGAGCGCTCATCGAGCTGAGCTGAGACTCAAAAGAAGCTCACAAAGCCTGATGAGCGGAAGTGGCAACAATTGGGTAAGCGTCTGACGTGTTGGACACAGGGGAGTTTGCCCACCACTGGAACAGCACGGCTGGGAGATGACAGTGGACCGACATGGGCGCAGGCCCTCCCAGCTGGGTACTGTGTTAGTGAGCAGGTGAGGGAAAGTGGGCGGGGGGGGGGGCAGAGTAGCTGTGGTCTATAGGGATAATCTTAACCTGACCAGACTTCCTGTTTGTGAACTGAATCACATCGAGTGTGTGTACCTGAGTCTGAAGACCAGGGATAGACTAGGGATTCTGTTAGTGTACCGGCCACCCCGCTGCCTATCAGACTCCCTGGCCGAGCTCACAGAACTGGTCTCGGAGCTGGTGTTGGATTCGCCCAGGCTTTTGGTCCTGGGTGACTTCAACATCCCATTCGAGACTGGTTTGTCAGGTGGAGCTCGGGAGTTCATGGCATCCATGACAACCATGGGCCTATCCCAATTGGTCTCTGGACCCACACATTCAGCAGGTCATACCCTCGATGCTGTTTTCTGTTCCAAACAGACGGATCTGTGGACGGAGGTAACGAATACCTCCGTGATGTCATGGACAGACCATTTTCTGGTTAGGGTTAGTATCACGGCTACTACCCGCCCCTGCAGGGGTGGTGGACCTATTAAGATGGTCCACCCTCGAAGGCTGATGGATCCTTCTGGATTTCAGAAAGCCTTGGAGGGTTTTATGGCTGGTATCGTCGATGATCCTGTAGAAGCCCTGGTCGATAGATGGAATCGAGACCTAACAAGGGCTATCGACACGATCGCCCCCAAACGTCCTCTCCGGCCCGCTTCTAACAGGGCGCCCTGGTATACGGAAGACCTCAGGGAGTTGAAGCGGAAAGGACGACGACTGGAGCGCCGATGGCGGAAAACTCGACTTCTATCCGACAAGACACGGCATAGAGAACATCTTCGTTCCTATGGGGTGGCAATACGTGCAGCGAAGAAAGCTTTCTTCTCTGCGCGCATTGCGTCTGCGAATTCGCATCCAGCGGAACTGTTCAGGGTGGTGAGGGGTCTAACTCGGGCACCTTCCCCCCTGAATCCAATTTTAGAGCCTTCGGCGGTTCGCTGTGATGCCTTTAACGATCATTTCACAGATAAAATCTCTCGGATAAGAGCCGACTTAGATGCCGTCGTTATAGCAGAGGCTGACGATGGGGTGTCCGGCGACTCCGCGAGTAGAATTACACTGGATCGGTTTCAGTTGGTGAGTACCGAGGACATGGACAAGCTGCTTGGACGAGTGAGGACGACGACTTGCCCTCTCGATCCCTGTCCTTCGTGGCTGGTCGTCCAGGGAGGAGATGCGGTTAGATCGCAATTACAATATATTATTAATGCATCTCTCAGGGAGGGGAGTTTTCCATCATGTTTAAAAGAAGCGGTGGTACGGCCGCTTCTAAAGTAGCCCTCCCTGGATCCCCTGGACTTCAATAACGACAGACCGGTATCAAACCTTCCATTCTTGGGCAAGGTGATCGAGAGGGCGGTTGCCTTTCAACTCCAAGTAGTCTTGGATGACACTGATTTTCTAGACCCATTTCAAACTGGCTTCAGGGTGGGATACGGAGTTGAGA
The DNA here is from genome assembly GCA_029215795.1 of Anniella stebbinsi. NCBI lineage: Eukaryota > Metazoa > Chordata > Lepidosauria > Squamata > Anniellidae > Anniella > Anniella stebbinsi. Next base: position 18,299,235 of record JARDYH010000010.1, read on the forward strand.
CTGCTATGGTCGCCTTAGTGGATGATCTACACCTTAGTATTGACAGGGGGAGTGTGTCCCTGTTGGTACTTCTAGACCTCTCAGCGGCTTTCGATACCATCGACCATGGTATCCTTCTGGAACGCCTGAGGGGATTGGGAATCGGGGGCACTGTGCTTCAGTGGTTCCGGTCCTACCTCTCGGGCAGGTTCCAGATGGTGATGCTTGGGGATAGCTGCTCTGCAAAGAAGGAGCTGCTGTGTGGCGTACCGCAAGGTGCTATCCTTTCCCCAATGCTGTTTAACATTTATATGAAACCGTTGGGAGAGATCATCCGGAGGCATGGGGCGGGGTGCTATCAGTATGCTGATGACACCCAAATATATTTCTCTATGCCTTCGACAACATCGTCAGCTAAGGATAGTGTGTCTCCTCTGAATGAATGCTTGGAGGCGGTAATGGGCTGGATGAGGAAAAACAAACTGAAGCTGAATCCAGACAAGACGGAGGTGCTTGCTGTCAAAGGCCGCAACCCGGGTTTGGAGGTGTGTCAACCGGTTCTGGATGGGGTTACACTCCCCCTGAAAGACTGTGTTCGCAGCTTGGGGGTGCTCCTGGATCCGTCGCTCCAAATGACAGCCCAGATAGATGCGACGGCCAGGAGTGCCTACTATCAGCTTCGGCTGAAACGCCAGCTGCGCCCCTTCCTAGAGTTGGAAGACCTAAAGATGGTGGTGCACGCGCTGGTAACTTCAAAGCTCGACTTCTGCAATGCACTGTACATAGGGCTACCTCTATGCCTAGTCCGGAAACTTCAACTAGTTCAAAATATGGCAGCCAGGTTGGTCACCGGTACATCTAGGGGTGACCATATTACGCCAGCTTTAAAATCGCTCCACTGGCTGCCAATTAGTTTCCGGGCGAAGTATAAAGTGTTGGTTATTACCTTTAAAGCCCTACATGGTTTGGGTCCAGGTTACCTGCAGGATCGCCTTCTCCCATACAATCCACCCCGCACGCTCAGGTCCTCTGGGAAGAACTTACTGCAGTCGGCCAAGACTAGGCTGACAACTGTTACCCAGAGGACCTTCTTTTCTGCCGCTCCCAGACTGTGGAATGACCTGCCGGAGGAGACTCGTCAACTTAACAGTCTTTTAGAATTTAAGAAAGCCATAAAGACTGTTCTCTTCCGGCAGGCATATCCAGTGGAATTTTAGAATGTTTTAAGGATGTTTTAGGATGTTTTAGGATTTTTATAACGTTTTAATATGTGTCATGTTTTAATCAGTTTTATGTATTTTATCATGTTGTTGTTCCCCGCCTCGATCCAGACGGAGAGGCGGGTAAGAAATAAATTGTTGTTGTTGTATGCATCTCCACAGGGCCACCCATTTCAGGTTTTTGCAACCTTCCCAGCAAATAGGAGGACAGCTATGTCCTCTCAGTACAAAAAAAAAAGAACAAGAAAGGGGGGGGGGCCTTCATCAAATTGCACCGATCCAGTTAAAGTGAATTTTGCAAGCTTTCACCGTGCTCCTCTTAAACCCAACTAAGGATGCCATTCAGAAGCTATTTGAGGCTGATCCTTTGAACGATTTGTAGGCATCAGAGGAAGCCACCTGCTACAAAAGCAGGGAAGGTTAATTGCAACTCCATTTCATTTGACCTCCGTAGGCAAGAGATCACTAATTTCCTCTTAACAGCCCCCTGGCACCAATGTTGCATAGTGGCAACTTTCTAAATGGTACCGCGGAACTAAGGACGGCTGAGAATTCCGTTTCCATGCGGTTTTGAGAAGGATTTCCCCAAACTCATGAAGTATGTCATATTAGGGACAAAAAGAACTAGTGGTGTGTGACTCAGCAACCCCAGATCTTGCTGAAGGTCTCTGAATTCCAACTCGAAGCTCATTCCAACTTGAGTCCACATCAGATTTTGAGCTTTGTGTTGGGGGTTTTCTTCCGCATGAATATCCCCGCATATTTTCATGCATATATATATATTTTTCCAACCGTACGCATCAATGGTTTGAGATGTACACATTCTTCTCCCATTGCTTAAAGCATATTTGTGTGCAGTTTTCAAAAGAATATTGTTTTTTTCATGTTCAGTTCTCAAACGTACGGTTTGCAAATCACATTGCAGGCTTTGACTGCAAATTGCATCCATGTCTGTGTTTGGCCTGGAAGGTGTGAACCGCGTAGATCCTGACCAAAAGCAAACTGAAATGGATTTCTCATATATCCTTCCCATCCCAACAAAATGTCTATTTTCTACTTGAAGAAATAAAACCAGAAATTATTCATCAAAGCTCTAATCGTTTCCTAGAGCTTCAGTTGGTGCGGCGGGAGCTGTGATCATATCCACTACTCTCACGGGCCTCTCTCTTCAGAGCTCCCGTCTAGAAGTGACCTTGGTCAATGTAAGAACTGAAGTGGAATCAGGCACGAATATACACCTTAGAGCCAATATCTACAAGCCCAGCCTAGAATATCAACCCCCCTCCTTGTTGTTTGTTACTTGAGCCCTCAGTAACATCAGTGCTTATCTTTCCTGCTTTGAGCTTCCTTAATTATCTCTGTCTCATCTTAATTTGACCAGAGCTCCCTCAGCACTGCCTTTATGATGTAGCGTATCAAGCGCTCTTCCCATTAATGGCCTTGATTAATGTGATTAAAGATTGCCCATGATGCCCATGACACAGGGTAAGCGGGAAGGGACATGGGGCTTGATGCATCCAGTTTGATTCGCAGTGCTCAGCAATGTCAAACTCCAAGTGTGCATTTCAGCTTTCATGTCAGATCCTCAAATTATCTATAACCGGGGATAGGGAAGCTCAGGGATCATCTGTTTGCGGGTCTGTATGCGAGTGATGAATGGGGCTTAAGTCAGTGATGGGTGGGACTGACCCAAACATCAGCAGGACTACTCCTTCCTCCTTACTCTTCCTTCTGCCACCCTTCTTTTTTCTCTCTCTCTATCTGCCATCCCTTCTCTCTCTCTCTCTCTCTCTCTGCCACCCCTTTTCTCTGTCTCTGTCTCTCCTTTTCTGCCACCCCTTTCTCTCTCTCTCTCTCTCTCTCTCTTTCTGCCACACATTTTTCTTTCTCTTTCTGCCACCCCTTCTCTCTCTCTCTCCCTTTCTGCCACCCCCTCTCTCGCGCACGCGCTCTCTTTCTTTCTGCCACTCTGCGAGAGTGAGATTGTAAAAGTGATGAGGAGAGGCAAGCCTGGGGAACTCTTGACAATGGGCCCCTGCTGGGGTGTGAGCACTCGAGAGGTACCCAGCTATGCCTACTCTTGATGCCAGCCCCGCATTCCATTGGGCCTCCCCAACCAGCCCATAGACTCCCGTGGTCTCCCCTCTCCACCACTACCACCATGTACACCAGTTAGGCTTTTAAAAATGGGTCAGACCAGGAGAAGCTGGCAGGGCAGTTGGCAAGAGCTGTACAGTTGTTACCTGTACTGTAGGCTCTATGTTGGAAGGGGCCATTGACCAAGTCAAACCATTGGTTCATCTAGCTCAGCATTTTCTATATTGACTGGCAACACCTCTCCAAGGTTTCAGACATGCATAATTCCCACCCCTACATAGAGATGCAGGGTAGTTTGATTCATTTGTTTTATACTCCTTGGGGGGAAATGAAAAGAAGCCGCCACCAAGGTAAGCAGCCCCGTGCTCCAAAAGATTCCCCCCCAAAAGTCACCGAAACAACCCTCCCCAAAATCCACCAGGGGGCACTAGGAATAATTATTAATTGAACATAATGCATTCCCTAAGACAATGACAGCACATCTTCCAACCGAACAAGAGCTGAGCTGAATTTGGACCAGGCTATTGTGACCCCGGCAATAATTATGTCAACTTCCTAAACACTGCTGTTGGATGTTAACAAAAAGGTGAGCCACGTTGATGGTAAAGAGGGAAATAGCTCCCATCCTTCTGTGAATGGTCCAGGTCTAGATTTCCCCCCCCCCCCGAGTTCTTGTTACTTTTCAACCCCGCATGAAAAGGCCCTGAACTAGAGGTAACAACAACAGCATGGAAGACATTAACATTTTGTGGTTTTTTGACAATAAAAGACAATTGCCGAAGCTTAAAGGAGGTGCAATGATCCATGAATGCACAAGGAGGATTTGAAAAAGCTGCCACATGGAATATAGGGTGCGTGGCTCAGAAAATTGCGAAGCATTGCGCCAGCTGTACCAGGATTTCCATTCCAAATGCAGGCTTAATTTGGAGGAAAGGGCCTGCTGGGAGGGAGCACACTTGGCATGGCGGTCATGCCCTGGCTGGAGAAGAGGGGACGCATATGATTTCTTGAGAGAGGCCTACATTCCATTCATGCCGAGTGCAGTATTAAAGCCTACAAATTCCTGCTGCTCAGCTCTATTCCCTTGCCTCAGAACTCTTCAGTAGGAGCTGCTGCTTGGTATGTGGTTGTCATGACTAGGCCTGTTCCCCTTAGGCTGGAAGAAGTTTCAGGAAATCAATCAGAATCAGATTCTGAAGCAGAAGAGACAGCGCCAGAAACATACCAGCCTATACAGGGAATGGGAGAAGTGACTCTCATGGGCTCTTCACCAGCTGGGAATGATCTTTCACCAGACCTTAACTCTGAAAGTGTAAACAACCCACAGGCTCTGGGAATTGAGGATTCTTCCGAGGGGGAGGGCACTGAAAGGCTAGCTGATCCTAGAGTACACCGCAGGCTAAAACGGGCAGAGCTAAAGGAAGGCAAGAGAAGTCAGCCTGGCTAGCTTCTCACCAAAGTCTTCTTCAGAACCAATCTCCCTGAAGTTAAAGCATACTGGGAAAAGGCTTTCCCTTTTTCTTGAAAGGAACTTTATCTCACTTAGTTTGCATAGTTTTGCCTAGGAAAGGGAGGGGGGAAATGCAACAACTAATGTTTTGGTATCTGTTGAAAATTAATTGTGAAGTCCTGTTTCCACCAAGCCCTACTGAGAACTAAAGAGGATCAAGGGTATTTGCATCCCATACATCGAGACCACTCTTCATAGCAGACGAAGCATTTGATCCTTCAACTTTTAGCAGATTAAGCCTTACTGACAATCGTTAGCTTAAGCAAACATCCATATGGCTTTTATTTAATGGCTGGTGTCCCAACTGGGATTAAGCATTGTTTATCCAGTGAATCCCTGTCAGACAGTGCTGGCTCATTTCCCATTGATTTTAATTGCAGGCCCTGAACCTGCCCCAGAGAATTAGTATTTCATTAGGTGAAACTTGCACATATGTTGGGTCTCAGACCATGGTCCATAAGCCCACCTCCCCCACTGCCCATGCAGGTCACTGACATCACTGGGAATTCAACAGACAATACCATTCTAGATAGGCTGTCTCAACTGCATCAAGAATGTTCGGATCGTTCATCTGCCATCTCTTAGCACATTAATTCCTTCATTAGTTACATATAATTGGTTACTTGTAAATTGGTGTGTACATGATGAAAAATAAACACCTCTTCATGTGATTTTTTGAGATTTAAAATGGAGCATGAAAATGAAAGGTCTACCAATGGCTCTTGGTGATGATTATGGATGAATGGATGGATCAGTCTAATTCCATTCCATTGCGTTTTGGATGTCTCCATTCATCAGTCTGTTCTGTCCCATTTCCACATGAATTTGTCAATTCAGTGTGCACAAGAACCGGTGTTTAAATGCATTTTTTGGATAGACTGTCTCACAAAAAAACATGTTTCTAAACATATTTTCTCTCAAAGTACATATTTCTAAATGTGCTTTTTTCTTAAAACACACATTTTGGTGCAATATTTGAAATGGGAACTGTATTGTAAAAACATAAGAACATAAAAAGAGCCATGTTGGATGAGACCAAGAGTCCACACAGTGGCTGACCAGGAATCCATAAGCAGAACACATGTGCAACCACACTGCCCTGCCTATGTTCCCCAATAACTGGGTCCCGATCCGCACCTTCACCTGGAAAAGTCAGGTCAGGTCAGCTCATCTTGGAATTTGCACAGATCAAATTCCTGAAGAATCTCTAGTCTTGATGGCTATGTAGGATATCCCCCTGAGTACCAGCTGCTGGGGAACAGCCAGTGTGGTGTAGTGGGCAAAGTTTAGGACTGGGACATGGGAGATCTGAGTTCTAGTCCCCACTCGGTCATGAAGCTCACTGGGTGACTTTGGGCCCGTCACAGACTCTCAGCCTAACCTAGCTCAGAGGGTTGTTGTGGCTAAAATGGAGAGGAGGGTCAGGTATACAACCTTGGGCTCCTTGGGGGGAAAAGGCAGGGTATACAGCACATGTAACAAATAAATAAATAACAAGAAAAACATGGTCTGGGTGGTGCTACTGTTCTCATGCCTTTCCTGTGGGCTCCCTGGAAGCATCCCAATTAACCTCTGTGGGAAAAGGATCCTGGAGTAGATAGACCTTTGATCTGATCCATCACAGCTCTTCTTATGTTCCTAAGATTGCCCTGCCAAATCCCTCCATGAACATTTCTGCCATGGATGAATTTGAAATGCCTCATTCCAAGTCCAAAGCACTAACCATGCCACTATGTCGCCATTCAGTTCCATTCATTTGCATCAACTGTAGGTCATCACAAAATACTAATAAAGAGGACAACCATTTAAAAGCAACAGATGAATCTTCATTAAAATGCCAATGCAAAGACATCAATTGCAGTCCTGCGCAAGGAATAGCCCTGTATTTCGGTAATTTATCTCCAAGTCCCTCAGCAGCTTTAGCAAATAGCTCTCTTCCGTAGCGTACAGAGACATCTAAATTGGGCAGGAGATCATAAATTTCCTAGTCCTCTGTAAACTCCTATAATTTTCTCATAAATTCTTGCTGCGATCTGTCTCTTAGAGGCTTTATACAATAGGTGGTGAGAAACAACGCATTAGATCTTCATTATATCCGTATAGCCAGGATATAATGTAGTCTTGTGTTCTCCATTGATGTAGATCGAAAGCATAGTCTGGAAAACTAATTTGGAAAAGGACCTCTCCAACGTCAACATGTTCCAAGAGGTTCCTTTGTTGGAGATAGCTGATTTTATATAACGAGGTTACCATCATCCCCAAAAACTGGTATTTTGAATTTTTGCTTGCTCTAGAATGTATCAACCCAGGAAACTGCCAACCAAGCATGACCCTCATCTTGCCAGATGTAGATTACTTCTACTAGAGTCTACTTGAGTGCCCAGTTGACTGTACACTTCCCATGGGGACCAACCATAGCCAGGACAGGACTAGCTTGTCAGAGTTGGAGCTGCTGGTGGACTTTGCTAATTTCTGGTTTTCAAATGAGCTTCATGGGTATGGTGAAAGAGAGATGAACATTAGATTCTTCTTCTCCAGCTTGGAATTTAATCCCAGCTGGAGAAGTCTTTCTTCTAAAGAACACTCCCCAGAAAGTCTGGGGCACAGAGTATCCTCTTACCCCCAAGGATCCCTCACATAAGGGTTGAGCTTTTGCTGCCAGACTGAATTTTCTCTAGGGGCAGCTCTTCAAAGCAGCTGCTGAGAAAGCAGTGAAAAGGTCTCTCTGAGGATTTTCTAGGGAAGCTGTTTTGAAGGCAGGGGCAAATATAACCTTTGTGGGCTGCATGAAGCAAGAGGGATATGATCTTGACTCCTTAGTATTTTTCCTGGGGCAGTTATTCAAAACATCTCTGCTTTACTATTGGCTGCTTCTGTAAGTGGGTAGATCTTTTTATTGACTGAAGGGTAAATCAGCCTGTCTCATTTCCAAGCCAATCACAGTGGGAGCTCAACCATCTCTCATCAGAATAAGGAGAACCGTTCCCCCCGGAATAGTACAGTTCTACATGTGATCGTTTGACTACTTGTATGGAGGACCATCCAGTGGCTTGACCCTCCACTGCACACCAAGGTAGTACAGCTCAGGTGTATGTTTCCCACTTGACCCAAAGGCAGCTTGTTCTTATGTCCTTTATAGGCCTGATTGCTGAAATAACTCTAATAAAACTAGAGCTGTGCGCGAATGGCTTCTCGAAACTCTCCACCCCATTTGTGGCAGAGAAATTTCATCGAATTTCTCCAGGGGGGAGGAGGAATTCTCCAACGATTTCTTACAGGTAGGGCTCACCATTGGCAGGGTTGTCCTATGGCTTCTTCCTTTCTTTCCCTAAGGGGTTTGGGATTATTGTTGTTGTTGTTGTTGTTGTTGTTGTTTTGCATTACCACTGCAAGTAGCAGCAGCATCAATGGTGTTTGCATCCTGGCCTCTATTTTGCATTGTCCATAATGTGCCTCATCAAGAGCCATTCTGGGGCATTGTGGTGGGGAGGAACAAGGCAACCCCCTCCAAGAAATGGTGAAGACTAGGGGTGTGCACGGACCCCCCGGATCGGATCGGGACCCGGATCGGGACCTCCAATTTTGTCCCGGACCGGTTCGGACAAAATCGGAGGCCCCCCGGACCGGATCGAGTCCGATCCCGACCCAAAAATCGTACATTTTTGGATCGGCCGCCATTTTTTTCCCCATAGACTTGCATTGCAATGCAAGTCTATGAGGAAAAAATGGCGGCGGGTGGGTAAGGGGGGGCCTAACTCCCTCCCCCCCCCGGGGCCGTCCGCTGTGGACGGCCCCGGCAGGTAAACCCCCTCCCCCGCGCTCCCTACCCCCCCTGGGGCCGCCTGCTTCCATCCGCTGGCGCCCGCGGGCGCCAGCGGATAGAAGCGGACGGCTCCGGGGGGGGGGTAAGCCCCCTTCCCCGCCACTTACCTTCTCGGCCCGTCCGGCGCCGGCGGCTACTACCAGCGGGCTCCGCGGCCTACTCTCGAGTAGCGCGCCGGGTGATGACATCACCCGGCGCGCCACCCTGGAGCAGGCCGCGGAGCCTGCTGGGAGTAGTAGGCGCCGGCGCCGGACGGGAGCCGCCGGGCCGGGCAGGTAAGGGCCCCCCTCCCCCCTCCCCCCTCCCCCCTCCGCGCGCCCCCTCCTCCCCTCCACGCACCCCCTCCTTACCTTTCCGGCCCGACGGCTCCCGTCCGGCGCCGGCGCCTACTACTTCCAGCAGGCTCCGCGGCCTGCTCTAGAGTAGCGCGCCGGGTGATGACATCACCCGGCGCGCCATCCTAGAGCAGGCCGCGGAGCCTGCTGGGAGTAGTAGGCGCCGGCGCCGGACGGGAGCCGCCGGGCCGGGCAGGTAAGGGCCCCCCTCCCCCCTCCCCCCTCCGCGCGCCCCCTCCTCCCCTCCACGCACCCCCTCCTTACCTTTCCGGCCCGGCGGCTCCCGTCCGGCGCCGGCGCCTACTACTTCCAGCAGGCTCCGCGGCCTGGTCTAGAGTAGCGCGCCGGGTGATGACATCACCCGGCGCGCCATCCTAGAGCAGGCCGCGGAGCCTGCTGGGAGTAGTAGGCGCCGGCGCCGGACGGGAGCCGCCGGGCCGGAAAGGTAAGGGCCCCCCTCCCCCCTCCGCGCGCCCCCTCCTCCCCTCCACGCACCCCCTCCTTACCTTTCCGGCCCGGCGGCTCCCGTCCGGCGCCGGCGCCTACTACTTCCAGCAGGCTCCGCGGCCTGCTCTAGAGTAGCGTGCCGGGTGATGACATCACCCGGCGCGCCATCCTAGAGCAGGCCGCGGAGCCTGCTGGGAGTAGTAGGCGCCGGCGCCGGACGGGAGCCGCCGGGCCGGAAAGGTAAGGGCCCCCCTCCCCCCTCCGCGCGCCCCCTCCTCCCCTCCACGCACCCCCTCCTTACCTTCCCGGCCCGGTGGCTCCCGTCCGGCGCCGGCGCCTACTACTACCAGCAGGCTCCGCGGCCTGCTCTAGAGTAGCGCGCCGGGTGATGACATCACCCGGCGCGCCACCCTAGAGCAGGCCGCGGAGCCTGCTAGTAGTAGTAGGCGCCGGACGGGAGCCACCGGGCCGAGAAGGTAAGTGCCCCCCTCCTCCCCCCCCCCGCTGTCCACTTTCATCGGCGGGCGCCCGCTGGCGCCCGCCAATGGAAGCGGCGGTGGGCGCCAGTGGGCGCCCGCCGATCCGCCGATCCGCCGAACCGGTTCGGAGCTTTTTCGGACCGGTTCGGATTGGATCGGCCGATCCAGCTGCGGGATCGGAAATCGGATAATTTATCCGATTTCCCACTGGACCGGACTCGGATCGTGGATCGGGTCCGATCCAGTGCACATCCCTAGTGAAGACTTTGGAGATGCATGAATAATGAAAGATAGGATGGTTGCACAAACTCCTCAGCCACCTCAAAAGTGTCATGGCTAGGCCTGTTCCCCTTAGACTGGAAGAATGAGGTTCAGACGAACAATCAGAATCAGATTCTGAAGCAGAAGAGACAGCGCCAGAAACATACCAGCCTATACGGGGTGTAGGAGAGGTGACTCTCACAGGCTCTTTACCAGCTGGGAATGAACTTTCGCCAGACCTTACCTCTGAAAGTGTAAGCAACCCACAAACTCTGGGAATTGAGGATTCTTCCGAGGGGGAGGGCACTGAAAGGCTAGCTGATCCTAGACAATGCTGCAGACTAAAATGGGTGGAGCTAAAGGAAGGTGAGAGAAGGTCGGCCCGGCTAGCTTCTCGCCAAAGGCTTCTTCAGAACCAGCCTCCTTGAAGTTAAAGCATTCTGGGAAAAGGCTTTCCCTTCCTCTTCAAAGGACAATTGTTTCGCTTAGTTTGCATAATTTTGTCTAGAGAGAAGTTCCTAAACGTTAGAGTCCCTTCAGGTGGGGAGAGATGTTTATTGCCTGAATAAAGCTTTTTGGATTACATGGCAGACCTCTTTATTGTCTCCCAAGAAAGCGAGAGGTTTTGGGAAGCACGGCAAAAAGTAAGGTCAGCACAAGTGCCCCGAGTTCAACTTAAGAGCATTCCTCTGAAATTTTCTTCTCCTTTGAATTGCTTTTCAAAAGCATTTTTTAAAAAAGCAAATTGAATCAGAACAGTGAGGAAACATGTGGGAGATGTTTTTCGCACAGCACTAATTAAAACCTTGTTTTATACAAGCCGGAGACATCACCCTATTGACTAGACATGAAATGGGATTCCTCTTAAAAGCTAAGATGTCATTGCTCTTCCACAATTTGCTGCTTCAGCTCCCTTCTACCAATTGCTTTTGTCTAATAAGTCTGAGCCATAATAGTAAAATGAACTGGACTGGGTTTTAGGTCACCAGTTCTTCAATCGGACGGCATTCACTTTCCCAGAGCACCTATTGTCCTATCGATTGACCGCGAAGAGTCATCTCCTCCTAACACCTTTGCAAAGAGATAATTTGCCTATGTCTCACTTCTATACACTTTGCTCTCACCTAGAAAGCGAGGCACAGGAGGGTTATCAAAGCATTTTATTTTGGAGGGGGAAGAGGGATCACATCTATTGCTAATTCCTTTTGATGTTGCTCTGTTACTTCTTGTGTAAGTATTAGACAGAAGCGCAAAATGCAGCCAAATGTAACGGATAGTTTCATTTGATTTCTAACAGGTGTCAATTGTGTGTCTGTGCACCATATTCCAAATAGTAAGGGGCTGATCTATGTAGACCAATTCTATGGATTTTTCCTTTGCACACAAGGTACATGCAGATGTTAGTGGTTTTAAGCAATACCAAAAAAAAAATCCAATTGATCTTTTGCACATATAAACATTTGCAAATTTTGGTATGCATTTTCCAACTTGTACACATTGTGGTTCACATCCACCCATTGAGCAAAATACGTTTTTAACATATTTTTGTTGGTGCTCATTCCAAACATGTGCATTAAAACTAAACGGATGCATTGTCTGTGTTCCACACATCCCAAATCCTGAAATGTATGGATTTCAGGATGCAAAATCTTTTTCTGAGTGGTGTGGATTGGAGGAATGCCAGGGTAGAAGCCCACATTATGGATGTATGGGAACCTCATTTTTGCTCACAAAACATGTGAGCAAGTCCTGTTCGAAAAAGTGTCCACTGAACATGTGCCAAACATGTGCTCATATTCGATTTGCACATGGGGTTGTCGCAAGCATCCAACTGACTTTGTGAGAGCAACGGACCTCCCCGCGTCCAGCCCTCACAGTCCCAGTTGGACATCTTCGGCAAGTGCTCAGCAACCGCCCACAGTCACAATTATGCATTTCCCCCTTTCGCACTAATGGCAGCTGCCATTATCATCAACGGGGGAAATACACAATTTCCAGAGCCTCGGAAATCATGGGTTCCCCCCATGAGCCAATGGGGGCCTTAAAGACTCTATTAACACAAGGCTAAAGGGAATCTCAAAGTTTGCAAAAGTATATCTTTAGCGCATTTTGCTGGTCAGGAGGAGGAGGAGGAGGAGGAGGGATGTTTGGTTTAGGGAAAACAGGATGCCCAAGAGAATATGTTAGAGGCTTACAAAATAGGCATGATTAGAGAAAGAAGATAGCTCTTTTTGTCACTTCCCAGTCCCATAATTCTAGAACCCAGGACAAATGGAAGACCACATCATCTGGAACTCCACACACACATTCAAATTCTGTGACACCCTGTCCCCATAGAACAGTTCACCCCATTCAGCAGAGTCATCTGACTCTCTGTGTAGCATCTCAGGGAAGGAAGTCCTGCCCATGATCTAGAATCATGCCCAGCCTTGTAGATGACCCTGGCTTGAACTGTGTGCTCAGTGTACGGAGCAGTGCTGATACCTGAAACCACCTATTCCTGGCACTGTCCACAACACCACATGCACACACAGCTACTCCGGCTTTGCACAGGAGGCTTGAGAGATCTCGGCTTAGAAGACTGATAGGGCTAATACATTTCTATCCAATTTTTTTTCCCTGACAGCTTCGCTGAAATTCTGTTAGAAGAACCACGGGGAAGTTGTCTTCCCCAAGCCTCATTGAAATGAATGATGTACATCAGAGTATGTCTGGCACAGAAGAATTTCCTGGTGGAACTAAAAGAGCTTCAATGAGCCTGTCAGAAAACCTGTGTTGCTTTAACAGAGAGCATCCAGAAGCCTTTTTGAGCATCTGAAGGCGGGAGCCTCTTCCACGTAGCAACTGGGGAGACCGTCGTTGGCAATGGCACATTTTTCTCCCCCAAAAGAAAGGAAGATCCACTCCGAACCTCAGCTATTTCAGAAAGGGATGAAGTCAGCCCTGTCATTACACTTGAGGGTGCGACAGAATGATTATATCTGAAAAACTTCGCACAATGTCACTTTGCAACAACAGTGATAACACTGAGAGACAGGGTGGGGAGCGTGTGTGAGTGCCCCCCTCATACTTTTGTTTTCCGTTTAGGAAATGAAAATGGTGCATCTTTAAACTGAGTCAGACCATTGGTTCAGCTAGCTCAGTATTATATGCACCGATTATTTTAGCCCGACCTGGAGATACCTGGGAGTGAACCTGGGACCTTCTGCCTGCAAAGCAGGAGATCTGTCACTGAGCTACAGCCTTTGCCATTACCCAACTTTTCCCAACCTGGGCAGGATCTACACAATACTGTTTATAATGGGTTATGATGGTATTGAGAACTGTTGGGGCCCATGACACAGTCCATATATCGTTTTCAAGCTGCTTTCAAAGTTTTCCAGTCTGCTTGGTATAGATCTGGCCCTGGTGTCCTCCAAATGGTTTGGACTCAAAACCTCTCCATTCCCGACCATTAGCCATGCCAGCCAGGGCTGAGGGGAGGTGAAGTCCAAAGTATTTGTAGGGCACCCATTTGTGAAAGCAGCCCTAATCTTTCCCTGCCCCCAAATTAAATTGTTCCCGAACTTGCTGTTATTTATTTAGGGGACAGAATGACCACCACATAGGATCAGAACTTCTTTTAAAAAATCTCATCATTGTGTCCTCAATCGAAATGTTGTCTGCCCTCCCCATGACTACTTTTAAGCCAGGAGTGGGCAACCTGTGGCCATCAAGGTGTTTGGACTTGCAACTTCTATGATTCCTAGGAAGCATAGACAATGATGAAAGAGGAGAGGAGGAGGGTCATGTAAGCCACTTTGGCTTACCATATAAGAGGCAGAAAGGTGGAATATGCATGTAAACATACATACACTCATAAATGGAGTTGTAGGCCAAAACATCTGGGGTTCCACGAATTGCCCACCCCTGTTTTAAGCAAAATAAATAGAAGTAGAAGATTACCAACATGATATCTAGTGTTGTCTTAAGGTGAGTGAATTAGAAATCACCCCTAAAATATTGCATTGTAACACCTGCCCCCCCCCCCGCAAGAAAAATAGAGTTGATTTGATCAGCAACAGCTGGATACTAAGAACCACCTACATGTTTTGCAGGCCCCGTTTGCCTTTCCCTTTCTATACCTCACCAAAGTTTGTTCCCTATCTATATGCCACAGTGTGCTACAGTCCTCAGAAGCAAAATCGTGTATCCGCAAGACCGAACTGCTTTCCGATCTGAGGGTGCAGGGAATCATCTAATTTCAAACGATCATCAAGAGGGATTGTTGTCTGGGATGGAAGGTGGCCAAGCAGGCTGTTTAAGATCAGGTGACCCAGAACGACATGTGGGGGGGGGAGTGACAGAGAGAGGTGTAAATTATAGGGCTAGGCGAACAAGCAAAATTTGAATTGTGCCTGATTCCCCTTCATGTTTGCAATCGCTGCTCGCTCTGCACAAACGGGAATCATCCGCAACTCGAACAGCAATTGACTGGGAGATTTCCGCAACATTCCCAACTTTGCACGAATTTCCTAATCTGTGCAAATTTATTTCATAGACTAAAGTGTGGCTGATTTAGTCCATGGAGGAAATTTACACAATTCGAACTCTTAATCAAGAATCGACAATTTACAAGTATTTTCAAGGGGCACATGCTCATGTTCACGTTCGGAGCTTCGACCAGGACATGCTTGCATATTTTGTCAGTGGAAATTTAATTCCCATACATCCTTAGTAAATTATAGGAGGGATACCACAACACACACTTATCCCTACAGTGTATAAGGCATGTAAATAATGAGTTTGTCTGTTTCAGTAATTCTTTTCTGCTGCCTTCCCCAAGTTGATGTCCTACAGAGGTGTTGGACTACAGTTCCTATCATCCATGGCAGCATGGCTGTGCTGGCCGGCGATGGTGGGAGTTGTAGACTTGCACTCCTAGAAGGCACCAGGTTGGGGTGGTTGCTTTACATTCGTGCAAGCAAGGGAAACAAACAAATAGGCGTGATCAGTATGAAGGCAACACCAAGAAAGCCACAGGAGCAGGAATTACATCTTCTGAAAATACTCGTTCAGTTTAATCAGGAGGATAAATAAGAGCAGTTGAAATGAAGCAGCGGTTTAGCCCTCCTTTGACAATAGAAGAGGGATGGAGATCTCCGCAGTCATAGCAGCTCCTGCACGACTCCCACCCACTCAATTTGTGTCTCCCAGAGAGAGAGAGAGAGAGAGAGAGAGAGAGTCAGCAGTTTCATTTTATGTTTTTCACTTCATCCCTCTATGCTGGGAAACATTTTCCAGCCAAACGTTGCCTTTAACTGCTGTCAAAAGCACAAGAGCCCAGGTGGGCATAAAACTTGTTGAAACTCGGCATTGACCATTTCACTACCTGACATGGGGCTAAGGGGATATGGGCCCATTAATTTCGTTCATTTCGAGCGCAATGCTATTGAGTGTGCCCCCGCTGCTTGGAGCCGCCCCAACTCGGAGGCTTCCAGGATTCCTACAGCCTGCTGGGTTGAAGCTGGCAGAGTGGAAGGAATGATGGAGGTTGGTCTTCCTTCATTCCTCTCTATAATAAAAGGATCCCAACTATGGGGCAAGTCATCAGAATGCTGCTCACCGGTTCTGTGACTCACTGACCCTCTTTGGCCTCACAGCAACCAGCACGGCGGTCTCTATTCACCCTTTTCTCTCCACATACCATGCTCAACCGCTCCTCTTTTTAACTCCTTCCTCTCACTGCCAATCAAAACACCTGAATCCCACAGCCAATCAGCATTCACTCTGACATTCTATTCACCCGCTCCCCCTCCCAACAGTATTGACTTCTTACTATCCGGTGTCTAAACCGCGCTTCCATCCAAAACGGCAATAATCCGTAACACGTTACAAATGCTTACATCATAAATAAATGGCATCAAACATTAAAACATCACAGAGGTGATCTTCGCCTCCCCGTCCTCATTATTTTGTGATGTCTTTAGATCTCATTCTACATTGACCGGATTATGTACAAGAGCTGAGCTTTCTTTTTGGCACCATTCAATAAATAGGATCTCTAAAACACAAGGAAGAGTGTTTTTCCTCTTCATTAGCGTTTCTGTCCATTTCAGAAGCCCTTGTCCCATGCTTGGATCAGGCTCTTGTATCTTTGCTCGTTATTTCCCCATTCACAGGACTAATTCCCTTCTCTTCAGAGCCATTAGAGATTGCTGCTTTTTTGGTCTCCTGCTAATGGCTGTTGTGTCTCTTTCTCTCTCACAGGCATACACAGAAACACAGACATAAAACCATATTCATAATCGGGAAGCATGCAGTTGGCCTGCACAACTGAGATTATGCCACCAGGAAATAAACCCAGTTGCTGTCTTTGTGTAATATGGAAGCTTTCTTGATATTATGGCCTTGGAGAGTCCACTCATTATCTGTCGTGGGTGGTCTAGGATGACAGCCTCCACTTAACCAAACTGATGATCCTCTTTGCATGGTGGAGAAGACATTTACACACACACCCTTCTCCACCACATACGTCACATGATGTGTAGAGACAGGTGAGAAATACACTCCACCCATGTCGGCTTGTTTCAAAATGGATTCCTCCAATCTGCAGCTCTGAAGACTTTCAGCGAGGTGAAGGTGTGTTCCAAAATCCACATTTTTTGTGAGCTTCCAATGCAGATCAGCTCCAGAAAAATGTGCACAAAACATCTTCATATTAGGGCAAAATGCACGCAAATTGTGTAACTTTGAGAAATGCGCGAAACTGCATTTCAGCAATGTAAGCGGTTGAGGGGAAAATCCATGCATTTAAAATGTGCACAAAAATGCTTCCATTAATGAGCACAACTGGAAGAATGAACACAAAAAGTATGGATTTCCATATGGATTAAAACACACACAGAACCTTGCACTGAAATGGGACAGAATGGCCTTGGCCGCAAAAATGCAATGATCTTTGTAAGACTGAGACTTATAGATCTGTCAATCCCTGTACTTGTGAGGGATTTTCTCTCCTTCTTGGAAAGTGACCCAAAATTACAAGGGGGGGGGGGGACTTTCCTTAATGTAGATAGCTCTGAATTGTTCCTATCCACTGTAATCCATTGTAATGGCTAGAACTATTATGGTGAGGGAAACAGACATGGGCGAACATGTAATGCTCAAGTTCATTGAGGTCCTCCAAATCCTTCCTCAAACCTTTTGCATTCTTGAACATGAGTCTTTTTCTCTTTTCATTTGGGGGGGGATTGGGAAAAAATGACATTTCCCGCCCTCCCAGGCTAAAGCATGAAAATGCAAACTTTGGGAGGATTTGCATGAATGTGGATTTGCACAAGTGTACATTTTTTTCAAGTGCGCACATGCACACATGTTCATTTATCAAAGTGCACATTTGCGCAAATGCGCATTTTCAGGAGTGCACGCTTTCAAACTTGATTGCAAGTTTGGGAAATTCCTTCTTGTGTTCATGTTCACATGTTTTCTGTACCTGAATGAAATTCTCATGCATCCCTGGAGGAAAATACTAGGGATGTGCATCGGATCGGACCCGATCCACGATCTGGGCCCGATCCAACCGAAATAGGATCAAACAATCCAATTACAATCCCCAGCACCTGGATCCGCTGATCCAATCTGAACCGATCCAAAAAGGACCCGATCCAGATCGGCGGATCAGCAGATCAGGCCCCCTCCCCCCACTCGCACTCCTTACCTGCCGGGGCAAACGGCTCTGGCACGTAAGGTGCGCGAGGGCGGGGGCTTCCCTAGCAGGGTTGTCCGCTTCCATTGGCGTGCACCAGCGGGCGCCCGCCAATGGAAGCAGACAGGCCCGCTAGGTAAGAAGCATGAGGAAGGGTGGGGAGGGCCCCACTTACCTGCTTGGGCATCCTCCTCCTTCTGCTGCCAGGTGAACTACTGCGAAACAGGCCTCATGGCCTAGTTTTTCAGTAGAGCACCAGCTGGTGCTCTACTGAAAAATTAGGCCATGAGGCCTGTTTCGCAGTAGTTCACCTGGCAGCGGAAGGAGGAGGATGCCCTGGCAAGGTAAGGAGAATGATGGGGGGCTTACCTGCTGGGGGCCGTCCGCTTCCATCCGCGGGCGCCAGCGGGCACTCACCGATGGAAGCGGACAGCCCCGCCCAGTTAGGTGCACGAGGGCAGGAGGGGGCTTACCTGCTGGGGCGGCCGCTTCCCTCCGGTGGCACCACCAGAGGGAAGCAGCCACCCCGGCAGGTAGGCAGGATGAGGGGGGAGGGGGAGGGGCCCCATGTCATCACCTGGTGCACTACTTAGGGGCAGGCCACGAAGCCTGTTCGCAGTAGGATCCAGGAGAGGAGGAAAGCGGACGTCCCCGGCAAGGTAAGGTGCGCGAGGAGGGGAGGGGGCTTACCTGCTGGGGCGGCCACTTCCATCCACTGGCACCCATGGGAGCCAGCGAGCGGAAGCCGACGGCCCTGGCAGGTAAGCAGCGTGAGTAGGGGGGAGGGACGGGGGAGGGACAGGGAGGGGGGAGTTAAGCCCCCCTCACCCACGCACCGTCATTTTCCCCCCATAGACTTGCATTGGGGGAAAGCTTTCTTTCCCCCAATGCAAATCTAGAGGGGGAAATGGCGTCTGATCTGAAAATCAGATGTCTGATTTTCGGATCGGAATTGGGTCCGAACTGAACCGGGGAAGCCTCCAATCTGATACGATACGATATGAGGCCTCGAATCCGGTTCTGATCCCGATCCCGATCCGATTTTTTGGACCGTGCACATCCCGAGAAAATACTAGCCTATTGCGACTCCTCTGTTTCCATTTCCAGCTGCAAAGTTAAAATAAAATTAAGCCAATACTAATATAAAATATCCTCACAACCTTCCACCTGAGGGAGAAAGGAGCTGAGATCTGTCAATGGCAAGAGCTTTTATGTCACATAAATTAACTGCAGGTACTTCAGAACGACAGTGCCTTGTCAGGCTCATCTTCCCTGTCTTCAGTGTCAATTATAGCTCCCCAGGGAGAGCCTCTTGGAACACATCGCCAAAAGGCAGGTGCGGGTAAATTAAACCGCAAACACATTCTTCGTTCAAGCAATGTTTAGAGAAATCTGATTAAAGCTCGCAGAGCAGAGAGAAAGAGAGAGAGAGAGAGAGAGAGAGAGAGAAAGAGAGAGAGTACAAGGCTGATTAAAGATCCCAAGAAAAGCAAAGTAAATACCCAGCTGCCTCCTCCAACAAAGACCAGTGCCAAGCTCAAAATTTGGAGAGGTGGACCATGGAGAAAAATGTGCTTGGCTGATATCAGAAGGATGATGGAACTATGGTTGCTAAACCAGAAGAGCCAGTGTGGTTAGCGGCTAGAGTGTTGGACTGAGAGTTGGGAGATCTGGGTTCTAGTCCCCACTTGGCCATGGAAGCCCACTGGGTGCCTTTGGGCCAGTCACAGACTCTCAGCCCAGCCTACCTCACAGGGTTGTCATTGTGATGATAAAATGGAGAAGAAGAGAAGGATGTATGCCGCTTTAGGTTCCTTGCAAGAAAAAAGGCAGAATATAAATGTAATAAATAAATAAAGTGGGACTGAATGAACTATGATGATTTGGCTACTATTGGCTTCTGGCTACTTCAAGAAGGTGAATCTAACTTTTAAATAGAGGGGGAAAGTAGGAATGGGGGAGAAATGTGTTAAGTTAAAGCCCTTGTTTGGAGACTGCCAACTTCAGAAGCAAATCTGGTGGCAACGCGAAAGACAGCCTTCCCAGTGGTGGCTCCCTGGCAGTGGAACTCCCTGCCGAGGGAGGCTACATTCGCTCCCTCTCTGCTGTCCTTCCAATGGCAGGCGAAGGCTACTTTATTCAATCAGGGCTTTGGTATGCCACTCTTGGAAGAAAGATGGGCTACCATCCAAATCAATAAATAATCTAAGTTTGCACTTCTGAAATGCTACGCCAGCAAAAACTCAACTTATCCTTCAAAATGTGCACTTCTGCACATTTTGCAAGGGAGAGCTCCAATCAAAAAGTGCAACCCCAAAGAGCACACACAATAAGGTGTGTGTTGTGGGGAAATAACGTTGAATCACATTATGTTAAGCAAATTGCTTGCTAACATGAGCGCGTTCAGTAAAAATGTATGGAAAATGCAAGCCTGAGGAGACATTTGCGCAAAAATGCTGACGAATTTTCATGCCAAGCTTTTTTTAAAAAAAAAAAACACTTTAAAAGTTTGGGGCAAACTGAACTTAGGATCAGAAAGACAAGACACTGAGAGGAACTGAAATTGACAGATACATCTATTCCTTGGAAAGAGTCCTTTAAATAGTTGTCCTTCACGATGGCTCATCAGCCATGTGGAAGAACAGCCATCACAACCAGCTTAAACATAAACAGAACAGAGAATCAATATAAAATTATAGCTCAATGACACAACAATAACTATACTCAGGGTTGTGCCAAATATTCTCGAGTTTCATTACTTTAGGTCAATAACTGTTTTTTTGTTTTTCAGTTTTCTGGCCCGTTCGGACCCATTTTCCCTCCCTGCCAGCTGCTTCGTCTTTGTCCTTCCTAGATTGGCCATATTGGTAGTTGAAGGCATTTCATTATGCTACATAACAAGAATTGGCTGTGAAATGAGACTCTCATGTTTGGTGGCTTTGACCTACTCCTCCTTCCTACAGCTCCAAGGACGACCTAGATCACTCCTAACAGATCCATCACTCCTATCATCACCCCTACCAGATCTTTCCAGGAAAGAAATCGTGGCCTCATCAGATTCAGAGGGCTCTTTCCTGGTGCAGCCCAAAGCACCCCTTCATCGTAAGAGCAAACTGAATCAGGCAATAACCCTTTAAGATTTGAGGTAGCCTCCCATGAAAGCAGAGCCAGCTGGCCAACCATTCCCACAATATCCATTGCAGTCTAGCACGACTAAGAACATTTGGACATATTAAGTTGCCATATATTGAGCCAGACAATGAGTTCATCTAGTTCAGTGGTCTTCAACTGGTCCAGACCTAAGACTCACCTTGGATTCCCAGCCTGCAACATGGGACTCACTTTCACAATTTTCTTCATGCCCAAGATGGTAGCAACAGCTTTGCCATGATCCATCTGGACTGTTCTCATGACCCACTTTTGGGTCGCGACCCACCGGTTGAAGACCACTGATCTAGTTCATAATTGTCTGCAGTGGCTCACTGAATTCTGCCTGAATGTTAGTACACTTTCTTTGGCCATTTCAAGAACCATAGCACAGGCTCAGAGGCTCAACGGGGTGAAAACATAGAGTATGGATCATGTCAGAATTTCCAGTTACAAAGGCAATACATTCCAGCTCTTTCCCAGAAAGGTCAAAGCACAGGGATGAACCCCATGATCCACGCTTTCACCATCTTACTCAATCTGCTTTATCAAAATCAAATGAGCAAGCATCAAAGGTTAAGGATGCCATGCCATTCGTCATGGGTAACAGGACATGACACATTTCAGCAATTAGGAAAGAGCAACAAGGGACAGAATTAATGGGGTAAAGAAGCACAAAATTAGGCAATTACATGCACTCTGCCTGATGAGTCTTCTTGCAGCGTCTTGCTTGCCTAGGGCAAGAAAGGAAAGGACCAAAGCCTCTGGAAGTGAAATCGATCATGGATTTCTAAGGGCCAGGATGTAAAAGATATGGAAGAGAATGGAGTCGTTGGCTTTTTTCTTTTTATTCCCAGGCAAAGTAGGCTGGTAACGCCAATCTCAGTTGAGTTTGACTGAATAGATTCACTAGGCTGACCAGATAAAATCCAGGTCAGGGCTCATGTAACTTTAACAGTTGTAGAGAAAAGGGAATTTCAGCCAGTGTCCTTTGTATGCAATTAGTTCCTGATGAAATTCCCTCTTCATCGCAACAGTTAAAGTTGCAGGGGCCCTGCCTTCTTTTGTATCTGGTCACTCTAGCATAGTGCCTGCAACGTTAACTGCTGTGATGAAGAGGGAATTTCACCAGGGACTAATTGCATACAAATGACACCGGCTGAAATTCCCTTTTCTCTACAACTGTTAAAGTTACATGAGCCCCGACCTGGATTTTGTCTGGTCACCCTAGATTCACTACCCCACTGACATCTGAGCCGCCAGCCGCCACTGTTCCCGGGTTCTCATGTGTTTGCTTGTCAGCTTGCTTAATTGATTTCCCACATTTATAGACTGCCCTTCTGCCAAGCTCATCAAGGTGGTTTACAATGTGAAACACTGGTTTATAATCTAATGGGGAGGACAAAAAAGGAGGAAAGAGTACTAGGACAATAGGGGAAAATAAGCACATTCAGTTACCAACCCTCACATGTTTGCATAGAACGTAATGACCTGGCCGAATCCCCAATGCAGGAGACCATTCTGGGAGGAGAGGATCCAAATGGCACTTGGTGCCATGGGCTCAATCCCATGTTAGTGAGATGCTTTATAAGTCAGAGAAGATGAGTTCCTGAATCATTCCAAGAGATAGCCAGAAAAGTCTTGCCAGAGATTTCCATGAGAGGTGAGTCCCAGGAAACAGTGAAGTCTCAATCTCCCTGCTCCAGAGGATGTAACTTTGCACCCATCCTGAGACCCCTCCCTGGAACTTCTTGCAGCAAAAGAGAACCTTCTTCTACCACAAGACGAAGGAGCTTTGGCTCATTGAAAGAGCACCGGCTTTGCATACAGAAGGTCCCGGATTCCATCTCCAGCTAGGCCTAGAAGCCCTAGAGAGCCGCTGACATAGGGATGCGATGTTCAAGCCCATTGAGCTTAATTGGGGGGGGTGCCCAGGCACACATTCACATGTGCAGAAATGACCAGGTGTGCATATGCAGTTTCAAATGCAGACACAAGTTTCCTTAGAATTGGGTTCTTGCTCACGTTCAGGGTTGCCAGTGAGTGGCCAGTGTTGACAATACTGAGCTAAATGGACCAATGGTCTGACTCCGTATACGGCAGGTTCCTACGTTTCCTCCCTCTCCCTTTCAAGGGAGAGATGTCTCATTCGTGCTCCTGCTGGGATAAGCAGGACTCCAGGTGTGCAGAGGAACAGGTGAGGAGGAGCAAACAAATGATTGAAGGAAGGAACTGATTTCAGGAGGCGTTACTGCTGAAGCATCCCTCACTACATCGGAAGATTTCCATGCATGCAGCATGTAGGAAAGAGTTCTACACTACTCAATAGCTTTCCTACTTTTAAAATAAATCGGTCCAGAATGAGATATTATGCTACCTGCTCTGTGTCACCAGATTTATTTTTCAAAGGCAGTGTTTTGAAATCCAGCACCCCTCTCGCTGAACAGAGCTATTAATATTATTGTTGGGTCCCTAATCCTTTTTAATGCTATTTCTCCAGCTAGATTAACGCAATGCTTAGTCGCACCAAAACACTCTGGCAAATATATATATATATATATATATATATATATATATATATATTAGAAACTCAATTAACACCAAGATAAGACCACAAAAGCTATCTTAACACATCTCTGTGTGCTGTAATGAAGTGATGACCGGGGGGGGGGGGGGGAGAGAGAGAAACGAAGACAAGAAACTGGTGATATATAACTTTGAGGGTTTAGAAGAGTAACAGTTTATTGTGGAGCGATGAATAAGAAAGTGCTCAATCAGATAAACAAAAGCAGTGACGACGTTGCGCAGCAATGAAAACGGAAGCTGAGCCAGCAGCAGTTGTACACTTAAGGACATCTGAGTCCAACCCTATTTGTTTTAATCAATGAATGATGCAATCCATCTACTAAACAATTACGTTTCTAATATTTTACACACGTACTTCAGAGTAAGCACTTTGTAAGCAACAATGTAAACTCCACCCACTACTGGAAAATACACTCCCTCCCTGGAAAGGAATGCATCCCTCAGGTGTTGTTGTTTTTTACGTGCCTACTTTAGAAGCTACAATGTAAGAATAAAACATCTCTTCATCTAGTTCTCTGCGTTTACAAAAAGTGAGTGTCCACGTCACCTCTCTGCAGGATGTGAAGTTAGCAAAATGATCTGGTGAACTTGCCAGACTTTCTCCCCTCTTTCAGGCACGTTCATTCTCCCTGATAATGAACTTGTTCAAAGTACTTTAAAAAGCAAGGTGAGAAGGTGAATTCCAGGCTCTGGCGAAAAATCAGAGCTGTCTATTTCAGAACAGATATTAGCCCAGCCCTAAAATTTACCCTGCCCACTTAAGATCCCAGTTAACGATTCCCTGACAAAGCCTCCGCTATCTTTGAAGTCATCATTGGTCTTGTCGATGGGGGGCGGGGGGAGGTTAGACCTATGACTTAAAAATACAAAGTTGCTTGTCTTGGAAGTTCAAACAGAAATCTGCAAAGGGACACGCGAAACCGGCATGTCAGGTCGCAGAGGCATGAAAGAGAAGAGGTAATTAGCAGAAGGAAATTTCTCTTTCTAGAAGCAGCGGAGACATTCAGAAGGCTCTAGAGCCTTGAACACTGTTTTCAAACACGGCACAACATAGGCCTGGCCTGAACACGTAACAGGATGAGGTGGGAATGGAGTGGAAGAGTCCTGGGTGAGGACTATTCCACTTCAAATTGCGGAGGGATTATATCAGCATCTTTGAATGACCCATTTACATCCGCTGCAGTCCATTTTTCTTTTCCAACTAATATGACGTGACTACTGAGCATGCTCAGTCTTCACTGGGCTGCTTTGGGGAAGGGGCCGGCGCTAGGCTTCCTTTTTATTTGAAATGTTTTCTTAGGGCAAACCTTGGGATTCGCCTGAGCATGCTGATGTATCCCTCTCATTTCTCTGCAACCTTGTTTTGGCTCTGTTACTGTTGACACTTAACACCTGAGTTAGCAATTAGAGGGAGTGAGGATGAATCAGTCAATTCATGGAGGATAAACGCTTGTATTTCTTTTTATTGCTGTGTTTCAGTCGATCTGTTTTTATATCTGAGTAAAATTCTGGTTTTTCTGTTATTGATTTTGGCTGCCTTGAGCACCCTTTTGACAGAAAGGCAGGGCACAGGTGTAATGAATACCTGGGACCACAATACCTGATGTAACGGCTCTCCCAACATTAACCTACCTGTACACTACGCTCAACATCTTAAAGTCTCCTCCGAGTGCCTCTTCTGAGGGAAGCTCGGAGGATGGCAACAAGGGAGAGGGCCTTCTCAGTGGTGGCCCCCCAATTATGGAACGATCTCCCCGGCGAGGCTCGCCTGGCGCCAACCTTGTTATCTTTGTGGCACCAGGTCAAGACTTTTCTCCCAGGCATTTAATAGCATAGGTTGAGTTTTTTAACTGACCCCTGGATAGTTGATACGTAGTTTTTCATAACCTTTATTGTTGGAAGCCAATGGCCATATCAACATTCAACAAAATCATACAATCATTAAAACCTCAACTCTATTAGCCCAAAGATTCATTAAGACAGGATGAATTATTTATAAAATTATGGCCAAATAATCATCCTACCTCGACATTTCCTTTACACATAGACAGATTCTTCCTCCCCCAAAAACGCCTTCCTTAATTTCAGTGCTGCTATAGCAAACAACGCTACATTATAGCTTACAAATTTATCCTTATCTGCCAGCAGCCAATTGATCTTGAAATCCTCCGATTGGCCTTCCAGAGATCTCAGAAGAGGAGATATACATTTGTTCTGCGGGGCTCTATAGAGCTTACACTGTAGGACATAAGGAATCACATCTTCAATCTGGCCTGCACCACATATACAGAGATGTTCTTTTACAGGATGATTTTGATACCTTCCTTTTAAGAGTTCTGTAGGCACTGTCTGAAATCTAAGTTTAGTAAAGGCTCTTCTGACCGGGAAAGGAACGCCTCCTCCCATATGTACCTGCCCGGACCCTAAGATCATCCTCAGGGGTCCTTCTCCGTGAGCCCCTGCCAAAGGCACCCCGGATGTGGAATGACCTCCCCAGAGAGGTTCGCCTGGCACCTACTTTGTACTCTTTCGTCACCAGGTGAAGATCTTTTTATTCTCCCAGTATTTTAACAGTTAAATTAACTCAATTTTAATCCTTGCTGTTTTAAATTTGTATTTTAATCTGTATTAATTCCTGCTGCTTGGTTTTATTCTGGTTGTGTTTTTATATTGTATGTTATTCTGTGTTTTTAGATTGTGCCTTGTTTTATATATTTTAAAATGATTTCATGGTTTTAATTTTTGTGAACCGCCCAGAGAGCTTCGGCTATGGGGCGGTATAAAAATGCAATAAATAAATAAATAAATAAATAGGTTATCTCCTTAAGATATATAGCCATCTTATGATCTAACTTACATTTAGAATACCAATAAGACAGTTTACATTCTTTAGTATAATCGAAATCCTCCCTAGCGTCCTTGCCAAATAGCATATCCCGTATTAGGCGGTTTGACATCTCACAAAGAGTTGTTATTAGGGAAAGTGAGTAGGAAGACATCAGATCTTTCCCTAAACACACACATAAGTAGTTTGTTTTTATGCTTTTGATGGTTTTAAATTTTGCATATTGGTTTTTAAATGTTCAGTGCTTTTAATCTTTGTAAACCACCCAGAGAGCTTCGGCTATGGGGCGGTATATAAATGTAATAATAATAATAATAATAATAATAATGTGTATTAGCCATGATAACTAAACGGATCTCCATGTACAGAGGCAGCATAACCTCTCTGAATACCAGATGCAGGGGAAGTTCACCACTGTCACATTGCACTGATCGTATCTCACAGGAAGACAGCCGTATTTAGAACTGGAATACAAAACTCTGTGGCTCTGGGCTTCTCAACAGCACCCTTACCTTTATGACATCTTCATCTGCTGAGCTGCATTCAGCGGAACCAGACACATCTCTCACGGATCCATCTTCCTCCACAGCGACCACTTTTACTGGGACAGAGACCGGCTTCCCCGTCAGAATGGCCGTGTTAAGGACTTCCGTGTCCTAAAAGAAACACACAACGCAGAAGAGTGGGGGCACTGCGAAATCAACGTGACATTTGGGCGCAGCTGAACAGTTATCGTCAGAAATTAGTCAAGATGGACTTTGACTTTATTGAGTTTGTACATTACTCGTTTGTGGGGGGGGGAGGGGAGAAGTTGTTCAAAACAGCCATCTCTGATGAACATCAATCTCTACCCTATCTGCACCTTCTTATTCGTAAAGTCCTCGATGCCTCAAATTGGAGACTCTAGTGCAGGGGTACACAACCATTCTGGCCCCAAAGACCACGTACGATGCTGGGTTAGGGGACGCACTTGCCTGCTCATGCATACACAGAGATGCGCACATGCGCACAGGTATGCGCATACCGCACACCTGCAATCTGTCTGGGAATCTCTGTGGGAAGGGAGTAGAAAGTCTTCTCTCCCTCTGCCAGCAGTCCTGATACAGATCATTCACACTGCTCACAGTGACAAGATGGAAACAATCTATATGATGATCTCCGGGAAAGGATTCAAGGTTACGTCAGTGGGGAATTGGATGGTGGGAGGGGGTCAGAGTGCCATTGGAAGGGCACAGTGAAGGTCTGGGGGGGACACAGTTTGTGCACCCTTTCTAGTGCCTGGAGCTTACTCTCAGTGTTACTGGACAGTGTTGGTATTTCTGGGGTGTTCTCTGCTTGAGAGCCACCACTGTCAATGGCAGTAGCGGTACTGCAGCTAAAAACTCAGCAAGGATCAGGTGACACAACAGGCCTCTAATTCTACCAATTTCGGCCTGGGGCAAATTGAGGAACTCTTAGGATACTATCCCCATTTGCCTGCTTGCTCCAGTTCTGTTCCTAGGGCTGTAGGACTCCTTCCACCTCAATGCCTTCAAGCTAGCGCCATTTTTGATTTCCACATTTCCCTAAACTGGTATTATTATCGAGCGATTTCCGACGCTGCATCCAGAATGGCTTAGTGAGCAAAGCCTTCATTTTCCTCACTGGGTCGCTGCAGTACCAACGCTGGAATGCCAAAGCCAAATGCTAATTTTAAGAAATCTTTCCCCCCCCCCCATCAATAAACTCCACCTGGAGGTATCCTAGAAGCCATTGAGCCATAGACCTCTCCTCAATGCATCCTCAGACATCGCGTGCTAATGAGTCCATTAACACAGAATTCGTCTGCAAGCCGCCTTCGATGCCATTTGATTAATTACTTCAGCTGAGCAGTGACTGAACACGCCAGGACTTACATGGCGCGAGGCACAACCTGAAGGTAGAGGCTCTGCAAAGCCACTTGAAAGAAGCTCTATATTCCTGGAAAGTGATGTTTGCAATTCAGACGCAGGATTTTGATGATGCTGTTTGGAATTAATCTGATGAAACTTCAGTTTCCCCCAGTGCTGTGTTTCAAAATCAACTGGAACGGCCCCAATTCATTTATCCATGAGAGGAAGAGACTTTCTCTAGGCATGCTAGAACTATTCTCCCATCCACCGCAACGTACACAGGATTGCCCAATTGAATGAGCCTCTAGCCCAATGGAACCGGGTTTGTGGGAGGTTCTGCCAGGCTCCACCACCCCCTTGAAAAATGGTGGCCTCTCCCTAGCAATTGCTGTTAGCTTCTCGAAAACGGAAAACGTGCAAATCGAGCCGTGATTGAATGGGAGATTTGGGGAAATCTTCCCAAATTGGGGCAAATCCCCTCCGTGGACTAAAGCAGGGCCAATTCAAATCTACTGAGGAAATTTGTGAGGATTTGGAAATGTGCACAGATTGAACTGGGAATTGGGGACAAGAGGACTATCTACCCATGTTCGCCAATTTGCAAATATTTACAGCAGTTACATTTGGAGCATTGAATGGGCATGTTTGCAGGTTTTGCAAGTGAAAATGAAATTCTCAAACATCCCTAGCAGGGGACACCCTATTCTTATCTCCAGTCAGTGATCAGAGATAAGAACAAAGTTTTACCACCCAGTACTATAGGAAGGCAGCCTCTCTGTAGTGCCAAGGAGTCCCTTTCTCAGTGCGCAGGGAGCCACAAGCAATTGCTCTGAGCTTCTCTGAACATGAAGGACTCCATTCTCCATAGAGTTTCTCTGCACAGAGAAAGGACCCCCTATAATTTCAGGGAGCAGGGCTTTAGGAGGGATGAACCCCACCCCCGATGCCATCCCTTAAAGATGATGGGGGACAACCCTAGCTTGTTCACAGGGGAACCATAGCTCAGTGTGAGAGCGCATACCTTGCATGTAGGTGGCCCAGTATTCAATACCCAGCATTTATATTAAAAAAAGGGTCATTGTGAGACCCCTGGACTGCCATTTATGCACTTCAGGAAATGTGCATTTGCACAAATTTTAAATATCCATATTTGACACTACGGGTGGAAATGTGCATTTTCAGTCAGGAATAATGTACATTTTTGGAGAAAAAATTGTTTTGTTTTCAGTTCGGAAAAGAAAAGATGCATGGATTTGGGAATGCAGATGAGACAAACTGAGCTTTGAGGGAGAGCTCAGAGTACCTCGACAAGGCTGACTATCACATCTTCACCCATCCTTAAAAGAGTCAGACCTGATTTAAGGCAGCTCCTACATTCCTCTTATCCTACCACAGATGTTCCATTGTTCATAGATCTTTCAGTGCAGCCCGAGCATTGCTGGACTCCAGTTCCACTTAGATTATCATTCCTGAAAGCACCGAAATCCTTACCCTCAATCCCTTCTCCCCCAACCCCCGCCAACAAACCACAAACCTCCACCCCTCTGCGGAAACATGTGCTTTAGCATTTGATCTCCAAAGGATTGAAACATCTGGTGAGGGGCTGCCAATAAATGGTGAAATAAAAGGCTACAGGGTAGAAATATGCATTTTAACGACATAAAGCAGATGCTTGCTACCTTTCTTTTGGGGGCTGCATTATGTTCATTGATGGTGATGGGTTTTATGTCTTCCCAGCTGCCATCCATGGCAGTAGGATGGCACAGGATTTCGGAGGAGGAGGATGCAAAATATGAGTTTCTGTTTGCTTTTTTATGTTATTATTATATAAGGATTATAAAGCATGGATGATTAGAACGATAATCAACACAGGAAAGGTGGATTTGCATTTCCATAAAGTTTTAATGAACTCCACAGAGACTCTCATTATGCAGGAACTCCAGGGAACATGATATTTGTCCACCAGAGAGCTGGATAGAAGGAGAAAAAAGGGGCGTAGACACAAACAAAGCCATCAAGGGATTATTTAACGGGAAGGACCATGTATTTAAAGATCTGGGGTGGAACATGGACATTTGGGGGAAAAGATTAGACATAAACCATCCCCTCCTTTGTATGCAACAGCCCACAGGGGTTGTATGAACGGGAGACCATACCAGTAGAATACAATTGTTCATAGGAATGCAAAGCCATTTGTTCATGACAGCGCACATCCTGAACTAATATGCAAACGGGAACATACTTATCCTTTAGCATTGGCACTGCTCCGAATTTTGCAATGCTGTTCTCTAAACAAAACATGCGTGCAACATACACATCTTGGGGGAAAGTGTGCATAGTCATGTATAGAGTGGGGCTGAAATCCTTGCTCTCCCAGTAATGGTCTTTGTCACCCCTTCACTCCCCACAATTAATGTGTGTTCTTTTCTAGAGTCATTCCCTGATCTGCATATGGGAATAGATTGTGCCCACTTGTGGTTGTGGGTCTTTTTTTCCCATTTCCCCACCGTAACCTTAACGTAATAAGAAATATTGAATAATTGGGGGGGGCATTCTATCAAATGTTTGTAACATTTCTGGAATGGATGCAACTTCAGGAGTTACTTCAGAATGAATAGGTTCAAAACCACGGTGAGACTATGTGATGTCAAGTAGAACACAGAGGTGTGGGAAAGATTCAACTGAATTTGGGTTTTTTTCCCAGAATTGATGCAGTTCATATCTTCCAGAACTGAATGCAATCTCCGGTTGGTATTATATATCGGAGCTTGTGATGTGATTCATGGCTCAAAAAATACCTAAACTGTAGCCCTATACCCATTTACCTGGGAGTACATCCTATTGATCTCAGTGGGGCTTACATTTACAGAGACCTCCATCACACCTAATTTCCCCCCCCCTGGTTTGCCTCCGCATCTTTTTAACTCTGATGCAGAAGAGTGTCAAGCTTGTGATCTCTTTCACCTGAATAGCTGCTCTTTTGTTCCTTGGCTCGTTTGCTCTTCCACTCCAACTCCACCCCTCCCCTTCTCTTTCTTCCTCCAGTCAGGTCCTATCAGATGAGCACTTCAACCAGCCCGCCTTTCTCCCAGGCAAAAATGGAAGGACCTTTTAGTCTGACTCTTTGGGGGCATCGAGGGAGTACAATCCTGTCTCTGCAGAGGTTCAGGTGTGGTATGATTTTAAAAAAAGGCTTTGGAGCAGTTGATGCAAGGTTTGGGTTTTATATTGAGGCTTGGAGCCAGCTGCTGGGAGAGATCGCTTTTCCCTGCCAGGACCTGATGCAATCCATTCAAGCCTCCAGTTCTTTTAAAACTACATGGAGGCTTAGGGTGCATTAAATGCACTTAGGGGAAATGATCCAGACTTTTAGCATTCTAGGAAAAACAGAAAAAGCTGGGGAAGAGGCAGGTTGTCAACAGGTTACAGGCACAACGCCACGTGAGTACCGTGCTGCAAATCCGCAAACCAGGCATGGCAAGAGTGCACGAAATCACTGGTGTGATGGAGTTCAGAGACATTTATGGGATTGCACTATAAAACAATGGAACCTGTCTATTGGGGATTCTTAAAAAGTAAGGAATGGCAACCTCTCATTATGCTTCCTTGCAGTACTGAAATACAGATATTTCTCTAAACCTCTCAGTATTAGGGAAATGGCCAGTATTTGGGAACGCATACATAAAAGTCAGAAGTAGGATTATATTGAGCAGAAAAGTGCTGGGATATGGTTTAAACTGCCTGGAGAGACAGATAATCTCAATGAAAGAGCTTTGGCCAGGAGGTGATTCAGTGTTTTAGCTGCTTGATTCTATTCTCCTGTAATCTCAGTTGGGCCATCAGATACCCTGATTTATTTATTTTTAATAAGTTAAGAAATACAATGCCTGCAATAGAACACTACAAGAAAGCGCTGTAAAGTTGGAACCAAGCGAAGCACAAAGACTTCCCAAAGCTCAACGGACATCAAAAGGTGGTCTCCGATGGACTGGTCCTCATCAAATTCAATTAGCCATTCTAATGGGTTGTGAATGGACACCCTGTCCGTAGGCAACATTAACAGCTGCATGGGCAGCTGTGACCATGCGTCTCCAACACACACATTGCACATTTTTGATGGCCAACCACAAAATGATTGGAAAGGAGAAAATAGAAAGACGCCTCCCTTTCAGGGGAAAGTGGCATCCTACTCCAACCTGGCAGAGAGCCAATACAGTGCTGGGAAAGAATAAAAGAACTGATCTGAATCAGCCAGCAGCAGGCTACAAGAATCAGAGAATTGGTAACCAGGGCATTTGCATAAAGTTGGAGAGGCTCAGATTATTCAGAACTCAGGACAGCTCCTGGGACAGCAGATATTGTTCCCACAAACCACAAAACCCATTTGAGACCTGAGGCACAATCCTATGCATGATTAGACACAAAATTGTCCTACAATTCCCAACATCCCCCAGACAGCCATGCTGGCTGGGGAATGCTGGAAGTTGTAGGACTATTTTCTGCCTAAACACGCACAGTATTAAGTACCTAGTGGGAAATACCTGAAGGCTTCTAGAACCTTAACTTCCTGAGGAAAGTGCAAGGGATTTCAAGAGATGGCATTCTTGCCCAGTGCTGGGCACCATCGAATGTCCAAGATATTTTAGACTTGTCTCCTGGAATATCTGAGCCACCACTCCAAGGTTTGAAATTCATATTTCTGCTGACCCCCCCAGCAGTCTAGCAGGAGCTCCCATTCTGATTTTATGTCTAGAGGAATCAAGAGCTGTAAAGCAAACTGCGCATATGATCCTGGCTCTAGGTGACCATCAAAGAAGTCCTCATCAAAGAGGTCTGCTTGACAGGTTAATAAAAACTTTACTACAAATAGGAGCAGAAGCAGGTAACCTGCCTTGGGTTCCTTGCAAGAAGAAAAAAGGCAAGATATAAATGTGAAGATGCTAATGACGACAACAGCAATATTCCTCTCTGAATGTTTCAATGCAGTCCTAGGCTCGAATATTTGCATACAAAATGGGTATGTTAGGCATGGGTGCATTAAAATATGTGTACACTAGGAAAAGATTCATACAAAAACACATATATTAGGAAAATTGCATACAAGATGTGCATGTTGGGGGAAATTGCCTAAGGAAATACATTAAAATTGCCATGCTTTCCTTTAAAGAAACATTTTCAGACTGATGTGGAAATTGGGTAGAATGAAATTATGACTGCATACACGCAAAATGAACATGGCCTGGAAATAAACTGATTCATCCATCCTGACATTTAGGTTTTAGGTCCCAGGGGTAAGTTCAAAAGCACAGTTATCTTTCCACGCTCAGGCTATTTAAGACAGAAGCACACTTCGAACATTGAAGCATGTAACGGTCTCCAATCAGGTTGGAGCATACAACTCATGCTGGAGCACACAACTCATGTTGTAGCCATAATAATTACCTCTGTGTTTACTTCTGATTCTTCCTCTGAACTTGACAAGTTAGCTCTTCAGCCAGGCTCTTCTTAATTACAACTGTTACCTGCTAATAGTGTTCCTTTGTTGTCTGAAGGAATCTACTTCTTATTCAGCCTGGGCTAAATTAAAATTTAATACAACATCGGGTCGCAACAGAACTAGGAAGCAAATGACAGCTGTTTAATTAAAACCTAAAGCTGATTAGATGGCACCGCCAAGGGGAATGCTCTAGAGGAAGAGCTGGAAACTACAGAAACTCGCAGCAGGGAATAACGGCTTTATTTAAGTCTCCAGGCGGGCCCAAAGATGAACCTACTATCAAACGGTTGAGATGGTCAATTGGGGGCAGAAGGTTTACCAACAGCATGTTGAGAATCCATTTCAAATTGTGATTGCCTTCACCATTCTCTGTCAGTGCACTGGACGCATCAGCCAAGAATGGAGATTATCGGCAACAACTAAATGGGACATTAATGAAGCTACTCTATTAAATCAGGGAGTGTGGCATAAAGCCCAAGTAATTAGGGTTTATAGAGTGCTACTGAATGAGGTGGACTCTGTGTTGGAGTCACGCTGACAACCAGGTGGAGAGAAATAGCTCCATGCAAAGGCAAACTCTGGCAGATGTCCAAAGGTCTGAGCCCTAGTAGACTAGACTGGGGAATGGGGCCATAGCTCAGGAGTAGAGCACATGGTCCATATTGAGAAGTTCTGAGGTTCAACCACTGGCATTTCCAAGTGAGTCTGGAAAAGACTAAGAGACATGTTGCTAGTCAGAGCAGGGCTGGGAACCTCTGGCTCTCCAGAGGTTGGTGAACTTCTATTCCCATCATGCCTCACCATTGACCAGACTCACTACGGCTGATTGGAATTAGAGTCCAACAACATCAGAGTGGCACAGGTTACCCAGCCCTGGTGTAGACCAACAGTGGACAACCCATGGCCCGAGATGCATGCAGCCCTCAAACTAATATCATGCAGCCCTTGGCCTCATTTCAAAAAAGGTTTGACATCTGGCATGAACAATCTGCCCATACTTCATCAGCCCATTGGGTGGGGACACAGAGAGGGAGGTGTAGAGAATGTGGATAGGGAGACATTTTTCTCCCTCTCCCATAATACTAGAACCTGGGGTCATCCTGTATTGGTGGGAGTTTCAGGACAGATAAAAGGAAGGACTTTATCACACCGCGCATAGTTAAACTATGGAAGCTGCTAGCACAAGATGTGGTGATGGCCACATTTTGGATGGCTTTAAAAGGGGATTGCATAAATTCCTGGAGGAGAAGGCTGTCAATGGCTACTAGCCCTGA
Source organism: Anniella stebbinsi (assembly GCA_029215795.1). Taxonomy (NCBI): domain Eukaryota; kingdom Metazoa; phylum Chordata; class Lepidosauria; order Squamata; family Anniellidae; genus Anniella; species Anniella stebbinsi. Next base: position 18,334,293 of record JARDYH010000010.1, read on the forward strand.
TGGTTATGTGCAACCTCCAGTATCTGAGGCAGTAAGCCTGTGTGCACCAGTTGCTGGGGAACATGGGTGGGAGGATGTTATTGCACCCATGTCCTGCTTGTAGGTACCTGGTTGGCAGCTGGTTGGCCACTGTGAGAACAGAGTACTGGACTAGATGGGCCCTGAACTGATCCAGCAGGGCTCTTCTTATGAGAGAGAGAGACAGAGACAGAGAGACAGAGAGACAGAGAGACAGAGAGACAGAGAAGGATCTGTCAAGTAGAGAGATATACAAAAAGGGGGTGACAGACAGAAAACCACTGGGTTTGGCTACACCTATCAACATCATGTGGCAACTGGCAGAGGGAAGTCTGTCACTGGAAATCTAGCCCTTTTGGGGATCTCAGCTTGCGTTTGTGAGCCGAGCTGCAGAGTTTTCCCCAAATCCAGAACCTTTTTTATTTTTGTTGTTTTAAAAACATACGAATAGAAATTTGTGCAAATTTCTATTTACACACACACATATATATACATGGAAAATCCATGAATTGGCCTGACTCGGATTAGGCCAGTTTGTAGAAAACGAGCCAAAGTTCACAATGAGAGATTGGTAAGACAAATTTCTCCAAGAACTCTACTGTCACATTATCCTCAAGGTAATGTAGTCCTCAAAAGAAAAGAAAAAGTCTTGCCCTCCCTGGGCATAGGCAGTACCAAACTGGCTTACTCAAAGTCAACTTTATATGTCCAGTGGCTTCTGGCCACTGGACATATAAAGGTGTGACATATAAAGGTGTGATACAGAATATCACACCTAAGGATGATGTGAAATGGAACAAGTTGGATTACTGCAATGCACTCTACGTGGGGCTGTCTTTGAAGACGGTTCGGAAGCTGCAGCTTGTGCAAAATGCAGCGGCCAGATGGATAACAAGAACCAGAAAGTAAAAGCATATAACACCTACTCTGGCCTGCTTGAATTGGCTGCCTAAACATTTCCGAGCCCGATTCAAGGTGCTGGTTCTAACCTATAAAGCCTTACACGGCTTGGGACCACAATACCTGATGGAACGCCTCTCCCGATACAAACCTACCCGTATACTATGATCCACATCTAAGGTCCTCCTCTGGGTGCCTACTTTGAGGGAAGCATGGAGGGTGGCAACAGGGGAGAGGGCCTTTTCAGTGGTGCCCCCCAATTCTGGAATGATCTCCCTGATGAGGCTCGCCTGGCGCCAACATTGTTATCTTTTCGGCTCCAGGTTAAGACTTTCCTCTTCTCCCAGGCATTTAACAGCGTATGTTGAGGGTTTTGTTGTGGTGGTGGTTGTGGCTTGACCCAGAATAGTTGTTTTAAATGATATTGTATTTATAACTTGTTTTTATGCTTTTTATGGTTTTAAATTTTGTATATTGTTTTTCTTTAATGCTCAATTTTTTTAATTATTGTAAACTGCCCAGAGAGTTTTGGCTATATAAATGGAAATAATAATAATAATAATAATAATAACAACAACAACAACAACAACAACCACCATCATCATCATCATCATCATCATAATCATAAATAATGTCATAGCTGGGATCCAAACAGCCATGCCTGTCAGACACATGTCCCAAGATGGCTGCACTTTGCACAAAAAAACGATACTGAAAATGGGACATCAGCAGATAAATTTGGCTGCTCTACCGGTCTTGAACTCTCCTGATATATCTGCCTACCGACTACAAGCATCCAGAATACGGATCTCAAATGGGCTGCTTGGACTGACCCGGAAGGGCCACTGGTACCTTCTTGCATCTGCAAGAACACCACAATCATTTCACCATGTTGCCGCCACCCGCCAAGATGGATGCCCATAGCTGCTTCCTCCATTTCGTCTTAAGAGTTCAACAGAACCACACAGCAGGCCAGTCGAACTGGCGGAGAATGCAGTCCATTGTACATCACCAAGGACGGCAATGGGCCACCTTATCCGGCTCCCAAATGCTGCTGCTAAATGCCTGTTGGCATTGACTTGAAACAATTGTCTTGGCGAAGACAGTGCCAAGCCAAGCCATTTTTCTGCAGAAAAGAGTTCCTTTACGATTATCCCTCCACCCTTTTCCTACCCTGATGGCAAATGAATTCTGTAAAGCAAAGCATAACAGGAACCCTCCAGAACCCGCAGCCCACCCTTTTGCAAGGCAACTTCTTCAAATGCAAATTATACTGGAGGACCAGTATATATTCACCCCCTCTTTTTTATTATTAATTATTCACTGCCCCGTCCCCTCCAACCTCCCTGCAAAGAGCAAGGCCACATACGCCTGTTACGCAAGCTTAATATCTAAATTAGATGCTTTGCTAAAATGATTATAATCCACAGTAATTTCACTAACACACTTTCTCGTCCTGCCTGAATGGTGTTTTCAGGATTCAAATACATATTAATGGAAGGCAATTGCAAGGGAAAGCTATGTTTATTTTCTGCCACTCTGGCCATTGTGACTCAAATGTGTTTCTTTTTTTTAAAAAAAAAATAATTAAAAAAAAACTTGTCTCTTTGGCCTTGCCGCTCTGACAATTTACTCTGGAGGACTGCCAAGAAGCTGTTTTAAAGGTTGCGACTTCCATTGCCAATAACTGGGAAATTTATAAATCAGATTATGCATTTATAAAGCATGGAGAACCATCTCCAAAACAATGGCGAGAGGGAAAGGCACTGTTGATTTAATTGCAGTGCGCTAACTGTTGGTATCGCCTCCAGAGACGACAAAAACAAGCTGTAAAAGAGCCACGACGATTTGATCGCAGCTGTGCAACTCTATGCAAGAAGGTCCTACATTCAAAACTCCTTGGCATCTATAACAAGGACACCATTGGGGTTGGTCTTGTTGGGCACATGCCCAACTCCTATGGCCCTGCAGAGGGGCCTCTGTCTAGGCTGACCAGATAAAATCCAAGTCAGGGCTCATGTAACTTTAACAGTTGTAGAGAAAAGGGAATTTCAGCCAGTGTCATTTGTATGCAGTTAGTTCCTGGTGAAATTCCCTCTTCATCACAACAGTTAAATGTGCATGCACTTTACTAGAGTGACCATATACAAAAGAAGGCAGGGCCCCTGCAACTTTAACTGGTGTGATGAAGAGGGAATTTCACCAGGAACTAATTGCATGCAAACGACACCGGCTGAAATTCCCTTTTCTCTACAACTGTTAAAGTTACATGAGCCCCGACCTGGATTTTGTCTGGTCACCCTAGATTCACTACCCCACTGACATCTGAGCCGCCAGCCGCCACTGTTCCCGGGTTCTCATGTGTTTGCTTGTCAGCTTGCTTAATTGATTTCCCACATTTATAGACTGCCCTTCTGCCAAGCTCATCAAGGTGGTTTACAATGTGAAACACTGGTTTATAATCTAATGGGGAGGACAAAAAAGGAGGAAAGAGTACTAGGACAATAGGGGAAAATAAGCACATTCAGTTACCAACCCTCACATGTTTGCATAGAACGTAATGACCTGGCCGAATCCCCAATGCAGGAGACCATTCTGGGAGGAGAGGATCCAAATGGCACTTGGTGCCATGGGCTCAATCCCATGTTAGTGAGATGCTTTATAAGTCAGAGAAGATGAGTTCCTGAATCATTCCAAGAGATAGCCAGAAAAGTCTTGCCAGAGATTTCCATGAGAGGTGAGTCCCAGGAAACAGTGAAGTCTCAATCTCCCTGCTCCAGAGGATGTAACTTTGCACCCATCCTGAGACCCCTCCCTGGAACTTCTTGCAGCAAAAGAGAACCTTCTTCTACCACAAGACGAAGGAGCTTTGGCTCATTGAAAGAGCACCGGCTTTGCATACAGAAGGTCCCGGATTCCATCTCCAGCTAGGCCTAGAAGCCCTAGAGAGCCGCTGACATAGCCAGAATTGAGCAATGCCTGGCCTTCTAAATGTTGCTGAGCTACAGCTGCCATCATCTCTAGCTATCATAGCCAATGGTGAGGCATGATGGGAGTTGCAGCCCAGCAAGCAGCTGGAAGGGGGTGTCAGTTGCCCTCCCTTGATGTCAGTAGTGGCAAGAGTGATAGGCTGACCAGATAAAATCCAGGTCAGGGCTCATGTAACTTTAACAGTTGTAGAGAAAAGGGAATTTCAGCCAGTGTCATTTGTATGCAATTAGTTCCTGGTGAAATTCCCTCTTCATCACAACAGTTAAAGGTGCAGGGGCCCTGCCTTCTTTTATATCTGGTCACTCTAGTATAGTGCACACACCTTTAACTGTTGCGATGAAGAGGGAATTTCACCAGGGACTAATTGCATACAAATGACACTGGCTGAAATTCCTTTTTCTCTACAACTGTTAGAGTTACATGAGCCCTGACCTGGATTTTATCTGGTCACCCTATCCCACATTAGTTTTTTCCTCCTTTTTAATTTCAACCTCTTTCCATCCCCTTGATGAAGAAATTAGCACCTTTTGGTAAGCTCTTTATCAAAAAAATGTACCAAGTAGATCCTCACCCATCTCTGCTCTTATTCTTAAAGCCTCTCCAGACTGCTTTTTATGTGATATAGGTGGTAGTTCATCTCTCCTTCCTCTACATCATATGTTTGACCAGAAGGAAAGACATGAAATCCTAATTTATCTCAGGGTCTATATTTTGTAATGTATGTTAATTGCTAATATGCTGCTGCTAAATCATCTTCATTATCCAAAATTTAGCTCTCCCCCCCACCCGACCCCACCCCACCCCACCCCACCCCTGGAATAATATTAAGTGTGGTTTGCTAGTTCTACTGAAGCGGAAAACGAAGGAAGTGCAATTATATCCTCTCTCTCTCCCTCTCTCTCTCTCTCTCTCTCTTTCTCTCTCTCTCTCTCTCTCTGCATGTGATTTAATATTAATTTTCTCATGCAGGATAAATCCTCCCCTACCTGATGTTCCCTGGGGAATCCCAAGGGGAAGCAAAGCTGTTTTGCAGCTAGATGCGGCGCTGGAAAAAGGCTGACCTTTAACTTTGAAAGGATAGCCTGCAGTATTTTGACTGTCCCATCTGTCAAAATGGATCACTCTCAATAAGGAGGAGGAGTTCGGAAAAGTTAATATGCAAAGGAACCAGCTGGAGAGAATGAGAATAAAGGTTAGGAGGGCAGGAGGGAGATGAACTTCTCTCATCTCCTTTCCCGAACATATTTTAAAAATGGCCTCTTCATTACACTGGTGTCTTTGCTCAGTCGGCATTAAGTCAAGCGAGTTGTCTGGTGGCCAGATCACCCATAATCCAGCTTTCTTGGCATAACTCTTATGTGGGGAATGTGGCTTCGGAGGAATCCATACAGGGAGGGAGTTTGTCAAGCTTTGAGCAGCTTGGGCCCCCAGATTTCATCTTGCTTGCCCGTGAGCTAGCCTGACTCAATCTGTATCGAATTGGGCAAACTCTAAAATTTTCCAGTTGGTTTGTTTTTCTTGTCAGTAGAACGTTGCACACTATTGATGAGAAACACAAACACACCCTATGAAAAGTTCCTGGGTTTTTGGAAAAGCCCACAACTCGACTCGCGAACACAAGACAAGCCAGGCAGGTAGCAGGGATCCATCAGGCCCAGAAGGGGCCAGATTTCCAAAGGATGGGTTACCTAGTGGGAATGCAATAAAAGCCATCTCCTGTCCCTGACACTGCAGTCTTGGAGGAAGATTCAGACTCACACCTAGAAGGGACTGATAATTTGGGGGTTTCTCAGGCTATGGGATGTCAGAATGACAGCCTATCTCTGCCTGGCTCATCATCATCATCACTGATTTATTATCAGGGGGGGAAGCATATTTCCAGGCTGATGGCTTTTCAAAAACATCAAGGAAAACAATAGATCAAACATCATACAAATGTAGCATAAGACCAATTTCAAGTGGACATTAAAACGTATAAATGCCTCAGGAAATTTTTAAAAAGGGAGGGATTGTCTGGTGTCAGAAAGATAACAGAGTAGGCATCAGGAGAACCTAACATCTAAGGTCCTCCTCTGAGTGCCCACTCCGAGGGAAGCTCGGAAGATAGTAACAAGGGAGAGGACCTTTTCAGTGGTGGCCCCCCCAACTATGGTACGATTTCCCCAATGAGGCTCACCTGGCGCCAACATAGTTATCTTTTCGGCGCCAGGTCAAGACTTTTCTCTTCTCCAAGGCATTTAACAGCATATGTTGAGGTTTTTTTAACTGACCCCGGGTTAGTTTAAATTATATGTAATTTGTTTTTAGGCTTTTATTGGTTTTTAAATGTTTAATGCTTTTAATTTTTGTAAACCACCCAGAGAGCTTCAGCTATGGGGTTGGATATAAATGTAATAACTAAATAAATAAATAAAATCTCTGTGGGCAAAGGATTTCAGAGTAGGGGAGCCACTACTGAGAAGGCCCTCTCACTTGTTGCCATCTTCCTTGTCTCAGATGTGGTTCTCTTGAAGCTCTAAATGCAAGGGCAGGCTGATGAGGAGACAGCAGATCCTTCACATTTCGTAGCCCCAAGCCATACAGAGTTTTTGAAGGCAAGTACCAGCATTTTGAATCACACTACTTTGCTTGTCCTGGTCCAGAGTTTGGACTCTTTTCACATCCATTTTTCTTCCATACAAGGCACACATAAGAATGTAATTTCAGATCCATATCATGGCATTTTTCCCCCTTCCTCCATTACTTGTTTATTTTCCTAGAGTCGGAAGACCTTTTCCCAAGGCACACACTCAACTCTCTGCTTGTTCAGGCCTGTCCCTACATCTGATTATCTCCTGTTCTTCCTTTTTTTATTATTAAGAATGACCTCAATTTTGTTTGAGTTCAAGATGAAGTCCTACTTTCTTTATTATTTCCTTGGCTGAATTTCTCAGCAAAGACTTTAGTTGTACTTGTTTCCCTTGGAATACTACCATTTTGACTTTCTACCTCAGTGTTTGTTCTTGTTTTTCATCCCTGGTAACTTTCATATTACTTTAGCATTGTTGGTGGATTTCGCCTTTAGATTTCACTGTTAGCAATTAATAGTGGTTGCTAAGAAGGTCCCATGGCTGACCTTCTGAGAAGGTCCCACAGCTCTGAAATCCAGTAGTCCTACAGCCTCAAGTAGAGCCCCATGAAGACCTCATAGAAGAGAAGGAAGAGTTAACAGCTTCTAAATCCAGGAAAGGCATTTCAGTCCTTTTCAATCTTAAAATTAAGAACGTTCATCAGGCCATCTATGACCCAGGTTGTTCACTCTCCAGACTGATTCTGACAACTACTGCAACCATCACTGAATATCCTCTTGCAGGCTGTGGTTGGAAAAATGCAAGATACATGATCCCGGGTGAGAAATGATGTTCCATGAGTTGTTTCTGGCTGACTTCAATATTCATGCTGTTGTTAGTTGGTCTAGAATGCCCCTAGAAGTGTTGACCATCACAACAACCATGGGGCTGCTCCAACATTCCATTGGCTCAACACATGTAGCAGGTCACACTCTAGATATGGTTTTCTCTACCGGGCAGGAGGATGGTGGCCTGAAAATGGAGGGGTTGACATCCGCTCCCTTGTCATGGTCAGAACATCCTCTGTTATGATTTGGCTTGCAATGATTATTCCCCTCTTCAGGGGTGTGGAACCTATTAGGATGGTCTGTTTTTGGAGGCTAATGGCTTCCAATGGCTTCCAAAGGTCTCTGGGGGATTTTATGGCTAGTAGCCCTGGTCACCTTTTGGAATATGGAGATGTCTCTGGTGGGGGACACGATCACTCCTAAATGTCCTCTCTTACATTGCAGCATAGCCAAATCAGCTTCTTGGTATTCATCTGAGTTGAGAGAAATGAAGCAGGATAGGAGACGACAACAAGGCAGGCGGAGGAAAACCCATCTCAAATTTCTTCCAACACAACCGAGAGCTCATTACTGAGCCTCCTCTGCAGTGGTGATGGAAGCAAAGAAATACTCATTCTCCTCCATGATTGCATCTCTTCAACATCATCCAGTTGAACTGTTCTGGGCCTGCTGACTGTTAGAGCATCTGTGCTGGTATGGGTGAAACCCTCATTCCCAAAGAGATGGAGACAAGCACAACATGTTCTGCTTTCCTCTTTATTTTGTGTGAAGAGAGAAGGACCCACAGCTTCCACCAGGTTTCTTTCCAATCAGTCCTGTAACCAACAGAGCTGCGGTGCTATGCACCATATCAAATAGCATCTACAGAGATAACGCAAAGTCCAGGGCTATGTTGACTAGAACGAGCCTCTGAAATAGTTCAACAAAACAATGTAGATAGCCCACTGGCCTTATCAGCAGTCCACATGAAAACGTTGGCAAACTCATAGTCCTTTGCTACTAAAAATATATATTAGGGGTGTGCACACCAAAAAAATCTCGTCGTTTATCGTTATCGGCATTTTGGAGCAAAAAAATTATCATCTTCATTCATATCGTAGGTGAACCATATCGTCTTCATGATAATTTCGTGAAAAAATGATATTTTTGCAGCCCTATTTTTAAAGGAAAAAATGCCTATAACTTCTATATTTTAAAAGTTAGAGGCTTAAAACTTGGTCACAGTGCTTATGGGGTAAGCCAAAGTATGTGTATGAAATTTGAGATTGATCCCTCCAACCCTCGATTTTATATGAATTCTTTAAAGATCGTTTCCGTTCTGGCAGGTCTGAATGAACGCATATAGCGAGCTGTCATTCTGATCTGTCAGAACGGAAACGATCTTTAACAACTTCATATAAAATCGAGGGTTGGAGGGATCGATCTCAAATTTGGCACATATGTGTTGCACATATGTGAGTATAGGGCTGCAGCCTTGAAGTGCAATCCTAAACATGTTTATTCCAGGTAAGTCCCACTGATTTCAACGGGGTTTAGGAAACCTTGAGTTGCAGCCTTAGTGAGAATGAAGATACCAGAAGAGCTGGTAATGAGCTGGTAAGCATTTCATTTCTTGGCATCATCTGTCATGTCTCTTAAGTGGAAGATGTTAACGGCATTTACTCTGGTACTACAGATTGCTGCTGAATGCACCCAGGAGGAAATCCCAGAAGCCCTTACAAAAAACATTGAAACACTTGTACAAGGCTGTACTTCGGAGCGTCTTCTGATGTCATCTCAAAGGAAGCATGAAATATCCAAGATGAGAAGGCAATGGCAGATGAGCTGACAAGCAGCTGGGTTTCCCACAACGTTTAAATAAAATCTGGCTGCAACTTGGATTAAGAGCCGGAAGTGACATTCAGCAAAGAGTCTCCCAATCTTCATCTATGAGGTTGTCACACAGAGGAGGGCCAGGATCTCTTCTCGATCAACCCACAATGCAGGACACGGAATAATGGGCTCAAGTGACATGAAGCCAGATTCCGGCTGGACATCAGGAAAAACATCCTGACTGTTAGAGCAGTATGACAATGGAACCAAATGTCTAGGGAGGTGGTGGGTTCTCCCACACTAGAGGCCTTCAAGAGGCAGCTGGGCAGCCATCTGTCAGGGATGCTTTAGGGTGGATTTCAGCATAGAGCAGGGGACTGGACTCGATGGCCTTATAGGCCCCTTCCAACTCTACTATGATTCTGTGATTCTGTGATTCTGTGATTCTATGATTCTATGATTCTATGAAATAGCCAAACCTTTGGCCCACTCTTCCATTCATTCATTCCTGTCTGTATATATCACAGGATAATACAGCAATAGGATGTGATGGACTCATGTCAAGGACCAGAAACAGACTGATCTTTCCATCCCCAAGTGGAACATCAATGTCCAGAGGCAGTATGCCAGAGCAGGAGAAAGCCTGGTTGAGTTCTTCCTGGAAGTATCTTCTTGGCCGTTATATAAAACAGAAAGTTGAGGCAACCCACCCTCCGCCCACCATCTGCAGGATTGCGATGTTTGTTTGTTACACTTATAACCCGCCATTTTGTCCAAGGATCTGAAGGTGGCCTCCATGGTCTTCCTCCTCTCCATTTTGGCTTGCTTCTCCACCCTGCCACCCCTTTTGCCTGGTATTTCTATGGACTCTACACACAAACGTTGCCTCCACTCAATACTCCCAGTTCATGGGAAGTTCTTATTCATTTTAATCAACCTCTTTAAATGGTTGGCCCATAATACTCAGGGCCAATACAAATCTAATTTTATTTTCCTTAAAGTTTGCCATGGAAAATAAAACTCTGCACATGGGCAGAGTGTGCAAGTTGCAAGAAATCTGAGTTTGGCTAAACGTTAGAAGAAATCTCCTAACAGTAAGAGATGCTCAACTGTGGAAAGATCACCTCAGGAGGTGGTGGCTGTCCTTCGCTGGAGGCATTTAAGCAGAGACCAGATGGCCCCCTGTCAGGAATGCTGTAGTTGCATCCTGCATTGACCACGGAGTTTGACTAGATATCTCCAGTTCCTTTCTAAATTTCCATTATTCTGTGACTCAATTTTTATTTTTTTTTACTTTTCATCCTGGACACCCAATTTCTGCTCACAGAGAGCTAAGCCAGTGCCCTGAGGGGAAGATGTTAAACCAATTTGATGTAGTACAACCAACATTATGAGTCAATTTAGAACTCTTGCAGGGAAAGTGAGGGTGGCTATTTTTTCCCCCTGAGAGTTCTTTAAAAATGTTCATAATTGGTTATGTATAATGCAGTCAAACTGAAGGGAGTTTGACCATCACTCATTCAAACACCCTGACCCTAACCAGGCTCTCATGTACAGCTACCTGGATTTCTAAAGCCAGGTCAAGAAAATGAAAGAAAAGAAAAGGGAGGGGGAAGCGTCCTTCCCTTCTTAAGTATCGATGAGTTCCCTCTGTGTATGAATATACTTGACTTCTAACACCCGGCACTTGAGGGGAATAAGATTACTGTATTGTCCATTTGGGCTGACCCTTTGCAACATACTGCTCTACTCTACAGGTCATTCAATTCTCACTGAAGTCTTCAATCAGAAGCACTAACAGTTTTCTTTTATGGGAATGCAAGGTCCCTTTGACAGATACAGAAAACAAGAGAGCAGAGGGCACCAGCCAAGAAATGGTTGGTAGACTAGTAACCATCTGCAGGGACCCAGGGATTCCGCTGAACTTTATTAGGGTCCTGCAATACAAAGGTTGATAATGACCGGTTGTCCTCTCGGGTCAACCTTTCCTATGCTGCACGGCTGCGAAAGAATTATCAAGAGCATCCCAACTCTGCTCACTCAGGGTGATATAGTGCACCCTAGAACTCTCTCCCCCTGGAATCCACTGCCTGTAATGTTGCGTATATGGCCACCATATACATAACATTAGATTTCTGGAAATCCTGAGCCACCATTTTTACATGAAATGGCGGCTTGCTAAGGGGACAGGCAAGCCCACGGTGCTCATCAGGTGATTGCTGGGCTGTCCAACAGCTCATGCTGTGCAAAGAGTGGGAGCAAGCAGTGATGGTGTCTCAGCAGGCACCTGGTGAAAACAGACGGAGAGGAGTCTGTCCATCCCTATACTCCCTCTAAACTTACATCTTTGATTCCCCCAGTGTAAGGTCAGATCTACACCAAGCAGGATATAGCAGTAAAGCGGTATATAAAATGCAGGAGCCACACCAAGCGGATATAGCGGTATGACAGCGTTATATGACATGTGTCAATGGGCCCCAACTTCAATACCACTATAAAGCAGTAGTGTGGCTCCTGCCTTTGATATACCACTTTCATACTGCTATATCCTTGCTTGGTGTAGATCTGGCCTAAGACTGAAGCGTGTGATGCAAGAGTTATAGGAAGTTTAAGAAACACTGACTTAGGGTCAGCCTTTTTCAAGTTATGTTTCAGTGGACTTGCGAAATCATATAAAAAGCTATCCAAGCGGGATGGCAAAGTGGCAGATAATAAGATGCGTTAAAAACAGTGGCAGACAACTTTATTTCCTTTCCTGTGGCCAACCATCAGAGGGAAAACAAATTAAGCAGCACGTCTGTTTGCCCGAAGCAGCAATTTTGTTCAACTTCAAGGCAGAGGGCATACCGCCTGCCGGAGAAGCAATGGACCAAGGGGAGCTAATCTGCTCCTAAAAATCTATTTTTAACATCATTTTTATCTACTGGCAATTTACCGTCACAGCTTCGCTTTCTATCTCTCTTGATACCTGTTATTTCTATTTTTGAGGCCATTTTTATTGTGTCCAAAGGTTTGACGTGAAGAGTTCAATTCTACTTTTACTCTCATTGGCTTCCCCAAAAATGTATGCATGGGCAGACTCACACACACAGAGGCGCACTGCTGGGGCACTATCGTTGTGTATTACTGATAAGTGGAAGATGTGCAAAGGCTATATAGTACTGAATGCCAATTGTTGCAGTTACATGGGGACACATTGTAACTTGCCCCTAAGATGGCTTCCGTAACCGAAGTCTGGGACGCCTCTGATTTAACATCAATGTCTTTTAAAAGGGATTCAGGAAATTGCAGGCCAGTTAGCTTAACATCTGTTCCATGTGCATTGGTAGAAAGCATTATTAAAGATATAATTGCCCAGCATACAGAAGAACAAGCCTTGTTGAAAAGTATGGCTTCTGCAAAGTTTTGCCCCACTAAACATTTGAACTGTACGAGGATTTCATTTCTGATCCCAAAACAGGCCAGCTGGCCCTGCTCACAACCCTCATCTGCCTAAAATGTTAGCACACTATGAACATATGCTTGTGTTGGATCTGTGCAACGTTCCCCATTCAATTTGGGCAAATTTCGAAATCAGTCCTGCTTTAGTCTACGGGGGAAATATGTGCAACTTTGGAAATGCGGTGATTTCCCTACAACGTCTATCCCTGTTAGTTTTGCACAATTTTTCCCATTCATGCAAAAGGAGCAGGGATCACAAATGTAAAATGTAAATCGGATGCGAGATGAACGGCAACACAATATCCAAAAAGCCTTGGTGAGCTTGAATATCGCTCGTTTGCTCAACCCTACTAACTTTTCAGAGTTCTTTCGGAGTGTCAAGAAGCATATAGATAGGGGTGTCCTAGTAGACATTGTACTCTCCTAGTTTCCAACAGTTTTGGACTAAGTCTCTCATCAGAGGCTTTGCAGTTGTAGGGCAAGAAGACAGATCCTCCTATGGATCAGTAACTCGGAAGTCAGCAACAAGGGAGAGGGCCTTTTCAGTGGTGGCCCTCCAATTATGGAACGATCTCCCCGATGAGGCTCACCTGGTGCCAACGTTATGATCTTTTCGGCACCAGGTCAATACTTTTCTCTTCTCCCAGGCATTTAACAACGTATGTTGATTTTTTGTTGTTTTCCTTTTTCTTTTGACCCAGAATAGTTGTTTTAAATGGATATTGTATTCACAATCTGTTTTTATGCTTTTTATGGTTTTTAAATGTTGTATATCAGTTTTTAATGTTCAGTGTTTTTAATCTTTGTAAATCGCCCAGAGAGCTTCAGGTATGGGGCAGTATATAAATGCAAATAATAATAATAATAATAATAATAATAATAATAATAATAACAACAACAACAAATGGTTAATGAACAGAAAGCAGAGAGTATGACTAAATGTACAGTAGTTGCAATGGAAGGATGGATGAGGTGGGGCCTCCCAAGGATTTGTATTCAGACTAGTGCTTTTTAACTTGTTCATAAATGCTCCAGAGTTTCACAATGAGTTGACTTGTTGGACAAAACCCATGTATTCATCTTTCTCACCTTTGTAGTGAGCTTGTATTCCTGTCTTACGAATTTGGGGTAAAGTCACCCAACCCTTTTCAGGGATGATGGGAGATGTAGTCTAAAACTTTGGAGAAGGCTGCTCTCTGCAGTTCCTGTAACATCAAGCCCCATATCAAGGGAAGCTTTGGGGTATCCGAGACAACCACAATATCCCTCTCCAATGAGAGACGCCCATGATTTGTTCTTCGAGCAATTACATTATTTCTGTCACATGCTCGGTTAACTTTATCACCATTTTTGTACCTGTGCCAAGAGCAGATGATCGGAACAACATTAAAAAAAAAAACCAATCCCCCCCCCCAAAAGGTGATAAATGAATAAGTAATTAGGGACGTTAACCTTGGCCAGCTGTTTCAACATCCTGGTTGCAAACGGGTCTGCTGGCCCAATATGGTGAAACAGCTGCTCTTATGTTTTAAGATAATTGTATTCAGTGGCTTAATGATTTGGAAGGTGACTGTTCTAGGAATTTAGTAGTGGCGGGGAAGCATTTCCAGCCTAAAGCGGAAGGCCTTAAGCGATTTACATGGGAGGAGTTTTCCCCATTTCTGTGGGGCTAGCCCCTTGGGGACTCCACCGCAACAACTCAGACAGATTCACAGCACCAATGGTTCAAAAGCAATTAGGTACTTGAAGGAACACCTTAAAATCAGGGGAGGAAGGGTGGACTTTGGAGTGGGGGAGGAGAAACATCAGCCAACCCTCCCACCCACAGTTAGGGGTGTGTGGATTTGGTTACATTCTTTCCATCGGTGTTTTGTGGATCCTGACCCTTTCATTCCACCATCTGCTCATTGACAAAATCTGAATTTTTCTTCTGATTTTCTTTTACTGGGATGTCTTCTACTTGCACTAATACGCATTACCACAAATCCGCATTTGTGCATTAACTAATGCCCATCAGCGCATTTGTGCAAGTCCATATGGGGCTAATGCGCACTTGTGAAGCTGCACAAATCTACCACGACCACCATTTGAATTAATTGTGGATTTCTCCAACATTACTAGCCATAGGAAACATGGATCTGGAACCTGCACAGCAAACATAGATCTGGAACTAAAGCTAAGGGGCTGGGGAGGGGGGTACAATGGAGAAGCAGTGGGGAGAAGGGTTAAACACTCCTCCACCCCCTACCTCTTCTTTCCAACAAATCAGTCCCACCCCACCCCCATGGCTTAGCATTCCCAGACCCAGGTCTCCTGCCAAGTGTCTACGATAGCCAGAAGTTCCATTCACTCCCGAATTTGGGAAATGCTGTCATGGTCCCAATGGATGTATGAAAAACTCAACACCTTTTCATTAATTTCTTCAATGCTAGAAAATGATACACAGAAGTACATGTTTGTTTTTAAAATATCCCATATGCTATTGTTAAAAATCTGATCAACGACAACAGAAATGTGTTAGCACTGCGATCAGCAATGACCTACATTGGGAAAGCTGCATGTGTTCAAAATCTGAACAGTCTTTGATGAAGCACATCCAAGGAGCTACAGCCGTACATGCTATAATAAATGTCTGTGATCCGTACAGGGGGTCGAGGTGGACCACTCCTGGGTTAAAGGACAAAGCAGAACATCCCTTCCAGTGTGAAACTGGACTCACCTTGGAAGATTCAAACGGAAGAAACCAGGGCTATACAATTCTAAACCTTTGGCTTCCTAAGCCAGAATTGAAAGCATTTAAACAAGAAGATACCGAGCAACATGGAAGATCTTATTTATCTTCATTAATAAATCCATCTACAATTAATTAAACGTATCTATTGGTTTTATGTATTGTTGTTGTTTGTTGATTTCAATTGTATTGGTTTCAAATGTTTATGTATCCCTCCCTGAGATCCATCTCTTTGGGATGAAAACACTTACAATTATCTACAATTAATGAATCCAATCTATTAATATCATGTATTACTGTGGTTTGTTGATTTCAATCATCTTGTCAGTTTCAAATGTTTATGCATGCCTCCCTGAGATTCATCTCTTTGGGAAGAAGGTGCTAGCTAGTTTATACACTGAAATGATACATCAAATCAAATCAAATCAATAAGAGACCATTAAGTATTTATTATTGATCGATTTGATTTGATTTGATTTATACCCCCCACCTTTCTACCAAAAACGGCACGCAAGGCAGTTTACCAAAAACAATTTAAAACAGATTAAAGCAATAAAACACATCAAAATCTGAAGGCAAGATTAATGGGGCACACCTGTGGTTCCTTTCAAAGGTGATGAACCATGGACATACCCTTAAAGACCTCTCTCATACACACACATATTCACACGGACACACACACAAAATCAGCATGAGCAGAAAACGGTTGGAAGATCAGCCCCTTAGCATCCAGTTTGTGTGGATTTTGCAGATCGCTGCATCCATCACCTGCTCTTCATGCAAAAATCTATCACTTCCAGAGCAGTCTGTGTGCGTCATTTGAACTGGGTGCCTCGCCCACACCAAATCGTCCCTGTTTGCTGCTCCATCCTTCAGCAGGTATTCCAATGACAAATTCATTAAAGCCAATTATTTTGGGCAAAATCCTGCCCTTTGGAGGCCCGACGGACCACCGCGGAGCACCCCACTCAGCTCACATTTGTGGACCAAGCCATGCAGCTTTTCCAAAAATCCGGGAACTTTTTTTAAAAAATAAAACTGCGGAAAAATAAATTTGAGAAAATTGCAGCTTCAATTTGCATAACCTAGACAATTTTCAGACATAATTCATGCAACTTATGCAAATCGCAGCCAAAAAGTGCATGTGTTATACAAACTGTGGCTGAATATGCATCGTCCCTACTCACCCACCCAAGTCTCTGTTATACATGCCAGATTGGCTGCCTCATCCACAATTTAGTCGTGGATGAGGGAGGTCTTATTATGCATCGATCTGGCATTTCAAAGCAGCACCCGGAGGCCCGAGGGCTTGCGGGGGGGATCGGAACAAGGCACAGCCATTAACTGTCTGGGCCGCATTCCCCTTACCTGGCAAGTCCTCCTCACAACGCCATATCTCCCTCTACCCATCACTACACTTATGGGGGGGCCCTCAGATCCCCCCACTTGGCCCTGTATCCTCCCTCCCAGGCACATAGCTCAAGCCTGGGGGGGGGGGGGACAAACAAACAAACAAGTAAGCCGCAGTAGCCGACACCCGCACCAACTTCCCCCTCCCCGGGCAACAGGCCTCCCTCGCCTGCAGGTGATGGCTTTCCCAGGCCTCCTCAGCCAGCCAGCTTAAATATCCCTCCCAGGAAGGGAGGGGGACAGATGGAGTTGTCCACAGCAGCTGGCTTAATACCTGGGGGCCTGGGCCTGCAGGGAGTGGCAGTCTGATAGGCATCAGTCCACAGGGAAGAGCAGCTGTGGTGGTGGTTGCGGCGACGGTGGCATTGGCGGTGGCGGCGGTGGTGGCGGTGATGGTTGTGGCAGCAGCGGCAGGCTGGAAGCAAGGCAGCACTTCCTCCTCCCTGGGCAGCAGACCTCCCTCTCCGGCAGGCGATGGCTTTCTTGTGCCATCTTCACCAGAACACCTTGTTTCCTGAACCCTTTTCTCCACCCCCCCAGCCCTGAACCTGCCCCCCCACAACTACCAAGCCCAAGCCAGCACCTTTGGGCTTTCCACACCCCAGAGCATCCACTATCAACCAGCAGCCATCTCCACAGCTCTGCCGGAAACACAACCCTTTCAGTTCGCTACCTCTCTTCTAAACCTGAGGTTGACAATTAATTCGCGCTAATAAGGCTCGCACATTGCACAGCTCCTGAAATGGCAGGGGAAAGGGCAAAAAGGGATCGTCGTTTTTACTCTCCCGTTTCTATTACGTTGTCGCACCAATTTAATTAATGGTAATGTTACAGTATCTGGAGTTTCTTCTCCTTTTTACAAATAATGCCCTTTTGATGAGGGGCTCCAGTGCAAATTACTGCCCTATCAAGCGCAGTCATAGAAGCAGAATGCCAGGCTAATTGGCAATAAAACCAAAGCAAATGTCCAAATTAGGAGGGGAAGAGAGAGTGAAATATTATAAAGCCTAGCACCAGCCAAACTCTTGGCTAATTGTGAAGAACTACAAATACTTGCGACAATAACCAAACTGTTTGGCATTCGGTGAGTTCTTTCCGTTGGGCAGCCCTTGGCTTGGAATGACTTGGCGATCGCTATGCTTAAACACCGAAGGTGTTCCAGCTGCAAGAAGAGAAGCGGTATGCTAGAATGCCCCAGCATGTCATAAACTCGCCGCACACAAAAAAACTAGCGAAGCAGGGAGAAATATCCTACCCCTAACTTCCCACGTATCTTTGAAGTGGAGGCACATTACAAATTAGATCTGTGCCAAAGGTTCTCCGAATTTTCATCTTTAAAAAAATAGTGCTTGCAAGAAACTTGGAACCCATGTTTAATGTACTGCTAAGAAGCGAATATAGAAGACGTGCCTCTGATTAATCAACAGCGGTTTGATATAGAAACAGTCCAATCAATAACAGGTACTTTATTCGAAATGTGTTGTCTATAGATGTATCATAGATAACGCCAGTGTGGTGTAGTAGCTAAAGTGTTGGACTGGGAGTCGAGAAATCCGGGTTCTAGTCCCCACTCAGCCATGGAAACTCACTGGGTGACTTTGGGCCAGTCACAGACTCTCAGCCCAACCTACCTCACAGGGTTGTTGTTGTGAGGATAGACATGGAGAGGAGGAGGATTATGTACGCCACCTTGGGTTCCTTGGAGGAAAAACCTGGGATATCAATCAACCATGAAAGCGTGGGGCTGCATGTATTACAATAACTTGTAAATATATTTTTAAAAACTAGTTTTTACAGTGTATTAGAAATCTTTGTGTCGGGATATGTGCGTATGTGTATGTATATGTATCTTGTTCAGTGTTATTATTCCCTCTGAAAAATCATGCATGATTTTGACTTGTTTCTCCCTCCTCAATGGGCCACCTGAGTGAACCAGCCTTTAAGTCAGTCGGGGGGCAATTATTGGTGAGGCACGGGGAAGGGGGTGTGGCTTCTGCGGAACACTGTTGGGACAGATTTGGTCCACAGGCCTCCGTTCCTCACCCCTGCTTTAAATCCGGCAGGTACTTCTGTTTAGCAAATTGAATTCTCTGCTCCCATCCATACGCCAACCCAGGAAACCCATATGTTTGGAACGAAGAGGACGACAGCAAACTGCCGGTTTTATTGAGACAAAATGCCACCGGGTCCATCGCTCCGACTACCTATTGCCCTCCCTGCTCATTTCTCTCCAAAGGTGTGGGGAGCATGCAGGAGGAGTCATTAGCCTGCTTGGCGGTGAGCAACTGCTTTTTACTTGAGAGAGCTTCCTGCCGGGAAATTAGTGTCACAGATAAGTGGCTACGCTGCAGCAAAGATGGAAATGTTGGCGTGTGTACGATCTTCATACAAGCAGCAACCACCGAATCTGCTGCTCTGGCTAAGAAACTTGCAGGGATACATTGACCGGATTTCCTGGGCCTGCAAAGATGGGGTCCTATGGCCCTGTCCGACAGCAAAGCAGTTATTAAAAGTCAAATGTTATGTTACTTTATTAAACCCTTTCCTTCCTTCCAGTCTTTTTCTCATTGTTTGCACTCAGCTCCATCAACATACATATTTATCCTCATACACTATGGCTTATATCAAGGCTGCAGAACAGCTTTCAAGCCAAGGGCCAAATGGTTCTCGGGGGCCAAACTCCACCAGTGGGTGGAGCAGAAGACAACTAGGGGGTGGGGCCAAGGGGGTGGGGCCAAAGGAGGTGGGGCCAAAGGCAAGTGAGGCAGGGGCCCAAATTTGAAAAATAGTAGCATGTAGCAGCTTAAAGCTCTTGCACCAGCAACTAAGTCTGAGCAAAAGCATTTCAACCTTGTTGAATGGAAGAGAAATGGCGCAAAACAACCCCCAGGAATCCACTAAACAATGATGGTTGGGGGAAAGGGAGTGTGGGCAGGGAAAAGGGGTGTGAGCAGGGAAAGTGGGAGTGGCCAGGGAAAAGGGGAGTGGCCATCTGGGAAACATTAGAGGACCAGGTTGGAACCCCGTGAGGGGTGAATTTGGCCCATGTGCTAAGGTGCTGCACTCTTGGCAAAAGGTGTATCCCTAAAAAAATGGGTAAGATTGTTTTTGAGCACACCGCAACTCTCTGAACATTGGTTTGCTGCTCACCTCGTGCCCGATTTACATTCACGTTTGCAATCATTGCGCGTTTTGCACGAGTAGGGAAACGGCACACAAGGAACATCAGTTGAACATGGAAGTTGTGCAAAAATCCCCAAATTTCCACAATTTTTCAAAGTTGCACAAATCCCCCCCCCCCAGAGAGTCAAGAAGCTGCTGATTTAGAAATGCATGCAAAAATGGAAATTTGCACACAACGAACAGGGAAAGTTGTGCTAATTGAACAGATGCACGTGTTTGATAATTTGCGAACATTTTTGGTGGACACGTTCTCGCTCTCACGTTCAGCTCTGAGAACAGGGCAGACTGGTAAGTTTTCCAAGCAGAAACGAAACTTTTGCACATCCCTAATTATTATCCCCATATTGCAGACAAGAAGACTGAGGCTGAAAGGCAGAGAAAGAGAATAGCTTGCCTAAGGCCACCTAGTGAGTACATGGAAGAGGTAAGATTTGAAATGGGGACTTCCTGGTTCAAAGCTCAGGCTGCAATCCTATGTCCACTTAGATGAGAGTAAGCCCCACTGAACACAATGGTACTTACTTTAGAGAAGACACATCAAGGATTGCATTGACAGTCTTTCATCTTGGGAGCTAACATTGTAGTCATATTTGCTTGGTACATCAATGAGTGTGATCCTGGCACAATCTGATTTCCTGCGGTAGAAAACTCACAACCAGGACAACAGGATGAGTGACCTGCTGAAAAGCGGAACACAAAATCCATCCTTTGTGGATCAGGTGACGCAATTCTGCGAAAACAAGCCCTGATGGATGCGCACCAGCTGATTTCTCAAGCACTTTATAAATATTAATGGCACTGATAGAGCCTCTCAAAATTTGTCATGTGACATGGCTCTTTGAAAAACACTCCGAAGTGCAATCTGGGTTGGGAGAGGGGGGGAGGGGGGTTCCCATCCAATGATTTCACACTCCGCTTTGTGAGGTTACCCTCACCAAAGACTCTTCCTCCTTACCCCTCCCCGAAGAGGGAAATAAATGCATGGTACGGGGAAGGGCCCTTATAAACTGCACTCTGATGGTAGCTTTTCAGAGTCTTTCAGGTGGTATGATGGAGCTACTGTTACCTATGACGCAGATGTTTATTTCCATCTAGGAAGTGCCAGACTCAGCCACATCTGGTTCTGTCGGATGCTCGCCAAGCCGCTGCCACCACCTGCCGCAGCTCACAGCGCTACATGAGCTCCTTTGTGATCTGGCGAGCGCCCAACGAAGCTCATCTTGAGCCTTCGTAGTTGCGCACAACGGAGCCTTGGGAAATTGCACATTTCCCACATTGCAAAAATGGGGCCTCTACGGCCGCCATCTGCACAAGATAGGAAATACAGAATTTCCAGAGCCTCCGTTGTGTGCAACAGTGGAGGCTTTGGATGAGGCTGGACAGGCTTGCAGCTTCGTCAGGGCACAGGGCACTTGAAGAGCAGGCCCATGAATGTACTGTAGCCCAGTAAGCTGAGTCCAAGGGGAAAGATGCAGAGGAGTCCGTCGGACACCCAGACCAAGCCGGGAACTTGCGGCATCCCTATTTCCACCCTCCTACTGTGTGTGGGGGGGGGGGGGTAACTTCCTTCAGCCTGAGTGTCGAATCCCCTTTGGAGAAGCTCTGAAACAGGACCGAAGGAAATGGTCAAAGCTAAAATACCAAAAATACCAGCATATTGTGGTTTGAAGCTCTTGCTATCAATAACTAGGTCTTAGGAACAGCATTTCAACCTTTGAAAATAGGGGAGGGGGACTTTGTAAAAGCAAGGCAACCACCAAACAATGGTTGGAGAAAGGGGTGGAGCCAAGAAAAAGTGGCATGGTCATTGGGGGACATTGGAGAGCTGGACTGGGACTCCCAGGAGAGCTGTATTTGATCCACAGGCCTGAGGTATCGCAGCCTCTCATCAGAACGGCCTCGTAATGTTCCATAACTCTACAGACACATTGACAAAGCAGGTCTGAGGGAAACCTGTGGCTTCGAAGAACCCAGCCCAGTTCCAGCCTTGTCCATTGGCCACCCTGCCTACCAACCTCCATGAGACAGACTACTCAATTCATCATTGACGGCCATTGGGCCTTTCAGCCATTATTTCACCCATACCACGAAAGAGGATGGTGGAGGCGAGAAGAGGACTCCAAACCTGTGAAGTCTTCCCAGCAGAGTTGACCTTCTGGTAGCCGAAGAGCTGAATTCAATTTTGGAGAAGCGTTCAGGAGCCGCATTCCAATGGTGGGCGGGGCTGAAGGCAAAAGGGGGTGGTGCCAAGAGAGCAAAACATACCAGCATAGTTTAGCTCAGAGCTCTTGCTGCGACTAACCGAAGCTTAAGAGAAGCATTTTCAAATACGGGGCAAAATTGCTGCGACTAACCGAAGCTTAAGAGAAGCGTTTTCAAAAACGGGGCAAAATGCACCAAAGACGAGAAACCACCCCCAGTGATTGGTGGTTGCGAGAAAGGGGGTGTGGTCACAGGAAGGGGGCACGGCCATGGGAAGGGGGCATGGCCATCTGGAGATCTCCCGATGGTCAAATTTGGACCTCAGGGCTGAGGTTCTGGACTGCCACATTAAACCCACCTCTGCCAGTGAGGATTGGATGAGAAGGACCCTGAGACAGCCCTGCCTGCAGTAACGCAGAGGTGTCCCTCTTTATCCTCCATTTGCTACATTACACTTCAAGCCAGCAGTACTTGGAACCACTTTCACCAATCCTGTCAAAAGATGCCTAAAGTGATGTACTCAGCAATTCCCTCCTCCCCAAGCTTGAGTTATAGATCGCGGCATCTTTTAAGGGCCATTTTTCTTGGGTGTTCTTGTCAGTGTTTCAGCCTCCAGGCAACTGGAGATGCCATTATTCAATCTCCCATTTAAAAGACACCTTACTGGGGAATATACATGGACATCTATGGCTCTAAGTGATTCACAACATTAGTCAGCCATTAGTCAACTGAAAGACTACATCTTTAGGGGAGGAAACAGGATTTCCAAAGACACAGATTAAATGTTTGCAGCATATACCAAAAAAAGGAAAGTAGAAAAGCAACTCATACACACAGGTTCAAGCATCACACCCAGGAGCTAGCTGAGCTGGAGGATTATTGATATTAGAAACACTTTAAAGGTGATGATAGGATGGGAATGAAGAAGTTGTTGGGGAGCAAAGCATGGAAGTCCTCGGCTTTTCACTCTCTAGGTGACAGAATACCATAGAGGATGGTAAATACGGATGGGCGCAAAAGCCGTTTTCGCAAGTGGCGAGATTTTCCGACCACCACCTTGAAGCTCATCTCGGATCGAGATTGCACTCTGCTTTCATTTCGTTCAAACAGGAAAAGTGCACATTTTAAATGGGAAAAATGCACTTAAAAAAAAAATACACCCAAATGTACATTTCCCCTCACAGAGTAATGCACATTTTGTGAGAAATGCACATTTTTAAAGTGCATTTTTTAAAGTGCACATTTTTGGAACAGGAATGCAAATTTGGAAATTGCAACACTTAAAATACACCCACAAGTTCGCATTTGGGTGCATGATTACAGAAAGCCAGATTCCAGCTGGACTTCAGGAAATACTTCCTGACTGTTAGAGCAGTACGACAATGGAACCAATGACCTAGGGAGGTGGTGGGCTCTCCCACACTAGAGGCATTCAAGAGGCAGCTGGACAGCCATCTGTCAGGGATGCTTTAAGGTGGATTCCTGTATTGAGCAGGGGGTTGGACTCAATGGCCTTAGAGGCCCCTTCCAACTCTACGATTCTATGATTTGCAAACATAAACAAAATTCTTGTGCATTCCAATCAGCTAACTTAAAAGCTTTGGTGCTCTTAAATACTGTGAGAGGGAAGAGCGGATGGTCCCAGAAATAGAAATGACTCTCTAAATCAGCCTCCCCCAACCTCGCTTTGAACTTCAACTCCCATCATCCCCAACTAGTGTGGCCAATTGTCAGAAATCCTGGGAGTTGTAGTCCAAACCATCTGGAGGGCTCCAGGTTACAGAAAGATGCTCTTAACAAGGTTTTCTCCTGCATGCTGTAGAGGAAGTGTCCAGGTGCGCAAGGATGGAACAGTGCAAAAGCAACCTTGTTGTTACTGAACATCTGAGCACATCAAGATTCTTCTTGTAGGGTTCTGATATACATGCATACTCCTACACATTGGTCAGGCACCACTCAAGAAGATTATCTGACTCCTGTTGCTGGCCAACATTATTTGACAATAATGTTGTCAAATAATGGAGTATAGAGTGGATTGGGGCAAAGTGCTGAATTTCATATGTTGGCTTGAACAAGCCAGCCAGCCCTATTGTTTTCGCAGGCCCAAAAGAGGTTCAGAACCTTGGATAGCTCTTTTAGAGTTCTGACTACTTCTGATTGAAACCCAGAGCGAATTCATAGCCCTACTGATTACGGAGCCACCAGCCTCCACTGCAATTTCTAGTAAAGATGCCTTTGCCTTACACTGGACAAGCTTCCCCAGTCCCACCACCCCACTGATATTTAGAGAGAGAGAGAGAAGGAGAGGGGGAGAGGCAGAGGCAGAGAGAAAGAGAGATTTCTACCTTTAACATATTGGACTTTATAATGTTCCATGTGTGCGGCAAACTCTGACAACTCACTAATCTGTCCCAAACACATCTCGTTTGGCAATTATATGGTAATGAAGCCATTTCTCCTCGATTCTTCTGCTCCCTGAATGATTCATGTCCCACTTTGCAGAATTCTAAAAAGCACCTTTTGGAAGCTCTTTCCCGGTTTCCACGAGAACGTATTTGTAGTGCCAGTAAAAACCCGTCGGGATTTGCAGCTTTCAAAGTTCATCCCGTTTCCCCTCCACCCCCTCCACCCCCAATGTTGTTGTTTCAAACTGGATTGCTTGGGATTGATTTACAAACTTTGAAGAAAAGGTGACTAATGATACGCCCTACGAAAGACAGGGGGGTAAATTGTTGTAGTCAATGGGATAATTGCTAGGACAGGAAATTGGGATTCCCATTGGAATTGATCACATGCAAGTCACACGCTAAGAGATATCGAGAAAGCACTTAGTGTATAAAAAATGGATGTTTATGTGTATTCGTTGCTGGCAGTCACCGTTTTGCTGTTAACACTTTGGTCGCCAATTTCATTGCCGTTCTTCAGTTGGACTCCTTGTCGCATCTCAAACTTGGAGCAGGCCTCGAAGTGAAGAGTGAAGAGTGCATCCCAGAGTGCAGGACACAGAATAATGGGCTCAAGTTACAGGAAGCTAAGTTCCGGCTGGACATCAGGAAAATCTTCCTGACTGTTAGAGCAGTATGACAATGGAAGCAATGACCTAGGGAGGTTGTGGGCTCTCCCACACCAGAGGCCTTCAAGAGGCATCTGTCAGGAATGCTTTAAGGTGGATTCCTGCATTGAGCAGGGGGTTGGACTCAATGACCTTATAGGCCCCTTCCAACTCTACTATTCTATGATTCTGTGATCCTATGATTCTATGAACAGGTGAGCTATACGATGTATCTTAGAGTTGGCTAAAATGTGGCTATATTTGTTTTATGTAGCTCCTGAGGAAGGTTTGTAACTGAAATGCGTCAAGCAGCTAGAAGATAGGAAAAAAGAAATAAAGAAAAATATTTTGACATAGCACCAGAGCTTTGCTCTCCTTATTCTCCGACCTATAGAATCCCAGGTAGGACTATATGAGAAATCCTTTTCAGTTCATTTTTTAAACAGGATTTACCCAGTTTGCACCTCCCGGACTGAACTCAGACTCAAATGCAATCTGCGGTTGAGATCTGAATATTTCCAAGCTTGATTTTATGACCGCCCCCCCCCCCCAATGCATTGGACAACATGCATACACTTGAGAAATGGACATGGGAAAATGGGTACTTTGGAGAAATGCATGCAGACATGCTTTAATCAATGAGAGAAGATGAAAGCACAATGGATGCATGCATCTGGAAAAAATACACACAAAACTATGGGCATATTTTCATTTGAAAAGGGGTGAAAACTAAGCTCACAATCAGATATAGACATGAGAAGGACTGCGCTTCATGGCGAAATTTGGAGAATTGGAACAAGCTCGATTTTCATTTGGATTTTCCATAATCTCAGGCGGATATTTAACTAGGTTACCACTACTCAGATCTGGCCACTGGCGGGAACAGCAAGGAGACCAATGACACTAGCCATGAAGTCTCTTTGCACCGAGAGATTGGAGTGAACCAGGTGAAACTTCCTGGGATCCATCAATGCTTCTGAGCCTCAGCAATGCTCACTGCTTACTGGTCTGAACAATGAGGTGCCTTTTTCTTGCTGTGTACAGATTGCCTTCCTGATCCGACCCAGGGAACAGACTTCTGCTTTGGAGGAGGATTAAGGCTAGGATCCATCTACAGTCCTACTTAGAGTAGACCCATTGAAATGCATGAGACTTATGTTAGTCAGTTCAATGTGGCTCCTCTAAGTTGGACTTTAGCTGGATTCTACCCTGAGTTTCCACAGCAAGCCCCATGGCCACAGAAGATGAAGGGTATCCTGAGGTGCCCCATTGCAGAGATGTGCTGCCTGGACCCCCAGACAACACATCCGACCTCATTCCGAGCACAGCCCTGGTCCCCAGCTGGGAGATTTGGAGTCATCCCCGGAGCACCTCCCTGGCTGCCTGAAGAGCCTTTCATCCGGGGTCTACTCAGGAACAAAGGTTCACATTCAAAAATGCATGATGTTAGTGGACTTGGACAGGATCTACACTACTGCATTAAAACGGTTTATAACAGTAGTTACAACTGTTGGAGTTCAGGACACACTCCATATACAGTTTTCAAACCATTTTCAAAGTGTCATATCCTGCTTGGTGTAGATCTGGCCTTGGTTTTAATTTTTGTGAACTGCTACTGGGTGGCTTAGAAATGAAATGAAATGAATAAATAAATAAATTCCAAAAATGCACACCTTGGGCAAAATGGCATTTTTAAAAGGCATGCGTGAAGAGGAATGTGTGCAAAAAAAAATGCATACGCATTTCCACGCGATCTTTTTTAAAAAATAAATAAATGACTAATTTGCTTTGAGAAGCTCCAAGCTTAAGATTGGAGAAATTCTGGAAGGATGGTATGAATTGAATTTCAAATTGGGGGAAAGGAGACATGGGGGTGGGGAGCCGAAATTGACAGTTCCGCCCATCCCTAATGGAGTAGAAAATACTAAGCTAAATTGACCAATGGTCTGACTCTGTATGAGGCAGAGTCTTATGAAATCTGTTCCACAGTGAAGGAAGGACCTCAGATGGGGACCACAGGTATAAAAGGTATTCGCTTCCCCACTGCTGGTACCTCTGCAAACCTCACTCTTTGAACAGTTCTAGGAAGGTGATCCGGTTTCTGATGAGCAAGGCTGAGAGGAGAGGCTGTAGGTGTTTCTGAAGCTATGCCTGCCTGTTATGAATTTAGTTGGGGGTTGTTTAGACAGCCAGGGCTGTTCAGTATCAGCTGTTTCGGTACAATTTGCTGGCACACCGTCCCGTCCCCCACCAGATGAAAATGTCGCTTTCTCTGCTCCTGCGGAACTTCTTTTCCATCTTTTTCCCCCCTTTCTTGGCAGGAAAATGTCTCTAATAATTGATTCTTTCAACATCTGGTACGGAGATTAACACGTGTGTCTAACAGTCCAAAAATGGAAAGGCCATTCATTTTCATTGTGCCTAATAGAATAACCGAGCGAGGTGGGGGATGCGAGGTGTCAGAAGCACTTAAAAAAATAGTTTTTCTCCTCTCGTGTTAACCGGCCAGGAAGCAGTTGGGTGTATTATGGATTATTACTTAGCCAAAGGACTTGCCTTTCAACATCTCAGGGTAGATAATTAAATGTGAAGATAATAAGCCCAATTTTCAAACCTAGGAACTCATGAGGATGCCAGGTTCTCGCTTCCCTGTTGATATCTGTGTTCTGAAGTCATCGCCTGATTGCTTTTTATTCCTGAATAGAAACCCAGTGGTACTGTGACACATGCTTTCCCGTCTGACAATCTTTGTTGGCAGGAAGCTCTTCTACCCTTGCAGTGCATTCTGAGAAACAAGAAACCTCATCCAACTAGATGGCTGTGCAAGGCGAGACATTATATCAAGGCTTGGTAGCACACCTGCCTCTAAGCCGGGTCAAGAGACCTGTGGCCTTCCACAGGTTGATGAATTACTATTCCCATAATCCTTGACAAGATCCCACCATTTGGGAATACACAAATTGGCCCGACGTCGCTCTGGATAGTAGTCGAGTGCAAAATATTCTTTTTATTTCATTGATTAGTGTTTTATTTCCCCTATGGATTAGCTGTGGAGTCCTCTTGTGGAAAACAATCTTCTACGAAAAGAAAAGAATTTCTAGCATTCTTCTTTGCTCTTCACGCTGGCAAAGTTCCTGGTTGCCTAGAAACAATTAGGGTTGCCGAAGGTTTGATTTTCAAGGTTAAGATAATATGTTCTATCAGCCAGTTTTGTTCTCTTGATGTTGCTCTGCCCAGGGACATTGTGTCTTTAAAACTTTATAAAGTTTGGACTCCAGATTAAGCCGTCTTGATCAGAACAGCACATTGTAGGCACACACCTAGAACACGGGAGTGAATGTGACTCACTCATGATGGCAAGTTAGTCTAATGTAGAGCAGGTGTGGGCAGACTTCAGGATTATGGGTCTCTAATAAATAATTATTTCAACTTCCCTTACTTTGATTCTTTCCTTACTCTGTGTGTGTGTGTGTGTGTGTGTGTGTGTGTGTGTGTGTGTGTGCTTTTTAATTAGCACCCTGAGCTCCACCAATCAGATCCAGGTGTACAATAACAGCTGAGGGGGTGGAGCCGGATGCAAAATGGGGGATCAAGGGGTGATGCCCATTACCTCCTGCACCCCATGAACCATAGACAAGGATGATTTTCAAATACAAATCTACATCTGTATTACTACAAAAGAGGACTCCTAACAGCCTTCTAGCTTCATGGGATGACCCTGGGATCTAGTATTATGGGAGAGGGAGAAAAAGGTCCCCCTATCCATTTTCCCCACGCCATGCATGATTTTGTACACCTCTGTCAGGTCTCCCCTCAGCCTCCTTTTTTTTCCAAACTAAACAATCCCAGCTGTTGCTGCCCCTGCATCATTTTAGTTGCCCTTTCTTTTTTTGCATACAGAAGGTCCTAAATTCAATTCCTGGCTTCTCCGGCTATGGCTGACAAAGACTCCTGGAGAGCCACTGCCAATCATAAGAACGTGAGAAGAGCCATGCTGGATCAGACCAAAGGCATCCCTAGTCCAGCGTTCTGTTCCCACAGTGGCCAATGGAAAGTCCACATGCAGGACGTGAGTACGGCAACGTCCTCCCACTCATGTTCCTCATCAACAGGTGGACATGGCATACTGCCTCCAACACTGGAGGCAACATACGTATAGCCATCATGACTAGGAGTCATCAATAGTCGGTGTAGACACGTCTAGTACTGCGTTTAGGAACTATGGACTGTCTTCGAACAATACTTCTGGTATGGGCACTGGCTAATTCCTAGTTGCTCTGCCTTTGCACCACCGGAAGCCGGGCAAGTACTGCATGGGAATAAATGAGACTACCGCACGGGACTACAACATTGCCTCCTGCGTGCTCTGGGGGAGGCGCACAGGTGCGCAGGGATGGAACACTGCAACAGCAACATCAAGGTTGCTCTCGGAGGAAGGGGAAATCGCATCTTTAACTGCTCTCCCATCTTTAAAAAAAAAAAACCTCTCCTCTCAAGTAAAAAAAATTGGCCCAAAGAGCTGGGCTAGAATCTTTCTCCTTAATGTGTTGGCTTTCACTATGCATGGAGATATTTCACATAGGGGATCAGTCTGAAGTAGTATTGCCCCCCACCACTATCCACACTCCAAAGTGGAACAGTCCATTCTACCTCCTCATTCTGCTGGATGCGCAAGCCCAGCAGCCATTTTCAGCTCCAGACACATGCATAAAGGCAACACTGCAGTCAAGGTAGAGAAATCCCATCTGTGGCTGGCCAGGGAGGGAAGACAGTTCCGCATTTCTCAGCAAAAACAAAAGAATTCATCTTAAAGTTAGGCATCCCATGAGCCACCTCCTTGGCTTCCCATATCTGTGAAAAATTACACCGACACCCAGACCTTATCATGCAAAAACAGAAGATGCGATGGTCTCCCAATCGCTTTCACCTAACCCTTCCTTTTGTCCCTTTGCTGGAGATAAGCTCAAGTCTGAAGTACGCGGTTTGATTTACAGCTACAGAGGACTATCCTCACTCTCACCATCTGGTGCAAGAGGCCGGTTCTTCATTCAGTTAATGCAAGGAGCTGGGGAAACTGGCAGAGCTAAGGCCAGCAGCCCCCACTGACTTTATCCACACCCCATCTTTTTGCTTATCCAAAAGGCAACCACTTGGGTCTCCCACCTGGATTGGAACTAGGGTGATTCCATGTACACAGACCATTTTCCAGTGACTCTCCACCTGAGAGCTCCTCTGAAATTGAATTTGCCCCATGGCCTGAAAGGGGCCGACTACCCATGCCCTATTAAAGAGAGCGCTTAGAATCCCAGTTAATCCAGCCCTGTGCCTTGTTAATTGATACATGCCAGCACAGCACCCTGGCATTCTGCCTTTGCTTTGGTGGTGCAAAGCCTAAGCTCCATGCCTGTTGCATGAACAAACACTCCAGGTTGGCAAACATGAGGGAAGCTTAGCAAACACAAGCTGTGCTCTTTGCCACAGCTGTCTCACACAACATCTCATTGCCTAAGGCTACTGTCTCAAGAAGGCTTGCTAGGAGAGGGAACAGTGCCATATTTATGGTACAGAAATGTGCCAAGTAACATGGGAGTGAACTGTATTTAGCACTGAGACATTATCCGACATCGGGATGGCGAACGCATGGAGGGAAAGGCCATCAATGGCTACTAGTCAGGATGGCTATATGTTGCCTGCAGTATCAGAAGTGGTATGCCTATATACACCAGTTGCTGGGGAACATGGGCAGGAAGGTGCTGTTGCGCTCATGTCCTGCTTATGGGCTTCCCCTGGGTATCTAGTTGACCACTGTCCATCTAGATGACCCTGGACTAGATAGGTCTGATGCAGCATGGTTCTCCTTAATTTATCTACTCATGTGCTTCAAGATGCTTGAAACTTCCCAAGGTTCAAAACGTCTTTAAGAGGGCATCTTTAAGCAACAAAGTTGGGTGTCTCAATTAGCCACATTCATTCTTATCACAGGCCCAGAGACTAGCCAATCAAAAACAACAACAACAACACTGTGACATAAATTTTCTGAATCCTTTATGGGAAAATACCATGGAACCCCAAAAGGCCCATGTCAAACAAGCATTGGTCCAGCAAGGCTCTTCTTTGGTTCTAATGGGCCTAGGACCAGAGTGGGGGTGATACTCTTAGACACGTCCCCACCACAACGTCCCCACCACAACCAGCACATTCTACTTCTGTAAACCAGTTGCTAAAGGACATGGATGGGAGGATGCTGTTAAACTTATGTCCTACTTGGGGATTTCCCAGAAGCAGCTGGTTAGCCATTCTGCGAACAGAATGCTGGATGAGATGGCCTATTCTTATATTCTCCATCAGTTTCAGCCTACCACACTCATAATCCATCACCGTTGGCTATGCCAGCTAGGGCTGATGGAAACTGTAGGCCAGAACATCTGGAAGAACACTGGTTGTCCATCCTTGTTCTGCATCAAGGAAGTCCTCGATTCAGCAACTGAAATTAATTCTGCACCTTAACTACACAATGAATGTCTTGCGGGGGGGGGGGGGGAGTCAGATACACTTAATGGGGAGGAGGCGGTGTTGCTCCACAGTTTGTGTTGAACAGGACTGTGCCATAATATAAGGAGGAATTGGACATTTTCAGCCACTGTTGAACACCTGCCTTGATTGATTATTTTTAGCATGCTACAAAAATTTTCATGCATTGATTTGCATTTGTGTTCACTTGCTGTCATTGAACTCATGAAGCCAGATGTGATTGGTTATGCAGTATAACAATTGTGCGATTCTCTGTCTGTGTGGATTATCCATGTGACAAATCCAGGAATCACAGCCTTCTCAAAATTACCCCCATAGGGCAGCCTCTAATACTGCCACTCTGTCTCCGCTGGTTCCACTACGCTCTCGGGGCCCATCATGACTGCAATAGGAATTAGCAGTTTGAAAAAGAACTTTGGAAATGAGTGGAAACTCCATTCTGGGACCTCCACTGACCTGTGCCATTCCAAAATCAAGGGTTTCCACTTGTTTCTGATTGTTCTGGAAACAAAACAATTGCCCTAGTGGAAGGTCCCACTACTGCAGGAACAGTATTGGATAATGCCCATAAATCCAAAACCAATTATGACTGGCTACATAATGTTGTGACATCATCCTACTCACAATGCGGTCCCTGATTGGCTTAGGATCAGACATGCAGGTCATCCATGACAGAGAAGAAAACAGGGTTGGGGTGACAATTGGATTTCTTTTCCAAAGGATCTGAATGGCCTATTAGGGTTGTCGCCATTGCCTGACTGGGTCTAGGAGTCCAATGGACTT
The DNA here is from genome assembly GCA_029215795.1 of Anniella stebbinsi. Taxonomy (NCBI): domain Eukaryota; kingdom Metazoa; phylum Chordata; class Lepidosauria; order Squamata; family Anniellidae; genus Anniella; species Anniella stebbinsi. The sequence continues at coordinate 18,366,744 of JARDYH010000010.1, forward strand.
CCCATGTCCATCTCCCCTGGACCATGGCATGTTCTCAGACCTGCCGGACAAGCGCCCACGCAGTCTGATGAGCACCTGCCAGGTGTGACAATGGAGGCTCTGGAAATTAGGTAATTTCCCCCACCACATAAATGGCAGACATCCAAGCCCCATTTATACAGGAGTAAAGATGCGAACAGAGGAGTTCACATGTCTGGAGACTATATATTGGACACTGCAATGACTCTTCAGTAAGGGATTGGTTAATTCTGCTAATTGCTGGCAGTACAATACAGCTTCTTTTAAATATATGTTTTGGCAATGTCCACTAATTGGGAGGAGATTATTACATAGATAAATCTCGTACTGGAACAGTCTTGAACATTCACTGATTCACGCGCTCTTTTAAATGCCTTACTTTCTTCTTGGAAATTAACGAATAGTCAGCATAAATGGATTCTCCGCACTGTTTTGACAGCTAAAAGACTGATATTACAACACAGGAAGGATACATGCTCACCTCCTAAAATGCAATGGATTGAGGATCTTACAATGCTTTCAATATTTGAATGGGTGGCATATTGACACCACCTTCAAATGGATACTTCTTTGTATATGTGGTCCGCTTTTATTGAAGCCCATGTATAATTGCTAGAAAGCTGTATTTTCACATATATGCATTTCATATGTATTAATTGCTATGGATATACACAAATTCATATATGCATGGGTTTTTTTTAAAAAAAAAAACCTCTTGAAAGCCCTTTAAAAAACCATGATTCGGAGACCAGAAGGGCACAGCTTCAAGGGAGGCCTGGGACCCTTTGATTCCTCTCTTCTTAACTTTACAAACTGAGCATCGACTGCATACAAAAGATTTTTAGTAGGAAATAAAACTGAACGCCACTGTGGTCCCAGCAATCCCTTTGAATGTAGTTCTTTATTAAACTGAATGCTGTGAGCCGATGATTTAAAGCTAACAAGTGCAAAGGCTATGCTGGGGTGGGGGGGCGGAGTGAAGTGAACCCCCCCACACACAACAACAACGGCTCAGTTGTTTGGTTTAGAAACAAAGTTTCCGACACAAGCCAGCTAATTAATTTCAATGAAAATGCCATAACTAATTGTGGCATATCGCCACAGCATGGATGCATAGAGATCCCATTAACACAATGGAAGGCAATGGTTCCTGAGGAGCTATTACCATGTACTGGGCCCGTAATCCCCAAACAGAGAAAAAGATTTACACAATAGTCTCTAATGGTATCCAAGGAGCTGTTACTGTGCGCCAGGTAAATGAAATCTTATTGAAATGTATTTTGCACATTTAAATCTTCCTGCTGCAGATGTAAATGAGCAGAGAGATCTCGTTTCTCTGCACACACACAAAAACTAGGATACATATAGCTGAGCCAAATGTACCTGCAGCTTTTCTGGAACGTTTTCAGCAGTGTAAAACAAAACAACAAAAAAAGAAAAAACACCTTGGCAACTGATTTTTGGCAATGCCTCAAGAAGCACTGGATGTTACATTGCAGCGCCTTCTCTTGCTGTTCTGCTCAAATTGACTTGGATCCCACATACCCCAGTGCAGGTTAACTCTGGTTGCCTGCTTACCATTGCAATGTCATCCCATTCAGCTATGTGCTTGCTGATCGGCTGGGATCATCCAGGATGAAGAGAGAAACGAAAATGACAAAGCAGTAAAAGAGATGACACCAAGCAGGATTTCAAAAAAAGGAAAGCTCTTCTGCTCAAATTAACTTGGATCCCACACACCCCAATGATGTAACTTAATTCTGATTGCCTGTCTACCATTGTGATATCATCATCCCATTCAACTATGTGCTCGCTGATTGGCTGGGATCATCCAGGATGGAGACAGATACTAAACTGATAAAGCAGCAAGAGATGACACCAAACAGGATCATCCCATTCAACTATGTGCTCAATGATTGGCTGGGATCATCCAGAATGGAGATAGAAACTAAACAGATAAAACAGCAAGAGATGACTCCAAACAGGATCATCCCATTCAACTATGTGCTCGCTGATTGGCTGGGATCATCCAGGATGGAGATAGATACTAAACCGATAAAGCAGCAAGAGATGACACCAAACAGGATCATCCTGTTCAACTATGTGCTCGCACATTGGCTGGGATCATCCAGGATGGAGATAGATACAAAACCGATAAAACAGCAAGAGATGACACCAAACAGGGGTTTTTTTTGGGGGGGGGGGGAGGAAGGCCATTGTTACAGCCATTTATGTCCCTTTGTCAGGAAAGCTGTAACTGCACCCTGCAATGCAGAGCCTGCCCTGAGCAGAGGGTGGACTAGATGATCTCCAAGTTTCTTTCCAACTCTGTGATTTTATGATTCACAATGAAGTAACTTTGCCTGAAATATTTCTCCCCACCACATATACCTTTAGGCTGAAAATCAAGTGGAATAATGTTTTGTGCATTCCTAATACAGAAAGTACGTTTTAAGAGAGAGAGAGAGAGAGAGAGAGAGAGAGAGAGAGAGATTCTTACCATTGCAAGTGGAACGATTCCTGCAAAGGTGGCTTGACTGACAAAGATCTCAGAGACCACCATCTCGCTCACAGCCTCTTCTCGAGGGTATTCTACCTGCCAGGTGATTTGTTGGGCTCCCACCAGCCCGCTACTATTGTCAATTTCAAAGTCCATCTGCAAGATTTCGTATGAGGAGACATTCCCCCTGAAAGACAGAAAAGTAGTATTACTGGAAGGGGGTGTTAACAGGTGCTTTTTAACATATTATATAAATGTGCTGTTCATGTTTCATATTTGGACACATCATGGAGAAAAGAAGGCAAATAGGACTTAAACAGCACAGAATGAGAGCTTTGCAAATTGACTCAATGATGGAAAATGACATACACATAACTGTTCCAATGACGGAGAACATGATGGCATGGAAGATCAGTGTCGTCTCTCCTGTGATCACTTGAATCCGTTCACTACCAAAGACAGGCCACAGAATGAAGATGTCTCAAAAAAAAATGCGGTCCACCATTATTTAATTGCTAAGTTAACTGATGGCTAAGTTGCATAATTATACAAGAGCGAAAGAAGAGGAGGAAGAGGAAGAGGAAGAAGAGACACAAACCATAATTATATAATTGGTCAGAATTTATCCCCTTCTGCAAATCAGAATTTCAAAATATTGTTTAGAAATGTTACGGATTCTTCTTTCTCCTTTTTACTGTAGTCCAAAGAAAAGAAAGTGTAAGGGTGTGTGTATGTGTGTGTGTGTGACCACATGCACACACCCCAAACAGAAGAGTGTGTTGAAACAGCAATGAAGCCCTCAACCCTTTTACTCCAGGAGACCTCGTGAAGTACAAAGCGACGCAGATTCAGAGGGAAGCTTTGCCCATTGTTTATACTCATTTGGGGATCTGATATTATGACTCTGGCTAAGTAAGGAAGGTAAAGGCAAGACGTTTCTGATTACTCCAGCTTTTGGATGAGTCTCCCCCTTTCTTTCCTGGGCAGCCAATTTGCATACACCAAGCAGGGATGGCATTTCAGGAAATGAAAATAAAAATAAACAGCCAAGGCATTCCCATTGTCCTAATCTCCTTCCCTTTTCTTCCCTTTTCTTTTTTAGCAGCGCTGAAAAAACAGCTTTACTCACCTGGCAGAGAAGTTCTGCTCTAATTAGGTTTCGTGTTAGGAATAGATCCTCTCCCTTTCCCTCTCCCCCCTCCCTCCACACCACCTTTTTCCACCAAAGAAACGGCTCACAAAGCGAGCCCACCTGCTCTTGAAACGCTTTCTGCATTGGCAATCCCAGAGACTCCGATGCTTCCTGTACCAACTAGGCCCCTGTCTTGATCCTTCCATCTTGCAGGCAGATAATTTAGCCCAAGCGCTCCCGTATCTAGGACACAGAATCCCCCATGGAGAAGATGGCAATCAATTTATGGCCTTTGTTCCACATCCCTTCCCGGGTCACAGGTATTAATGAACTGGTGCTAAAACTTTCCCAAAGTGAATTTCTTTTTCTCTCTGTCTGCATCCCTTCTGCTGTCCCAGGAGTCTTTGTTCTCTCTCTCAGCCCTTTGACCCAGGTCTTTCCTATCATCTGAAGACTGATAGGGACTTCCTTCTCCAGTTTGGGAGGTGATTAACTGTCGATTGAAGTGTCCATCACTGGCTCATTTGAACTCAGCAAAACTCCTAAATTCAAAAGAGACCCAGAGAGGAAGAAGAAATCTGGGGAACCAAACCTCTTTATGCCTTTATTTCACTCTTCAGGACAGGGAAGTAATGGCAGGATCAACAAGCAGAGCTTCCATTACAGCCAACGTATTGCAGGAAGCATGGGTGAGGACCCATCCTGGAGAGTGTTGAGTAGGGGTGTTGAACCATGGGCCAGTGGGCCAAATCAGGCCCACCTGGTATCTCAATCAGGCCCTCAGAGCTCCCCAGATGGCCCTTGGCTCCACCCCCATTCCTCTGATTGCCAATTATTTGGTGCTTTCCCTGCCTTTGTGTGTGTGTTTTCCCCCCATTCTGAAAGGTTGACATGCCTCTCCTAAGTCACTGGCAGTAAGACTCTTAAGGTAAAATATGTTGGTTGATCTCTTGGTTTGTTTTGTAATTTGGCCATGCTCCCTTTTGCCTACAGCCCCTGGCCACCACTGGAATATGAACACCCAAAAGTTTCTCTGAATTTGAATGTGGCCTTTGGGCCGACAAAAGTTTAGTGTTTTGTTTTCCAGGTTTTTCCAGGTGTCCACATCTCCACACCTGACTCACCTTGTATCATCACTGCCCTGCTTCCCCTCAGCTAGTCTATCTGGCATTTGATCTCCACAGTGCTCATGATAACATCTCCCACCTCTGGCCTTTGGTTCTTGTGGACCTGATTTGGTACCTGACCTCCAGCTCAGGATTGACCTCATCTCCTGGCTCTGGCCTACATCCCCAACACCTTGCTGGTGTCAAACCCAGACTCTGTGGCAGCCAATCACCTGCTACACCCCAGGCCAGACAGGGCATTAAGATCAGCTTCTGGTCTGGATCCTTCTAAGGTGAGGTGAGTGAGAACAGAAGAGAAGACTTTTCTGTTGTGGATCCTTTTCTGAAATACCCTCAACACAGAGGTGCATCTGACTCTGTTTTTGCTCTTTTCCAGTGACAGCTGTCCATTTGCCCAGGCCCTTGGAGGGACACTGTTCTGCTGTGTCTTGTTTTGTTTACTGCAGCGTTTATGATCCAGCCTTTGAAATTGTGGTGCTATTTTATTGGTAGCCACTTGGAGAGCATTGCTGATGAGCAGCCTATACATGTTCTAAACCAGGGGCGAGAAATTTATGGTCCTCCAGATGTTTTGGCCTACAACTCCCATGGCACAACCAATGATGGGAGCTGTAGGCCAAAACATCTGGAGGACCATGAGTTGCCCACCCATGTTCTAAATGAATAAATAGGCAGTAAAAGGATCTTAGTGACTCCACTCAGCCAGGCTATTAGCTCTCCTCAACAGGAAGGACTGGAAAGACTTCCTCTTTAGGCTGGGCAATGGTCTCTCTCTGTCTCTCTCTCTCTCTCTCTCTCTCTCTCTCTCTCTCTCTCTCTCTCTCTCGATTCCAGGCTCCCACTTGATGGTGAGCCTACAGATTAGACCTGGCAAGAACTGATATGAATATCCACTCTCTTCTTTTTTTAATTGCCCAATCACAGATCTTCTCCTCCCTGCCTTGTGCAAGCTTAGCAAAACTCAAGCGTCAATTTGAAAAAAAGAAAAGAACTTTGATTTTCAAAATAAAAATAAAAAAGAACTCCACGCACACGCGCGATTATTTCCCGCAAGCAGAAGGAAAAGACCTTATAATTTTAGGCAGCTGGCATGCTTGCTAATAAGTTCATTTCTATGGAAATGAGTTCGTAACTATTAATTTTGCCTGCTCCTGATCTATTCTTGATGTGCTTTTCAAATTTAGAAAAGCGATTCATGATTCTCTCAATTTGGTAATTACTGACTCCCTTTGATGAATCCAGCCCAGTGTTTCAGACATGAGACATTCATTAGACATATTTCTTTTGGGTGGAGGGAGGATGATAAAAAGCATCACTTAGCTTTATTGCTTCCCTCCAGCCTTAACTGAGTAAGCCCAAAGAACAAAGCCTGGCCATATAATCCTATTTCCCGTTGTAACCTCACTTCTCCCCCCGCCTTTCAGAATTTTCCACAGGGCTTTTAGCTTTTGACATGCCTTTGAGCCACATCCTAAATGCAAAGTCCTCCAAAGGCAGGAGAGGCAGCTGTGAGAACGACCCACGGAATCCACATTTTCCCATGCACACGTTGCCGGAGTGGCTCCAGGCAACTGGCAACCACACCACTCCACAGAGCTCGTGGATCTGTCCTTCCTGTGGCCATTTTCAAGTCTGTGTGCGCACAATAATGGCAGCTGGAGCAGTACAGTCTGGAGAAGGTGGTCACCACAGGTTGTGAAAAACTCCAGGTTCAAAACCTGCCAGCAGGTGATGATATTCCAGTTCATCATAGGGAACCATTTCCAACCAAATTACTGTTTTCCCCCCAGGCTTATACTCCACAGGTACATACTGGCAAAGCATACTGGATAGGCCGGAGGTGTTCAGGACCATGGGAAGCTCAACAGGGGCCTGCTTCCGAGGGCAGGATCTACGCTACTGCTATGGATAGGGAGACATTTTTCTCCCTCTCTTAAAATACGAGAACCCAGGGTCATCCCATGAGGCTGATTGGTGGGAGATCCAAGACAAATAAAAGGAAGTATTTCTTAACACAGTACATAGTTAAATTATGGAACTCACTGCCACAAGATGTAGTGATGGCCACCACTTTGGATGGCTTTAAAAGGGGGTTGGAGCAATTCCTGGAGGAGAAGGCTATCAATGGCTACTAGCCCTGTTGGTTGTGTGCTATCTCCAGTATTAGAGGCAGTAAGCCTGTGTGCACAAGTTGCTGGGGAACATGGGTGGGAGGGTGCTATTGCACTATGTCCTGCTTTGTTGGTGTCTGGCCGACAGCTGGTTGGTCCCTGTGTGAACAGAGTGCTGGACTAGATGGACCCTTAGTCTGATCCAGGGTAGCACTTCTTAAGTTCTAATGTTCTTTATAACCGTTTATAACAGTTTTGACAACTGTTTGAGCCCAGGACACATTATATATACTGTTTTCAAGGTGTGATATCCTGCTTGGTGCAGATCTGGCCCTGGTCAAGCTAGATGCAAGGCAAACCCATATGGGAGGAGCTCAGAATGTTGCTTCAGCGACTAACTACAAGCTTAAAAGTCCTGTGGCAAAGTAGGTGACTAAAGTAGGTCTTCTGCGAGAGTCCAAGAGGGATGGACTTCCCCACGCTCAAGATTCCCAGACTGTAGCCTGCAGACACCCACCCCCCAGTTCCTTCAGCCTTCCCTTCCCTCAGCAAGCCAAAATGTTGTGCAAATGGCCCATCCATGTCCAACCTTAATGGCCCATCCACATCCAACTCATGCAAAAATATGTTGCGTTATGACTGGGAGGGATACATTTTGTTGGGGAAATCCACCCCACGCCACCCCCAGCTAGTGTAAGAATTGCAACTAAGCTCAGACGGAGAATTCTGGAAGCAGGAGAGGGTGGCAGATGATGTCATTATATGTTGTGTTATGACTGGGAGGAATACATTTTGTTGGGGAAATCCACCCCACTCCACCCCCAGCTAGTGTAAGAATTGCAACTAAGCTCAGATGGAGAATTCTGGAAGCAGGAGAGGGTGGCAGATGATGTCATTATATATTGTGTTATGACTGGGAGGAATACATTTTGTTGGGGAAATCCACCCCACGCCACCCCCAGCTAGTGTAAGAATTGCAACTAAGCTCAGATGGAGAATTCTGGAAGCAGAAGAGGGTGGCAGATGATGTCATTAAAAAGCCGCTAATTGAAAATAGAACTGTTGACACAGCATCCCTGTGAATCCAGGCTCCCTTACATGACTGGTGATGACATGGTGTCACTCTGATAGAAGCTCCTTGGAAGAGAGGGGGGGAGAGAGAAGGTGGGTGCCATTTTGGCATGTACTAGAAAGAGAAGCCAGCTCTTTGCAAGGTTTTATGAAAACAGAGGGCAGGAAGGAGAAAAAATAGCAGAGAATTTGAAAATACTGTGCTGGCTCATGCTTCCCCCCCTTCATCACAATGCCTCGAAAAATTGCCACCGATAGAGATCCCAATACTCAAAGCCCTAAGTTCCTTACACCGCAGTATAATCCACCACCACTAACAGGCAAAAATGACATAGCAATCCCCAGCAGTATAACAGCCACGCACTCCAAAATTGGTGTTTTTTGTTCTAAACTAAACATCTCCCAGACCAGGCATCATTCACCTTATTTTTGCTTAGCCAATGCTTTTTCCCCCCCTCCCCTGCTCCCGAAAACAATAAATCCGGATAATGAGAAAACATCTTAAGCGGCTGGGCTGGTTTGCGCTGCCAATTCGCTATAGTTTCCCCTGCTAACTACTCGCAATAACTTCCCGTTTATTTGATTTTATCAGCATCATCGTGACAACCCAGGAGACAACCAAGACAATTGCCTCAATTATTTTTATTTGCTTCTTTCAGCGTGGGGAAGTCTGTTCTCGTTACCAGAGAATGCCTCGGATGCTGTTTGAGCAAGAGTTGTTTTCTGAGCGGGATACGCGGAGACCAATTTCATTCCGGCGTCGATGTTATCTTGTCAGGGCTGGGCCATGGGCAGCAGAGTGAGGTAAGCCAAGAGCCAGAGAGAGAGAGGAGCTATGGGACAAGCCTGTAGTCAATACCGATGCCCAAGTTGGAACTGAAGAACAATCCAGGAGGCATAACTGAGAAGCAAGCTACCAGTCAGAAACAAGGAATAACCAAGGATAAAGCAACACACCTGGGCTCAGAAAGACCACATGGCTCAAACAAGGCTCAAGTGAAGCAGGAAGCCCTCTTATGTTCCTTCCTGTCCAGAAGGATCCAATGGCCAGCCTGGATGGGGCGGAGTTAGACTTCACTGAGAAGTCTGACGGGGCAACATTCCCAAGCTCCCAGCAGCTCCTGATTAGGGATGTATGAGGAATTTGTTTCAGTTGCCGTTTGATCAGGATTTATTCAGTCCGCACCTTCCGGACTGGACACAAACTCAGATGCAATCTGCGGCTGAAGTCTGTACATTTCCGAGCTTGAAATGCGATTCGTGGACTAAAAAAAGGGGGTTCGACAACACGCACGCATTTTTAAAAATGCACATAAAAAAGGGCATTTTAAAAAAAGAAATACGCACAAATATACTTTGCTCAACTGGAAAATGAGGCACACGCTTCAAAGATGCATGGAAATATGCACCAATTTCCTTGCAAAAAGGAACACTCAAAGCTCACAATCTGACTCAGACTCAAGTCGAACAGGCTATAAGATGGAATTCAGAGAACTCTGGCAAGCTTTCATTTTGCTGACTCTCACCCAACTCCTGGCTAGGCTGACTTTTCACTCATTTCAACATATGCCTTGAAAGTAACACATTTGATGCAGCTGATTACTGGAGGGGAAACACACTCTTTGCTAAATATTCACGTTGTTTGGAGGCTGGTAGGTGTTCCTTTGTTTCCCTGGATTCTGCTTCATTGTGGGACCATTTCCCTCCATCTTGGCTGTCACGTCTTTGGCCTGAACCATCTGTGTGGCTGTTTAATCCCACTGGTTGCGGCGAGAACCCTGGGACTCGGAGCAGCCCTGACCCCGTTCCATCAAGCTGAGCGCCTCAAGAAAAATAACATGGGAAGCCATGCCCAATCGGACTGCAGGTCAGTACGAGAAAAGGAGGCCAAAGACCACACGATCAGGAAGGAGGGGAAGGACATGGTGTCAGAAAGAACCACACCAAAATGATGCAAGTGATATTAATGAGAGTTGAAAATCACCCCCAAAATAGTGTGACCAGATAAAATCCAGGTCAGGGCTCATGTAACTTTAACAGTTGTAGAGAAAAGGGAATTTCAGCCAGTGTCATTTGTATGCAATTGGTTCCTGGTGAAATTCCCTCTTCATCATAACAGTTAAAGATGCAGGCACTATACTAGAGTGACCATATACGAAAGAAGGCAGGGCCCCTGCAACTTTAACTGTTGGGATGAAGAGGGAATTTCACCAGGAACTAATTGCATACAAATGACTCTGGCTGAAATTCCCTTTTCTCGACAAAGTTACATGAGCCCTGACCTGGATTTTATCTGGTCAGCCTACCCCAAAACAAACGTAAAATGGGGGGGGGGGGAGTGGATTTCGCTCAGCCCTAGCAAATGTAGATAAATCTGTTCTTATTAGCACAGTATTTTCACCATGGGATTTCTCAGAATACAGCTGTCCCCATTCTACTTTTGCACATAAATTCTGTTCCTAAGAACGTTTCAGTGGAAACCAGTTTTTCTTTCGGCTCGCTGCAATTTAGAACTTTTTTTAAAAGCCAGTTTTTCTTAAATGAGGATGGCAGTAGAGCCCTGAATAGGTGTTTGCCTGGAAAACCTAATAAATGGATCCAATTAGATAGAAAGTATGGGGTCAGGGTTAGCCAACACAGAGAGAAGAATCAAATCAATGCCTTACTTTATACAAAACCGAAGGCATTGTGTGATTGTGTTTTAAGTTTGACATTTAGGTTGAATTTTGAATGGTTAATAAAAGTGTGTGTGTGTGTGAGTGTGTGTCTTTTAACAGTTCTGGCAATACATATATATATATATATATATCCCGCCTCTCCCTCCGGATCGAGGCAGGGAACGTCATCATCACAAAACACACAAAACAGATTAAAAATACATAAAACCAGTACATCATTAAAATACCAATAAAACACTTAAAATTCATCTGAGTAGGGCTGCCGGAAGAGCTCAGTCTTTATAGATCTTTTAAATTCCTGAAGACTGGTGAGTTGACGGATCTCTCCCGGCAGGTCATTCCACAATCTGGGAGCGGCAGAAGAGAAGGTCCTCTGGGTAACAGTTGTCAGTCTAGTTCTTGTTGACTGTAATAAATTCTTCCCAGGGGACCTGAGCATGAGGGGCGGATTGTATGGGAGAAGGAGATCCTGCAGGTAACCTGGACCCAAACCATGTAGGGCTTTAAAGGTAATGACCAACACTTTGTACTTCACCAGGAAACTAATTGGCAGCCAGTGGAGAGATTTCAAAGCTGGTGTTAAGAGATATAGTACAATCAATGTAATGCAGGACCTGAAAGAATCAGTAGATAAGTACCTTGTTGTTTGTTGTTGTGGTGGTGGTGGTGGTTGAAAATAGACTCTGATGCAATCTGTGGTCAAAGTCCATATGAAAAATGCCTTTGACAGCATGTGTGTATTTCTAAAATGTGCACGTATACTTGAAAAATGCACACACATACATTTTAATCAATGGGAGAAGAATGCCTACATGTCAAAGATGTACACAACTGAGGCATACGTTTGGGAGAATACACATCGGTTTTCATGCAAAAAGGAAACATGACTCGCAATCGGCTACGGACTTGAGTCAGAACGGGCTTAGCAACGGAATTTGGAGAATTTCGGTGAGCTCACCTGTCGCTGCTTCGCACATTCCGGGCGTTGGACAGTTTGGTCATTTGGCCCAGTTCTGCCTACTCAGACTAGCAGTAGCTCTGCAGGGTCTCAGGCAAAAGTTTGTCCTATTGCCAGCTGCTTAGTCTTTTCATAACTAGAGACACCAGGGACTGAACCTGTGACCTTCTGCATGTGAAGCAGGTGCTCTACCACTGAGCCACAGGGCTGAGGCTGAAATATCGAGACACTGACGTATGGTCACCTGGTGACTCCATGGCAGAGGCAAGATTGGAACCAAGGATTAAAGTTCTATAGGAGAAGGCTATCAATGGCTACTAGCCCTGATGGCAAAGTGCTACCTCCAGTTTCCAAGGCAGGAAGCCTGTGTGCACCAGTTGCTGGGGAACATGGGTGGGATGGGTGCTGTTGCACCATCTCCTGCTTTGTTGGTCTCTGGTCGACAGCTGGTTGGCCACTGTGAGAACAGAGTACCAGACTAGATAGACCCTCAGTCTGATCCAGCAAGGCTCTTCTTATGTTCTTATGATATTCCTGGTTCACATTCAGCCTGTGTGTCACAAAAAGCGAGTGAATTTTTGCATAGATGCAAAGTGATGGTGGAACAAGATGGAATGAGTTTACGCTTGAAAAAAATACAAAGACTCTACAAAGCGAAACAGATTCATCCTGCCCTAGTTTCGGAGAGAGGCCCACTCCCCATCTCTACTGCTTGGGGTTGGACTTCCGACCTTTTCGCATTGCAAAACACATACTTTACCCCTGAAGCACAAGCTCTCCAATCTATCCTGTGTTCACTGCCAAGCATGTAGTTTTGCCCTCATGTCATGGACTTTTAGAACATAAGAAGTGCCCTGCTCGATCAGACCGAGGGTCCATCTAGTCCCGCACTCTATTCACACAGTGGTCAACCAGCTATCGACCAGGGACCAACAAAGCAGGACATGGTGCAACAGCACTCTCCTACCCATGTTCCCCAGCAGCTGGTGCACATAGGCTTACTGCCTCAGATATTGGAGGTAGCACATACCCATCAGGACTAGTAGCCATTGATAACCTTCTCCTCCAGGAATTGATCCAATCCCTTTTTAAAGCCATCCAAATTGCTGGCCATCACATCTTGTGATAGTGAATTCCAGAGTTTAACTCTGCGCTGTGTGAAGAAGTCCTTCCTTTGATCTGTCCTGAATCTTCCACCAATCAGCCTCACGGGATGACCCCATTGGGTACAAGCATTTCGCCTGATTAGCCAATGTTCGTCCAACCCTTCCCTCCCTCCTACCAGACGCTGCCACAGGAAAGTCAGCAGTTCTATTACACCAACCAGCATTATCCAACATTTCCCTTCCTATTGAAATTCTTCTTGTGCTGAGTTGATTTTGTGTGTGTGTGTGTGTGTGTGTGTGTGGTTTGTTTTTTTTAAAAAAGGGGGCTTAAAAACCACCACAGCAGCATGATAAGACAATAGCTAAATGTACCGATTGCAGTAATTGCATCCATCCCTGTGTCAGAAAGTCTTGTATTGTATTTCTAATACGTACTGATAAGTACATTCACAACATGATTAACGGCCTCGAGACAAGAATGGCTATTATGTTTAACAGAGTGATTAACGAGCGACGGAGCTGCAAACTGTACGCCGGGGTAAATTGGCTCCTTTTTTAAATTACAAGCGGCCCTTCCCCCTCCCCCCCCTTTAATATATTGTTCTGTTCGGGTTGGGGGAGAGACAAAGGGAGAGAAGGCCCGCAATCATTTGGCACACATAGGCATTGTAGGGCCGAGCTGAGCTGGTGAGGAACAGGGCATTTCACCCCTCTGGTTTCTTAATTGCCTAATCGCCATTAAACCTATCCTCAATTTCTTCCTAATGGTTCTGCAGTTGGGAAAAGAGACCCTGTTTTGCCGACTGCCCAGAAGTCATCTTTCACGTGGTACTCCCCAAAACATTTGATACACGAGCTCAGTGCTGTATTGTTGTTTCTTCGTTAAATGAGGCCTGATTCTAACAACAGCTCTCTGAGGTGGGTTAAATGAGAGGTTGACAGATTACGACTAACCTAAGGCAAGGCTGGAGGACATGAGGCACTCCAGAAGTTGATTAACTACCATTCCAATCACTCTTGCCCGTGGCCAGGCTGATGAGAAATGGAGTCCAACAACAAATGGAGGATCGCCAAAGGTGACTAGGGATGTCATGGGTGCCCGACTGGGTCCAGGAGTCCTATGGACTCCCCCACATCTGCCCCCCACACCCAGATCTCCAGATGCACTCCCATGGCCCAACAAACACCTGACAGCCCTCCACCCTTGTCCAGGACCTCCACTGCAGCGCACAATGGAGGTTCCAGAACTTATGTATTCACCCCATTGTGAAAATGTTGGCCATGCATTTCTGCAGTTTTTGGTGCCTCCATTGTTACACACAATGGAGGTTCCAGATGAGGGCAGATGGGCTCTCGCTGAGCCTCAAAGGAGCTCGTTGGGTGAGCTCCCATCAAGTTGGACATAGGTGAGCATGCCCATTCCTAAAGGTGACACACATAGCTTCATGGCTGAATGGGAATTTGAACCCAGATCTCTAGGTATCTGGCTAACACTCTAACCAGGATGTCATATTGGTCTCCACTTCTCAGTGAGCCAAATTAGACAGCTGATCAGGACTATAATTCTATGCTTAAGAGCACTAAAGCTAGCTCACTGGTTAATTCATGCACGCACATGTTTCTAAGATTTGGTCTTCTTTCTATCTGGGGTGTAGTGCTAAATTTTGGTGTGCAGGCACTCATCATGACAGTGTCCATAGCCACACCTTCAAGGATAGTCCAAAAGGGCAGGCAGCTGTGTTGATCCAAATCACCAAAGCAGCTCTAGCAGTTTTCACCTCTACCAGGAGCAGGTCTTTGGTAAAGCTCTTGAGCCCTTCCTGAGAAATGTGGAAGGGAAGCTCCTCCATCCTTCCAAAGTTTTGATGACTTGGAAAAATCCTCAGGAGAGTGGATCTGCATCTTCCTATAAGAGATATTCTCTTATTTATGTTGGGTGTGAGCCACTTATTTTATTTATTACTCCAGTTCAAATACTGCTTCCTTAGCATGGGATCAATAGTCTCGAAAGTCATGGAAGCAACGACTCACAATTGAAGAGTATGAGCTCCCTCAGTTAGAGCACTGTCCGCATTATGTTCAGATTGCATTTATTAAGACAATTGTGTGAGATCAAGACTAATTATGTGAAAGATTTTCTTGTTTTACAATTTAAATGAAGAGTAATGAGATAAAATGATGAGCAGGATGCATTCCGGGAGGGAAGTGTGCGCTAATCATGTCCCAGAGTCCATGCATGCGTCTAGATGAGGGGAGGAAAAGATCAAGTGCTTCCTCATAAGAGATTTCGAGATGCATTAGCATGCCCATCAAGATTTCAGACCCTCCAACATTTCAGAGATGAAAACAGGGAGGTTCTTGGGTTCGTAGCACTACTTGTAACATCTAACCTATGGGCCCCATGCTGATGGAAATTGAGGCAGGATGGGGCCATTGAGAACCAAGAGGGAGATACCAAGCTGCAATGAGAGATCTCAAGGGCTATAGATGACAGAGGAGGAGGAGGAAGTACCCCTTACAACAGTACCCCATGATCTGATTACTGATCTATGCATACACAGAGGGAACATAGCAAGTGACTTTCTACTGGATCAGACTCTTGGTTAAGGTGGCCACTTATGCATCAATAAAAAAGAGGAAACACGTCACCCCAAAAGAGAACAAAATAAGTTATCAATTAGCAGAGAATTTGGGTTCGCATTAGATGCGACTTCTGACATAATTTCTATAATTTTAATAGAAATACAATACAGGGAAGACCGTAACCAGTTGGCCTGTGTGCCTTGCTCAGTCTGTTGTCCAGGTGCTGTTAATGGGCAACATCAAGGACCTTTAGCACTCCCTACTGAAGGTTTTTCATATTTATTTATTTATTTATTTATTTATTTATTTATTTTATTCCATTTATATACCACCCCATAGCTGAAGCTCTCTGGGCGGTTTACAAATTGGATCGGGCAGCCCTTTAAATCAAGCAGGGGTGTTGAACGATTTTCAGCCCAAAAACCAAGCTCCATTTCAGAGAATCTCTCAGGGATACTGCATTCCAGTAGTGGGTGGGGCTAAAGGGGTGGGGCCAAAAGTACCAGGATATTTTAGCTTCAAGCTCTTACTCTCAGTAATGAAGCCTTAGGAGAGGGCATTCAACTTTTTAGAATGGGAAAAGCTGTACAAAAGCTGGGGAGCCACCAACCAATCCATGGCCAGGACAAAGGGGAAGAGGCGTTGCCATTTAGGAAACCTAGAAAAGCTGGATTGGACTCCAGGTCAGCCAGATTTGGTCCCTGGGTCTGAAATTCTGCACCCCTGAAACAGAAGATGCCTTCAAATACAGGACCCCTGAGACCCCTTGATTTAGTCTTCTGAAATTTAGGACATCTGGCCACCCAAGCTGAAGGTTGGAAGGTTGACCCATGCTACTGAAGCACCACAGTTGTTCCAGTTCATCCCAGGCAAGTGGGACTTCCACGGGAAGTAGTTCTCCATCATAAATAAATTCTATGCCCAGTGAGCTACTAAAAACAGCAGTGCACTGACAAACGAACCAACAACCCAACATCAACCACCATCATTGTGGAGGGAAAACACTCCCGTGCATAAACAAACTGCACAATCGACGGGGCAAATCAGTAAGAACAGTAATTCCCTAATATTCCTTTCAAATGTAAGCTAACCTTTTATAGGCCCATTTGCGGGTGAACATTTCCAAGGCAGCAGCCGCCATGCAAATTCCCTGCTCACCAGTTTGCATACAAATGGACTATTATTAGCAATAACAATTAATCCAAATGTTAACGGAATGCAAAACTCAAAGCGGCAGCGTGGCTTTACACTAATGTTCACGGTACGGAAAAGCCTGCTCTTGGGGGAAGCTGCAAAAGACTGTGTCAGCAATGCAAGAGATCCTGGCCACAGGGCTATTTTGGTTGAGTTGGTCGAGGCGTGTTGTTTGTGACTTTGTTTGCATGCCTGGCCACAAGTTTTCCCCTTCTCCCCATGCAGCCGCACATGGCCAGGTTTAGAGACAGCCTAAAGCGTTGCAAAGAAGCCCGTGAGTAGATGGGATGCCAAGCGGCAGTGTCAAACATAGATGAGCCGACTTCTCTGTACAGCAGTCGCTAACTCAATGGAGAGTTGTTTTGCAACTAGGGTTCCTAGCACCTGTCCACACGCTTGTTGAAGCGCCATGAGCTTTGATGCAGTGTAGTGCATTTTACAAGAAGGTGTTGTGAAGGCCGCCAATTTGGATGGCTTTGAAAGGGGGTTAGACAAATTCCTGGAGGAGAAAGTTCTCAAAGGCTACTAATCCTGATGGCTATGCGCTACCTCCAGTATCAGAGGCAGTAAGCCTATTCACACCAGTGGTTGGGGAACATGGGTAGAATGATGCTGTTTCACTCAAGTCCTTCTGTGGCCAGCTTGTTAGCCGCTATGTGAACAGGATGCTGCACAAGATGGACCCTTGATCTGATCCAGCTCACCTCTACTCATGCTTTTATGCCCCTCATTGTCAGAAAGGATATTCTCCTCTAGCTGCTGGAGTGCAGAAGTAAGGGGAGTAAACCTTGGCCTCCACTACTATCCAGAGCAGTGGTGAAGCCCCTCAGCCCCACGGGACAAATGTGGCCCTCCTATGGTTCCAAGCAGGTCCTCTGGGGGTCCCAAAAAGGCATTTTAAAACAGCTTCTCAGTGTGAACTAGAAAGTGTGCATCCAGACAATGTCAAGGTTCTTTCTTTCCTATATATATATATATATATATATCCCTTCCTCTCTTCTCCCTTTTCAGCCACTACATTCAATTCCCCTTCCTCCTGGTTGTCATTTTTCTTTTCTTCTTCAGTCTCTCAACATCCAGTCCCATTGAGGCCTTAAAAGGACTTTTCCCTAAAGATATTTTGAGTAGGGATGTGCACTGACCCCCCGGATCGGATCGGATAGCGGATCGGAATCGGACCTGGGGGGTCGGATCGGATCGGATCGGATCGGAGGCTGGTCGGATCGGATCGGACCAGATGTCCGATCCGGATCGGACGCCATTTTGAATGCTTTTTCCCATAGCCAAGTATTGTTTTACAAAAACGCCTATAACTTTTTCATTTTTAAAGATAGAAGGATGAAACTTGGGGACATTGTAGACTGGTTAGGGATAGTTATCTGTGAGAAATTTCAGAAAGATTGGTGCATGCGTTTTGTGGCAATTAATTTTTTAATAAATACCCAGGAATGCTTATAACTTTGTCATTTTTAAAGTTACAAACATGAAACTTTGCCACATTGTAGGAGGTACCTTGGGACCTATGTGTGTGAAATTTCAGAAACATAGGTGCTTGCCTTGTGTGGCAATTAATTTTAGAAAAATAGGTAGTAGTGGGGTAAATACAGTTACGCCTCCCATTTTTTTATTTTTTAAGATACAAACAGGAAACTTGGGCACATTACAGGTACCACTTGCCTTGATATGTGAGTGAAATTTCAGAAACATTGGAGCTTTCCTTGTGTGGCAATTAATTTTTGAAACAATGAGGAAAGAAACACCTATAACTTTGTCATTTTTAAAGTTACACACATGAAACTTTGCCACATTGTAGGTGGTACCTTGGGACCCATGTGTATGAAATTTCGGAAACGTAGGTGCTTGCCTTGTGTGGCAATTAATTTTTTAATAAATACCCAGGAATGCCTATAACTTTGTCATTTGTAAAGTTACACACATGAAACTTTGCCACATTGTAGGTGGTACCTTGGGACCTATGTGTGTGAAATTTCAAAAACGTAGGTGCTTGCCTTGTATGGCAATTAATTTTAGAAAAATGGGTAGTAGTGGGGTAAATACAGTTACGCCTCCCATTTTTTTATTTTTTAAGATACAAACAGGAAACATGGGCACATTACAGGGAACACTTCACTTGATAGGTGTGTAAAATTTCAGACAGCTGGGTCCAGGCATGTGGTGGCAATTAATTTTTGAAACAATGAGGAAAGAAACGCCTATAACTTTTTTATTTTAAAAGTTAGAAGTCTGAACATTGCTCACTTTGTAGATGGGTTAGGGGTAGATATGTGTCAGAAATTTCAGAATGATAGGTCCAGGCATTTGATGGCTATGGAATTTTTAAATTACATGTTTCAAAAAAATTTCTACAGAGGCCAGGTCTTCCTTTCCTCCCCCTCCCGCTTCCCGCGAAGAAAAGGAAACACTGTCTCGTCTCGATCCCTTTGATCCTTGCTAGTATCCATTACAGGGCTCGTGTCTGCTTGAGTAAAAAAGTGAAAGTAGGAAAGCAGACACGAGCCCTGTAATGGATACTAGCAAGGATCAAAGGGATCGAGACGAGACAGTGTTTCCTTTTCTTCGCGGGAAGCGGGAGGGGGAGGAAAGGAAGACCTGGCCTCTGTGGAACATTTTTTGAAACATTTAATCTAAAAATTCCATAGCCATCAAATGCCTGGACCTATCATTCTGAAATTTCTGACACATATCTACCCCTAACCCATCTACAAAGTGAGCAATGTTCAGACTTCTAACTTTTAAAATAAAAAAGTTATAGGCGTTTCTTTCCTCATTGTTTCAAAAATTAATTGCCACCACATGCCTGGACCCAGCTTTCGGAAATTTTACACACCTATCAAGTGAAGTGTTCCCTGTAATGTGCCCATGTTTCCTGTTTGTATCTTAAAAAATAAAAAAATGGGAGGCGTAACTGTATTTACCCCACTACTACCCATTTTTCTAAAATTAATTGCCATACAAGGCAAGCACCTACGTTTTTGAAATTTAGCACACATAGGTCCCAAGGTACCTCCTACAATGTGGCAAAGTTTCATGTGTGTAACTTTAAAAATGACAAAGTTATAGGCATTCCTGGGTATTTATTAAAAAATTAATTGCCACAAAACGCATGCACCAATCTTTCTGAAATTTCTCACAGATAACTATCCCTAACCAGTCTACAATGTGCCCAAGTTTCCTGTTTGTATCTTCAAAAATAAAAATGTGGGAGGCATAACTGTATTTCTCAGTGGGAAAGTGCAATGCAATGATTCCCTATGGGAAAGTGCAATGCAATGATTCCCTATGGGAAAGTACTGTCCAATGAATCCTTATGGGCAAGTGCTGTCCAATGAATCCCTCATTGTTTCAAAAATTAATTGCCACACCAGGCAAGCACCAATGTTTCTGAAATTTTACACACATATCAAGTGAAGTGTTCCCTGTAATGTGCCCAAGTTTCCTGTTTGTATCTTCAAAACTAAAAAAATGGGAGGCGTAACTGTATTTACCCCACTACTACCCATTTTTCTAAAATTAATTGCCACACAAGGCAAGCACCTATGTTTCTGAAATTTTACACACATAGGTCCCAAGGTACCACCTACAATGTGGCAAAGTTTCATGTGTGTAACTTTAAAAATGACAAAGTTATAGGTGTTTCTTTCCTCATTGTTTCAAAACTTAATTGCCACACAAGGCAAGCTCCAATGTTTCTGAAATTTCACTCACATATCAAGGCAAGTGGTATCTGTAATGTGCCCAAGTTTCCTGTTTGTATCTTAAAAAATAAAAAAATGGGAGGCGTAACTGTATTTACCCCACTACTACCCATTTTTCTAAAATTAATTGCCACACAAGGCAAGCACCTATGTTTCTGAAATTTCACACACATAGGTCCCAAGGTACCTCCTACAATGTGGCAAAGTTTCATGTTTGTAACTTTAAAAATGACAAAGTTATAAGCATTCCTGGGTATTTATTAAAAAATTAATTGCCACAAAACGCATGCACCAATCTTTCTGAAATTTCTCACAGATAACTATCCCTAACCAGTCTACAATGTCCCCAAGTTTCATCCTTCTATCTTTAAAAATGAAAAAGTTATAGGCGTTTTTGTAAAACAATACTTGGCTATGGGAAAAAGCATTCAAAATGGCGTCCGATCCGGATCGGACCTCATCGGATCGGATCGGATCGGATCGGAGGTTGGTCGGATCGGATCGGATCGGATCGGATTTTCCCGATTTTGGGTCGGATCGGATTCGGATCGTGGATCGGATCCGATCCGATGCACACCCCTAATTTTGAGCATCTGCAAACTTTGGGGTAATCCAGAGTCTGCCAACATCTTGCCCATGGCTGGCACAGTTTTGGCCAAATAAGCATGAGTACAGGAAGACCTGAATTGGTGTTAGAAGGAATGATACATACATAATGGTGACAGAGCCTTTTCTGTGGAGGCACCACAGCTTTGGAAAGCCCTCCCATCTCCAGTTCCCACCTGGTGCCCAATCGGATTACCTTTAGGCAGCAGGCAAAGAAAAACAACCTCGTTTCCTTGAACGCTTTTCAAAATTGGCTCTGAGCATCGGAACAGCTTTTGGATTGCTCTAGCAGATTCAGTTGCCACTGGCAAGGGCTGCTGGTGGTGTTTCCTGTTTGTTTTACGCTTGTTAATTGATTTGTTGTTGGCTGGAGTTGTTTGTTTATTAATGTTGTACACTGACATGGAAAACTCTGTATTGAAAGGCAGGGTAAAAATAAGGAAGGTAGGAGGGAAGAAAATAAAGAAATAAGGCTCATCATTTGGGCAGGCTCTTACAGTCTGGCATGAAGCCAGCAGAGGTGTGAGAATCCTAATGGTATTTCTGTATAATTTAATTTTATTCTCTTGGGTTCTATTTTTATGGGAGTTTAGTGCCTTTTGTTGTTGTTATACAGACAGAGAGAGAGAATGAGAGAGAGTTGTTATACAGAGAGAGAGAGAGAGAGAGAGAGAGAGAGAGAGAGAGAGAATCATTATACAGAGACAGACAAAAACTTTGTGCTGCAGCTTTTACCCCAGAGAACATTGATTCCCCCTCCCATATATTTGATCACTCCCCTCCTTGCTCTGAGCAACCACCACCATCACCCAAAAAATAACAGCAACTGAATGCCATGTTCTTCAAGAGTCTATCTCAGCCCTCTCCTGCCTGGGCAGGATCTACACTGCTGTTTTAAAGCGCTGTAAAGCGCTTTATAACTGTAGTGACAACTGTTGGGCCCCAGGACACACTCCAAAACAGTTGTCACTACTGTTATAAAGTGCTTTAAAGCACTTTAAAACAGCAGTGTAGATCCGCCCCTGGTCTCCTCCAGCTGTGTTGAATGCCAGTCAGGAATTGCCATCTAACACCTATGGAAGGCAGCAAGTTAGAGGAGGCGGTTCTCTTGGATGTAGAATCCACTGCTAATGTGCCAATTTAAAATGATAATGCATGTTGGATCTTCCTATTATTATTACTACTACTATTGTTATTGCTATTATTATCTCTTTTCTTGCTCATGGTTTTTCTAGACAGACAAGACGGGCTTCGCCAAGTCATGCTATCTTTTACTGATTAGGAATTACCTGACTATTGTCTGGAAGTTAGTGTGGATGTATTTCGGTTGGCCCAGTTTCTGACGGTCTTCTGTATAGTTCTTTTCATGCCTGTGACCAATGTGACTAGTGGAATAATGGTGACCTTTTCCTGTTGACATAGTTCTTTAACTTCCATAGCCAGTGGTGTATATTTTTCTATATGATGATGATGATTCATGTTGGCTCTTCCTATTATTATTTTTATTATTATTACTAATAATAATAATAGTAATAATAATAGACTTGCCAGCTTGGGAGTTTAAATATTTTCATTGTGATCCCCCTGACCCAGCCAATCCATCTGATGTGGTGGAAATCCCCACTTGTACAAATGCAAGCGAATGCTCACGCACAGAGGCTGCCTTCTATCCAAATTTAAACTTTCCTCAATGCAAACAGCGCTCACACTGTCAATTTCATGACATGGAGGGTATCATGACATGGAAACAGAGGAAGCTGCTTCCTACAGAGTTGGACCCTCGACCCATCTTAGTGTGGGGTTGTCTACACCGTTGGGCAGCAGCGCTTCGGGGCAAGGGGCTTTACCCAGCCCTATGTGGAGAGGGTGAGGATTGAACCAGAGACCTTTGCATGCAAAGCAAGTGTTCTCCTGCTGAGCTACAGATGTTCAATCCACAGCCTTTCCCTTCCCCAAAGTTTGGGATAATCACAGATTAAACCCAATTAAAACAGCTAAGCCATCACAAATGCTGAAACCTCAATTCTCAACCAACTTAACCCAATTCCCCTAGAAGCCAGCCCAATTAAATACTACTGCTCAGTATTTTTACAATGTTCAGAGAGAGAGAGAGAGAGAGAGAGAGAAGGAAGCTTGCCTTAAATCAGTATTCCCCAACCCTCAAATCAAAAGACAGACTATCACTCCCATCAACCCCAACCTGCTACTGATTGGGGCTTATGGGAGACCTCTGTGAAACCAAGGTTGGGAAAGCCTGGCTTCAATTAGCTCAGCAAACTTTACTCTCATCCATATATTATGGGGTCATCCATATATAACGTGCGCCCATTTCAGGCTAACATGCACCCATTTCACCTGTAATTTTTGCAAATTGCAGCACCTTCTAAAAATGCACAAAAAGGTTCCTGAAGTTTGGGGAGCAGCCCACAGCTTGGCTCACAGATGCAAAGCAATTCGTAAATGCCATGAAATTCTGTTAAGCCCAAAGGGACTAGATTTCCCAGCAATAGACAGACCTAGTCATGACTGAAATCTCATTCTGTTCAAATAAATTAGTCTGGATTCAACCCATTGCATTCAGGGTAAAACAAGGAAAGACTGAATCTCTCTCTCTCTCTCTCTCTCTCTCGCTCGCTCTCTCTCTCTCTCTGGTGCTTGATCTGCAAGACTCCATTCACACATCCAAGTCATCTAAAGATCAATGGGTGTGAGAGGACCAGCTCCAAGCCCAACCGATTTCGGCAGAACTTAATTCCAGCTAAGGACTTTTTGGTCTGCAGCCTATGACATCCATAAAGCTCTACGTTTTCACCTCTGACTGAATCTCTCCCCCAAGGCAAGTAGCTCTAAGCCTTCTTACAGTTAGTAACCGAAACTGAAAGAAATATTAACTCTCCCAGCTGGAAACTTTCTTATGCCAAGTTTTAATCTAGAGTGGATTTTTACAGCCACTTTTACAAAGGGATTTTATAGTGGAAACTTTGATGGAAGCTTAATTAATAACACAAGCAACAGCATTAGTTTCTAACTAAATGTAGCCCCAGGCAGTTGATATGCATACCGGGCAAAGCATTGTTTATGAGTAGAGGATCTAAAACCCGAATCGTCGCTCACTGTTCCCTAGGAATGGGGAGAAACACATTCCATTTGCATTTTAATGCAAATTTACCAAATTTCGCACTTCGGAATCACTTTGAGAACTGAAACCCAGTCAGCCTTCAAAAGGAGGATTTCTCCAAATTTGCCCATCCAAACAGGCCTACAAACATGCGTGTCTATGGGGAAGTGCTCAGAAAAATGCGTATTAGTGAAACTGACATTCAAAAATGCCTTCTAAAAGGAAAACTGCTTGCAAAACAATATGTCCATTGGGCCAAATTGCAAACACAAATGCACGTAGTAGGTGAAAAGTGTGCAAACATGTGCATGAATTGTCATGCAAACTTAAAAAGAAGAGGAAAAAAAACTTTTGGGTTGAACCAAACTGAAGCCTGGAAAGGTGAGCACTGAGACAAACCCACATGGACAGGACCATCTATCCCGAGTCATCCATGGCAGGCATGAAAGGATCCTCATCCGTGAAGCCGTTCTTTGTAAACAACCAATCCATTCCATAATGTGCCGCGAAGCAGAAGATAACCTCGTACCTAGATAACCATGGACATTTTCACCCCATCTGTCCGCAAGTGGAGAACCAAGGTCATAACGTGGAACATAGATCAACTTTGAGCTCTCATCCTCTGCCTTCGCGGTTTCATTTCCCTTAAGAGGATCCACTTGAAAACAAACTCGCCAAGACCATTTCGAGGTCCTAATAGCTTCCTGGGGCCTGAACGCACAAACCTATTTGCCACTCGCAAATAAATCAGTACATTTAGATGAAGCTCCTATTTACCAGCGATATGACCCTTTGTCTCCTAAATTTACACTTCTCCCCAACTGCTCATTCTCTAAGTGACACTAACTTGCAACCTCTTTATTTATCGCCCGGCTCTTTCTCCCCCCACCAGCCTGTTCGTTGCTCTCCCCTCCAAAATGAGGGCTTCAAAGAACTTATTGAGATATAAGCTCATAAAGAATCCCTGGCCATCGGCTCATGTCGAGAAAGGGTTGTCTGTGACACAAAGAAAGATTACACTTGGGTTCCATTTATGTAATCTGTAACGCACGCTTCCCACGCGGCCGTGTATGTCCCTGGGCATTACTGAGAAAATAGGATTCCTGACCTGGATATACATTTTGAAAATGGTGATTGAAAGCTAAAATAAATGGTATGTCAATGTTTAGGAACCAAGAAACTGCTCCAATCGCTGCAGTGAACAAGCGTGGAAGATTGGGGGGGGGGGGGATTGGGAGGCAGGGATTTCTTTCCCTTTTGTGTTTTTCTTTTCTTCTCCATCTGTGCTTAAACTCAGGCTCTACTGGAACTGCTTCTGTGGTTTTGTGGCTTTCATCAGTGTCAAAAAGTGCCTCCAGTTTTCAAGGATGATTCGACACTTGTTGTTCTAGCAAATACTGATTAGCCCTAGAGATGGGCAAGCCTCCCTCCCCAGATCACCGCCTGGTAATTAGGGATGTCGGAGAATCCCTTTCGGGGGTGAAGTTTAGTGGGGTTCCCTTAGTCCACCACCACCTCGGGCTTCAGTCCACTTTCTGCTGCAGAGCAGATCTACATCGAGTCGGGCCAGTTGGCAGGCTTTCCATATCTCTGAAGTTGCGCAAATGACAGAGGAATTTTGCGCAAATTCGCTGAAGTTGCGCCGATTTTGACCACGGTTTAAGCAAATTGGGCAAACTAAAGCAGCAGTTTATGCAAATCTCGATCAGCACAAATATCAGCCATCACACAAAAACTAATACACAAAAAATTCCCAGCGTTTGGGAATAACCTACCAATCGGCCCAAAAATGCAAGTCAAGTCGGGCACACGTGGAACTCTGTCGAGTGGGGAAAAATGGATTTCCCGGGGAGTGACATCCCAACGTTCATGAGCTCCATTTTCTCAAGCTTCCTCCAAAAAAAATGGCTCTTTCTGAGCTTTTCCCAAAAAAGCTCAGAAAAATAAAATCCATGGGAGTTTGCTCACAGTTGTCCCTGCCACCGGTTGCCCCACTTTGCAGGGTTAAGGCTTCTTGAGAAATAAGGTCCTCTTTGCCTCATCTGTAAGCATCATTTCCTGATGCTCAAAGTGAAAAGTGGCTGCAGGGATCTATATGATTTTGCCCACACCGTTCTGGAGCTATGCCTGATGTGGGAATGACATCAAGCTGGTCACCACTGCAGTGAAGGCGGAGAGGAAAATGGCCTGAAGAAGCAGCAGCAGCATTCAGTGGAGTGGGGGGTGCAGAACCTCTTTCAGTCAGACAGCCACATTCCATTTGGGAGAACCTCTCGAGGGCCGCATTCCAGTGGTGGGTGGGGCTGGGCCAAGAATACCAGCAAGTGTTATACTAAAGCTCTTGCTGCCAGTAACTAAGCCTTAAGGAGAAGCTTTTCACCCTTTTAGAATGGAGAAAAAAATGAGACCATGGTTTTCTGAGAAACCCACGAGGGCCAGATTTGCCCCCCACAGACAGGCCAGGTTTGGCCCATGGGCCAGAGGTTCTGCACCCCTGCATTAGGGGAACAAAAGGGACCAAACAGTATGCCAACCACAATAAATCATAATATCTGATGGAACACCTCTCCCAACCTGAACCTGAACATCCCCAGACACCCACATGTGTTCCATCATGTGCCTCCTCCGAGGGAGGCTTGAAAGGGGGCAACAAGGGAGAGGACCTTCTCAATGGTGGCCCTCCATTTAGGGAATGATCTCCCCACTGAGGTCCAGCACCAACACTATCATCTTTTCAGCCCAGATTAAGACTCCCTGCTACTCCCAGGCATTTAGGTCAGTTGTTTTTATTAGGTCTGGCATCTTATGGTACATATTTTAGCTGTTTAAATCATTTTAAATTTTTGCATGTTAGAGGGTTTATATTGTTATTTTTTATCTTGTATTGTGATGCATATTTTTTGTGAAGAGCTTTGGCTATTGGGCGGAATAGAAATAAAATAAATCACAGTAATAGGAGGAAGAGGAGGAGGAGGAGGGGGAGGAATAATAACAATAATAATAATTTCAGCTGTGCCCATTTCAAAGCAATGGTGAACATTAAAAAAATATTCAGCGCAGCCTTCATTTGAAGCTTGGTTCATCGCTTGACTGAATCTCAAGCAACGAGCTCAGCTAGGCGAGGGAAGGAGATGCAGTAGCTCTTGGTAAAGCAGATTACATCGAATTCATTTTCTTTCGCTTAAACTAAACAAAACAATCACCTGTTCCCCATTAGCAACAAAGTGGAAAATTGGGCCCCCAAATTGAAAAGGCAGAGGCTCTCGACACGCAACACAAGCCGGCCGCGTTTTCTGGCGATCTAAATTAAGCGGGGGCAAAATTGGGCCTTGCTCCCATAGCACCCCATAGCTCGGTGATGCTGGTTTTTATTTATTGTGAAAGACACACTAAGCGTGCAGAAGGGTGAGAGGAGGAGGAGAGCTAATAAACCTCACAGCAGTTTGCCTGGGCAAACCTGGGGCTTATCGAGGAGTCGTTCGGAGCTAAATATGGAAAGAGGCAGTTGAGCAAATCAAATGGATCTGAGGAAAAAAATATTCTATTCTTACAAACGGAAGACGCGCCTTGTCTGCAGAACTTCACAGGGTCCTTGTAGCCATAAGAGCGATACACTGTGGCACAATCATGTTCCATGTGGATAGCTGAAGCATGCCTTGACAAATTAAACCACCATGCCGAGAGCACCCACCACTAGGAATGGGAGAATTCCCCAATGTCCTGTCTGTGCTCTGCTTGCCAGACTCCCACTCATTTCCTGACCCCGGTGAGCATGTGGGGCAAGCCACCAAACATTTTTTGCCTAGAAGTAAGCTGGGAATATTTACAGAAATCACGATTTGTGCAAAATCGCAGTTGTAGATCACGTAATTTGTGTTGAATTGCAGGCATAAAGGACCATTTAGGGCGGCGATTTTTGTGCAGATTTCTCTATTTACGGCTGCAGTTTTGCACAAAACCTGATTTCCACCCACATACCCAGCTGCGATTTTGCGCAATTGCTGAGCTGCGCGTACGTGGAGTTGCGGAAATTTTAAAAAGCGGAAAACCACAAGCTTGCCCGACTCGGCACGTGCAGAGTTAAACCAGCTCAGGAATCTGTCAGCTGGCATCCAGGGTGCCGAGCTAGCAAAAACTGTATATGCATATATATATATATATATATATATATATATATATAAAATGGAGGGATCACTGCCCCATCCTAAAGACCCAATGAGAACTCAACATGCTCAGTAGTCACCGCATATTCCTCAGAACGTCGGAAAGGGAAGTGGGGGAGGAAATAGGGAAGGGAAGTTGGAGATCAAGCGGGATATAGTTACCACACTGATAAGGAGCACTGTTTTAGGGGGTGAGGATACGCCGAAACTGTTTTTTGCAGATTTCATTTCTAGAAAGCAATCACAGGAATAATAACATTAGCATTGCCCTCAATAACATTAACATGAATAATGAATAATAACATTAACATTGCCCTCAAAATTAACCCCAGCCGTAAAACTGTAATGAGGAGATGCAGTTTCACCCTCCTCTTTCTCGATGCCCCCCTCCCCCCGGCAAAGGCAAAATTGGGCCAAACAGTCCAGAATCCCATAAATTGGCTCAGTACTCATCACTGGAATAAGCAACCTTCGGCACAATCCTGTGTATGCCTAGTCAGAAGTGGGTCCAAGTGAATTCAATGGAGTTTACTTCCTAGCAGGTGTGCATAGCGTTGCAGCCTTTGTAAACGTTATACGCCATCATGTCCAACCAAATTGTCCCATCGTTCCTGGACAATTTGGAGACTGAGGGGAAGGCTGGGATGGAGGATTTCAACCCAGAGGCTCTCCTTAATCCGTAACGTTGCCCCATTTGCCTTCAGCGAGGGTCCTCGTTTTTAGCACAATGAAATAAGCAGATGTTTACTCTAAATTAAAAAATATATCTTTCCGCCCTGATACTTAGGATAATAAAAGGCTTATTCTGCAACTTTAATTATTATGAAAAAGAAGCCTCCTGTGGCTTGTTCATTTCAGGGGGAGAGAGGTCGGGGGAGGGGAAGAAGAAAGGAAACATTAACAGCTTTCTAATTATATCAGTTTTGTGTGCTTTTTTTCCAAAACCAAAGGGAAAAACCAACACTCTAGTACACATTTATTATACTCTATCTAGGGAGGCCATGAATCATTTTGCTATTCACTTAATGTGTTTAATTTACATATCAGAACTACAAATAAGGGCTACGTTATTAGATCATATTCCCTTTAGGT
Organism: Anniella stebbinsi; assembly: GCA_029215795.1. Classification (NCBI taxonomy): domain Eukaryota; kingdom Metazoa; phylum Chordata; class Lepidosauria; order Squamata; family Anniellidae; genus Anniella; species Anniella stebbinsi. Next base: position 18,395,917 of record JARDYH010000010.1, read on the forward strand.
TTCGTTATTTTTTTCCCCTTAACCCGACAAAAGAGGCTATTTTGTTTAGCCGTGGCAATTAAATTAATTTATTTCGCAATGACAGGGCTTTTGATAAGGTCATTTATCAACAAACTGACTGCAGGAAACCTAATGGGATGTCAATTTTCCCCCACCTCAGGAAATACAAAAGCAAAACAGGACACGCACTTCTATTTCCATCAAACTGTTGCATTTGCTTTCCTACTCAGATGAATCATTTAAAGAATAAAAAAGGACTATTATCTTTAATACGTGCACAAATCTGAAAGCTTTGAATATAAGCCATTATTTTGCTATAAACCATAGGCACACGATCCAGGCCTTCCTTTAGCACCATGAGGTCTAGAAACCTGACATCTTAAAATAAATGGGAGCAGGTTTCAGAATTGCCTAGGCTCCAAATGCCATGCCAGGTTTACAAAAGATACCAAAAAATCACACAGACTATCTTTTGTGGCTCTCGTGGAGATAAAACAAACAGAAGCACATTCAAAGCCCTAAACGGATTGGGGCCAGGTTATCTGTAGGAAAGCCTCCTCCCATATGTACCTGCCCAGACCCTAAGATCATCCCTAGGGGTCCTTCTCCATGAGCCCCTGCCAAAGGAAGTGAGACAAGTGGCTACCAGGATGAGGGCCTTCTCTGCTGTGGCACCCCAGCTGAGGAATGAACTCCCAAGAGAGGTTCGCCTGGCCCCTACATTATACTCCTTTAGACGCCAGGTGAAGACTTTTTTATTTTCTCAGTATTCAAACAGTTCTTCAGTTTGATTTTTATCCTTACTGTTTACATTTGTATTTTAAATCTGTATTAATTTCTGCATTGCTGTTCGGTTTTATCCTGGTTGTGCTTTTATACTATGTATTATATTATGTTTTTATACTGTCGTTATTTAATATTTGAATGGTTTTTGTGTTTTAATTTTTGTAAACTGCCCAGAGAGCTTCAGCTATTGGGCGGTATAGAAATGCAGTAAATAAATAAATAAATAAAGCTAGGTACCCAACCCTGCACTCATTAGAAGACATGTTAAATAGAACTGTGGTATATGTATACACCTAGGAAGCTGTCCCCACATGAAATAAATTGTCATGGGTGCAGAAAAGGCTAGGAAAGGTTACCACATTGGGGGCTGTTTAACGTAGAAGAAAGAGAACAGAGTGAAGGACACAAAATAATTATTCTGTTTCATTCCTCGCTAGTCAGATTAGGAACATCAGAAAAATCTGTGACAGATTGAAATGAGTTAGGATCTTGACAAATCAGGCCTGCAGATTCCTCAGTGGAGTGGCTTTTGGACGTCATATGGATTTCCATGGACTTGAGGACTTTTTTCACTTTGGGGTGGGGGTGGGAATTTCCACTACTGTACATTTGCACAAGTCCATTGTAGCATTACTGTTTAATTGTGCTAATGCGAATTAGCGCTAATGGGAATTAGTACAAGTAGAAGGAAATTTTGATTTTTAAAAAAAACTGATTCTATCAACGTGTGGGTGATGGAACCAAAGATGCTTGGCAATCCCCATAACACAGATGAAACAGCTGTACATGAGGGATAGGATTAAGCCTCAGGTTGGGTTTAGGGTTGGAGAGGCTTGCTGGGCAGGAACTGGGGCCTCCATAGAGCCTAGCTGGCCCAGACAGACTGAGTGGGCCACCAGGAGGGCTTGGCTGTTGACTTTTATTGGCTGGCATTTTCCAGAACCGTAGGCAAATGTGGTCATAGAAAAATACATAAATCAACACCAGCCGAAAATGTGCATTCCCCCATAGGTTGAAGCATGACAATGCACATTTTAGAGGGATTTGTGCATTTGGGTGTAGGATTTGTGCATTTCTGCAAGTGTGACTTTGAGAAAATTCAGGAAATTGGAAAATGAGCAGATGATGGAAGGAAAGGCACCTGAAATTCTGCAAAATGCAGATGGAATAGAAGATCTTACAACACATGCACATCCCTACCTTTGCCCTCCAAAAGCCTCGCCATCGCTGGACCTTTGGGTTTATTTGAAAGAACGCATCTCACCCCATCCACACACACACAAAACGCCCACTTTGCTCTTTCGGTGTGCTGCCCAACAGTTGCTTTCCTGGTGCTGCCCCCAGACAGGAAATCAACTGAAAAAAAGCTGAATCAGCCATAGCTGGACCAGACCCGTTGAAGAAGAAGGCCTGTCTGCTCCATTTTAGTATAATTTCGCTATTCGCCTTGTTGATATGTTATCTTTTAGCGACAAAAGCCGGGAGGGGGAAAAGGAGAGAGAGAGAGAGAGAGAGAGAGAGAGCATCGTATAGACTTTTCATACTGTTTCATTGACGCTGCTTCTTAAAGGTTCATTGTCCCCAGCGCCCCAGCTAATTGAAAAAGATGATTTAAAAACAAAAGGCGCATTAGCTAATATTACAAAAGTGAGTGCTGGCAAAGGCTCATTAAAAGCAATGCGCTGACGCGAACATTGTAGCAATTCTATTTCATCGCTAAACTACTGTAATTAAACCATAGCCACTCTGTGTTATTTAGCAAAGTAAATAATTACACCGTGCCCCGGAGGGTTTTATCCTTAAGTTTGCAGCATCAAGGAGAGCCGCACGCAACTGCTGTGTCTCTCCACCACATTTTCAGCATCATCTACGCCTCTCTTTTTTTATTGTTGATGTTTCTTGTTTGGGTTGGGTTGGATTTGAAACATCTTCAAAGAGAAAGCCGAATGGTTTCATACAACATAAACTAAAACCAAATTACAGCAATCAAATCAATGACACGTAATGATTTTTTAAAAAAATAAAAAATTGATTGGCGGCATTTAACAGCAGAAAGTAATAACCATTACGACAAAAGCAACGGCAAACAAATCACTAAAAAGAAACAAGCCCCAAACATAAAAGAAGGAAAGGAGAACAACCAGCCAAGCAGGATGGAGTCCTTCCCAAAGTCCTGTCTCTTAAAGAAAGGGGGGAACGTCTTTATTTGGTATTTAAAAGCAGGCAATTCTGGGGCCAGGCAGGTCTCCCTAGGGAAGGAATTACACAAGATCACCGTCATGACCCAAAGGGATCCACTCTTTATTGATGCTTCCAGTGTCTCCGTCAGCAGGTGACTTTAAAGCAGAGATATACAGAGGAAGATGGTCTTTAAGGTACTAGGGTCCCAATCCCTATCAGGCTTTAAAGGGTAAGAACCCTTAATATTTGAGTTTTTATTGCCTATAAAATGGACACCCTTTGTCCCCCGACATTTGGCCACAAAGGAGAAGGGATATCATAGGAATCCAGTTTGTGGGTGGGGCTCATCAGGTTTTCACCAGTTTGCCCCCCCACACCCCAGGTGCTACCCCACAGATTCCTGAGCTGGCCCAACACAATAAGATTTTTGTGCAAAATGGTGGTCGTAAACAGTGCCATTTGTGAAAAATGACAGGCATAAATGGTCTATTTACAGCCGCCATTTTGTGCAAATTGTGATTTCCGCAACATTTCTCCTGGGGAAAAAATAATTCATGTGCTCTTGCTGAGCTCTTATCCCATGTGCCCACCAGGATCGGACAGCTGGTGGGAGTCCGGCGAGCAGACCGCGATCCAGACGCGGGAGATCTGAAAATGTTCTGCTGTTTGGATGGAAAACACTAAAGTCACACACACCAGAGTACTTGCTGGGTCTGAAAACCACAGGAAACAGAAATGGATGAGGATGGAGAAATTGATATGTTATACTTTCTAGAATATGTGCACGCATCAGTTTGTGAAAGTTGATTTTTTTTAAAGCCTGAACAAAAAAAATTAATCCCATTACCATGTGAGTGAAAGTATATGTGCATGTTTACATGCATTCCCCCCTCTAATATACAGATCTGTTTGCAAGCAATTTTCACTAATACATCCTCTTTCAGATGTTGTTTTCCCTAATGCAAGCATTTTAGTACATATTGTTTTGATCGGAGAACTGCCTCGCAAAACTCAGAGATGTGCAACAACTGAAGGATAATTGCATCTGGTTCACGTATTTGTTCAGGAAGTGCAAATTATGTTGATTTCTACTGCAGTGTGGACCCAATGAATTCCACCCTTGGAAACTGTAGAGAGAATTCCTCCTCCACACAGAATATTTGGCAAAATTGGCTCGCCGGTTTTGCCAGGGGGAGGATTTTGGGGAGGCCATTTTTGCTCAGCTTTATAAGCATAGTTACTTGAAAGTAAATCTGAATGGAAATCGCAGGGATTGCTTCTGAGTAAACATACATGGTGTTTGGGTTGTAACTTGTCTTCTTTTACTGTTTCCTGCAGAGTTGCCTTTTCCTTCAGCAGATCACCTTTCATCTCCAATTTCATTTTACTCTCCTCTCCTCTCCTCCCTCCCCTGAGGGACATTTAATTTACTCAACCACAGCAGATGATTAGGTTATGCTTTATGGGTTTGACTACAATTATAAAATGTCCACCACTGGTTTCTTTTGTAGGAGGCATTTAATTTTGCTGCTGCAAATGGCCACGGATTAAAAGAAGAAAAAAAGAAAGAAAGAGATCTCTTTCTTCAGCACTATTGTGAGCAGAGAGGTAAATATTGTCACTGTTTCGACATGGCTAATTAGTTACTTCCCAAATCATTTGACTGCTCGCGACACTTTAAATTGCTTTTTGGACCTCCTGCCTCTATATATAATAGACACAATGGCTTGGAGCGCTGGAGCTACATTGGAAAATTGGCAATGTTGCAACTTGATAAATCAGGCAACGCACACAAAAAAGGAGTCGCAACTCTTACTTTAGTTAATGGAAAACAGTGGGCTAGCCATCCCTTCAGTACCAACTATCTCGTTTGTTCGGGTGAAAATATTACAGACAGTACAGGCCATCCAACCTTTCCATTCCTCAAAGTTTATTTATTACGTCTCTATCCTGCCCTTGCTGATGGTTACTCACTCCCATTTTATCATTTCAATGACCTTGTGATGTGGATTAGCCTGGGATAGGAATGTACAGATTTTGTAAAAGACATTCTGTCTGCATTTCATGGCTATTCAGGCTCCTTCCATTCCAGCATCCAGCCATGGGTGGAATCAGATTGTTTCCAATTTCCAAATGTGTGCAAATTCACATTTGTGCAAATTCACATTTGCGAAAGTGCGCCAATTCCCCCAAGTGTGCATTTCCATGCTTTGGCCTATAGGGGAGATGCACATTTTTCAGGCGGTGTGTTTTTTAATGTATTTTTCTATGACTAAAGTTGCATAAAATTCCAGAAAGTAAAAAAAACATCGACGCGTTGGCAGGATCTGTGTGACTTTGGAAAAAAAATAGTCCACTGTGGAACCCACTGGTCAGATTCATAGAAATCAGAACTCATTTGATTCCATTGTGGATTTCTCTGACATCCCGATCCTGGGGGCATGAGAGTGCTGCCACCCAATTTCAGGGCATGATGTTACCCGCTGCTATTCCCCTCTGTGCCTGAAGAGGGCACTGAATATCAGGTCACTCACTATTATTTTATTTTATTTATTTATTTATTGCATTTATATACCGCCCCCTAGCCGAAGCTCTCTGGGCAGTTTACAAAAATTAAAAACGTTGAGCATTAAAAAAAGATATATACAATTTTGTAGGCTACATCCCATCCCCAGTCTAAGGTGTTCCCAGTTCAAATCTTGGAGTTTCAGACAAGAGGCAAATACAACTTTTCACCAGCCAGGCCAGCCTGGCAGGGGGAGGGGGTAGCAGCGTTATTCCAATCCTGCCAGACATCATTTTTTTAAAAAATGCGCCCTAGCCAGAATCTGTTACCTAAGAGTTACAGACTTCCTCTTTGTCTCGGCACACAACTCCCTGTTCGAGACGGGTGTGCAAATCTATTACATTGATGACGCCATGCATCACCGTAATGGCAAGAGTCGGGCCAGGCCCATAATGAGAATAGGCTTCCATCGATTGGCCTGGGGGCTCCCTCTTAGACAATGTCACTTCAGCCTCTGCCTCTTTTAAATCTTGCTGCTTTTGAAGCGAGGCTGTTTCCCAAGCTTCCAATGAGATCACAACCTCTGGCTGTTTTTAAGTCTGAAACACGATGGTGCTTTAGCTCAGACCTGCTTGAAGGTCCCATGTCTTCAAAAACAAAAAAGCTCAGCCCGTTCTCTTCTGCTGCCTTCTAAGGCTGGTAACCCATCCCAGAATGAAGATCTAGAAGGTGCCACCTTTACCTCTTTCTTCAAACTCCACACAGGGATCCTTTTTATCTTAACCCCTTTGCTTGCAGAAGCTACGTGCACGGATTACATCACTCCTGCCCCTCATAAAATAGATTTCAGAGTGGAAAATGTGGGGATAAAACAGTAAAAATGTTTTTTTAATTAAACAGCAAATTAATATTGTTTATTTATAATGAAGTACCAATAAAAATGGTGGCTGGCCACTTGAAAAATGCTTCATGGAGAAGAGTTGTTTTTAGGAGATGCTAGAGGTAGCACAGCGCTGGCGCCTGCCTGACCTCCAAGAAGAAGGGGCCACCACACTAAAGGCTCTTCTCCTGGTGGACTCCAGTTGGGTCATATGTTCATGTGGAACCACCAGGAGCATGCTCTCTAATGACCTCAGTGACCATGCAGGTTGGGGTAAGGGAGAAGGTGCTCTCTCAGGTATTGGAGTGGCAATTTGTTTAGGGCTTTGGCACACTAGTGCCAAAGCCTTAAACATGGCCTGGTAGCAAATAGGCAGCCAGTGCAATTCCTTCAGCAAAGGAGTTACATGCTGAAAAAGGGGCGTCTCCGGCCAACAGCCGAGCTGCTGCATTCTGTCTTAGCTCCTGGTCATGACTAGGCCTGTTCCCCTTAGGCTGGAAGAAGGAGTTTCAGGCGATCAATCAGAATCAGATTCTGAAGCAGAAGAGACGGCGCCAGAAACATACCAGCCTATACGGGAAGTGGGAAAGGTGACTCTCATGGGCTCTTCACCAGCTTCACCAGCTTTTGCCAGACCTTATCTGGCGTGTAAACAACACACAGTCTCTGGGAAACCAGTATTCTTCCGAGGGGGAGGGCACTGAAAGGCTAGCTGATCCTAGAGTTCGCCACACACTAAAATGGGTGGAGCTAAAGGAAGGTGAGAGAAGGTCGGCCCAGCTAGCTTCTCGTCAAAGGCTTCTTCAGAACCAGTCTCCCTGAATTTGAAGTCTACTGGAAAGAAAGCTTTCTCTTTTTCTTGAAAGGACAATTGTCTCGCTTAGTTTGCATAATTTTGTCTAGAGAGAAGTTCCTAGAAGTTAGAGTCCCTTCAGGTGGGATGAGATGTTTATTGCCTGAATGAAGCTTTGTGAATTATGTGGCAGACCTCTTTATTGTCTCCCAGTAAAGTGAGAGGTTTTGGGAAACACGACAACTCCGGCTGCTGGACTAGCCTTAAGGGCAGCCCCACAAAGAGTGCATTGCAGTAATCCAGTGTTGAGGTTACTAACACCTGCACCACTATCCCTGTCCAGGAGAGGCCATAGTAGGCGAGCCAGCCAGAGCTGGTAAAAGGCACCCCAAGCCGCTGTGGCTGCGTGGGCCTCTAGCGACAATGATGGATCTAGGAGTATCCCCCAAACTACCTTATTCCTACCTAATATCACACACTGGCCTAGGGAAATAGTAAGCACTAGAAAAACAGGCATGCTGGACAGGAAATGGAAGCTGGAACAGGGCAGCAGGGCTGTCCAACCCACGGCCTTCAGTCAACCTCTCAGAAAAGCCATTATGGAGAAAATGAAGTTGCCATTCCAGTCCATTACAGGTCCCGGGTAATTACCAGCTATTGAGCTTCACCTGCATCCCTGGAAAGTCGTCTTTAAAAAAAAAAAAAAACTAATTAAGGGGAGCCTGCCGGTGTTTTCTGCTAAGTACTGTAGAACATGAGCAGGTTGAGTCAGCAGAGTGCCAGCAACATGGTGGGGGAGGTGTCTTGCCAACCTGCTGCAGTTTATTTTGAGAAGGTTAAAAAAGCTGTAAGAATGAGGTCAAGGAGGGAACATCAATGTTCATGGCAATTTTTGATGCCATCCTTTCCCATGGACAAGGAAAGGCCCTACAGCTGGGATGCAGAAGTTCAAGAGTCAAGGGGGCAGGTGGCCATCAACATGAAAGCTTTGCTTGCTTGCTTGCTTGCTTGCTTGCTTGCTTGCTTGCTTGCTTGCTTGCTTCATCCCTGAGCCATTGGCAAGCTGGTCATTAATGCACAGCACAGCCATCCTAAGATATCTCCCTTCTCTTGAAGTATAAGCTCTGGTAGCTTTAATCCATCAATTATTGCTTATTGACCAATCAGGTCATAAGCATACGAAGACATAATAGAATACCGCTCTTATACAAAAGAAAAATGACAGAAACGTAAACACTGTTAAGGAAGAGAACTATAACAGGCGCTAGTTAAAATTGGAAAACTGTATCACAAAATCTAAGCAATAGATATTAACATGTTATATTAGCAAGCTTCTGTTTCTGCAAAACCCACTTAACAAACCCTGCAATCCTATACGACGTATAGTCATCTGTGCCAGCCAGTAATAATGAGAGTTATACTTCGGGAGGAATTGTCACGGAGCCCCAACTATGAAGGGTTCAAGATAATGCTTCCTCAACTCAGCATGAAGGGGACATTCCGTTAGGAAATGTAGCTTGTCCTCTCCCTTGGGGCAGCCAACTGGACAGGATCCACCAGGATGGGCCTTATAGTGAGCCTTCATCTCCATCAGCTGCAGGGAGTTCAATCTGCATTTAGTCAGAAGCCATCTCAACTCATATGAGCCAATAAGAGACATTAACTAACATTAATTATCAAGTGTCAACCCCCATGCCCTGCAAAACACAGTGAGAATCTCCTGTCCCAAACACCCCAGTTTTCAGGGATGATTTGTCCCCCTACACACACATGCACACACACAAGCTAATGACAGACCCTGCAAGACCATTCTTAATGTTGATGCTGTGCAAACGCTACGTGGCCTTGGTTAACCCCAGCAGATGAGACGCGTCTGCTCCTCTCGTCGCTTCAGTTGAGTTTCATGATCGTGCATCCAACAAAGTCCTCTATGCTATTTATCACTGCACATGTTGGTGTTGCGCCTTCCCTCCAGCACAGCCTCCCTCTCTCTGCTAGAGTGTTAATATGAAAAAGCCTCTCTTTGGGTTCTGTGTTTCAGTTAAGACATTTGCTTCTGCCAACAGCATTCAGTGGCTATGTTCCTATGGTCACTGGCTCAAAAGGAATACAAAACACTATGTGTTTTGATAAGGATCCCAACAGGGGCACCCCAAGGTATTATTGGTGCCTTAGGTAAAACACCAAAGTGACCTCTGAAGGAGCTATCCAAGGTGCTGAATCCTGTCCCCAACCTAGGTTCAGCACCATGGAGAGCTCCTTTAGAGGTCTGGCTGGTTCTGACTTGAAACCCAGAATGGATTACAGCCCCGCCAAAATCAGGGTCCCAGGTCTCCACTGAGGTGAGGTACAATTTTGGTGCCCTTGGCAAAGCACAATTATGGCAGCCTGCATCCCAGTGAGGTAGGTCAGGCTGAGAGTCAAGGGCGGGCCCAAAGTCACCCAGTGAGCTTCATGGCTGACTAGAAGCTGGATCTCCAGAGTCCCAGCCCAATACTCTAACCACTACACCGCATTGGCTCTCAAGGATGCCTTGAATGTGGCCCAATCCATTTCTCAGCTAGACAACACAGGCTTCACAGCTGCCTTCCCATAGGGATGTGTAAATTAGCAAAACTTGACCTCACTGAATTCCATCTTGAAGCTCATTCTAACTCAAGTCCATTCTCGATTGCAAGCTGTGGTGTTTGGGGGGGGGGGGGTCCACAGGAAAATCTGTCCATATTTTGATGTGTAGTTCTCCCAAATCTACTGATGAATTGTGCACATCTTTGAAACGGACGCATTCTTCTCCCCCTGAATAAACTTATTTGTGCACATTTTTCAAAGATGTACAGTTTTCATGCACATTTTTCACATGTACACCTGCTGTCAACTGCATTGGGGGGTCCACAAATCCAATTGCAAGTTCAGAAATGTTCAGACTTTGACCACAGATCGTCACCGAGTCTGTATTGAAGGCATGAAGTGGATAAATCCTGATCAAAACTGAACTGAAACAGGAGTCTCCTTAATCCCTACTTTCCAGAAGAAAGAAGATATAGCAGTCCTTCAGCAAGGAACGGGGCAGGGAGGACAGAAGAGCAATGCATACATATCGATGCAAACACTTAGTGATAGGTTATAGAAAAGAAGAAAAGAAGAAGAGGGAAAGACTTTGAACAAAAGATGGGAAGTTAAGGACAGAAAGGCCAACTTCCCAGATGCTGAGAAGACCACAGAGCTGCCACACAGAAGCTGTGGATCACTTCTTGTTTTTCCTTCAGCTGGTGAATGGCAGGCAGGCTTTGAAACATCCTTTCAGCAAAAGTTCGCGACTCTGAAAACGTTCATTTCCTCAAGTTTGTTCGGCGGATGCGTTGCGAGCTTCTCCGCTGAGCATCCACACAAAGGGGAAAGGAGGGCGCCTTAGCAAACAGCAGAAAGTTGCAATGCCTCATGATCCATAGAAAACGTTTGCTTTTTCTTCCTGTAAACAAAAACACCCACTCCGTTCTGGACCTGTAGGAGCATGGCGGGAGGGAGGCGGAATACGCTCCTTTGCATATATGAGCTTTTGACACCAGACGATGCTTTCTTTACCAGCAAAGTGCCCCCAATGATCACGGGCAAGATGCACAGGGAGGAAAGTGCTGTATATTTTACTTAGAGTGCAATTCTATGCATGATTAGATAGAAAAAAAGGCCTACAACTCCCAGCATGCACCAGCCAGAACACAGATTCTGTTTAAACATACATAGGATTGCACCCTTCATATTAATTTATTCCAGCCGCTTTGTCTTGCCTTCCATGTTCTCAAGACAGCTCCAACTTATTAAAATTGGAGCTTAGCATAAAAGCATGCATATATATATATATATATATATATATATATATATGAACTTTAAAACAGTACAAACATTGCATACATTAAATCAACACAGCTTTTTAAAAAGTCTTTAAAAGAGCAGCAGTTTAAATATAGAATGAAAATATCTTAATTAAGTCGTATTTCAATTCATTCAAACAGAAAGGTTCTCCAAGGCTCATTGAAAAATGGGCACAGCTCCAATCGTCTCTGACCATTGGCCCTGCTGGTTGGTTCTAATGGGAGTAGGGATGCACAGAGTCACCTCCAGCTGTACCGTGTGCCACATCCGTGCCTGCTGCCCAATGCTGTTTACTGTGTGTGCCATCAGGTGGTCTACGGGCACCCAGTAAATTGCACGCAGCCTCCCACTCTCTTGCCAAGCTGCCATTTTGTTTAGCACCTCAGCCTTTTTTATAAAAGGCCCTTAGCACAAATGGTGGCTGTAAATGGGTCATTTTCACAACATTAAAGGCATGTTTAGACCATTTCTGCCTATAATTTTGCATAAACGGGCATCTTAATTCCATTGTTTGTGCAAAAGGGCCCTTGACGAAAAAGGACAAGCCGCCATTTTGCAGCCAGGTGGAGAAACGTGCCCAGAGAGGCGGACATGGCAGCCTTCAGACTCTAAACTGAGGCAGCCAAGCCGGCAAGGAACTGCTGAACATCGAGTCCAAAATGGATGCCCATGACATCCCTAGATCTGGAGGACCACAAGTTGCTCATTCCTGGGTTATCTCAAAGAAGCAGTGAGGCCCAATCAAGTTGATCTAAGCAACGAGGCATTGGAGAGATGATAAAGGAAGAGGGGGGGAACCTCTACTAAGTTCCACCTAGTCAGTCAAAGTTTCCAAGTGTTTATAGAAGATTCTGACTCAAGGGGAAGAGTGAGTGGGTGGGGGGAATAAATGCTTTTCCCCCTCCCCTCTGGATGTTTTGAGAAGCAGCAGCTTTCCAACACTGTATTTTATTTTATTTCTTCTTCTTTTTTGCAGCTTGTCATCTTCATTTGCATCTGTCACATTATTCACTGGGACACACTTGTTTACCGCCTAACAGAATCGAAGGAGTCGGTACAGCCAGGTGTGCGGCAAACAAAAATCAACATAATCAGGAGGCTGAGAAAATTACTTTAATTGTGTGTTTACACTGGCAATTCTCTTAAATTATTTGGGCCGGGAGGCTGCAGGTTTGATACTCTTGTAGAACCTATCTAAAACCCCTCATTTACCGGGAGATGGGGGGGATATTTACCCACATTTTCAAACCAAATGTAGTATTGCTTGAGATATGTTATTTTCCTGGGAAATGGATCAGACCAGCAATCGAAACACTCAAACCATTCTGTTCTCTTAAATGACTCCAACCATTCTCCCTAAGTGAGCAAAAGATTCAAGAGCGAGAGATTCGAGGTACCGGTTCCTCTCTATTCGACACTGGTTAGGCATCAACTTGAGTGTTGTGTTCAGTTCTGGGCACCACACTTCAAGGAGGATGCAGATGAGCTGGAGGGGGTTCAGAGGAGAGCAACGATGATGATCAGGGCTTGGAAACAAAGCCCTATGAGGAGAAACTGAAAGGACTGGGCATGTTTAGCCTGGAGAAGAGAAGACTGAGGGGAGACATGATAGCACTCTTCAAATACTTGAAAGGTTGTCACAAAGAGGAGGGCCAGGATCTCTTCTCAGTCATCCCAGAGTGCAGAATGTGGAATCATGGGCTCAAGTTATGGGAAGCTAGATTCCAGCTGGACATCAGGAAAAACTTCCTAACTGTTAGAGCAGTATGACAATGGAACCAACAACCTAGGGAGGTGGTGGGCTCTCACACACTAGAGGCCTTCAAGAGGCAGCTGGACAACCATCTGTCAGGGATGCTTTAAGAGGGATTCCTGCATTCAGCAGGGGGTTGGACTCGATCACCTTATAGGCCCCTTCCAACTCTACGTTTCTATGATTCTATGAAAGACAAAAGAATGTAAGAGAATAAGAAGAGACCTGCTGGAAGAGATCAACGGGCTATTTACTCCATCATTCTCTTCCCACAGTGGCCAATCAGATGCTCAAAGGAGGAGCCCACAAGTAGCACATGAGTGCAGTAGCACCCTCCCAATCATGTCCTTCAGCTAGAGATGTGCAAACTGGCAAAAGCCACACTCGCCACATTTCTCCAAATTCTCTCCCGAAGCTCATGCCAACTCAAGTCCGTATCAGCTTTCAAACTTCTTTTCCTTTTTTGTTTGAAAATCCATGTGTCTTTCCACGTGCATCTTTCCAAATGTATGCATCCATTGTGCCCATCTTTGAAATGGGTGCATTCATCTTCCATTGATTAAATTGCATGTGTACGCGTTTTTCAAAAGTATGCATTTTTCATGCACACTTTCAAATGGACGTACGCTGTCAAATGCATTTTGTATTTTAATTTTATTCATTTATTTATTTGGTTTGCAATTCACATTCCAAGCTTGGAAATGTACAGATTTCAACTACAGATTGTGTCCAAGACAGTGTTCAGTCTGAACACTGCAAACTGGGTAAGTCCTGGTCAACCAAAATGAAACTAATTTCTCATACAACCAACAACTGGTATACAGAGTGATACGCTTCTGATCCTGGAGACAAACAATAGCCATCAAGACTAATAGCCATTGATATCCTTTATCCTCCATGATCCACAGTGGTGAGTATTACAATTGATAAGTTTCGACCAATGAGCCAACTGATTCTGAAATGAGTTTGGCAGCATTACTAAATGTATGCAACCTATATTGGTGTCTTGACATGCTGGTGTACTTCCCACATGGGTCCAGTTTTCCCCTCTCTCCCTCCTCTTCCTCTTCCCCTCAAGAAATTCCCCCTCACTGCGTTCCTGTCTCTTCCCCTCACAATACAATCCTATTCAGATCTACGCAGAATTCAATGCAACATGCTCCCAGGTAAGGGAGTATACGCTTGCAGCCTTAATCACTTCCCCCTAGCCCACTCATAGCCAACTCAATCCATTAGATGAAGAAGAATTGCTAATCATATGTGGAGCTTTCGCTTCTTGGTCATCAGTTCAGATCCAGCTGAGGTCTTTGGTCAGTCCAACATTCATTATGATCCGAGTGCTATTCTGTATACTGTGTGGAATGAGTTATTGATTTTATCCATCCCGTAAAGAACATCCCATTCAGCAGTACGTATCACCTTGCCTGGCATTCTTAGAGCCGAAAATGGCAATCAGACCTTGAGTTGTCATTATTTCAGATTTTGAATATAATTTTCTAACTTCTTGAAACTTTCCCAGTATAGGGAGTCGCCATGGGTTGACTTTAGTATGTGCAAATGTCATAAATGTGAAATGGCGGTGCAGGAAAATTTGCAACTCTGGTTGCATGTCTCTAAAGTATATATTCCAATGGCCAATGTCTCTAAAACATATTCTCCACTAACAAGTGCCTGCTGGTGAGACCCAGGTATGATAGAATACACTTTACCAGGTGCCATCCTGGAACTCCATTTCCATGATGCATGAAACAAGGCTAAATTGTAGCTCATGCTTGAAGATAATTATAGAAACATATTTCCCTGTATCTATATACCAGTTTCATTGTCCAGTCATTACAGGATTTGATGAAAGCATCAGAAGTCATGTAAGAGCAAAATTAGGGATGTCCATCACATATATTGGCAACCTGGCTTCTTCTGACTCTTGGTTTGACCTTGCAGCTCTGACCCAGGGCTCAGTCTTGGCCCTACTCTGAAGTAATACCCAAGGCTCAGAGTCAGATGAAAATGTGCCAGTCAAGTCTGCGGCTCCTATACTGCCGTCTGATGAACTGATACAAGTTTTTGATCCTGAACCTGTAGACGCTGAGCCATGACCCTCACAGATGCTTTTCCTGAGCCTCACTCACCAGAGAAGTCAATGAGCTCCCACTCCACACCTGCCTAATGGTGGAGGGAACACATCAAGCAAGAAGGCACAGCGAGGAGGAGGAGAGGACGGGGGGGGGGGGTTGGTTGGAGAGCCTCAGTCAACCTCCAGCTTTGTTAGCAAATGCTGTTCCTTTGGAGCTATCCAAGGTGCTGAAACTCCAGAAGCCTGCTGAAGGCAGGCCAGAACAGTCAAAATCCCCCAGTACCCACTAACTGGCTGCACGAGGCCCAACCCTGACACACACACATACACACACACACACTGATGATCTACCTCAAAGGGCTGCTGTGGAGATAAAAGTGGGGACCATATATGTTAGCCACCTTAAACTCCTCGGGCAAAGGATGGAATAAAATAATGGTAAGACCATAAGAAGAGCCATGCTGGATCAGACCAAGGGTCCATCTAGTCCAGTACTCTGGTCACACAGTGGCCATCCAGCTGCATATGGAAACCCCTACCCATGTTCCCCAGCAATTGGTGTAAATAGGCTTACTGCCTCTGATCCTGGAGGTAGCATGCAGCCATCAGGACTAGTATCCATTGATAGTCTCATCCTCCATAGATTTGTCAAAACCACATGTAAAGCCACCCAAATTAGAGGCCATCCATAATGCTTCTATTCCCATCACCCCATACTGCTTCCGGATAAGCTCCATTTGGAGCATCGAAGTCCCAGTTTGAAAACTTCATCCCAGTGTGTGCATGGGTGTGTATACATATATTAAGTTTTATTCCAGCCATGCCTGCCAAGCTTACTGAAGTCTGCAATGAAAGCAAGTGCGTACACAAAAAGATATTAATAATAATTAAAACAATGCATTGTATTCGAAGCCTCAACTGGTGGTGTTGGCTTGGCTCCCAGTTTGGAGCGATTAGAGCAAGCCATGGAAATATTAATTAACAGCGCCAGGATCGCACGACTGATAGCGTTTGTGTTAATGGGGTGTTAACAAATTGAAGGCTGTTGCACTCGGCTCAGAAGGAGCCTGCTCTCTGAGGTGCTTTGGGCTGACATAGGGAGTCAAACGCCTGCTTTTGCAGGGGCAAGGAGATTAGCGCTGCTTTGGATATGGGATGAAGGACGGCGCACATGATGCAAATGAGCGACCTGTCGATGCTCCACATATGCAAAGGGCCTGCAGTTGCTCTTTGAAGGCCTCCGCAGTCAAAACATTTGCCTACCGTTTCCATTTCGCTAGGGCTCAGCTGAAATGATTCCCCATGTGTGTGTGGGGGGGGGGGGTGTTTTCAGAAGCATGCAAAACACACACACACACACACACACCCCACTTTCAGCAGTGTTTAGCACTCTTTACAAAAAAAAAAAACCTTCACTTGTGCAGCTGCATGGCCCCCTCCTGTCTATTTTCCTAAGTTGAATAATAACAGAGAAGCTAAGCTCAGAAGGAACAGGGAAATCTGAGGAGGGTGGCAGAAAATATGAGCGACCCTGCTAATCAGAAAATCCTGGCACTGTGTCCCTGTGAGCCCAGATTCCACTACACCACATGGTCTTACCATTATGCTTCGTGCTTGGCTTTCCTTTCTTACAGCCCTCTTTGGGTGTTTATAGATTGATTGATTGATTGATTGATTGATTGATTGATTACATTTGTATCCCATCTTTCTTCCACGGCGGGACTCAAGGTGGCTACATGTGGCTTCCAAGTGGTCTCCCCCTCCAAGCACTGCACACTCTGCCTTGGGACACCACAATGACCGTCTCATGGGGGAGGGAAATGGGGCTGCATCCATTGGGCCCACCCTCTCCTTGTGCCCCCTGCCAGCCACACATTGGCTCTCCATTTGCCAAGCAAGCAAGTGGTAGCAATGATGGGAAAGTGGGTGAGGAGCAAGAACATCCCTACGATAAGGGAGTCAAGGTGGTAAAACAGGCTACCAAAGCAATAAAAGACAATGATGCATCCAACCAGAGCCAGCATCAAAGGGAGGCATGGTTGGGCATCTGCCGAGGGCCCACAGCCAAGTGGGGGGCTCACGGACAAGATCCCCCCTGAAGTTGCTCCTCCTCTTCACCATGGCAACCTACTCCATCTGTCAGGGATGCTTTAAGGTGGATTCCTGCATTGAACAAGGGGTTGTACCTGACGGAATGCCTCTCCCAACACGAACCTACCTGTCCACTACGATCAACATCGAAGGTCCTCCTCCGGGTGCCTTCTCCGAGGGAAGCTCGGAGGATGGCAACAAGGGAGAAGGCCTTTTCAGTGGTGCCCCCTCCCAACTATGGCATGATCTCCCCAACGAGGCTCGCCTGGCACCAACACTGTGATCTTTTCCGCGCCAAGTGAAGACCTCTCTTCTCCCAGGCATTTAACAGCATATGCTGAGCTTTTTAAAATGACCCCTGGATGGTTAAAATGCTATGTAGTTTGTTTTTAGGCTTTTATGGTTTTAAATTTTGTATATTGGTTTTAAAATGTTCAATGTTTTTAATTTTTGTAAACCGCCCAGAGCGCTTCGGCTATGGGGCGGTATATAAATGTAAATAATAATAATAATTATTATTAATAATAATAGTAATAATAATAATGTCACAATTATTCCATTAGTCACCTCAGTCACCAGCATCACATCAAAAAAATATACAGAAAACCTCCAGAAACTGGGCCTACCAAAATACATCCACACCAACATCCAGAAAGCAGTCCTACTTAAAACAGGCTCAATCGTCAGGAAATTCCTGAATCTGTAAAAGACAGCATGACTTGGCAAAGCCCGTCATGTCCGTCTAGAAAAACTGCCACGAGCGAGGAAGAGATGAAATAATAATAATAATAATAATAATAATAATAATAATAGGACCTGATGGCCTTAAAGGCCCCTTCCAACTGTACTATTCTATGATTCTGGTTCACTTGCCTCTTGCACAGTCAACCGTAGTGGTGGTGGTGGTGGTGGTAAAAAGGAAGAGCAGCAGATTCTGTTCCAGCAACCCGCCATTTCCACCAAGGACAGAAGTGGCCAGTGCCCTGGTGCCAGGCCTGGGACAACTGTGACCCTTTTAGCCCTGCATGCCTAAGGAGCTAGTTAAGCAAAGAAAAGCCGCCAACGCAGCACAGGAGCTAGGTAGAAGCAGCATGAACAGCTCGAAAGAACCGTTTCCTTTCTTTCAGTCCGAAAGAGAGGCGTAGAAAGAGGCTCAGCCACTCTGGCAATGAGGAATGAAACGAGGGAGCTAAAAATACACCCACGCTCGCCGTCTCTTTCTCACAAGGGGATCCATATTGAGCATTCTATTCACCAATTTGCGTGTGTGTGTGTTAGGAAAGGCTATTTATATTTTCTTTATTCATCTATTATTACTCGTTTATCCTGAAGCCTCCAAGAGCGTGACAATATGTTTTCAAGCAAAAGAGAAAATTAACGGATGGTAGGGGGAGATGGAAATGAGTGAAGCACCTTGCCTATGAAAAGTATAGAGGGCTGTTTCATTTTTGTTGGAGGGGAGGGGGAGATGGTTAAGGAACGGAATGACTGGCTGTTTAGAAAAACCATGCTTGCAGGATGTAGTATTCCTGTTCAGCATTCCAGCCAGCCATGTATTGGGGGAGGGATATTCCATTCCATTCTCCTTCCTCCGGTTTCCTATCCCCCCCAAAACAGTCAGTCAGCCTTTTATACCTACTGAGAATGCTCAGACCCCGTTTGGTTGTCCCGTTAAGTTCTTTGCTTTCCCACAACTTTTTTCTACTCCTGCAAATCTTGGGATGTCTGTGAGCCTGCTGGTACCTCCCTGTTGTGTGTGGGTGATGCCAGTTGGTTACACAGGTATCAGCACTCATCTTGTGATGTTGAGAAATAGAGGCTTTACTCAGAGAAGGACAGCCTCTTCTTGATCTAGTATAATGCACTTTGATGCATCGTTTTCACTAATATAGACATTTTGGGGTTCACTTTTCCCAACGAGATGCATTTTGTAAGCATTTTTTTAATCGCTGAACCACATCACCAGGTTTGGAGAAGGGTTACAGTGTTTCGCTTTCCATATTGGTTCTGGATTTGCAAATTAAATGGGCTGGCATTAAAATGCAAGCGAAGTAAAATGTGGGCTCCATCCTTAAGGCCAAGGATACTTATGCCCTGGTAAGTTTGTTTAGGATTGCAGCCTAAGACATTAAAATAGAACAATTAACAACTATAGAACAACAGAACAATTGCCACACACACACACACGTGTTAAAAGTAGCTACCAGAGCTAAACTAAATGTCAATTACACGGCTCGGGTCACAATACCTGATGGAGCGTCTTTCCCGGCATGAACTGACCCATACGCTACATTCAATATCCAAGGTGTTCCTACAGATGCTTCCTCCAAGAGAGGCTCAGAGGGTGGCCTTCTCCGAGGTGGCCCCCAATTACAGAATGATCTCCCCGATGCGATCCACCTGACACCAACACTGTTATCTTTTCAGTGCCAAGTTAAAATTGTCCTCAGGCTTTTGGCAATTAGGCTCTCAATCATAACATGGCTGATGATTTAACGAATTGTTTAGAGTTATATGTTGTCTCTGTGTGTGTTATCTGTTTATATGTTTTTATGTAAATACTTTTGTTGTACTTTGTATAATGTGTTTAAACGTTTTTTTATTTTGGGGGAACTGCTCGGAGGCCTTTGGCTACAGGGCAGTATAGAAGTATAATCAACGAACGAAGAAGTTGAATTAAAATAGTCCCTAAAACTTGTAAGAGTAAAAGTAAAACCCGTACAAATAATGAAGGTGGGAGGGATATCCGAGGAATAGTCTCTCACAATAAGCCCAGGGATCAATCGGCTTATTTAGGATCAGGTGGTCCTTGACTGATCCTTTCCTTCATTCATAATATCTTTCCCACGCCAGTTGTCCCTGAGAAACTGCACATGACACTCTGGGAGTTTTTGTGAACATGTAAAAGAGATGGATTATTATTGTGTTTTTTCATTGAGATGCTAAATGGGGAAAAGAAACAGCCCTGAGTTACGTTGCTGGGTAGGGGGAGAACCTCTCTTACGCAGAGGATCCAAACCCCAGCAGAATCTAATCAGCCACTCCCAGCAAGAAGCCAGAAGCGCCACTTCCGCGGTAAGACAGGCTGATGTATAATCATGGCTGAAGGAGTATCACAGTTCAACACTGCCGCATGAGGCCAGTTGAACTCTGCTGGAGTTCCCAGAAGCAGAGGAAGTTGGGAAATCCTGAAGAATAAAAGAATTCCACAATCAAACTGGATGCGGGTGTGAATGCAGCCGTGTTACCTTGGGTCTGAGATGTGGGGTGTACAGGGGCCAAGAGGGCAGCAGCTGCTATACTGTCCCGACTAATCAGGACCCTCGCCATGGTTTGACATCATCTACACTGGGCCACTGAACACTGGTTATAAACAATGGAATGGAGTATGTATACCAAAGGCAAATCCCATGACTTAAAAATAAACAGGTGAGAGGATCGCCAGTTTGATTTGGGTTGATATCGCTGCTCTAGTGTGTTTTTATACAGTCCCTTCCCTGGTCTGGTGCCCTACAGATGTTTTGGACTTCAGCTCCCATGAGCCTGAGCCAGTGTAGCTGAAGGTCAGGGATTCTGGAGTTCTGGTCTAAAACAGTGCACCAGGCTGGGGAAGGCTGAAGAGGACTGTGCTTTGTAAAGTAGCATATGGGGCTACCCTACCTAGTTCTCAATTTCCAGACTGAACACCAACTTGGACAGAATCTGCGGCCCACATCCCTACACTCCCAAACTTGCAATGTGATTTGTAACCCCCCCCCCCAAAAAACCCCTGTTTGATAGCATGCATACATTAGGAAAATGCACATGAACCTTTTGGCTTGATTGGAGTCCACCAGGAGAAGGGCCTTTAATGTGGTGGGGCCTTCTCTTTGGAACTCCCTGCTCCTGGAGGTCAGGCAGGCACCAACGCTATGCTCCTTCCACCGCCTCCTGAAGACAGCCTTCCTCAATTGACCAGACACTGCTTTTTATTGACTCTTTTTATTGGTTTTAAATGGAACCATTTTAATTTGCTGATTTTACTCTTTCCTTTTTTCTGTTTCATTCCTATGTGTACCACTCCAGAATCTATTTTAGATATGGGGCAGTATATAAATATCATAAAACAATAATAATAATAATAATAATAATAATAATAATAATAATATGCATACTTTTGGAAAATGCGAACAAATATGCTTAAATCATGGGAGAAGGCATACATTTCAAAGATTCACATGACCAATGAGTCCATGTGGGAAAATAAGCATGAAAATATACACAGATTTTCATGCAGAAAGTAAAAAAAAAACCAAAACAAACCAGAGCTCGCAATCTGATACAGGTTCGAATTGGAATGAGCTTCAAGATGGAGTCCGGAAAACTTCGGTGAATTCGCACATCCCAAATCCAACTCCATGAATCATAGAATCATAGAATCATAGAATAGCAGAGTTGTAAGGGGACTAAAAGGCCATCAAGTCCAACCCCCTGCTCAATGCAGGAATCCACCTTAACGCATGCAAAACCAACCAGGCAAAAGAAATCAATGTTGCTTGAGCACTACCAGCAATTAACGCTCAATTAACAGCACTGGGAAAGGCGTCCAACGTCTCCACATGAATTGAGCAAGCCAGGTGGGCAAACTCGGAGGAGGGCAAAACTCGGTTGTCCCTCTGCGGGCGGCCAATCCCATTTTCCCCGAGGACAATGCAATGTGAGCCTTTCTTCCGCCTACCCACTCCTCCTGCTATTGATGATGTTTTCTGCTAATTAAACAAGATTGAGGGGAGTACGATTCCTGCACGAGAAAACGGGACCACATGCAGCCCGCTGCCTTTTCATGCAGGAAGACGTGGAGACAAAAGCGGAACAGTGTGGAACCTCAAAGTCAACCGAAAACGTGCCCTGTCATTTGGGCTCCCGTTAACCTATTCCTCTCACATGGCTTGCTACAGCTTCTCTGCATGTGCAGCCTCTGTTCAGCCAGCTTAGGCAGCCATGCACAATGTAAAAGAGTCATTTAAAAAATGAAACGTTGAGCTAACTGCGCAACGAGGACACTGAGCAAGGAAGGGTGCGACCTGTGCTGGACGTGCACCGCTTGCGAGGGTTTAGAAATGAGGATGCGCAGAGAACGGCATTTGCACAAGGGTTCACACTCGGGTCACAAACACGGGCCAAGGCGTGGTCAGAAAGGGGTTTTCCAGGCCTTTTGGATATTGATCTTTTGCTGATCCGAACCCCAAGGAAATAACTATCAGAGTTTTATGTTCCCTGGCCTTGATCCAGCTCAAGTCCATCATGACTAACAGGGAATTTTGTTGGGGATCCACCACTTCCAAAGCACTGCCAAAGCTCACCACACAGGTCAAGAGATAGGAGCAGATTTTACTCTCTCCAGAATGATAGATTTTTTTTAAAAAAAGCCTCCCAATTAAAACTAATGGGACGGAAATTTCCTACGCCAACTCAAGGCTGATGTGGGAGAGGAACCCAGTCCAGGACTAGGGATCCATGGATTTTATAAAAATCCATTCCAGCTCCATTTCACAGATTGACAGATGCCTTTCGTTCCATCATCCATTCATTGGTGGAATCGGAGTTTTTCCAATTCCCTGAATTTGCAGACATCCAAATTTGCACAAATTCCTATGATAAAGACATTTGATTGTGTTAATCAGGGGCTCAATAGTGACTATGGTTTCTATGCACATTATAACAACTCTTAGCGCACTTTCTAGTTTGGAACTGTTGCTTTAAGATAATGGAATGCTTGCAGCAGACTGACTTGTCTAAATGTCTTTTAGGACACAAAGCCTCCAATTCTGATGAATTTATTAAACTATCTGAACAACTAAAACAGCTAGTCTGTCTGCATGCTACACTTGCCCATTGAATTTGTAAGTGGAAGGCTAACACAGTTATACTGTAGCACTGTCCACTAGTTGTTGCTCAAAGCAAAACTATTAATGTTGTTAAAGTTCATAATTCCCTGGTCTGGAATACGAACACAGAGGAATCTGCCTTATGCTTAGGCAGGTGACTGGTCCATCTAACCCAGTATTGTCGACACTGACTGGTAGCAGATCTCCCGGGTTTCAGGCAGATGTTTTTCCAGCCCTAGCTGGAGACACTGGTGATTGAACCTGGGCACATACTCTACTTCAAGCCTGCATGAGTTCTAATGATCGCCTTGATCCAAGGTGATTATGACTACCCCATAAGTTCTTCTCTGGCTCACTTTGTACTCCTTCACCACTTTCCTCCTGCCTCCCTAGTTATCCAGCCCGGCAGCAGTAGGGAAATTTCAAAGAAGGCCTCCAGACGTTCCCCTTCGGCACCTGAAATGCCACAATGGTAGTGGGATTTTCCCAGGGCACCCAATTTCTTCATATGTATGTCAGGCACCCTCAAAACTACATCTTTAAAAGTTCCAGGGCACTAACCAATCAGAACTGCACCCAGCCAGTTTTTGCTATGAATTTGCAGAACATAATTCCCTGCATCAACCCCACAAAAGAAAGAGTCTGTTTGTCTGGAATGCGGCAAGGTTGCTTCAAAAATAGCTCCATTGTTCTACAAACATGATGCCTATCTCCATCTTTAGGTCCTCAAATCCAAGACTCACTCACTTTCTCTGGGCCTTGGCCTTACCTCTTCCAATTTTTTTATTATTATTTTTATTTTGCCTGACAGAGTTGTCTAAATGGGGTTGCTTTCACAGGCAAGTACAAATCCTAATTGCCTCCATTAACAGCTAATTTGGATCATGCATTTTTCTTTCTTTCCTCCTTTTCATAACCACTTTAGCGGTCGCTTTTTGAACCAAACCTTCAAAAATAGCATAAGGGATATTGCCAGGATGATGCCAACAGGCCAACATTAATTTCTGCAAAGTTAATACTGAGCTGTTTTTATATTTTAAAAAATTATATATTTGGCATCAAGGGAACCCAAATAAATCAAAGCAACAGCTTTGAAACGCTTGCCAGTCTCAATGGCAGCATCTAGCGACAATCAAATGGGCTTAAATTCTGGCTAAAGTCCTAATAAACTGGTTGCTAGCTTTTGTACAGTAATGCATTTTGTTAAGTAAGCATATCAACATCTCCGTAATGGAGGCTGAAACGGGAGCCAGAAGTGTCCATACTGGACGGGTTACAAAATTATAAATCAATAAACAAACCATCAAAGCTGCTGTACAACTCTGGCATCTCTGTTTTAAGTGCATTCAATCTGGTCCCAAGATGACTTCCACATAGTCCCTCCTCTGAATCCCACTCCTGATTAGGCATCTCAGCTTGACCCACAGGTGATGCCCAGGTATGTCAGCAATGACAATAGGTAACACAGTTGACCCAGGTATAGGATTTATTTTCACCAGATTGTAGTAGAAGCTGGTGGCTCCGATGCCGGTGGGGTGGGAGTCTGCTCCAGGTTTCAGTCAGAACCAGTCAGAACTCTAAAGTAGCTATCCAACGTATCCAGTGGTCCATCTAGCTGTCCAAGGACTAGATGAACTGTTGGTCTGACCTGTCAGGGCTTCTCGGCCATCAGTTTGGATGGCTTTAAAAGGGGGTTGGATAAATTCCTGGAGGAGGAGGCTACCCATGGCTACTCGCCCTGATGGCTAGGTGCTGCCTCCAGTAACTGAGGCAGTAAGCCTATATCCACCAGTTGCTGGGGAGCCTGGGTGGGAAGGTGCTGTTGCACCGTGTCCTGCTTTGTTGGTCCCTGGACAACAGCTTGTTGGCTACTGTGTGAACAGAGTGCTGGACTAGATGGGCCCTCAGTCTGATCCAGCATGGCAGTTCTTATGTTTTTGCATTTAAGGAGGGGTTCTGTATCAGAGACATTACAAAATGATCCCTTGACAAAACTATCCAGAAAAGAACTGGTCATACCATAGGATGATAATAGCCACCACATCAGGGCTAACAGATGGTTTCTGCTGGTCTTGTGACCATAATAAATATTGATTGATTGGGGTAACAGATACATATGGGATGGGGTGGGAGAGAACACCCCCCTCATTTTTATTCTCTTCCATTGCTCAACTCAGAACACCTGCTATTAAGGGCTCCTCCTGCTGTGATTTAATCACTCAATTCTTACTCAGAATAGATTATCCATTTGCAAGGTATCAGTTAAACCCAGCTGAAGTATACGTCCCCTATCATGGCAACAGCTAGCAGTTTGGGGCATCTGCAGCCCCCATCCTCACCCCATTCCTCCCAGAAGTCTCTCTTCCTCCGGCCATGTTGACTTGCAGTTTAGTTGACGAGCATCAAACAAGCCTGTATCCCACGCGGCCTGGGCAGTCTTGGGTGCAAGTCCCCACTCAGACCATTTAGCCTAGTATTGTCCACACTGACCAGCAGCAGCGGCTCCCCAGGGTCTCAGGCAGGAGTTTCCCCAGCCCTTCCTGGAGATGCCGGGGATCGAACCTGGGACCTTTTGCATGCAAAACAGAAGCTCTACCACTGAGCTATGACCCCTTCCCCTATTTCAAAGGGGGCTGGCTATGGCCAGATGAAAAATCTCCCATGCATCTTCTGTTCTTTGGGGCTCATAAAGAAACAGGTCACAACGAATAATTCTCTTTCAACCCTGACACAAAGGAGGAGGTGAGTTCCCAGCAGGTAATCCTGACACGTTAATGTTTTCGTGGAATGTTTGAAATTATGTTCCACCCACATCTTCCCTGCTGAGATTATATATATATATATATATATATATATATATATATATATATAATATACACACACACACACACACACACACACGCAGCTTGTATTTATGCAAACTACCCTACCCTGAAATTAAAAACCTGGCCACTGTGACAGGCAATGGTACCATTTACATGTGAAACGCTCCTCCCCATCCTTCACCCCTCCAACCCTGTGCCACATTAAGCTAATTAAAAAGTCAACTTGTAAACACAAACCTTTTAGCGAGGAAGGAGGCCCAGGGTTTCAAACACACAAAGCAAACAAGGCTGAACAGACCATGTTAGCAGCCAAACCCAAGCCTGGCGGAACGCAACAGGGGCTCGCGGTCTTTCTCCAACAAGCCTCTTTTGGCAGTTTCTGGGATCCACAGCCCACCATGGATGCCCGGTGGACGCTTTGGGCTCCGATTTCGGTGGCGCTGGGGATCCATCCTGGGTTTCAGTCAGAACCAGCCAGAATTCTAAAGCAGCTATCCAAGGTGCTGGACCTTTTTGAGGGATAGGGTTCAGAACTTTGGACAGCTTGTCTAGAGTTCCTGCTGGTTTTGACTGCAACGTGGTGTGGATTCGCAGCCCCACCAAAATTGAAGCTACCAGCCTCCACTGTGGATGCCCCTCGTCACCAGTCCTTAACTGGAAATTTCCCACAGGGCAGAGGGAGACAGGATCATCTTTAAAAGGAGGGTGATTCCTTGGGAACCTCTAAACAGGCAGCAGCCTACCTGTATCTGAGAAACCTCCTATCAAGCCTCCCAGTTGTTGTTGTTTTTAAAACATGTTAAAAAGTAAGAATATATCAGGGGGAGCAGGGAGCTAGGTTGGCACCAATGGAGGCGTCCGTGGGCGCATAGATGCCCACGGGGCCACGTTGGGGACCGCACAATCTGAATGACGTCTTTGGTGAGAGGGGGCATGACTCTCAAATCATTGAGCAGGGGGTTGGACTCAACGCCCTTAGAAGCCCCATCCATCCCATGATTCTATGACATTCCACTCACCCCAAGTATTGATCACTTTAGGTTGCATTCACTTAACTTACCCCTGAGACATGAGGAGGTCTTGCATTCTTACATACGTACAGATGACAAAATGGCAACAGCAAAGCCAAGAGGAGGAGGAAACAGGGTGTCCCTGAGTAGTCAAGGCCAAAAAGCCATCGTGCCTCCCCATCAAGAGTCTGGTGAGTGGCATTGAGGGAAGCCTTCCCCTAGGCATACCAATGAACTGGAGGAATTCCTCCCTTTCCCCCCACCCCACCGTCCTTCACTGCAAAAGACCAATATGTCCTCACGAGCTTAATTTTACAGACTACCCTACCCTGAAATTAAATTGTATCCACCGGCAAACCAACATTGTACATATCAAATCAAGACAGGCCGAAACAGCATGCAGACTGCCAGAACCGCCTGCCCAGGATTTTGCAAAGGCATTTAACTCTCTCCTCACCTACCTACCAGCTATGTTTTAAGCAGCCAAACAGCATTACATGGTTATTGTAGGAATGGGAGTGAGGGCTAAGCCAACCCTGACGTGTGATCTGAGCCAACAAACCGCATTTTAACAGTCTACCGTACTGAAAGCTTTCATAACACCAAGGGTGTCGTACTTCTTTCAGCCCAATGGACAAATTCTATTTTGGAGAAGCTCTCGGAGGCCACATTTCAGTAGTGGGCGGGGCTGAAATCAAAGGGACAGGGCCCAAAATAACAGCATATTGTAGCTAAGGATGCCCATCACTGGGAAATCCAGCCCATTTTGGACCCACCAGATTTCTGCAACACCCCCCAACTCAGTTTGCATTTATGAGCCGAAATTTCTTCCCGAAATCTGGGAACATTTTCAGGGTTGTTGTTTTTTATTTTTATTATTTTTTGCAGGGCTGGATTGGGACCCAAGAGGGACCAGATTTGGAGGTTCCTCAAAGCTGCCTAACTCATAGCAGGGCCCACACAACTTGCTTAGACCAGTAGTGCAGTGAAGTAATGTCCAACTCTGGACTTAGTGGTACATACGACGGATACAGCCCTCTGCCTAGCTGTCGTGGAGGGGTCTCAAATCAGGTTCACCAGTAGCCAGTCTTGGATGCCTTTCCTTCAGCCAGTCAATCAGACTGAGCTCCACATAGCGAGGTCACCTCTAAGCTGCAATCTTGGCCTGAGTGCTTTTAGCTGACCCCGCAGCCTGGCAGTGGTCAGCTGACATCGCAAACCAATGGTGAGGCACAGGCCCTACGAAAACACTTCCATCCAGTTAATCCAGCCCTCTGAGCAAAACTTGTCCAAATGGGTAGAAACCCGGCATCTGACCTCCATCCTTCAGTGACTACACTGGACTGGACTGGAAGCCAGGGCAGATCACAAAGTACTGGTGAAACATCTTGATATTGATCAGTTCCCTGCCTGTCAGCACAGAATTCTCTCCAAGCCCTCATCCCACTTCCTTGCCTACGCACAGGTGTTACACACCTGCCCTTTAAGCATCAGCTATTGATAATCTGCCTCAGCGTCTGGCACCTGCTGTGAATTTATCATGCTGCTAGTCCTTTGCGTTGCTTCTCTTTCTGGTGGAAAATCACGCAGTCTCTCCAAAGCTTGAATAAAGACCACTGTACTCTTCTTTCCCCCCCCCCTTTGTGGAGTTTCCCCACCGTATCGCTGGAGGGCTTAAGTTTCTCACTTTTCAGTCACTGGGGTTTTATTGCTTCATCAAATGCTCCTTTCCACTGTAATAAACCAGCACAGCGAGGAGAAAGCTGAACAAAAATGTCCTAAGCCTCTCCAGGTTGGGGAGGGCTGGTACGGACCCCTCAGAGTATGCGCGTCTAGGGCAGAGAGGGGGGCTGGACCTACAGAAGCCGAGCCAAACAGTCATTATTCAGACTAGCCGAACCTCACAATGACCCATCTCTGCTGGAGCTTTTATTGAATCGGCAGTTGGCCTCGTGAAAGTGAAGGCAGAGAGGAGAAAACATCGAGAGATTTTCCGGTCAGTCGGGGCTTCATGCGGTTACCTGGCTATTAGATTCCCAGCAGGAGATGGCCATATAATTTCATTGTTCCTAACCCAGAATGAAAACGATTCTCAGAGCTGATCAGGCCTCCTTCACACGCCGGTCCTGAGATGCTGTTTTGTAGCCTCAGTATCACAGATTTTTAACAAAAGGAACAAGCGTGAGCATTTCTGCCGTCCTTGTTCTCAAATCACGGCCCGACGTCTGAACACCCCTCCAGAGCTGGCCCCCATCTTTAGACACAACACTTCCATTCATTCACCTGTTGAACGCAGTGGCGGCTCCAGGTTTTCAAGGCCCTTTGAGCAAGCCATTCTCTGTGGGGAGCCTCCCTCTGTGAGTCTACCTTCTCACCGCCATCGACACCAACTGTATGGCTACTCATGGGCTGAATTCAGACGACACAATAAGCAACTGGGGGGGGGGGAACAATTGTCAGTTGTATTGACTATCGTGTCGTCCGAATGCTGCCATAGTCAACTCAGCGCTGATCCTAATCCACGCCGCAGTTGACTATTTATTACCATGTTGTGTGGTGAGTACCCCCTAGATGAACAACTGTAAAGTTGATTATTACCCCACCATTGACTATCGTGTTGTCCGAATTCAGCCATGCTTTTCATCCTCATTGCTACCACCGGCTTGTTGGATGGGCATAGAGCAAATAGGTAATGTCATCTGCTTCTCTTCCTCCTCACCACCACCACCACCGTTGTCTGGGCCAGAGTGAGAGGCAGGGGAACCAGTAGGTTGCCATGATGGAGAAGAGGAGAACATCCTGGGGGCTCTTGGCGGTGGGCCCCTGCTGGGTTGTGGTCCCTCGACAGGTGCCCAGCCATACCTACCCTTGACGCCACCAATGATTGAATGCATCATTATTCATTTGTATTGCCTTGGTAGCCCGTTTCATGACTTTGACACCCAATTTATATGTGTGTGATTTATGCTGGTCATGGATAGAGTCTCTGCTTTCCATGCGGAAGGATCCAAGTTCAATCCCCAGCTTCTCCAGGTCAAGTCCACACATGGCTACCAGGAGGAGGGCCTTCTCTGCTGTGGCACCCTGGCTGTGGAATGAGCTCCCTGGAGAGGTTCGCCTGGCTCCTACGTTATACCCTTTTCAATGCCAGGTGAAGACCTTTTTATTTCCCCAGTGTTTTAACAGTTTGTCATCTTAGTTTTTTACCTTTGCTGTTTTAAATTGTATTTTAACTCCGTATTAATTTCTGCATTGCCGCTCGGTTTTATCCTGGTTATGCGTTTCTATTGTACTTTTATACTGCGATTTTATACTGTTGTTTTATACTTCGAATTGTCTTCATGATTTTAATTTTTGTGAACCGCACAGAGAGCTTCAGCTATTGGGCGGTATAGAAATGCAATAGATAAATAAACAAATGGCCATGAGGCACACTTAATCACTACCTCTCTAGCCTTATTTCTTCAGAAGAAAGTCATGCTGATTTCAGGGGGACTTCTTTCTGATGAAGTATGCTCAGAATAAGTCTGAGCAAATGAAATGAGGCATTGCTTATCTCCACGGGGCCTACTCATATGTTTCCTTGCACATTTATTCATTTTTAAAATGTTCTCATGCCATCTTTCAGGGCCAATGTAGCCCTTTCAAGGTAGCCTACATCATTACAAAGGGAAAATAAAGCACGTCAAAAGTCCAAAACAACATTCACAATAGTAGCTTGTAAACAATTCATTCCAAAATCAGCAGGAAAATAGCAGCAATAGTTTATATTTCAATTCAAGAGCGTAGACTACCATTGTTATCAATTGAAAGCACATATAAGCAACTGGATACCATTTTAGAATCATTCAACGGGGGAATCAACAGGGGACATTTCTTCATTCACGGGGCCACCACCAGGGTGCCTGCCACCCTGATGAATTCTACTGGTGGGCCCCAAAATAGGGCCCCTACAGCTGATTGAACTCTACCTGGCTTACTTCTGAAAAAAAAAAGTACAAAGGATTGTGCTATTGCTCTAATTTCAGAAATTTATCTCACAACCTGAAGTAAGCTTCCAAAATGGCCGGGGGGGGGGGGGGGGGGCTTATTTACACACATACCTATGCTAGAGTTTTATACAGCTTTACTTTGATTTCAAAGATTCCTCTTCCACTAAAATGAAAGGGGGGGGGTCGCTTTAGGGAAAAGCAATAAAAAATCATTTAAATTGCAGGAATGAGTTTTTTGGCATCCCCATAGAAAAGATGGAGAGAAGACATCCAATTTTCCCTTGTTATCATGATTTCAAGATACATCACAGATGACTGTGCTGGCTTGTCGTAAGTAAAAAGTCTACGTGCGAAAATAAAGGTTTTCTGGGGAAATATCAGAACATCTTGCTCTCTCTCTCTATATATATATATGGTTTTGCCGGCACTCAGCAAGAGTTGTGTTGATATACAGGTGGATCTCTTAAGATACAGAAGTGATGTTACTGATTGGAGATATACAAAATAATCTTCTTAAGTGAAAGGGTGTATTTTGATATCCAAAATGTTCCGCTCCACTCCACAAGGTACGGAAAAATTCATTCCGACAGCTGTGTTTGCTGGCATGAATATAAAGACTTTGGCAAAAGGACTATCTTGTCCAAAGAAAAAAGATATTCCTTCCCTTGCCAAAGCTAGCTTGGTCAAAGGGAAAGCTGCAACTTCTTGGGCATCCCAACACTTCAGCATTTCAAAGTGTGCATTGGGGGGAGGGGGGGTTCAAACAGGGTCACAAATTTGGAAATTTGCAAAGATTTCTACAAAAGTAGAAGTTCTTCTGCTCATGTTCAAGACTGTGAAGGGGTCGTGTTCACGTGATTTACAAACAGAAACAAAATGATTGTTCATCCCTGACACTGAAACCAAACAGAATGGACTTTCCACGTTCACATGTGAAACTCACCAAGACTACAGGAAGTCTGATCCATTCCATTGCTACCAACAGGCTCAGCTGTACCTGACAAAATGAAGTGTTTCTACATTCACTTCTCAAATTCACTCACACATGACATGGCGGTGGCCATTAACTTTGATGGCTTTTCCTTGCCATTAAGACTATTAGCCAAAGAGATGGAGGACAGGTCTGTCAATGGGACCTGGCCATGATAGCTATGCAGAACCTCCACATAAAAGAGCAGTATACCTCCAATTACCCACATGAATTTCCAGGGCATCAGGCTGCATACTGGAAACTGAATGCTGGGCTGTTCCATCAAAATCAAATTAATAAAATACACACTCTCCTTACTACAGAGTCTTAAGCCATCCTGGATAGATGTGACTGGAGTATTTTCTTCCTTCCTTTCTTTTCCAGTTTCAACGAAGAAGAGTCAGATGTAAACTGTTTATGTTCGGCCCTGCTTAATAGAAAAGAGCCCCGATAGTTCTACGGTATTCTCGTCTGTAAAAATTGCCTATTCTTTCTTGTTTTGCCCTAAGTGGTCCGTGGGAACAAAGGGTTTCCATTCCACTGCTATAGCAATCTTCTATGTGTTTTGAGTTGCTGGGCAACGGTGTGCCTGCCACCCACAGGTACTTGCCTTCCAAGGGCCTGAGAAGCAAAACCAGGACAAAGAAAAGGAACAATAACAGAATTTGCAATCTTTCCCCACTGTGCTAATAACATTAGCATGCTTTCTTCCCACTAGAAGTACCGAACCCAGTTTTCTCTTCTATAAAGCCTCACCGATTCATCTGCTCCTATTTAGATTATTAATTTATTTGTTCTTTACATCTAAATCCAAGGGTTTCAGTGGGATCGGGGAGTCCTGGAGGAGAAGGCTATCGATGGCTACTAGCCCTGATGGTTATGTGCTACCTCCAATATTCAAGGCAGGAAGCCTGTGTGCACCAGTTGCTGGGGAACATGGGTGGGAGGGTGCTGTTGCACCATCTCCTGCTTTGTTAGTCCCTGGTCAGCAGCTGGTCGGCCACTGTGTGAACAGAGTGCTGGACTAGATGGACCCTCAGTCTAATCCAGTGTGGCACTTCTTATGTTCTTACGTTCTTATCATTACCCTAGAAAGAGCTAATAGCAGGAGTTACTGGTCAGTGGGGAAGAACTGTAGCTCAATGGTAGAGCATCTGTTTTGCATGCCAAAACCCACAGGTTCTATCCCCAGCATCTCCAGGAAGGGCTGAGAAGGACCTGGGACCATTGGTGGCCAGTGGCACCGATTTCAGTGGGGTTGTGAATCCATCCTGGGTTTCAGTCAGAACTTTAAAGGAGCTATCCAATATGCTGACCACTTTGGGTTCAGCATCTTAGAAAGCTCCTTTAGAGATCTGGCAGGTCCTAACCGAAACCCAGGATGGATTCACTGCCCCATCGATATAAGAGCTGCAAGCCTCCACTGCCTTGGACGGAACCCTTGGAGATATGCTGCCAGTCAGTGTAGGTGTTGAACCTCAAGCCTATGGTCGACCTCTGGCTTGCCTGATGTCCCAATCTGGTCTTCCGGGGACAGAAAGACCTTGGGAATTTTTTAAAAATCGAATGTGGGTAGAAGCAAACTGACACATTCGACCACCCCTACAAGTCACATGTGGGATCTGAAAACTCTAAATCATGAAGTGTGCTTCTCCGTGAAGCCTTGAAATTATATATTTCAAAAGAAACAACTAAAATACGCTCCGCTGTACTACGTTATCAAAGAGAGACTGAAATACCAGCGTACAGTGCGTGTCTGACTATTAAAGAGGTGAATTCATAAATGCCTTCTGAACAACACAAAACCCGGGGAAAGAAGCTTTAATCTGCGAATTGCAACAACCTTGGACAAAATGGATTTCTAATAGAATATAATGTAAGCCGCCTGAGACATTGTGATAAGGGACTTTTGTTTTTTATTTTTAAAAAAAGAAGAAGAAGAAAACTTGCAAAGAGAGAGAGGGAGGGAGGGAGAGGGAGAGTATGTGACTCACTTTTCATGAAAGGTCTTAATTTAAAATAACTTAATGAACACTCAATTTGTGTGAGCAAATTGGAGAACTTTGAGATGAAATAAACGGTGATAAGGGATAATACCACGGATGGGAGGAGGGAAAAGATTAGAAAAGTAAGCATATTTGAAAAGGGTTCCAAAAAGATAGCGCAAGCGGGAAGGAATAAAAGACCGGATTTATGAATGCATTACATTCTAATGCCGGCGTTCGCATGACTTCGGGGTATATTGCGACTTTTATGGCCAGCAAGTACAGGAGAAAATCATAGTGGATATAAGTGTAAGAGGAGAAAGGTGCTTAGTAAGTTAAGGGTACTTAACGGCCACCTTGGAAATTGGAGGAGAAGTGCTTGATCGCCTCTTCGCCCCCCCCCCCACACACACACACACAGCTCTTTTGAAGGCTCCTGGAGGAAGCAAAAGTTATTGCACTGCAGTTTTTGGTTGCGAAGCTACACGCGTATTGCTCAAACGCAAGCAGAAACTAAAAGTATCACATCGTCGAAGACCAGAACTGTGGCTGTTTAATTGTCTTTGTCCCCTGCTTCCGGCCTTTCTAGAAGGATCCAGTCAACCAGTGTGGGAAACCACAGGCTGAACTCAATGGCCCCTTGGGGCTCCTGGCAGGAGTCTTCTTACGTTCTCGTAGACCCATCAAAGGACCATCTAATGCCACCATGCTGCTTGCAGTCATTCAAAAAATCATGTGACTGGCTGGCATGGGAAACCATGTGACTGGCTGAACTGCACGGCCCCTTGGTTTCTTCTGGCAGGACTCTTCGTATGTTCTCATAGTCCCATTAAGGGAACATGAACTTTCACAAGCAGAGCGGGGAAGGCATTGGGGAAAAGAGGACTCCAGTTCTCACCCCCATCTTTTATCCTTCTCCTACTTCTACCCCCTCCCATGGCCCTTGGCTCAGCCCTTCTCCCCTCCCCCATTGGCCTCTCACCTCCCCCCTCTCCAAAACACAGGTCCTCCATTCTGGGTTATGTGCCATTTTAGGCCACCGGTTCTGTTAAGTACAGGGCTAATTCCAGAAGCAAGGTCAGAAAAAAGCAAGGTCAGATGCCACTTAGAGAAATCAAGGACCACATAGCATAAGAGTAAACTCCTGGTGGGCCTGAACTGGTTGACAGTGAAACCCAGAAGGTATGTTCCTCCAACAAGTGGCAGACTCAGACTGAGAATAAATAGGACTTCAGCTTGCTAGAGGCTGATAGTTCCCCCCAAACACTGTATGATGCTTTCTCCCTTAACGGGGCTTGTTTTTGGAGCCTTTGACTGCGACCATGTGGAGGCAACTAGGATGTGGTGGTGGTGGCAGCTTCAGAAGCGGGCTTCTCAAAATCTGAGCATGGCTGTTCCCAGTGGCTCTTTCTGGGGCTGAGGGCCCTGAGGCAAGAGGGGTATTGATGGGTGCTTCCACAACCAATTACTCTTCTGGATCTGAGAAGTGTCTACCAAAACCTTCTCTTTCTTAGGAGGGGGGATCAAACCCTGGATCATGACTGGTTGGGGAGATGGAAGCAGGAAAAGAACTCCTTTCTGCAGGAACCACTCAGACCTCTGCCCCATGTGGAGAGCTCTGTCCCTGCAAATTTGCAATAAAGAACCATCTGGATTGACTTCACCCAGAATGGCTTCAGATTTTCCTGAGCAGGAAGGTGTATAAGAGGGCTTCCTGTCTGAATGCAACTTTGCTTGAACAACAAGGTCTACCTGAGCTCTTGCATGTCTTGCGTTTCTGGTTTTGCACTTTGATTCCACCTCCCAGTTCGCCCTCTGACCCAGATTGCGCTTCAGTCCTGACTTCCAGTTCCCAGCTCCCGACTTTCTCTAGGCTGTTGGCCACAGCCCAATTCCTGACACCAAAGCTCTCAGAAGCAAAAATCATAGCCTGTTAGACACGCAAGCAAGGGCAGCCCAAAACATTTTGCTGCCTGTGGCAAGGAACAAGATGGTCCCTGTCCCATTCCATATACAAAAGCCAATTGGACTGTGCCAGTTGAATCTTTCTTCAACACTGACAATCCAATAGCATCCTCCACCACACCTGAAGCTTAGGGGGTGCAAGGCAAGTCATGTGGCACACAGTTCCTTCCTCCAACGCCTTGCTGCTGCTTCCAAGCATTTGCCACCTGAGGCAACTGCTTCACTTTGCCTAATGATAGGGCTGGCCCTGCATTGCAGGTTCGGGGCTGTGGTTCTCCCTTCCCAGTTCAGGTGATCACCTGCCATGTCTCCCCCAACTCTTTAGACTGAAGGAGCCAAACGCCTCAGGAATGCATCAGCCCCTTTTTCATTTCTCCTCCAGAAAAGCTAGTCTTGGACAGGGGTGAGGAGGCAGTCCATCTTTGACATGATGTCTCCCCTCCTTCCAGATCAATTGCCTCTGCTGACATGCTCAGTGTGCGGCAAGGAGAGAGCAGGTTGCTACCTGGCTTCTCCAACAGTGCTTTTAAAAGCTACGATTGTCCAGAATGCAAAAAGCAGGTTGCAATGCAAAGATGACTGGAAGACTAATGGGTTTATATTGAACTACAGTGGAGGTTGTGTGGCTGGGTTATCTTTTATTTTGTTACGGGAGTAGCTGAATCTTCTAAACTAACAGCAAGGCAAAGCCAGGACACCAAATTAAAAAGAATGATCAAAGTTAAATATTTGTTCCGAGAGCAACAATATTTGCAAATCTGGAATGGATCTGACGGAGTTTTCTATTTGCATGCTTTAATTAATCCCAAAAAATATTAAAACCAATCTTACAAAGGAAAGGGTCAGAGTATTAATTAACTTGAGATTCATTGCTTTTGTATAATTTAGAAGTTTGACACAAAGCAGAAAACGGTGTTAATAAAAACTAAGTTACTGTGACAGGTATAATTTCATGGATTAGCAAAACTCCCAGCATTCTGAACAAGTTTATGGCTAACTTAAATTTTTTAAGTTACCTTGCTTCAATTAAAATGTTTTTTTCTCTCTTCCAGATGAAAATTACATTTCATTCTTCCTTTAACCTCAATATTTCATTCTTAATGTGATTTTTCTTTCATGTGGCTCTAAACGGAACATGGGTCACAAGTGCAGGAAATGGGGGGGGGGGGGACAAACTAAAGCAGAATTAAGTAGCAGCCGTTTTCTCACGGCTGTATTTCCAGCACAACAGCAGAAGTCCTTAGCAGAGTAAAATGTTCTCCATTCTTTTGTCCTATCTCTATAGTTGGCAAACACTGGCCTTCTATGGAGAAAATTGGCTTGAGCTAGATCAGAGATGATGTGTTATATGTAGTAGTATAGTAGTAAAATTTGAATTGCTGGGACTTGGCATGAAGTCCCAAAGCACCAAGGAGAGTCCAATAAATTCAGCTAGCTGCATTGATCCTCAGCAACAAAACCAATTCTATCAGTTTTCATCTTCACCAGGAACAGGTCTTTCCCAAAGCTCATGGGTCTTAATTGCGCATTCAAGACCAGGCCACTCCCAAATACTTGGTATATCAACAGCGAATGAGATATTCCCTAGAGAACGGGGAATTCTTAGGGTGTATGGCAGAAGATGTCAGGGTCCCTGCTAATAAAAGAAATATCAATGTTGCATCCCTCTGAGCCTTGACTCCATTACACCACCATTTAAATTGCTTTTAACTCAAAGCCAGTACTTTAGAACAAAGAAGTTGAAACTCAGCCCATAGGCTAAATTCAGCCTTCCTGCAGTCCCAATTGGCTTTCTAAGGAGTGCTAAATGTATTTATTTTATTGCATTTATATCCCACCTTCTTTTCTTCCACGGAACCCATACAGAACCCTCCTCCTCTTCGTTTTATCCTCAAAACAACAACCCTGTGAGGTATGCTGGGCAGAGAGTCTTTAACTGGCTCAAAGTCACCCAGTGAGCTTCCATGGCTGAGTGGGGACTAGAACCCAGATCTCCTGACTCCCAGTCCAACAATCTAACCACTACACTACACTGGCTGTTTTTAGCTGGTTTTCAAGCTAAATTAACACTTGTTGCATGCCATAGAGGCTTTGCCGCTCCCTTTTTTTTCCCGGGCACCTCATGGGGGGGGGAGTATGGAGGGACAAAAGTGGCCCCCAGATCCCCCACATTGCAAACGAAAAAGAAATCAAAAGGCAACATTTTTGGAGACTCACCTGCTTTTCCAGCACCCATGACATGAAACAAGCCTAGTAGGGTCCACCTTCAGTTCTGGTCATTTTGGAAGGAAGCCCACTTCACTTTGGGAAACACCAGAAATGGTCTGAAGAAGCCTGATTTGACTCTGGCTTTGGCCGAATCCAATACCCATCCCTACTTTATATAAATGTCTGGTAGTGGTGATGAAGAGGAGGGGGCAGAGGAGGAGGTAGGACATATCTATGGAACTAGTATGGAAATACTAGAAAGCTGTCGCCAATACCGGAAATACCAAAAAAGAATGCATTCCTATTCAAGAGCAAACAAACTGCAGCATCAATAAAAGGATCTCTCCTCCCCTTCCCTGTTTCCCCTCCCCACTTAACTGGAAGAGGCTAGCACAGTCAGAACCAGCACAGCTTAGATTCCTTACCTGTTCTCTGCGTTGGGATCGATGCGCTCACATACAATGGTGGCGGTGGTCTGTGTCCTTCCATTATCGACATCTTGTTGTACTCCCCACTGGTCCGGATCGCTGACTCGGATGTCTATGATCTTCATGCCTGGGGCAGCCTTAATTCTATCGGGAAAAACAACAGACGCGGCTTTAGTTGGGAAGGATGTTGTGAACAGGGGGAGGAATCTCATAGAAGTCCCCAGTGAACCACCCGGAAGCACATCGTTCCATGGCATGAACCCAGAAACGGTGCCTGGACGGCGGCTTCCCAATGCATTTAAGGATGTGCATCAGTCACCTGCATGCCAAGGACAAAGCTATTGTACATGGTCAGAGTTGACACTGAAAACATTATTCCTGTCTCAAAGTCTCCCTCATAAATTGCAGGATGGTTTTCATGTCATGTTACCATGCGTCCGCCTTGTGGGGTTCCTGTCCCATGTGCAGAAGGGCTCCAGATGCAGTTAGGGATGTCAGAAAATTCCATGGAGGACGGAGTTCAGCAAGTTTTCCTAGGTTCCCTTCCCGCCCCACCGGACTTTGCTCCAGTTCCCCCTGCATTGACTGAATCGTTCTGCAGTGAGTTGGGCCAGTCCAGGCATTGTGCAATTTTTGTCTCTTTTTGAAGGTTCTACAATCAGAACCAGCCAGAACTCCAAAGAAGCTATCCCAGGTGATGAACCCTAGCTCCACAATAGATTCAGCACCTTGGCTAGTTCTTCCAGCTCAGCAACTCATCACTCAATCCATACCAGACTCTCAAGACCATCTGTCCATCAGGCTTTCCATTCCTGTCTACAGACTCCAGCCTTCATAGATTATCCACCCATTGGATCCTGCCAGTGGGATCCCGATAGGATTTGGGTTTATTTATGTGCTCTGCACTGATTTGACAGGGCTGAAACATGCTTCAGTGTCTCCGGCTGGGACCTGTTGTGTTATTTCAGAGTCCGTAACCCATCCTCCCTAGTAGGCCTGATCTGATAAATGCTGACGCGTCCATCTGCTAAAGCCAACTGCCGTGTTTCCTAGCCCTTTGGCCAGAAGGCAATACAACACATTTCTCATCCATCCAAGGACACTTGATGATGCTATTTCTACCCAGCTGGGCATCAGAAGAGATTTGCTGACAATGCATCTCCTGGCATCTGGCCATTTGCTCCTGCCCCATAGGGGTGCCGTCTCCTGGCACTGATCTCCCTGGGTTTTCACCAATGCTGCTTTGTTGTCTGCTGCTAATACAGATTTTGCTCACTGTCATCCCAGGTTAGGACCAGGAGAACTTCTCATGGTATTCCCCTCCCTTCCCAAGGCTCCCCGACCCACCGATCACTCTGGACACCCTTCAAGATTTCAGTCCTGAATCTGGGATCTGTACCCTTTGTACCACACCTCAGTTCCATCAGTGACGCTTATGCAGAGACACCCAAACCTCTGGTCAGCAACTGGGAGGGAGCAGCAAAGACTTATAGCAGGGATGGGCAACATGCAGTCTGTGGGACCAAAGGGCCCCATATCACTGAGCATTTATATCACACCCCGTAAGCCCCACAACAGCCCCATGGGGGTCGATCGGCTCTATGGATCTCCACCCGGCAAAGAGGCGTCTGAGAGGTAGCATTTCATGTTTCTGTTCCCATTGACTTCTCCACAATGCTTACCTTTTCAGAACTGCACCTGAATTGCACATCAGTGCTCCCGTGCGCTTTAAAAAGAAATCCTCCTGCTGCTGTTGTTTTCATATAACCTTTTCCCAGCCACATTATCTAACTCACACATATCAACTCTGCCAGTATGCAGCAGGTATGAAATCGCCTAACGGAGCATTGCCCTCTGTACAAACAGCACAACATTGCCAAACAAAAAGCAAAAGGACAGAATTTTGGCAGGAACGCCAAGAGACAGAGATCCTATTAAGTCAAGCACATGTGCCCACACAGCCCAACTCCCATCCTCCAATCTTATTAGGAAACCTTCCTGCAGCCATGGAAAGGAACTGCAGTTCTAAAGACGACTCCATCAGGCCCCATCGGTGATCTTATATATGCACCTGAAGGGTCAAGGTCATACAACTCCTTGTATGCTTCAGATTGGTTCACACATTTATAAACCCTTCTCCAAACTAGATGTGCATCCTCCTTAAGTTTCATACCAGCTATTCAAGAGGGGGCAAGAATTGAAATGGGACCATAGCAATGGGGGAGTCCATTCAACAAAAATCTCACAGGCTGTCGTAAATCACTGGCGTTAACTAGATAAGCAGGAGGGAAACGTCAATAAACAATCTGTGGTCGAAAGCCAAAGTATCCGTCAGAAACCGGGTCAAACAATAATGGGTTCGGGAATGCGCCAAAGAGTAGTCAGAGTTCAGTCCAAGGTCACGTTATGTCCAGGCAAGATCAAGGAACTGGTATACAAGCAACGAAGACAAGGTACCAAGAACAATAGTTGCTTCCAGCACCGCCTATCGCTGCTGGCATGTCTTTTATCAGGAGGGAGGTGATTAGGAATTGCTGTCAGCTGCATTGCCCTGCAGCTGGCTTCTGCCTGTTCCTGTGAAGGCCACTCCCCAAACACTCCCAAGCTCAGCTGTTCATCCTTTCTGCTTAATCCCTCAAACTGAAGCACAACACAGACACATGCACCCTTTTCCTCCCCAAAGGTTTGAGCCACCACCTCCAACTTCATGTACCCACAGCTTGGGCTGACATTTCACCCCCACCCAATTGCAGCCCTGGGAAATGAATCCAAAATGAATGGCAAAATGCTCCATGCTCTGTGAACATGAATGATTGTATTTGTGAGCCCCTTTCATCAACAA
Source organism: Anniella stebbinsi (assembly GCA_029215795.1). NCBI lineage: Eukaryota > Metazoa > Chordata > Lepidosauria > Squamata > Anniellidae > Anniella > Anniella stebbinsi. Next base: position 18,436,943 of record JARDYH010000010.1, read on the forward strand.
CCAAGGATGGAAGCTATCAACTTTTAGAAGAAGAGCATTGACAGAAGGACTTTGAAGCTTATCTTCATGAGGCCTTTGGAAATGTAAACATTTGATAACAACAGCAGCACCATTATTTTCAGAACAGGAGTCAGGGGCATCCAAGCTGCTCCCATCATGCACCAGTTAGAATGTCGCAAGTGTTATTAGACCTCTGCTTAGAACCAGTGTGGTGTAGTGCCTAAAGTGTTGGACTGGGCGTCGGGAGATCTGAGTTCTAGTCCCCACTCGGCCATGGAAACCCACTGGGTGACTTTAGGCCAGTCGCAGGCTATCAGCCCAACCTACCTCACAGGGTGGTTGTTGCAAGGATAAAATGGAGAGAAAGAGGATTATGTATGCCGCCTTGGGTTCCTTGGAGGAGAAAAGGCAGGATATAGATGCAATAAATGAATAAATAAATAAATAAATAAATCCCCCTTTCCTTTACTTATCCTCAATATTTGGACAACTAGAAGTCCAGATGCGCATCCATGCACATGGAGACACACACAGGCTGCCACAAACACAGCAGCCAATTGAAATATCACACATAGTTGCGTATCGGTACATTTTGCAGGGCAGTCATTCTTCACGGCAGCCGCACCCACAAGGAAAGTTCAAAACCACGGACAGCTGTGCTGATCCATATCCACAGACCTGTTCCAGTACTTCTCATCTCCACCAGGAACAGGTAGTTCATTGCCTTCATTGCCCATTCAAAACCAAGCCACTTCAAAACCAAGCCACTCCAAAATACTTTGCATTGCAACAGGGAGGAATATCTGGTTGCCGAGAAATCCATTCTCCTCCATCCCAGCTACTGCGAGGACTGCAGTTAAACTCAGAGGGATCAAGGATGTCTGACCTCAGCATCCCTGCTAATGAATAAGTACCGGGCTGCATCCCTGTGAGCCCTGAATCCACAACACCACTGATCATACAATGCACAAAAAACAGGGGAAATAAACATAACAAGAATTGGTCATAGAGAGATGTCCAAATGGTGTTTACTTGATGGCTGTAAGATACCCAAAAAAAACACTTTGATGAAAATGTAGTCAACTAGAAATTGGTTATTGCAGCTGATGTTAGCCAATGCCGCTACATTTCTGCTGACAGGCTCTCTTCTTCTTTTTTTTTGCGGTGGTTGTCGTAAAACCTTAAATTGAACTCGATACCATCCCATTTTCTTCTGTTGTAATTATATTTGTATCATTATGGCCGGGGGGCTGAAACAGAGGGACAGAACGGAAGCAGGGATTGGGAGATCCATCGATCATTGAGGCTAATGAGATTACAGTGCAATCCTATTGCATACCGACCCCAGAGTAAGTCCCACTTCATTCAATGGGGCTTACTCCCAGGAACGTGTGTATCGGATTGGAGCAATGCTGCTTTAAGAAAGCCATCAGGGGTGGGCAGAGCGACCACCTCTTCCTATGCCCTACCACTGGCCAGAACAGGAGGTGGGAGTGGCTTTTTTCACCACTTTCTTCCTATGCCCTACCACTGGCCAGAACAGGAGGTGGGAGTGGCTTTTTGCATCACTTTCTTCCTATGCCCTACCACTGGCCAGAACAGGAGGTGGGAGTGGCTTTTTGCATCACTTTCTTCCTATGCCCTACCACTGGCCAGAACAGGAGGTGGGAGTGGCTTTTTGCATCACTTTCTTCCTATGCCCTACCACTGGCCAGAACAGGAGGTGGGAGTGGCTTTTTGCATCACTTTCTTCCTATGCCCTACCACTGGCCAGAACAGGAGGTGGGAGTGGCTTTTTGCATCACTTTCTTCCTATGCCCTACCACTGGCCAGAACAGGAGGTGGGAGTGGCTTTTTGCATCACTTTCTTCCTATGCCCTACCACTGGCCAGAACAGGAGGTGGGAGTGGCTTTTTGCATCACTTTCTTCCTATGCCTACAACTCCCAGCATTCCGCAACCAGCATGTTTCATTGGTGGGAGATTCTGGACAGATAAAAGGAAGTCCTTCTTCACACAGCACAGAGTTACACTATGGAATTCCATACCACAAGATGTAGTGATGGCCACCAATTTTGATGGCTTTAAAAGGGGCTTGGATAAATTCCTGGAGAAGGCTACCAAGGGCTAGTAGTCCTACTGGCTAGGTACGACCTCCAATATTGGAGGCAGTAAGCCTATATACACCAGTTGCTGGGGAACATGGGCAATAAGGCGCTGTGTTGCACCGTGTCCTGCTTGTGGGTCCCTGGTCAACAACTGGTTGGCCAATTGTGTGAACAGAGTGCTGGACTAGATGGACCCTCGGTCTGATCCAGCAGGGCTCTTCTCATGTTCTGATGTTCTTAGGATTACACCTTTAGTTACTTAGTTAAAAGCTTTCAGCTCCAATATGCTGGTGTTTTTGGTATTGTGCCTTTGGACTGCACCACTGGAATGCAGTTCTTGAATTTCCCCATGAAACTGAATTTGGCCCATGGTCTGAAAGAGGATCGTCGTCCCTAAACTAAATCTGGCAACCCCAGCTAACACCGAATGGTCCAATCGCATCCCAGAGGGAGGCAGAATTACCCATGCCCAGAGACGGCTGATTGGAAGGAGGCAAGAGAAGAGACGTAAATCTTGCAGAGGGGCAGCAGCGAAACTCCTCTGGGGCTGGCTGATTCAGATCCAGCAGCTACCTTTCATTAATTGATCATGACCCAACAACTGCTCATGCGGCACTGTTTGGGAATCACCAGACCAATGCAGTTTGATGTGCAGCACAGCACTGCAGTCAATAATCATCCAAAAAGCTGAGACCTGTGTTTTTTTCCCAGCTAGTTAAGCAGGTGAGCGATGTCTTGCGGACACGGGGTGAAACGGCGCGACGGAATCGGACGCGTTGGACGGCAGCATAAAATAGAAATGCAGATCGCTCCATCTCGGATTCATTACACTTTTAACATCTAAATCAGGAGGATTCTGTCCCACAGATTGAGACTGATCTGAAGTAATTTAATGGGAGCTTGGTCGTTGAAACACATAATCACATTTCTAGAACAATGTAATTACACTGAGTGTAATATGATTTCCTGCCAGTGGGTTTTAAAAGTGCGGCATCCACCATATCTTTTGCCCTTGCATTGAACATGACAACCCCAGCAAAATTAGTTTTAGGAAGACCAATGCAGCATTCAATTAAAAAAGAGAAAGGAAGAGAGAGAGAGGAATTAGGGTTTCAGGAGAGGCAGAGTCGTTTAAGGGAGGGGAGAGCTTAGCAGAAAGTATGATAGTTGTGGACTGAAAATGCAGTGATACCAGGAAGGAAAACATGAGCCAAGAAGTTACAGTCTATATACCTTATATGTTTTAAGTGTGAAGCCTTTACATCGTGCCAAAAAGATGTGATCAGCCATTTCTAGCATGGTGCAAACAAAGTGCTATCTTCTCCAATCAAAGAAAATGTTCCCTTCTGCTGTTACGCAGCAGGATGAAAGCCAACTCCTCCCCCCCCCCAGCAGTGGCAAAACCGACACCGCAATTTGTATACGGATACAATAAACTGCTCTCTGCCCAACCGAATGGAACAGAAAATGCTGAAATGGTTCCAAACCATCACCTGGGTTTGGGAGGTCTCCAAGGAAAGACAGACAGCCTGAGAAGGTCCTGGACAAAATGGGGTCCCTTACCCAGCCCTGTAGGAATCCGAATCGTATGCGCACATTTAAGTAGTAGCACCCCGACTTTCTCTCCCTGCCCTCCCAATGAGTCCTCAAAGCCTAGCAGCATCTCCTTCCGGCCACCTATGGTCAATGCAAGCATCTCTGAGCATGGGCAGAGGAAACAGGAAGCAAATCCCTACGGGTCATCATAGTGGACGCCCCAGAGTCAATATTACCAATCAGTTCCTGATGTTTGCTGTGAGGAGCAGGATACTCTGTAAAGTTTCTGCAAGGGACTGGACTCCACAGCCTTCCAGATTACAGCCATTTTGTCACCGGCATAGTGATAAAAGGGGAAGTGGGAGGTCATTCCACCAGCCCTGCAAAAAACCTCCCCCGTATAGTTTCCTATGTACAGAATCCCTGTACAGAGGCATATGACAGAGAAAATGGGGGTATTCCACCAGCCCCACTGAAATATATTTTTTTCCTCTTCCATCCCCATCTCTCTTTCCTTGCGTGTCATGTCTTTTTAGATTGTACACCTGCAGGCAGGGACTATCTTAGGTTACTGACTGCATGTAAGCCATTCCAGGAGGCATTTTAATTTTTTGGCTGAAGAGCAGGGAAAACAACTTGAAATAAAGAAAGAATAAGTATAAGTAGATCAACCAATGTTCTGACTGGATATACAGCAGTTCCTTCCCTTTAGCGATCACCAACGTGCAAGGTGCCGAAAGGAGGCTTGGCTACCGCTGCCTTTTTTTTAATTTATCTCCACTGCAATTCAACGGTAATCTCCTCCTGGAATAATTTTGGCTGCTCAAGTGCTAAATGTGTCAGAAAGGTAAAGCAGGGGAATCTGCAAGCAGGAGCATCCATCAAGCTATTCCCTGAACGTGGGTTCATGTGCGTCTCCCACGGAATACGAAAACTGGAAAACAGCTTGTGCTGAGATGCTTTCATCAAGGGAGGGAAGACATCTCAGGGGAGTTCATGATGGAGGAGAAAAGGCAGGGCAGTGGCTTGTTGTTGTTTTTAAGGCAATCAAAAATGGTGCACCAGAGCTTCCCAAATTATAGTCCAGGAGCAACATTGCAAAAGCGTTGGCCTTCCCTGCCTCACAAACCCTGATCCGTTTTGAAAAGTCGGCGAAGGGAATCAGTTTTTCAGCCCAGCAATTACAAACCGGCCCAAACGCCCTGCACATCCGTTGATCGAAATATGAATGATTGATGTGGAAAAGCTGGTAATAAACCCATACTTACGGAAACGCTCGCTGTTCTCCCGATTTACTGGCAGGAGCCTTTCCCCAATCTGCCCCCCTCTAGATGTTTTGGACTACAATTCTCAGCATCCCTGAGCCTTAACTAGGCTGGCTGGAGCTGGAGGGACTTTACTCCAAACCATCTTCGGAGCACCAGGTTGGGGAAAGCTGCTTTGTGTGGAGGGGGAGGGGGGCTGTCTCTTACTTCACTGAATTCAACATTTGCTGTGCCAGCCCTGCTGCTTTGGGGTCCCTCCTGCTTATTCTGCTGATTGAGACACCTGGGCATCTTCCCCAAGGACCTTCCCTGGTGGGCCACTGCCTGGAAAACAGGACACTAGAGCAGTGGAGGCTGCTGGTTCTGATTTCGACAGGGCTGTGAATCCACTCTGGGTTTCAGCCGGAACCAGGCCGAACTCTAAAGACACTATCCAAGGTGGCGAATCCTATTCCCAAAAGAGGGGCTCTAAAGGAGGCATTCCATATGATAAACCTATCCTCAAACTTGGTTCAGCGCCTTGGATAGCTCTTTCGGAGTTCTGCCTGGTTCTGACTGAAACCCAGAATGGATTCCCAGCCCCACCAAAACCAGACCCACCAGGTTCCACAGCTCGAGAGCACGTGGACCTTTGGCCTCCTCCAGCAGGGCTCTTCCAATGTTCTGATGTTCTCAGGCAGGGCTACTGCACATTTAAAAGTCGTCGAGAAGAAGGATTAGGTCAGGTGTATGGAAAGATGGCTCCTTTGCCAGTCCAGACCTGGAGAAGGAGCCCTGTCCCATGCCATTCACCACCTTGTAAGTAGTAGCTGCAGAGCAAGAACAAAAGAGGTGTCATTCATCAAAGAGAAGGCATCAGATCCCCTCTTGATCTGGGCTCATTCTTTGTTCCGATACACAACTTCTGAAGTGAGGACTCTGCAAAAACAGGGCAGAGTACAGCAGTGATGGATTGCGGTTTCATATCAGGACAGCAGTGAATGGGCCGGTGTCGATTCCAATAAGGTTTAGATTCCAAGTGCGGCTTGTAGGAGAACACATGGTGCCAAAATCTGGGGGCTCGTGTGTTATGCCCAGTATTCAATTATCACTAACCCCATCAGTTTAAACAGTTAGCTTGCCTCAAGCCGGGAACGCTGTATAATAATGTCGTCCATTAATCTGGCTGCTGACAATCTCAATTCGTTTTCTTTCTTTCTTTCTCTCTCTCTGTCTCTCTGTCTGTCTGTCTGTCTGTCTGTCTCTCTCTCTCTCTCTCTCTCTCTCTCACACACACACACACACACACATACATGAATGCTATCCCCTCCACACACTCAGTCTGATGCACAGAGTGCTTTGGCTAACAGGCGGTGTCAAAATGTAATCCAATCCAATCAAAATGAACCAACTGATGCAAACAAAGTGCTATCTCCTTCAGTCAACGGGGTGAGAACAAAGCTTAATCTGTGCAAATGACCGGTAGGGCTCAAAGCTCTCCACCCAGCAGCCCGGCATCCTGCAAACAAACCATACATGATGCAACCAAAAAAACAAGCCGAGGTGGCCAGTAACTCAATGGCTGAATTCAGACGACACAATAAGCAACTGGGGTGGGGGCAAAACAATCGTCAATTGTATTGACTATCATGTCGTCCGAATGCTGCCATAGTCAACTCAGCGCTGATCCTAATCCACACCACAGTTGATTATTTATTACCATGTTGTGTGGGGAGTACCCCCTAGATGAACAACTGTAAAGTTGATTATTACCCCACCATTGACTATCGTGTTGTCCAAATTCAGCCAATCTCAGCTTGTCTAGTTGCAGATTGCTTCTCTCTGCTACTAGCAGTGTGTTTGGGTTTTTTACCACTGCAATGAAGCATATGGATGAGACAGCACAGGTCCAGCAGCTGTGAGGAATGCTGAACAGAGAAGAAAGTGAAACCGGATTTTGGTCCTTATCTCTTCAAACATGCCTATGGGGCATTGTTGGAGTTGTTGTCTGTTTCTTTTTTTCCTGAAAGGCTCTACAGCTTTAATAAATAGGCAGGGATAACATGGTCCTCTCCATGCCATGTATGTGTGCCATGTCTCTGTCACCTCCACAATATATATATATATATATATATATATATATATAACACACACGCATACACACATGCACACACACACGCACACACACACCACCACCACAAAGATTTTCTGCAAAGACGAGGGACCCTTATAAACCGTCTCTCCTTCAAATGCATTTGGTAGGTATATAATAGTGCTGGGCTGAAAATTTGACCTTCCATTTTTGGCATTTCATGGGGGACCGGGGGGGGGGGACAAAAACTCAGGCGAAAGAGGCTGGGAGGGGTGAGCATTTTGGAGCATTTTCCCTTTTTGGAGGGGACAGGGTATCCACATACTGTTCTAAATGTAGCCAGTTGTTGAGGGATCTTCTTTCTTTCTTTTTACTTTTTCACTGTATGCTTTCTGTATCATGTTTATTTTACTGTTATAAATTGCAATGGCTATTCGCTCGATGCAAATAAAATTTAATTTATTTATTTAAAACACCCCCAGCATTTGCAGGAGCCCAGGCATTCTCCCTGAGTGCTTATTGGAGAGGGAGAGGTCACGTGGTCTCCAATAGGCATTCACTAAGAACTGCTGGGTTCCTCCAAATGCCGAGGGAAGGAGGGTGTTGTTTTTTTTAAAGAAAACTATAAAATAGGAAGGAGACCCACCCTCAGCAACAGGCTACACTTAAAAGGTGTGTGTGGAAACCCTGGCCCTCTCCCCGAGGAGAAAAATTCTCTAAATGTTCCCCCCTTCCTGTGAAAGAGGCAGAAAAAGCAATACCTCTTTCACAGGAAGAGAGAAAGTTCCTGAAAATAGGGGACAGGATTCAGCCCAGCACGAGTCTATAATCTTGTCCTAGTGAGAAGTGCTTCTCACATGGAAACTTTTCGGAAAGCGACAATCCTCCGTGTGTGCTTGCACACAGCTATTCTTAAAGCCCAGACTGAAGCACAATTTGCTAGCTCTCAGGGAGCACTCCTCTTCTACGAGGAAGCAAATGCATCCGCAGGCACACACGCCTCAAAGAAACTGTAATGGGCTTTGCTTTCCATACCCCTGTTATGCAGCTGTAGGGGGGCTCATCTTAAACCAAGAGCAGGTTGTGGGAGGGGGGCAAAAATATCACCTCCACAGAATATGAACAATGAGACTAAAAGGCACAGTGGGGAAAATCATCTTAGAAGTCCTCTTCAGCCAACTGCTTTTCTTAACACACTTTTTTTTTTGGGGGGGGGGGATATCTCTGCAAAAATCAACATTAGCCTCTTTCACGCTGTGGCTAAAAGTTGTGCAGCTTTGCTCAACCCATGTTAAGGGGAAGCATACAGGAAGCAATATCTACCTAAGCTGCAGATAAAATGTAGGAAAGCCATCGTCATGGGGACACGGTTCTAAAGAGGTCTGGATCTGACTGACCTTAAAGCTTTAAACTTCAACACTGCTTCAAGGAGGAGGAGGAGGAGGAGGAGGAGGAGAGGGATACTTTTGTGACCCATTTTCGGTTAGCCAGTTGTGGATCTTGAACAGCCAGATGAAGATCTACAGCCTAGGCTACAGCTAGACACAGTTTCTCATCCCATCTGAAGCACAGCCTGGGAGCTGTCCCAGGTGCTGAACATCTACTGCTGCATATACGTATACGGTTGTATGCAATAAATACATATATATGCCTCAGAACCCATCTTCTTGGCTCGGATAGGGGGACTGACTCAGCTGGGCAGCTTAGAGTGACATTGCGCCTCACCTTGTCTTGTTTTTCCGAAGCCTTGGCTATCTTCCCCATTGACTATAATGAGAAACTCAAGGTATGTCTACAAATTATTAGTTGTTTTGAAATGGGAAAATTGGATGAAATAGGCAGATAGAGACCATACATCTGAGGGTATGAAGCCTGCCAAATTTCAGATGAATAGGTGCAGTGGCTGTTATATATTTTTAAACCCTTAGAAGTCCTTCTGGGACTCCAATGCAGTTTTTAAGCTTTGGATCAAGCCCAGTGCTTAGAATGGCCTGAGATATGAGCAGGTCATATCTCGGTGGTGGGGAAACATGCTTCAGACTTGTGTAGAGCCCTAAGGTATTGCTGAACTGTGGATTTTGGATGTCCACCGCTGCCGCATTTTAACTTTATTGATTTATTACCCTGAAGGACCAGGGGGGCTACCTTCATTTTTCATAGAGCCACTTGTATCTCATATAAAAGATGAAAATTCAATGCACTGAACAGTTAAGCTGGTATCTATCTGCTCAGTTGTTCGGTAAGATCAGACTTGACTTTTTTTCTGCAGTGCCGAATTTCCCAGTACCATGTATGATGTATATTATAGTTCAGCTTAGGGGAATGTAGGCAGATGAGTTGTTTTTGATGCAATTGTCTAGACCTCTTCTGGATTAAATCCAGTGCACGTTTACTATCCTTAGATAGTGTGCATAGAATTGCAGCCTGTAAGACTCATCTAGTAATGAGAAAGGATGAACTAACTTCCTATCAGGTATGTGTCAGCAAGATTTACAGCCTAGAGAGCAAGGCTCTGGTGTTGTCAACGGTTCCCCAGAGGGCAATGTTGACGCCGCATCCTTTCCCCATCACACCTGGTGGTTTTAATCTGCCATGGCACCCTAGAATTCTCCATCCCTCTGCAAGATCGCAACAGACATCCCCAGGGAGTGGTGGAACGAGCTGCCGTGTTCCCCCGGCCATACGCCACTGCAAGTTTCCATGACAGATTGTGTCCATTTCTCATTCCCACCAGTCTAATGTCAGTCATGCTCAATGAAAGCATGAAAATTGGATTTGTCAACTGGTGATCCCTTGGTGTTCAATAATTACCTGTAATTAAGCTCCGGTTCAAGTGCCACAGAGATTGGGGGGAGGGGGAGTCTGAAATTAGAAATGAAGAGTGGATGAGACACCACCAGGGAGCTTCTAAGCTTAAGAACAACTGGACCAGTGCAAGAAGAAACAGCGTTTTCTCCCTTCCAGTTAACAAACCACCACAACAAGAGCTTCCGGGGGTTTATGTGCAGAAACTGCCTTCTCTGTCTCCTTCCATAGTAAGTCCATGCTGAGATGAGATTTTCACTGGAGACTTCCTAGCTCAGACATTTTGCCACCAGACTGAAAAAAATTGGAAGGAGAAAGCAGGATCCTTCCCAAAAGACAGGCTCTTGACTAAGATTATAACAGGTGGGAGCGAAGATCCACCTACCTATCTACCTCCTGTCATGGACCAAGACCCTGAATGATCATCCCCAGAGGATTCCAACCCTTCATTCTGGGAAAGAGGCTCCAAAGTCAGAAGGAAAAAGCTCAGCCACAGAAATGCAATCTTGAGATTTCCATTTTCCCAGGACCTAATTCTCTAGAGGAACCAGTGGGCAGGTGGTTGGCCACTGTATCAGCAGAATGCTGGACTAGATGGACCTTTGGTCTGATCCATCATGGCTGTTCTTATGGAAGGTGGTGGTGGTGGTGGTGTGCGTGTGTGTGTGTGTGTGTGTGTGTGTATGTGCATGAGTTCATGAGTGTGTGTGTGTGTGTGTGTGTATACCACTGCTGGAATGCAGTTGAACCCAACAGGGTCCAACCAAAGCCATATAGGTCTTGACAGGTAAAGGGTTCCATGCCCATAATTTAGACATAGGGATGTATGAGAAATACATTTCAGTTCATTTTTGATCAGGATTTACCCAGTTTGCACCTACCAGACCAAACATGGATTTAGACATAATCTGCAGTCGACATCCACACATTTCCAAGCTCACATTATGATTTGTGGACCCAAAAAGTTGCATTCGACAGCATGCGCACCTGTGAAAAATGTGCATGAAAAATGCATACTTTGAACAATGCACACAAATGTGCTTTCATCAACCAGAGAAGAATGCATACATTTCCAAAATGTGCACAATGATTGCATTCTTTTGGGGAAATGTCCATGAAAATACACCAGGATTTCCGTGTGAAGAGGGGGTGGGGAATGATTTTGCAATTGAGTCAGAATAAGCGTCAAGATAGAATTCGGAAAACTTCAGTGAACTCAAGTTTTGCTGATGTGCACATCCTATGTAGACAGCAAGCCACCCTGGTCACTTCTTTACATGGAAAGACAGGATTAATATAAAATAAATGCTGTGGGGGGAAGGCATTCAGAGTCCACTGAGGAGGCTGAGAGATCAATCTAACTCAGAAATGCTTTTTTGGCTATGGTATTTGATAGATAAACCTCATCATGTCTACTCAGAAGCAAGCCCTACTCTGTTCCACAGAGTTTACTCCCAGGTGCTCATAGCTAGGATTGTAGCCTAAGGTTGCCATCCTATACCCACTTACCTGGGAGTAAGTCCTGTTGATCTCAATTGGGCTTCCTTCTGAGTAGGCATGCACAGAACCCAGCAGCAAGCACCTGTCTTCTGCAATGTGTCAAGCATTCAACAGTATGTTCCAGTACTGCATTCCAGACATGCAACCCTTAAAAACAGCAAAATCCACTTTTTCTCAAAGCACATTGCGAAACATTTTAAAAAGGCAATTCAATTAATTAAACATATTAATGTGTAAGGGGAAAAACCCCGAGGCTACCGAGTCATTTACCAATGCTATTTATTTTTTTTCCCTAACTCAGCTATGCCCAGAGTCAATCACTTGCTCTTTCTGCTGTTGCCGCTGAAAAGGCAAATTCAACAGTCTCACTCAGAGCTTGTGATCAGAACTGCCTTCCATGCTCAATAATGTATTTTTAAATAAGAAAAAAGGTTCAGGAATGTGCAGACACCGACCTATGGGCTATATTGTGAATCCATGTGCAAATCGAAATGAAGCACTGGAACTCGCACGCTTGTGCGCATGATGGGCTGTTCCCCTCCGTCGGAGGATAAAGCTCTGTGTGCCATCTGGCCTGGCCGGCACCCCATAAACTGACCTGGTCCCCTCAAGTGTGATGACCGGTATTTAAAGTCAGATTACTCTGCCAGTCCAGTTGGGTTTTGTATGTGAAATGGTAGAGGTACCATCATGGCCGTTGCAACAAAATGTCTTGGCCCGGCCCTGACAGAGACCTGGATCTCCGTTGCAACCATGCGACTCACTGGGTGATCTCAGGCTAGTGTCTATTTCTTGGTTTGACTGATCTTGCTGGGTTGTTGGGGGAATCCAATAAGGAGGGGAGAACCACACACACCACCCCGATCTCCTTGAATGGGCTAGAACAGTAAATTATAATAGTAATAATATCAAAGTTTGAGAAACACCTAAAGGTACAAGCAGTTAGTGCTACCATCTCTCTAGGTAAAAGCAGATTCAGTTTATTTATTTTTTATCAAAGGGAGAGGAACAGTCATTAGCTTCAGTAAATAAGGTCATTTCGCACTAAGCAGTTCTGTGCATTTGTTATTTATTTCCCAGTTTAACCTACCTCACGGGGTTGTTGTGGAGATCAAATGAGGAGAGGAGACCCATGCACACCACCCTACCTCACAGGGTTGTTGTGGGGATCAAATAAGGAGAGGAGACCCATACCTACAGAGCTCCTTGGATGGGCTAAAACTGTAAATAATAATAGCAATAATATCAAAATTTGAGGAAAAGCTAAAACTAAAAGCAGTCCGTGCCTCCATCTCTTTAGGTAAAAGCAGATTCCATTTATTTATTTATTTATTTATTTATTTATTTATTTTAAGAGAGGCGAACAGTCATTAGCTTCAGTAAATAAGGTCATTTCGCACAAAGCGGTTCTGTGCATTTTTAATTTCCTCTTCTTTTAAAAAGAAAAAAGAAAGACAAATTGCACTGGGAATAGATGTCTCATCTCATGGCAATTTTAAACTTTTAATCAGTGTGGTTAAGCTTCGAATGGAACTAGCCGGAGGGAAACTTTGGGGCTGTGTCTAGGAGGGCACGCACGTCCGCGGCTTGAAAAATTGAGACGGTTGCATAGCGATCCAGCAAATCCTGGATTACTACTGAATGGTTTATGAGCTGGTATAAAACATTTTATGGCATCTTGCAGAGACCATAAGGCAACATCCTTGTCATAAAAAACACTTTCAGTCCAATTCAGATATACCGAGTAAACAAGAGGCTATTCCTGAGCAATGACCAAAAAAAAAAAAAAATGTCAGAGATCAGCTTGGATTGACTGCTCCATAAGGGACAGGCGACTACGGTCAGTTTTCTTCTAACATGGGAACTTTAGGGAACTTTGGTTGAAGGATCCAGGCAGAAATCTAGTGATTTATCTAACGTTAGGAAGAGAATCACTATTATCAGGGCTGCCTTCAGTGGGGCTAGGTTAAGTTGACGTGGCGCCATTATAATTGTTCCCAGTACAATATACCTTTAGGATACTTGCTTCTCATACCAACATGTTAATTATCTATTTAAGATATCTGTAGGCTGCCTTTTCGGGTAAAAACCCTCCCAAGGTGACTTCCAACGTCTAAAGACGCAGGGTAACAATAAATTTCAACACCCGTAAAAACATAATACTAAAATGAATAATTAATTTTAAAACCCAGCCAGAGCGCTAACATAAAAACACCTAAAAATGCTAAACTCCTATAAATAGTTACAGCTAAAAGCACATCATATATCCAGCAACCCAAGGAAAATCCTTTTCGGAGAAAGCAGCGGAGAATAAAATGAGACTTTGGGGCTCTTTTCGAGGCCTGCAGTGAAGGAGCCAGATGTACCCCAAGCAGCACAGTACTCCGCAAACATGGGGCCACTGCCGAAAAGTCCCTATTTGTTGTACCTGAAGGTTTGTTGTTCTTTCAGGCAAGGATGAAACTAGTGATTGCAAAACTGATGTTCAATTGGAGGCAGGAAGGCCTCGTGATGTGGGGAGCAAAAGGTTATTTTTGTCATCCCCTCCAAGCCTTTCCAGGCCAAATCAGGACAAGGCTCCAGTTTCAAGTTATCAGGAGCCCTGAACAGAAACCCTTCTCGGGGCGGAGGGGACTCAAAAGCCCCAGACACATAAGCCATTCCTTGTTGGGAAGGTGCACCAAACCCTTGATCTTTTTTTTGGGGGGGGGAGACCTACAGAGGAGATAGATTCCTGATCCTAAGGTAAACAATGAGTAAGGACATACATCACCGACAAATTTAACATTTCAAAAATGAACAAAAATTGACTACGTCATTATATGTAGATGCTGATACATTTTGGTTTTCTTGAACCCGAACACAGCACATCAGTTTAAGTATTATAGCTATATCCCAAGTCCTGTAGAACCCATCCGCCACTTTCTTTTCCCAATACGAATCAATATACATTTTAACTGCTGTTAACCAATTTGCGATCCTTCCAATATCAGCTCTGTCATGCACCCGTCCAAATAATTTAAGAATATCCCCAGTGCTTCATTTGGAATCTTATAGCCCATGATCTGTTCAATATAATACAATACTAACTGTCAAAAGCTTTTAATTTTATCACAGCTCCAAACTACATGCATGTGTATCTATTTCCCGCATTTCTTAGCCCCACTTGTCAGTCAGCATTTCGTGGCTGGAAAGCATGTTCACTGGGCTCTTTTTGTGTGTGTGTGTTTGGGAGGGAGGGTTTCCCCCCTCTCGGCATTTGGGCATTTTTCTATAGATGCTATATACTTTTTCAAAACTTCACAAGTTTGCAGACCCCCTGCCTTCTGTTGTGGATGTTGGTGCCTGCATTAGCTACAAAAGCAATGGCGCTCACTGCCTCAACATCCGAAATAAAGGGGATGAATCTGGAAGTTCATGTTTAGCCATCATGGCTAAGAGACATCAGCTGACTGTGCCGCCTCCTCCATGAATTTGACTAATACACTTTTCAAGCAATCCTACCTGGAGACCAGCGCCATCTCTTGTGGCACCGGATTCCATTCATTCATCATGTGTCCTGTAGTTACATCCCACCTTTGGTCTGAAAACTTCAAGGTTCTTTACTCCCATCATTTTTATTTTCACCACAACCCTGTCAGGTAGGCAGTGAGTCCAGCTAGCCACACACACATACACACACACACACACACACACACACACATACATACATACATATATATATATATTTCTCAGACGAGAGAATCTCTTACAAATTCCTCACCCTTCTGCACAGGTAAGAGGCTATTCGTTCTTTGCCTTCCGTATGTATTCTTTCAATCACCAGAAAACATTCAATAAAGAATTAATTTTACCAACAAAGCAAAACAAAAAACCCATCCTGTGTCACTACAGATCTCTCATCATTAAGGAAAACAAATTAGAAAAGGAACCAACATTTTTATATTCTCAATAATACGTGTTGGGTTTTTTTTTTCCCTCCCTCGCTATACACATATTTATCCTTTTGGCACGCCGGTACATGTTTGTGAATATTAATTCCTAATATGAGCTCTTCTGCCAGCCAGAGTGATCAGGACAAGGTGACACCCCTGTAATACTGCACACCTCATCCTAATTCAGTGTAATCTATGCCGCCGCCGAGGAAAATACATAGACGTATTATTTTGCGATCTTGTGCCAGAGGGTTAATTGCCTATTTCAGCACAGAGAAAGAGAGAGAGAGAGAGGTGCTAATTAGACAGTGGTGCTAAATGTAAAGAGGTAAGAGTTAAGACAGGAGTGGACAGCTTTTGACCCAGCAATCTGCATGCAACCTGCCAGCCATGTACAGGAGCCCAACAAAAGGCTAATGTTTGTATTTGTTTTATTTCTTTAAAACATTTATTGGCTGTCTTTCAGGGCAGAAGCCCTCGCAAGGTGGCTGACAACAATAAAATACATAAAAACAGTTAAAATATGAAAAGCGATGGAAACATAAACGCAAGAGAATGGCAATTAAAAACAAAAGCCAACCCTAAAATCAGCAAGAACACCAATGGCAATAGCATGAAGAACAGTACTGATCACAAGAAGGCCACAGTAAAATGAAATATTTTCAAGGCCTTAAGAGTCTGCAAGGACTGGGCATGGCAGTCCTCCGACGGGAGTTTGTTACAAAGGTGTGGGGCCACTGCAGAAAAGGCCCTCTCCCATGTGATTACCCATCTTATTCTTCTCACTGGTGGGCAAATGAGAACTTAGAAAGCTGCCTTAATATTGAGTCAAACCCTTGGTCCATCTAGCCCAGTCCCGTCAACACTGGCTAGAAGTCACTGCTTGGGCTCTCAGGCAGGGGTGCAACCTTCCCTGCTTGGAGATACCAGGGATCAAACCTGGGATCTTCTCAAATTTGGGGATGTCACAGGGCTCAGCACACTCAGACTGCTATGGATGATTAACAACAACAACAACAACAATTCCGGCAGGAATGGACTATACAGACAGACACAATACAGATGCAAAAATAATTCACCAACAACTGGCCATCAAATTCAACCTTATCAAACAACCTACACCATACTATACATACTCCATCGAAACAAACTTGGAAAATGCAGATCATAAAATATACTGGGACAGAACAATTCATACCGACACGACAATACCTTGCAACCGACTAGACATAACGGCCATAGACAAAAAAGAAAAACACACCTACCTCATCGACATAGCAATACCAAATGACAAAAATGTTGTTGAAAAGGAAGAAGAAAAGAGAGAAAAATATACGCCACTGGCTATGGAAGTCAAAGAACTATGGCAACAGGAAACGGTCACAATTATTCCATTAGTCACATCAGTCACCAGCATCACATCAAAAAAACTATACAGAAAACCTCCAGAAACTGGGCCTACCAGAATATATCCACACCAACATCCAGAAAGCAGTCCTGCTTAAAACATGCTAAATCGTCAGGAAATTCCTGAATCAATAAAAAACAGCATGACTTGGCAAAGCCCATCAAGTCCCTCTAGAAAAACCACCACGAGCGAGAAAGCGATTAATAATAATAATAATAATAATAATAATAATAATAATATGTTTACTTCTTACCTGCCTCTCCCTCTGAATCAAGGCAGGGAACAACATTGAATACAAAATACTGTGGAACACATAAAACTGATGAAAAACGTATAAAACTAATACATTATTAAAACAGCAGTCAAACATCTTAAAATTCGACTAGGTATGCCTGCCACAAGACCTCCTCCCCTGCCATAGACTTCCTGGTTTCACCACCTGTCCTGAATTGTAAAAAAATATGAGGGGGGGGGGGGTCATCACATACCTTCTAGCGCTTCACAAATGAAAGACAGGCACACTCTCTTGTAACACCGCCCAGGTCTCCTCCCACCCTTAACATCTTGCTGAAAGCCTTCTACTCTGCCTTCTACCTGAAGACACAAAGCCACCTCTTTGGCTCGCCCTTAGACTCCATGCTAGAGGTGTGGAAGGCCAGGCCTGGAAATGCCTTATTGAAGGGCATTCTGGGATGAAAGATCGCAGCCCTTGAAACCTGCCCCTTGGGGAGCTCTGTCCCATAAACAAAGTAAAAGGAGAAAGAGAGGGAGAAAGAGAGAGACCACCCAACAAGAAACACACACCCAAATTCTGTCCCCTCTCAAAAAATGAGCACAATAATCCTTCTAATTGTGTTTGGTTTTTTTGCTACCTGCAAATCAGATGGCAAATTTGGGGAAGGGGTTTTGCCACAGCGCTTCGATCGTGTGTGTGTGTGTGTATCCCCGTTCGGAAGGCAACCATTTCTGGAGCCTGTCATATTTTAAAGAACCTAACCCATTTTGTCGCGCAACACGAAATGTCTCCGTCCCTGCCCTCCCCCTTCCAAAGTTTGTCTCTTCTTTCTCCTAATGGAGTTAAATACTCTTTGTACATCCCAGGCAAGATAATAAATTATCCTCTAAGCACATAAAGCCACTATTCACATGGTTTTAAACAACGCTGCCAGCCGATAGCAAAGGGACAGTTCCTGTGTAACGTCTCCTGAAAAATAACTCTGTCCCACATCCACCACCCCACCCCACCTCCCCAAAGGACTCAATTTGCATTTTTATAGCTTCCATTTTTAACTCATACTGTATGCGTGTCACATTATATATTTATAACTGCTGAATGGATCCAGCAAAGGAAAGTTCACAAACCATGTCTGCCTGTTCATTAACATTACAAATATTTGACTATTATTCTGTATGCTGCGGAGCGTTCTAATAGCCTTCATGTCTCGTAATGTTCCCTGCACAGCCTGCGTAGTTTTCTGGTGTTTTTTTACCTTTGCTACCTTCCCTGACTGTATTCGTGAATTTTCTGGTGTGTTTTTTTTAAGTGATAAAGATAACCAAACATGAATGACACGTGACGCCAGGATTGATCACCTTCTTCCAATGATGTGGGTAAATTCTTCCCAGAAGCTCCTTTCATGGTCGAATTTACACAGATATAGACCTACAACATAGTCCTTCTAGGACAGGACAGGGCCTTCTGAGATGGGATATGATTGCCCAGGATATGACATTTTGAAAACATTTTGAAAACTGTATATGGAGTGTGGCCTAGGCCCCAACAGTTGTCACTACTGTTATAAACCTTTTTAAAGCAGGAATGTAGATTCTGCCCAGGAGTGTAGGACAAGAAATAACAAGCTTAAGTTACAAGAATTCAGATTTTGGTTGAGCATCAGGAAAAACTTCCTAATGATCAAAGAGGTCAGACAATGGAACCATCTGCACTGAACAGGGGGTTGGACATGATGGACTCAGCAGTCCCATCAAACTCTATGATTCGATGGAGCAGCAAACTTATACACCAGCCTTTTCCAGCCTGGTAGCCCACGTATGTTTTGGACTTCAACTCCCATCAGCCCCTGTCATTTTGGCCAATGGTAAAAAATGCTGGGAGTTAAAGTCCAAAGCATTTGGAGGGCACCAAGATGGGGAAGTCTGGTGTATAGTATTACACTGTAGGCCATCCAGTAATATTTCTGTCTAAGCTAGCACCACTACATCTCGTGGCAGTGAGTTGATTATGTATTATACACACTGGCTGAATTCGGACGACACGTTTAACAACTGTGGGTTGTTGAAGCAACAACCCGTTGAGTTGTTAAACATGTCATCCGAATTCAGCCACACAACAGAGCAACAACCCACAGTCGGCAAAGTAACAACTGAGAGGAACAACTGACTTTGCGAGTTGGTTGTTGAATTGTCAATTGACAAATGTGTTGTCCAAATTGGAGCGTTGTTGAATCAATGATCGTGAGTTGTTGAGCACAGAAGATCAGAGAGTGGAGCGGCAAGAGCGGCAGAAAGCGGGGGCCGCTCAAGCACTCTCACAACAGATCTCCGGCATCGCTGCCATAGCAACCAGGATGCCCGCCTCCCCCACCAGGCAGCCGGCCCGGAGCTCAACAAGGGGCCAGCTCCTGCAAGCACTCACGCAGGGTGCCCAGTCCCAAACGGACAGGGAAGCGCACCAGAAGGGAGCCATGGCCGGGGGGAAGGGGGAAATGGAATAAGCAACAACCCCAGGCACCCTGGAGCAAGGGGCAGCCCCCCCACACCAAGAGGGAGAACAACACCCCATCCAAAGTAGACCTCCACTGCACCGCCACCTCCACCCTCACATCACCCAGAAGGACGAGGGCAGGGGAAGTGGTGACCAGAGAGCACCCCCTCATCCGCCCAACACGGCTGAGCAGCGAGCCTTTGCCGGGCCCCGAGAATCCTGTTGGGGAGCGTCACGCCCGTGCAGAGGCGTCCCGGGTGCATGAAAACATCAGTGCCTGGATCTGGCTGCGCTACCCCCACCCTTTGTGAGCATCGGCTGTGGAGTTTCATCTGTGGACTGGCATCTCTCCCTGGCATGCCGCCCCTCTCCACCTCATCCCCTTGGCACGTTCCATGCTTGGCTCCCTGGGGGTGTGGCCTCGGCCGTGCCCTCTTCACCGCTGTGCCTTCCAGCCACCTCCTCCCTTCCCGGGGGCAACTGTCCTTTCCGTAGGTTCTGCCCTGGCATAGTGGTACCCATGTGCCTTATTGCCCATGTCTGGTCTCCCTGCTGAATAAAGTTTTCTACGCCACCCCACTCTTGCCTTCTTTCCTGTGTGTGCGGAAGATGCTCTAGGAGGGAGGGGGGTTGGGGGCTGGGGCGTGGGTGCCAACGTTGGAATTGCAGTGCTGGGCGCGGGGTGCAACTGTTGTATTGGTGCGGCCGTTCCTCCTGGCTGCCTCTTTGCCCGAGGCTGCTGAGTTCCGCCCACTGACTGAGGCAGCCAATGGGGTTTGGGAGGCGTGTCCTGCATCGGCTTCAATGGCGGTGTCCATGGTTTTCGGCCGCAGTGTGTGCTGGGATACCTGCTGGAGGACTAACGGAGTTTGGTAAGCGGGGAAAATGGCAGCCAAGCTGTCAGAGCCAAGTTGGCAATTTGCAACCGGGGTGGTAGCCGATTCCTTGCAGCCCCTGCTGCAGCGTGTTGTCTGTAGATCGCCACCTTTTTCAACAACCGTCAGTAGGTCAATCAACAACCGTTGCTCAGCGTGTTGTCTGAATTGAGCCACTGTTTCGTTTTAGGGGCTTAAAAATTATTATAGATAATGATGATGATGATGATGATGATGATGATGATGATGATATAGTTTTTGAAATGGGGGCCCGTTTCAAATTGTTGGCATTACCTTTCAAAGTCCTAAATGCCTCCTCCCATATGTGCCTGCCCAGACCCAAAGATCATCCTCAGGGGTCCTTCTCTGTGAGCCCCTGCCAAAGGTAGTGAGGCAGGGGGCTACCAGGAGGAGGGCCTTATCTGTTGTGGCACCCCGGTTGTGGCACCCCAGTTGTGGAATGAGCTCCCTAGAGAGGTTCGTCTGGCACCTACATTACACTCTTTTAGATGCTAGGTCAAGCCTTTCTTATTTTATAGATTTATAGATCTCCACACTGCTGCTTGGTTTCACCCTGGTTGTGCTTTTAGACTGTATTTTATATTATGTTTTTACACTGTTGTTGGTTTGACATTTTAAATGTTTTTTATGGTTTTAATTTTTGTAAACTGACCAGAGAGCTTTGGCCATTGGGCGGTTTAGCAATAACCCCAACTTGATGCCTTTTTGATGTTTTGGACTTCCACTCCCATCAGCCCCAGGCATCGTGGTTAATAGCCAGGAATGCTCGGAGATGGAGTCCCAAACATACAGAGGGCACCAGGTCATGGGAGGCTGGTGGTAGAGCATTTTTGATTGTCTTCCCAAGGGCTGCTCTAAATGTGGTGCCTTTTTTCTCCCCCCCCCCCCACTCCAACTAGCACCTTCTGACGGCTCACGTGGGCACCGGTGAATTAAAACATAATCCCCACTGCCCACTTTCACGGCAAACAAAAGCAATAAATGTCTGCTGAGATTGATTCAGGGCCGCTGCTTCGCTTCAGCCATTAATCAATCTTAAAAGCCATTTATTGAGAAACTGCTACAAAGCCATAGATTATTCCTATTATACAAGTAGGAGAAGGAGGAGGAATTAAAAAGAGAGAGAGAGAGAATGCAAACCATGGGGAAAATAAGCTTTCTTAGCCAGAGAATGATTGAACATTTTAGGCTGACTCTCCTTACTCAGCACCAAAACTTTCAGTCTGGAATCTTTAGCTGAAATATAGCAGCCAAATGCATTTCCTTCCCCTCTCCCCCAACCCCTTTATTAAGTACATGAATATTTTCCCGAGGGTTGACGTCAAGTCAATTCCCTACTTCTAGAAGAACAGCACTCAATCCGAGACCTTTCCCGGGCCCCCTCAATGATTCCTTGTAATTTCATTTGAGATTTCTCCCAAACATTTCCAATGCCTACCTTAACAGCCCAATTCACTAGAACAGCTCTCCCTCCACCCCAAGCTGGTGCCCTCAACATGCTTTGGACTACAATTCTCATCGTCCCTGGTCATTGGTCATGCTGCTTGGAGCTGAGAGGAGCTGAAATCCAAAACATCTACAGGGCTCAAGGCTGGAAAAGGCTGAGTCCAGTTGGGTTCTTATGTATCTGTCCATGGTGCTGAAAAACCTCAGGCCAGGCTGGCCAGGTTCTTCTCATCTCTCTGTCCATGGTGCTGAAGGGCCTCAGGCTAGGCTGGCCAGGTTCTTCTTGTGTCTCTGTCCATAGTGCTGAAGGGCCTCAGGCCAAGCTGGCCTGGTTCTTCTTAGCTCTCTGTCCGTGGTGCTGAAGGGCCTCAGGCCAGGCTGGCCAGGTTCTTCTCCTCTCTCTGTCCATGGTGCTGAAGGGCCTCAGGCTAGGCTGGCCAGGTTCTTATTGTGTCTCTGTCCATAGTGCTAAAGAACCTCAAGCCAGGCTGGCCAGGTTCTTCTTGTAGAACATTGACTGGCTCCCATTCCAGCGTGTTCCTGCTTTCCTTTCTCCATGTGTTCACAGACCCTGGGTATATTCTGAGTACAACCTTCCCCACCGTTTCACCCTGAAATGTCTGGAGGAGGCAATAAAGTAGCCCCTTTCAGATCCCAAAAGAAAAGGACAAGGGATGATACCTGTGAGCCAATTTGATATAGTGGTTGGAGCGTTGGATTGGGACATGGGAGATCAGGGTTCAAGTCCCCACTTGGCCATAAAGCTCACCAGAGACTTTGGGCCAATCCCCGACAAATGCGTGCAAATTTGCCCAAAATGTGCAGAAATCCAACTGTGATTCACACAAATTGCAAAATCTTCCAAAAGATACGCAAAAATGTTCCTGGAATTCGGAGAGCAGCCCCCAGATTAACTTGCAAATGAACTCGCCACGGAACTCCATTGAACCAACAAAGAAGTGGATTTCCAAGTGATGTCCATCTCTACTCTAGGTAGAGCTTGAAAGATTCCTGCCTGGAACCCTGGAAAGCCACTTTGAAAAGTGCTATCATGTCTCTCCTCTGTCTTCTCTTCTCCAGGCTAAATCTGCCCAGTTCTTTCAGTTTCACCTCATAGGACTTTGTTTCCAGACCCCTGATCATCCTTATTGCACTCCTCTGAAAGCACTCTGTCTGGCCCAGTATTGACAGAGCGCTTTCAGAGGAGGGCAATAAGGATGATCAGGGGTTTGGAGACAAGGTGAAACTGAAAGAACTGGGCAGGTTTAGCCTGGAGAAGAGGAGACGGAGGAGAGACATGATAGCACTCATCAAAGTACTTGAAAGGTTGTCACACAGAGGAGGGCAAGGATCTCTTCTCAATTATCTCAGAATGCAGGACGTGGAATAACAGGCTCAAGTGACAGGAAGCCAGATTCCGGATGGACATCAGGAAAAATGTCCTGACTGTTAGAGCAGTATGACAATGGAACCAATGGCTGAGGGAGGTATGCTTTAAGGTGGATTCCTGCAATGAGCAGGGGGTTGGACTCAATGGCCTTATAGGCCCCTTCCAACTCTACTATTCTATGATTCTAAGGGCCTGACTCAGTATAAGGGCAGCTTCATGTGTTCCTAATGCTACAAAATGGGAGAAAATACCCCTCCCCAAAATATGCAGATTGGGGCTATTTGATCACATTCACACCATCGAGAAGTGGTGAAGGGACCCAAACTCTATTATGATCTATAACCTCGTGTTTCCAGAATGGAATATGTTTCACCTCCCTCACACAACAACATGATTAAAAACAATCAGTTATTCTCAGAAAAGAAAAGAAAAACCCATTCTCCCAGGGCAAACATTTCCCTGCATATAGATCTGGCTGAAAGACAGAGAAATTCTATATATAAAATACCTCCTGGGTCTTTATGGACATTACTAATGGACTCAAAAAAAGTAAGGTGAGCCTGTGAGGAAACTTGTATAAATTAGATGTCAGAGCAACTGTGATTTTATTTTCCCCCCGTGTAATTCTGTGCTAAATGCATCAACTTCACATTGAACACATACTCCTGAGCAGACGCAGCGACATTTAAAAGCCCTCATGGGAAAATGCTTGTTTGTTTGGTGTTGTAGGGCACCCAATCTAAAGGGCTCTTAGCACATAGCAGCAACTCCATCAGCATGCCATCTGACGAAGAGAAAAGAAAAGGGAAGAAAGGATGGAAAGGGACAACATGATGGCTGGTGTGAAGAAACTGGATAGGGAGACATTTTTCTCCCTCACTCATACTACTAGAAGCCAATGGAGTCATCCCATGAAGCTGATTGGTGGGAGATCCAGGACAGATCAAAGGAAGGACATCTTCACACAGTGCACAGTTGGACTGTGGAATTCACTGCCACAAGGTGTAGTCATGGCCACCAATTTGGATGGCTTTACAAGGGGGTTGGATGAATTCAGGGAGGAGAAGGCTATCCTCGATGGACGATTCTTCACAGAGCACATAGTTGAATTGTGCAACTCACAACCATGAGATGGAGTGACCGCCGCTGGCTGAATTCGGACGATACAATAAGCAACTGGGGGGAGGGGGGGACAATTGTCAGTTGTATTGACTATCGTGTCATCTGAATGCTGTAGTCAACTCAGCGCTGATCCTAACCACACCACAGTTGATTATTCATTATCATGTTGTGTGGGGAGTACCCCCTAGATGAACAACTGTAAAGTTGATTATTACCCCACCATTGACTATCACTGTCATGACTCTCTAACTTCTAGCGCTCATTGAAGTCAATAAGGAGGCCTCTTAGGAAAACAATCAATCTTTTATTTAGCAAGTGATCCCTTCTCTCCCTTTGAAAGGAGTTAAAACTTAGAAAGTGTTTTGCCCCAAGGCGTAATTTAGCTAGCAAACAAAACACTTGATCCATCCAAAAGGAAGCGAGAGTCACTTCTGAGAAGAATTCACATCCAGCCTTTTCTGAGCAAGTAATCTTTCCGAGCGCCACCTCCTAACCTCTTTGATCTGGGCTCGCTTTTCTCTCCTACAGAAAATGGGATTTCTGAGCTCACTCCCCCCTTCGTCCTCTGAAGACGAGGGCTGCTTATCAGTTGCAAGGTTATTTACATCAGAAGAAACTTCCACTAAAGGGGGAGCTATGGGAACGACCTCTTCCCCTTCTGGTACGGACTGGAATGTCTGTTTGGGTTCAGAATCTGATTCTGAATTAACATCTAACATTCCTGCGCCCTGAGCAAGGGGGAAGGAATTAGACACAACAATCGTGTTGTCCGAATTCAGCCGCTACCTTCAACGGCTTTGGAAGGGGCTATCAATGGCTACTTGTCTTGAGTGCTCTACATGTGACCTGCAGTATGCCTCGGCATGCCAGCTGCTGTAGAACAAGAGGAGGAGGAGGCGCTATTGCTGGTGGCTCTGATGTCAGTAGGGTGGCGAATCTGCTCCAGGTTTCAGTCAGAACTCTAAAGGAGCTAATCAAGGTCTGAACACCCCACAAATAGAGGACTGTCCTCTGTAGGGTGGGGCACGCCCTGCCTACCCACAATCCCCCTCCTTTTTCACCTTCAATAATCCACTCTGTTCCCTCCCCATCCTACCCCCATCCCACCTTCTTATCTCTCCACAACAAATACAGTGACAGTTAAAAGGACAAAAATACAATAACAAATGAAATGTTGCTTTTAAAAGGATAATGGGAAAAAGCAGTAATTCCACTCCATGCACCCCATTGTCTACAGTCCTACTTGGTGTGTTGTATACTCATTTAATCCATTTCTTAAACACTTTTCAAGGCCACAGTCTTCCCAAAGCAACGTACGGTATGAGAAACAATGCAAACATATTAATGAAATCCTATGAAGTGTAAACAAGTTTAAATGAAATGGCATTCAATAAAATAGAGTTTCGAAACATCCATCAGTAGCGAATACCGTAACATTTTCCCATTAAAAGCCAGGGAGAACCAATAAGTTTTTAAAACTCTCCTAAAAGCAGCCACAGGTGGGGTCACTCATATATCTCTTGTGGGGGGGGTGTCCCTTAGACTAGGAGCCACCACCGAGAAGGCCCTATCTCTAGCACCTGACATCTTTCCTAATCTTGGTGGTGGGCCTCTGAAGATGACCTCAAAACATGGGGAGGCTCATACAGGTGTAGGTGGTCCTTAAAATAACTTGGCCCCACACCAATTAAAGCTTTGGTCAAAACCAGCCCTCTGATTTGGGCCTGGAAACACACTGGCAACCAATGTAGCTGGTACAGGAAGGCAGTAATATGATCCAACCATCTAGCCCAAAGGGCAGGCAACCTGGTACCCTCCATATATTTAGGATCACAACTCCCACCAGTCTGAGACAGCATGACCGATGGTAAGGAACCATGGGAGTTGTGGGGAAAAAAACAATGGAGAGCCCCAGGTTGCCTGCCCTGATCTAACTATCCTGTTGTTTTATATTTGAATGGTTTTTATAGTTTTAATTTTTGTAAACCGCCCAGAGAGCTTCGGCTATTGGGTGGTATAAAAATGCAATAAATTAATTAATAAATAAATAGCCCCCAGTGAGGGGTTGAGCAGCCGCATTCTGCGCTGGCTGAAGTTTCCTAACTTGAATCGTTCTGCATGTGATCCTGATAAACCCTGGCAAATCGTTTCAACATTTGTCTTCTCGCTGTTTGCATCCTCGGGAGAGAGCAGGGGAACAGGCAGCAACAGTACAAAGGAGGAAGAGAAGCAGGTCCAGCTGGCTCCAAGGATGCCCAATCCCTGACGTGGACCCCCAAATGCATTTCATCCGAGATGGGACAGATGTTCAGAGGATAACGTGTGCTGTGATTAAGCTGTCTGGGAACAGCGATATAAAAGATGAAGTTCCCATAACTTCTGGATTGCAAGCCTACCCTAAACGGAGAACATGATCATGACGAACCCTAACTTGGAGACATGCATTCTTAATAGCTCTTGCTAAGAGAAGCATAGGAGACTAATTCCTCCAGAGGATAAGCATGGGGAGACACTGGAATAGAAGGACGTAGGCCTTGCACGGTGCTTTGAAGATCCTACAAGAGTCAAGAAGACCACCAAAGGATTAGTGACGAAGGCAGTTTCTTCACCATGGGATTAGATTACTGTTTGTAGGCTATGTACATAGGCAAGCCGGTTCCCCTCCCCAGATGTTTCAACTACAGTTCCTGCCATCCATCACCATTGGCCAGGCTGGCTGGGGTGACGAGAGCTGTAGTCCAACAGCCCCAGGAGATACGTAACAGAATGGCCATTGTCCAAGCTGGCTGGGGAAGATGGGGGTTGTAGTCCAACACATCTGGAGGGCACCTGGTTGCCTACCCTTGGTGTGCCAATGTTCTAAGCCAATACAAACAGTGCCCTTAGTTGGTGATGTGGCTGTCCCATCAGCCTCTTCAGTGACAAAGGGTTCATAGGTAGCACTACATAAATTCTGCACACCAGCCTTGCCCAAATGTCTTCTACTACAGCTCTCATCCTCCCCAGGCAACATGGCCAATGGTCAATCCATTATGTAGCCAAATGGCACAACCCACACATAAGAGGGAGGTTGCAGCAGGAAACAGCCCGAGAAGGACTGAATATGCTCATCGGCTGTGGAATCCTGATGGACAGTTGAGAGGGAACAGAAAACCGGGGGGGGGGGGGGGGGGGAGGGACCAATGGAATGGAGTGTCTTGGAAAGGGCATGGCTGGCTGGAACCCTGAACAGGAGGAGTCCACACTGCAACAATGGCGTTCCCCCTTCTAATAATAACAATATATTGTTGGCAATGGGTTTTGTTTTGGGTTTTTTTACCATATGTTGCCTTAGGCTGGTGTCTGTTTTAGTTTCAGTGGCAATCCACTAAGAAATGAAATATCATCATTCTCATTGCTTTCAAAACGAGACGCCGCAGGTCTCTCCTGAAGCTGCCAGTTATAACGCCTTCCTTTCTCAGCGTCTTGACGCTTTTCTCAGCATGCAGCACTTTCCAATTACCTCTTCACCTTTTATTCCCCAGAAGTTGAGCTCCCGTTCCTCTCAAGTCTCGCGCAGTTCCAAACTGAGATGCTGACAGTTAAGGGTACCACAGGAATCACGTCAATAATACGGAGGGTGGGAGTGGGGGGGAGGCGTTCTTGAGATCAGAACATTTGGTACTTGAGGCGTTCTTTGATGAGCAATAAATATATCTGTCTTGAATCCCCACCGTGGCTTGCTGCCCCGCTGCAGCTGCTAATTCATTGAGCAATGCTCGGATGATTGCGTTCTCATCAATGGCTGCCATTGTGAATGGTCACTGTGCTTCTTGTACATGTGTTCAAGCCTGGATGCAATTGGCATGGAGTTTTCTCGGCTCGCATTTCATTTCCAGCTAACCTCACGGCTTACAACCAACCTGTGGTACCTTTTCACTTTTGACACAGAACAAGCAGGTCACAAGAACATGAGAAGAGCCATGCTGGATCGGACCAAGGGTCCTTCTGATCCAGCATTCTGCAGCTGTTTGTTTGTGTTTGGAGTTCACACATTGGCCAACAAGCTGTGGACCAGAACACAAGAGCAGGACACAGGTCAGTCCTTAAGCCAGGGGTGCACAACCTTCCTGGCCCCAAAACTGTATTGGGTGGCGTACATGCATGCATACTTGGGATGTTGGAGAAATAGTCAATGAATTCATATTTCTATGCATCCAACATGCGGATTCTGCAGCAAACTGGATTTTTCAAGTCATGTGGATTCACATGGACTTATGAACCAGTTTTTCACTTTGTGGGGGTTGCACTAAAATGCATTAGCCCAAGTGCGCATTACCACAGATGCAATGACTGCTCGAGTGTTGCTACTGCAAATTAGCTAAATAAATTATCATTGGCAGCGGGGACAGGATACCCCTGTCCCTATTCAGACCCAAATTATGAAAGTCGAACTTTCCTTGTTAGTTCTCATTTGGCTGTTTCACACTGCAGTCTCCCTCTAAAATACTTCTTTCGGGAATGTTCAGGTCAGCAACAGAGCATCCTGGGAAATGAAAATGTTCTCCTACCGTGTTCTGCCTGCTGCCATTTCTGATGTCAGATTTGGGTCTCTCTGTTCTTTTGCATAGGGCATCTATGTGATCACCAATCACTATGGCTGCGAAAGGCCACTTAGCTGCTTTTGCATACATTTACAGTCTAACTGAAGAGTCACAGACTGCCCTTTTTAACATTTCATTGCCATTTACCTCCACCTTTTACCATGTTTCCCCAATTTGGTAACACCTGCACTTATACCTGCCCACTGAAGACTTTATCCATCTGATGAATGTCCCTGTGGCTTGGCAGGGAGGGGTTAGATCCAGGACCTGATGCTTTGGTTTAGCTTTTGCAAACTGTGGGGAGGAGGAGGCATCAGAGCAATGAGAGAGGTGGATGATTTTGGCAGCAGAAGGCCAGATAAAGGTGAGGGCTTGAGCCTCTCCATTGCATCCCCCGGAGGCTGGAGGCTGGGCCACCCACATGCTTCACAATCTTTCTAGTGCGATATTATAAAGGCATGCTAATGGCAGGCATTAACACCAAGGTTACTGAGAAAAATACAATTCAGTTCCTTG
This sequence comes from Anniella stebbinsi, assembly GCA_029215795.1. Classification (NCBI taxonomy): domain Eukaryota; kingdom Metazoa; phylum Chordata; class Lepidosauria; order Squamata; family Anniellidae; genus Anniella; species Anniella stebbinsi. The sequence continues at coordinate 18,466,248 of JARDYH010000010.1, forward strand.
CTGCTGCCAATAAAACAAGGTTATAGATGTTAAAAGACGCTACATCATTCGGAGCCCAGGCATCGCAACTAAGTGCAACATACACGGAGACAAGTTCACATGCACATACATATATATTATATATATTCCGCTTTGAGAAACTCTGTCTTTATGTTCTATTGTGCTGCTCAGTTTTACTTTGGCTGTTTCATATAATCAAATTGTGTTTTCTTTTATGGCCTGCATGCAGACAGAAATCAACACCATTGGAGCTGAGTTATATGGGAGAAAGTGAAAGGGTTCACACCAGCCTCGTCCAGCCTAGCACCCTCCATATGTGTTGCACTGCAACTCCAACCATACCCAGCTAGTCTGCTGGTGTGCTGCTTGGGGATTGTGGGGATTGTAGTCCAGCACACCTGGAGGGCAGCAGGCTAGGGAAGGCTGGGGCTACCCTTGGAATGGAAGCTAAACCTGCCTGTTTGTCCATCCCTTTACTTCATCCCTTTTGACTCAATGGGAGTTCATTGAGCCAGTCCCTGTCTGCATAGCCCCACCCCTCCAAGGCATAGCCACACCCTCTCATTTGCACAGTTCCCTTAGGCCCCATTCCTTCACAATGCCTGAGTTTGATGGAACCCAATAGCTGGCGTGTATGGGAGAGCATATCAGTTTACACAACCAGAGAGCAGGAGAGAAACATTGAGCTTTTAATCAGCTAAGAAGTAGCATCAATGCTGAAAACCAAGAGCAGGGACGTGCCCTTATTGGCCCTGCACACTACACATGTGGAATTTGCTGGAGACACGGATCAGGGCTCCAGAGCTTAACGTACATCTTGACCCAAGGGACCACAGTCTGTCCTCAGACCACCACTACTGCTTTCGATGACACAAATAACGAACAGTTTCTGGCCTGCTGGTTTATGACATATACCTTATTTTACAAAACAACCACCGCCCAAAAACATACCCATGACCACAGTGACACTTACCTTAGTGTAAACTGATCGGCTAGAGAGCCACTAGCGAGAGACACGAGAAACATGACAAGATCTCCTTCCTTGACCGGGCTGAGTGGTAAGCAGATCACCAGGTTCCCATCGAGATTCAACGAGGACTTCTTGAGCTTGTCTTGAGTTGGGTAAAGAATAACATTCCCAATCCTCTCCATTGACACCAAAGGCATCCGTGCCTCCTCTTGGCCTTCCGGGTGAAGAAAACTTTCCAGGTTTTGGTCTTCGGAAGAACACTCCCCTTCCGCCGCATACACCCAATAGAAAAGTTCCACGGTGATGCCTTCCAAGGAGTCCACCACTTGTCCATCCTCTGCATCCAGTGGTGGCAGCGGAGACACCAATGCAGAGTTGAACCAGCTCGGAGCAAACTCCACCTCTGCGGCACATAACCCCAGATGACCTTTCAACCGACAACTGCCAACGGCGACCTGCTCCTCCCGGAAGGCCATCATCCGGACACAGGGCAAGATCTCAGCAGGATCGTAGTCGTCCCAATCTTTGCCGGCAATGTAGAACAACGCTTGCACCTTTGGCCTGTTGGAATATATGGAGCTGTCGATGACGCGCGGCTGCAACTTCCAATTCAACGTGAACTGGTCGGCAAAGCCGAACAGTGCAGAGGTCAGCAGGAGGTGAGGAGGCACCGTTTGCTCCACAGTAAATGGGCCGTAAGTCGCGTTTAGCACAGGCAAGCTGGTGGCTCTATAGACAAGGAAAGGCTCCATCCGGGATTGCAAGCTCGCATTCTTCATTATGTCCTGGTTGGTTTCTTTGAGGAAGAAGGAAACGTCAGCACCGGAGATGCGGTAACGCGCAGGCAGATATACAGGCAAGTTTGTAAATCGTTGCAGGCTGTCTATGATGCCTCCCCGGCATTCCACCACTGCAAGCAACAGACAGGGAAGAAGGTGAGATGTAACTAAGAGCACTTTGTCTTAACTCCCATTGGGGCCCATTCAAAGCAATTATGCGCCAAATGTTGCGGAGCACATAGAGGACACTAGGAAGGCCGTTCCCTAGGGCAGGATATCATTTGATACTCAAGAAAGGTTTAGAGCTAAAAATAGTGCCAAATCCACACACACACACAATTGCATTTCCCCACCTCCACAACACCAGCAGCCAACGAGAGCAGGGAAATGCTGACATCGCAATGTAGGTGAGGGAAACTAAACGCTCCAGCAAAAAAGGAGGAAGGAAGTGACGCGGGTACAGAAGAAAGGCAGCCCAAAGGACTGGCAAATGGGAAAGGTTAAAATGTTTGGGGCTTCAAAGGTTTAGAGGGGAAACGAGTGCAAGTTGGGGACACAATTGAACAGCCTTCCTCAACCTGGTGAACTCCAGACATGTTGGACTACAACTCCCAGCATTCTTAAGCATTGGCCGAGTTGCCAAGGGCTTCTGGGAATCCATGGCCAAGTCAGCTGGAGAGCACCAGTTTGGGGAACGCTGTGGCAGAGGTTTACCTAGTAATGCAAGGCGTGAAGGGAAGCAGACAGAGAAAACCAAGACCTCAACATGTCGCTCACTGGATCACACCATCCCTTTGCCTTCACTGCTGCCCATCTATCCTGCTCCACTTCTTGAACCTTTTCTCTCATCTCTCCTGTTTCTGGGTGGTCTTACCCCAGGATCAGCCCTCGGCTTCCTCTTGAGCTCCCAAGAGCTGCTCATCCCCTCTGGGTGGATGGTCATCCATTGGGTTTTCCCATCCCAAGCTTCTCCAACCAACCTCCCTCTTGAAACCTTTCACTTACGATCCCCATTCTCACCACGCTTTCTTGGGGACCAGATCCCTGCTGCCTTTCCGCACCCCATTCAACATTGTGCACGATACTCGAGTGGCAATATTCCCTCTCCCATTCATTGCCCAACAGGTGGCGCGACAGGTGCAAAGCAGTTGTGTAACCCAAGCAGAATGCGCAACTGGTTGCACAATGGGATGCCCAAGCAGACTGCAAAATGGCATGTGCAACCACGCTTGTGCAACCACACTTGTGCAAACATAACTTTAATTGGATTCTTCTCTTGTGCACAGATCAGAACCTAGTTCCTGCTAATGCAACGCCATTTGCACTAACAGAAGGACTCAGTTGGACAGTGCCCTATATGAGCCAACAGTTTGATGTGACTGCAAAAAAAGCAAATGCTGTTTTGGGCTGCATTGGTAGAAGTAGAGCTTCCAAATCATGCGAGGTATTGGTTCCCCTCCATTTGGCACTAGTTAGGCTTCACCTTGAGTATTGCATCCACTTCTGGGCACCACACATCAAGAAGGATGCAGACCAGCTGGAGGGGGTTCAGAGGAGGCAACGAGGACCATCGGGGTACTTGAAAGGTTGTCACACAGAGGAGGGCCAGGATCTCTTCTCGATCATCCCGGAATGCAAGCCGCGGAATAACGAGCTCAAGTTACAGGAAGCCAGATTCCAGCTGGACATCAGGAAAAACTTCCTGGTTGTTAGAGCAGTATGACAATGGAACCAATGACCTAGGAAGGTTGTGGGCTCTCCCACGCTGGAGGCCTTCAAGATGCAGCCAGACAACCATCTGTTAGGGATGCTTTAAGGTGGATTCCTGCATTGAGCAGGGGGTTGGACTCGATGGCCTTATAGGCCCCTTCCAACGCTACTATTCTGTGATTCTATGACTACGAAGAGAACCAGGATATGCAGGTGCTTCCTAGTGGAAGAATGGGGCAAGGTAGCAATTTTCACCCATTCCCCCTGCAAGCCCAAGTGCTACTTTCCACCCCGTTCTGAAACACACACACCTCCCGGCAAGCCTTCAGAGGGGACACACAGTGTGGAGGAGGAATCGCTGGCCCCTTCTTCCAGCACAACTGGAACTTCACTGTCTAGATCCAGCTCCATGGAAACAAACAAGCAAACAAATGACCCCGCTCCACTGAAGTCAACAATCCCTGCCTTTGATGACCAAACTGCAATCAATGCTAGTCCCTAGGGATTTGAACCAGGAATGTTCAGAAGCCAGCTGGGTTTTTTTTTCCTTTTAAAGCTAGCAGAGCAATAACAGAGGCACGCCGACAGATTAAGGTCAAATTTAGTATTGTCTGCCTCTCAATCTCAAAGTGCCAATTTCATACTCATCGTTATTGGGGACAGCAGATGCACAATGCTCTATCCCCCGAAACAATTAAGACTCCGATGGCACCTGTTGCAAGCGAGGATGACTCAGATGGTGCCTGCAAAGCAAAACAATACTCAGGCTGCATTCACGAAGAACTTTGCTTTGATTTTATTAAACTGACATTCCTCAGCTTCCCATGCCCAAATTGCTCACTAGATCTGTCATTTTGATTTGCCTCCGATCTCATCCTCTCTTTTTTATATATATAAAATTCAGCCCCTTCATTTTCAATTGCTTGATGTTGCCTACGTCTTACTTAAGCTCTTTTCTGTGTTTCAATCAAACCTACACAAAACGTCCTCCTTATGTCCGTTCCTACACTTTTCAACATGACATGGTGTACTTGGAAGCAGCAAAAGAAACCCCAGAGTGAACAGATGAGAAAAACATTCAAAAGACATTATACTTTTACTTTTTTGATGCAATTCACAGAACCTCTGACTCTAGATCACCCTACCCCAAATTGGTGCCCTCTGGATGTTTGGGACTTTAATTCCCATCAGCCCCAACCAGCCTGGCCAATGGTCAGGAATACTGGAACTTGTGGGCCAAAACATCTGGAGGTCACCAGGTTGGGGAAGGCTGTGATAGTTCATTCCCTGTCTTTCCGATGTTTACGCTGGGCGTGGAGATCCTTAGGTACCCAACATGGCATAACTCAGGCACAATCAGGAGATATCAGCAGGTTTGGTTGAACTCTGAGGTTTACATAAGTGCAAGGACAAATCTTGGGGGCTGGAGCAACTCTCTAAGGAGGAAAGATTACAACAACTCAAATTGTTTCGCTTAGAAATGAGGCAAGTAAGGAAAGACATGATAGAAGTGTACAAAATTATGCTCGATGTGGAGAAAGTGGATAGGAAGACATTTTTCTTCCTTTCTCATAATACTAGAACCCGGGGTCACCCCATGAGTGTCATCCCATGAGTCACACTACGCTCAACATCTCAGGTCCTTCTCTGGGTGCCTACTCTAAGGGAAGCTCAGAGGATGGCAACAAGGGAGAGGGCCTTCTCTGTGGTGGTCCACCAATTATGGAATGATCTCCCCAACGTGGCCCACCTGGCGCCAACACTGTTATCTATTCAGCACCAGGTCAAAACTTTTCTTTTCTCCCAGGCATTTTAACAGCTCAAGTTGAGGTTTTTAACTGAATTTTTGGCCAGGCTTAAAAGTTTTAAAAGTTTTAAATATTAGCTGGTTTATGGTTTTAAAATCTGTATATTGACTTTTTAATGTTCAGTCTTTTAATTTCTGTAAACTGCCCAGAGA